>CM051527.1:8752500-10002500 GCA_028017165.1 Herpetospermum pedunculosum
GGAGCCTGCAAAAGAGATGGTAATATTTTAGTTGGCTTTTCACATGTCTCTAAAGCAAAAGTAGGTTGTTCAGACAAATCAGTCAATATGGGAACACTACTTTCAACTTCGCCAACAATTTCAGTAAAAACGAGTGGGTCATCCCCATCAACAACAGTCATGCATTCTTCTTGTTCTAAAGTATCTATCAGATCAATTTTACAGACAGAATGCACATCAGCACGTTGTTTCATGGCATCAAATACATTAAATTCGAACACATCCCCTTCATACTCAACAGACAAAGTTCCATCATGCACGTTAATTTTCGTTTTCGCGGTTTTCATGAATGGTCTACCAAGTAAAACAGAAGTGGTGGATGTGTTTTCTTCCAAGTTTATCACATAAAAATCAGCAGGGAAGATTAAATCCTTAACTTTAACCAACACATCTTCAATCACCCCTAGAGGATGAATAGAAGACCTATTAGCTAACTGGATAACTATACTAGTTTCCTGCATACCTTCTAAACCGAGGCTCTTGTAGACTGAATATGGCATAACATTAATTGAAGCTCCTAAGTCTAGCATAGCGTGCTCGATTTCTCTATCCCCTATAGTACATGGCAAGAGGAACATACCTGGGTCCTGGCATTTGCTTGGAATACCTTGGGTTAGCAGGGCAGAAACATTCTTGCTTACCACGACTCTCTCAGCACTTTTAGTCTTCCTCTTCATAGTGCACATCTCCTTTAGAAATTTAGCGTACCTTGGGATTTGCTGAATTGCATCGAGCAGCGGTATATTAATCCCAACCTTCCTCAATGTCTCAAGTACATCCGCGTTGTTGGCCTCCTTAGATGGCCTTGCAAGCCTACTAGGAAAAGGAGCAACTGGAGTGTAAGACTTCATAGAAACAATAGGAGGTGTTACAACAGTTTCAGAGGGCGCTTGAGAACACTTATCTGGAGATATCTCTGAATCGATTGGAGGACTCACGGGAGTGGTTTGAGATGGCACTTCTTTACCACTTCTGAGGTTTATAGCACTAACCCCTTCCGCTTTGGACTCAATTCTACCCATTCTTTCCTTCACCTCCGTGAATTCATCTCTTAGAGATTTAATCTGCGACCTTGTCTCATCGCTAGATTCCATGAGCGATTTGAACATGCTTTCAATGGCTTTACCTGAAATAGAAGAAACATCCTGAGATGACTTTTCCTGCATCGTATGAACTAAACCAAATACCTGAGACACTTGTTCTTTGAGCACTTCTATGTCGGAAGACATCTTAGAATGTTCGTTTCTTCCTCCGTTCTGGCGACGGTTCTCAGATATGTTGGAGATCAACTGACGAGCTTCCGCGGGCGTTTTCTCCCAAAGGACTCCTCCACTTGCCGCATCAAGCATCTGGCGGTCATGCGTGAGCAACCCACCATAGAAGCATTCGATAAGCTCGACTTCCGCTATCAAGTGGTTCGGACATTTTTCACAGAGTTTAATGAACCTCTCCCAGTATTCGTAAAATGCCTCGTCCTTTCCTTCCTCAAATTGTCGTATATCTTTCCTCACGGCTCTGGCTTTTGAAGCAGGGAAATACCTTTCCAAGAATAGACTCTGCAACTTCTCCCAAGTAAATATGGTCCCCGATGGCAAGTAATGCAGCCAATCTCGAGCTTCACCTTTTAGGGTGAATGGAAAAGCTCTCAGGTAGAGCTGATCTTTTGTTATGTCGCCAGGCTTCATCGCGGAGCTTACCATTTGAAACTCCTTGAGATGTTTGTAAGGGTCTTCTTCTGCTTCACCACAAAAAGAGGGTAAAAGGTTAATCACACTAGATTTAAGCACAAACTCACCTGAAATTTCCGGGTAGGAAATACAAGAAGGTTGGTGGCCCATAGCAAATGATGTCCATTGTCTGAGCGTTTTTGGGACTCCAATCTCATCATCGATCTCCATTTCCTCAATAAAAATCTGGCACTTCTAGCACACTTAAACAAACAGATCAAAATTGCAAATAATAAAAGAATAAACAGAATTTTTAAAGTAAAAATTAAAAGTTTACAAATAAAATTTAAATCAGGCCGAATTACACTTAGTCCCCGGCAACGGCGCCAATTTTGGTAGCGATATTATTGAACTATCGCCAATCATCGGGTTGTCGAGACCCGCCAAAATAAATTTATAAATGCCCGAAATCACTAAACTATTTGTAGAATAGTAGTAACGGGGTCGATCCACAGGGAATTAAGGTACTTTGACTTAATCTTAATTAAATTTGCAAACAATTACTATAGACCAAATAAGGGGGAATTGTTGGTTTTACGTGACTAAATTGGAACAAAGCAAATAGAAAAATTAGCTAACGGAGTTTCCGACTCGGGATGATCGGGAGTAAATCTAGCAACTATCTTGGATCATAGATTGACGCGTATAATGGCTAAATAATTTTAACGAATGCACGGCTCGTCCAAAATTAATAAATAACCCGGACATGCTCCATGGATTTAATTAAACATAATTAATTATGCTAATCAAGCATACCGTTCGGACATTGGCGGCCAACGCTCTCCCAAGACCGAACGGTAGCAACAAGCTAACCGTGACGACTATCTAATTTGGACGCGAAATTAGTATGTCGATTTGGAATTCTAATTCGGGAACAATGAACATCAAGAGCGTAAGGACGCCAATACGCTCAAGGAGCCACAATTCCTTGTTACTTGGCGGAAACGAGAGGCACGGCATCAAATCCTTTAACTAATGGACATGCTCAAAATCAAGGGTGCCTAGTCCTAAATCATTCAAACATGCTCATAGATTAAGCAAAGAAATAGAATTCAATTCAATAAAAATCCAACCAATTCAGAATTTCAATCCACAACCTCACCAAGAATTCATACTACATTTGTCCCTACAATCCCGAGCCAAAAACGGTAAATCTACTCACTCATGACTTGTGTGACGTGGGACGGCTTCAAATCGAGCTTCATAGCCCCTCCCATGGTGAAAAATGGCTGCTGGACGTCAAATCAGGCGCGGAGCTCGAGGTGGAAGATGATAATGGCGGCTAAAATCGGACAAAAAATGTTAAGTAGTCCGTCGTAGCGTCGAGACGCTAGGGCAGCGTCTCGACGCTGCGCCCTAAATAATCCGCGCGCGCGCTCGGGGTGGCGTCGAGACGCTCGCGCAGCGTCGAGACGCTTGTGCGGCGTCGAGCTAGCGTCAAGACGCTATCACTCGACGCTTGCTCTCGGGTTTTTCTTCAATTCAGCGCTTCAGACTTCGGAGCGTCGAGACGCTAGGGCAGCGTCTCGACGCTGGGCAGCGTCGAGCTAGCGTCGCGACGCTGTCGCTCGACGCTAGCTCTCGGGTTTTTGCATGGAATTTTGCCTTCAATTTCCCCAAAGCGCCCAAACTTCATCTCTTTGCATGGATCTTCCCGGGAAGCGTTCTTATGCCTTTAAATCGCGATATTAAGCTCCGAAACGCGCCGAAACGCTCTCGAGAGCGAAGCACCGAGAACTCCTACAATAATTACATAAAAGCAAGATTAAGCCAATAATAAACGTGAATTAGGGACATAATTATAGCTCCAAAATGGAGCTATCAATCATTCATATCCAAGCGAGACTAGCATCTTAATCATACAAATAAGTTATCTGGCGTGCTAGGAGAGTGGCTAAGCTTAGCCTCCTCTCTGGTTACCATGAAAGGCTAGCATAAACATATGACTGAGACTCCCTACTCCTCTCGGAGGTTCAGAAATCATTAACACATAATGGATGGTCGGTCGAAAATGCATTGTTAGATTAAGAATACATATGCTCAGAACATTTCATGCCAATCAAGTGCTGAACTATTGATCTATTCACTACTGAATCATCCTAGCCAACCCTTGCAGATTTAGCTACTCATGCTACAGAAAGAACTCAAAGCAACAACAAAGTTCATAACTAAGAAATAAAACTAAGCTCAAAATATCAGAGGAGAAAGAGTACTACTACACTTAGAAGAAAAATAGAAAACAGTCAATGATAATCAGATCCTTTGGGTGTTGCAACTCTTCACAGCAGCTCGGTTCTCCTCAGCTAGATCTTCCTTTGTAGCTCTTCTTCAGATGAAAGATGCACAGCTCAGGCGTGGAGGAGACTACTTCAATGGAGAATTCTTCTTTTCTTCCCAAAAGCTCTGAAATCCGAGAGTTTCCTCTTGAATTCTACAACTTTTCCCCTCTCAGCTCTCCTTTCTCTCTTTCCTCCTTTTTCTATATATACTCCAGAGATTCCATCCAAGCTTGCCCTAAAATGGCCTCCTCCTCCTCATTGGAGGGCTGCAAATGGAAAAAGCATATTGAGCGTACGACAAGAGACACTAGCTGACAATTCTGCTGGATCAGGTACAATTTTTGTTGATGCTTCGCGTCCGCAAAGTTTCTTTAAAGATGCCAGCTTTGCTACCGTGATGCGACCGCAAAGCTCCTCAATTGCGTTGCATACTCTTTGCCACACGCTGCGACTCACGCGAAGATCTAGCGACACCTGAGAAGATCAAAGCTAATTTATTTATGCACAAAAGAGCTAAAATATTTACAATTGTCACACAAGGCTCAAATGCTAGACTCTTCTCAAATATTCACTAATTCAACACACTTTTCAGCTTATCACACTCTCTTTCGTAAAGAGGACTCCACATTTTCTTCCTTTTAAGCCTAAATAACTCTCATTTGTAGAGTTAACAGATACTTCATGAAATCTCCAAGATATTTCAGAAAAATAATCAAAGGCAGTGATAAATACTGTGACATAAATATCGCAAGACAGTGAAAAATTCGGTGACATTTCGCTCTGAACTTGAAAATATGAACAAAATAACGAGCTTATAAAATTAGTCAAACACATCAATGCCAACAATTTATGATAGTGTGTTTTTCATCTAAGTTCTGTCGTGTGTTTGATAAGGGTGTGTTTGATAAGGTGAGTTGTAATTACGTTCTATTATAATTCTTAGTTATTATTTGTTAAGTAGTTTTACTCAAATCTCTTTCTATTATATTAAACTATTCTATAAAAACTTTTAGTTGGTTCAGAGAGTAAACATAAAAAAACAAGAACAAAATTTGTACTAACAAATTCTAAAAATTAGATCTCTTTCTAATTTTAGTACAAATTTAGTTTTGGTTAATAATTAGTACAATTTTTTAATGTTTATATCTAAAAACATACTAAAAGATTTGGAATTTTGCATACTAAAAACAAGAACTAAATTTTAGTACACGCCCTTGCATACTAAAAACAAGAACTAAATTTTAGTACATTTTATATGTTCAAGTTAAAGCTAGTAAACGATACATTTTTACTATATCAGTTTCTTTTTTGGGCAGTTTGAAGGATATCTCATGCACTTTTAGCCGTCTCACAAGTGGATATAAGCTTGCAAATGTGAAAGTCCACTCCATTGGATATGGCATTTAGAGTATTGGAGTTTCCAGAGGCAACGCGATCTTAGCGGTCTTAATCAACTGACTATCTTTCCAATAGGCATAATTGGATCCATCTAATAAAAGCGGACGAGAAATAGAGGTACCAGCTTCACGAGCATATTATTCATCTCAAATAAAAGATTAGTAACACCAAAAAATACACTTTGTATGTTGAGTGTCCCGCTCCGATACAAATTGAAATTACTAATCTAAGATACAATTACCAATCTGTCACAAGAATGTTGTGACCAAACCTAGTACAAATTGCTTAAATCAATCTAACACAAAAATATGTTGTGACCAAACCTATGACAGATTGCTTAGAGTAATAGAATATGCTATTACAACTCTCAGGACAAATTTAAAACATGCAAGAACAAAATAACTAGGCATAAGGAAAGAGAGACACATCAATTGGTCACCCAATATGATTTACACCTACATCTGGGGGCATAACCCGACGAAATAAACTTCACTGTGTCAATGAATGTGTACACAAGGTCTTACACAACTCGATTTCCCCTATTGTTGCATTTTTCCTCAATTCCTAGTGAATTGCAACTCGACACACTATATCAAGCCCAATTGGAAAGCAAGAGCTCGAGCAAACTTCATTCCCAAACGACTATCAACTCATGCGAAAATGTGAGTTTGATTAATTTGAGAAGCGGGAAAGTGATTCCCTCTAATGTTGAATCTGAAAAGACAAAGAAGTTTGAATGAAGAAACGCCCTTGCAAGTTCCAGAGAATGTTCCCATAGCACCCTTCCCGGGTAGGCTTGTGAAACCTAAGGAAGCAAATGAAGATGAAGAAGTCCTAAAGACTTTCCAAAAGTTGACGGTGAATATCCCTCAGCTTCATTAAGCAGATTCCTAAATATGCAAAAAAAATTGAAGAACTGGTGTACTTGCAAGAGGAAAACAAGAATGAATGAAGATAAAAAGAAGAAAGAGAATGTTTCAGCGATCTTCCCAGGTACTTTACCGATCAAATGTGAAAATTCAGGTATGTTCACCCTTCCTTGCATGATAGGGAGTAGAATCATAAAAAATTCCATGTTAGATCTCGGTGCATCTATTAATATCATGTTTTATGCTCTGTTTTAAAGAACTTAACTTAAGTGAAATGCATGAGACAAATGTAGTAGTGCAGCTTGCCGATCGATCTTACATTCATCCAATAGAAAAGGTTGAAGACATTCTTGTGAGAGTTAATGATATTTTGTTTCCTACAGATTTCTATATTCTTGATATGAATGAAAAATCATCAAATGTTTCATCTTCCATTTTGTTAGGCCGCCCTTTTATGAAGACCGTTAGGGTCAAAATTGATGTAGATAGGGGCGTTCTATTTGTGGAATTTGACGAAACTATGAATGAATTTTCTATGTATTATTTGAAATTTGTTGTGTCGGATAAGAATAAAAATTCGAATGTGAAATTGAGTGATAATTCTGATTATGTTTGTTTTTTTTCTGTTTATGATTATGTGTTTGTGCGAGAGGCACAAGAGAATTTGTTTTTTGAGAATGTGAATAGGTCTAGGGCGAACATAGGAGCAAGTGGAGAGTCTCCCACGCTATTGGACAATGGTTGACGATCGCGAGAATACAGTCAAGCAACCAACTTTAAAAATTATGCGCTTCTCGGAGGCACCCGAGTGTTTAATGTTTTTCTGTTTGTTTTAGTTTATTGCTTTTGTTAGTTAAGTAGTTTAATTTAGTTTGTTGTGTTTTCCTTTTGCTTTTTAGGAGATCGAGAGAAGAGTTGAGTAAGTGAGCCTTTGATTGGAAAAAGTCGCCTTTCATCCATCGCCAACCTCGCAAGATCAGGGAAGTTTTCGTTTTCCCTTTACTTTTGCGCATTTGTTGTTTATTTGATGGTTGATGCATTGAGAACAATGCATTCTTTTGAGGTTGGGGGTGGAGTGTTTGGATTTAATGTGCATATGTTGAGCATGAGTAAATTTTAAATTTGAAGTGTTTTGGACTCTGTTTGCATGCTTTCTGATGATGACGATCTAGGAAATGTTTTTAAAATCTTCGTATTTGCATATCTAGATGAGCATGAGACTGTTTGCACTGATTGAGCTTCATTTCAAAAAAAATAAAAAAAAATTATGTTGCTCTCTTGCATTTATCGGGCACTTAGCAACTTGTCTTAGACTCTGTAGGCTTAGGTTTACCTTTTGTAGCATGAATTCTTGTTGTCACCCCGAATGGCACCCCTAGAGAAAGCTTGAAGCATAAGAGTTTGTAATAGGTCAATCGAGTATAGCAAAGCTATTTCGCCTAAATAAAAAAAAAAAACAAACAAAAGCATGTTGAATTTTGTTAAGCCTTGTGTTGCGTGCTCAATGTTAAAATAAATATGCAATGAGAGAGCAGTTAGAACATGCAAGCATACATGATCTTGTAGCAAGTAGTAAATATTTTTTCATTCGTTTTCCCACAGAGACTTATTATTAGTTACTCGCGAAGTGTGTTGTTAAGCAAGAATGGGTGGATTTGATGGGGTAAATTTGGTTTTTAATTGCCTAATTACTAATGAATATATAAAGGATAGCAACATGAACAAGTGCAAGTCAATGATAAACTTAAATGTAAAGAGAAGAGAATAATAAACGAAGAGGAAAATGGCTAAGCAGAATGTTGAACTTAATAGAATTGCGAGAACAGCAATTTTACCGCAATGTTACTAACAGCGAAACTGTGTAAAATGGGGAAACAAGAGCTACTAACGACTCTCCTATAGGCATTTTCACACGATTCTCAAGCATTGGATCAACTCACTATGCATCAAACTAACTCATTCTCATGTATCTTCCGATTTCATGCATTAGATTCTTTAGTTTACTCATGTCCAAGTAAGGTCTTAAGCATCTTGTTAAAGCAGTAAGTTATGATTTGTACTAGGAAAACGCCTATTCCTAGGTCGTTTTCTGGCTACCTTGAGAGGCTAGCATGAGTGTATGACTCTGAACTCTTACTCCTTCCAGAGGTTAGGAGTTCTTTGGACAAAATGGATGGCCAATCGAAATTGCCCGTGGGATGAAGCTTACATACAATCAATGCATTCGAGAGCTATCCTACATGCTTGGTTCACGTGTTTTATCCTATAGTATTGTCATTAGCATGCCCCTATGTGACTTAGCTACTCATGGATGTAAAGAGAACAGAATTAATAGATGAGGTAGACATGCTTAGAAGAAGATTAAAGACAAAACAATAAGGCAAAACAGTAGGCAGAAACGAAATAAGAGAAAGTGCGAAATGATGAATTGTGCTTTGATTACTCAATTGTTTGAACGAACAGATGAAGACTTAAAGTTACTAACATAAAGACAGAAAGCAACGAAATGGAATGGATTAACTAATGGAAAAGAAATAACAACAAAACAGTGCTGGAAATGAAAAGTTAAAGACAGAAAGCAATAAAATGAGCTTGAACGCCTTGTCGCAAACGCCTCGGCTGAAGGGTGAGAAAGGTGAGCCTTGCTTGGATGAATCCAATCAGGTTCCTATCAGATTGTCGACTCCAACAGCTGAACCTCTCAAACCAACAGACGGAGAAGAGAATGAATGAGAAAAACTGCGCTGCGAAGAGACTTCTACGCTTTCGGATGATGATTGAACCCTCCTCTTTGACCTCCTTTTATAGTATTCTGCAGGTGCGATTGGGCCAAGGAGAACCATCCATCCTCAACGTCGTACTTCAAAATGGATGGAGGAGAAAGAACGAATCCCTGAAATATCGGATCACAACAGAAAAAGGTTAGCCAACTTACGGATTTCACTTAAAACATTGCGGTTTTAGCAATGTTTCCGCAATGTACAATTTTCATTCTTCTAACTTCGTTTTTCATTCTTTTTCTCTCCTTTTGCACACAAGTCCTAATTTAGCTTCCTTCTTCTAATTCTCATATATAAGCATAGGTTTAAGCTAAATCCTATCAAAAACACCTAAGAGTGTACATCTTTCTAAGATAAATAAGTCCTAAAAATGTCCCTTTTGGAGACGTAACACCTTGGTAGCTCACAAAGTGTGCTATCTTTATAGCCTTTTTATCGCTAGTTTGTCGTTTAAACGAGTACTTTTACGTTGATTTTCTTCTATGTTGTAGAAATTGAGCAATTGGAGCTAAATGGAGCGTTGTAGAGGTTTATAATGAAAAGATGAACCAATTGGGTGATCGTGGAAGAAGTCAAGCCAACGGAAAAGAAGTTCAAGCCAAAAATCCTGAGGGCATAGCGTCGAGATACCACCTGAAGCGTCGAGACGCTCAAATTCGTCTACAAGCCAAAAATCCCGCAGCAGTAGCGTCGAGACGCCATGACGTAGCGTCGAGACGCTACGAAAAGCCAATCAGCGTCAAATCCGTCTGTAGCGTCTCGACGCTGTACCTAGCGTCTCGACGCTGGCCTTCCAAAAACAGTGGTAGATATTTCGGGACAGCGTCGAGACGCTGCCCCTAGGGTCTCGACGCTGTGGCGGATTTTGGTATAAAATGATCTTTCTCCAGCCGACTTAGGGAGCAAAATTGAGAGAGAAAAACCCAGTTTTCGAGATTTATCATACTTTGGAGAGAAGAAGACGACCATTGTAGCTGAGGAAAATATTTTGAAGCTGAAGATCGTGGATTACGCTACGGGAACGAAGTACTGAACGTGATTGAGTTTTATTCTTCTTCCCTTAGAACTTTTTAATGGGTTTTTCATTGTTAAAGACTTATTTATTGTTGAACATGAGTAGCTAATTTTCTTATCTTGGGGATTGATGTAGCCTTTTAGTTTTGATTAATTGAATGTTTAGATTGATTGCTTATCTTCCATTCGTGCATTTACTTTCTTAATGCTTATAATCTCCTGATCAAAGGTTGTATGTTTTCATGGTTTAAATCTATGCTTGAGAAATGATAGTTTAGACTAGATCTTGATTGCATGACTAAGAGTAGATCTAACATGAGAATGATTAGGGCTCTTTTAGAGGTTGTTTTAAAGAATAGTTTTTAATGTCTTGCATGTCTTTAAAAATTAGATT
The DNA here is from genome assembly GCA_028017165.1 of Herpetospermum pedunculosum. Classification (NCBI taxonomy): domain Eukaryota; kingdom Viridiplantae; phylum Streptophyta; class Magnoliopsida; order Cucurbitales; family Cucurbitaceae; genus Herpetospermum; species Herpetospermum pedunculosum. The sequence goes on from CM051527.1 coordinate 8,763,001, forward strand.
GATATATTAGTTTTATTACATTGCATGAGACCAATTGTGCTCGTTAGAGTTAATTGTTATTTTTGTCCTTCTAGACTTATGGAAATTTGCATGAATAATCTAGACATTTAATTGATTGAAACGTCAATCTAATTGGTGAAATCATATCCCTAAGATACTTTTCTCGTGATTTGTCTCAATTGTTACCTTTATTTTATTGATTGTTTTCGTTGATTTGTCACAACTCCCCTTGCTTTTTATTTCTCTAGATAAAATCAAACATTATTATTCGTGGTATTTAAGTGAACTAGAAATCCAATCTTGATGACGATACTCGTATTTACATACACTTTTATTACTTGACTCGTACACTTGCAGTTTTGCACTGCATTAAAAGTGCGCAACAAGCCTCATGAGGCGCTCCTCCTTCTTAAATGTGCATTAAGAAGTGAGCATTAGTCCTTAAAAATGTGAAGCTTAGGCCAAATGTTACGTCTCCAAAAGTGACTATTTTAGGACTTATTTGTGATAGGAAGTTGTGCATTTGTAAGTGTTTTTGGTAGGATTTAGCTTGAACTTGTGCTTATATATGAGAATTAGAAGAATGAAGCTAAATTAGGACTTATATGCAAAAGGAAATAAAAGGAATTAAAAACGAAGTTAAAGGAATGAAAATTGTGCATTGCGGAGGCATTGCGGAAACATTGCTAAAACCGCAATGTTTTAAGTGAAATCCGTAAGTTGTCTAACTATTTTCTGTTTTGTTCCGACCTTTCAGGGATTCATTCTTTCTCCTGCAGCCACGTAGTAGTACGATGTTGAGAATGGATGGTTCTCCTTGACCCAATCGCACCTGCAGAATACTATAAAAGGAGGTCAAAGTGGAAGGTTGAAACACACTCGAACGGCGTAGTCTTCCAGTCCAAACGCAGTCTTTCCCATTCTTTCTCTTCTCCGTCTGTTGGTTTGAGAGGTTCAGCTGTTGGAGTCGAAAATCTGATAGGAAGGAGAGAAGATTCATCTTCTCTTCTGATTGGATTCATCCAAGCAAGGCTTGCCTTTCTCTCCCTTCAGCCGAGGCGTCTGCGACGAGGCGATCACGCTCGAATTTACTGCTTTCTGCCTTAGCTTTCTGTTTTCGTTGTTATTTGTTGTCATTTCCCTTTTCATTAGCTACTCTATTCCATTTCGTTGCTTTCTGTTTTCCTTTGGTTATTCAAAGCTATCACTTGTTTAGTTCAAACGCTAGTTAATCCAAGCATAATTTCATTACTCCGCACGTTCTTCATTTCGTATGTTCACTGCTTTTAGCTCCTGTTTTGTCTTTAATCTTCTACTTAGTATGTTGTCTCCATTTATTCTCCCCAATCTATCTGCATCCATGAGTAACTAAATCACATAAGGGCATGCTAATGACAAGGCTATAGGTTAAGACACGTGAATCAAGCATGTAGGATAGCTCTCGAAATGCATTGAATGTATGTAAGCTTCATCCCACGGGCAATTTCGATTGGCCATCCATTTTGTCCAAAGAACTCCTAACCTCTGGAAGGAGTAAGAGTTCAGAGTCATACACTCATGCTAGCCTCTCAAGGTAGCCAGAAAACGACCTAGGAATAGGCGTTTTCCTAGTACAAATCACAACTTACTGTTTTAACAAGATGCTTAAGACCTTACTTGGACATGAGTAAACTAAAGAATCTAATGCATGAAATCGGAAGATACATGAGAATGAGTTAGTTTGATGCATGGTGAGTTGATCTACTGCTTGAGGATCGTAGGAAAAAGCCTATAGAGGAGTCGTTAGTAGCCCTTGTTTACACACTTTACACACATTTCGCTGTTAAGAACATTGCTGAATAATTGTTGTTTCCGCAATTCCTTTACTTGAATTTTGCCTTAGTCATTTTTCTCCTCGTTTGTTATTCCCTTCTCTTTACATTCAAGTTTATTGTCTCCTTGCACTTGTTTATGCTTCCATCCTTTACACATTCCTTAGTAGTTAGGCACATCAAAACCAAATCTACCTCATTTAATCCACCCAATCTCACTTAACAAAACACTTCGCTAGTAACTAAGAATAAATCTCTGTGGGAAATCGAATGAAAAAATACTTATTACTTGCTACAAGATCATGTATGCTTGCATGTTTTGAGTGCTCTACCATTGCATATTTCTTTTAAACATTGAGCACGCAACAAGTTTTTGGCGCCGCTGCCGGGGATTTAGTTTAGTGAAAACGAAGTTTGTTAAGTTAGAAACATAAATCTTAATATCTATTGGAACTAATCTTTTCTCATTTCTTTTGCAGGTACCATTGGGTTAGTTTATGAATGAGCATTCAAGTAGCGATCTAGAGTTCAATCCTGAGCCTGAAAGATTACTTAGGGCCAGAAACAAAGCTAAGAAACGTCTCTTTAACCAACCCTCTATACCTCAAACAATTGCGGATTCCGCAGAGTCTTCGCAATTTTTACAAACCGAAATGGATAGACCAGTCCCAAATCCGGTACCTACCACTCGCAATCCCATCGAAATAGCGAATGACAAGGATAGTGCCATCCTCTCCTACCTAGTTCCCATGTCTGGGGAGCTAAACCCAAGCATAATCCGCCCTGAAATTACTGCCAACTCATTCGAGTTAAAGCCAGTAATGTTCCAAATGTTGTCCACTGTGGGACAATTCTTTGGAGTGGAAAATGAGGACCCCCACAACCATCTAAGAAACTTCCTAGGAGTTAGTGATACCTTCCTTATCCCTGGAGTTTCCCAAGAAGCTTTGAGGCTTTACCTCTTCCCTTACTCTTTAAGGGACAAAGCCAAAACGTGGTTAAACTCATTACCTTCCGGATCAGTTCTCAATTGGACAGATTTGGCGGAGAAATTCCTAGTAAAATATTTCCCACCTGATAGGAATTCAACCTTTCGTGATGACATAATCAAGTTCAAACAAGCCGAAAATGAATCTCTTCACGAAGCTTGGACAAGGTTCAAGGACCTTCTTCTTAAATGTCCACACCATGGCATCCCATGGTGTATTCAAATAGAAGTCTTTTTCAAAGGATGCAACCCCAGCACAAGGCAAGTGCTGAATTCGTCAGCTGGTGGTTCCATGCTGTCGAAAAGCTATAATGAAGCCTATGAGATCTTGGAGAAGATCTCAGCATCTCACTGTAGGTGGTCAGATGATCCAGTAGAGCCAAGTAGAGCTCAAGACAAGGATGCACTCAGTGCCATGAGTAGCCAAATAAACGCCCTGACCAACCTAGTCAAACAAATGGCTCAAACCAATCTTCAAACCAGTGTCAACACCGCAGCAGCCATCTCAATGGGGGCGAAACAAGTCAAGGTGAGACACTGATCTGTGGGTTCTGTGGGGAAGGGCACCTGTATGAATACTGCCCTGGGAATCCAGCCTCAATCTGCTATGTTGGAAGCCAACAGCAGCCTAGGAACAACCCATATTCTAACACTTACAATCCTGGTTGGAGGAACCACCCAAATCTTTCATGGGGTGGCCAACAAAATACTAACCAAGCTCCCAACCAACCAAGACCGAGTGGAACACCTGGTTTCACTCCCCAAAATAACCAATCCATGTATCAAAAACCATACAACCAACCAATAGGATCGTCTGTAGAAAATCTACTTAAGGAGTACATTGCAAAGAATGATGCTACTCTACAAAGTCAGCAAGCTACCCTCAGGAGCCTAGAGAACCAAATAGGGCTACTAGCCAATGAACTAAAAAGTAGGCCCCAAGGTAGACTACCTGCTGACACTGAGGTGCCAAGAAGAGATGGAAAAGAACAAGTTCAAGCAATTGAACTTAGAAGTGGGAGACCATTGGTGAGCAACACGAAAGAAACCCCAAAGAGAGTAGAGAACGAAGAGTCTAGTGCTCCACTGGAATCTCTGCCAAACCATGGTCAACCATCAACAAGCACATCAGGGGCAAGGTTGGAACCAATCATAGAAGAACTAGAAGGAATTCCAAGGCCTCCACCTATCCTGAGGCGACCTGAAGTGCCTGCATATGTGCCACCACCTCCATTCCCTCGAAGGCTAAAGAAAAAACAAGAACAGGAAGTGCACTTTAACAAATTTTTAGAAATTCTTAAACAAGTGCATGTTAATATTCCATTTGTAGAGGTTTTGCAATCCATGCCTTCTTATGTTAAGTTTTTGAAGGATATAATCACTAACAAGAAAATTATTGGTGAATTTGAAACAGTGAATCTCACTGAGGAGTGCAGTGCTATACTCCAGAACAAGCTACCAAAGAAGGAGAAGGATCCTGGTTCCTTCACCCTACCAGTTGAGTTGGGAGGCAAGCACGTGGGCAGAGCTCTCTGTGACCTGGGAGCCAGCATAAACCTCATGCCTCTATCACTATTCCGCCAGCTGGGAATAGGAGAAGCACGTCCTACCACTGTCACCTTGCAGCTTGTAGACAGATCCATAGCATACCCTGAGGGAAAGATTGAGGATATTCTTGTAAAGGTTGACAAGTTTATTTTTCTTGCAGACTTCATCATCCTGGATTATGAAGCAGACAAGGAGGTCCCCATCCTATTAGGCAGACCATTTCTAGCCACAGGTAGGGCCTTGATTGATGTCCAGAAAGGTGAGCTCACCATGAGGGTTCATGATGAGGAGGTTAAGTTTAGTGTTTTTAAAGCCCTAAGGTATCCTTCTGACTCTGAATCTTGTGCAAGTATGGATATAGTAGATTCACTGATGGAAGAACAGCTTGAGCATGAATTATTAATTAAGCATGCCAATGATTATGTACAATTAGATGTAACTGATTTAAATATTTCTGAAATAATGGATATACATGTGGATAAACCTCAGCATGTTTGTATGACTAGTGATTTGACTGAAAGATCCATGAATCCATTGAAACCATCCATTGAGCATCCACCTATCTTAGAATTAAAACCACTGCCTGAACATCTTAAGTATGCATATCTATGAAGTGATGATACTCTGCCTGTTATTATTTCATCCAAATTGAGTGCAAAGCATGAAATTGAGTTGATCTTATTACTTAAGCAACATAAAAAAGGTTATTGCATGGACGATTGCTGATATTAGAGGAATTAGCCCTTCCTACTGCATGCATAAGATAATATTGGAAGAAGAGCATACACCCCGAGTAGATCACCAACGTAGGCTGAACCCCTCTATGAAGGAGGTAGTTAAAAAAGAGATAATTAAGTGGTTAGATGCAGGTGTGATCTTTCCTATAGCTAGTAGTCAGTGGGTGAGTCCAATACAATGTGTACCTAAGAAGGGGGGGATGACTGTAGTAGTGAATGAGAGCAATGAACTGATTCCAACTAGAACTATTACAGGATGGAGAGTCTGTATGGACTATAGAAAATTGAATAAGGAAACAAAAAAAGATCACTTCCCTTTACCATTTATCGACCAGATGTTAGATAGGATAGCTAGTAGAGCTTATTACTGCTTTCTAGATGGTTATTCTGGATATAACCAAATCACCATAGACCCTGTGGACCAGGAGAAGACAACCTTCACCTGTCCCTTTGGAACATTTGCTTTTCGCAGAATGCCTTTTGGCTTATGCAATGCACCAGCAACGTTCCAAAGGTGCATGTTGGCAATCTTCTCTGACTTAGATGAATCCATGATAGAGATATTTATGGATGACTTCTCAGTCTTTGGTGATTCATTTAAAAATTGTTTAGAGAACTTAGGACAAGTCCTAGCTAGGTGTGAAGAGACCAACCTAGTCCTTAATTGGGAGAAATGCCACTTCATGGTGGAAGAAGGGATAGTCCTAGGTCATAGAGTGTCTAGAGCAGGAGTAGAGGTCGATAGGGCCAAGATTGAAATAATAGAGAAGTTAGTGGAACCTCAGAATGTGAAAGTTATTAGAAGTTTCTTAGGACACGCAGGTTTCTATAGAAGGTTCATTAAGAACTTTTCAAAAATCTCCAAACCTTTGTGTGAGCTTCTAGAGCTGAATAAGCCCTTCATCTTCTCAAAAGAATGTTTACTAGCCTGGACAACCCTTAAGGAAGCATTAGTCAAAGCATCTATTATAGTAGGACCAAATTGGGACCTTCCATTTGAGATGCTATGTGATGCGAGTGACTATGCAGTAGGGGTTATGCTAGGACAAAAGATTGACAAACTAACGCACCCTGTATACTGTGCTAGTAAGATACTTAATGAGGCACAATGTAATTACACAACCACGGAAAAGGAAATGCTAGCTGTAGTGTTTGCCTGCGAGAAGTTTAGGAATTACATTGTAGGCACTAGGACAATCGTGTACACTGATCATTCTGCACTAAAATACCTTATGAGGAGGGCTGATGCTAAGCCTAGGTTAATTAGATGGGTATTGTTGTTGCAGGAGTTTGATCTAGACATTAGAGATAAGAAAGGATGCGAAAATGTGGTTGCAGATCATCTTTCTAGATTGCAACATAATTGCGATAAAATTGCGGAAACCGCAATTTCTGATGCCTTTATCGATGAGCATGTCTTTGTATTAGCACATCGTGATAACGATGAGGAACCTTGGTTTGCTGATATTGCTAACTTCCTTGCCTCGCAGGTACTACCAATTTTCAAGGGAGGACAAGAAAAGAAGAGGTTCCTACATGAAGCTAGGAAGTTCATCTGGGACGATCCTACACTCTACAAAACATGTGCAGATGGTTTGCTGAGGAAGTGTGTGTCAGCTGCTGAAGCGAAGTCTGTGCTGCAGCACTGCCATACATCTCCTTATGGTGGACACTTTGGTGGCCAAAGAACAGCTGCAAAGGTGTTCCAGAGTGGCTACTATTGGCCCACGATCTTCAAAGATGCTCACGACCATGCACACAGTTGCAATGAATGCCAGAGAACAGGTAACCTCAGTCGGAAGGATGAGATGCCTCTCACTTACATCTTAGAGTTGGAGCTCTTTGATGTGTGGGGCATTGATTTCATGGGACCATTTCCCCCATCAGCAGGTAACCTTTACATACTTGTAGCCGTAGACTATGTATCTAAATGGGTAGAAGCCATAGCATGTCCAACCAATGATGCCAAAACAGTCATTAAGTTCCTTAATAGACATATCTTTACTAGGTTTGGTACACCTCGTGCTATAATTAGTGATGAAGGGACGCACTTTATTAATAAAGCTATGGAAAAAGTGTTGGCTAAGTACAATGTTAGACATAGAGTAGCCACCCCTTATCATCCACATTCGAATGGACAAGCTGAAATATCAAATAGGGAGATTAAAAACATACTCGAAAAAGTGGTCAAACCCAATAGAAAAGATTGGTCGTTTAAACTAGAGGATGCACTTTGGGCATATAGGACCGCATATAAGACACCCCTAGGTATGTCTCCTTATAGACTTGTGTATGGCAAAGCATGTCACTTACCATTCGAATTGGAAATCAAAGCATTTTGGGCCTTGAAAGAGCTGAATTATTGCGTCACCGATGCAGGAACATTGCGGTCTCTGCAATTACATGAGCTCGATGAGCTGAGACATATGTCCTATGAAAATGCTAAAATGTATAAGGAAAAGACTAAAATTTGGCATGACAGTTGACTTAGGATTAAGGACTTTAAGAAAGGTCAGCATGTCTTGTTATTTAACTCAAGGTTGAGATTATTTCCAGGCAAACTTAAGTCCAGATGGTCAGGTCCTTTTGTTATAACTAACGTGTTTGTTCATGGTGCAATTGAGATTAGGAACCTGCAGCACGGGCAACCGTTCATGGTTAATGGTGCACGATTGAAGCATTATTATGAGGAAGGAGATGTGAAGAATCTCTCGGCCTTCCTCTTAGCTGAAACTTGAGAATAAAACCGAGAGAAGACGAGTGATTACTGTGCTCGTCCATGCGAGGCCATGCCTTAGTTTATTTTTGCTGTTTTTTCGGTTGTTATTTTGTATGTTTATGTGTGATTTTTATTATGAATTTGATGTTAATTTTATTTCTTTTAATAGGGGATCAATAGAGGAAATCAAGGAGATGAATCAAGGATAGAGAATCGGAGGAGAAATCGGGCCGAGTCAAAGATTGAGTGATGAGAATCTGGGGATTTAAATCAAGAAAAATCTCCAACGGCCATTTAATTGCGGTGGATTTGCTGAAACCGCAACGGAAATAGCCGTTGGGATTCACATCATTACAAATAGCCGTTAGAACAGCTGTGGCCCGTACGCTTCCCTCATTCGTTGGACTTCAAGAAATCTATCTTCTTCTTCCTCTGCAATTCCTATTCTCAGATCTCTTCGATTCCACAATGGTGCTTACACGGGCTGAGAGATCTGCTTCCAAGAAGAAGGCCACTGAAGCAGAGGCAGCTGCGAGAGAGGCACTCCTCGCCTTAGCAGATGCCGAAGCTGCGCGCCCTGAACGACCTTCTAAGCTCCCTGTCCGCAAGAAGAAGTGGAAAGTGGTGACGGAAATCCCTGCTGGGCCGTCTGAACCAGTGGGCACGCCCAAGAAAAGAAAATGGACAATGGAGATTGGGGACGCACCGATCAAGGAAAAGACTCCCACTGTGGAGAGTCAAGGAAGTGGCCGTCCATCCTACGAGACGGCCAGACAGAGCCCTGAACAATCTCCACCGCCGCAGAGCCCTGAGGCATCGCCATCATCGCCAACGCCCGAGCCTGAAATTCCAAGTGAAGAACATCAAGAATCAGCGCCGGGCGAAGAAACGGCTGAGGAAGAAGAGGTTTTCTCTCCTTTGAGGGAAGTCAGCCCCGATAGCCCAGCAAAGGGGGGAGATTCGATGGATGAAACATTGGGGGACTGTCTCCAGCAGATCACCACCAGGACACGACTGAGGAAGAAGGTGCCCAAGGTTGTCAAGGCCAAACGGCCAAAAGCTTCAAAGAAATCCAAGAAAAGGAAGGTCAGTGGTGAGCCTTCATTGAAGAGGCTGAAGGTCGAGGCTGCTGAGTCGGCCAAGGCACGGGACAAGGGGAAAGCCAAATTATACCCCGAAGATGAGCCTCAAGCTGTGAGGTATGTGTCTTCTGATGCAGAATCAAGGGGCACTGAGTTGAGGAAGAGGGACCTACTCCATGAGAAGGGGTTCCTTGACGCGTTGGCAGACCTGCCGCAATTCTTGCGCGCAGGGATCACCAACCACGGCTGGGAAGAGCTGTGCAGACCGCCCATCCCTGCCTACTCCAGCATGGTGTACGACTTCTATGCAAATCTGACGCACCCCGAGGATGGTCTGTCCATGGTAAGGAGAATTGAGGTGGACTTCTCAGCCAAGGCGATCAATGAAGCCTATGGCCTCAAGGGGCAAAAACATACTGACTATGCGCGGATCATTGACGCTCCCACTGAGGCTGTCCTGGAGGAAGCACTGCGTATCATCGGCCAACCTGAGGCCGCTTGGACGATCTCGCGCAATGGGAAGCACACTCTGATGAGTGCGACCCTTACGGCGAAGGCAGCTGTGTGGTTCTCCTTCGTGCGCAGGCGTCTGTCCCCAGTGACCCACGAGACCACCATTAATCAGGGGCGATCGCTGCTGGTATATGCGATCATGAGGGGCCTCACTGTCAATGTTGGTGAGGTTATAGCAGCCTCCATAGCAGACTGTGCCAAGAAAGGTAAGGGCCCTCTCTTCTTCCCAAACACCATCATTAAGCTTTGTTTACGTGCAGGTGTTCCAATTGAAAGGATGGAGAGGCAGCTGGCCTACACGGGGCATCTGGAGCTGCCTACAGGCCTGCGAATGCGAAGAAGGGGGAATATGGAATTTGAACTAGACGGCCTGGCTGCTGCTCAATCCCTCTCTATGGCCTGCCTGATGGATCTTCAGAAGAAGATGGCGCAATGGGCTGAGTATGCTCAAGCGAGGGATAAGGACGTTGCTGATCAGTTGGGCTGCATCTTTCCTGAGTTCCCCACTGACCTGCTGACGCCATGGGCACCTCCAAGAGCACGGAGGGATGATGATGAGGACGTCTGAGTGCTAGTCTGAAGAGCACTCAAGGGAGTATTTCTGTTCCCTATATCAAAAGAAAAAAAAAATCAAACTGCTTTTCGTTAAACTGTGTGAATTCTGTTATTTTGAATCAATATTTGATCTGTCTTTAGTTCTTTATTTTGGTTGTTTCGGATTGCTTAGTATAGTTAGATGGTATCTGAATAGGTAGGTTGTTTTAGTTTCCTTTTTGTATAGCTGAGATGACTGGAAATAGCATGCAAAAGGGGCTGCTTACTAATATATCTGCCCTGTATATTCATTGCGAAATTATTGCGGAATCCGCAATTTTTGTTAGTTATTGCATGCTTTTGACTGACTGATTAGCTAGGCTGGTTCTGTTTCAATTTTGTTCTTTTTGCTGCTTTCTTGACTACCTTATATCGCCTATCTATAAGCATGTTGGATGAGTGTCTTAAGGCACCTTTGATAGTTTAAATTAGTCTCTTAAATTGCTCAGCATGCGTAGCTTTAAGTCCTTCCCTTACTGTTTTTACAAATTTCTGCTGCTGAGTTATTTGCTTTAAGAATGTTCTGTCTATCCCTAGGACTTTTAGATTCTCTTTGTTTTGCCCTAGACTAGATGCTTCTAGGACAAGTTTGGGGGTGTGCCACCTCAGACACTCATTGGGGACAATGAGTAGTTTAAGTTTGGGGGAGGCCACCCTAGGCCTAGGAACATTCCTCTCTCCTTCTAAACATATGCATTCTTCTTCTCCTTTACAAAAAAATGATGAACTGAAAAAAAATGAAAAATAGAATAAAGAGGGGTGTCTCTCTTAAAGTTGCTTTGTAATCAGTGTCAAGTGTGTAACCCACAAGTGGCATTGCATCAAAAGGCAACCAAAGGAGAGACTCCACCAAAGTAAGAAAGAAAAAAAGAAAATTAGGGAAGAAGAATGTATACCTAGGAGTTGCAACTTTGTGGCTTGGGTGTCCTGAATAAAAAAGAACTCTGATCCTCAATTAGCTAAGCACAAAGTTGTAGCTTGTAGGGTTGTTTAGGTTGATGAATGTATGTCCAATGTAGTGATGTCAGGGTTTAGGTTGTTCTCTAAATGTACTACTGTCACTGGTTTATACTAAGACTGGCATGACTCTAAGGAATCCTAGGTAGCTCAAAAGTAAAAAATTAGAAGCATGTACTGAGTCTGGGATAAAGCTAGGTAGAATTTGAAACCTTAGGGATAGTTGCACTATATGACAAAAGCAAGTAGATCAGTCGTGGGGAGTTAATGAAACAGTAGGATCATTAGGCGTGCGAAGTCAGAAGAAGCAAAATGAGAAGGTAGTTGTAAACTTAGAAGTGTGTCACAGGACAGCATTGCCATAGATAGGAACTTAGGGGAGTCAGCAAGTGGTTAGAGAGGTTAAAACAGCAGCCTGAGTAAGTCCTTAGATTGCTCGAGGACGAGCAAAACCTTAAGTTTGGGGGTGTGTTACGTCTCCAAAAGTGACTATTTTAGGACTTATTTGTGATAGGAAGTTGTGCATTTGTAAGTGTTTTTGGTAGGATTTAGCTTGAACTTGTGCTTATATATGAGAATTACAAGAATGAAGCTAAATTAGGACTTATATGCAAAAGGAAAGAAAAGGAATTAAAAACGAAGTTAAAGGAATGAAAATTGTGCATTGCGGAGGCATTGCGGAAACATTGCTAAAACCGCAATGTTTTAAGTGAAATCCGTAAGTTGTCTAACTATTTTTTGTTTTGTTCCGACCTTTCAGGGATTCATTCTTTGTCCTGCAGCCACGTAGTAGTACGACGTTGAGAATGGATGGTTCTCCTTGACCCAATCGCACCTGCAGAATACTATAAAAGGAGGTCAAAGTGGAAGGTTGAAACACACTCGAACGGCGTAGTCTTCCAGTCCAAACGCAGTCTTTCCCATTCTTTCTCTTCTCCGTCTGTTGGTTTGAGAGGTTCAGCTGTTGGAGTCGACAATCTGATAGGAAGGAGAGAAGATTCATCTTCTCTTCTGATTGGATTCATCCAAGCAAGGCTTGCCTTTCTCTCCCTTCAGCCGAGGCGTCTGCGACGAGGCGATCACGCTCGAATTTACTGCTTTCTGCCTTAGCTTTCTGTTTTCGTTGTTATTTGTTGTCATTTCCCTTTTCATTAGTTATTCTATTCCATTTCGTTGCTTTCTGTTTTCCTTTGGTTATTCAAAGCTATCACTTGTTTAGTTCAAACGCTAGTTAATCCAAGCATAATTTCATTACTCCGCACGTTCTTCATTTCGTATGTTCACTGCTTTTAGCTCCTGTTTTGTCTTTAATCTTCTACTTAGTATGTTGTCTCCATTTATTCTCCCCAATCTATCTGCATCCATGAGTAACTAAATCACATAAGGGCATGCTAATGACAAGGCTATAGGTTAAGACACGTGAATCAAGCATGTAGGATAGCTCTCGAAATGCATTGAATGTATGTAAGCTTCATCCCACGAGCAATTTCGATTGGCCGTCCATTTTGTCCAAAGAACTCCTAACCTCTGGAAGGAGTAAGAGTTCAGAGTCATACACTCATGCTAGCCTCTCAAGGTAGCCAGAAAACGACCTAGGAATAGGCGTTTTCCTAGTACAAATCACAACTTACTGTTTTAACAAGATGCTTAAGACCTTACTTGGACATGAGTAAACTAAAGAATCTAATGCATGAAATCGGAAGATACATGAGAATGAGTTAGTTTGATGCATGGTGAGTTGATCTACTGCTTGAGGATCGTAGGAAAAAGCCTATAGAGGAGTCGTTAGTAGCCCTTGTTTACACACTTTACACACATTTCGCTGTTAAGAACATTGCTGAATAATTGTTGTTTCCGCAATTCCTTTACTTGAATTTTGCCTTAGTCATTTTTCTCCTCGTTTGTTATTCCCTTCTCTTTACATTCAAGTTTATTGTCTCCTTGCACTTGTTTATGCTTCCATCCTTTACACATTCCTTAGTAGTTAGGCACATCAAAACCAAATCTACCTCATTTAATCCACCCAATCTCACTTAACAAAACACTTCGCTAGTAACTAAGAATAAATCTCTGTGGGAAATCGAATGAAAAAATACTTATTACTTGCTACAAGATCATGTATGCTTGCATGTTCTGAATGCTCTACCATTGCATATTTCTTTTATACATTGAGCACGCAACACCAAACTTGACATGTTAGGCTTCTCGGAGAAGAAAAGAAAAGAAAAAAAAATGATGAAGGGTTCAAAGAACTAAAAGAAGAGTGTACAAAGTACTCAAAAGAAAAAGAAAGAGAAAAATATTTTAGGTATCTTAATTTGTTGCTCTCTCTATTTTGAAAAGTTATAGACTGTTCTTAATTGCTAGAACTAGGGGGAAAACGAGATGTAGTGTTTCATGTGGTTTTTCTGAGTCTGCATGGTTTAGGATAGGTTGGCTATCACACACGCACATAGGGGAGTAATAGTTAGTTTTTGAATTGTTCTTGATTAAGTGCATGCAATCGATTGCTTTATTATGTATGTAAATGTCTTGATTTTTAAAGAATCGAGATTAGAGTCAGAAGCATGCAACTGTAGTCCTTAGAGATAATTTGAAGTTTGCCTTGCTCGAGGACTAGCAAGATTTAGGTTGGGGGTGTTTGATAACTCTATTTTGGAGTTATGTTTAACCCCTTAATTCTAGCTAATACCGTGCTTAATTTATGTTAATTTTTCTTGATTATAGGGGATTCACGGTGAAGAGCTCGTGAAGTCCATAAGACATCGTTCGGGGCTAAGAAGGTCGTTTTAAGGCCTCGAGATCGCTTCGGGAAAAGAGGAGCTTCAAACATGAAGAATTTGCCAAAAGGGAGCATCCAAAGGCAAATTATTTTGCTCAAACCCAAGAGCAAGCGTCGAGCTGAAGCGTCTCGACGCTCCAAAGAGGCGCGCGCTGGGTATTTCTGTTCGCAGCGTCTCGACGCTACGACGATTATAAAACCCATTTTTTTCGATTTTTAGGTATCTTCTTCTTCAGTTTTATGATTTTTCTACCATTAGAGCTCGATGTGGAGCTCCATTTTCTTCCCCTACAACTTGTATGAACCATCTACCTTCCATGGGAGCTTGGATTTGTTCCAAGACCATGGTTGGCTAAGGTAAAGTGTAGGATTTGAGGATTTTAGTAAGGATTTCGTAATATGTTGTAATAACTTGGGATTTTGTTCTTGAATGTCTATCTTGGTCTGAATTTCTTTGCGTATTTGCTTCTTCTTTGCATATTTTATGAGCATGCTTGCATAATAGGCCGATGTTACGTCTCCAAAAGTGACCTTTTTAGGACTTAATTAGCTTAGAAAGATGTTCACTCTTAGGTGTTTTTGATAGCATTTAGCCTAAACCTATGCTTAAATATGAGAATTAGAAGAAGGTAGCTAAATTAGGACTTATGTACAATAGGAAAGAAAAGGGTTGAAAACCGAAGGAAAGGAATGAAAAAACAAGCATTCCGAAGGCATTGCGGAAACATTGCGGTCCCCGCAATGTTTCAAGTGAAAACCGTAAGTTGACTGATCTTTTTCTGTTAATTTCCGTTATTTCAGGGATTCGTTCTTTCTCCTCCATCCATTCTGAAGTACGACGTTGAAGATTGATGGTTCTCCTTGGCCCAAATGCACCTGCAGATTACTATAAATAGGGGTCAAAGTCGAGGGTTCAAGCATCATCCGAAAGCGTAGAAGTCTTCTCGCAGTCCATCTTTTCTCCTGTTTTCCTCTGCCGTCTGCTGGTTTGCGAAGCTCAGCTGTTGGAATCGATAATCTGATAGGAAGGAGAGGAGATTCTTCTTCTCTCCCGATTGGATTCATCCAAGCAAGGCTGACCTTTCTCATCCTTCATTCGAAGCGGCTGCAACGAGTCATTCGAGCTGTTTTATTGCTTTCTGTTCTTCATTTCTATTTTACAACTCTGTCTTGTGTTGTTTCTGTTCTTGTGGCTAGTTTAGTTCATTTCGTTGTGTTCTGTCTTGCTGTTCTTTACTTTAAGTATCTTTTATGTTCATTCAAACAATCAATTAATCAAACATAAAGTTCAGTATTTCACAGTTTCTGCCTTTGCATTCTATTGTTTTCCCTTGCTGTTTTAAGCACATTTCCCTTCTAAGCATGTCTGTTTTATCCTTTAGTTCTGTTCTCCTTATATCCATGAGTAACTAAGTCACTTAGGGGCATGCTAATGACAACTCCATAGGCTAAAAAACGTGAATCAAGCATGTAGGATAGCTCTCGAAGCATTGATTGTATGTAAGCTTCATCCCACGGGCAATTTCGATTGGCCATCCATTTTGTCCAAAGAACTCCTAACCTCTGGAAGGAGTAAGAGTTCAGAGTCATATTATCATGCTAGCCTTTCAAGGTAACCAGGAAACGGCCTAGGAATAGGCGTTTCCCTAGTACAAACCATATCTTTCTGCCTTAACAAGATGCTTAAGACCTTACTTTGAGTTGAGTAAACTAAAGAATCTAATGCATGGAATCGGACGATACATGAGATTGAGATAGTTTGATGCATAGAGAGTAGATCCAGTGCTTGAGAATCGTATAAAAATGCCTATAGGATAGTCATTAGTAGCCCTTAATTCACCCATTTACATACTTTCGCTGTTATTTAATTGCGATAGAATTGCTGGCTCCGCAATTCTGCTTAAGTTACAATTCTGTCTAGCTGTTTTTATCTTCATTTATTAATCTCGTCTCTTATCATTTGAGCTTAGCTTTAACTTGTTCTTGTTTATGTTACTACCCTTTACACATTCAGCACAAATTAGATAATTAAAAACCAATTTTACCCCATCAAATCCACCCCTTCTTTCTTAACAAAACACTTCGCGAATAGCTAAAAATAAATCTCTGTGGGAAAACGAATGAAATATACTTACTACTTGCTATAAGATCATGTATGCTTGCATGTTCTGAGTGCTCTATCTCTTTTATTGCCTAATTATTTCAACACATTGAGCACGCAACAAGTTTTTGGCGCCGCTGCCGGGGATTTATTTTAAGTGAAAACGAAGTTTGTTAAGTTTGAAATACCAAGTTTATTGCCTAAAGAAACGACTCTTTAAACAACCTCCTATACCTCAAATCATACCTGAAATCGAAGAAATGGATGAGATAGTTCCAAATCAGGTACCTGTCATTCGCAACCCCATCGAAATAGCGAATGACAAGAATAGTGCCATTCTTTCATATTTAGTACCTATGCCTGGGGAGCTGAACCCCAGCATAATCCGTCCTGAAATCACTGCCAACTCATTCGAGTTGAAGCCAGTGATGTTCCAAATGCTGTCCACTGTGGGACAATTCTTTGGAATAGAAAATGAGGACCCCCACAACCATCTTAGGAACTTCTTAGGAGTTAGTGATACCTTCATCATCCCTGGAGTGTCCCAAGAAGCTTTGAGGCTATACTTGTTCCCTTACTCTTTGAGGGACAAAGCCAAAACATGGTTGAACTCATTACCCTCTGGATCTGTCCTTAATTGGACAGATCTAGCAGAAAAATTCCTAGTCAAATACTTCCCACCTGATAGGAATTCTACCTTTCGTGATGATATAGTTAAGTTCAAACAAGTTGATAATGAATCTCTTCACGAAGCTTGGACAAGGTTCAAGGACCTTCTTCTCAAATGTCCACATCATGGCATCCCATGGTGTATCCAAATAGAGGTCTTTTTCAAAGGATGCAACCCCAGCACTAGGCAAGTCTTAAATTCATCTGCTGGTGGTTCCATGTTGTCCAAGAGTTACAACGAGGCCTATGAGATCTTGGAGAAGATCTCAGCATCTCACTGTAGGTGGTCAGATGATCCAGTTGAGCCAACTAGGGCTCAAGACAAGGATGCTCTAAGTGCGATGAGCAGCCAAATAAATGCCCTGACCAACCTAGTTAAGCAAATGGCTCAAGCCAATCTCCAAACAAGTGTCAACACCGCTACCGCCATGTCAATGGGCACCCAACCAAGTCAAGGTGAGACACTTGTATGTGGATTCTGTGGGGAAGGGCACCTGTATGAATATTGCCCTGGGAATCCAGCCTCAGTCTGCTACATTGGAAGTCAGCAGCAGCCTAGGAACAACCCCTATTCCAATACTTACAACCCTGGTTGGAGGAACCACCCAAACCTGTCATGGGGTGGCCAACAGAATACTAACCAAAATCCTAACCAGCCTAGACCGAGTGGAACACCTGGTTTCACTCCCCAACATAACCAATCAATGTATCAAAAACCATACAACCAACCTGTAGGATCTTCTGTAGAAAACTTACTCAAGGAATACATAGCTAAGAATGATGCTACTCTTCAAAGCCAGCAAGCCACTCTTAGGAGCCTAGAGAACCAAATAGGCCAATTAGCCAATGAACTCAAGAGTAGGCCCCAAGGTAGACTCCCTGCTGACACCGAGGTGCCAAGGAGAGATGGTAAAGAACAAGTTCAAGCAATTGAACTTAGAAGTGGTAGACCCTTGGTGAGCAACACAAAGGACACACCAAAGAGAGTAGAGAACACTGAGTCTAGTGCTCCACTGGAGTCTCTGCCAAACCAAGGTCCACCACCAACTAGCACATCAGGAGTCAGGCTAGAGCCAATTGTTGAGGAGATAGAAGAAATTCCAAGGCCTCCACCTATCCTAAGGCGGCCTGACGTGCCTGCATATGTGCCACCACCTCCATATCCTCGAAGGCTTAAGAAGAAGCAAGAACAAGAAGTGCATTTTAATAAATTCTTAGAAATTCTTAAGCAAGTGCATGTCAACATTCCTTTTGTAGAAGTTTTACAGTCTATGCCTTCCTATGTAAAGTTTTTGAAGGACATTATTACTAACAAGAAAATAATTGGTGAGTTTGAAACAGTAAACCTCACTGAGGAGTGCAGTGCTATACTCCAGAACAAGCTGCCTAAGAAGGAGAAGGATCCTGGTTCCTTCACCTTACCTGTAGAACTTGGAGGCAAGCACGTGGGCAGAGCGCTTTGTGACCTGGGCGCCAGCATAAACCTCATGCCCCTATCACTATTCCGCCAGCTAGGAATAGGAGAAGCACGTCCAACCACTGCCACTTTACAACTAGCAGACAGATCCATCGCATACCCTGAAGGTAAAATTGAGGATATTTTAGTAAAGGTTGACAAGTTTATTTTCCTTGCAGATTTCATTATCCTGGATTATGAAGCAGACAAGGAGGTCCCCATCCTGTTAGGCAGACCATTTCTAGCCACAGGTAGGGCACTGATAGACGTCCAAAAAGGTGAGCTCACTATGAGGGTTCATGATGAAGAGGTGAAATTTAGTGTGTATAAAGCTTTAAGGTACCCCTCTGACCTTGAATCCTGTGCTAGCATGGACGTTGTAGACTCTTTAATGGAAGAACAATTGGAGCATGTATTATTAACCAAGCATGCCAATGAATATGTAGGATTAGAATTAACTGACTTAAACATAGCTGAGATAATGGACATATCTGTAAATAACCCTCAGCATGTTTGTATGAATATTGACTTAACTGATAGAGCCTTAAATCCTTTAAAGCCATCCATTGAGCATCCACCTGTATTAGAATTAAAGCCACTCCCCACTCACCTCAAGTATGCATATTTAGGGAGTAATGAAACTCTGCCTGTTATCATTTCTTCTAAATTAAGTGAAAAGCATGAGGTTGAACTGATATTACTGCTTAAGCAACATAGGAAGGCTATTGCATGGACTATTGCTGATATTAGAGGCATTAGCCCTTCTTATTGCATGCATAAGATCATACTAGAGGAAGAACATACCCCTAGAGTAGACCACCAACGTAGGCTGAATCCCTCTATGAAAGAGGTCGTTAAGAAAGAAATAATAAAATGGTTAGATGCTGGTGTGATCTTCCCCATAGCTAGTAGTCAGTGGGTGAGCCCTATACAATGTGTACCTAAGAAGGGTGGGATGACTGTGGTAGTCAATGAGAACAATGAACTGATTCCAACTAGGACTGTCACAGGATGGAGAGTATGTATGGATTATAGGAAACTAAATAAAGAAACTAAAAAAGACCACTTCCCTCTACCATTCATTGACCAAATGTTAGACAGAATAGCTGGTAGAGCCTATTACTGTTTCTTAGACGGTTATTCAGGGTACAACCAAATCACTATAGACCCCAAAGACCAAGAAAAGACTACCTTTACTTGCCCTTTTGGAACATTTGCCTTTCGCAGAATGCCTTTTGGCTTATGCAATGCACCGGCAACTTTCCAAAGGTGCATGTTGGCAATCTTCTCTGATTTGGATGAATCCATGATAGAGATATTCATGGATGACTTTTCAGTCTTTGGGGATTCATTCACCAACTGTCTAGAGAACCTAGGACAAGTCCTGGCTAGATGTGAAGAGACTAACTTAGTCCTTAATTGGGAAAAGTGTCACTTCATGGTAGATGAGGGGATTGTCTTAGGTCATAGAGTGTCAAGGGCAGGTGTAGAAGTTGACAGGGCAAAGATAGAAATCATAGAGAAGTTGGTAGAGCCTCAGAATGTCAAGGCCATTAGGAGTTTCTTAGGGCATGCTGGCTTCTACAGAAGGTTCATTAAGGACTTTTCTAAGATAGCCAAGCCTCTGTGTGAGCTGCTAGAACTAAATAGGCCATTCATCTTCTCTAAGGAATGTGTAGTAGCTTGGACCACCCTTAAGAACGCACTAGTCACAGCACCTGTTATAGTAGGGCCAAATTGGGATCTCCCATTTGAGATGTTATGTGATGCTAGTGACTATGCTGTAGGGGTCATGTTAGGACAGAAGATTGACAAGCTAACACACCCTGTCTATTATGCTAGTAAAACCTTGAATGAGGCTCAATGTAATTATACAACTACTGAGAAAGAGATGCTTGCTGTAGTGTTTGCTTGTGAGAAATTCAGGAACTATATTGTAGGCACTAGGACAATTGTGTACACTGACCATTCTGCCTTAAAGTATCTTATGAGGAAGGCTGATGCTAAGCCTAGGTTGATTAGGTGGGTGTTATTGCTGCAGGAATTTGATTTGGACATTCGAGACAAGAAAGGATGTGAAAATGTGGTTGCGGATCACCTGTCTCGATTGCAGCACAATTGCGAAAAAATTGCGGATCCCGCAATTTCTGATGCTTTCATTGATGAACATGTCTTTGTTTTGACTCATTGTGATAACGATGAGGAACCTTGGTTTGCTGACATTGCTAATTTCCTTGCATCACAGGTATTACCAGTGTTCAAGGGAGGACAAGAGAAGAAGAGGTTCCTTCATGAAGCAAGGAAATTCATATGGGATGACCCCACACTTTACAGAACATGTGCTGACGGCTTGCTAAGGAAGTGTGTTTCAGCTGCTGAAGCGAAGTCTGTGCTGCAGCACTGCCACACAGCTCCTTATGGTGGACACTTTGGTGGCCAAAGAACAGCTGCAAAGGTATTTCAGAGTGGCTACTATTGGCCAACAATCTTCAAGGATGCCCACAACTATGCCCACAGCTGTGATGAATGCCAAAGGACAGGTAACCTCAGTCGAAAGGATGAGATGCCCCTCACCTACATCTTAGAGTTGGAGCTCTTTGATGTGTGGGGCATTGACTTCATGGGGCCATTTCCTCCATCATCAGGTAACCTTTACATTTTGGTAGCAGTAGACTATGTATCCAAGTGGGTAGAAGCCAAAGCATGTCCCAATAATGATGCCAAAACAGTCACCAAATTCTTGCATAGGCACATTTTTACTAGGTTTGGGACACCTCGTGCCATCATTAGTGATGAGGGGTCACATTTCATTAACAAGGCTATGGAGAGAGTGTTGGCTAAGTATAACATTAGACATAGAGTAGCCACTCCCTATCACCCACACTCGAATGGACAGGCTGAAATTTCAAATAGGGAAATTAAGAACATCCTAGAAAAAGTGGTCAAACCTAATAGGAAAGACTGGTCCTTTAAGCTTGAGGATGCACTTTGGGCTTATAGGACAGCATATAAGACACCCCTAGGTATGTCTCCTTATAGGCTGGTATATGGCAAGGCTTGTCACTTACCACTTGAGTTAGAAATCAAAGCATTTTGGGCCATGAAGGAATTGAATTTTTGTGTCAATGATGCGGGGACACTGAGGTCTTTGCAATTACATGAGCTTGATGAGCTTAGACATATGGCCTATGAAAATGCTAAAATGTATAAGGAAAAGACCAAGATTTGGCACGATAGTAGACTTAGAGTTAAGGACTTTAAGAAGGGTCAACTTGTTTTGTTGTTTAACTCACGGTTGAAACTATTTCCAGGGAAACTTAAGTCTAGATGGTCAGGTCCATTTGTGATTACTAATGTGTTTGTTCATGGTGCCATAGAGATAAAGAACTTGCAGCAAGGCCAACCATTCATGGTTAATGGTGCAAGATTGAAGCACTACTATGAGGAAGGAGATGTGAAGACTCTCTCGGCCTTCCTCTTGACTGAAGCGTGACAATGAGAACGAGAGAGGACGAGTGATTGTTGTGCTCGTCAAACATAAGGCTCATGCCTTAGTTTATTTTTTGCGATTTTCCGGTTATCGTTTGTGTGTTTTGTTGTATGATTTTAATTACGAATTTGATGTTGTTTTTATTTCTTTTTGTAGGGAATCGAAAGAGGGAATCAAGGAGAGTAACTCCAGCTTTAAAAATCAAGAAAAGATTGAGCCAAATAAAAGATACGGACGAGCAAAGATAGACATTTTGATGAAAAAATATCCCTAAAATTGCGCTGGATTTGCAGGATCCGCAAAATATAGCCGTTGGGGATTTATCCGTTTCTTTTATATCCGTTAGAAGGCGCTCGATCGATACGATTCTCCCACTCTCTGAATTCCAAGAAAACTGCGATTCTCTTCATCTTTGATTCTTCTCTCCAAACCTCCACGATTCAACAATGGTGTTCACGAGGGCTGAAAGATCTGCAGCCAAGAAGAGGGCTGACGACGCCGCTGAGACGGCTGCGAGAGACGCACTGCTCGCCTTGGCTACGGCTGACGCTGCGCGAACTGAACGCCTTCCCAAGCTTCCGATTCGCAAGAAGAAGTGGAAGGTTGTCACTGAAATCCCTGCTGGACCCTCTGAGCCAGCAGGCACACCCAAGAAGCGTCGATGGAGTATGGCTGTGGCCGATGAAGAAATCAAGAACAAGACTCCCTCTGTGGAGAGTCAAGAACAAAGTCAGCCATCCCATGAGGCAGCCAAGCGCAGCCCCTCGCCAGTGCGAAGCCCTGAGCTCTCTTCATCGCCGCCAGCGCAGAGCCCTGAGCAGCCGTCTTCACCACTGAGTTCTGCACAGACGCCTTCAGCAGAGCAAACAACCACGCCGTCGCACACTTCCCCACGGCCTGACCCTGAATTCCCATATGGGGAGTACCAAGAATCAACGCAGGGCAGTGGGGAAGGTGAGGACGAGGAGGTTTTCTCGCCTGTGAGGGAAGCTAGCCCGGAGAGTCTTGAACAGAAGAATGACTCAATGGAAGAGACGTTGGGGGCGTGCCTGCAGCAGATCACCATTGAGGCAAAGCTCAAGAAGAAGAGGAAGGCCAAGATTCTCAAGGCCAAGCGATCCAAGAAGCTGAAGAAGAAGAAGGCCAAGAAGGCGCCTTCGTCAGAAAAAGAGAGCACTGAGCCATCGCTCAAACGACTCAAGGTTGAGGCTGCAGAGTCAGCCAAGCCAGCAGACAAAGGGAAGGCCAAGCTCTACCCTGAAGATGAGCCTCAGTCAGTGAGGTATGTGTCATCTGACGCTGAGTCCAGGGGCGTTGAGCTGAGGAAGAGGGAGTTGCTGCACGAGAAGGGCTTCCTCGACAGACCTGCTGACCTGCCGCAGTTCTTGCGCGCAGGAATCATAAATCATAGCTGGGAGGAGTTGTGCAGGCCGCCCAATCCAGCTTACACGAGTATGGTTTACGACTTCTACGCCAACCTGCGAAACTCTGAGGAAGGGCTTTCTGTGGTGAGGGGAGTAGAGGTGGACTACTCAGCAAAAGCCATCAACGAAGCTTATGGCCTCAAGGGCCAAAGACACACTGATTATGCAAGGATCGTTGATGAGCCTACTGAGGCAGTGCTGGAGGAGGCCATTCGCACCATTGGCCAGCCTGAAGCAGCGTGGACTGTATCACGCAATGGGAGGCACACCCTCATGAATGCCAACCTGACAGCAAAGGCAGCTGTATGGTTTGCCTTTGTAAGGAGGAAGCTGTCCCCTGTGACCCATGAGACGACCATCAACCAGAGCAGATCGCTGCTGGTCTATGCCATTATGCGAGGTCTCACGGTCAACGTGGGTGAAATCATGTCAGCCGCCATTGCTGAGTGCGCCAAGAAAGGTAAGGGACCACTGTTTTTCCCTAACACCATAACCAAACTATGTTTGCTTGCAGGAGTCCCCATTGAGCGAATGGAGCAGCAGATGGCTTACACAGGCCACTTGGAGCTGCCTGCTAGCTTGAGGCTGAAGAGGAAGAGGAATATGGAGTTTGAACTGGATAGGCTGGCTGCTGATCAGTCACTATCCATGGCATGCCTGATGGATATGTAGAGGAGGATGGCTCAATGGGCCACTTACGCGCAGGCACGGGACAAGGAGGTTGCAGATCAACTTGGGTGCATCTTCCCTGACTTCCCCACAAATCTCCTGACTCCATGGGTGCCCCCACGACCACGACAACCAGATGAGGATGAAGACATTTGAGTGCTGGTTTGACTTGCACTGAAGGGAGTATTGCTGTTCCCTTAGAAAAAAAAGACAATTTTCTGCTTTCTGATAGACTATGTGAATTATGCTGTTTTTAGTACACTTTTGATCTGTTTTAGATGCTTAGTTTCATGTTTTTAATTTTGCTTAGTATAGTCTGATGATAGGTAACTAGGTAGGGTAGTTTTTGTTTTATTTTTAGGAGAGCTTGATTGACTGGAAAGAGCATGCTTAGGGGCCTTAATCACTGTTATATCTGCCCTGACTTGATTGCGAAATAATTGCGGTCCCCGCAATTTTTATTACTGAAAGCATGTTTTGGACTGTCTGTTTAGCTAGGCTGTGATCTGTTTAAATTTCATCTTTTGCTGCTATCATGACTACCTTATATAGCTTATCTAAATGCATGCTGGATGAGTGTCATAGGACACCCTTTTGATAGTTTAAATTAACCTCTAAAATGCTCAGCATGCACAGCTTTAAGCCCTTATCTGTCTGTCTTTTTTTAACTTACTGCTGCTGTGATATTTGCCGTTCGAATGTTTTGTCTATGCCTAGGGCTTTAGATTCTCTTTGTTTTACCTTAGACTAGATGCTTCTAGGATAGTTTGGGGGTGTGCCACCTCAGACACTCATTGGGGACAATGAGTAGTTGAAGTTTGGGGGAGGCCACCCTAGGCCTAGGAACATTCCTCTCTCCCTTAGAAACATAAGCATTCTTCTTCTCCTTTACAAAAAATATGAACTGAAAAAAAAAATGAAAAATAGAATAAAGAGGGGGGTCTCTCTTAGGTTGCTAAGTAATCAGTGCCAAGTGTGTGACCCACAAGTGGCATTGCATCAAAAGGCAACCAAAGGAGAGGCCCCACCTAAGTAAGAAAAAGGGAAAAGAATAGGGAAGAAGAATGTATACCTAGGAGTTATAACTTTGTGGCTTAGATGTCCTATTTTAAAAGAACTCTGATCCTCAATTAGCTAAGCACAAAGTTGTAACTTGTAGGGTTGTTTAGGGAGATGAGTGTATATCCAATGTAGTGATGCCAGGGTTTAGATTGTTCTCTAAAAGTACTACTGTCACCGTTAATACTAAGACTGGCATGACTCTAAGGAATCCTAGACAATTTAAAAATAAAGCTAGAAGCATGTACTGAGTCTGAGATAAAGCTAGGTAGAATTTGAAACCTTAGGGATAGTGGCATGATATGACAAAAGCGAGTTGATCAGTTGTAGTAAGTAAGGAAACAACAGCAGAAGTACTAGGCAGGCGAAGTCAGAAGAAGCTAGATAAGAGGGTAGTTCTAAACTTAGAAGTGTGTCACAGGACAGCATTGCTATAGACAAGAATATAGGGGAGTTAGTAAGTGGTTAAAGAAGAAGAAACAGCAGCCTAGGAAAGTCCTTAGATTGCTTGAGGACAAGCAAAACCTTAAGTTTGGGGGTGTGTTACGTCTCCAAAAGTGACCTTTTTAGGACTTAATTAGCTTAGAAAGATGTTCACTCTTAGGTGTTTTTGATAGCATTTAGCCTAAACCTATGCTTAAATATGAGAATTAGAAGAAGGTAGCTAAATTAGGACTTATGTACAATAGGAAAGAAAAGGGTTGAAAACCGAAGGAAAGGAATGAAAAAACAAGCATTCCGAAGGCATTGCGGAAACATTGCGGTCCCCGCAATGTTTCAAGTGAAAACCGTAAGTTGACTGATCTTTTTCTGTTAATTTCCGTTATTTCAGGGATTCGTTCTTTCTCCTCCATCCATTCTGAAGTACGACGTTGAAGATTGATGGTTCTCCTTGGCCCAAATGCACCTGCAGATTACTATAAATAGGGGTCAAAGTCGAGGGTTCAAGCATCATCCGAAAGCGTAGAAGTCTTCTCGCAGTCCATCTTTTCTCCTGTTTTCCTCTGCCGTCTGCTGGTTTGCGAAGCTCAGCTGTTGGAATCGATAATCTGATAGGAAGGAGAGGAGATTCTTCTTCTCTCCCGATTGGATTCATCCAAGCAAGGCTGACCTTTCTCATCCTTCATTCGAAGCGGCTGCAACGAGTCATTCGAGCTGTTTTATTGCTTTCTGTTCTTCATTTCTATTTTACAACTCTGTCTTGTGTTGTTTCTGTTCTTGTGGCTAGTTTAGTTCATTTCGTTGTGTTCTGTCTTGCTGTTCTTTACTTTAAGTATCTTTTATGTTCATTCAAACAATCAATTAATCAAACATAAAGTTCAGTATTTCACAGTTTCTGCCTTTGCATTCTATTGTTTTCCCTTGCTGTTTTAAGCACATTTCCCTTCTAAGCATGTCTGTTTTATCCTTTAGTTCTGTTCTCCTTATATCCATGAGTAACTAAGTCACTTAGGGGCATGCTAATGACAACTCCATAGGCTAAAAAACGTGAATCAAGCATGTAGGATAGCTCTCGAAGCATTGATTGTATGTAAGCTTCATCCCGCGGGCAATTTCGATTGGCCATCCATTTTGTCCAAAGAACTCCTAACCTCTGGAAGGAGTAAGAGTTCAGAGTCATATTATCATGCTAGCCTTTCAAGGTAACCAGGAAACGGCCTAGGAATAGGCGTTTCCCTAGTACAAACCATATCTTTCTGCCTTAACAAGATGCTTAAGACCTTACTTTGAGTTGAGTAAACTAAAGAATCTAATGCATGGAATCGGACGATACATGAGATTGAGATAGTTTGATGCATAGAGAGTAGATCCAGTGCTTGAGAATCGTATAAAAATGCCTATAGGATAGTCATTAGTAGCCCTTAATTCACCCATTTACATACTTTCGCTGTTATTTAATTGCGATAGAATTGCTGGCTCCGCAATTCTGCTTAAGTTACAATTCTGTCTAGCTGTTTTTATCTTCATTTATTAATCTCGTCTCTTATCATTTGAGCTTAGCTTTAACTTGTTCTTGTTTATGTTACTACCCTTTACACATTCAGCACAAATTAGATAATTAAAAACCAATTTTACCCCATCAAATCCACCCCTTCTTTCTTAACAAAACACTTCGCGAATAGCTAAAAATAAATCTCTGTGGGAAAACGAATGAAATATACTTACTACTTGCTATAAGATCATGTATGCTTGCATGTTCTGAGTGCTCTATCTCTTTTATTGCCTAATTATTTCAACACATTGAGCACGCAACAGCCGACGACCTTGATTTCTCGCATGTTCTATAGTTATTTAGATTAGTGATGTCGTGCCTCTCCTAATCACGTTTGTAACACGGGTTCGGTAAAGTCGTGAATAGTAGATAAGTATGTTATTCTAGTCTGTGTTAGCTAACCCAGAGAAGTAAAGAAATCGAAGTATCGACTTAGGCTTCCTAGTTGAATGTTCGTCATAATGCACCCGTAACTACTTTGATTAGTTTAGAATTGATCTCTCTGAATTAATTGATGGCACTGTTTAGTTAGATTTGACGCATCTAGCTAATTTCCATGGCGTCGGTTGCTTAGGGTTATCCGGGTAACTGTTTATGTACTCAATTTAATCTGACCATGTATGCGAAGTTCAATGATAGTAGTTGTAATATTTTACGTATCCTGAATTCCTCAAATCCAGAACGTTAGCACTTGTTGTTGTTATTTTTTCGTTAGCATATTTTTACCTTACTTTGCATGATAAAAAACCCTCGTTTTGTCACCAAGAATAAATCGAGCAAAATGCAATTCAAACATCCGATTTTATTTGACAAGCTCTTTGTGGATCGATCCCATTGCCACTAGCTGCAAAAGCTCAGTGTTAGCGGGTTATAAATTCTATTTTGGCAAGCCTCGACAGCTTGAAATTTAGGAGCACACCATCGTGTGTGACTCACTACCACCCACCAACAAAGTTTTAGGTACGCAGGCAACAACTCGTGCTGCACAAAAACCACGAAAATCCTCTTCAATTAAAATAAAGTTGTCGTGAGTTGTTGTCCAAAGGCTTCTTTAGAGTTCACGTGAAATCTTTTAGAAAAGCCAACCTGCTCTTCAAAATAACAGCCTTAAATATCCATGCTCAATCCGAAAAACACATCGTGAGAAAAAATATTTTCCTAAAATAAAATATATGGAAGCCATAAATAAATCAAGTAGAAGAGTTTCTCAAAAGATACTCCAATAGAATCTCTAAGATATTTCAAAAAATAACCAAAGGTAGTAACTAGTCTTGAAAATATGAACAAAACAACCGACCTATAAAATTAGCCAAACACACCACCAACAATTTATGATAGTGCATTTTTTTTCTTTTCTTCTAGGTTCTGCCATGTGTTTGATAAGGGTGAGTTGTAACTAAGTTCTGTTATAAATCTTAGTTATTATTTGTTAAGTAGTTTTACTCAAATCTCTCTTCTATTATATTAAACTATTCTATAAAAAACCCTTAGCTCCTTTAGAGAGTAAACATAAAAAAACAAGAACTAAATTTGTACTAAAAAATTCTAAAAATTAGATCTCTGTGTAATTTTAGTACAAATTCAGTTATGATGGTTAATAATTTGTACAATTTTTTAATGTTTATATCTAAAAACATACTCAAAGATTTGAACCCATACTAAAAACAAGAACTAAATTTTAGTACACTTTTATATGTTATGTTAAAGCGAATTTATATCTAACTACATCTAACTACAAATAATGCGTGGAGCTGCGGTGGATGTTGGGTGTTGTCACGAATTCCCATCGACGTTTTTTCTTATCCTCCTCAACGAGGTATTGAAAACAAAAATGCCTAATAGCTCGCATAAGTTAGTGCTATACCCGGATGGAATTTTCGATACTTGTTGGGATCATAGCCTAGAAGCTTAGGTTCTGGAGGCGGGTGGGCAAGCCCATCATGTTTAATGAACTTTACTTGTCAAAGAAGAACCCGATCCGCAAAAGAAGTAGTCAATTGTCGACGCCTACGCTCGCCATTACTTTGACCTTTCCAATTTGACTGTTGAAGAGGACAACCTTGAATGCAATAAGTTTAAGGTTAGAGGTGGAAGAAACTAATAGGTTTCTAAAAATAATATTATTATCTTCAAATTTTCTGAAAAAATCGAAAAAACAAAAATGAAATGGATAATTGTCCTAATGAATTTAGAGTAAAATAATTAAAAATATTTTTTTAAAAAAAGATTTATAAATATGATAATTTTTATCACAGATAGTCTTACATCAATGATAGTCACGAATAAATGATAGTCACGAATAATAGATCCATGAGTATTAGTGATAGCTACTGATATACTTCTATTTTTTTTTTATAGAATTTTGTCAATGGATATCACTGTATTTTATTAGGAATAATCATTTTATCAATGATTATCAGTAGCTATCATGGTTCTTTTGTCATATTTGTAAAATATTTTATATTTTGCTCATTATTTTAGGTCCAATTGCAATAACAATAATACATTATGCACCAAAAACTCAAACAATTAGGCAACGCACCTTTTAAGTGATCAAACCTTTGACTCTGTTTTTTTTTAATTGCATTTTTTTTACAACCTATAATCCAAGAATTATATTCCTAGTAATCTAGACATCATCCACATCCCTTTTATTATATTCCAAAATTCTTACACGAGGATAATTCTTAATCTTTTCAAATAGTAACAATCTTATCCTTGTTTCTTAATTTTTTTTCTATATTTTAACATCAATATCCTCCTATAAATATTGAACTACTAAACAAAGCAAAGCATCGCAAAGAAACAAAAGCAAAGCATTACAAAGTTCTTTGTATACTATATCAAAGGTTGCGATGACTAACTTTGGACTTGGATTTGGATTTGGATTTGGCCACCGTCCACAACAAGGTCATTGTCATCAAGGTCATGGCCATGGCCATCAAGGTCCTAGTCCTCAAGGTCATGGACATGGCCATCAAGGTCCTAGTCCTCAAGGTCATGGTCATTGTCAGCAAGGTCATGGCCACGGCCATCAAGGTCATGGACACGGCCATCAAGGGCCTAGTCCTCAAGGTCATGGTCATGGCCATCAAGGTCATGGTCATGGTCATCAAGGTCATGGACATGGTCATCAAGGTCCTAGTCCTCAAGGTCATGGTCATTGTCATCAAGGTCAAGGGCATGGCCATCAAGGGCCTAGTCCTCAAGGTCATGGACATGGCCCTCAAGGTCATGGACATGGCCATCAAGGGCCTGGTCCTCAAGGTCATGGACATCAAGGACATGTACATGACCATCAAGGGCCTAGTCCTCAAGGCCATGGACATGGCCATCAAGGTCCTAGTCCTCAAGGTCACGGTCATTGTCATCAAGGTCATGGCCATGTTCATGACCATAAAGGGCCTAGTCCTCAAGGTCATGGCCATCCAGATCCTAGTCCTCAAGGTCATGGCCATGACCATCAAGGGCCTAGTCCTCATGACCATGGCCATCAAGATCCTAGTCCTCAAGGTCATGGCCATGACCATCAAGGTTCTACTCCTAAAGTTCTACAATGTCAAGGCGAATGGATTGAATTGCCAAGTGTTGAGGTGCATATTGTGCAAGAACTTGCAAAGTTTGTGGTGGCTGAGTACAACCGTAAAAACAATGAAACTTTTACATACAGGTATACATTTGAAGCTTGGTCTTTGGAACGAGATTCGAAGAATGTGAAGTACCGTCTGTTGATTGAACTGGAAAACTGTTTAGGACAAGTGAGTCGTCATGAGGCTCTTGTCCATGAGAACAAAACTACGTGTGAACCAGTTTGGACACTTGAATCATTCAAGTCTGCTTAAAAAAGAGAACTGAATGTGACACAATCTGGGCACTTGAATCCTTCAAGCATGCAATAAGATGTTATAGAACTTCCTTTTGAATTCGACATATCTATGTCACTTATGTTGTAATGGGTTGGACGATCTACGTCTAGTAATAAAATAAAGCTTTATAAAGTATTCACGTCTCTCTACGTTCTTCAAACTATATCTCACTAATCAAGTGCTTAGATTTCTATTGATATTTCCCTTCAAAATTATATTTAAAAAAAAGATAACATGTTTTTAAATTAAGTAATAATAGTTTAAATTCAACTTAGTTAAAGAGCATTTTTTAAGACAACATGTAATTTTTTAAGACAACACGTGGACAACGGAACTCCACATATCTCCACATTGGTATGATTTTGTCCACTTTGGGCCTAAACCCACATGACTTTACTTTTGGTTTCACCCAAAATACTTCATACCAATGGAGATAATTATCCTCACTTTTTTTTTTTTTTTAGTACATTGGGGTGGGGTATTTGAACCACAGACTTTTTGGTCATCAAGTCATACATATGTCAGCTGAGCTATGCTCGCTTTGGCTAATTATCCTCACTAATATACCATGTATCAATCCATTCCCTAACCAATGTGAGACTTTGTTAGCACTCATAATAATCACTTGTTGAGAGTAAAAAAAAAGCGAGATATAAATAACTGCGGAATAAACTAGATTATATCTCAACCTCCCACTTTACAAGTTAGAACCCAAAAGGTAATTGGTCACAAAATACAATAATTAAAAGATAATAGAAAGAGATAACGACACCGAGAGATATACTGGTTCGCCCCGATCTCGGGACTACATCCAGTTTTCTGCAACTGCAGGTTCTACTATAATGGAGATTACAATCGGTCCCTCAAGCTTGCGCTACAAAACTCACCCAAATAGCCCAACTATAACTATTTGCTTCCAAGTACCACAACCTGATAGCTTGGGATAAACAAGGAAGATAAACTACTCAACTCTCTAGACAAAAATACCCAAATTCTTCTCAATAGCTTACTGCCCACGACACACTGCTTCTCACATAAAAGTTGCGGCTGCACAATTCTTTACAAAATAATTACAGCCGCAACAAGGTCATACCAAAATTTTCCACATTAAGTCAAAATATATATGTGTCAAAAACCTAATTTCAATATGGGCCTAGCTGAAATGGGCCCAAGCTTCACAAAACAAAAAATAAAGATCATGTGTCTTCAGATTCAATAAAAAATTCGTGAAGTCAATTTTGGCTCCACAAAAAAAACCTAACAACCTCAGCATGAGGTCAGGCGCTGATGTCACGACCCGCTTCGCCTCAGAAAGTCGAGGTCACGACATCAACACCAGACGAGTCAACAACCTGGGCCCACCCCAAGGCTCCGGGCTTAACCGTTCACCCGTGGATTCGTTGTTGCTAGGTTGCCTCTCGATCAACGTGAAAAGTACTCGACAAGACGTCTCTGACTCACCTGACGCGACGACGATACAACAGCACCTCCAAGTCTCCAGGGAACTGGGGGACGACGATTAACATCCTCATGACAAGGTGTACGGACCGACCTCGATCGACCCACACCTCCTCACTCCGGTTCGAGGGTTCACATGATGGCGGGAGAACAAAACCGTTCAGGGAACTGTCCCTTCACACCACCTATAAATGTCACTCATATTTAAGGAAATGGGGAGGTAACGTAACATGGGCGTAACTCTACGCAATTCTTTACACACTACCACTCCTACTTATGCTCAGTACACTATCTGACTTAAGCATCGGAGCCCTGTGGGCCTAGCCCCACACTGGTGCAAGTTAATCTTCTCCTTCCCGTGTAGGTACCAACCATCTCATGCGACCACCATCCGACGACAGAGCACGACGGAAGGGAGAAGTCCAAAATCTTGCATCAACATCTGGTGTCGTTTGTGGGGAGAGTTAAGTGTTCATATAACAATGACACTCTCCCTGAAAACTAAGATACAACTCTGCCCTTGAACGATGGAGGCAGATGCCTCACCAGGCGAAGGGCGGAACACTGGTTAAGCGGGTCGTGTGCGAGTCGTCCTAGGCCACTGGCCGCCGCCCAACCGTGAAGGTCATCAGGTTCCCCAAAACCCTCCGGAACCTTCCAAGGCTGCCCCGTGGACGCCCTTACACGTTACTTTGAGGCGTCCATACCATGCGCGGTCGAACCGACTACGACGCCGCCACCCCCAACGCTAGGCAAAAGCGAGAAGAACGCATGGTTGCAATTGAATCTTGTTAGTAAACCCCAGAAAACCGCCACGCGCTAGGGCTGAAGCAAAGGGGCCCAGCCAGACGACCATTCCCGACCGGCCGGGCACGCCCCCGAGCACCCCAGAAGAGCTAAGCCCTTTGGGGCCAACGACACCCGCTTCATTCCAAGCAAGCGCTTCACACCTTCCTGACTCTTCTCTCCCCCTATCATTTTGTCTACCAAGTTGTTTCTCAAAGTACGATGCACAACCCCACCTGAGGCATTCGAAGCAAGAAATAAAGACAAAATAGAGAAGATTAAGAAAAAAGTGGTCAAGCCATTTTATTAAGCATGTTACAACGCTATGCCAGACAGACTAGGGTAGCAGCAAAAAATCGATTAAAGCTTACTACACAACCGAGGTCTGAGCACACCCCGAGTCTCGGTAAACAGACGGAGAAGTACCCGACGTGAGACAACAAGTGCCAAACCTCAACTCAGACGCAGACACTTCCGCGAGTCTATATGCCACTTGCGGGTCGTGCACAACTATCAACACACCCCGAGTCTCAACAAACAGATGAAGAAGTATCTAACGTCAGACACTAATTATCCAAATAAAATGAATAATTAGTGTGAATGGATATTGAATAAAGAACGTGTAGTATTTGTGGTCAAAATTATTTTTGTTATCTTCAAAGAAATTTATAAAGGATACATAAAATAAAAAGCAAAAATGACATTCTTAAAATTTATTAGAATAAGTCATTAATAATGAAAATATGAAAAATTATAGAAAAAATTGTAAAAAAATAGCTAAAATAAACCATCATTGCTCCGATGTTGGGTTCCGAGTGTAGTGGATTCACATGAAATGACGAGTTTAGGTGGGTGAAAGTGGAGAATGATGTGTTTGACACATGAGTCAAGATAAGACTATACAACTAACTATTCCAAACACACAGAATTCAGAACTCCCCAACTAAACAACTCCAATTATCTGTAACTCTTAGACTTGAGAACTCCCGACCTAAACAACTCCAATTACGCGCGTAACTCCTTGGACCAAATGCGACTTCAAGTTAAGGTATAATCGAAGCGGAGCAAGGTTATTTTTCATAGTTTAACCCCCCCCCCCCCCCCCCCCCAAAAAAAAAAAAAAAAAAAGGTTTAATTTAACATTGGCCCATTCCGGAGTGTGCCGTCTAAGGATTCAAACGGGTTTCCTTCATTGTCTCGTTCATTGTGCATCTGAAGTATTAGACTGAACCCTCCATTTTCAGCTCATCCAGAAGCACGATGATGAAGCTATCGCGCTGGTTGTCCAGGTTATCTTCTCCTCTGCTAAAACCCTACTTTTTACCACTCTGCTACTACCTGTTTGGTTTCCAAGATCTTTCATTTCAATTGTCTGCTGAATCGCTCATGAAATCACAAGGCTGTGGAACTTCGAATTTCGGAGTTCAATAGTCTTAGCGCAACGTTCTTTTGTTAGCTGTCTGCTATTCGTTATCATCCATTATTTTGTCTGCTGTTACGGATTCTATTCTGTTTGTTTGTCTTATGATTTTTCATTCAATTGGAATTTTAGAGCTGCCTTCTTGGGAATTTTGCGCATTTGTTTGCTTTGTTAGCTCTATTTTTGGCGTGGCCTGCTGTGGTTGTAATTTGTAAATGATATTTATCTTGACCTTTTAAACCCTGTTCCTTTTTTGGGTTGGAAGTGTTGCTCTCATTTTACTGTATACAGTACTGGAAATTTTCTTATGGTATACGTATACCAATTGAATTCATCGGTTTTATTGTTGTTTCGTGTGTTTTGGCAGCCTCGTTCTAGGTTTGAGTAGCTATTGGGGGTTCTCTATGTTTTCTTCTCTCCTAAAGAGAGTATTGTAATGGTGTAATCTTTTCATGTATTAATCAAATGGGTTCTGTCTCAAAAGAAAAAAAATAATAAAAATGAAAATGAAAATCAACCAAATGTCAATACTATGTTTTCTTGCCTCAGCTACCACCACGTTTATTTTCGGGAAAGCTCGTTATGAAAATGAAGTAGTATTTGATAATTCCTAAAAATCTTGTAGTTATTGGAAGATTTCAAGGATTGATTTGTCAAAGAAATGCAGTCGAAAGTTTTTGAGATGTCAATTTGAAGTGTAATGCTACAAGGCTTTTCCCCTTAAACCTTCGGTTCTGTGGTACCATATTATTGTGAGTAAATATAGGCTTCAATCCACTGTATGGGGTGTTGATATTATTAGAAATGGTGTGGGTACCAGCAGACATCCTATGAAAGTTATTTCCTCATGCTTGCCTATCTTTCTTGGCTTTTTTAGTACATGTTTGAGAGTGATTTTGAAATGGTTAAAATCACTTTTGACATGTTCAAAATCACTCCCAAACATACCTTCAATTATTCAAAATCAATTTTGATGGTATGAAAATCACGTTCAAACTTCAAAGGGTAAAGCCAAACATTAAAATGATTATATGAAAATCACTTTTAATAAATAAATCATTTTCACTAAAATCACTCTCAAACATGTCCTTAGTTGGTTAGGTCAAGTGGTTGGTGAGGATTTTTTCTTTTCTTTTTCTTGTAGATATTTGGCTTTGTAATGAGCCCCTTCAGGTGCGCTTTTTGTGTCTTTAGATATTAAAAATGTGCAGATTTTTTTGGTTGTGACCTTTTGAACTGTGAAATTGAGGGTTTGTTTGAGATAATTTTCAATTTTTTTTTTCAAATATATTTTTTAATAGGATGACTCATATAAGTTCAGGTTCTTGTGTTGAAACTACTATTCATAAAACTATGATTTTTTATGGGAGAGAAACTTCCTTTATTCTAAAAATATGTCATTTACAAGAACACATTAAAAGAATACAAGAAAAACAAACTTCTAAAAATAGTTATTCAAACAAATTTTCACCAAAAGTCTAAAACTACTATTCATAAAGTCTCTTTGTTCTAGCCTCCCGGGCTTTAATTTTTCCCCATGCTTTGTGATTCTTGTGACAAGTGCATTTGGTTCATCAATCCTTTAAATGTATTTTCCTATAAATCTTTCTTTACTCATCTTGTTTTGTCTTGCGATGGGAGGCTTCATCCTTTTCTCAGCTTTGGTAGGTGAAATCCTCGAAGCAAGTAAGGTTTTTAGATGACTGGTTGTCTATGGTAGATTTAGCACTCTTGACTTTCTTCAAAGATCCAACTTCTTTGTCCTCTGCTAGTGGTGCGCTTTGTGCCAACACAAATGTCAAGAGACTCGCATCACATTCTTTGGCAGCAACCTTTCTCGCCCTAAGTGTGGTATTGATTTTGTTGGTCTTTTTAGATGTCCTGAGTTATTTAGGCATGCCTTTTGGTGGGAATCACAAATTGGAAGTTTTTTGGCTTCCAATAATAGAAAGGGTGCTGAAAGAACTGAATAGATGAAATAATTTTCAACTATCAAGAGGAGGAAGACTTAATTTGTGCGATTTTGTATTATCTAACATCTCATTGTACCATGTGTTATTTGCTCTCATGCCAAGAAACATCTGTGTTGAAATTGAAGAAAATAAAATGTGAAATTTCCTATGGGAGGGCAGCAGGGTTGGAAAACTAAAACACCTTGTTCAATGGAATTTGGTTAGAAGGAGGAGGGGGTTTAGGAATCAGTAGTTTGAAAATAAAAAATTCAGCCCTATTGCCTTAGCAAGGTGGGGATGGGGGTTCTTTAAAGGGCCTAATGATTTGTAGCACAAAGTGATTGCAAGCATATATTGGGACGAAGAGGACTAAATGGCAGTCATAGAAGTCCTTGGGAGAGTATATCAAAACAGTGGAGGTTGGTGCAGCATCTTCCCTCTTCTAAATTGGCATTGGTAAAAGAGTTTGTGTTTTAGAAAGATGTATGGTTTGGTGAGACCCTTATTCTCAGATTTTCACACCTTTTTAGGGTGTCTTCGAAATCAAATTGTTCAGCTTTTTACTGTTGGGATGGAATTTATGGATCTTGAAAACTCATCACAAGAAGAAATTTAAAGGGAGAGGAAATTGGGAATTTAGTTCTCTAT
This sequence comes from Herpetospermum pedunculosum, assembly GCA_028017165.1. NCBI lineage: Eukaryota > Viridiplantae > Streptophyta > Magnoliopsida > Cucurbitales > Cucurbitaceae > Herpetospermum > Herpetospermum pedunculosum. The sequence goes on from CM051527.1 coordinate 8,799,723, forward strand.
TATCATTCTTGGAAGACATTCAGATTCAAGCAAAAGATGATTCAAGATTTTTTTGGCTCATTCTCTTGATCAATTTTTTTATTTTTTATAAGGTACCGAGTTTTCATTGAGAAAAAATGAAAGAATACAAGGGCATCCAAAAAATAATGGCTCTTAAAGAAAAGGGGTTCAATCAAGTTATATAAGACCTATAGGGTAATTACAAAATAACCGCGCCACCGACGTTCACAAAGAAACTTGAAACCTAATAAGAGACCAAATAGCATCAGGGTCCCTCTCAGCCTAGCTTGCCTAAAAAACCTCCATTTCTCCTGAAAAAGGCGGAGGGAGATGAAACTCCTCAATCATCTCTCTCGGTTAATTCTTTGACCAACGAGATCATCAACACTTTTCTTTATGTCCAAAACTTTGTTCAAAGCTATTTGAAAAACTAAAAGATGAAAGAGGACCAATGTCCTCACTTGCATTTCACTCAAGAAGGGTTTAAATACTGCAGATGCATTGCAGAAAAAAATGCCCAATTTTGCTTGGCTTTGTAACCTGAAGGCAAATGAAGATCAGAATTATATATTCTTTGTTCTTATGCAATGATGACAATTTTTGGAAAGGATTCCAGGAGTAACATTATTCAGCTTTCATGTGGCCCTAATCTCCTCTTCAAAGCCAAGATGATTTGAATCAATCATCAATGTAGTCACAGCCTTCCTCTAGAAGATTTGGTTTGAAAGGAACCAAAGAATTTTTAACTAGCATGGAATGACATATAGATTTGGTTAACTTTAAATCATCTCAGTGGTGCTCTCTTTCTTCAACTTTTTCTGGTTACTCTTGAAATGATATTTGTCAAAACTAGGGGGCATTTATGCAACGTTGATGTCTTTAGCTAGAAAAAATTGGAATTTTTATGCAATTTTCTATTTTTCTTTTGACACGCTGGGAGTTTGAATTGTAACTTTTCACTTTTTAATAAAAAAGTTTGTTTCTCATTAAAAGGAAAGAAGGGCCTGCCAGATACTAATTTTTCTTACTGGATACAAAGATAATGTAAATGAATAAAACAGAACTGTTTGGAGTATAATCTGTTCTCTATAATTTTTAATTTGTGACCTACTTTTATCCCTTCAGTGTTCTGAACTCGTCGATTAATAATGCTACCTAGCCACAGATTTTCGACCAATTTTGCTTTTAGTTTTCCTCTCCTTTTATAGGTGCTTGACTTAAATTTAATTAATAAATCACATAATATTATATGGAAACAGGAACCAGCTATTTGAACAAATTGTGTGTAAGAAAGATGGTCGTGTTGGGCATCCTTTTGGGTCGCATCCTTTCTCATCTCGAGTTGGCATTCCGGATTCTAGACAGAATTTTACTCATACAGGTACATTTTTTTGGTAATGACAGTTTTTATGCATTTTCAAATTTAATCTGCTAGCAATGTACTTTGGTGTAACTTCGGGCTTATGGTGTAGTGGTAGGAGATGAAGTAATTTCAATAAAAGATGAAATTTCATCAGGGGATTGGATAAGAAACCCAACTCCATGAAAAAGACCCCATACAAAAAACAACATTGAACCCTAAAGTACATATTCTCCCTAACTGCCTCCAATCCAGAAAAAGGGGTGTATCTCTAAAAGCTTTTTTTATTATTAAAAGCTTTTATTTTTATTTTTTTTATAAGAAACAATTTCATTGATGTATGAAATGTACAAAAAAGGACCATAGATCCATGAGAATTACAAGAGGCTTTTCCATTAGTTAAGAGGGAAGCACGTATATGAGTCAAAAGACTAGAACTTTTACACCAAGAAACAACATAATAAATGACAGGTTGACAATGACTTATCGGATGGGCGGTACAGGTAGCCTCTAATGTGTCAGCGTAGGGATAATCAGAAGGTGAGAGGGTGCACCTGTCTCGAGGGTACGAACCCATCATGCCAGCAGACGGATCACCAACGAACTCCCTTGTTTCGAAACTCCGGGGAGACTCTGATGTCAGAGTTTTTCCATGGATATCTTCGGCAAAATCCAGGTGGTTGTCGGCGATGTAAAAACGGTCAATGTGTACGGTGTACGGTTTTTCCCTGTACGGTGGTCGACGCTTCAGATGAGGAAGGGAGCGCTGATAGCAGGGACAAAACCCAAAACGTTCTCTTTAACTTTGATGCTAGCTTCCATATATATATATTTTTTTTTTTAAACATGATATTAAACTTTTCATTGATATTATGAAAAGAGACTAATGCTCAAAATACAAAGAAACTCCAAGAATGAGGGAAGAAAACAAAAAATAAAAGCAAATCTTACAAAGGATGAACAACAGTTGACTAATTAAGATACATATCTTCAAAAGATAAAAAGGCAAAAGATTTAGAAAGAGAACACCAGGAAGAAGCTTTCAGGTGGGTTGCTTCATAACAAAATAGCCAAGGACGACTTTTGTTCTGGAACACCGGTTGATTTCTTTCAAACCATAACTCAAAAAGAATAACTTTGATCGCATTGGTCCACAAGAGTTTAGGTTTTGGTGCCATAGAGGGGCCAATGAGCAATTGAAGAACGTTTGCTTTGATTTGAAAGAGATATCAAGAACCCAATGGAGTCCGAAAACCTTATATAATTTCCTAAAAAAAAAAAGCCTTGCAAAGGAGCAATAAAAAAAGATATATTGAAGAGATTCTGCATCTGATAGACATAATGAGCAAACCGACGAAGATATACAGTGCTTAGGAAGCTTTTTCTGGAGAACTTCTGAGCTATTCAAAGATCCATTAAGCATAATCCATACCAAATTACTAACTCTCTTTGGGCTTTTCGATTTCCAAATAGCCGAGAAAACATCCGAATCCAAAGGAGGGGATGAAGAAGAAGAAAGAGAGGCAAGATACCGTGTTAGGGACTTAATTGAAAACCCCCCCGAATTTTCTAAAGATCACACTTTTGAATCTCGCTAAGAATAAACCTGTGTTAAGGATATTTCACCCAAAAGTGTTTGAAAATCATTGATCTCTTCTTCTTTTAGTCGTTTTCTAAAGCTGAAATTTCATGAAAGGGATGAAACATCCCAATAATCGAAAATTGTACTTTCACGAAAAGAGGCAATACAAAGTAATCTAGGAAACTTTGACTTCAAAGGAGTGTTGTCAAACCACGGGTCATGCCAAAAGAGAGATCTTCTACCGTTTCCCACCTTAAAAAGGGCTAAAGACTCCACCTGGTTCCACACCTTGGAGATGCTTATCCAAGGACTTCGAAGAGTGAAACCTTTATTACTTTTAGTATGCCAGTTATGAAGTGGGAGGAGGTCTTCTTTGTGTGTCCAAGTATCCACCGCAAGTGTCACCAATGAATTTCAGGGTTTCAAAATTCCATCGATCGAGAGAGAGATTTCGAATTTTGATCACGAAGCAAAGCCTTGGTAGTCCATTTTTCGAATTTGAGGTGATAAACCCCCCCTTTTTGCCAGTCGGATGTGGAACAGAGGATGGCAGTTTGCTCCCCCTTTTCACACTGGAGGATGGCTTTGCTAGCTCTTAAGGGGTTCAATCTGAAGCGGTTCAATTGACAGAGATCTGTGAAATAGGCTTGGAGGCTTCGAGTGATCGTGTACCAATCGTCATGGAAATGTTTCCTAGTAACATTCACGGATGAACAACCCAAAGACGAGTCAGCGGGTGAGACACTCGGAGAGGCATTTATAATCTGACCCTTTTCGGCTATGAAGCACGGATACGCCAGTTTGGGGGAAGAATATGTATCAGACACGTATGGGATACAGATACGTGTGATACGCTAATTTGCGTTTTTTTATTTTTATTTATTTATTTTATTTATTTTTATTTTATTTTTTATAAATATATTTTTTTTTTAATTCGGATACGCTGGGAAATGCAAAGGGACACGTTTTTGGACACCTCTAGCTATTTTTTTAACCCAAAAGCCCGAGGAGAAGGGGAAGAAGAATAGAAAACAAAGCAGAGATGTTGAGGCGACCAAAGGGTCTTGCGCCTTCGTGTTTTCGTGTCCCATAGCCTTAAGAAGTTGAAGAGACCATAAGCTTTGAGAAGAAAAAAAAAGAGTAGAGAGGTAGAAGAAGAGTGAAGAATAGGAAAAGTTGAAGAGAAATAAGTAAAGTGAGAGAAATTAAAGTTGCATGTTGCAGGCTCATGACATATTTCTCTTTTAATAAATTAATTCCTAATTTCTTAGCTGTATTTTCTTGCATGAGTAACATATGGTTGTTAGTCATTTTTAATTAAAGGCATTAAGAACTGTCTTTTTACTTAACCCCAAAAAAAAAAAAAAAAACTCTCGAACTTTCTTTTCTACTTTAATCTATTTTTATTTAAATATGAAATAGTTTTATTCATATTTTTATGTTTTTAAAGTTATGTATTTATTATTTCTTACCTATAAAATAGGTATGTATAATATTTATTTAGTATTTTATGTTTAATTTACATATATTCTAAATATATATATTAAAAAAAAAATAGCGTATCCTCAATGTATCTGTATCCTAGTTTTTTAGAAATTGATGTATTGCCGTATCCGTATCCGTGCTGCTTAGTTTTTCGATGAGAACCTTTTTGTAAAAGATAGCAGGGTTTGTAAAGGTTGGCAACTTTATAGGACGATATGTAAACGGGGGTTGGGGGTTTATTTGTTGGTAAGTGTATTTTGGTGCAGGGTTAATGGCAGCCTTGATAGTCGAACGGTTTGGTTGGTGGGTCGGCTTAATGGATAGTGCAGGTGGGTAGTTGGAAGCTTATAAAAAGCATCCCATCCTCTTCTTTCTTCTCCCACGGGTAAAAAATCTTATTTATACTGCCATTGTTGTGCTGCAAGGCGACTTCAGCCAAGGACCCTTTTTTGTTTGTACATTTTTCAACCCAAATGGTTTGTTCATCCAAGCGTTCTTCTTTAAAGAAGCGTTGATTCAGTAGAGCCGAGAGAAGGGATCTTAGGGTAACTGTTAACCAACGCAAAGTTTCCTAGTGTAATGAAGTAGGCCTTTTCACGGGTGATCTTGAAGATCTTCACTCTACTGCCTCTGTTACGATTGTCAACTTCAATGGAGTATTTCTTGCGCTCTATGGTGGCGAAACGCTTTTTCAGGGGATTTGTATTGACATTTTCATAGGTGGATGACCGTTGTGTGCATGGGTAGGTTTTGGCCATGGTTTCCGGCGAGGAAGGATGGAGGATGGGGTGATTTGGGAGAGGGAAAGAGACATGGTTTCGGGCGAGGAAGGATGGAGGATGGGGTGATTTGGGAGAGGGAAAGAGACATCATGACCTCTAAAAGCTTTTATTGTGGAAGCTGAAAGAGAAAAAGCATCATGACCTTTGTCCTTACACTTTATTTTTAACTAGAAACAAACATTTTCATTGATCTAATGAAAGGAGACTAATGCTCAAAGGAAACAAACTCCACAGAGGAATGAAATAAAAACGATAAAAAGCAAGAACAAAACAATAAATGAAATTACAAGGGAAAAATAAAAGCGGTCCAATTTAAGTTGATGTCTTGCAAGGAAAAGTCTTTGAAAGAACTTGAGAGAGAACACCAAAGAGAGGCTTTGAGATGACCTTTGTCCTTACACTTTATTTTAAGAACTTTGAGATTCTTAAAAAATTCTTGAGTTCCTTTACAACCAAATTTCTGAGAGTAGAGCCTTGACCCCATTGATCCAAAGCAAAAGAGGCCGAGGAGGAAGAAAAGGGCCCGAGAGAAGTTGAGCAACATTGTCCTTAACATTTGAGGAAAACGCCCAATGTAGTTTAAAAGGACTGAAAAGTTTAAACCAACATGCTTGAGAAAAGGTGCAGTGAAACAAAAGATGTTGTAGCGATTCCTCATTGGACCGACATAAAAAACAGATTGAAGGCTGCAAATTGAAGTTAGGCAATTTTTCTGGAGAACTTCTGCTGAATTAAGGTTGTTGTTCAATAAAATCCATGAGAGATTGTTGTTTCGTTTTGGACTCTTTGTCTTCCATAATGCTGAAAATAATTTTGGCGACAATGGGCAAGAGTCGTTAAGCTTGTTTGAAAGAGATTTAACTGAGAAAATCCCTGTTACTTCTAAAATCCACTTTCTAGAGTCAACTTCAGAACTAACTTGAACAACATTAAAGGCTTTAAGAAGACTAGTAAAATCTGAAATTTCAACTTCTTTGAGGAATCTGCGGAATGTAATATTCCAAGCGCCATATAATTGGTCCCTGTTAGGATTTAGGGTAGATTATTCTTTCCTTAATTTATGTTTGTTCTTTCCTTATTTGTCATAGCAATCTTGATATCAATCTCCGTGTAATTCTCTCTTAATATATAGAATAATATACTTTCGATATATTACAACATGGTATTAGAGTTCATCTAAAACCCCAGGAAACCAAAATTCTCTTAAAACCCTAGGGCGACGGCGTGCCTCCGCTGTCGCCGCCCGATCTCGTTCCTCTGTGAGTTTGTTCATTTGATTTCGTTCGTCCTAGAAACCCTAGTCTTTTGATTTGACTTTTCTCTTTCCTCCCTTACGCACTACCCAATCGCGGCCTATCTTTTGCCGCCCCCTCCGCTCACCGCCTCCCGTGCCGGAATCAGCCCAAGCGTTGCCACGTTCTCCGTTCGCAGTCCAAATCTGCATGTTGGCATCTCAGATCCGTGGCACCCTAACCTTTTTCGCGCCCAGATGTGTCCAGATCCATCATTCGCCCTCGCTGTCCACCGACCCAGATACGCCACCCAGGTTCGTTTGCTTCGCCACCCAGGTTTGTTCACAGCCCAGGTTTGTCTGCCGACGCAGATCCGCCGCGCCTATTCCACTGTCGCCCAGATCTGTTCGCCTCCACCATCTCAGATCAGTTCGTAGCCTAGGTTCCTCCTTCGCCGCGCAACCTCCACGCCGTGCCAGCTCCATCCGCGCCTCCGCCGTTCAGTTTTTCTTCACGCAAAGTCAGACGTATTTTCTTCAATCCATACCTAGTTTCAATTCGGTTCGGTTTCAGTTCAATCTTATTCAGTTAACTTTGATTCGGTTTATTCTGGTGCACTCTGTTCGTTGTGCATCTGTCTGCCTTCGCCAGTTCGTACAAATCCTCCGTCTGCTTTTGTTCGTCCAAATTACCTAGGAAACTCAATTTGGTTTCTCAGCTACCATCTTGAGTTTGAGGGAGGGTGTTAGGATTTAGGGTAGATTATTCTTTCCTTAATTTATGTTTTTTCTTTCTTTATTTGTCATAGCAATCTCTATATAAATCTCCATGTAATTCTCTCTTAATATATAGAATAATATACTTTCGATATATTACAAAAGTCCCAAAAATTTAAAATTGACCCCTTCGGAAGAGAAGAGATCTTGAAGAGACAGGGAAACCCAATTTTAGAGGGATTTCATCAAGCCAAATGTCATGCCAAAAGGAAATCCTTGAACCATTCCCTAAAGTGAAGGCAGCGAAACTTTCCACCGATTTCCAGCACCTTGAAATGCTTATCCATGGGCTTCGAAGACTAAAAGTAGAAACTCCATGTATGCTACAAACCACCTTTTTCCATAAAGATAGATGATCATGAAAAAACCGCCATCCCCATTTAGCTAATAAAGCATGGTTCTTGTTCCGCAACCCACCAATACTCAAACCTCCGTTCAATTGAGAAAAAGGCAGCTACCTTCCACCGAACAAGGTTGTCCTTACACTTGAAATAATGCCTGTTTCTTTCTATCCATATGTCAAATCGGCACCAATATCATATTTCTCTTCCAAGTTTTCAAGACATCAGTCTCTTTATTGTGTCTAAGGGCATATTTGTTTTCTCTTGCAGTCACTAAGAATGCAGGTAACCGAGTTTATGCTGCTTATAATGTATACAAGGGCAAAGCTGGACTCTCTATGATGCCTTGTCTGCCAACTTTCACTAAATTAGAGGTATATATCTTTATATATATCTTTATATATTTATAATAAGAAAATCAATTTTGTTTTCACTCTTTGCATGATTGCATTATAGTCTGGGAGTCTTGCAATTGATCGACGTGGTTCAGTAATGCTGACATTCTTTCCTGCCATGGGCGAGCGCAAGTATGACTGGACAAAGAAACAGGTCAATTTTTCATTCTCCGTTCTTTGTATTTGTAGTTCAGATGTTTACTGGAAACTATCCTTGATTGTAATATGAAATATCAGTAACTTAACTTTTATGACTACGCAAGTAGGAGAATAGATACATCCGCTATAGTAATATCATTAACTTTCATGACACACACTAACTAGGGATGGAAGTAGGTTGAAAAAGAGGATACTCTTTTTAGATTTGGATCCCCTTTGGGAAATTTCATCAACCACCCGAACCTGCTATGCTCCTAAATGTTCCCCCAACCCAGTTAACCTATTCCACTCGAGACGTACATACTCAGTTATACTGCACCTTTCCTGATTTATTCAATTAACATCTTGCAGTTGTTTGCATTGTCCCCAACAGAGGTTGGTACTATAATAAGTTTGGGTCCCAGAGACTCTTGCGAATTCTTCCATGACCCTGGAATGCTTTCAAGGTTGGTTCCATAGCACCAACGTTGCAGTCTATTAAAACATTGCTAAAAGCATTTGAAATTGTATGCAGCATAGTCTAATAAAATATAATTCCTACTTTTAATACAATTTTAAAGTCAGAGAAATAAATATATTCAAATAAAAGCAGGCTGCGTTATTAATGGCATGGTATGAAGAAAAACCAACTAAATATTTTATATTCAATAATGTTGGTTTCTTTTGATGAGTAATTTCTTGCAGTTCTGCTGGTCAAGTAAGGAAGAGCTTATCAATTAAGGCCCATGCAGATGGCAATGGCTATTTCGTCTCTTTGAGTAAGGATACGGACATATTATGATAATACAGTGTATATGTTACTTTTAATGTGCTTTACCAGCTCTTTGCAAATATTTTCATCAGATGGTAGGTATTCTTACAAAAATTCAACTGTCTATTCATGCTTCTTGAGAAAAAATGTGCTGAATTTATATCCTTCCCTTTTCTGCAGATGTTGTTGATAACACGCAAAACACTAAAGAATTCTTGAGCGTTCCCTTCACACTAGGCGAATTTTCTGTGATGAAGACAGCTTGCAATGTATGAATTGAATATCTCTAATTTCTCTTTTAGGTCAACACTAATATACTTGTGAATATAGGAGCTCATAATGTCCTTATTTACTATTATTAGGGTTAGGGCTTTCATGTATGTCTATATATTGTTAACTCTTCTAACTGGAAAGGAGATGATTCTCTCATATTTGGTCTTACATTATCATGGTATAGCGATCTTTTCCTATGGCTATTAGGGTTTTGTGAATTAGGGTTTTGTCAACCTTTTAGGTTTGAGGTTTATGAACTTTTTGTTCAACCTTAAGTTTTGTGATTTGTTATACCCTTGGCATCTATTACCGCCGCTGTCAGTATCTTCCGCTGCAACCGTCGTCGTCAGTAGCCGCTGCCACATTTTTTTTCGTCACCGCCTAGCCAAGGAGGAAGGCCAGTCGCCGATTTGCCAACCCTAAAATTTGGTCCGATTCTGACACGCGCGTGAGGCTCACGCGCCGCCCCAAACTTCGACAACCTTTCTCACGCGCCAGCGCGTGAAGGTGCGTGCGTGGCCGGATTTTTTTGTGGTTTCGTGACTTGCCATTTTTTACAATTTCCCGGCTTGTTTGTGTGGTTTTGTTGGTCATCATTGGCTCGAGTTCGAAGTCGGTTTGGAAAAATATTAACGTTTGTGTTGGGAACTCCATTCAGATCTGTTTTTTTTCAGGAGTTTTGTGGTCACTTGGTTCAGATTTCGTTGGTTTAGATCCAATTTTGTGTTTCTATATTTGTCGTTGATCTATGGCCAATCAGGAGCTAGCAGAGACATCTAATTTGGGTCAATTGGGGACTCAATCCATCTATGGTTCATCTAAGAAGCCATTTGTTGATTCTATTGCCGAGTTTGCTAAGTCTACACATTACCAGAACTCATCAAAAACATTTTCTTCATCATGGGCGCTTAACTCTATTACAACCATTGTTGGTCAGGTAACATGAACCATTGTCTTATTTCATCAACTACCAAATGGGTCATAAACTCTGGTGCTACTGACCATATGACAGGTAATCCCAATTTGTTTTCCACTCTTTCGTCATCTACATCCCTTGCTAAGGTTACTTTGGCAGATGGATCAACATCTTCTGCTATTGGCTCTGGCACAGTAATTTTAACCTCATCTCTTATGTTGTCATATGTCCTACATTTGCCTCAACTTTCCTTTAATTTGATCTCTACTAGTAAACTTACTCGTGATCTTAATTGTTCCGTTTCATTCTATCCTGGTTATTGCTTATTTCAGGATCTAATGACAAAGAAGATTATTGGTAGAGGAAATGAATCTGGAGGACTTTATATTTTTGATCATCAAGTGTCAAAAGTTGCTTGTTCTGGAGTCGTCACTCCTCTTGATGCCCATTGTCGTCTAGGTCATCCATCTATTTCAGGATTAAGAAAGCTTTGTCCTCAATTTCATAACTTGTCTTCCTTAAATTGTGACTCATGTCAGTTTGCCAAATTCCATCATCTTAGTTCGAGCCCTAGAATCGATAAGCGAGCAAGTGCGCCTTTCGAATCAGTTCATTCCGATATTTGGAGTCCTTGTCTAGTTGTGTTTAAAACTGGATTTCGATTCTTCGTTTCCTTTGTTGATGATTACTCTCGTATGACTTGGTTATATTTTATGAAGAATCGTTCTGAGTTACTTTCTCACTTATGTAATTTTCATGCTGAAATTCGAACTTAGTTTGATGTTCCCATTAAAATTTTGAGAAGTGACAATGCTGGTGAGTACTTTTCTGAAGCACTTAGGTCGTACCTATGTAAGCATGAAATTATTCATCAATCATCTTGTGCTGATACTCCATCCCAAAATGGAGTTGCTGAAAGAAAAAATAGGCATCTTCTTGAAACTACAAGAGCATTATCCTTTCAAATGCATGTTCCAAAACTCTTTTGGGTTGATGCAATTTCCACGACCTGTTTTTTGATTAATCGAATGCCTTCATCTATTCTTAAAGGTCAGATTCCTTATCATGTTTTACATCCAACAAAATCTTTGTTTCCTATTGAGCCAAAAATATTTGGTTGTACTTGTTTTGTTCGGGATGTTCGTCCTACCCTGACAAAATTAGACCCAAAATCTTTGAAGTGCATTTTCTTAGACTATTCCCGTGTTCAAAAAGGATACAGATGCTATAATCCTAGTTTGAACAGGTATCTTGTATCTCGCGATGTTACTTTTTTTTTAAGACAAGTCTTTCACTTCATCTTTGCCTAGTACGAGTCAGGGGGAGGGTGATGATATTTTTATCTATACACGTGTGTCCATTACATCCTCCCCCGATCAATCTCCTTTGGATGTCCCTACTCGTCTACCGATTACTCAAGTCTACTCTAGACGACAACACCCTCCTAGTGAATGTCTTGTACCAAAAGCTTTTTCGTCGTTAGATCCTCAACCAAGTGATGAGCTTCCTATTGCTCTTCGTAAAGGTAAGCGTTCTTGCACTTTCCCTATTTCTTCGTTTGTCTCTTATGACCACTTGTCATCTTCTCAGTGATGTTGAGGCGCTCGCCTAAGGCGAGAGGCGCACTCAGGCGAGGCCATCTGAGGGTACTGCGCCTTGAAGGTAGCCAGGGCGAGTGTCTTCAACCAGGCGCTCGCCTTCTTGCGCCTTTTGTCGCCTTCTTGCGCCTTCGCCATATGCTAAGGCGTGCGCCTGTCTTCTGTTTTAAAAAAAATATTTCATAGCAGGTGAGAAATGGAAGAATCGTGGGAGAAGAAGAGTCGGAAGATTAGGAAGGAGAAGAATGAGAAGAAGAGACTGAAGAGGAGAAGAAATCGTAGAAGAAGAGAAAAATAAGAAGTCAGTGAAGATTAAAAAGGAAAAAAAGATTAAGAAGATGAAAAGTCTGCTTTAAAAAAAAAGAAATGAAAAGTCTGAAGCATGGCACTAAAAAAATAAGAAGTCAGTGAAGATTAAAAAGGAAAAAAAATTAAGAAGATGAAAAGTCTGCTTTAAAAAAAAAGAAATGAAAAGTCTGAAGCATGGCACTAACGAGAGCTTGCTGCACTGCATGCAATACCTCACCTCCATGACTGACAGATGGCCTATTTATTTCTTCCAATTAATTTGTCTTGGTACTATTATTTTCTATTTAATATTTTTATATCTTTATGGCTTAAGAAGAAAAGTGGGCCACTAAACAAATGACATTACTTACCGCATGTTCTGTTTAATAGTTTGATATTTTCATATTTTAAAAATTAAGTATTTTTTATACCTATAATAGTTATATATAATATTTATTTAGTATTTTATTTACTGCGCCTTGCTTCACTCGGGCGACGCCTTTTTGTCGCCTCTCGCCTTGAGGCGATTAGGAGACTTGTCGCCTTGCGGTGCGCCTTGCGCCTTGAAAACACTGTGTCCTAGACACAACAGATGACATTATTTAAAGCATGTTCTGTTTAATAGTTTGATATTTTCATATTTTAAAAATTAAGTATTTTTTATACCTATAATAGTTATATATAATATTTATTTAGTATTTTATTTACTGCGCCTTGCTTCACTCGGGCGACGCCTTTTTGTCGCCTCTCGCCTTGAGGCGATTAGGAGACTTGTCGCCTTGCGGTGCGCCTTGCGCCTTGAAAACACTGCATCTTCTACAAGTTCTTTTGTTGCATCTCTGGATTTTATCTTGATTCCTAAAACTGTTCATGAAGCCTTGTCACACTCTGGTTGGCGCAATGCGATGATAGATGAGGTGAATGCCTTAGATGATAATGGTACTTGGTATTTAGTATCTCGTCCTGCAGGGAAGAAGGCTATCTGTTGATTTATCCATTAAATATTTATTTATTGTATTTAGTAAATATAATTAGAGATATCATTTACTATTTAGTTTTTTCCTTTTCCTTTTAGGTTTAGGTTTTCCTATTCCTTTTAAGTTTAAGTTTTCCTTTTCCTATTTAAGGAGTCATCTTTGTAACCATTATGAGTTAATGTGAATAATATCTTCTCTATTATTTACCATCATAAATTTAACATGGTATCAGAGCAGCCAAAATAAAACCCTAACCCTAGCCGTCGCTTTCGCCGTCGCCAACCCTAACCCTAGCCGTCGCTTTCGCCGTCGCCAACCCTAACCCTAGCCGTCGCTTCCGTCGTCGCCGCCACTTCCGCCGTGCCACCGCTGATCTTCGCCACGCTTGTACGCTGTCAACAAGGTTATTTTCATTTTTTGCTTCGTTCTTTGTTTGTGAAGTTTGAGTACAGCAAGCATGTCGGAAGATAAATTTTTGGCGACTAAGGTCCATCCCATTGTCCAAATTACTACTATCCGGCTTAATGGGCATAACTTTCATCGTTGGTCTCAAAGTGTTCGGATGTACATTCGCGGACAAGGGAAGATTGCATACATTAGTGGAGGCAAAAAACAACCGGCCAAGGAGGATCCTTTGTTTGATATATGGGATGCAGAAAACTCCATGGTTATGACTTGGTTGGTGAATTCTATGGTTGAGGAGATAAATGACAACTATATGTATTTTTCTACTGCAAAGCAATTATGGGATAGCGAGTAAGATGTACTCTGACTTGGGCAATCAATCGCAAATACTTGAGCTGAATCAGAAACTAGGCAACATTCAACAAGGAGAAAATAATGTTACACAATATTTTCATTCTCTAAATCGAATCTGGCAAGATCTAGATCTTTTTGATGATTATGAGTGGGAGTCACCTAAAGATCAGAAGCACTACAAAAAAGTTGTGGAGAATGGTCGTACTTACAAATTCCTTACCGGACTCAATGATGAGTACAATGAGGTTAGAAGCAGAATAACTGGTAAAAATCCTCTACCATCTCTTGATGATGTTTTTTCTGAAGTTCGCAGGGAAGAGAGTCGTCGGAATGTTATGCTTGGCAAGAAAATTACAAATTCAGTTGAGACATCTGCTATGGTGAGTGAGGCCACTGCAAATAAGGCTTCTACTCAAGTTTATAAACCACGATGGTGCGATTATTGTAATAAACCTCGACATACCCGTGAGACTTGTTGGAGACTTAATGGGAAGCCTGCAAATTGGAAGAGTACTAAGCAAGGTGATAAGAGTAATTCTCAACAACCTTCTTCAAGTGCCAATATTGCTGACTCAAACCAATTCAGTAAAGAGCAAGTTGATCAATTCTTGAAACTGCTAAAGACCAATTCGTCATCTGGTAATCCAAGTGTTTTCCTTGGCACAAACGGGTAATTATTCACAAGCTTTCTCTTGCCTTAATTCATCTCCATGGGTTAAAAAAGTTCAAGGCTTAAGTAGTGTTAGTTCTTCTTCTGTTAAAGAAACAATTATGCTTTGGCATCATAGACTAGGACATCCCAGTTTTTTTTATTTGAAATATTTGTTTCCAAATTTATTTAAAGGAATAGATTGCTCAATTTTTCATTATGAAAGTTGCATTTTTGCCAAGAATCATCGAGCCACGTATTTACCAAAAACATATCGTACTTCTAAACCTTTTTACTTAATTCATAGTGATGTTTGGGGTCCGTCTAAAGTTATGACTCAAAGTGGAAAACGTTGGTTTGTTACCTTTATCGATGATCACACTCGCTTAACTTGGGTATATTTGTTATCACAAAAATCTGAGGTAAAAAATCTTTTCATTTTGTTTTACAATATGATTGAGAACCAATTTCAAACTAAAATAAGCATTCTCCACTCTGATAATGGGACTGAATATTTTAATGAATATCTTGGTAATTTTTTGAAAGATAAGGGAATTTCTCATCAGTCTACTTGTCGTGATACTCCCCAACAAAATGGAATTGCTGAACGGAAAAATAGGCATTTATTTGATGTTGCTCGTGCTATTATGTTCTCTATGCATGTTCCTATTTATTTGTGGGGAGACGCAGTTCTCACGGCTGCCTATCTCATAAATCGAATGCCTTCTAAGATTTTGAATTTTAAAACACCTCTTGATCACATTAAAAAGTTTTTTCCAACCGTTCGCCTGTACTCTGATTTACCAATTAGAGTTTTTGGGTGTACTGCCTATGTTCATATTCCTAGTATGTCTCGGTCTAAACTTGATCCTCGAGCTGTTAAATGCATTTTTTTGGGGTATGCCTCAAACAAAAAGGGTTATAGGTGTTATGATCCCCAAAATAGAAAATATTTTGAAAGTATGGATGTGTTGTTTCTAGAAAATGAATCTTTTTTCAGCCAAAATTCTCTTCAGGGGGAGAAATCCAACTTAGAAGATAATTTTGATACTTTTTGGGACACTTCTTCTCTCCCTAATATCATTTGTCCTGAAACTACTAGCTCTTTAATGTCGAGCTTGGAAGCTTCTTCTTCAGGGGGAGAAATACTACAAAAAGATCCCATTGATCAAAATCTTGAACTTTAGGTTTACACTAGAAAGAGATTCAATCAAAAGAACCAAGATCAAACAGTTGACTTGTCACAAAACTAATTTAATGCCCCAATGAATGATACTGATGATTCAGGTAACCTATCTTCTGTTCCCATTTCTTCATCTATTCACAATGTTGTACCTAATATATCTGATCTTGACATTCCAATAGCCCTTAGGAAAGGTGTTCGTACTTGTACCAAATATCCTATTGCAAACTACCTTTCTTACCATAGATTGTCTGATAGTCATAAAGCTTTTACCTCTAGGATAACCAACTTATTTATTCCAAGGAATATAAAGGAGGCTCTAAATGATTCGAATTGGAATTTAGCAGTAATGGAAGAGATGAATTTAGCAGTAATGGAAGAGATGAAGGCTCTCGAAGAAAATTGCACATGGAATATAGTTGAACTACCAAAAGATAAGAAAACAGTGGGATGCAAATGGGTGTTTACTGTGAAATGCAAATCAGATGGTAGCATTGAACGATATAAAGCTAGATTAGTTGCTAAAGGCTTTACACAGACCTACGGGATTGATTATCAAGAAACGTTTGCTCCAGTTGCTAAGATTAATTCCATTAGAGTACTTTTATCTATTGCTGTTAATTTAGATTGACCACTTTATCAACTTGATGTTAAAAATGACTTCCTCAATGGAGATCTCGAAGAAGAGGTGTTTATGAGTTTACCGCCAGGTTTCGAAGACGATCTTGGGAGTAACAAAGTGTGCAGGTTAAATAAATCCTTATACGGTCTTAAACAATCTCCTAGAGCGTGGTTTGAACGTTTTGGAGAAGCTGTGAAGAGTTATGGTTTTCTTCAAAGTCAAGCAGATAACACCATTTTCTATAGACACACTGGTAATGATAAGATGGTTGTTTTAATCGTCTATGTTGATGATATCATTCTCACAGGTAATGATGAGGCTGGACTGAGTAGTTTGAAGAAAGAACTAGCAAATGAATTTCAAATCAAAGAATTGAGAATTTTGAAGTATTTTCTAGGGATGGAATTCGCTAGATCAAAGAAAGGTATTCTTGTCAATCAAAGAAAATATATTGTTGATTTACTTGAAGAGACAGGCTTACTTGGTTGTAGGACATCAGAAACTCCTATTGAGCCAAATTTAAAATTGCAAGCTGCAACAGTGGCAGAGGTTAAAGACAAGAAAAAATACCAAAGACTTGTGGGAAGACTTATTTATCTATCTCACACTCGTCCTGATATTGCTTTTGCAGTAAGTATGGTAAGCCAGTTCATGCATGCTCCAGTGAGGCAGTTTACAAGATCTTGAGATACTTGAAAGGAACTCCAGGAAAAGGCATATTGTTCCAGAAGCATGATCACTTGCATATTGAAATTTACACTGATGCTGACTGGGCAGGTAGCACTACAGATAGAAGGTCTACTTCTGGCGATTGCTCATTTGTTGGAGGCAATCTTGTTACCTGGCGAAGTAGGAAACAAAGTGTTGTAGCTAGAAGTAGTGCTGAAGCAAAGTTCAGGGCTTTAGCCCATGGCATATGTGAGGGTATATGGATAAAAAGACTATTGGAAGAATTGAATTTCGTCCAGATGACACCTATGCGTGTTTATTGTGACAATAAGGCGGCCATTTCCATAGCTCATAATCCAGTCCTTCACGATAGGACTAAACCTATCGAGGTTGATAAACACTTTATAAAAGAAAAGATTGATGCTGGGATAATATGTATTCCCTATCTTCCAACAACAGAGCAAGTTGCAGATGTGTTGACAAAGGGGCTCCCAAAATTACGGTTTGACAAGTTGATTAACAAGCTGGCAATGGAAAATATCTTTGAACCAGCTTGAGGGGGAGTGTTGATTTATCCATTAAATATTTATTTATTGTATTTAGTAAATATAATTAGAGATATCATTTACTATTTAGTTTTTTCCTTTTCCTTTTAGGTTTAGGTTTTCCTATTCCTTTTAAGTTTAGGTTTTCCTTTTCCTATTTAAGGAGTCATCTTTGTAACCATTATGAGTTAATGTGAATAATATCTTCTCTATTATTTACCATCATAAATTTGGCACTATCAGATGTAAATGGGTGTTTAATGCCTTAGATGATAATGGTACTTGGGATTTAGTATCTCGTCCTGCAGGGAAGAAGGCTATCAGATGTAAATGGGTGTTTGCAATTAAGGTCAATCCAGATGGGTCAGTTGCTCGATTAAAAGCGCGCCTTGTTGCCAAAGGCTATGCTCACTTAAATCTATGATGAGAGCAATGGGCGACGCCGATCAGGGGTGCTCGTTGAGTTAAATGCAATGGAGCCGAAAAGGAGTAAACATGAAGGAGTTGTTCCTCGAAATCTTGAGATGTTTCCGGTCGAAATACAACCAGTGCTGCAACAATTTGTTCGCGTCTTTGAGGCCCCGAATTCCTTACCCCCTAGTCGCAATCGTGATCATATTATTGAGCTTGAACCCAGGACTGGGCCTATTAATGTTCGCCCCTATCGATACCCATAGTTTCAGAAAGATGAGATTGAACGACTGATGCGTGAGATGTTGCTTGCTGGACTCATTCAACCAAGTAAGAGTGCTTTTTCCAGCCCGGTGCATTTAGTAAAAAAAAAAAGATGGGAGTTGGCGTTTTTGCGTGGATTATCGGGCTCTAAACCGAAACACGATCCCAGATAAGTATCCTATTCCTATTGTCGATGAGTTGATCGACGAGTTATATGGCGCTACAATCTTCTCCAAGATTGATTTAAAATCAGGCTACCACCAAATTTGAGTCAATCCCTCAGATATCCATAAGATGGCTTTTCGGACCCACGAAGGGCACCACGAGTTCTTAGTAATGCATTTTGGCTTACGCAATACTCCTTCGACCTTTCAATTGATTATGAATGATATATTGCGGCCCTTCCTTCGCAAGTTTGTACTGGTGTTCTTTGACGATATTTTGATCTATAGCACTACTCTACAAGAGCATGTTGTCCAGTTGACCAAGGTGCTGGAGGTCTTGGTTGAAAATCAATTTGTGGCCAATTTTAAAAAGTGTCAATTTGCTGCTGCCAAGGTTGAATATTTGGGCCATTTGGTGTCAGCTCAGGGAGTTGCAGCAGACCCGACCTAGCTAGAAGCTATGAGGTGTTGGCCGAGCCCAAGAAATGTCAAAGAGTTACGAGGGTTCCTCGGTTTGACCGGGTATTATCGAAAGTTTGTGGCCAACTATGGGTCAATCGCTTTTCCACTGACACAATTCCTTAAGAAAGATAAATTCAGTTGGGGGGAAGGAGTTGAGGAAGCATTCCAGCGTTTAAAATCAGCTATGATGACTGTTCCTGTTCTTAGACTACAGGATTTTTCTCAGCCTTTTGAAGTAGAAACAGATGCATCCGGTGTGGGGGTAGGAGCGGTACTAATGCAAAGTCGGAGACCAGTGGCTTATTTCAGCCAAGCTTTACCTCCCACCCATCGTTTTAAAGCTGTTTATGAGAATTGTTTTTGCCATCCAGAAATGGAGACCATATCTGTTGGGCCGGAAATTTGTAGTACGTACCGGTACCGACCAACGTAGCTTGAAATTTTTGTTGGAACAAAGAGTGATTGTCGGGGAATACCAACGATGGATTGCCAAACTCTTGGGATATGATTTTAGTATTGAGTACAAACGTGGGCTCGATAACACGGCGGCTGATGCCTTATCTCGCCTTCCACCCGCATTGGAGTTTGGAGTCTTGAGTGTTGTTGAGGGACTTAATACCGCTGTTTTTTCAGCCCAAATAGATGAAGACAACACATTGAATGGAATTCGGCAAGCTTTACGCAACAACAAAACTACAACTGAAGGTTACTCCTTACGTGGAGAGTTATTATTGTACAAAGGCCGACTGGTTTTACCCTCCACTTCACCAACGATTTCCTTGCTGTTGCGTGAATTCCATAACAGCCCAATTGGAGGACACCACGGTGCTCTTAAAACATATCAGAGGTTAGCCCGCGAGGTGTACTGGCGAGGAATGAAGGCTCAAGTAAGAAGTTTTGTTAGTGAATGTGCTGTATGTCAGCAAGCGAAATACCTTTCTTTGGCACCAGCTGGTCTCTTGCAAGCCTTACCTATTCCAGAGAGAATATGGGAGGATATATCGATGGATTTCATTGAAGGGCTTCCGAAATCAAAGGGGTATGACACTATCCTTGTGGTGGTGGACCGCTTATCCAAGTATGGTCACTTTATCGCTTTAAAACATCCTTTTAATGCAATTTCTGTGGCTGCTGTATTTATTAAAGAAATTGTGCGTTTACATGGGTGTCCGTGGAGTATTGTGTCTGACAAGGATAAAATATTCACGAGTTTGTTTTGGGAGGAGTTATTTCGCGCCTTGGGGACGCAATTACAGAAAAGTACAGCCTACCATCCTCAAACAGATGGGCAAACGGAGGTGGTGAACCGAAGTGTGGAATCCTATCTTCGGTGTTTTGCCATGACAACACCTACACAGTGGTCTAAATGGTTACCATGGGCAGAATTTAGTTACAATACTTCATTCCATGTTTCTGCTCAATTAACTCCGTTTGAAATTGTATACGATCGTGCCCCACCGCCGATATTACCTTACTCTTCGGCCGTTGCCGAGGTGGATATCCAGTTGCGCGATCGGGATGCTATGTTGGTGACTTTAAAAGGGTCTTTATTGAAGGCTCAACACCATATGAAAAAGGCTGCAAATGAGAAACAAAGGGATGTTCAGCTTAATATAAACGAGTGGGTTTATGTTAAGTTACGCCCATATCGACAATCTTCCTTATGTCGTCACAAGAATCCCAAATTGGCACCCCGCTTTATTGGCCCATTTCAGGTGCTTGCTCGTGTGGGGGCTGTGGCGTATCGTTTGGCTTTACCCGCTGGGTCCGAGATTCATCCTGTATTCCATGTGTCCATTCTCCGCCAAGCCATCGGTTCGAATATGCCAGTTTTTCCGATACCCCCTACTTTAACTCCTGATTTGAAATTTCAGGTCAGTCCGGCAGAACTATTGGGCCTCCGAAAATCTCCATTGGAGGATACTGTTCTGGAAGTCCTTATTCGTTGGGAGCATGCCACTAAGGATGACGCCACATGGGAGCTTGCATCTACTATTGATGCCCAATTTCCAGCATTCCACCTTGAGGACAAGGTGGCTCTGGGGGGTAATGATAGTTACCCCGGTTTACAAAGGTGTATGAACGTAAGCGTGTGAGGGGTAGAGAGGTCGTGTGAAAATGAAAAGTTGTTACGTGAGAGGGGCCAGTACCTTTTTGTTAGTTAGAGTGGGCCACGTTTGTGAGTATATTATAGGGCAGTGTTGTTAGGAGGGAGGTATCTTTTTGCTAATTGTGTAAACATTCTCTGTTGAGAAGTAGGGAGAGGTGGGGAGCTCTCAAATCTCCCTTGTTTGGCTGGCTGTTGTTGATAAATAAATTGTGGCTTAGGCCCATCACCTCCCTTCTCAAACTTATCTGTATCCTCTACAAGGCTTATGGTCTTCATCTCAAGCCTAAAAAAATGATTAATTCTTTCACATTTATTTTGTTTTAACCCTTATAGTTTCCAAATTGTCTGTTTAAGCTTTGAACTAATTTAAATTTTGTTAAAATTTTCTATTGCATTTAATAAAAACCTTGGGAAGCATCACACATAGTTAACTAAAGATGGATCTCATCTCGAATTTAGAGATAGGTGACTTAAGATTTTATTGATTTCCATTGAACTTTAACTACAAATACTACAAACAAATCAAAATTTGGAGACTAAAAACAGAATATTTGAATCTATCAAGGACGAAAATGAGGTATAATTAAACTCATTACCGTTGCGGTGTTCATTGAATTGGTAGCAGATTTGAGTGTTACATGTCTCTTATATGTTAGATATTTACTTCCCTTCTGTTCCAATCCATCATTTTGGGTGCATTCATTTGATAACTTACTTCTATTTTATTCTTTGACGTTCTCTTAGTTTGCTCTGCCTCACATTCTCGGTTGGGACCGGCTCACCAGACCTAGTCCTGACATGGGAAAGGTTCTTCAACCAAATAAGGTTGATCGTGAAGCATTGAGTTTAGAGTGGGAAAGATGAGTACTCATAGAAGATGTTGTAACCTCCATGAAGCTGCTGAGTTCAAAAGTGGGCTATTGGTACTTGTTTTTGTTCTTATTTTTGTAATATTTGCCTGCTCTCAACTATCGTAGTGATGGATGTGTTTTTAGAATTTTGCTTTACAGAAACTCTAGTTGGTGTTTAGTACTAAATAATTGTTGGTAATGACTATGCATAGATCACCCCTCTTTGTGCGGTCCGTTCTAGTGACAACTTTCCCATTTTTATTATCACTTCTGGTATTGAGAGGCTATTACCATGTTAGTAATCAATCGGAACGTTAATTTGACCTTTTCTGATCCCGCTGGAGGAGGGAGACCACATATTATACTAGCATCTCTTTCGAATCTTCGGTCCGCATTATGTCTGGTTTGGTTCTTCGGTCATCCAGAGGTCTGGATGGAACTTTCTATTTTAAAAAATGAAATAACAATGTATGGAAACAAGTACTATTTGTACTTTAAATAGGTTAAAAGAGTGCTGAGTACTGTTAACTTAGTTAGGGTGAGTTAGAGATGCCTTTTTGGAAGGGTAAAGTGTTTTTAGCCTATTAAAATTACTTTTCAAAATGCTTCTAGCCTATTTTTTTTTTCACACGATAAAGTATGATATTACTAATCTCTTCAAATTTATGGCTTGAATACCCATCACAAATCTGACTTTTTGGACATCTTGTGATTTGGATTTTATTCAATATCTACGGATGTAAAATGAGCATATGAATGCGAACCTTGTATTCACTTGGTATTACCGTCAAGGTTTTTTAACGTTGATGTCACGAAAATGTAAGGTTTCAAATTTTATGAAAATGTTAATGTCAGATGAATATATATATATATATATATATATATATATATAAATTAACAAATAAGCATTCCACTATTTTTAAATAAGTTCAAATTTTTTAATAATACCAATAATACCAAGTCTTTGTTATGGTAATGGTTATGGTTACTGTTATTTTGTAGATATTTTTTTTTGGTTGTATTTGGTCAATTTCTTTTATATGAGGAAATGTGATTCACACCCGTTCATGTTGAAGGCATGAACATATGGAAGAAATGTCGACATATCGATAAAAATTTAAAACCCTAGATTATCTTTGAATGACAATCATTGACCTAGCTCCTTCTGGCAACCCATTATAAAGAAGGTGGAGAGAAAACTACTTGACCATGATCATTTTTCTATTGTTAAGTGGTAGACTTCGCATTCAAGCTACTTTCTCAAATCTTATTATTTACTACTTATCTCTTTTTTTTTTATACTTAACAAAATTGCATTAATTTCCGAAAGAATTTATCTGAAATTCTCAAACTTAAGGATAGCATTCATCTTCTCAAATGGGATATTGTAAAACATCCTATAAGAGAAAGTGGTCTCGAAATTGTCGAATTGAAACGCTACACAACAAAACTTTTTGCAGCAAAATGGATTTGGAGATTTCACAATAAGTACTCGTCTTAGCCTTAAACTAGGTTCCAAATCAACATTTGGGAGAGCCATGAAGAAGCATAACCTAATTAGCACAAGCTCTATGTTCACATGGGAGAATCTTTTGTAACTTCATTTGGATTTTTTTTTTTTTTAGAGATTGTTCTTAAAAATAATATTTTTATAAATGTGAAAATATATGAACATTTACACTAATATATTTTTGAAATTTTTTCTACCATTATGCCCCTATTACTTTTCTCTCTCAATAATTGAATTTTATTTCCCTCAATTTTTTTTCCTAATTTACATATATTAATTACACATTTTCTATTGTTTTGAAATATTTATACATTTTAATTTCCACAGTTTTAGCATTTTAATTATTGCACATGATTTATCCCACAGTTTTAGCATTTTGTTTCAAACATTAATTTTATAATTGTAATTTCTTCCCATGAAAATATATGTATTTTTTTTATATATACCCACCATATATACTTATATATATATTTCATATATTTCATATATACTCATATATAATGTATATATACTTATAGATAATAAGTATTTATTTTTTGGAAACTATATGTATTTGTTATATATACACACACCATATATATTGATATATACTTCATATATACTTATACATAATATATATTTTTTTAAAGAAAATAAATATATTTTTTATATATACACCATATCTATGAATATATACTGCAGAAAAAATGATTTTTTAGGTCTAATTATGAGAAGGGAGGGAACAATTTTAATGAGGAGAGAGGCGTGATTAATGTGAGTTTTAAATTTTTTTTCTTTTCTTAAATGAGTTTTTTTCTTTTATTTTATTTTATTAAAATGTTAGAGGGACATGAAGAGCTTAAAATTAATTGAGCCTTAACTTTTATGAAAAACCTAGTTCATCATTTGTGAAAAACAAATAGGAACTTTCGACCTAAATGAAAAATCATAATAAGTTGAAGGCTTACTTATCTTTTTTTTTTTTTATTATTATTATTATTATCTAAAAAATATGTATATATACTTTCTTTTTTTTAAAATTTTATAATGTTTGATTAGATGATCATTTTAAAGATTATAAAGAAAAGATACTAAATAATACTTGTGCTTTTTGAAGAAGAGACAATTAATAAATGTTTTTTTTTTCTTTCCAAAAGTGCTCATAAAAGTATTTTCACCTTAAAAACGTTTTTTTTTAAGTCATTTCAATCACACTTTTAATATTGTAGTTAAATTACAAGTTTGTACCTTGATCATATTTATATCTATTAGCTAGCTTTCTGAACATTTCTATCTATTTGATGTCTAAATTTTTAATTTTGTATCTATTAAATCCTTATAACACATTTTTTAAAGTTTAGGATGTAAACTTATAATTTAACCAAATATTTTAGTACACTTACAAACTTTTGGGTGCATATGAAAAGAATAATAGTTATACTTTAGTTTTTCTTCAAAGTCTCTTATAATCCATTTTTTTTTTCTTTCCAAATATATTTAATGAGAATTGAGTCAACCAGGAGTTCAAATATAGCTCGACTTAATGTCTTTTGCCTGTAAACTTGACTCTATTCATAAGGCGTCTTTTGCCTATAGACATGACTATATTCATAAATCATAATGCACTCTGAAAGAGTAAGAAAAAATTCCTCTCATCTTTCTATCTAACCCCTAAAAAATTAAAAATTTGCCTATATAAATGTTCTCTCATTTTCAACTCTCACATTCTTTTTAATGAAAAAATAATTGATTGTCTTTCTCATAACTTGTGAACAAGGACGGAAATATTAATTTCGATATTGATATTTCAATTTTACGGATATATTAATGAAATAACGATATCGACAGATATTTCTGTAAATTATTTTTTAAAAAAATATTTAAATTAATAATTAAGTTTTTCAAACTAAGTTATAAATCAAGTTATTAGTATCTATATTCATATTGGAATTAATAGATGATATTTTTTATATTTTACGGGTACTTATAAAAGACATTAGAAATATCTATTAACCCTTGATATCTATATCGAACCTTTCGATTTACAGATATATCTACATATCAATGGATATTTTCATCCTTGCTTGTGAAAGAGTAAGAAAACATTCCACCTATGTAGACCGATATACTAATTAGAGACCAGATGTATTTATAAATTGTTGGAATTTATGCCCTAAAGCCTCATAATTAATTAATAATTATTTGATAATTATTATTTACAATTTATAATATTCATTATATATAAAAATTTAAGGTTATTAGTGTAATCTTGAATAGTATGTAGTTGACATACGGGAGAATCATGTTCAAGAGATATCTTAAACAGTCTATAGTATATAGATAAGGTTGGGTGCGTTATCTTGGTAACACTATTGATACGACCACCTTTGAAATTGTTACAAGTGATTTGATCCAAATCATTCATGTAGAGACATGTGAGTGGGGTATCCTATACAATGAAAGTTTGTATAAGAATGAACCACGAAATATATAATCTCTCTTTATAAATCCGTTATTTGAGAAGATTAATATTTCACAGGATGATCATATGTGACTCGATCTTAATCTTGAATGAGTTATGAACTTCTGCCTGTGAGGGCTCGTCTTTTGATTTGTATGGGTGAGAATGACCTTTATAGCCGATTCAATAAGCCTACTATTTTGGAAACTTGACAAAATAGGGAGCTAAGAACATAAGCTTCACAAGAGGAAATTCACTCATTCCCATATAGGGAAAGTAAATGAGTAGTTCCCTTAAGTGTTGATTTCGGGACTTGAACAATGGGGCCCCACCCTCTCAGTAGCCCGAGAGGGACTTGGTTTATGGTTGGATCATAAATAGGTTGGTCATTAGAGAATCAGTGATACTTAAGGTGTAGGATATAATTACAGGGGTAAAACGAATTTTTGACCCAACTATAATTACGAACAACTCGTGAAGGATCGACTTGCATGTAATGGTTATATCCATGGACACAACTTGTCCTACATAGCATAAGAGTGCAACTTTAGACCTATAGTGAAGTGACCCAGAGTTAATAAATTAAAGTTAATTGATTAATATGAATTTAATTAATTAATTTTGTATCATCGAAGCTTATAAATCTGTAGGTCCATAAGGTCCCCTTGCTAGCTCATAATAACACTACAAGGATCAATTTAGTTGAAAGAAAAATTTGAAATATTCAAATTAATATTTAATATATTTGATATATTAAATGTAAAGAAGAGGAAAATATATTTATTGTATTTGATACATTAAATATTAGAAAAAATAGTTTATGTATTAGATACATTAATATTGAAAACTATATATATGAAATTTGAATGAGATTCAATTAAGTATATATTATAAACGCTTAATTTTATGATATTTGAATGAGATTCAAATAAATATAAAATACATATTTTAGTTGATGGAGCGACATGCGCAGCGGAAATCGATTTTGGACCGATGATACTCTAATTTCATCAATTTAACAAATAGAAAACATGCTCAAAAGACGGAAATAAGAAATTTAGAATACATACCCTTGTAGTTCCAATTTCTTCAAGATCCGTCGGCCGTTCCTCGTCACGAACTCTTCTGGCCTCTTCTCACGAACGCCCTGATGACCACCACAGGTAGTCCCGCTATCCTCGGCGCCGAGCAACGGAGTTGTGGGACTCCGAAAGAAGAAGAAAAAAAAAAAAAGAAGAGAAAGAAGTTGAAGAATAGAAGGCAGAGGGGACTCCGAAGAAGTTTTTAAGAAAAATGAATTCACAATTCATTCTTATCAAGAACCCTAAAGTCCACTTTCTCTAATTCTCAATTCTCAGCCCAATTTCAATGTTTAGCTTACATCTATATATATATATATATATATATATAACTTAAATATATATATATATATATATATATATAATAATAATAATAATAATAATAATAATAATATTTAATTATTAATTAAACTTTTTAATTAATAATTATTATTTAATTCAATATCAAATATTAATTAAATAATATGACTAAACCCAGTTTTCCGAAAACCGACTTTTTTCTACATGAATCTTATTCATGTTTTAGGCCAAACTCATATCTAAATCATATTTAAATATGTCCAACATTCTTCCACAAACCGAATTTGAACAATTCAAATTCTTTTTCTTTTTAATTTCTCTTATATTGTTTCACGACGTTATCCGAGCTAGCTAGGAGAACCTAAAAGACCTACAGATCATGAGCTCCAATGATACGAGATTATCCGGTCAAAACTCTTTCAACCGAACTAACCAACATTCGTTAACCCCCGGAGACTCCACTATAGTCTGAGGGTTGCACTTTCCTCACTGTATATATATTATGTCCTCTGATATAACCGTCATGGGTAAATCGATCCTTCACAGGTGTCCGTTATCACAGCTAGGTCTTTTAAACCGTTTAACTTCTGTGATACCTCTTGTTCCTTAAGTATCACTGACGCCTCTAATGAACATTTGATCTGTGATCCAATCATCAGATCAGAATCCTCTTCACACAGAAGAGGATGAGGCTTCATGTTCAAGCCCCGGGGTCAGCTATTAAGGGAACACCTCTTTACTAAACCCTAAAGAGGGTAGGAGTGAATTCCATCTTGCTACACTATGTCCCCAACTACCTATTCGAGTTTATCCCCAAGTTGGTAGGCTTATTGAGCGGGCGACCTGCCACTCTCACCCATACAAGTCTAAGGATACTCTCGAATAAGCAGGAGTTCATAGTAAGCTCAGGATTAAGAACGAGTTACCTTAGGTCATCAAAAGTGATAAAGTCGGTCTCACCAGTAAACGGTGTTATAAAGAGAAAGCGACTTTATCGTGGTTCTGTCTAATGCAAACTCTTTGCATAGGACGCCCCCGCTCGCACATCGCCATGTGAAACGATTCAAACACATCGTTTTGTACAATATAAAGCGAGTCGCATCTATAGTGTTACCAGAATAAGGTACCCAACCTTATCCATATACTATAGACCTTTTGACTGACTACTTGAGCTTGACCCACAATCATGTCATACATGAAACTCAAGTACTCATATTCAGCCAAGGGTGTTGTTATTGGTACAGGTTAAAGCAAACACGTTTCACTATATTCAATAAACACCTTTATTGAATAAACCTCAATAACTCTGATTGCGTTAATAGACATATTACATTTACAACATTTACAAAACACGAGTGTTAGGTCATAAAACCCAACAAACTCCCACTTGGACTAACATGTCTGTGGGACGAATTCTGGTCAGGAATACAAAGTATCTCCCACTGTCCTATTTAGCAGCTCGCAACCCCAGACTCTCTAGGTGTCTCTCAAACACTTTAGCCGTCAGAGACTTTGTAAACGGATCAACAACATTGTGCTCCGAGGCAATCTGTGTGACGATCACATCTCCTCGTTGCATTATCTCCCTGATAAGGTGATATTTTCGCTCGATGTGCTTCACGCGCTTATAACTCCGAGGTTCTTTAGAATTTGCCACAACACCACTGTTATCACAATAAAGTGTGATGGGCAAATTCATATTTGAAACAACTTCCAAATCTGTCAAGAACTTCCTGAGCCATACTACTTACTTCGTTGATTCACAAGCTGCGACGTATTCAGCTTCCATGGTGGAGTCAGCAATACAACCTTGCTTGATACTCCTCCACACTATAGCCCCTCCGTTAAGAGTGAACACTGATCCTGATGTAGATTTTCGAGAATCTATATTAGTCTGAAAATCAGAGTCAGTGTATCCTGCCAGGATCATATCCTTAGGCCCATACACGAGCACATAGTTCCTCGTTCTCCTAACATAAAATACATCAGACTGCCAACTGGTACCTACTGACAATTCTGACTGCAAAGCAGATGTCAGGTCTAGTGCATAACATAAAATACATCAGACTGCCAACTGTAGATGCATACGGAATCCGTCTCATGTCCTCAACCTCTTGAGGTGTCTTAGGAGACTGTTCCTTAGAAAAATGAATTCCATGCCTAAACGGCAGCGAATCTTTCTTGGAATTCTGCATCGAATATCTAGATAACACGTTATCTATATATGATGCCTGAGACAGTGCTAACATTCTGTTCTTGCGATTCCTTACGATCTGAATCCCAAGAACAAACTGAGCCTCTCCCAAATCTTTCATTTGGAATTGGGTTGCTAGCCACAATTTTACGTCAGTAAGAACCCCTACATCATTCCCAATGAGTAGTATGTCGTCTACATGCAAGACTAAGAAAGCTACTACTTTATTGATAATCTTCTTGTATACACAAGGCTCGTCAATATTCTGTTCAAAGCCAAAAGATTTAATCGCAGTATCAAACCTTATATTCCAGGATCTAGATGCCTGTTTCAACCCATAAATGGATCGATTCAGCTTGCAAACATTTTGCTCTTGACCCTGAATTATGAACCCCTCTGGTTGGACCATATAGATACTCTCTTCAAGATTGCCATTAAGAAAAGCAGTATTGACATCCATTTGCCAGATTTCATAATCATAAAATGCGGCAATGGACAAGAGTATTCTAATCGACTTTATCATGGCAACAGGAGAAAATGTTTCTTCATAGTCCACCCCTTCTCGCTGGGTAAAACCCTTTGCCACAAGTCGGGCCTTAAAGGTTTGCACCTTATCGGCCTGGTCTCGTTGCCTCTTGTAGATCCACTTGCAACCGATGGGTCTTTCACCATATGGTTGATCTACAAGACTCCATACCGAATTGAAGTACATAGACTCCATTTCGAGGTCCATGGCTTTGAGCCACTGATCCTTGTCTACATTTGTCATTGCCTGTTTAAAGGTCAATGGATCCTCAATTCCATCATCAAGTATGACGAATTGAGTCTCAGACAAGCCAATGTAGCGGTCGGGTTGTCTCACATCCCTCCCACTGCGTCGAGGCTCTCTCAACTCTTGAGAAGGACCAGCCTGATCAACAACTCTTGTTGATCCCTCTGTAGCTTCCCTGGATAATTCGGACAAAACTATTTTGCTCGAAGGTTGATGATCTCTCATGTGGTCTTCCTCTAAGAACGTGGCATTATTCGACACTAATACCTTGTCCTCTCGAGGATCGTAAAAGAGACCACCTCTCGTTTCCTTGGAGTAGCCTACGAATAGGCACAATTTTGAACGATGTTCCAGTTTCTTTGGACCGGATACCAGTACGTGTGCTGAACATCCCCAAATTTTGTAGTGACGTAAACTACTTTTACGCCCACTCCAGATCTCATAAGGTGTTTCAGAAACACTCTTAGAGGGAACATTGTTCAGAATATATACGGCAGTCTCTACTGTGTATCCCCAAAACGAGCTTGGCAGCTGAGCATAGCTCATCATAGAACGAACCATGTCTAACAGGGTTCTATTTTTCCTTTCGGATACACCGTTCTGCTGCGGTGTTTCGGGCGCTGAGAGTTGAGATACAATTCCATGTTCTATCATATAGTCATGGAATCTAGTATCCATATACTCTCCACCTCGATCACATCGAAGTGTTTTTATCGATTTACCTAATATGTTCTCAACCTCTGCCTTATACTCAATGAATTTTTCAAGAGTATCGGACTTATGATGTATTAGGTAAAGATAGTCGTACCTTGAATAATCGTCAATGAAACTGACGAAATATTCATACTCTCCTCGTGCTTTGATATTCAAAGGACCGCAGAGATCCGAATGCACGATTTCTAGAGGTTCTTTTGACCTATAACCTTTTCCAGTAAAAGGTCGTTTGGTCATCTTGCCCTCAAGACATGACTCACAAGGCGGTAAAGAGTTGTCCTCTAAACGATTTAGGAGACCACTCTTAACCAACCTCCCAATCCTATTGAGATTAATGTGGCATAGTCTCAAGTGCCAAAGATAGGTACTAGGAGAAAGCTTCTGCCTTTTAGTTTGAGTTTCAGCTGTTTTAAACATCTCAGTGTTCAAATTAGCTTGAACCTCTGTCGGTCTTAACACATATAAGTTGTTCTCAAGTTTAGCAGAACAAATTTGTACACCTCTTTTGCTAATGATAGCTTCATTATCAGCAAAAGATACTTTATACATTTGTTTTAATAAACAAGCTATAGAGACTAGGTTCTTCTTGAAGCTAGGAACCAATAGCACATTTTCCAATAAAATGAAACTATCTCTATAGGACAACTTAACAGTTCCCACTGCTTTAGCTGAGACAACCTCTCCAGTACCAACTCTGAGAGTTATCTCATCTTTAGCCAGCGTCTGCTAGGAACTAGTTTCCTGAAACGAAGAACAAACGTGATTAGTGGCTCATGAATCGATGATACAGGCATGCCTATCATTTTCCACTAAACACGTTTCTACAACAAGCAAATCATATTTACTTTGTTTTTTCTTCTCAGCACGACTCATTACTGGGCTGGGAAGAGGACAATCCTCTGTTAAGACAGACCTAAGATCATCACGAACAAGAATCATATTCGAGATCGTTTTCCAAGTCTCGTATTTTTCGCCAATTAACTTAACCGAAGCTAATACGTGTTTAAACGAGCTAGACATGCTGAAAAGAAATGTAAATCTATTAGTGAAACAGTTTTAACCTATTTAAACCAATCAAGTAAATTTAGCAGTAAATAAAGTACCCAAACTCTTTATTTACATGCAACGATATTTTAGTGAGTTAGAATGGTCGCTACCTAAGGGTAAACGAGCACTCCTTCACTAAACCAAGACATTTTTGACTAAATGCTAATATCAGAATAACTCTTACTCGTATAGCATCTTAGTTATCGTTTTTGGTCAAGATTTACTAACTCCTTAGCAAATCCTGTAAGTGTGACCCTCCATTTTTAGAACGCACAGGACGACCCCAAGAGTGCAACCTAAGGGAATGTCAGAGTTGGGAATGGCCCTATGTTTCTTTATCCATAAATGGTGACTGACTTGTTCAACTCCCATGAAACGGCCCTCCTAAGGGATTGGTGCCACCAAGGGCACCTTGCAGGCGAAACATGGGAATCTCACGGTTCAATCCAATGGAGGAGACCGTAGGAAGTACTGACGCACTTCCTTCTCCCACTTACTATAAATACTTACTCCATTCACCTTGCTATTGAAAGATGCAAATGCCATCCTAAGGGGGATGCCCTATTGACATCTCGAGGCCGAGCATAATTCTCACGTTGTGAACTTCACGGAGTGCGTAGCAGGAGAGGGATATTTCATATATTCCTTCTCAACACATCTACTAAGTATCATAATCGGTTTTAGGGTAAATTACTTAGGTTTTATCCGGCTAATAAGTTAAAACCTTAAATCTAGGTAAACTTTTTACCTGAGATGTCTAGGTTATTAACAAGTTTAATTAACCTCACACCTCTCGCGCACGCTCATAAAACCGGGTTAACTTTACTCAAGTACCGGATCGTCCCCAAGTAGGTGGTGTTCCGTAAACCGTCAACTTAAATACCTCCAACCTCGAACAGGATTTCACCGGGTGAGTTTGTCATAACCTTAGTATTTACGAGATAACGACCTATTCATCTAATGAACTGGACGTCTCAATTAACCCTAAATGAACATGCGTTTCTTTGTTATAGATTTTAAAAGTCTATCCAATTTTACAACGCTTTGCAAAACTTAGACTTACTATAACAACTCTACATGCTTCTCAAACATGCATCACTAAGGCATGACAAGTTGAATATTTAATTTCATAATCAATATAACGCTTATATCGATTATGTTTTTAAATATACAACTCCTAATTCATAAATTAATATATCAATTATAATGAATTAAGCATGCATCCTATACATTATAACAATTATAACATACAATATGCATCTAAAGTTGGAAGTTTAATTTCATAATTAATATAACACTTATATTAATACTCATGAATTAAACATGCATTCTATATATTATAACACTTATAACCTATAATATGCATAAAACCAGGGCAGCCTATGTTGTAAATTTAATTTCATAATTAATATAACACTTATATCAATTATTCTATTAAATTAACAACATCTAATTCATGAATTAATATAACTATTATATTAATACTCATGAATTCCAAAATATGCATACTATAAATTATAACACTTTTTTTTTTTTTTTTTGAATAAAGAAAGACAAGTTCATCAACTAAAGAAGCAAAAGGTCAGAAGACAAAGTTTCGGAAAGCCACTCAGGTGGGCTTCCTCCCCACTCTGCCGTCATCCCCTCCGCACTAGAATGACGAGCTAAAACATGAGCGGCTCGATTCTGAGACCTAGAAATATGACCAAAATAAAAAGTTGCACCAGAGGCAACCTGCTGATGAATTTCAACAACAAAAAGACCCACTTCTGAGAGGTCCTCTTCTACACCCTCGATGAGTTTAATCACTTGTAAGCAATCAGACTCCACGTGAATAAAATCAGGACAACTCTGGGGAATAGACTCAAGACCCACACAAATAGCTTGAGCTTCAAGAACACTTATCGGCCATTCTTCTTTGGACGATCGACAACCAGCTGAAAGGACCGACCCTGTTGAGTCTCGAATGACCCATGCAATTGCACCTCGCTTCTTGGCCGTATCCCAAGACGCATCACAATTCAGTTTCCAATGACCTCGAGGAGGACAAATCCATCGACCATCCCTTAAAAGCATCGTATTCGCCACTTGCTCAGTTGGAAACTCTCGGTTCGCCTCGACCTTGTCTCCTAGTTCTCGGATACTTGACTCTATTAAGATCAATTGCAATTGTAAGTTTGGATTCCCTCCTCCATGAAGTATTTTGTTCCGATACTCCCAAATTTTCCAAACTACAATGAGTAGAATCTTCCTTGCCGAATCATCCGCCTGAGCCCACATCCAATCAAAATGATCCTTCTCGGTCCACCTGTCCCTGTTAACACCAAATAAACACAAATTAGGAGGCCAAAACTTAGTCCACAAATGTTTTGTTAATTTACATTTCCAAAACAGGTGAGAGGTTGTTTCCTCAAAAGAGTTACAGAGAACACATCCTTTTGTGATATGCAGTCCTTTGGAGGCAAGGTTGGACCTAGTCGGTATAATGTCATGATACACCTTCCATCAGCATCTTGATTTTAGAGGGTAGTTGGACCTTCCAGAAGTTCTTCCACATTGCCTTAACATGAGTTTGACTAGATTGGGAGGCTTCACCTCGCATCATAATCTCCATCCCCAACCTGTAAGCACTTTTAACTTTGAAAATACCTTTATTATCCAAAGCCCAGATGATCTCGTCAGAAGGCTTAAACTTGGATAGACAAATTTTCAAAATCAAATCAGAGACATCTTTTGAAAACAAAAGGCGAATCAATTGGACATTCCAATTGTTATCCCTTGTAATCAAATTCGCCACTAAGCCATCACGGACATTATTAGGAATATCGGAAGGGAAATGGAAGCCCTCCCGTGGAAGCCACGGATCTTCACCAACCACCACACTCAGACCGTTACCGATCCTCCATCGATAACCATGTTGGAAGAGGTCCCGACCCCACAAGATACTACGCCACACGTAAGAAGGTTGATAGCCCAACGTGGCTTTAATGTAATTGCCGCTCTGAAAGTAGCGCCCTCTCATGACTTTACCTAGGAGGCTGTTCGGGTATCTTATCAGTCTCCAACTTTGCTTAGCGAGCATAGCTTGGTTGAAGATTGATAAATCACGAAACCCCATACCACCCTGATCTTTATGGATGCACAACTTCTTCCAACTTCGCCAATGAATTTTTCTTTTGTCTTCTGTGGTCCCCCACCAGAACCTAGCACAAAGAGAGTTAATTTCATTACAAAAATTATTGGTCAATTTAAAACAGCTCATGGTATAAGTAGGAATAGCTCGCGCCACTGCTTTAATTAACACTTCCCTTTCGCCCTGAGAGAACAATTTCGCCTTCCAGCCTTGGAGCGTCTTCCACACCCGGTCCTTTAGCCTACTGAAAATCTGCTTTTTGCTCTTGGAAGTTTGGGATGGGAGCCCCAGGTACTGACCTAGAGTGTTTGTGTATTGGACACCTAACTCTTGATGAATCACATCCACCATGGGCTCTAGAGTGTTCTTGCTGACCATAAAGTTGGACTTCTCGTAATTAATGCACTGACATGTTGCTCGTTCGTAGCTCCCAAGAACTCGCCGAATTGTCTGGCAATTACCTATGGTTGCTTTAAAGAAAACAAGGTTGTCGTCTGCGTAAAACTAGTGAGTAATAATAGGACAGTGTTTATTAATTTGCAAACCTGAGAAGTTGTTGGCTTTCTCCTCTTTATTGATGAGAGTTGAAAGCTCTTCTGTACACAAGAGGAACAAATATGGAGAGATGGGGTCTCCCTGCCGAAGGCCCCTCGTAGGGATAATATTGCCCGTAGGAATCCCATTAAGTAGAACTGAGAACTGAACAGACTCTACGCAATTCATAACCAGATCAATCCATCTGTTTGCAAAACCCAATTTTTGCATAATACGTCGCAAGATCCATTCCACTCTGTCGTAGGCCTTGCTCATGTCAAGTTTCATTGCCACTAAACCCTTTTTCCCTCTTCTCCGATTATTCAGAGCATGAATGCATTCAAAACCAATGATAGCATTATCAGTAATAAGCCGCCCAGGCACAAATGCTGATTGATTTTGTGAAATCACCGAGTCAAGGACCTTCTTAAACCTGTTAGTGAGGACTTTCGCCACTAACTTATATACCACATTGCACAAACTTATAGGCCGAAAGTCTTTCAAGCTTTCAGGGTTGTCGATTTTAGGAATGAGTACAATGTGAGTCTTGTTGACAAAGTATATCCCACCACCTTCATTTAAATACTGGAGACAGAGATTGACTGTATCCGATCCCACAATATCCCAGTATTTTTTTTTTTATAGAAAATAGCTTGGACCCCATCAGGACCAGGGGCCTTGGTTGGATGCATGCTTTTTAAAGCATTCTCAATCTCTTCTTTAGAGAAAGGTTTTGTCAGCTCATAATTCTGCTTATCATCCAGTAAACAGGGAACACTTTCCAGAACTTCATTCAGATCCGCATCATTTGGGTTTGAAGTAGTGAACATATCCTGAAAGTAATCAGTAGCTATTTTCGCCATTTCCCTTTCATTTTCTGTCTGGATTCCCCAAGCATCTTTCAGCCCCATGATTCGATTCTTTCGATTTCGTTGGCTTGCACGAATATGAAACCACTTGGTATTCCTGTCCCCCCACTGAATCCAATCTTCCCGAGATCTTTGTTTCCAGTATATTTCGTCTTCCTCAAGCAGTTGATTAAGTTTTTTTTCTGCCTTAAACAAAACTTCCCGCCACCCGGGAGAGCCCACCTGCCTGATTACCCTTATCTCATCTTCCTGCCTGCGGATCGCACCTTGAAGCGAACCAAGTAACCTGAGTTGATCCCAATGATGAAGAGCAGACAAACAAGACCAAAGTTTCCTGTTAAAAGAAACCTCTCCAGAGAGGTTCGAAATTGGCCAATTCTGACCTATAATGGTTTTGCACTCCGGGAACTTTGTCCATCTTTCTTCAAATCTCATCGATTTGGAAAAACGCTTCCTCCTTAGATTCTGCCCATGTGTTTCCCACGAAGCTAAAATGGGTCTATGATCAGACGCCAATAACTCCAGGTGAGTTACTTTGGGGTTACCATATTTGCTTATCATTTCTAAGTTCACAAGAAATCTATCCAACCTTAACCAAGTTAGATCACTATGAAAATGCATGTTACACCAGGTAAACGGATCCCCAATAAACCCAGGGTCAATAAGTTTACATGAGTCAATAACCTCTCTAAAATTGTCCATCTGACGTTCACTTCGATCGACTCCACCATCCTTTTCACCTCCCGACACAATTTCATTAAAGTCACCCCTATCAACCACGGAAGGTCGAACAAATGTCCCAAGCGCTCCAAAAGCTCCCAGGACTCACTCCTTTTCTCTGTTTTAGGGTTACCATAAAACCCTGTGAATCTCCAACTATCGGAAGGGTCTTTCACTATTGCATCAATATGTCCCTTAGAGAATGACTGAATATTAACATTTAACTCATTGTTCCAAAGAAGCATTAAACCACCACTCTTCCCGTTACTAGGAACACAAAAACAACACTCAAAATTTATTTCTCTTTTCGTTCTGTCAATCAGTCTAGTACTCCCTTTGGTTTCCATTAAGAAAATCAACTGAGGTTTGTGGAGGCGCACTACATTGCGCAACACTCTAAATGTCTCGGGGTTCCCCAATCCCCGGACATTCCAGCATAAGCTTTTCATTGTGCTCGGCAGGGCTGTTCCACAGCCTCCACCGATGTTGCAATTTTTAAATCCAGCTCCTCTGTGCACTGTCTTTTTCCACTTTGATTTTCATTATCTTCCATGACGCCAACACTGTTTTCACTAACTTTCCTTTTTCCAATTCCCAGATTGCTGACATAAATTTTGGATTCCTCGACCCCAACATTATTATCGTCAATCCGTTTCCACTTTTTCAAACTTCTAGGGGGCGTGAGCAATGCATCCTTTTTTTTCTTACATTTGCTGAGTTTATTGCTCATTGTTTGTTCAACCGCCATAATCGTCTCTTTCCTCAAATCAATGTTCATGGCAGATTGCATAATTTCAACCTCTGTAGAATCTGTTTTGTCTAAATTCATAGGCCCAATTTTGTGAGAAAAATAAGGTCCACCAATCTCATTAATAGTATCAAGAGTAGTCATTTTTCCATCAGGCTCATTCCAGAGAGTGACCAAATTTGCTTGCAAAGCCCCTAACTCTTTATCACATAAATGAGATTTCAGCTCATTATTTCCTTTCCCATACTGGCAGAATTAATCTTCAAATTGCCAACCATTCCCTCCATTTTCTTATTGGTCAAGAAATTATTCAAATCGTCAACCTCTCCCTCAATTCTCTCCTTAATTAGCATGCCATTACTTTTCCTATTAATTATTAAACCACATTTCTCAACCCCTCCCTCAATTCTCTCCTTTATTACGATGCCATTATTTTTCTTATTAATAACATTTAAACCAAATTCCTTGATTTTATCAGAACCATTATCCTCCACATTAAACTTTCCAGATTTAATTTCTTTCCTTCGTTGTAACGCTTCTGCCATTTGTCTTCCTTTCTCTGACTCGCATTTCGCCGCCGACGTCGTCTGCACATCACCCCCAAACCAGTGAATTTCGCCGGCATCCTCTCTCCCTCCGCCTCCACTTCACTGTCCTTCTTCCAATTCTCATTATCGGTCCATCTCCCATGTCCCGGTTTACTCCACCCCCTTCCTCTCCCTCTTTGTCGCCAGTCATCCGAGCGGCCAACATTCCGAGGGATCGGAGGAGCAGATTCTCTAAGTTCAGGACCATAAGCCAAATCATTTTCCTTAATTTGTCCATGAGTCTCACATTCCTTTAGGGTGTGGCCAAGCATTCCACACTCATAACAAAAATCTGGCAACTTTTCATACGTTATCAGAATCCATATCTCATCACTAATCTGCCCTATTCGAACTTTGAGACCTCTCAACATAGGTTGGGTTACATCTATTTTGCCTCTCACTCGTAAAATCTCACCCTCACAGCTTCCTTTTTCATTTATATCTACCTTAACAAATTCTCCAACTAGATTTCCTAATATCACTGTTGTTTTCCTAGTAATGCATGCAGCAGGAAGTCTATGGAAAATGAGCCAGAAAGGTACATACCTGAAATCGAGAGCAGCATAACTATTTCGTTCGTTGGGCTCTACAAAGATTAGTAAAGCCTTGTCGAAGAACCACGGTCCACCATCCACTATTCTCCTCTTCTCACGATCAGAATTGAACTTGCAAAGGAACAAATTTCGCCCAACTTTTTCGAACTTCACTTTTCCCTCGTTGTCCTAAATGCGAGGCATAATCATCCGAAAGACCTCAAAAATCACTTGTCGAGCCGTGAATATTTTAACCACCATGTCATTCTTCCTCTTAATCTCAAACTCCTCAATCTCCGATTCATCTATTTCCGCTATTCGTCCCTCAGCTTCCGTGAGCGTCAAGTTCTCTAGCTTTTTGAAACAATCCTCAGCAGCCATAGCGTGAAGTTCCTCACTGCCCAAAGAAAACTGGGCCCTTCCAGATCACTCAAAGAGGATCCCAACCGCAACACAAAGCTGCCCGAACGTCCAAAGACTCCGCTAGCAGAGAAAAAAAATTATGCCTAGAGAGAAACCTTAGACCCAAAATTTTAATTGAATCTCAAACTAATGGTTCAAAAATGATATAAATTATAACACTTATAACATATTTTCAATGCATGGAGCATGCTTCCTACGGTGAGATTTTAAATCTATATGACATACTATATGCACATACAAACATGGAATTTAATTAAAACATACATTCACAATGCATAATTAATTAAACACACTAAAGTGGATCGATTTTTACATTTAGCAAGCAATAACTATTTTATTACAAGCTTGATCAACAAGCTAAGTCTTGAGCGGACTTCGAACTCTTCGCACCGCCTTTGACAAACTTGCTCCCCCGAACACTTCGGTCAATTTCTATTTGAGTTTCTCTTAGAATTGCCTAGAATGAGTTTCAACTTATACAGAACATTTCGGCGAGCTCAAAACTCGAGCTTCTTTCACAAAGAAACCTATATGGACTCTAATGACTCTAAAAAAACAGACTCTTCAGCACACATTAAAGCCCATACATTCTCGGGCAATTACAAATAAGGAAATTCAAAAAGAAACTATGCCAAAATCGATATTCACTTTAGACGCCAATTCAGAAACAATTTCTAAATTAAAATACCCACCAACTTAAATTGATGCAAATTGAGTTAATCTCTGATACCAATTGATGGAGCGACACGCGCAGCGGAAAGCGATTTTGGACCGATGATAGTCTAATTTCATCAATTTAACAAATAGAAAACATGCTGAAACGACGGAAATAAGAAATTTAGAATACATACCCTTGTAGTTCTAATTTCTTCAAGATTCGTCAACCGTTCCTCGTCACGAACTCTTCCAACCTCTTCTCACGAACGCCCCGAGGACCACCCCAGGTAGTCCCGCTATCCTCGGTGCCGAGCAACGGAGTTGTGGGACTCCGAAAAAAGAAGAAAAGAAAAAGAAAAGGAAGAGAAAGAAGTTGAAGAACAAAAGGCAGAGGGGACTCCGAAGAAGTTTTAAGAAAATGAATTCACAATTCATTCTTATCAAGAACCCCAAAGTCCACTTTCTTTAATTCTCAATTCTCAGCCCAATTTCAATGTTTAACTTACATCTATATATATACATAACTTAAATATATATATATATGTAATAATAATAATATTTAATTATTAATTAAACTTTTTAATTAATAATTATTATTTAATTCAATATCAAATATTAATTAAATAATATGACTAAACCCGGTTTTCCGAAAACCGACTTTTTTCTACATGAATCCTATTCATGTTTTAGGCCAAACTCATATTTAAATCATATTTAAATATGTCCAACATTCTTCCACAAACCGAATTTGAACAATTCAAATTCTTTTTCTTTTTAATTTCTCTTATACTGTTGCACGACGTTATCCGAGCTAGCCAGGAGAACCTAAAGGACCTACAGATCATGAGCTCCAACGATACGAGATTATCCGGTCAAAACTCTTTCAACCGAACTAACCAACATTCGTTAACCCCTGGAGACTCCACTATAGTCCGAGGGTTGCACTCTCCTTACTGTATATATATTATGTCCTCTGATATAACCGTCATGGGTAAGTCGATCCTTCATAGGTGTCCGTTATCACAGCTAGGTCTTTTAAACCGTTTAACCTCTGTGATACCTCTTGTTCCTTAAGTATCACTGACGCCTCTAATGAACATTTGATATGTGATCCAATCATCAGATCAGAATCCTCTTCACACAGAAGAGGATGAGGCCTCATGTTCAAGCCCCGGGGTCAGCTATTAAGGGAACACCTCTCTACTAAACCCTAAAGAGGGTAGGAGTGAATTCCATCTTGCTACACTATGTCCCCAGCTACCTATTCGAGTTTATCCCCAAGTTGGTAGGCTTATTGAGCAGGCGACCTGCCACTCTCACCTATACAAGTCTAAGGATACTCTTGAATAAGCATGAGTTCATAGTAAGCTTAGGATTAAGAACGTGTTACCTTAGGTCATCAAAAGTGATAAAGTCGGTCTCACCAGTAAACAGTGTTATAAAGAGAAAGCGACTTTATCGTGGTTCTGTCTAATGCAAACTCTTTGCATAGGACGCCCCCGCTCGCACATCTCCAGGTGAAACGATTCGATTCACATCGTTTTGTACAATACAAAGCGAGCCGCATCCTATAGTGTTACCAGAATAAGGTACCCAACCTTATCCATATACTATAGACCTTTTGACTGACTACTTGAGCTTGACCCACAATCATGTCATACATGAAGCTCAAGTACTCATATTCAGTCAAGGGTGTTGTTATTGGTACAGGTTAAAGCAAACACGTTTCACTATATTTAATAAACATCTTTACTGAATATACCTCAATAACTCTTTATTGCGTTAATAGACATATTACATTTACAACGTTTACAAAACACGGGTGTTAGGACATAAAACCCAATACTAATATAATAGATATTAAAATATATTTTATTAAATAAAATTAATTCTTAAAGGCCCTATAAATAGGACATTTAGGTTTAGTCAAAAGATTGGTCAAACACAGTACTCAATTTTCTACGCAGAGAATTGTTCTCTCAAAATTAAATTCTTTCAAAGAGCTCCCACAAGCCTTGATCATGTATTCGAGTCATAGCGGGGAAGATCTCATGGAGAATAACTTAACACATAAAGATTATTGTCTTCAAAGGTAATATTTGCTTAATATTGTATTTAATTTAACTTTAAATAAAATCAAAGAACGATTTCAAGTCTTCCGCTACAGGGTTTGAAACGTTCATTCCCTACATAAACTACAAAGACTAAATTGTTACATAAAAAAAATTGACACTTAATGCCAAAATGAGCATAGCTCAACTTACACGAAGCATATTTTAACGATCAAGAGGTATTTGGCTTGAATCCTTCCACCCCATATTGTACTAAAAAAAAAAATTGACACTTAATTTTGATGAATTTTTTTACACTGTCAATTAGGTTGTATAAATTTTAAAATACTCGATTAAATTGTTACAAATGAAAGTTGAAGACTAAAGTTGTTACTTTCAGTTTCATGAAAGTTACCAAATATGTTTTTTAACCATTAAAAAAATATTTTATACTTTTTTGTTTTTTGAGTACATACATTGGAGGTGGGAGATTCGAACCACAAATCTCTTGATCATCAAGACATACATATGTCAGCTGAGTCATGCTCGCTTTGACTATTTTATACTTCTTGAGAAACAAAAATTATATTAATAAATAAACATTTTACACTTGGTAAATAAGTTAAAATACTTGTTTTTTTTTAAAAGGAATTAAAACACTTGTTATTACTGTTATATTCACATTAATGCTATTTTTTATATCTTAAAAAAAATGCTATTTTTTTTTATATATATATTTCGTTAATTTTTTACGGTATAATAGAAATGTCGGTTCACCTCTTAAACTCTTATATCGATGTTGAACTCATAGATACGTAGAAATGTGAAATAGTACAATAAATAAATAAATATATATGGTATATATAGATATCTATCAACCATTCAACTCCCTCGTCTTTATCTATTCTTCCCCATGACTCATTCTCCCTAATTAATACATCGAAACTCTCAAAGTTTGTCATTAATGACCTAAGTTTATCCATCAATTACTTGTATAAATAGAGGTTGTGTGAAGTATTCAAATACACCACTAATCAATTGAATACAATTTGATTTCTCTCTATTTTTCTCTTTCATTCTCTTCTTCTTTTAGTGTTGTTCTTTTAGTTCTTATTCTCATTTTATAACACGTTATCAGTACAAGTTTCTACCACTTTTCTTTGCTAAAGTTAGGTTTTATATTAACGTTCTATGTGTACAGTGTATATGAATTGAATATCTCATATATACTCTGCATATATCTTTAACGTTGACAATCTATTATTTTGGGCACAATACATGTCAGTTTTAATTTCATACCTGTTATATTCATGATTCATATTAGTCTATATGTTAAGCTTGATATTTTGTTCAATTTATAGAATTGAAATTCCTTTAACATTGTACTTAATTGTTATTAATGTTTAATTTTGATGTATTTCAACTTTGTATGAACATGTAAAGTTTAATTTGTTAAATCAATTTTTGCAATTGATTGTATGTATAACATGCATTCAATATTGCAATTTACTTGTTTCTTTCAACCATCAATATATGTGAAGAGAATGCATGGTATTTTGTAGTTATGTATTCTATTCATGTGCATATAAATACTTTATATATAACTTAATTATGCATTGTACATGGATGAATGGATATATATATATATATATATATTTGGTACCTTTATGTTCATGTTTCTTAAGTATCATGTATATTGTTTATATAACTTATGTACAATACATATTTGATCTATTTTTTTTACATATTTCATATATAGAA
The DNA here is from genome assembly GCA_028017165.1 of Herpetospermum pedunculosum. Lineage (NCBI taxonomy): Eukaryota > Viridiplantae > Streptophyta > Magnoliopsida > Cucurbitales > Cucurbitaceae > Herpetospermum > Herpetospermum pedunculosum. The sequence continues at coordinate 8,843,399 of CM051527.1, forward strand.
AATGTGTTATATATATTTTAATATATTCTGAAAAAGTTTGAAAAATATGTGTAATAGTTCATTATTCTTCCTAAAACTTATTTTGATTAGATGCATTGAAAGTTGCACAAATCATCAATAAGTTCATTTGGGATGCACTTAAAGTTGTATAGTTTTAAAATCAAGTGTTTTATTTAATTAGATACATCTGCCAATATGTGATTAAATAGGGGTGATATCGGTTCGGTTTTCTTCGATTTTGGGTCTAATCGAAAATCGACTCGACATATTCGGTGCTGTAAAATTTGAAACCAAATCGATGTCCAATAAATGATATAACCGACGGTTAGGTTTTTTGTCGGTTCGGTTCGGTTTTGGCCCAGTTTGTTATAAAAATCGCCCCCTTCTTCATTTTATTTCAAGTTTTAACTTTTTGACCAAACATTTCACTCTCCAATTCTTGGAGAGGAATTTTTCTGCCTAAAAAAAGTCATAACCGCAATTTTCAGAACATTCAACCATTTTTTGATTTTAACTCTGAGAATGTACAATCCTTCTTCCACCATCGATTTTTGTCTAACAGGGTAAATCTTCACAACTGAGATTGAAACAAGGTGTAGAAATTAGCAGCCTCATCTTCCAATTCCCACAAAGCTTTAGACAAAGACAGGGAATATTTGGCCAGATACCCTTGAATTAAGGCCCATTCGAGAGATTGACGCGCCATTTTAAAAATTAGATAAAATGACCTTTTGCTGACATCATTCTCGCTGGAATTTCTCTCGCTCTCGCTCTACTAAAAATTTCTCATTCTCGTGAACGTGAACGAGAGCGAGAGAAATTTCAGCGAGAGTGATGTCAGCAAAAGGTCATTTTGACTAGTTTTTAAAATGGCGCGTCAATCTCTCGAATGGGTCTTAATTTAAGACCATCTGGCCAAATATCCCCAAAGACAGGGTCATTTCTTGTTCACCAACCAAAAACTTACCATTTGGAACAATCCCCAACTCATCATCAGGAGCTTTCAGAAGATGCCTCATAACTCCCTCTCTTTCATCACCTTCTTCCTCATAACTCTCTCTTTCATCACCGTCAAGACGCTATTGTTGTCGGCGAGTGGACAAAGCGACGACGAAGGTGAAATTGTTGTCGGTGACTGGTCTGATAAAGCGACGGAGAATGCGATAAAGATTGTTAATTGGAGAAGAACATCCTCGCACAAACAGAGGGTGAGGGGTTGGGAACAAAAATAGAGGGTGAGGGGTTGGGAACAAAAATGGGGGAGAGGCATCGTGGGAGGCTGCTAGGGTTAGGGTTTGTTTAATGTTTAGATTTAAATTGGTTTGACATTTCTTTAAGGGGAATTCTCAGAAATAGCTAAGAATAAATAGTTGGATTGAAAAATAGTTAAGATTGTTTCATATTCTCATCCAATGGCTACCAATATTATAGGGTGTCAAGTTTATACTTTTCATCCCCCTTTTACCCCTTGTATATATGATTTTTTACTCTTACCCCACCTAACCGTTATTTTATTTTATTTATCCTTTTTGTTTTGTTTAAAACAATTCTCATTGGTAGTTTCGTATCCCTTAGTTTTAGGCTAGGGAGTCAACACCACCATTCCATCTTTACCCCTTTGTGTATACACGTATTTTTGTACTACCCCATAAATCATTTTAAAAAATAAATTCTGTATAAGTTTTATTTATTTTCAAATCTACATCCAGATGTTTTCCCTCATTTTTTGATCTCAGATAACAGATTTTTGTTTTCTTTTTCTGTTTTAGATTATATTATTTTCAAATCTCACAACTTATTTTCAAATCTCCAACCCCTCATTATATTCAACAACTATCCTAGAATTATGGGTTTCATCAACCCATTTATTATTTCTCATTCACTGTCAAATCACGTGTTTCCATCACCAATTTATTTCTTTTTATCCCTGGAACAACCTTCTGTTTATTTCCACCACCAATTGAATGGCTCCTCACCATATTACTCTTGCTTTCGATGGGGTATGGGGTGACAAGAACGTCTACACCAACTTCAAGGTTCTCACCCTGGATGTACCCTCTGATTCAACTCTTCATGAACTCCACAAGTCCATTGCTCACCTACTTTCACTACATGGCCCGAAAAGGATCTCACAGTTGTCACTAATTAGGAACGGTGAGGAGAAATCCATAATCACTAGGCTCTCTGAAGATAGAGACCTTGTGTGGGTGCTAGCAGGATATTCGGAGGGTATGTACGACGATTGTTGTTTGGTTGTCGATATCCCCTCTGTAGATACAAGCACATACAGTGGCAGCGCAAGTAGTAACCAACGAAGGATGTCATGTTTGAAGAAAAAGAATTTACACTTCGTCGATCCAGATCGTATTGATGAACTTGCTGAGAACCTACTCATTATTGAAAACTGTATTTTTTTACAGCAAAGTTGACTTAAAGAAGGTTGTTTCTAGATTAGCGGTAAAAGGAAATTTTCAGTTCAAGACCACTAGGTCTAACACAAAGCAATTCACAGTACAATGCATTGAAGACTCATGCGATTGGTCCCTCTACGCGTCTGTCTATGGTAGCGGGAAACTATGGATGGTTAGAAAATTCAATAATTTACATAATTGCGCTATAGACATTGTTAAGAACGACCATCGACAAGCAACTGCAACCGTCGTTAGTGAGTATGCGAAGACCATAATGTCAACCAACAGCAAAAAACATTGCACACCAGGCGACATCATCGGGTATGCTCGGAAGAAGCACGGGGTTTGCATAAGCTACAATAAGGCTTGGAGGGCGCGAGAGAAGGCATTTGCCTCTATCAGAGGTTCAGCCGAAGACTCTTATGCTCGTATCCCAACTTTTGCTGCACGATTGATTGAACAAAACCCAGGTATATATTTGTACATACAACTATGTTACCGATGTCTTTCATGTGGTATATACTCATATACACACATTCATTGAAAAATAGCTAGGAATAAATAACTACGAATAAATAGTTAGGAATAAATAGTTGGATTGAAAAAGCTAGGAATAAATAGCTAGGAATTCTCTTAAGGAGGAATTCTCAGAAATACACACATTCATTTCGCAGGTACGTACACAGCACAAGAGGTGGGGGAGGGTAATAGGTTCAAATTCTTCTTCATGAGCTTAGCAGCATCGATAAAAGGATGGGAGCATTGCCTACCAGTCATATCCGTTGACGGCACGGCGTTGAAGAACAGGTTCAAGGGGACACTACTCACCGCCTGCACCTTCGATGGTAATTCACAGACATACCCATTGGCATTTTCTATCGTCGATTCTGAGAATGACTCTTCATGGTGTTGGTTTTTTCGGAACCTAAAAGCAGTATTTGGTGAGCCAAATGACCTAGTCATTGTGTTAGACCGCCACAAAAGTATATCCAATGGATTTAGAGCGGTATATACTTCTGCCCACCACGGGATTTGTATTTACCATTTGGTAAAAAACCTTAAATCTGATCATAGGGGGAAACCAATTGAAGATTTGTTTAATAAGTGTGCTAAATCATATACTCCGACTGTTTTTGAGTACTACATGAGGCAAATGGAACATTTGGTACCTTCCATTAGGAGTGAATTGGAGGTAATAGGGTTTCCTAGATGGAGTCGTGCCTTCTCTACAAAAAAGAGGTACGTAATGATGACAACAAATATATCCGAGAGCTTCAACTCTCGCCTTAGTAGTGCTCGCGAGCTACCAATTATTTCTCTATTAGAGGAAGTAAGAGATATCTTGCAAGAATGGTTCTTCAAGCGCAGGACCACTTCAAACTTCCGACGTCAACATCTAACACAATATGCCGAGGGTCAGCTACGAGACTCCCTAAACGCTAGTCGTACCATGGATGTAAGTATTTATTTTGGTATTTCGATTGTCTGTTTGGAGTATATTTTGTTCGCACATTTACATTCTTATATCTACCCCTAAATATTTAGATATACCCTGTAAACGACTATCTACACGAAGTACATGATGACCGCAAGGAGTTTGTAGTTAACATCAATGATCGAAGCTGCACGTGTAGACGATGGGACCAAGATCTAATCCCATGTCCTCATGCGTGTTTAGCGATATGTCATAAAGGGTTTACCCTTGAGAACTATGTCCACGACTTTTACCGTACGTCCACCCTTCAAAAGCTATACAGCGGCGATGTATATCCCGTTGCTCTTTCTTACAACGCCGAAGTGACCACCAATCCAGGCGATACAACAGTGCACCCTCCGATTGCTAGGCGCCCTGCTGGTAGACCAAAAAAGAAACGGATAACTTCTCACCGAGAAAGGGCCGCACCCCTTAAGTGTGGCAGGTGTGGACAACTAGGTCACAATCGAAGACGCTGCAACAACCCAATCTCCAATTAAATTATATTGCCTTTATTTTATGTTTTTATATTTGAATAATGAGACCTTTTATTTTGAGTCTACCCACTGCAATGGACTCACATCATAAATGTGAATGTATGTATCACAATTCATCTTTCAACAATGGTTCAATTTGAGTATCTTTTTGTTCATTATGTACTAGCATGAACTAAAAGAATGTTTATACTTATGGGTATAACCTTCCAACAATAATAGGCTTATATGCTAAGTGAGATTTTTGTCATTATGTACTAGCATGAACTATGATAAGTGAGATTTTTGAAAAGACCATCTCGCATCAATTATATCGCACTCAACTACAAATATATCTTTATACAGGGAGGTACATCTTAATATATACAATCATTTTTCTGTATACAAATGAGTTTCATTCATAGAATAACAAAATATCATCTATTGTTTAGTACGCAATTTTGTATCAATCATAATATTATTGTTCAGTACGCACGAGCATGTATGTATTAATGACCCTGGATGCAAACAAGGTTATACTTATGGGTATATACAGGGACGGATAGTACATTTGTAAGTAGGCCATTTCTCATCCAACCACAATGCTATGGTCATACCGACAACCACATATGGGTATATACATTCATTTGGATGTCTATAAATGTTGTTCATTCATACAATAACAAAATATCATCTATCAAAACATATATGAAATTTTGCTATAATGAGAGTTCCTTTCATAGAATAACAAAACATCATTGATCAAAACAAATATTTGAAAGGAAATAAAGTATTTCAGAACAGCTTTCAATTGAAACAAATGAAACGATGTCCAACCAAAAGTATCAAAATATAATGTCCAGTTCAAGATTAAATCATAAGGGGTGACCAAAGCTGTTAAATGACTCAATCATGTGATTGACTGAGTTTCAAATCGAACGATGGATTACAGAATTCAACAGGCAGGTCATCCGTTGCATCTTTCTTGTACGAACCTCTCATTCCGCCCACGTAACCTTCCTCCACATACACGTGGGCACGCCCCTTTCCATTTTCCGCCAAATTCCTATTGATCTACATGTACAGACAGTATAAAGCAAACATCAACTTTAGTCGGACCTCATATATACACATGATTAATAAATCTGAAAATAAAGTACACTCACCTCTACAAGGGCGGACCTCTTTTTCACCTGCTTCGGCAATGTATCACTTATCTTTACCCCTCTCGTCTTTAATATGAAATACATCAATCAAAGGTAAGGTAGTTATAGTATTTATGTAGTTATAGTATAAAAGGTAGGTTCACCATAAATATACGAACTTAGGTACATACCTTGCAAGTCACGATCGGTGCAACAAGTGTCGGCTGGACTTTGGGAATGTTCATAGATGTTGTCTGTTTTGACAAATTTGGGGTCACATTATATTTACTAACATGTTAACAAAATCTATAATAACTTCACAACCCATACCGTCATCAACATTTTTGCTTTTTTGTCTCTTTTCAGTTCCTCCATAATTTTTGACTCATCTATGGATAAAATGACTTTGTTGATTGTTTCATCTATGCTATCACATTCCTATAAATACAATAGCATTTACATAAGAACACTTGATTTATATAAGAATAGTTAAACACATTTCTAGGGATACACCACTGTACTACCTGGACACTGCCCTCGTTTACGTTCGTCCCCCCACTGCCACCACTCGCTTCCCCGGTTGCGATTGTCACATGTTGCACAGCGGCATGTACATTAGGGTCTCCTTTATGTGGATCTGAGGGACCATCATCGTCGTCCCTACGGAACGGTGGTGGTTGCTTCTCCAGTCCATGGTCATCCACATGCGCGATATTAGTTTTTCGTGTTTCAACATCGACCTTGTCAACTTCAAAAGCAAGAGTGGCACCATCCTGAAACAGTGCACCAAACTATTGTTCAATACTTACATACGTAAAATCATAGTGATAGTAAAGTATTTATTATTATTTAGTTGATAATTATACACATCCCTATATATATGGTGTATGTATTCGTATCTACCTTGTGCACAGCTTGAACTTCCAATGCATCGCCAACATCCCCTTGCATCATAAACGTGGAGCTCACCTTCACCGCGTCTTCATCATCGTTCTTCAAGTAAGCTACCAAGTTGTTTATTGCATTGACTAGGCCATCCAGTTTCTCGTTTGTTTCGTCTTGTTTCTTAAACAAGATTCTCATTTGTGATTCCATTGATGACGACCCCACAAAGAATTTGTCAGTCTCTTTACGGTCTCCTTCCATTATCAGCTTATTGTCCACCAATCCACGCTTTGTTAGCTCATCCTGCAAGAAAGGTTTGAAATATGGCATTTGCAGCTCCTCTGTTGTTGGTTCTAGGTCAAGCACTTCCAACTAAAAAATGAGAATCTTCGTTAGTGAGGACCCATCACACATATATTAATATAAACAATAACAATCATAAAACAAATAAATACCGATGGAGACTTGAATACATTCACCTGCAACTCTCGCCACTCTGGTTGAGTATCCGCCTCCCAATTTATCATCCTGGGGACCGTATTTCTTATTCTCTTTGCATAGTAAGTAGGTTGTGAACTTAGAGCCGGTATCACCTCGTACGCCCAAGCTAGAAGTGCATGTATGAACCCTCCCATACCGATCCCACTATTTCCCTGACTGTCAAGGGCATTCTTCATATACCTCAACAACAAATTAAATGCGACACGCCCCCACGGATAAGTATTGAACAATTGGTCGTCGTCGACCATTAGTAGGTGCTCCATTTCAATGTGTACTTTCTCCTGCCTCGGCAACAAGAAGCTCTCTAGGCAGTAAAGTTGCGCCATCTTCACCCTATCGTTCTCACAGACCATTTTGCTGAACTTGAAAGCTATGTTTAAACAGTTCCTTGTCACACTTTCTTCAAACTCGAAGTAGTCATTCTTCAATTTCCCTTTCCCCTTAATTGTATCTTGATCTATTTCCAGGATTGGACCACAATTTAATCCGGTCACTAATGCAAATTCTCTTAAACCAAATTTCAGTACCTTCCCTCCAATCTTGAAGTTGAGTTCCGACGTTTTTTTTGGTTTGCATTGGTTCTGAATTAAGTGGAGTAGCAACTGAGAAGATGTTTTCTTGAATGAAAAATCCCAGAAATGACCAAAGCACGTTGATCTGAACTTTTCTTCACACTTTTCTTCCAAGGTCTTGCGCACCAACTCCATAACACCACTCTTTGAACACAAATTAATTTTCAATGGCCTATTCCTTTTAGTATATGACATTAAATAGTCCTCATCCTGTAAGACAAAAAAATTACAGTTGTATATACACCGGTATACAGAAGTACACACATGCGTTCACATGGGAGATAAGAGTATTGACATTCATATAGTATATACAAGAGCATAGGTATCATAAATATACTGTTTGAAGTAGAGTTATGCAGTACATAAACAGAGACACAACATATACTATACGTCTATAAAAGCATTTGAGGTAACCATGACAACGATGTCCGGGTAGAAGACAAAGGCATATGTATCATAAATATTACAGCCATGCAAATGACAACAAAATTATTTTACCACAAACTACAAGGGCATACGCTTCATAAACTCGCAATGTGGACAACAGGTTATATGTGTATACACACTACTGTCTATATGTCATAATTTAATAACTGCATATTTACTTAACATTACCTTATTTTCCATGTACTCCTCTGACATTTGTACCTTCCAAGAATTTTCTTCATCATTTGCTTTTCCCTTCCCTTTATCCTTCATCGTATTGTCTTTTTTAACAATCTCCTGCATCACCGATTTTAAAGTCACATGGTTCATTAGATTAAAGGAAAACACATTTATTTCCTTTCGTACACACCTTCTTAATCTTGTCATTTTTTTATCTCTTTTTCGTAAGGGCATCAATATCACTTGATGTGTCTGAATAACATTTAGTAATTGAGTCTTCCTCCCCATTTCCATCAGAACTCTCTTCGCTCTGAACAACATCACAAGTAGATAACTCACAAGTTAGCTTTAAATCACAATGTCACCATAACAAATAGCAAATAAGTTGTATTACATTACTATCGTCGGAGTGCCTTTTCGCAGCCTCTTGAGCCATGTCTTTCGATTTTCTCGTCCCCTTATTTTTTTCCTTGCTTACTCCGACAGTATTATCTTTCTTATCTCGTCTCCCTTTTACTTTTTTTTCTTGTGATCTCGAGTTCTCCCCACTAATCACCTCTTTTTGCAAGTCCAGATGTTGTATATAAACCAAGAGAATATGTCATTACATAGATAAGCATAACGACAATTGTAAAGCAGTGAATAGAGGCAATTACATCACTGCATTCAACACGGTTTTTATACTCCTTTTCCTTTCCCTTCTCCTTCTTCTTCGGAGATACCTTCATCTTTTGTATATTGCCACCAGTTTCTCTTTGTCTTTTCAGCCCTTTCCCTTTTGTCTTAAGATCCGTTGTCTCTCGGTTTAATTCACTCGTTACTTCATGTTCCGAACCCTGATCATTGATACACCAAATTATATTGCACAATTTTGGTTGACAACCTAGATGTATGTAGTAAGATTTACATATAGTATGGTAATACACCAAATTATATTGGCGAAATTTTGGGTGACAACTTAGATGTATGTAGTAAGATTTACATATAGTATGGTAGGTATCTAATTGGGATTACCTCATCCTCTTCACCTACGCGTATTGGATGTAGTAAGATTTACATATAGTATGGTAATACACCAAATTATATTGCGAAATTTTGGGGTGACAACCTAGATGTATGTAGTAAGATTTACATATAATATGGTAGGTATCTAATTGGGATTACCTCATCCTCTTCACCTACGCGTATTGGAGACGTTTGCTTCTTTGATTTCTTGGTAGATGTTACGTCTCCAAAAGTGATTATTTTAGGACTTATTGACCTTAGAAAGATGTACACTCTTAGGTGTTTTTGGTAGGATTTGGCTTAAACTCGTGCTTATATACGAGAATTAGTTGAATGAAGCTGAATTAGGACTTATAGGTAAAAGGAAAGGAAAAGAACCGAAAACAAAGTCAATAGAGTGAAAATTGCACATTGCTGAGACATTGCGGAAACATTGCTAAAACCGCAATGTTTTAAGTGAAATCCATAAGTTGGCTAACTAAATTCTGTTTTGTTCCGATCTTTCAGGGGCCCATTTCTTCTCCTGCCGCCACCTAGAAGAACGACGTTGAGAATGGATGGTTCTTCTTTATCCAATCGTACCTGCAGAACACTATAAAAGGAGGTCAAGATGGAAGGTTGAAACACACTCGAACGGCGTGGAATTCCAGTTCAACGCAGTCTTTTCCATTCTTTCTCTCTTCCGTCTGTTGGTCTGAGAGGTTCAACTGTTGGAGTCGACAATCTAATAGGAAGGAGAGAAGATTTATCTTCTCTTCTGATTAGATTCATCCAAGCAAGGCTTCCTTTCACCCTTCAGCCGAGGCATCCGCAACGTGAAGATCACGCACGGATTTAATTGCTTTCTGTTTTTGCTTTCTGTTTCCTTTGTTGTTTGTTGTCATTTCCCTTTCGTTAGTTACTCTACTTCATTTCGTTGCTATCTGTTTAGTTTCAGCTTTTCAAAGACATCATTTGTTTAGTTCAACCGCTGGTTAATCAAAGCATAAATTCATCACTTCACAAGTTCTTTACCTTCTTTGCCTACTGTCTTCAGCTTCTGCTTTTCCTTTACTATTCTATTAAGCATGTCATCTCCATCTGTTCTTCCCATTCTATCTTCATCCATGAGTAACTAAATCACATAAGGGCATGCTAATGAAAAATCTATAGGTAGAAACACGTGACTCAAGCATGTAGGATAGCTCTCGAATGCATTGAAAGTATGTGTGCTTCAGCCTACGGGCAATTTCGATTGGCCATCCATTTTGTCCAAAGAACTCCTAACCTCTGGAAGGAGTAAGAGTTCAGAGTTGTACCTTCATGCTAGCCTCTCAAGGTAGCCAGAAAACGACCTAGGAATAGGCGTTTTCCTAGTACAAACTCATACTTGCTGTTATAAAAAGATGCTTAAGACCTTACTTGGACATGAGTAAACTAAAGGATCTAATACATGAAATCGGAAGATACATGAGAATGAGTTAGTTTGATGCATGATGAGTTAATCTACTGCTTGAGAATCGTGTGAAAAAGCCTATAGAGGAGTCGTTAGTAGCCCTTGTTTCCACACTTTACACACAATTCGTTGTTAGCAACATTCTGATATAATTGTTGTTTCCGCAATTCCCTTAGTTAAAATTCTGTTTAGCCATTTCTCTTTTCGTTTGTTATCCCTTTCTCTTTGCATTCAAGTTATTATCTCCTTGCACTTGTTTATGCTTCCATCATTTACACATTCCTTAGTGATTAGGCACTTTAAAACCAAATCTACCCCATTTAATCCACCCATTCTCTCTTAAGAAAACACTTCGCTAGTAACTAAGAATAAATCTCTGTGGGAAATCGAATGAAAAAATACTTATTACTTGCTACAAGACCATGTATGCTTGCATGTTCTGAGTGCTCTATCATTGCTTCTTTATTTTAAACATTGAGCACGCAACAGTAGACATTACACCGGCGGCCTTCAAACGTTCGCTAGCCCTTGCCATCTCTGGTTGAACTAAAATGTTACAGGAACCATATTTAAACTTATATAGGAACCCGAGTTTTATGTGTTAACAACAATTTGTTTTAAAGAAAGATTTGAATAAATAAAATACCTTAAAAAAAGGGATCCTAACTAAATATTTAATAAAATATATCCCAACAAAATTAGTTAGAACTCTAGGTATCTAAAAATTAGATCAGACAGAAGCCTTTGTTGTCAACGTTTGGGCGATGGAAGATTGACAATGGCTGTGCTCGACGGAGATGGTGGTTGTGCTCGACGGAGATGGTGGCTGTGCTCGACGGAGATGGTGGTTGTGTTCGACGGAGAAGGTGGCGGGACGGAGGAGCCGATGGCCGGACAACACGAACGGCCGGCGGTTGAAGCTGTGCGCGACGACGACGTTGAGTTCCGACGGCAATGGCTGTGCGCGATGGCTGACGGATGAAGACGGAGAGGTCGAATGGACGGCTGGCGGATGAAGATGAAGACGAAGATGAGGTCGAATGGACGGCTGGTCGAATGGACAGCTGGCGGTTGTGTTCTATTTTTTTTTTTTTTTTTTTCTGCTAAATTCTCAATTTCTATTTTAAAACATTTTCAAAATTACAATTTCATGGATTTTCATTTTAAATTGTATAACTTCTATTTTGTGTTTATATTTTTTTTGTTTGACAAGTATAGTTTCGATTCTCTAAATTAACTAGTATAATTAAAGGTAGCTGAAGAGGTGCACCTTACCATTAAATGGTTGCATGAAATGTGTTTATATTTTTTTAGCGTGTAATGAGGGTATATAATCGACGTTTTTGGACCGTGCAATCAGGGTATATATTTGGCAATACCCACTGGTAGTAATTTTAAATTCTCATATTCCATGTCCAACACTATTTTTGCTATGGTAATTTCAATTTTTCTAACTATGCACTAGCTTTTTTTTCAATTTATTGTTCTGTTGTTAATTTCTCCCTGGTTGCAACGTATTTTAACAGGTAAATCTCAGAGGGGTAGTTTGGTCTCAGGTAAATCTCAGAGGGTATATATTTGTTTTGGTTAATTTAAATCTTGCAACCGTTAACCTTTTTTTTGTTATTTAATTATTTGGGTATATATTTGTTTTGGTTAATTTAAATCTTGCAACCGTTAACCTTTTTTTTGTTATTTAATTATTTGTTATTAAATATCTCCTTTTTTGTAGGTATTTCAAGCATTTAATGACTCAAGGGTAGTTTTGTCAAACTACATTCTAAATTAGTATCTAAATATAGGAGTTAGCTAATTTTCAAACCATTAATTTAATTAGCTATTTTTCAACTGTCAAATGCTTGTTTCAGCTATTTGCCCCTTTCTTTAATAACAAATGGGCTTGGACTTTTTTATTAAAAAAGATGGGCTTAAATATTAGTTTTATATTTAATATTGGAAAATGGTGATAGATAGCCCTTTTTTAAATCTCGTTTCGATATATGTCCCTTATTTTAAAAGTGCGATGTAGGTCTCTTTTTAATACTTTTTTTTAATTTTAATTTCTCTCTCCCTCTTCTTCCAATTACTTATTTACCCTCGTTTAGATTTCAACTCCCTTCCCCTAATCTTTAGATTTTGTATTTCACAAAATTTGTCTCTCCCTTCCCAGATTTCCTCCCATATTTCCTCCCAAATTTTCTATCAAATCTTCCCTAAAATATTTTTATACATTAATATTATTAATTTTAAAAAAGAAGAGATCACTCTGGGCTCACATACATAAGATCAACAGTATTATTACTTTTTTTTTAAAGTATATCACCTCTTTCTCTCGCTCACATAAGATCAGCAGCCTCCGAGAATTCAAACTTCGACAAGCCATGGAATTGAACGAGCTTCCAAATTTCATTCTCACAATTCCATCTTCAAATCCAAATACGCCTCCGATAACGATATTGTACAATGACATTCCGACTTCGACGAGCCATGGAATCGGTATGGCTTTCCAAATTTCATTCTCACAATTTCATCTTCGAATCGGTATGGCCTTCCAAATTTCATTCTCACAATTTCATCTTCAAAACCAAATACGTCTCTGATAATGATACTCTCCGATAATGATATTGTACAATGACGATTCCGACTTCGACGAGCCATGAAATCGGTATGGCCTTCCAAATTTCATCTCCAAATCCAAATTTTATTACCAAATCCAGGTAATTAACTTTGTACTCATTTTTTTTTTTTTTTTTTTGTATCTTTTGGTAAGTTTAGACTTTAATTGTAATTTGTAAGTTGCAAGTACACTCTAATTTGCAAGTGATAAGTTTAGACCTTAATTACAAGTTTCAAGTTGCAAAATTTGCAAGTGGTAAGTTTAGACTTTAATTGCAAGTTTCAAGTTTCAAGTAGACTCTAATTTGCGAGTGAAAAGTTTAGACGGTAATTACAAGTTGTAGGTTTAGGTAATTACAAGTTGTAGGTTTAGACCGTAATTACAAGTTGCTGGGTTTAGACTGTAATTACAAGTTGTTGGGTTTAGACTGTAATTACAATTACAAGTTGTCGGTTTTAGACTATAATTACAAGTACAAGTTGTCGGTGTTAGACTGTAATTACAAGTTGCCGGTTTTAGTTGTAATTACAACTCCAAGTTGCAAAACTGGAAATACACGGTAATTCCAAGTTTCAAAACTGGAAATACACGGATAATTCCAAGTTTTAAAACTGGAAATAAACGGGTAATTCCAAGTTTTAAAACTGAAAATACACGGGTAATTCCAAGTTGCAAAACTGGAAATACACGGTAATTCCAAGTTGCAAAACTAGAAATACACGATAATTCCAAGTTGCAAAACTAGAAATACACGGTAATTCCAAGTTGCAAAACTAGAAATACATGGTTCTCCACAATATTAAGCGAACTAAATAATTGTCAATCCCGGCAACGGTGCCAAAAACTTGTTGCGCACTTTTGTGCAATGCAAAACCGTAGGTGTACGGGTCAAGTTTTAATATAGTGTATGTAAATACGAGTATCGTCCTCAGGATTGATTTTCTAGTTCACTTAAGTATCCCGAATACAATTCCCCAATTTTATTTAGAGAAATAAAACGATAAATGATAGGATTGAAATAAAATAAAAACATAAAATAAAAGATAGAAAAAAACCAGGAGAGAGATATCTTAGGGAGTTGATTTCGCCAATTAGACCAATGAATCAATTAATTAATGACTAATAATCATGCAATAAATCATAAGTCAGGAAGTCGTAGGTAAAAATTGCATTGCTTTTAATAACATGCAAGACATTACGACCCTTCATTTTTTTTTTTTTTTTGAGTACATTGGGGGTGGGGGGATTCGAACCACAGACCTCTTGATCGTCAACACATACATATGCCCGCTGAGCTATGCTCGCTTTAGCATTACGACCCTTCATTTAACAACCTTTAAAGGAGTACCGATCAATTTCTTGTCAGAAACCCCTTCAGTCATGCAATTAAGTTCTAGTCTAAATTACAACTTATCAGAGTAAATTCAGACCAATTAAACAAATAATCTGTGATCAAGAGATTATAAGCATTAAACACATAAAAACATGAATGAAAATAAAAACAATCAATCAAAGACATTTAAATTAATCAAAACATCAGTCTAATGGTTACATCAATGTCAAAGATAAATGAGTTTAGCTAATCATCTTTGACGTTACAAAATATAAACTCAAAATTAAACCCATAACAAAACTACAAATTAAAAGGGAGGAAGAAATAAAACTAGTGTCGATTCCATGTTCCCGCTGCAATCTTCACGATCCCGAGCATGTAATTGCTCCCAAAAAGCTCCTCTAACTATTAAAATTATGTATTTTCGAAATTAGGAATAACTCTCCAAATTGGCTCTCCAAAAACTCTAAAAAAAAGATGTATTTATAAGGTAAGATAGGGCAAAAATCGGGTAAAAGGCAAAATTGGCAAGTCTGGGGGCTGCGATCCAGTGTGGCACGCGTCTATGGAACTTCATGGAGGTGCAAGGCAGCTGGGATCACGCTAAACTGGAGCTTAACAATATAATCGCAAGGTAATGTATAATGTTTAGCTTCTAGCAAAGTTGGTTAGGCAAAGTTGGGAAAAGGATTATGCGCGGGATGGCTTGAGTTCAAGTTCGCTCATTTTTTACATATTATTTTTATTTTGAGCGTCTAGACGCTATCCCCTTGGGTTTATGGCTTATTTTCATCATTCTCTTCACTTGGGACCTCATATTTGCATCATATTAACTTATTTTTCATCATATATCTTCTAAAAGCTTCGGTTTGCTCCAAATACTCGATATCTATAAAATAATCAAATATAAACGTGAAATTGTAACATATGTCAATTTAGAGTAAAATAATTAAAAATATAGCAGTTTTTTAAAAAAATTGCAGATATGACAATTTCTATCACTAATAGTATGGTCTATCGTCGATAGAAGTCTATCGCTGATAATAGTCTATCACCTTAGTTTTTTATAGAATTTTAGTCTATCACTGATAATAGTCTATCAGTGATAGTCATATATCAACGATAGCTTCTATTAGTGATAGTGATATGAACCGAGACATCTCATCTACATTCATAGTCACTCATGGCCGGTTATGAAAGCTCATTAGATTTAATGTTTTATTTTCCAGATTTAGAACTTTGTCTTTATGTTATTTCATATCATAGGTTATATTTTATTAGTGATTATTATGACATTAATGCATTTGAGAGTTTATTTGTTGAATCAGTGGATGGAAGTTACAAGAGTTAGTGGCTAAAATTACTCTTGTTAGTGGGGGAGATAGTGACTAGAATTTTCAAAGGCTATAGATACCTCTTATAGAGTCTTTGTAAAGAACAACAACAATTATCATGAATTTGAATTAAAGTTAGTTTATTTCCAACTTTTGCAATTTCTTGTGTTTAGATATTGCATGCTAGGATCATTCAAGTGGTGTTGATCATACTTCTTGTGGAGTGATTCGAATCACGAGTTTAGAAACAAGTTTCTTACTCTTGATCTTGATTGTCAAGGTAATTTGTTCTAAACTTTTTCCTTGGGTTGATTCCAATTGCGTTTTAGAGGTTTTCGGGTTTGAGATCTAAAGGTCTTGTTCTTCAGCAAGGTTGTTAGATCCACTCGTGGGAGTTTCTTAACATTTTGGTATCATTTGGCTCAAGATCAGATATATGTTTCCTTTGTGTTTCTCTTTATTTTGTATAGTAATTTTAGCCACTGATTTTTTGACATATTTGCAAAATGTTTTAAATTTTGCTAAATTTGCAATTATTTTGAGCTTGATTGTTGTTTGTGCAACCAGCCATATATATATAGATATCCATCAACCATTCAACTCCTTCATTTAGTTCTTCTCATAATCACCCTCCCTAATTAATAGTATTTATTACTCAAAAAAAAAATTAATAATATTGAGACTCTCAAAATTGAATTACTGGTATAAATAGAGGTTGTGTTTAAACACACCGCAAATCAATTGAATCCAATTTAATTTACCTAAATTTTGCTCTCTTATTCTGAGGGGTCGTGCGAACGCAAGTCCCACTAGCACAAATTATGACGTAGCCACCACTTTGGGTAGGCCTTAAGCCAGCACCCCTCCTACGTGCAATGGAGGTCACAGGCCTAGGAAATGGGCCTCATTGATCGCCCATTCACCCAGGTAAGGTTCTTTTTCTCATTTTATAATATATATATATATATATATATATATATATATATATATATATATATATATAAATAGAGTAATTGTAATGGTAGAAAAAAAAAATAGAGAGTATTTGCAAATCTAACTGGGATTTATGGGAGATGCAAACAAAAAAAAAAGCAGAGGTAAAGCAACAAGAAGTTTCTCTAGATCCTGATGATCTGGTTGATGATGCACGAGTTAGAGGGACTAGACTGCTGAGTGAGGTATATGAGAGAAGTAGTGTAACTATGTTAGAAGCAAGCTAGATGTTTGCCGCATTTGAGTTAGGAGGAGTATGTTAGTTAACTCAAATCTACAAATCTATTTTTAGTTCGTTGCTATATTTGGAGTTAGTGGAATAAATGTTGCTATATTTAGAGGTAGTGGAATAAGTATTTGTTTTTATAAAATTAACTAAGCTATTTTTAGCATTTAAAAAATGTATTTAAGCTTATTGTTATTGAATGAAAATTTCCCACTTCTCTCCTCTGGAACAACACATATTTTAAAGTACATCGGTTGGGTATCTTTCTTAATTTTCCCTAATTTGTATTGTTTTTGTGTTTTCTGTTTATTTATATATTGATATAACAATGTAGTTATTTTAGTTTTTATATTTTTGCAAAGGGTCCTTCTTTGGACATATCTAATGGTTCTTTAGTTATTTCAATTTTACCCTTCTAAATTTTTAGATATATCAATAGTATATCAAATTAGATATGTGACTAATATATCAAATATAACATTGATATATCAACACTCATAGTTGCGTATATCGATGTCATTAATTCATTTAGTAATATAACAAATTAAATATATCAACATTTATATCAGGTATAGAAAACACACATTTAAATTATAAAATACAGACATTTCATCTAGAATCTATAAATAAAAACAGTACAATTTAATAAGAGAAACTAAACACAATAAAAAAAAGTAAAGAGAAGTAATTTATCAAGTATATCGTTGGTATATCAATATTTATATCAGGTACATCGTTGGTATATCAATATTCATATCAGGTATATCGTTGATAAAAGTAAAGAGAAGTAATTTATCAAGTATATCGTTGGTATATCAATATTCATATCAGGTATATTGTTGGTATGAATATCAGGTATATCGTTGGTATATCAACACTCGTAATCAAATATATCAAATCATGTACACATATCGTATCTATTAGTAGTATATAATTGTTTGAGCTCGGTGTTGATTATAGACTTTTGCTTTCTTCTGCCTGGGTTGCTGTCACCAGAACTTACTTTTTTTTTTTTTTTTTGCAAAATTCAAAAGTGGTTGCTACTTTTGCAAATTTTTATTAATTATTTTGCTACTTTTGCAAGCCTCCCTAAAAACATCTTTTGATTTATGAATATAACCACAAGTCAACAAATATTTTAATCATGGCTCTAAATGTATTATTCCAAATTTGCACATAGTACTCTTACATAAATGGAGAGAGTCCACTTGATATAAACAATAGTCTATGCTAATCTGAACCTCAAGTCAGGACAGAGAGAGTCTTTCATCTGATACAAATAACAGTCTGTATGCTAATGTCCATGGGTCGGGTGGGCTTTCCCCGCTTCCGTCTCCGTTCCGCATGAAATTTTTCGTTTAATTTCGCAAGGATGGAAGAATGAAAATGTGGTTATATATATTTAATTCTTGATTATTTTTTTAGATCAAAGAATGAAAATGTGGTTATATATACATATGGGGCAGATCAAGGACGAAAATATCGATATCCATGTGGATATCGACATTTCAATTTTACGGATATATCGATAAAATATCGATATCCATGAATATTTCTGTAAAACAATTTTTTTAAAAAAATATATTTAAATTAATATTTAAGTTATTTTACTTTCAATCTAAGCTATAGATCTAATTAGTAGTATCTAAATTCGTATTAAATTTAATATATGATATTTTAGATGATTTATGAGTATTTATAAAAGATATTGGATATATTCATTACCTTTTAATATCTATATCGAAGTCTCCGATTTACGGATATATCGACATATCTACGAATATTTTCATCCTTGGGGCAGATATGCTATTATCCCGCTCCGCCCTATTTAACTAACGGGGCAAAAAAATTCTCCGCTCCCCGTCACATACATTTCTAGTGCTGAACCTCAAGTCAAATGGATAATTATAGAACAAGAATTTTTTTTCTGGATATTCTCCCTAAGTTAATGGCTGTGCAGTATGGAATAGACTCAACCCACTTTTTTTATTGTTTTTTTAAAAAATACATTAGCAACACCTACAAGTTAACTTCTGCATCAAATTTCCAAATATACCTCCAAAAATAATAACTTTAAAAAAAAAAAAACCTCTTGTTTTCCATAGTATTACCTGCAATGTACAATCTGTACTGACAAAGACAGCTCCAAACAACACCAAGACAAATAATCAAATAGAACCTTATAACAATTTGGATATTTTATATATAATATGAATTCATAGATTACATGTCTGGCCTTGTAGGGTCTATTTATGCCAGTGTGGTCCCAATGTGCTCAAAAACAGAGAGTTGGAACCATAATAACATTATTTATTAAAAAGTGGTGAAGTATGTTGCTAAATGGTGTTGGCAAAACAAGAAGTGCTTCCTGATCTGTTTGGAGATGGAACAAAGTACTTTGAAAGGTCATGATCCTCATATATCAGTCTTGAAATGTTACAGCAGTTGGGTAAACAATTACACCCCTCTATCTGAATTACATCTCGGTTCTAAAAAGAGGGTCGGTAACGTTGATAATTTGCAGTGGAACAGCCATTTACGTCCCGATTTCTCCCTCGGGTCGTTTTCTCTCGACGAATTATCCAAAGCTGCATCCCTTTTTTGTACTGCAGCAATGAATGATTCTTCCCCCTTGAAAGCTCCATTTATGATTCTACACTGGAGGTGTTGTATGTTGACAAGCTTGATTACTGTCTCGAGGAGTTGCTGTGTCGCGTTGTTGTTCGTTCGACGATTCGAGTCCCACGTCAATCTGAATATGTGGTGGTTGAGACGACGGAGAAAGGACGGAGAGACGGCAGAGAGGGCAAGTGTTGTGGTTGGATAGCCAATGATCAATGCAGTCAAGGTGAAATACATGCCCACATGGTGGTATCTTCTGAAGCTTATCTTCTGTTTTGTATTCTCCTAAACAGACTGAACATCTACAACAACAAACAAACACACAAGGATTGCTATTTCAAGATGAGGCAGAAAAAAGAGAATTAACAAAACATAGGCTTGCTTTGATAATCAACACCCAACTCTTTTCATTTTTCCAAATTCATACAGCACTTATCATAATCTTGTAATCTTCAAAATCTCCTATGATGCAGACAAATATTTTTAGTAGACCTTTATGATGTGGATAAATGCCTATTTTCATCCTACTTGAGCCAACCAACACAAATATTCTTTTTTCTCGATCAAAATCAAGCGAATCCATAATTACCCGAGTCGATTCAAAGTTCCATCCATCGTTTGAACCCGTCCCAACCCACTTGTACCATTGTAAAAAAAGAAAGAAAAACGAAAACTAAAACTAAAACAACTCGATGATGGATTTAGTAATTTATGTTTTGGTAAGAGATTTAGTCATTTATCAATCTTATACAGTACCAATAACAAAGTCATACTAGCTATCTAAAAAGAAACTAATGCAGGATCTCTAGATTTGATGCTCAACACTACAGAAGATTAAGGCAAACAAACAACCAGAACATATTTAGCAGAAAACTATGATGTAAAACATAATTTTTTACCAAAATACAGACGTCAGAAATAAGAAAAAATTCACTCACAGCGTGTCACTGACAAAGAATGTCTCATTGTACACAATAATGGGAAGCATCTCCCTGAATTCCTTCTTCAACCCAGCTTCAGACTGCTCAACCACAAGAACAAGAGGAAAGTTCAAAATCATTAATAATCAAAAGGTTAAAGGCTCCGCTTGATAACCATTTGGTTTTTAGTTTTTTATTTTTAAAAATTAAGTCTATAAACACTACTTCCACTTGTAACTTTCTTTGTTTTGATATCTAGTTTCTACCAATGTTTTCAAAAATCAAGTCAATTTTGAAAATTAAAACAAAATAACTATTGTTTTTGGAATTTGACTAAGAACTCAAATGCTTCTCTAAGAAGAATGTATCTCATAGTAAAGGAATTAGGAGAAAACAAGCTTAAATTTTAAAAACTGAAAACTAAAAAAATGGAATGGTTATCCCAAAATCCCGTTTGATAACCATTTTGTTTTTAGTTTTTGGTTTTTTAAAATGAAGTCATAAACAATACATCGAGTTTCTACATGACTTTCATCTTTGTTAAAAAAAACATCACAACTTTTAGTCAAATTCCAAAAACATACACAACAAAGGAATTCATAGATGAAAGTATTTTTTTTTTTTTTTGACAATATGGGTGGGGGATTGAACCTAAGACCTCTTGGTCACTCGTCGATACATCACGTCAGTTGAGATATGCTCTTGGCTTTATAGATGAATGTATGGTTTATAGGCTTAATTTTTAAAAATAAAATAGTTATCAAACGGGCCTAAAATATCATTTTTAGTCTTTGTATTTGAGACTTATTCTATTTTAGTCTCCCGTAGCTTCAATAATTCTTAAAATTAGTCCATATATTAGTTTATCGTTAACTTCTTCCAAAAAAGTGTCTATTAGACTTATCTCAATACACTTGCTAAACATATTCACATGTTATCTTTTTCTTGAATGAAAATTATTATTATTTTATCGAGGATAAAAATTAACTTCAAACTCAACCGGTTAAGACTAATTTTAAGATTTATTGAACCGAAATGGTATTTTATCCTAATTAAAAACCAAGAAAATCACACACACAAATCATTCTATAGATTGTTAAAACTTAAAAGCAAAGAAGAAGAAAAACATACCGTAGAGATGTTATTGTTGTTGACTGCAGAAGATGTTCGCATTCGAATGGAACTCCAATCAGCACTTCTTCGACGAAGATAAAGGAGATAGAAAAGGAAGAGAAGAATGAAAGTGAAAAGAACTGGAATACAGAATATAAAAAACTGATACAGCTTCAGTTCAGGAGCAGGTCTTGAAACTGGTCCTGAAGCAACTGAATATCCTTTAGATGGATCCAAATGCTCATAAGCCATTTTAACCCCAATGTGCTAGATCTCACAAACCCAGAAACAATTTGCAGATTTGGACAAAACCCAGAAGCCAAAACACAAATCTTCAGCTAAATTAACACAAATCAGAAATACCCAGATCCAAAATCAGGAAATCAAAACAATTGCAGTATAGAAAAACCCCAAATGAGAACAAAATCAGTAGAAGAAGAAGAAGTAGCAATGAGAGTGAGAAACAAGAAAGAAATTAGTATGCGGCGAAAGGGCAATGGTTTTGGTTTCAATTCAACGACCACAAAGATCTAAGAAAATAAATTGCAATGAAACGAGAAGACTAAGAAAGGCTTTAAGTATACGATTTTCCTCGTCTCCAATTCAATATTATAATGAAAATGAAGCTTATTGAAGATAAACATCATTTCTTTCTCCTTTGAATACTAAATCAAAATAATAATAATATTGTGTGTGACATTGTTGAATATTTTTGAATGAAGTGCAAATGTGGAATGAAATGATTTTTTTTCCATTTCTTTAAGAAAATGACAGCCAAAAATGAAATATCTAATCTAGACATGATCTTGCTTGGTTGGTTGGCTTTCTTTATTATATTTTCTAATGCTAACTAAGAATCCATTGAATTTCTATTTTGAAGTTCATACAAATCTTATATACCTCAATATCAAACCCCATGTGATATTATATAAAATTTTAAGTAATGCAATATGAGAATTTAATGATAAAACGACCCTCTTTAAAAAAAAAATGATAAAACGACCCTTTTTTTCTTAAGAGATGGAAAAACGACCCTAAATCTTTTATAAGATAGACGTGAAAGTTTAGAGATAAAAAGAGAATTTAAATTCGATATGTTTAATGATTTTTTTAAGTTAAATGACAAGTTGACAATATAATCATAGCTCAACTAACCTAAAACATGTGCTCTGCACCAAGACGTTAGAGTTTGAATTCTCCACCCACATATTGTATTGAACTCTAAAACAAAAAAAAAAAAAGTTAAAAGGACAAGTTTAATCACTCAATTTTAAGATTTGTGTTTAATAGATATCTTTAAAATGGGTCTAATAGATTTATAAAATTTCAATTTTGTGTAGATGTTTAATAGACTTTTGAGATTTTAATTGGGTTTGATATATCCTTAACATATTGAACATTAAAAAAACTTTCGATTTGAAAGTTTGAGAACCTATTAAACACAAAATTGAAGGTTTAAAAACTAATCAAACACTTTTAAAGTTCAAATGTCTATTGGATACAAAATTAAAAGTTTAAAGACTTACAATTTTTAAAGTTTAGAGACCTATTAAATACAAATCTAAAAGTTTAACCGCGACCTGTTTTTTATTAGAAAAAAAGAGATGCAAGCAACAAGACCTTCATACCTACTGTCCATTTATATTCATTTCCTAACTTTGAATGGCATGGTTTGTGCATAAAGAGCCTTTCAGTTTGGCCTTTCAAAGGTATAGCCATTTAGGGAAGAAGATAATGAGATCTTTGGGTATATGCTTTCAATAGTCAAACCTCTTTCTTTTTTTTCTTTTTTTTCCCTCTTGGGTTGAACATTGCAGTGTGGCATGTCTATATGCAGAAAGATAATGATATGTATTATTGAACATTATTTAATTACTTTTTTATTTTCCTTGTGAAATATAAAACTTCAACAACTGCAGGTCCTTGTGATTAAAAAATGGAAAAAAATGCACATCTTTGGAATATATTTGAGACAGATTTCTCCTACCTTATCTTTTCATATCTTTATCCTAGTATTTTTAAATAAGATAACAAAAAAATTGACTCTACAATCCCACCTAATTTTGTCCTGAAAACAACATAACCTTTCCAACATTTAAAAGGTGTTTTTTCAGTACTAAAAGGTGCTAATTAAACCAGACAAAAAGGAAAGGCATTTCCCAGCAGCTTTTCTGAACAAAACATGTTGCACTCAGCTACTTAAGGCTCAAAGTGTTCTAAAATTATGTCCAATGACCAATTTTGCTTTTGAAAGATTTTGAACACAACCACCAATAGATTCTTGTTCAAATCACAGATTAATCCTTCAGCAAAAATAGCTTGGAGTTGGAATGTTGGAAGTACTTTCAAAAATGGATATCAATATCATGATGAAAGTGAAAAACCATTCTCAAGGCATGTAGTTCTGATATCTTGCATTACACTTCCAAGTAATGTCGGGTTGCTCGTGACGACACCATCTACTCCCTCGGCTAACATTCTGTTCATCGAATCGATATCATCAACTGTCCAGGCATACACCTTTTTATCCCTCCTGTTAAACAAAACGTGTCAGCTCAATGCTCGATTCTATGACGCAAAGCCAATTGGCTGCCTTTTGAACATTAACGCACCAAATGGAAGCAAGCAATACCTGTGCAGTATTCGCATAAGGTTTTCATCAATCAATGGATGATAAGCACCAACCACCTTGGCTCCTTTCATTCTCAGCAAGTTGGTTCTTTCCCCGGTAGATGGGTCCTTCATTACAATGTACCCCACCTGCAAGTAAAACACATGCGTTCTATGAATGTGCAAACATTTCCATTCTCGACAGTTCAAACCAAATCCTCTACGTATAAATGAGCTGGTAATGAGGCGGAATCTTTGTTTGACATATGTAAAAGAACCACGCACAATTAACAGATTCAAAGATACATTTTTTCTTCTTTTTTTTGGTAAGAAGTCGAACTTTCATTGAGAATAATGAAATAATAGAAGGGCATACAAAAAACAAGTCTCACAAAAGGAGTCCTAGTAACTACAAGAAAGGACTCCAATCCAACTAAATCAAACCAAGACCATAATTACAAAAAGGTCTAGTGACCAACGCTCACAAAGAGGCATTAAACCTAGTTAGATTCAAAAAAATTAAAATCCAGCTGGTTAATGCATACGATAAATAAAGCGAGCTGCCGAGCTTTATAAACTTTAATATATACATATTAAAAAAATAAAAAAAGTTTTATAGACTTTTACAAAAAAAGCTCAGTGGCAAGAATTTAGGAGTAGATCATTTAAATAAACATCCCAATTACATCAAGTCAATGTCTTTAGCTGAGCAGGCATCAGATGGAAACGCGTATTGTAAATCGGGTGAAACACATTTTGATGATCCTAAATGAATGTGGAAGAGTTTAGCCACTGAGATAAATAATGGCAAGTCAGTTTCGCTGTAATCCTGTAGACTTTTTTTTTTTTAATTATATAAAATAACTCCCGAACTTAACATTGCAGAAAGAGATCTTGAACACTAAAACCAGTTTTTATTCACCTTTATATCTGATGATAATCTGATTATGTCCCTTGCTAAGCTATCACTCTTAGCCCATACGAGACAATTTTTACATTGCGTCTTCTCAACCTGAAATTTTGCAATAAACAACCATTATAGGCTACAAGATATGAATAAACGACTTGAACCTAAATCAAACAAAAGAGAAGGAAAGCAAAGCAGTTCGCCTCGAAACAATAACTTTGCACACATGATCACTTCTTTTTCTTTTCTTTTGTTGTTGCTTTTTTTATGGAGGATAAAAGACAGATGAGCCATGCCCACCAATAAAAGAGGCTACCCAGAAACAAGAAAATTAAAAGGAAGTGTTCAATTGTTGGTAATCGGAAATAAAGAGAAATCACATAAAAAAGTATTGCATATATGGACCTAAAGATGAAACAAAAGAGAGGAAATACATCGCAGTTTTCCTTAATACAATAAATTTGCACAACTGATGAAATCTCAGTTTCATTAAGACAAATGAACAAAAACAAATACAAGAAAGCCACAGAAAGACAAGGCCGCATCAAGAGAGGCTACCAAAAAAATTAATTAGAAAGAGCATCAATTGTTGGTTAACAAATAAAGAAAGGAAGTTGCAGGGATGCATAGAGCTAAAGAGAGGGGTATTAAGGTAGTCAAAGCCTATACATTCTTTCAAGACCCCTCTACGTCCCATAATACCTCCTACTTCCCTACAACCAAAACCTGCAATCTATGAGAGTACTAGTTAGGGTTATATGGGTAAGATTAGTATGTTATTATTAAGGGCATAGTGGTAATGATGTAGCTTAAATGACTAAGGAGAGTTCTATTAACCATGAGTAATATGAATTTACCCCTAATCCTACTACATCAGGTAATTAGTTAGGAGTGTCATGGCTATAAATAATGTGAGTTGGGGACATTAGGGGGTGTGAAATATTTTGGTGTATTGTCCATGGTAGGACTCTAGGGAGAGATTTAGCCATCTCGGTTGACTTGTTATATTGTAATTTCTTTGATATTGCAATTTATTAGTTTCTGGTGTTTCATTGTGTTTTCTTGGTATTGGTATCCATAACACAATCTTCCTCTCTCGTGAAAACACCAGTTCATAATGACTTCATCATAGCACGACACTAAAGCTTTGAGACAACATAAATCCCATAAATCTGCCGTGCCTATATGGCCAAACCAGACTGTATTAACTATTAACATCCCACCTGTTTTTGGCCTCACTTCTCAAGATCTGAACATACATGTATCTAGTTTTTTATTCAATGACGTGTGATCCAATTGGCTAAAGTTATGTTCTCCTCAATATCCAGAGTTTCACTCAACATGTTGCCTTTGGCTTTGGACATCGGAGAACTACATTTTCTTTTTCAATGTTCATTTGTTGTCTTCTTTGCAAAAAAACAGTCCACCTGTTGGGTATGGTAACCGAAACTCCCATATCACAATAATCTGGTACCGTAGAACTTAAGGCTCTAGAAAAAGATGCTGCCATCACTAGGAAACAAGAGCAGAATTTTACCTAAATATTCCCAGTCCCCTCCCCACAAAATCTCGACACCAACTCCCAACTGACTCAACGAGAACGGCCCTCTCCCTTCCATCTGATCTTCTCACTAAATTTTCTGTCACTAAATGCTAGCTTTAAACAAGCACCATAACAGCCCACAAAGACCAAACAAATCCCCTGATCTACCCAAAAAGTCATCTTAGACTTTATAAGGTGTGATTTAGACTGATTTCTATCCAAAAAAGATAAAGATTATCTTTGGGTTGGAGCTATTAATACAGTTGATCGTCTACAATGACGTATGCCTTATATACATCTTTCTCCATCTTGGTGTATTATGCGCAATGTCCATTCGGAATATCCAGCTCACATTTTTCTTCATTGATCCTTTGCTTATAATTATTGGACTGATATTCTCAAAGCATTTGATTGGTCCTTGATTTTTCCGAATTGTATCTTCGACTCTTCGGTCTCCATCTTTGTTGATCACCATTTCCGTGGTGACAAGAAGACTCTTCCGCGATACATTCTCTTTTGTCAAGCTCTTAATAGAGTTTTCCTTTGGTTTCTTTGGGAAGAGAGAAATGGTAGCATCTTCCGCGATACATTCTCTTTTGATCAGTTTATAGATTTAATCATTTTCAATGCATTGTATTGGTGTAAATGTATTTTTTTTTAGAAGGGAAACAATTTCATTGATAAATGAAATGAAGGAGTAAACTCCAAACACCCATAAGTGGATTACATAAAAACTCTCCAATTGGAGGTTAATGAAGGTAAACTATAATGAGAGAAAGGCGCACTTCCTTTAATACATAGGAGAGCATGACAAAGAACAGAATCTAGAAAACGATCAAAAGTAGATGATTTGTCACAAAAAATCCTTGCATTTCGCTCCCTCCAAAGAAACCAAAAGAAAGATAGGATAAAGGCAAGTCATAATGTTTTCTTTGCACCCCTGAAAGGATTACCCACCAAAACAGCAGCAAGTAAATCATAAATGTTGAGAGGCAGCGGCAGAGACCAATGAAAAACCTCCAAAATAAAATCCCAAAAACGAGAAGCAAAAGAGCAATGGGCAAACAAATGGCCAGGAGTTTCAGCATTTGAGGCACACATACAACACCAAGAAGGAGAGATATGGGAGTAAGCAGTGTTTTAAAAGGCGCGCCCAGGCGCGCGCCTGGGACGTTTATGCCCCAAGGCGCAAGGGTTTTTTTCAACTATTAAAAAAAAAAAATTAAGTAACCAAAATCTGATTTTTTTTCTTTAGGGGCGTTGCCCTCATACCCCGACCAGGGCGCTTCGCCCCTAGACCCCCGTACCAACCAGTCGTAGAGGTCAATAATAGATTCAAGGCATTCCAACTAATCCTAAAGGTTTTTTTTTCATATTTTCACTTCAACCATGCTATCTCTTCTTTATAATTTTTTATATTTTTTTTTCTATCCAAAGTGCGCCTCGCAAAATAAAGCCCGCGCTTTATTGTGCGCCTTGCGCCTAGGCTCCAGAGGGTCTTTGCGCCTTGCGCCTTTTAAAACACTGGGAGTAAGGCATTCGTCGTTGAAGTCGATCCGCCGTGTTAATCGCACCATGGCTAAGTTCCCAAAGAAAGATTTTTATCTTGTTGGGGTAAGCATATTTCCAAATCATTGTGGATAGGTCCTTTTTCAAAGGATCTTCCACCCCCACTAAAGCCTCCATAAGTGATTTAACCGAAAAATGATTCGATGAGTCCAATGGCCAAATCCAAAGATCTTTAACTGCCCGAAGTCGTATCGGAGAAAGAAGATGAGATAAAGATGCCCATTCCGCTGTTTCTCTATCATTGAGGTTGCGACGAAGAGATAAATTCCAAGCTTGAGTTGATAGCACCCAAACATCGGCAACCATGCTATTTGAATGAGAAGTAAGACGAAATAGCCGAGGGAAAGCCAATGAGAGAGGGCCACATTCCAACTACGAATCAAACCAAAAAGATGTAGAGGCACCATTGCCAAGCAATCGATGAGCCCGACTAGCAACCAAAAGGGGCTTTTAGAGAGCCTGTATGGATAGGTTGTGGCCAAGTAAAAGTACTAGCAGAAGAGTAATACTTAGCTAATATAAATTTGCGCCAAAGACTGTCTTCCTCTGTGATGAAATGTCAAATCCACTTTGCCAATAGAGCCAAATTTCGATTGCAAAAAATTCCAATACCGAGTCCTCCCATAAGTTTAGGAAGCTGGGTAGTCTCTCAATTAACATTGTGCATACCACCAGGATCTCGAGAGCCTTCCCAAAAGAAATCGCGAGCCAATTTATCCAGAGCATCAGATATTTTCAGTTTCACAGGCAAATGGAACAAAGATAAATAATATGTTGGTAAATTAGCCAAAGTGGCTTGAATCAGAGTGTGTCGACCACCCTTGGAGATAAAGGCATACTTCCAGTTATGAAGTTTATGCTGCATTCGTTCTATAACAGGCTGCCAAAAAGTGACGGATTTCGAATTTCCACCCAGAGGTAACCCAAGGTAAGAAGAAGGCCAATGACCTCTCTTACACCCAAATTTATTGACCAAAAGATCAACGTCAGTATCATCAATATGGATTCCCAAAATCTCGCTCTTGGCTAGATTAACATTTAAACCAAAGGCAAGTTCGAACACCCTGATAAGAGCAAATAAATGTTCTAATGCCTGAATATCAAAAGCTGAGAATAATAGAGTATCGTCTGCAAACTGGAGGTGCGATAAGGAGAAATGTGAAGCTGCAATAGGATGAGTTATAATTCTGCCCAAAGCTGATGCATGCGAGAGAAGGCGGCTCAAACAATCTGAAATCAAAATGAAGAGAAAGGGGGATAGCGGATCACCTTGACGGCTACTTTATAATAATAGAATAATTAATGCTGGAAACACAACCACGAATTCATTTCCGCCAAACTGGACCAAAACCTTTGGCATTTAGAACAACATCTAAGAAATCCCAATCAACCTTGTCAAAAGCTTTCTCCAGATCAAGTTTGATGACCACCCCTTGTTTAGTAGACATAAACGAGTCATCAATCAATTCATTAGCCATATGAGAGACATCCATAATTTGTTTGTTTGCAACAAAAGCTAACTGATTTTCAGCAATAGTACTAGGCAATACAAGTTTTAGTCTGAACCCGAGCAATGATCTTATAGGCACAAGGAATAAGACTGATGGGGCGATAATCCGAAACAGTTGTGGAATCAATCTTCTTAGGGGTTAAGCAAATATAGGTCTCGTTCAAGGACACGTTGATAATACCAGCGTTATAAAAATCATGCACCATATCCATAACATCCTGCTTAATGGTTGGCCAAGCAAATTTAAATAATTCAGCTGTAAAACCATCTGGACCAGGTGACTTACAGGTGCCCATTGAACTGACCGCTTGATAGACTTCCATCTCAGTAAAGCCGGACTCGAGGTTGTCAGCTTGATTCAGACTGATTGGGCTCCAATCCAAATTGGATGGAAGAAAGCGAGGGTTGCTGTCTTTTGTGTACAAGTGAGAGTAAAAAACAAGAAACTCGGTTTCGATATCAAGAGCTGAAAAAAGGCTTACCCCAGTTCGAGACAGAACTTCAGTGATCGAATTCTTGCGCTTACGAGCTGCCATAATTTGATGAAAAAATTTGGTGTTCTCATCACCCTCCCTGAGCCATTGAATCTTGCAACGTTGGTGCCAATAGACATGTTCCTGTGCTGTCAAAAATTCAATTTGTGCACGCAACTCCTTGCGAGAGTCAATGAGGTTGGGTGAGAGGTTACCATTCTCCTCCAACATGTCAAAGACCTTGGAGCTGCTGAATGAGAGAAGGAAGTTGTGTTGCCCCTAAACGTTGCGATAAATTCCAATTGCGAAGTGCATTTTTGAGCTCTTTCAATTTCATCATAAAACCATGACCTTTCCTGCCCTGCACTGGATGTTGAGGCCACCATGTATTTAGAACATCCTTAAAAGAATTAATTCTCAGCCATGAATTCTCAAATCTGAAAGGACAAGGTCCCCAACCAATATCACCAAAGGTTAAAGCCAAAGGATAATGGTCAGAAGTAATCCTGGCTAGACGAACAAGATGAGCTGGGCCGAATTTACCGATACAATCAGTAGAAAGGAAAAACTTGTCTGACAGAGATAAGTACGGCGAGGCTCCAAAGCTAGACCAAGTGAAGCAACCATTGTGCAACGGAATATCATTTAGCTGGCAAGCATTGATCCAGTGATTAAAAGTTTGCATACTTCGGGTGGTTGTTCTGTCATGAGATTTTTCCCAAGTCCAGCGAGTAACATTAAAGTCCCCACCAATAATCCATCGGTCACCCCCTAGAGCAGCCAAATCATGAAGTTCAGCCCAATAATCCTCACAAAAGACATTAGTAGAAGGCCCATAGACATTCGAAAGCTAAAAGGAAAATCCATCTGCCAAAGTCACATTATAGTCTTTCTTGGTGTAAATGTAAACACCCCTTCTCCAATTGGTGTAAATGTAAACACCCCTTCTCTAATTATAGTCTTTCTTGTTTGATTTCCAATTGGAAAACTTTCTTGTAATTCACCTATAGGTGTCCGGAGCTTCTGTTCCATTTATTTCATTCATCAATGAAATTGTTTCTCTTCTCTATTTTTTTTATAGGAAACAGAGACAATTTCATAGATATGATGAAATTAAAAAAGAGTGAGATCCAAGCCAATTGGTCATGAGATTAGTAAAACTATAATTGCAAAAAGGAGAGTGCATTCTACACCAACTACTTCTCAAAAGTCATCTTTTTCCTAGTACTTTGGAGGGACATAGACCTTACAGGTTTGGTAGCCTTGATTGGAGAACTGAATAGAAATAAAATACCACTCATGCACTACATCTTGAACAGATAGAAAATGGAAATTGCACATAATTATAATACCTCCAGAAGAACCCTATGCTTCTACTTCCTACCAGTCCCCAAAAATAAAAATAAAAAAAAAATAAAAAAAACCTCTTAATGCTTCAAACAAACGAGACAAGGCAAAAGGCCCATTTAGTCTCTTTAAGAAAAGCCACCTCCAGAGATTCCTGATTTAGAAAATTTCAAATTAGGAGTGTAAGTTGAAATCAATAAAACCAAAAATCTTGCTAAACTGATTGTGATAATCATAATTTTTCCATTCTCAATATATGATATAAAAAAAAAGGAGCAAAATGCACTTTTGGTCCTTGAGATTTGGAGTTGATGTCTATTTGGTCCTTGTAGTTTCAAAAGATACACTTTAGTCCCTCAGGTTTACAAAATGATTATAAATGGTCTCTGACTTAACTTTAATCTAACGGACGGCTGACCTGACCATTATGTGCTGACGTGGATGGAATGACATGTCAATATTACTTGATTATTTGACAAATAAATTGAATAATTAATTAAAATTAAAAGATAACCCTTTCAAATAAAAATGATTAAATTATTAAAGTAGTTTAAAGTTATCTTCATCTTCAGCCCTAGCCGTACTTCTCCCTTCAGTCTATTGCAGCCCAGCCAACCCCATCGCAGTGCAACCACCGTAGCAGCCTAGTCGCCGTGGCCGCCGATCAAAGCACAGCCCAGCCAAGAATTTAGAATCATATTTCCGAAGAAGCAAAAAGCTCTTCATTTTTATTCGAATTGAGGAACTATGGAATCATTCTTTGCTTTTCTCTAACCAAACCAACTACCCAATAGGAACTTAATTACGCGAAGCAATCATCAAAATTCTGATGCAAAATTTTGTACATTCTGAAGAATTTCCCCACAAACTCAATTGGGTTCATTTTAAAGATTTACATTTTTAATTATATTCAATTTATTTGCCAAAGTAATCAAATAAAATTGACATGCATACTATCCACGTCAGCAAATAACGGTCAAGTCAGCATTTCATTAGGTTAGAATTAAGTTTGGGACTATTTAGAATTATTTTACAAACCTGAGAAACTAAAGTGTATCTTTTGAAACTTCAGGGATCAAATAGACATCAACTCCAAACCTCAGGGACCAAAGTGCATTTTTCCCTAAAAAAAATCTTTAATTGAAAAATGTCTTGAAAGTTCTTAAATTTCAATATGACTAAAATTATAGATAATGCAATTGAAGGCCTTGCCACTTTGGCTGTTTTCAAGTAAAAAGGAAAATTTCAATCTTATTTTTATAATTTAGCTGTAAATGTTAAAAATAAATAAATAAAGGGCTTCTTTCATTGCTCCACCAAGCCCACCATTGATCAATTCCATCGATTGAACCCACTAGCTCCAAAGCACCATCTGAAAAATCTTCCTGAAAAGGAAGTTGGCGCACTCCAACTGGTTGATCGTCAGATTATCAACAATAAAAACATCAAGCCTCTCCTTATCCAAGAAAACAAACTTCCTTCATCCATCCTGCTTCGCCAACAATGCACTGCTCCTACTCCACACCTCCACTAGTTTTAGAAGAACATCCTTCCATCTCAAATGAGGAGGCATGTCGACGATTGTAACCTAGACCCCTAAGAATTCCAATTAACATGCTTCCGCCACCACCTTTGAGTCCCATCATTGATCAACACTGGATATCTACCAATAACTTGCAAAATTCACACCAAAGCAACTTAATCTACCACTGTAGACGCCAATTGCGAAATTATCACAAAATGACTTGAGTACAATCTTTTTTTCGATGGATGGAAATGACTTGAGTACAATCAATACCTTAAAATACTCCACCAGACCTTATTTGATCTTGTACAATGGGTCTTGCCACTTCCTCCCAGTGACTAACAACACTTTTGACATATCAAAAACATAATCCAATACATCCTCCATTTCAATCTCTTTCCTTTTTCCCTCAATCGCACTCTCCTTACCTACTACTTGTGTGCACAAATGCACATGACACAAGGGATGCAAGGTAGTTTTCTAGCAGCGCCTTCAGTTCTTAGAACTAGGGAGAAAAAAATCCAACTCTATTTTAAAAGCCACCACCCCTCACTATTTCTTCTTGCAAGAATGAAAGGGTTGATCTTCTCATTTGAAATGGCTCCAAAAGAATCGTACAAAACACCCCTCTCGTGTTTGATTAAACATGAATACGTATTAACACATACACCAGTCTCCTCTTCTGGAGGAAGCTCAGTGACTCACTACTGCCACTGGCACTATCAGCCCATCTCTCAATCAAGCTACAGTCCCAGTTCCTACATGAAATGAGAGTTTCTTCGCTTGAATACACCCACAATTCCTTCACACTAATGCATAATAATATCAGCAAACACTATGCTTTGTTCAGTTCACGAGGGAGAGATCGTAAGGATCACAGATTTAGAGGTAAGATGATACCTTACCCTCTCTCTTTTGTAATATTTCATTCATCAATGAAATATTCGTATCCTCTCAAAAAAAAAAAAAAAAAGAGATAAGATGATACCCAAATTCCAGGCTAAATACTGCAACTGTTAGGTAAACCGTTAATTCTAAAATTGCTTGTACTATTCTAGTAAACAGCCCAACAAGAACCTTTCATTTGATGAATACTCCACAAAAACAAGAACTTAGATTAACAAACTTAGAGAATGTCTTCTTTAGTAGAAAACTGTGCAGACAGAGAAGAAAGAAGAGATAAAAACTCACAACAGAAATGATATCTTTTGCAAGCCCATTTTCATATGATGGTGGTCCAACCTTTGCGTCTAGAATCACCTGCTGAACTGATTTTGATATTAACTGTGCAAATACGAGAGAATGATAGTCAAATGGAAATGGGAGTCTTCCAAAGAATAAACTAGGAAATATCAGACTGGAATTTGGCAGGCATGATCAGATAGGTATTTAATGGTACTTAATGCATTCAAGAAATACTAAAAGAGCCTGTATCCTAAAGCGTACCACCAAAGCTTCTTCAATTGTAGGAATGTTGAAATCCAGCAATTTATGAGTGTGTTGATAAAAAGCACCAAGATCTTTTATCTAAAATCGCAAAACTACAGAATAATGTTAACAAAGAGCAATAAAAGAAATATCCTCATACATAAAATTTGACAATAAAAAATATTTCCCTGAAAGAATGAAATATAAAGGAGCCCGTAACAAACAAGTGAAAGGAATCAACCCTCTCCGGTTGGAGCAAATTCAAGAAACACTATACTGGTACTGGCTATGGAGAGCACCTTCACTCAGGTGATTGCCTTGGTTAACTTTTAGTTGCTTTTTAGTCACCTTTTGTGCGTTAGTGAGTGTAAGGCAATTGTTTGCATTCTTTTGGTACTTTTTAACCCAAAAAAACCCTCATCTCATTTTTATTTCTTGAAATTAAAAATGGGCACTGAAGAGAGAAAATTTATCAAATACAAACTCTAGAAATGATTTTAAAGTATACATATACAAAGAAGCATTTAGTGGGATAAGAATAAGTAAACCTCATCTGAAGGAAATTATTTCAGTAACCAATGTACAGCCTAAGGATTTAGGCTAGAGAACCATACCACATCATGGAAAAGGATACCCTCAGAACATTAACACGTTCTTAAATTGAAAATCTAAGCACACATTAGAAAGCAACTGGGAATAATGGGTTCAAACTGTCCAACATGCTAGGAAAAGAAAAGGAGGTTGATCTAGATGAATCTAAATAATCATGTTCAGTCTACCCAAAGCTAAGCACTAGACTTGAGCTATGAACTCAGTCAACACTGTAAGATTCCTCTGTGATGGAATGGAACGTATTAACAAGCTCTTATAAATTACAGCACGATGAAATAAAACTTTTAATCAAGACTCAGTTCTCTCTGTGATGAAACATGACAAGCTCTTATAACATAATAAAAGAATTTAACGAATCAACCCTATTCCCCTCTCATCCAATTTTCCCTACCAGCTACTGGTATCTGCCAACCCAAGAAGCAGTTCAGTGGAGACTACAGAGTCTTATTTGCAACAGCCTATATTGGGTGTTGGAATATCTTTTTATATACACACAAACTAGGAACTTCATAATAAAAGCAAACTCTCCATGCACCTCACTTAAGGAGTTGCTTAATATAGATATAAGGACGGCAGAATCCGCACTCACCTCTTTCATGCTAAAATTTCCAACTTTAGAAGTATTCGATCCAGTTATCCTCTGCAAGTCCCTGCCTGTCAGGTGATAATCAAACCTCCAAATATCTTCAAAAGTTTCTTAATACGAGAATAAAAATTGTAAACTATGATAAAAATAACTGAGTAAATCCTATCTAGCTATTTAATATCTCTAAAGACCACTGGTTCTACAACAATCTCATAGTCAATATCACCAACTATTGTGGCATATAAGCTCAATCCACTTCATATTTCAACACTGCATACACCTTGACCACAACCCAATGCTAGAAGTATCTTAATTATTTAATCTCAATTAACACTGCCTCACTTGTGGGTTGGGAAATTTGTAGAAGGCCCAACAAGTGAAAATCAATATTAATTGTTATTGGACGGTTCGATGATCACAGGATCTCCTACTATGTTACCATGTTAAATCACTCGTCATTCATGAGAAGAATAAAACTGACAAGCACTAGCCTCATTAACTGATTTAGGTTGATAACTGGAAAAGGTGAATGGATGTTGCCCAACTTTTGATAAATACCTGTCATGAAGTGCAAACAAGACTCCATCTAAAGACCGAGAAACATCAACTTCAATGCAGTTGGCCTGAGAACGAAGAGCTATGGTATATGCATCCATCTGTTGGAAGTAAACCCAATAAAGAGCGGAGCAGAGATGATTCAATATTGTAATTGATTGAGGAAGCGAATAGAGATAACCATACAGTGTTTGGAAAGGCGTTGGATGAGTCGCCGCCATGAGCGCAGACAAGAGGAGGATCATTCAGCCATTTGCACTTCATTTGTTGCATCTGTACAGAGAAGAAACGCAATGGTTTGACGTTGGAATTGAATTAGAGAGCAGAGAAAGCAGAGAAGGAGAAAGGGTACCTGCTGAAAGCGCTTGAGCTTGAAATGGAAGAAAATGGGAGGAAGAATGGCGATCAAAACGAGGCATAGGATAGTGAGACGAAAGAGTCGTCGGGAAGAGAATCTGAAGGGGAATCGATTGCGCCATGTTCTTTGCCCAACCCAACGCCTCCTTCCAAGTCTGGTAGTGCTGGAGATCGCCATTTTTATGGGAACTACTTTCTCAAATCAAAGTTTTTGTAACGCCCAAGACACCACAGACAGTTGAGGTTTTTTTCTCACATATTCGTACCTCTATTATGTTCAGATCTACGAAAATTCTAGTTATAAAGGGATGGTTGTTGGACCCTTGGTTGGTGGTGAGAATATGTAAAGAACAAAAATGGCAGAGGTTCGTATTTTTAGACTTTAATCTCAAATTAATTAATTAATATTTTGATGATAACAAAATTGAACTTATTTACTAATATTTTAGTGTTTTGAAGTGACTATATCGTGGAGCTCGGAACAATAATTCCAATGTATTTTAAACAAGAGCTCAAACCAAGAATTTACAGTCAAATTGGAATGAACGATTACATATGGTGAATGGCGTGGCTCTGAATCATACCAATTTGAGTGTGACACGTGGTCAAATGTTGATGGAGTCTGTAGACTTTATTTGGTTTAAAATATATATAATATTTATTTATTTATATATATAAATATATAACGGTATAAAAAAGGAAAATTGTAACAAATAGGGGTGATATCGATTATTTTTCTAAGTTTTGAGCCCAACGGAGAACCAAACCGATTTATTCGGGTAAAATGGGGAACCGAACCAATGTCCAATAAAGGGAAAAATCAACGGTTCGGTTTTTGGTCGGTTCGATTTTCGGTTTTGGGCCCAATTGATTTTTTTTTTTTTTTTTTTTTTGTCCACTTTTTCATTTTTTTTTAAGTTTTGTTTTGGCCCAAAATTTCTACATTTTATTGAAAAGACCAACAAAGAATTTTTTTTGTACACAAGCTACCTTTGATAACTCAACCTAAAAAATATCTATTTCATTAATCCAATACTTTTTATGGTTTTTTTTATGTGTTCCAAGCAAACCACTATTAACTTCTAATTTCTAATTTTTGTTAATAAGACCATAGGTTTTAAAAAAAAAAATATATATATATATTTCATAAAAAAAAATATATATTTCATTAATCCAATATTTTTTATGAATTTTTTATGTGTTCCAATCAAACCACTATTAACTTCTAATTTCTAGTTTTTGTTAATAAGACCATAACTCTGGGTTTTTCATGGGTTTCAATCAAACTAACAGTACAAGGTTAGTCAACACATATCTTAACACATATTCTTTAGCTGCAATCTCCTCCAAATCCTGTTGGCCTTGCCTGTTTAATCAACCAAAAATCATGAATAGCTAAAAGAAATCAACAAAATGATTAGCCCTAATTAGAAAAGATGAAGAAACGAAGGCTACCTCTTGAAGAATCTGAATGGTTTCATGAGGGTATGTAAAAAACTCTTGGACTTCGTCACATATAGGCCATTGAGTTTGAAATGACGAAAATGGTTGAAATCGGCATGGAA
The DNA here is from genome assembly GCA_028017165.1 of Herpetospermum pedunculosum. Taxonomy (NCBI): domain Eukaryota; kingdom Viridiplantae; phylum Streptophyta; class Magnoliopsida; order Cucurbitales; family Cucurbitaceae; genus Herpetospermum; species Herpetospermum pedunculosum. Next base: position 8,881,651 of record CM051527.1, read on the forward strand.
TCGAAAATTGGAATTGAAACGAATCGAAAAGTTTCATGAAACTTGAGAGGAGAGAATAAAAAATGACTGGTGTTGCAGATAAGATATGAAAAGTGAGACAAAAGAAAATGGGAGTCAAACTTTTTGGTTTGTTTCTATTGAAAATTTCAATCGGAAAGAGATGGTGAATGGAGAAATCTGAGAGGGAAAATGGGTGTATGAGGTGGGCTGAGGGGGAAATGGCAGAGAAAATAGGAAGGATTGCTTTTAGGGTTTATTGTTATATATATATATATATATATATATATATATATATATATATATATATATTAAATACATCGGTTCGGTTCGGTTTTGACTGGTTTTTTAAGTTTAAAACTGAACCAAACAGAAAAAATCGGTTTTCTTCATATAAGAACCGATATGTCCAATATTTTGCTAAATAACCGAACCGATCCAGTGAATCGGTTCGGTTCGGTTATTCGGTTTTTAACCCCTAGTAACAGATGTGAATTTAGAGTAAAATAATTAAAAATATAGCACTTTTAAATTTTTTTTGCAGATATGACAATCTCTATCAGGTTTATCACTGATAGTAGTCTATCACCTCAGTTTTTTATAGAATTTTAGTCTATGAGTGATAGTCATATATCTTCTATTAGTGATAGTCACTGTTTTTTTTTTTTTTTGCCATATTTACAAAATATTTTAAATTTTGCTAAATTTGCAATTATTTTGGGTCTGATTGAAAAAATGGTAAAACAAAAAATAAAAAATTGATCAGCATTTAATGTTACGGTTGGAATTTTTTTTTAATAATAATAAAAAATAATAGTAATATATTTATATTATATTATTTCTTTTATTTCTTTTAATCTAATCCATTGATTTTACCTTTATTTCAATCTAATTGCTCAAATTAAAATAAGATTTTTACTCTCATTTCCCTCTCTTTTTAAACATATCTTCTCCAATTGTTTTCTAACAATTATTTTCATAATCTTCTCTTCAATCCTCTCAAATTGGAAAATCTTCATTGTTACTCTCTCCAAGCTCAATTTTGTTTTTTAATCTTATTCTTGAGAGAATTTTATTGTATTGTGAGGATTAAGTTGTAAGTACAAATTTGTAAATCCACTCTATTAAGAGAGTTGTATTGTGTTCTTTCAAATTCAAACTTTGTAACAGTTTGATCTTAGTCTGTGGAAAAGATCGGGTTTGCTCTTGAACCCGTAAAAAGAGCAGTGCAGCGGTTGGACTCTGATCCGTGGAAAGAGTGAAGGAAGTTTTTATTCAATTTCCCAAGAGGTGCTTGGGGAGTGGAGTAGGTCGAGTAGATCGAACCACCGTAAAAAATCACAGTGTCACATTCTCTAATATTTTTCTATTTATTTTTGCAATTAATCTTAGAAATTATGTGAATGCTCTAAATTGATCATTTCTTATTGAGATTCTTAGAATTTATTTCTCCTTACTTTTTATCAATCTTTCTTCTGGCATTAATTAGAGTTTTATTAATTGTTTCTTGAGAGTGCTTTCAATTTGTTAAATTGAGTTGTTTTAGGAAAAAGTTTAATTAAACTTTATTCACCTCCCTCTAGTTGCCAAAATAAAATCCGCGAGCAAAATGTGTTACGATAAATCAACAACAAAAAATAAGTAAGCGCAAAAAAATAAAATGGGGCAAAGCCCAAAGCCTAAAACAGATAAGTAAAAAACCAAAACCAAACAACGAGACCCTCGTACCGACCAGTCGTAGAGGGTCATAACAGATTCAAGGCATTCCAACAAAGTATTAGGAAAATTTATTTGAAAATTGGGGAAACCAGAAGAATGTCTACAATTAATTATGCTTAATGGAAAATGTTTAAATACGTGTTTTCTTTGCAGTCTATGTCTAGAGATTTTTTTAGGAAGAAATTTGTTTAAGTTGGTTCCCATTATACCATTTTATGATTTCCTATTTTAAAAATTATTAGTATTGAAATTAGTTGATTTTATTTTAAAATTCAATTAGTTTTAAGAGGTTATTTGGTAAGATGGATCATTTCCTGTTAAAAGAAACCAGATTTGTTTTTTTTTTCCGTTAACTAATTTCTGGCATTCTGTATCTCTATGTGTTCCTATAGAGCCGCCGCACACACCATCTGTCACGGTATACGCTTGGGCACACCCGTGGAGATATACAGCGACTGCGTTGCACATACATTCGGTAAGGGTATACAGTTGGACACTACCGTGGGTAATTACTAGCACGATTTTAATTCTAAATCTTCCCCTACAAATAGGGAACAACAAATACACTCCCCACTCTACAAATGAGGAGATATCGGTCAAAATGATATCGTTAAACAACAATCCCCCTACAATTATGCATTGTCTACCATTTTTCAGATTCTTCCCCGTGAATCTTCAACCTTCATCTAGGGCGATTTTTTTCCCCTTATCATTTTCTATCGCAATTTTTTTTTTCCTTATCCTTTTCCAGTTCTTCTGCAAGACCAAAAGATCCTTACTCCTGTTGGATTTTATGTCCTAAAACTCGTGGTTTGTAAACTGAATGTATATTCTATTTTGCAATAAAGTTGTTATTGATATTTATTCAGTAAAATTGTTATTGAATAAAGTGAATTGTGTTTACTTTTAACCTAACTCCAATTAAAAAAAAAAAAAAAAAAAAAAAAAAAAAAAAAAAAAAAAACTCATGGCTATAGGTTGTATACTTGAACTTCATGTGAGACATGATTGTGGATCAAGTTCAAGTAATAGCCAGAACGATCTATAGTATAAGGATAAGGTTGGGTACCTTATCCTGGGGACACTATTGGACGCGACCCGCTTTGCATAGTACAAACGATGTGATCCGAAATCGTTCATGTGGAGACATGAGAATGGGGGCGTCTTGTGCAATGAGTTTGCATAAGACTGAACCGCGAAACAAGTCGCTCTTTCTTTATAACTCCGTTTACTGTAAAAACCGACGTTTTCATATGATGACCTAAGTAACTCGATCTGAATCTTGAGCATGCTATGAACTCTTGTTTATTCGGGCTTATCCTTTGACTTCTATAGGTGAGAGTGGCCCGAGATCGCCGATTCAATAAGTCTACCATCTTGGGGATAAGACCGGGTAGGTAGCTGGGAACATAGTCCTGCGAGATGGAATTCACTCCTACCCGCCTTTAGGGATTAGTAGAGAGGTTGTTCCCTTAAGTGCTGACTCCGGGTCTTGAACTAGGGATCCCACCCTCTCATTGGCTCGATAGGGACTTGGTATATTGATGAGATCACATACCAATCGATTTGGTGGTTGGACCACAAACCAATAGTTCATTAGAGGATCAGTGAGACTTAAGGAACAAGATGTAATTACGGGGGTAAAACAGTTATTTTGACCCAGCTGTAATTACGAACGACCTGTGAAGGATCGACTTACTGATGATGATTATATCAAGATGACAGAAATATATCTACGGTGAGGAGAGTGCAACCCTTGGACTTTAGTGGAGTCTCCGGGGATTAACGAATGTTGGTTAGCTTTGCTAAAGAGTTTGGCCGGTTAATCTCGTATCGTTGGAGCTCATGATCTGTAGGTCCTTTAGGTTCTCCTGGCTAGCTCGGATTAAGACGTGTAACAATATGAGAGAAAAAGAATTTGAATTTATTCAAATTCGTTTTTGGAAGTGTTGGGATTTATGCCCTAAAGCCTCGTAATTAATTAATAATTATTTGATAATTATTTTATTATTATTATTTGCAATTTATAATATTCATTATATAAATAAAATTCAAGGTTATTAGTGTAATCTTGAACTGTATGTAGTTGACATACGGGAGGATCATGTTCAAGTAATAACCTAAAGGGTCTATAGTATATGGATAAGGTTGGGTGCCTTATCCTGGTAACACTATTGATACGGCCCACTTTGTAATTGTTACAAATGATTTGATCCAAATCATTCATGTAGAGACATGTGAGTGGGGGTATCCTATACAATGAGTTTGTATAAGACTGGACCACGAAATATATAATCTCTCTTTATAAATCCGTTATTTGAGAAGATTAATATTTCACAGGATGATCATATGTGACTCGATCTTAATCCTGAGTGATTTATGAACTCCTGCCTGTGAGGGCTCGTCCTTTGATTTGTATGGGTGAGAATGGCCTTTATAGCCGATTCAATAGGCCTACCATTTTGGGGACTTGACCAAATAGGGAGTTGGGAACATAAGTTTCACAAGATGGAATTCACTTCTTCCCATATAGGGAAAGTAGATGAGTAGTTCCCTTAAGTGCTGATTTCGGGACTTGAACAATGGGGCCCCACCCTCTCACTGGCCCAAGAGGGACTTCGTTTATGGTTGGATCATAAACAGGTTGTTCATTAGAGAATCAGTGGTACTTAAGGTGTAAGATGTAATTACAGGGGTAAAACAGACTTTTGACCCAGCTGTAATTACGAACAACTCGTGAAGGATCGACTTGCATGTAATGGTTATATCCATGGACACAACTTGTCCTACAGTGCATAAGAGTGCAACTCTAGGCCTATAGTGGAGTGACCTAAAGTTAATGAATGAAAGTTAATTAATTAATTTTGTATCATTGGAGCTTATAAATCTGTAGGTTCATAAGGTCCCCTTGCTAGCTCATAGTAACACTAAAAGGATCAATTTAGTTGAAAGAAAAAAATTGAAATATTCAAATTAATATTTAATATATTTGATATATTAAATGTAGAAGAGTAAAATATATTTATTGTATTTGATACATTAAATATTAGAGGAAATAGTTTATGTATATGATACATTAATATTAAAAACTATATACATATGTTATTTGAATGAGATTCAAATTGGTTTAAAGTATATTATAAAAGATTAATTTTATAATATTTGAATAAGATTCAAATAAATATAAAATACATATTTTAATATATTAGATATTAAAATGTATTTTATAAAATAAAATTAATTCCTAAAAGCCTTATTATAAATAAGACATTTAGGTTTAGCCAAAGGGTTGGCCAAACATACTACTCATCCTCTGCCAAGAGAATTGTTCTCTCATTCTTTCAAAGAGCTCCCACAAGCCTTGATCCCGTGTTCGAGTCATAGCGAGGAAGACTTCGTGGAAAAAGGAACACAAGAAGGTTATTGTTCTTCAAAGGTAATACATATGCTTAACCTTGTATTTTTAGTTTAATTTTAAATAAACTTAAAGTAACGATTCCAAACGCTTCCGCTACGGGGAATGAATAGTTCATTCCCTTCAGGAAGAATGATGAACATATTTAAATATGATTTAAATGTGGGATCAGTCTAAAACATGAATAGGAATTCATGTGTGATGATTCGGTTTAACAAACCGGGATTAGTCTTATTATTTAATTAATATATGATATTGAATTAAATAATAATATTAATTAATTAAAATTTATTTTGTTTATTAAAATTAATTATGAATTGATTTTAAAATGACAAAATATTACCAGTGAGATTATCCAAGTTGAGTGGATTTATCCAAGTTGTGAAGTGAATTGTGAATCACCAACCACATGCATAAACTCATCAATTGTGGAACACTTGGTTAAAGATTAATCCATCCAATTTGAGGTGTCATGCTAAGCAAATGGTTTGTTGCATGTGGATGGTCTATAAATTGGATGAAATTCAAATATTTTGAGGTTGATGAATTTTCAAAGAGTTTGAATATTCGGATGAAGGTTGATGAACAGTTCATGTTACTTGAGAAATTAGAAATCTAAGTGTTAGATATTTCTTACAAAACCCTCATCACTTTCACCTTTTCATCTTCATCTTCCAAAGTTTTTCTCTTGTAAAGGAATCTCACCACTCCGTTGCTCGACCCGAGGATAGCGGGACTACCGGAGGTGGTCCTTGAAGTGTTCGAGAGAAGGTTCGAGATGTTCGTGAGGAGATTCGAGCATCGGGATTAGAAGATTTTAGAACTACAACAAGTATGTGTTCTAATTTCTCTAATTTCCAATTTTTTAGCATGTTTCTAGTTTAGCTAAATTGATGAAATTAGAGTTCCAATGATCCGACTCGCTTCCGTTGCGCTACATGCGCTCCATCAACTCCAACGTTCCACCACACAACACCAACACATGTCGTACCTTTCTATTACGGTGGCATTTGATGAGATTTGAGACGAGATGAACCGTTACACTAATTTCAAAACGTGCACAGTTGTTGTCCCCCCGAATTCAACACTTGCGGAAGTCACCAATTCAATCTCCAAGGGGGTGTTTGGGGCGCAGGTGGGTTATTATAGTTGGTGGGTTATAATAGTCTGTGAGTTATAATAGTCTCTGTTTGGGTGCAGAGTTGTATAGTCTGGGTTTAGTAAGTCTGTGTTTGGGGTGCAGAGTTGTTTAGTCTGAGTTTAGGAAGTTTGTGTTTAGAATACAATTTTCTTTAACATGAAGTTTGAAATATGTGTTTATGGTAGTTTATTTTTTTTTTCTTTTTGTTGTATTGTATAGTTAAATGTATATTACATATTATTTTTTTAAAAGTTAAAAAAATAAATATTATTTAGGAAATTACAAATAATCCAGGCTTCGGTCGATGGAGAGAGAAATTTTGGATGAAATCGAAGATAAGGAATCGTGAGGTGATGAAGACAAAGAGAGAAAGGAAAAATCGGTAAATTGGGTTAAAAAAGAAAAAAAAAACAAAGAGAGAGAAGAAAAATCGATAAATTGGGTGGAAAAAATCGGCCAACGGAGTGAAAAAAAAAATAACAGAAAAAGAAGAACAAAAAAAAAAAAGACAGAACTTCTACAGTGTTACTGTAGCAAGTTGCGGGTTAACCCCAACCCGGGTTTAATAACTCGGTGCCCCAAACGTGGGGTGGGTTATTTAAGCCCACCCCACCCATGTTGGAGGCCCAAACAGCCCCCAAGGCTCTAGAGCTGGATTCCCACCACACGATTTCACCACTATCCCTCGAAGCCACGGTATTTACGGTATGTCTGTCGAATTGAATGCCTTGAAGCCTCACCTAATCGCCTACTCAACACACAAATTATGAGGAGCAATTTCTTTTCGGTGGCGTGTTGCATGTTTTTCCTCTCGAAGCCATAAATGAAATTATTTTGAATTATTGGGAATCGTTCACGAATTTAAAAAACCAGCATTCCCTTTTAAGTTGTTGGTCGACCATTTGTCTGCCTCTTTATTACTCTGTGTGCAGTCATGCACACACCTGCAGTGATGGATTCTTTGTTGGATGTATCACTTCCTCAGGGTATACATATTTTGTCCCCCAGTTTCGTGTGTTCATAAGGTATACATACCCAGTCCCCCAGATTTTTGTATGTCCCCCAGATTTGTGCGTTTATATTTATTGGTGAGAGTTTAGAATAAATCACATACCGAGTCCGTGTTTCAAGCTTTCCCCCATCCATTTTTAGACTTTGAAAATTATCTAATAAATTCACGAGCCTTCAATTTTTGTGTCTAATATGTCTTTGAAGTGTAAAATATGTCTATTAAATTCTTAAACTTTTGATTTTGTGTCTAATAATTCTATGAACTTTCAACTTTGTGTCAACATGTCCTTGACTTATTCAACATTTTTAAAATGCATAAATATATTGAACACAAAATTGAAAATTTGATGTCTTTATTAGACACGAAACTCAATTTTATTTTTAGCAGATCTTAAGGACAAGGGAAACATCTCCACAATGCTATGATATTGTCCACTTTGGGCCTAAACCCTCGTGGCTTTACTTTTGGTTTCAAACAAAAGTCCTCATGCCCATTGGAGATAATTATCACCCCTTATATACCCATGATCTTTCCCTTTTCTAGTAAATGTGGGATATTTTCTAGCCAATGTGGGATATTGTTTGTATCCTAACAATTCTCCCCTCAAACTGGGATATTTTCTAGCCAATGTGGGATATTGTTTGTATCCTGACAATTCTCCCCTCAAACAAAGTACCACACTTAAGCCTACTTTGTTCCCAACAATCCTCCCCTCGAACAAACATGTGTAAAATATTAATTTACTTTACATTCTTGCCAACAATGGGGATATAGTTGAAATGGTAGAGCGCTCACTTAGCATGCGAGAAGTACAGGGATCGATATCCTGCATCTCCATTTCTTTTCTTTACAATTCTCCCCTCAAGCTGGGATATTTTCTTGAATGTGGGATATTGTTTGTACAAACAATTCTCCCCTCAAACAAAGTACCACACTTAAGCCTACTTGGTTCCCAACAATCCTCCCCTCGAACAAACATGTGTAAAATATTAATTTACTTTACATTTTTACTAACAATGGGGATGTAGCTCAGATGGTAGAGCGCTCGCTTAGCATGCGAGAGGTACGGGGATCGATACCCTGCATCTCCATTTATTTTCTTTTTTGTGCTATTCTGAATCTCTTTTAAGCAAACTAATAATTATGTATTGTTTGTATCCTAACAATTCTCCCCTCAAACAAAGTACCACACTTAAGCCTACTTTGTTCCCAACAATCCTCCCCTCGAACAAAGTACCATGACCTCCCCACAGATAGGATCCTTGAGCAACCCGGAAAGCTCAACCACCCCACAGATAGGATCCTTGAGCAACCCGGAAAGCTCCACGACCCTCAGATAGTCATTCAAATGGAGGCAAAGTACCATGACCTCCCCACATCCTTAAGCAACTCGGAAAGCTCAACCACGACCCTCAAATGGAGGCAAAGTACCATGACCTCCCCACATCCTTAAGAAACTCGGAAAGCTCAACCACGACCCTCAGATAGATAGTCATCCTCGACCTCCCCAGATAGGATTGAATTACACTTGAGCATACATTTGCTCTAATTATGACTTTTGCTCTAATTATGACTATGTTATTGGAGACTCATCAATATCTTTTATTCGACACTCGAGAATTATTTTACAAACATGGCTATCAATATCTTTTATTCGACACTCGAGAATTATTTTACAAACATGGCTAAGTTAGGGACATAGCTCTGATACCACTTATTAAGGAATGATATTGTCCACTTTGGGCCTAAACCCTCATGGCTTTACTTTTGGTTTCACCCAAAAGGCTTCATGCCAATTGGAGATAATTGTCACCCCTTATATCGCCATGATCTTTTCATTTTCTAGGCAATGTGGGATATTGTTTGTATCCTAACAATAGAGTTGTTAAATTTTAAAAAGTGTTGAATATGTTATGGATCTAATAGGTCTCCGAACTTTGATTTTATGTCTAAAAATTCAAATGTTTCTCTAAGAAAAGTGAAACTCATCGTTTCAAAAAAAAAAAAAAAAAAAATGAAGTAAAGAATTAGGATACAACAAACATAAATTTCAAAAACAGAAAACTAAAAACGAAATGGTTATCAAATGGAGCCTTAATGACCTATTAGACACAAAGTCAAAGTTCGTGAACCTATTAGATGCAAACATAAATATTGAAAGACTAAGCTTATAATTTAACCATTAAAATATCATCATAAATATGGAGTGAAAAGCTTAATAGAAGGGTAGATGTATAATAAAAAAATAAGCCAAAAAAATCCATGAAAGCAAAAACTGAAAAATCTAGTAATCATAAACATTTGTGAAATGTTGATTTTTTTTTCAAAGGTAATATAGATTTTTAAAAATCTAGTAATGATACACATTTCTTTATTAAGTATCTATTCTATTAAGTTTTTTTTTTCTTTTAAATTCTAGAACTCAGGATATGGCTTATCCCTCTCCCACCCATTGTTTCGTTGAGTCATTGAATTCACCTCACCTCCTCCATTTAGTTCCTCCCTATGGTAAAATATTTTTTGTTTTTGTTTTGTTTATTCCACATTTTTTCCCTACTTTTATCTCTCTTTTAGGCCGACACTCAGTTGATTGTTTTGTTTATTTCACATTTTTTTCCTACTTTTATCTCTTTTTTTATGCAGATCTGAACACTCAGGTGATTGCGTGCCATCGTTTAATCGAGTGTTCGAGCTTAATCGAGTTACCCAAGCTTTTTCTCGTGACGGTGTTGTTCCCGTTCAGGTATTTCTTCTTTAAATTACTTCTTTAAATTAATAATCTACCCTTTGTTTTTTTGTTTTTTTTAATTATCATAACATTTTATACATTTTTTTCGAATCACCTTTGTCTTTGGGAGTTAGCTCTAGTCATTTGGACTTCTTGTTTAGTTGTTATATCTTGAGCTAAGAAACTTATTTAATTTAGTATATGGATTGTTTTATGGGACTTAGTTCTGCCTAGTATTTTGGCGTTTGTTTAGACATTATATTTTGAGCTAAAAATGTGAATTAATTTAGTATATGAACGGTTTTGTGAGAGTTAGCTCAACCCAGTATTTTGTGTTTCTCGCGGCAGCCACCGAAAAACTCTGCTCTCTGCTAACAACGTCGTCGCTCCACTCTCGTCACTCGAAATAAGGTACAACCACTCATAAGTTAAAGGTGAAGTCGGTAAGCACGAGTGGAGACGATTACTAATGAATTCATCTTTTAAAAAAGGCTTTTCTTACCCTTTTTTCCTTTAGTTTATCTTCCATTTTTTGTTCTTATCTTTTACCCGTGTCATTATTACGACTAAATCCGGTTAATCTACTTTGGGCCCAGGTATGAACCGAACCGAACGGTTGGGCCCAGGCGTGAACCGAACCGAACGGTTGGGCCCAAGCGTGAACTGAATCGAACGGTTATCTGTTATTTTTCGCATTATTACATTTGCTAGTTTACAATCTCTATAAAATTTGTTTTATTGTTCGCATTATTGTGCATATTGCATTAAATTTTTTGATTGATTGCACATTGTTGATGCATATGATTATCCTAACTTTCACGTTAAAATCGACATCGACATTGAAATTGACATCGACTTTGGCATTGGTATATGCATTAGCATCGACTTTAGCATTGACATTGACATCTGAAATCAACAATTTGTAATCTACAATCTACAATATGCATCTGCAATTAACAATCAATAATGAAGGTGATATAAAATTAGGACATTAACCTTAACAAATTAAGGCTAGAACAATCAATAATGAGCATAACATTGTGAACTTCTTCTTCTTTCTCTTTTCTTTTTCAATTTCTGATTTTTCTTTTATTTTTTTTCCTCCTTCTCCCTTCTTCCCCCTCCTTCCCTCTTCTCTCTTCTCTCTTCTCTCTTCTCTCCCATGGTCGTCGACGACTTCCCTCTTCTCTCTTCCCTCCCATGGTCGTCGCGTCGCCGACTATTTTTTTCTAAAAAAAAAAAAACAGATCTGTAGATTATTTTTGAAAACGTGGAGAGGGGAAGAAGTGGAAGGAGGGGAGGAAGGGGGAGAGAAGGGGAGGAAGGGGGAGATGGAGAGGGAGAAGGGGGAGATGGAGGGGGAGATGGAAAAAAAGGGAAGAGAAAAAAAATGAGAAAAAAAAAATAGTCGTCGGGGACGTGACGACCATGGAAGGGAAGAAGGAAGGAGGAAAAAAAAACAAAAGAAAAATCAGAAGTTGAAAAAGAAAAGAGGAAGAAGAAGAACGAGAAGAATCAGATGAGTAAAAAGAGGAAGAAAAAGAAGAATTTTTTTTTTTTTTTTTTTTTAATAATTAAAAAAAAAATTAATTAAAAATAGGTGTCACGTCAGCATTATGTTAGGACTTAACAAAATTTTTGACGGAGGGACAAAAAACGAACCAAATTCAAACTTCAAGAGTGTAATTGTTGGATTTGAAAACCTTAAGAACCCAAGTGCTACCAAACCCAAACCTGGGGGACCATTAGGGTAATTTGCCCTATTAAAATGAGGATGTATATATTAGGGGTATACATATTAGATAATATTAATGGTTGTAAATTAGGGGTATATAACAATGTATATATCTGTTAAAAAATTATCATGGATATATAAAGTTTAATATTAATTGTCTTAAATTAGGGGTATATATAACTGTGTATATATCTGTTAAAAATTTACCTTGGATATATAAAGTTTAATATTAATGGTCATGAATTAGGAGTATATATAACTGTGTATATATCTGTTAAAAATTTACCTTGGATATATAAAGTTTAATATTAATGGTCATGAATTAGGAGTATATCTGTTAAAAATTTACCTTGGTTAATGTTGGTTATGGTTGTTAATTTTCATATTTATATGTATTCAAGAGATGTTTTATATATATTTGATGGTATATGTTGTTAATATATATGAAGTTTCAATATTTTTAGATAATGATGAGGATTAAAAAAATTAAAGATCATGAAAGAAGGAAGAGTCAAAGACTTTTATGATGTTCACGATGTGCTAAAAGAAAAGATAAAATAAGGAGGTGGTGGTTCTTTATGAGGTATACTATATATACTTTTTCTATAATGATATTAAATTTATTGAAAATGAATATGTATAATGTATTTAATCATAAATGATTTCAGGATGATACATCTGACGATAATGTTGAGTATCCGGTGAAAATTGATGTGGGTAAAACGACACAATCAAATATATTAAATAGGATAATTGGGAATATGGGTAGGATGCTAAATGCAATCAAGCCAACGAAAATGACGATTGATATAGAGGAAGATAATGTAAGCTCTAAATTTATTCGATTCAATATTAAATAAAAATTATCTATAAATATTTTTATGACTCACGTTAAAATGTTTGCAGGATGAGATGAAATGTGATGAAGAAATCATTAACAACACTCAAATTGTTCCATTCAGTGATATATACAAGGTAAATTTTTAACAAACACTGTGTTATATTCATATACACGATATTTATCAAATTTTTTATTTGTAGTTTGCTTACGAGAATATTAAGGAAGGAGGAAAAAATGGTAATTTCAGTGAAGTAGCCAAAAACGATACCAAAGTACAAGATGATAATGATAATGTAGACAATCAGAATGACGTAGTTGAGACGAAAGAAGAAAATGAAGGCAATAGACAAAAGGAGGCTGAAACAAATATTGATGGTAGAGACCAAATCAATGACGAAGAAGATGATTTGACATTGTCTTTTAAGCGAGCTAAAATCTTTATGAAAATAAAAGAGATGGTGGATCCTGAAAAAGTTGTACATTTACTGTTTATTAATATATAATTAGTACACTTTTACACCTAACATTGTAATGATCAACAAATTATAGATAACTCCAAAGAAGAAACAACGGAAGAGAAATTATGGAAGTACCTCTTATGAGACGTATACGAAAAGAGTAATAACTTTTACACCTAACATTGTAATGATCAACAAATTATAGATAACCCCAAAGAAGAAACAACGAAAGAGAAATTATGGAAGTACCTCTTATGCGTATACGAAAAGGGTAATCTGAAAAATATATTTTCTATATAGTATCATCTATATAAAGAGAACTCAAGGTTTAAAAATCTTATATACTATCTTTTTTTACTCAGTAGATAACAAGACAACAATGGAGTGTGTTAAAGCAAATGATAAATGACTGGGTTTTTTTTTTTTTTTAATTTCTTCGAATAGAAAGAGTTTTTCCTAAGAGCATATTTTTTTACGCACCACTCACTAGGCTTTTTAGCTCACTTTTTTTTTAAATTTTTAACAGAGGTAGCACTCGTGTTTCCGACAAGCCCATCGAGGTTGAAATATGCCACCAGTCTTATCTAGATTACATGTCATTTTTCATGTGAACATAGTATTGATGCATTGATTTTGTTAACTAGAGTGACTACCATTATTTTTAATTACATGATACTACATTGAGATTTATAATAGCTTTATAAACTTAAAATTGCATGTTTTTCACTATTGAATCTCTTGATGTGATTTTAAGTTCATAAATAGCCTCTAACAGTGTGCGAGAAGATGCACCGAGTTGTAGTTGGTTGTTAAATGAGGACAAATATTTTGAAGTGTAAAATTTTTCATTTCAGGTCTGATTTATCCAATTTTTAGGGAAAACTCTGCTCAAATTTTTATAAACTTTATTTCAATACAGTTTTTGCCAGCCACATGTTGTTTAAAAAATGTGTTTAGTTTTTTTAAGTTCGACAATAGATTTCATAGTTTAGTTGGGATCTATTGTCGGCACGCCACGTTCTAGGTTTGGGAGGGTAATCTGGGGCATTGTGTGACAAGTATACGCATTAGCATCGACTTCAACATTGATATAGGACATGTTTGAGAGTGATGGTTGAATTAGTCATTGTTGAATTAGTGATTGAAGTATAATTAATTTTGTAAAATTGATTTTTATACAATCATTTTCAAGTTTGGATGAAGTGATTTTCATAGAATGAGAAGTGATTTTAAATTATTCATGTTTAGTTTCAAAATTGATTTTAGAATTGCTAAATTACCAAAAGGGCATTAATTAAAGACATTATTTAACTAAACATTTATTAACTATTGACTAACCAACTATAAAAATAATATGCATCATAAATATCAAAATACAAAATTATGACCCATATACTTCATTCAATCTTAAAATGTTTGTATTATTATAAAAACTTAAATTACATATTTTGTATTGAAACACAAACTATATAATAAAAACATTAATAGATATAAGAAGTTTTGCAATTTTCTCTCGCTCCTCTTCCATCATCTCTCTTCCATGGAAAGAAGTTTCACTTTCTTCATTAACATTCGACTCATTTTTGTCAGCACTTGAAGGCAACAAATCTTCATCGTCATCATAAGGCTTGAAGTCAAAATCGATAATAGAATGAGTTCTAATAAAATTATGAAGTGTCATTGATGCAACAACAATCTTCACTTATTTTTCGAAAGAAAAACGATGCATATGCTAACATGATTGAGATGAGCACATTAGCCAAAGTCTGGAATTTCAGATCCAATAAGCTTGATGTTCAGAAAGTTAGAAGCCTAAAACCAAAAACATATCCATCATCATCCATAACCCAACAAAGAAAAGCCTCATATAGAGAGAATTTATGCAACAAATATGAGTTAAAGAGAAGAAAGCTCCTCAATTGAGTAATCTAACCGGAAATAATTTGAGGAACTGGGAAATCAACAATGACTTTTGTTAAAGTTCTTGTGATGCCCAAAGCCCAAAACTAGAATATTAAAGAACCAAGTTGATATGATCCTCTTCCATACTTGTAAAGCCCAAGGACAACACATTAGGCTGCAAAAGAAACTTTGATCCTACATAAGACATATTAGGCTACAAAAGAAACTTTGATCCTACACAAGACATATTAGGCAACCACCATGGCTTAAAATCATTTTGTCTAAGCTCTTGTATCTCAAAGTTATTATTGACCACTAGTCTAGACCAGTGTTTTAAAAGGCGCAAGGCGCACTAAGGCGCAAAAACCCTCTGGAGCCTAGGCGCAAGGCGCACAATAAAGCGCGGGCTTTATTTTGCGAGGCGCACTATATATAAAAAAACATTAAAAAAAAATATACATGTATATATACACAATTTAAAGACTTTCATGGAAAGAAATGAGTGTCTAACAAAAAACAAATATAAAATGTAAACAATAGTCTTTAAACATAAGTCTTCAACTCAACTCAACAACAATAATCATAAATCAATAAAACTAAAATCCTAAGTATCAAGATCAAACTCATCATCTTCATCACTAAATAGTTCTTCAGCTTCATCCTTTCCATCATTGGACTTATAGCCATCTGTATCTTCTTCTTCAGTCTCAGAGTCATGAAAATTTACTAGTTTGGGTTTGGGTCGTGGACCTCGTGGCGGAGGCGGTGGCGGTTTGGAGGAAGAACTAGAGGATTGACCTTTATCCTTGGTTCTTGATGAGCTTCTAGAATAATATGCTAGTTCTTTTGCTCCGGAAGCTCTTGAAACATCGCCCCATGTTAAATCATCATCATCAAATACAAAATCCTCATCCTCTCCAGAATCATCATCCATTCTCCCAGTCAACCACTCATTACTATCATCAATATCTTTTAAAGTTATGGGGTCGATGAGATCTCGAACATTATATCGACGTTTCAATGCTCTATTATATTTGATGAACACCAAATCATTCAGGCGATATTGAGCAAGTCTATTCCTTCTCTTGCTATGAAGTTGCAAGTATAAGGAGAGTTCCATGACAATTCAAACAATAAAACTTAATTCTCAAGATACTCGAGTAGAATTTAACTAACCTGTTCAAAAACACTCCAATTACGTTCGCATCCAGAGGCACTACAAGTAAGACCTAAAATTCTCATAGCTAACTTTTGCAAGTTTGGAGCTGATTGTCCAAAATCATCCCACCATTCCACTATAGATGAGAAGTTCAAACCTATGTTAATAGCTTTCAATTCAACAAAAACATTATCAAACACTCGGAGTACATTTTACTTGGAGATCTTTTGTTTCTTTGTCGTATGGCTATCATTTGGCCAAAAGATCCTTCAGCTTTCTTGTACTTGGTCAGCTCTTCAAGTATATTGTCTTGAGCCTCTAGAGAAGGAACCATTCTTGACATACATGTGTAAAACCCATTCGTAATTTCATCATCCTTTTGAATGTTAGGATTTGAATAATAGAATTCTGGGTTTAAACAATAGCCTGCTGCATGCAAGGGACGATGCAACTGAAGCTCCCATCTTTGATCAATGATTTCAAAAACCTTCTTGTATTTTTCTTCCTTTCCATTAAATGATTTAGCTATGGCCTCCTTAGCTCTATCCATTGCCTCATAAATATATCCCATTGGAGGCTTCTTCTCGCCATCCACCAACCTAAGAACTCGAACTAGAGGGCCTGAGACTTTCAGAGCAAACACAATTGTGTTCCAAAAAGTAGCATTCAGAATATGTTGAACAACTCGCTTGCCCAGTGCTTCTTTGCTCCATTTGTTATTCTTCCATTCATCCGAAGTAAACATCTTCCTCAAGTTGTTCTTCTGACGATGTATGCTTGATAATGTCATGGAAGCTGTAGCAAAACGAGTCTTAGCTGGTCTAACCAACTCCTTTTCACCAGTAAATCGTCTCATCATATTTAACAATCCAAGACGACCATAAATGAAATTACTTATCTCCATGCCTCTTTTCAGTGTTTGGCGAATATTTGGGATCTTGTATATATCCTCCAACATCAAGTCTAAACAATGAGCAGCACATGGTGACCAAACTAAATTTGGTCGTTTTGCTTCTAACAATCTCCCTATTAACAAATAACAAAGTAAAGTAAGATAAGATTAGACACCTTAAAATGATGTGTAAGATTGTGAGACTAATTTCAAAAGGAGCTAGCATTACCTGCCATCACATTTGCCGAAGCACTATCAGTAACAACTTGTACAACATTGGCTTCTCCAATGCGCTCTACAAAGTTGTCAAGCAATTCAAACATTTTCTTCCCATCCTTCACGTAAGATGAAGCATCAATGGATTCTATGAACATGGTGCCTTTTGGACTATTAACTAAGAAGTTAAGTAATGTCCTACTTCTCCTATCCGTCCATCCATCGGTCATGATAGTGCATCCAACCTTGGCCCACTCCTCCGTATGACCCGTCATCAACTCACGGGTGTTTTCCAACTCTTTTTTTAAACATGGCACTCTCAGTTCATGATAGGTCGGTGGTTTCAATCCAGGGCCAAATTGTCCTATTGCTTCTATCATGGGTGCAAAACTCGGATAATTGCAAGTATTGAGAGGAATTCCAGCATCGTAGAACCATCGAGCAATTCTTTGAATCGTGTTCTCTCTCATCTCCTTTTTGTAGACCGCATTCAATGTTGCTTGCTTCCCTTTACCCTTATCATTCGTGCGATTTTGAACCACAGTTTCTGGGTTAAGAGTAAAATATGAATCCATTGGACCCTTTTGTTTTGGCTTCTTAGAAGAAGACTTTATTGATTCTAAACTGGATGTCGATCTTTTGCTCGAATGGGTTATCAACACATCATCTTCATCATCTTCATCATTGCCATAATTTTCAACATCATCAATGTCTGGAATCAAATTTCGTTGGCTTTTAATTTCCTTTTTCTTGGTCATGTATGCTTGAAGTTCTTCCTTAACATGATCCGGACATTTTCTACAGGCCGTTGCATTTCGATAACCACCAATAAGGTGTTGCTTCATTCTATAAACCCCTCCTTTGGTTATTTTTGAACAAAAACTACAAACCATTGAATTTACATTTTCGGCATTTTCCAATCGAGAATATTTCCATGCGGGATCTGTTCTTAAACTATCCTCAGCCATTTGAAACTAAGGAACTAATAGTCTAAGTCCGAGAGAAAGAGACTGAGGGAGAGCCGAGACTCGAGAGTGAGGGAGAATCGGAGATACCTATTTCCGACGGCGAGGTCCGACGTCCGACGGCGACGGAGAGGTGACGTCCTACGGTGAGGGCGACGGTCGACGGTGAGGGCGACGGCGAAGTCTGATGGCGATGGAGTGGGTGGGGAGGCAGCCGAGAGGGAGAAATCGAAAGGCTGGGGAAAAAAAATCGAAGAAGAAATGGGGGGGAGAGAGAGAGATCTGAGGATTTTAAAAAAAAAAACCCAAAACGCAAATAACCCTTGCGTTTTGGTTTTGGTTTTTTTTTTTTTTTTAAATAATAAAAACGCTGCCGTTTTGATTTTAAAAAAAAAACAAAAAAAAAACGAATAGGCGCGCGCCTTGGGGCTTTTCGAAAGGCGCGGCTGAGGCGCGCGCCTTTGTCAATGCGCCTCGCCTTTCCAAGGCGAGTCGCTAATGTTGCGCCTTGCGCCTCGATGCGCCTAGGCGCGCGCCTTGGAGGGCTTTTTAAAACACTGGTCTAGACCTATGATCAAGTCATTCCACTCTTGAAAGAAATATTATTGATATTTAAACACTTAAAAAAGAGAAGTTTATTGGGCTAAAACCACTTTTCATATCGATAATAATCTACGATGTAAAAGAAGTAAATTCAATATTGATAGTAATTGATCCAAAAAAACAACAAAAGGGAATGGGCACTTTAGACTAAATAAACAACCTAATTATACCATTCCAAAGGAACATAGTCATGATCAAACTTACTAATCCACTAATTCAGATTAATCTGCAATTACACGCATCTGCATAACAAGAAAGCAAGATCGCTTACTAACAATACATCTGATTAATATTGAAACAAAAGAAAAGCTACAAATTCAAGTTAGAAAGCCAATTTGTAGAAGAGTGAAGGAGAAAATGGTCACAGATCACTAATCAACAGATTTATGAAAGAAATCCACCTTTAAATTACATGCAACAAAGAATCTGAAATCCCCAATTTATCGACAAAGGAAAAGAAAGAGAAACTCACCAAGATTAGATCAAAGAAGGTATTCTGACCAACCTTGACAAATTCAGCATCCTAGGTTTTGAGACCATCATCGATGGCTTTGGAATCCTTATCATCGGTCTCGACATGCTTCTTACAGTACTCGCAAGAACGGAACTGGTGACATTGGGAGAAAAGAAGAAACAAAAGTTTTCTATTGAAATGTGCAAAATGGAAAAGAGGAGAAAGTAAAACATGGCATGTCCAAATTTGAGAGAACATATATGATCCTAGATTACTCATTATGGAAACATCAAATTTGCATCCAAAGAACACCAAAATTGTAAAATAAGAACACCTTGAGAATTAGTAAACACAGTCCATTTGGTTAATTCATCCACAGATTAACAATCAACTAATTGAGTTATTGATTTACCAAGGTTGCTGAGGAAAATCAGCCTTGTAGCCTTGATACCAATTCAGTCCGGGAAAATTACCAAGCAAATCCAGCACATGGGATTAGAACTAGACTCAAAATATCAAATCTATCTTTATGTGTCCATATATCAAGGAAAATTGACCTACTTCATAAAGTGAAATCTTCATGGTAGGATTAGAACTAGGCTCAAAATATCAAACCAATTATATTATTGACACAATACATTGCCTTGAAAATCAAAATATGAAACTAATTGTATCATTTCTAATATCGACAAATGAACCTTCTTCATTGGCCTTTATTTAATATCGACAGATGAAACTCATTTGTTAATAATCCACTTCATTTCTCTTGAACTAGACAAGTGAACCCTCTTCATTTGACTTCTTGGCTAGAATTAGCTACCATACACGTTACACCCCATGAAATTATACTATCATCATGGACTTAGTAAAGCAACAATCATTTCATTAACACGAACAATAAACGTTTGAGTTATCTCTCTTATATGCTTCTATATTACCCCATTAGAACAAAATCAAATCCAGAACTAAATAAATGTAAATAAATGATGGACATATCCCTTTCTTGGCTAGAATTAGCTACCATACACGTTACACCCCATGGAATTATACTATCATCATGGACTTAGTAAAGCAACAATCATTTCATTAACACGAACAATAAACGTTTGAGTTATCTCTCTTATATGCTTCTATATTACCCCATTAGAACAAAATCAAATCCAGAACTAAATAAATGTAAATAAATGATGGACATATCCCTTGATTTCAATCCGTAATCGAGCTTAGGACATACCGAGAGTGATTTTAGGGGTGGGTTCTCTGTCAGCCGATAGAGCTCGCTCCTCCGCCTCTCGCAATAGCAGCTGAACCTGCGACAGCCGAAAGGACACCATGCCTCTGACATCGGCCGACTCCGACGCGACACATAGGACATAACTCCAAATCGCAGAGCGCCATTGGGATTGTGGAAAGTTGTAGGGAAGATTGAGGAGCCAATCGAGCGAGATCGGAGCAGAAAGATCTGAGGAACCAATTGAGCGAGGAGAAAACTTGAGTGAAAGAAATGATTGGAGCAGAAAGATCTGAGGAACCAATTGAGCGAGGAGAAAACTTGAGTGAAAGAAATGATTTTAGGGTTGAGAATAGTATGTTTAAATATAGAGGCAATTTGAATATTTCCACACTAGGTGTAAAATATGATCTGATTCTCGGTACATCAACCCCACAAGAATCACCTATTATCTAATAGTTAAAAAATCAATTTAAAATGATTGTAGATTTTCCTAAAATCAATTTTATTAATTGTCAAACATCATTATTTTAATAGGAAGTAATTTTGGCAAGGGAAAAATTAATTTTGGCCAAGCCAAAATCACTCCCACACATACTCACATTTGAAATCAACAATCATACATTCGAAATCAACAATCAATAATCTGTAATCTACAATCTACAATCTGCATCTGCAATCAACCATCAATAATGAAGGTGATATAGAATTAGATTTTAACAAATTAAGGCGGGAAGAATCAATAATAAGCATGAGATTGTGAAATTCTTCAAAACTGTGGAATTTCTTCTCCAATACTTTTTTCATAGACAAGTTTTCCAAATATTCATCAACTCACTAATTTTAAATCCTCATTCTATTTATGTCGAGTCATTTGCGAGTGTTTAGTGCAAGTTTAATTCCAATGGATCTCAAATTGCATTTGTCATGTGTTTGCCTTCTCAAATGAATTTTTACTGCATTTTTTAATGAGTTGCTTTTCCAAATGGGTTTTCACTGAATTATTAGATGGATTGTCTTTTCAAATAGGTTTTTAGCATATTTTAAAATAGTTTTATTGATAATCATTTCTGCATTAATAATTTTTTTGTAGTTGTGCTCGTGACATCCTACAGTTCGTCGATATAAAGGTATGGAAATGATGAAATGATCACTTGCTATTTCCATTGATAAATGAAGGTATTTATAGGTGCTATTTCCATTGATAAATGAAGGTATTTATAGGTTACAAATGATGCACATTATTCTCCAATATGCCCCCGCAAGATGAAGCTCTGAGAGGAGAAACCAATCTTGGAAAGTATGTGGTTGAACCAGATGCGAGGTAGTGGTTTGGTCAACGCATCTGCTAATTGATCTACTGATGAGACATGGGTGACACAAAGAATGTCACCCTGAACTTGTTCACAGATAAAGTTGTAATCAAGTGCCACATGTTTCATACGAGAGTGGAAGACTGGGTTGGAGCATAGATTGGTTGCTCAAACGTTGTAACAATAGATAATTGGCGTCTGTGTGGAACTTAGACCAAACTCGTCTAGAAGAGAAGTGATCCAACGAACCTCAGCGGCGGTAGAGGCAACAGAGCGATATTCGACTTCAATGGATGAGCGAGTCACCGTACGTTGCTTCTTCGAGCACCAAGAGATTGAATTCCTACCCAAATATATGATATACGCACTAGTGGAGGTAAGTCATCTTTGTTGCTTGTCCAGTCTGCATCAGAGTATGCATGGAGAGTAAGGGGTGATTGGCGATGAAGGAGAACACTAAGATCAAGTGTTCCACATAAGTATCATAGAAGTCGTTTGACAGCATTCCAATGATCAGTAGTCGGGTGATGCATGAACAGTGACAACTTATTGACTGCATAAGCGATGTCTAGACGAGTAAGAGTGAGATATTGAAGGTTGCCGACAATGGTCTGAAATTTGGTTGGGTCAAATAGTGTTGAGCCAGAGTGAAGAGTAAGGACTGGTGTAGTAGCTATAGGTGTAGTGATAGGGTGAGCATCAATCATCTTTGTTCGAGCAAGTAAGTCAATGACGTATCACCGCTGAGAGGGGAGTAAACCGTGGGAATGAGGAACCATCTCAATCCCGAGGAAGTAGTGGAGATTACCCAAATCCTTCAGCGAGAAGCGATGAGCAAGAACCAAGACGAAATTATGGACTGCTAGAACATTATTACCTGTGACATGGATGTCATCAACATATACAAGTAAAAACAGAGTGTCATTGTTATTTGTCTGTATGAACAGGGAAGTGTCAGGGACCGAGTTCGAGGAGTGAGATGCAAGCAGAAATTGACGAAGCTCATTATACCAACCTCGAGGAGCATACTTAAGGCCATAAATAGCCTTTCGTAGGCGGCACATGTGGTGAGGTTGATCAGGATCAACAAATCCTTGTGGTTGAGTCATAAAGACATCATCAGTAAGAGTGCCTTGGAGAAATGCATTGTTGACATCTAGCTGACGAAGATCCCAACCATTTCTGACAGTCATGGAAAGGACAAGTCGAATTGTGGTGGGTTTGACAACTGGGTTGAACGTCTCATGATAGTCAACGCTGGGGCGTTGATGAAACCCTTTAGCAACCAATCGAGCTTTGTACCTGTCAACAGAGCCATCAGGTGAACGTTTTATTCGAAAAATCTATTTACATCCGACTATATTTTGAACCATTGTTGGAAGAACTAACTTCCAAGTACCATTCCTAACCAAGGCATCAAACTCGTCTGACATTGCATGTCGCCATTTGCTGTCTTTGATGGCCTGAGTGACACAAGTTGGCTAAATATCTTGGGCAAGTTGGGTTGAGAGACTAAGTTTGGTTATTGGTTTGAAGATATTATTTTTTAAGCATGTGATTATAGGCGAGGTGCGGGTGATGGTAGTTGGTACGGATGGTAGGTTTGTGGTTGTAAGGTGATCCTGAAGAGGTGGATCAGTGGGTACCAGTGGTGGGGATAAGGTAAGTAGGGGAGAAGAGATTTCTGAAACAGGTGGTGGAAGAGGCACAAGGTTGGTAGGGGCAAGAGATGGGATGAGAGAAGTTTGTTGTGTGATCAGGTTCGATTGACTAGAGGCTGTGGGAGAAACTTGTAGATGGTGTGTAGGTGGTTGGAAGGATGACATGTTGTGGTAACCAAGTGTTGCTGATGGACTTAGTTGGTCGTGCGAGACTTGGTTCGAAAGCTAACATGGGAAATTCAGACTCAATAAAGCGAACATGACGAGATAAGTAAAGTTTCTGAGTGTGAGGATCGTAACACAAGTAAGCGCTTTGAGTGGACGAGTAGACTAAAAAGACACACAGAATGGATCTACTAGAAAGTTTGTGCGGTGAGTAAGGGCGAAGACAAGGATAACAGAGACAGCCAAACGCGCATAGTTTTGATTAATTTGGTGGAGAGTCCAATAATTTATGATAAAAAGAGACTGACTCGAGTGTAGGAGTGGAAAGACGATTAATGAGGTAAATGATAGTGAGAGGTAAGGAAGCACGAGACAAGAGAGAAAGACCGGTTTCAACTATGTGACGATGACGACATTCAGAAAAGCCATTATGTTCTGGGGTATGTGGAGGGGACGTGAGGTGCAAGATTCCATTTGTAGATAAATAGGTCGCAAGTACACTATATTCACCCCTGTTATCTTAGTAGAGAGTCACAATTTTCTTGTGAAAGAAGTTTTCAACAAGTGCTTTAAAATGGGAGAAAATTGTTGCAACCTCAGATTTGCGTGTGATAGGGTAAAGTCAAATATAGTGTATCAAATGATCCACAAATATGACATAATATTTGAACCCATCAATGGAATAAATAAGAGAAGTCCATACATCAGAGAATAATATTTGGAGAATGGAGTGAGACACAAGAGATGATTGAGAGAAAGGTAATTTATGACTTTTATTGCTAAGACAGTCATTACAATAAGAGGTCTTTTGACTGAAGAAATGTACCGCTAGTTGGAATGTAGAGAAAATGTGGCGTAGGATTGACCCGGACGGATGACTCAAGTGATGATGTCAGTCATGGTGAGACACTTTGACACTAGTAAAAGTAGATGGACAAGGTGAGGAAGAGGAGGTAGGCAATTCATACACACTATCTTTAGGTTGTCCTTCCAGCAATGTTGCCTCTGTCAACAGATCCTTCACACGAAATAAATAGGGTAAGAACTCAACAGAAGTGTTATTGGACTTGCAAAATTGAGATATGGAAATAATATTTCTTTTCATGTCAGGAACACATAAAACATCAGGCAATTGAAATTGTTTAGTAGGAGTTGAGAGAGAAGTGGAGTCAGTGTGTGATATATGTAATCCAGTACCATCACCGATAACAATGTCGTTAGGACCATCATAAGAAGTGTGGAGGGAGAGATTGCTCAGGTCAACAGTTACATGGTGAGATGCACCACTATCAAGAAGCCAATTAGGCGTCGTAGAGGTAGTGGCGATGGTTGTATGTGCCTTTGGTTTCCATGAAGAGGTTACTGCCTTGTTGTTGGGTGAGGGCATTCGTCCAGGGTGGAGGAGGGAATCAATTGGTAAATCGGACAATTTGCGACAGTATGACCCACATTCCGGCAACCTTGACACTTACCGAGATATGGGCGATGCTGACGAGGGGTTGACTCTGACTGAGGAGGTTGAGAGGATGACCCCAATCGAGGTGTCAAGGGGAGACGTTGACCACCAGTTCGTGTTGAGGTAACATTCGCTGTGATTGGGTGTAGATAGGATGTCAGTTTTGACTGCTGAAGAAACAGTTCTCGATTGATAAGTTTCTCATGGAGCTCATCAAATGAGATAGGTGTGTCTCGACCTTCAACAATGTCAACGATATGGCGATAGTTATCATTAAGGCCCTCAAGTATTTTTTCAATAAGGTCTTCATGATCTAGAGGTTTTCCTAGAGCAGCGAGTTGATCAGATCGACACTTATGAATTGCATGTATTCAAAAATTGTCTTGGAGCCTTTGGTGGCTCGTTTGAGCCGATCCTTTATTTGCTTAATGTGGCCACGAGTCGGGCGAGCATATGTGTTGGCAAGAATTTTTCATGCTTCACAAGAGGTGGCAACTTGTTGGATCAGGGGTACAAAGGGAGAGAAGATGGAACCGACAAGGGACCAAACAAAAGTTTGTCTTGTCGAAACCATGGAAGAAAAGCTGGTTTTGTAGATGAGGTGTTTGTTGGGTTTTATGTCCTAAAACTCGTAGTTTGTAAACTGAATGAATGTATATATTATATTTCAATAAAGTTGTTATTGAATTTTAGTGAATTGTGTTTGTATTAACCTATACCAATAACTAACACCCATGGCTGTAGTGTGAGTACTTGAACTTCATGTGTGACATGATTGTGAATCAAGTTCAAGTAGACAGCCAAAATGGTCTATAGTATAGGGATAAGGCTGGGTACCTTATCCTGGGGACACTATTGGACGCGGCTCACTTTGTATAGTACAAAACGATGTGATTCGAATCGTTTCATGTAGAGACATGTGAGTGAGGGCGTCCTGTGCAATGAGTTTGCACAAGACCGAACCAAGAAATAAAATCGCTCTTTCTTTATAACACCGTTTACTGTAAAGACCGATTTTTTCATTTGATGACTTAGGTAACTCGATCTCAATCCTGAGCTTACTATGAACTCCTGTTTATTCAACCTTATCCTTTGATTTGTACGGGTGAGAGTGGCCAGATTGCCGACTCAATATGCCTACCATCTTGGGGATAAGATTGAATAAGTGGCTGGGGACATAATTGTAGCAAGATTGGAATTCACTCCTACCCGCTTTAAGGGTTAGTAGAGAGGTTGTTCCCTTTAGTGCTGACTCCAGGTCTTGAACAGTGGGCCCATCCTCTCCTGATCAGGGAGGAATCTGATTTGATGGTTGGACCACAAATCAATTGTTCATTAGAGGTGTCAGTGGTACTTAAGAAACAAGATATAATACAAGGGTTAAACGGTATAAATGACCCGTTGTGATTATGAACGACCTGTGAAGGATCGACTTACTGATGATAGTTATATCAACAGGACACAATATATCTACAGTGAGGAGAGTGCAACCCTTGGACTTTAGTGGAGTCTCCGGGGGTTAACGAATGTTGGTTAGTTCGGTTGAAAGAGTTTTGACCGGATAATCTCGTATCGTTGGAGCTCATGATCTGTAGGTCCTTACGGTTCTCCTGGCTAGCTCGGATAAAGCCGTGAAACAATATAAAAGAAAAGAAAAGAATTTGAATCGTTCAAATTCGGGTTTGTGGAAGAAGAATAGACATATTTAAATATGATTTAAATATGGCTTTGGTCTCAAAACATGAATAGGATTCATGTGCAAAAAGTCGGTTTTCGGAAAATCGGGCTTAATCATATTATTTAATTAATATTTGATATTGAATTAAATAATATTAATTAATTAAAAAAGTTTAATTAATTAAAATATATTAATTAAAAAGTTTAATTAATATATGGACATATTTAAATATGATTTAAATATGAATTTGGTCTTAAAACATGAATAGGATTCATGTGCAAAAAGTCGGTTTTCGGAAAACCGGGATTAATTATATTATTTAATTAATATTTGATATTGAATTAAATAATATTAATTAATTTATATATATATATATATATATATTTTATTAATTAAAAAGTTTAATTAATAAAATAATAATTATTATTTTTAATAATAATAATATATAAATATATATATATATATATATACATGTGTCTTACATGCAAGTGTAAGACACATGTAAGGCATATATATATACACAGTATATATCAGATCAAATGATTCATCAGACTATTTGAATTAAAAAAAAAAAAAAAAAGAAATTCAAAATATGCGTGAGTGCATATTGGGGTTGTTGAATTGAAATAGAAATTTCAATTGAATTCTCTCTCTCTATCTCTTCTTCTTCCTTCGGCAGCTCTCTGTAAAGAAGAAAAATTGTTTTTCTTCTGTGAGCTTCTTCCCTCTTTTCTTGAATTAAAGGAGTCCCACTACTCCGTTTCTCGGCCTGAGGATAGCGGGACTACCGTGGGTGGTCCACGAAGGTTTCGTGAGAAGGCTCGGTGAGCTCGTGAGGAGCTTCTGGCGGTGAATTTGGAGAATTACGAACGACAAGGGTATGTGTTCTAACTTCTCTTTTTCATCGCTTTTGCATGTTTCCATTTGTTTAAATTGATGAAATTAGAGTGTCCATGATCCAAATCGCTTCCGCTGCGTGCCACCAACGCTCCATCAATTGGTATCAGAGCGTTTTTGGCCACTCAATTTCTATCAATTTAAATTATGGTGGGTTTTATTTAGAAATTGTTTCTGAATGGAATTCTAAAGTGAATATCGATTTTGGCATAGTTTCTTTTGAATTTCATTATTTGTAATTGCCCGAGAATGTATGGGCTTTAATGCATGCTAAAGAGTCTGTATTTTTAGAGTCATTAGAGTCCATATAGGTTTCTTTGTGAAAGAAGTTTGAGTTTGAAACTCGCTGAAATGTTCGGTGTAAGTTCAAACTCATTCTAGGCATTACGAGGAGAAATTCGAAGAAAATTTGGCCGAAGCGTTCGGAGGAAGCAAGTTGGTCAAAGGCGGTGCGAAGAGTTCGAAGTCCGCTCAAGACGTGGCTTGTTGATCAAGCTTGTAATAAATTAGTTATTGCTTGCTAAATGCCAAAATCGATCCACTTTAGTATGTTTAATTAATTATGCATTGCGAATGTATGTTTTAATTAAATTCCATGTTTGTATGTGCATAACGTATGCCATATAGATTTAAAATCCCACCGTAGGAAGCATGCTTCATGCATTGAAAATATGTTATAAGTGTTATAATATATCGTATGCATATTTGGCAATTCATGAGTTTTGATATAAAAGTTATATTAATTCATGAATTAGTTGTTGATTAGTTCAAAAGGATAATTGATATAAGTGTTATATTAATTATGAAATTGAATCAACAACATAGGTTGCCATAGTTTTATGCACATGGTATATTATAAGTGTTATAATGTATAGGATGCATGTTTATTCATGAGTATTAATATAAGAGTTATATTAATTCATGAATTAAATGTTGTTTGCTTAATAGAATAATTGATATAAGTGTTATATTAATTATGAAATTAAACATCCAACATTAGATGCATTTTGTTTGTTATAAGTGTTATAATGTATAGGATGCATGCTTAATTCATGAGAATTGATATAAGTGTTATATTAATTTATGAATTAAGAGTTGTATATTTAAAAACATAATCGATATAATTGTTATATTAATTATGAAATTAAATATTCAACTTGTCGTGCCTTAGTGATGCATGTTTGAGAAGCATGTAGAAGTTTGTTGTAGTATGTCTTAGTTTTGCAAAGCGTTGTAAAATTGGCATAGACTTTTAAAATCTATAACAAAGACAAAGGCATGCTCACTTAGGGTTAATGTATCGTTCCGTTTCATTAGATGAATAGGTCGATATCTTGTAAATGCTAAGGTTACAAGAAACTCACCCGGGGACATCCTGTTCGAGGTTGGAGGTATTTAAGCTGACGGTTTACGGAACACCTCCTACCTGGGGACCATCCGGTACTTGAGTAAAGTTAAACCCGGCTTTATGAGCATGCGTGAGTGGTGTGAGGTAATAAAGTGTTTATCACCTAGACATCATAGGTAAAAGTTTGTTTTACCTAGACTTAGGCCTTATTGTCTTAGCCGGATAATGCCTGAGTAATTTACCCATTCCGTCTTAAAATACTTAGTAGAGGTGTTGAGAAGGTATATATGATATGTCCCTCTCCTCCTACGTTCTCTGTTAAGTTCACACCGTGAGAATTATGCTCGGCCTCGTGATGTCAATAGGGCATCCCCATTCGGATGGTATTTGCATAATTCAAGAGCAAGGTGAATGGAGAAAGTATTTATAGTAAGTGGGAGAAGGAAGTATGTCAATACATCCTGCGGTCTCCTCCATTGGATTGAACCGTGAGATTCCTATGTTCTGCCTGCTAGGTGCCCACAAGTGGTACCGATCCATTCGGAGGGCCGTTTCATAGGAATCGGAACATCTCAATCACCATTTATGGATAAAGAAACATAGAGCCATTCCCAACTTTGACATTTCCATTCGGTTGCATCGTTGGGGCCGCCCTATGAATTCTAAAAATGGAGGGTCACACTTACGAGATTTGCTAAGGAGTTAGTAAATCTTGACCAAACAGCGATAACTAAGATGCTATAGGAATATGAGATATTCTGGTATTAGCATTTAGTCAAGAATGTCTTGATTCAGTGAAGGAATGCTTGACTGCCCCTCGGTAGCGACCATTCTGACCCACTGAAGTATCGTTGCAGTTTAATAATGAGTTTTGGGTACATTATTATTCTTTGCTAAATTCTTGATTGGTGTGTAAATTAGGTTAAAACCTTTTCACTAATATTTATTCATTCTCTTTTCAGCATGTCTAGCTCTTTTATTCACTTACTAGCTTCCGATAAGTTAACCGGCGATAACTACGCGACCTGGAAATCGAACTTGAATACGATTCTCGTTCTAGATGATCTCAGGTTCGTCTTATCAGAGGATTGTCCTCCCCCTCCTAGCTCGGATGCGACTCGAACTGTTCGAGAAGCATATGATAGATGGACAAGGGCTAATGATAAAGCCCGAGTCTATATCTTAGCCAGCATATCTGATGTGTTAGCTAAGAAGCACGAGGATATGGTTTCTGCTAAAGAAATCATGTCTTCATTACAGGAGATGTTTGGACTTCCGTCCTCATCGGTCTGTCATGAAGCCCTCAAATTCGTTTACAACTCTCGCATGAAGGAGGGAACCTCTGTTAGGGAGCATGTCCTTAACATGATGGTCCACTTCAATGTGGCGGAAGTAAACGGAGCTATTATTAATGAGTCAAGTCAAGTAAGCTTTATCTTGGAATCTCTTCCGAAGAGTTTCCTTCAGTTCAGAACCAATTTGGTAATGAACAAGATAAAGTATAATTTGACTTCTCTCCTCAGCGAGCTACAGACCTATCAGTCCCTTCACACTTCTAAAGGAAAAGAGAAGGAGGCAAACGTTGTCACTTCTAGGAAATTCCAAAAGGGGTCGTCTTCAGGGAGTAGGTCTGAACTTTCTTCTATTAAGAATAAGAGTATTCAAAAGAAGAAGAAAGATAAAAGGAAGGGAAAAACACCTGCTACTGCTAAGAGAAAGAGTAAATCTACAGACAAAGGAAAATGTTTCCATTGTGGTGTAGATGGGCACTGGAAACGGAATTGCCCAAAGTATCTTGCAGAGAAAAAGGCTGAGAAGGAAAGACAAGGTAAATATGATTTACTTGTTGTAGAAACATGTTTAGTAGAACATGATTGTCATACCTGGATACTTGATTCAGGAGCTACTAACCATGTTTGTTCTTCTTTTCAGGAAACTAGTTCTTGGCAGCCACTTTCTCGCGGTGAGATAACTCTCAGAGTTGGAACTGGAGAGGTTGTCTCAGCTGAAGCAGTGGGAGCTGTAAAGTTGTTGTATAGAGATAGTTTCATTTTACTAGAAAATGTACTCCTGGTTCCTACCTTCCAGAGGAATCTTGTATCTATATCTTGTTTGTTAGAACAGTTGTATAAAGTATCTTTTGTTCATAATGAAGCGTTCATTAGCAAAAGAGGTGTACGTATTTGTTCTGCGAAACTTGAAAACAACTTGTATGTGTTAAGACCAACCGAAGCCAAAGCTAATTTGAACACTGAAATGTTTAAAACAGCTGAGACTCAAACTAAAAGGCAGAAATTTTCTCCTAGTACTTATCTTTGGCACTTAAGACTAGGTCACATTAATCTCAATAGGATTGGGAGATTGGTTAAGAGTGGTCTGCTAAATCGTTTAGAGGACAACTCTTTACCGCCATGTGAGTCTTGTCTTGAGGGCAAGATGACCAAACGATCTTTTTCTGAAAAAGGTCATAGGTCCAAAGAACCTCTAGAAATCGTGCATTCGGATCTCTGCGGTCCTTTGAATGTCAAAGCACGAGGAGGGTATGAATATTTCATCAGTTTCATTGATGATTATTCTAGGTACGGTTATCTTTATCTAATGCATCATAAGTCCGAAGCTCTTGAAAAGTTCAAAGAGTATAAGGCAGAGGTTGAGAACACATTAGGTAAATCGATAAAAACACTCCGATCAGATCGAGGTGGAGAGTATATGGATTTAAGATTCCAGGACTATATGATAGAACATGGAATAGTATCTCAACTCTCAGCGCCAGGAACACCACAGCAGAATGGTGTGTTCGAAAGGAGAAATAGAACCCTGTTAGACATGGTTCGATCTATGATGAGTTATGCTCATTTGCCTAGTTCGTTTTGGGGATATGCAGTAGAGACTGCAGTATATATTTTGAACATGGTTCCCTCTAAGAGTGTTTCTGAAACACCTTATGAGTTATGGAGAGGGCGTAAAGGTAGTTTACGTCACTTCAGGATTTGGGGGTGTCCGACACATGTGCTAGTACCAAATCCAAAGAAGTTGGAACATCGTTCAAAATTGTGCCTATTTGTAGGTTACCCCAAGGAAACGAAAGGTGGTCTATTTTACGATCCTCATGAGAACAAGGTACTAGTATCGACTAATGCCACGTTCTTAGAGGAAGACCACATGAGAGATCATCAACCGTCGAGCAAAATTGTTTTGTCCGAATTTTCCAGGAAAGCTACAGACGGATCAACAACGGTTGTTGATCAGGCTGGTCCTTCTCAAGAGTTGAGAAAGCCTCGACGC
This sequence comes from Herpetospermum pedunculosum, assembly GCA_028017165.1. NCBI lineage: Eukaryota > Viridiplantae > Streptophyta > Magnoliopsida > Cucurbitales > Cucurbitaceae > Herpetospermum > Herpetospermum pedunculosum. Next base: position 8,913,922 of record CM051527.1, read on the forward strand.
AGTGGGAGGGATGTAAGACAGCCTGACCGCTACATCGGCTTGTCTGAAACTCAAGTCGTCATACCTGATGATGGCGTTGAGGATCCATTGACCTTTAAACAGGCAATGAATGACATAGACAAGGACCAGTGGCTTAAAGCCATGGATCTCGAAATGGAGTCTATGTACTTCAATTCGGTCTGGGATCTTGTAGACCAACCAGATAGTGAAAGACCTATCGGTTGCAAGTGGATCTACAAGAGAAAACGAGACCAAGCTGGTAAGGTGCAAACCTTTAAGGCTCGACTTGTGGCAAAAGGTTATTCCCAAAGAGAAGGGGTGGACTATGAAGAAACATTTTCTCCTGTTGCCATGTTAAAGTCGATTAGAATACTCTTATCCATTGCTACATTTTATGATTATGAAATCTGGCAAATGGATGTCAAGACTGCCTTTCTGAATGGTAATCTTGAGGAGAGTATCTATATGGCTCAACCAGAGGGATTCATACTTCAGGGTCAAGAGCAAAAGGTTTGCAAGCTTAATCGATCCATTTATGGATTGAAGCAAGCATCTAGATCCTGGAATATAAGGTTTGATACGGCGATCAAATCTTATGGCTTTGAACAAAATATTGACGAACCTTGTGTTTACAAGAAAGTAGTCAATACTGTTGTAGCTTTCTTAGTCTTGTACGTAGACGATATACTACTCATTTGGAATGATGTAGGGTTCCTAACTGACGTTAAGAATTGGCTAGCGACCTAATTCCAAATGAAAGATTTGGGAGAGGCTCAGTTTGTTCTAGGGATTCAGTTCATAAGGAATCGTAATGTAATGTCCCACATTACCATTAAGGGTATTTTCGTAATTTTCTATTGTTGTTTGTTTATTATGATTGTTATAATTGGAGAAATTCATTTCATATATTAATAATTTATTGAATTTGTATTTAGTTATTTATCCATTAGGAGAGTCAAATATTTATGCATAAAAGGTTAATTAACAAAGAATGTAACTTTAAATTGGAAGTATGATGTGGTTACTTATAAGTATAGTGAATTGTAACTTTTACCATAAGTTATATTATTTTATAAACTATTTTACTACAAGGTAATAAAAGAAGTAAACTATAATTCTTGACATTTACATTCCATAATTTATCCTAGTCAAATTAAGTAGACAAAAGAGGAGGAAAATAGTCATCTTACTTATTAAGTTCTTTAATCTTAGTTAGGTTTTCCTAAGACATCTTTTAGACTTTCACCCAAGGGTCATTAGAAATTTATGAGGGTGAGTTGAAGAGCCAAAGGACATGTTGTAAGACCTCTTGGATGTTCATACAAAGAGAAGAGGAAACACTTGGTTGCTTCAAATTCCAATGAACTTTACTCTTAAGTTCTATGTGTCCTTTCATTGTCATTGCAAAATTGTCTAAAGAAATCTCCAAGGTTTTCTCTCTAGCACCTATTCTAATTCTGTAAATCTCATCTTGAGAAAGGATCACTTGTTTTTCAAGTTGCTTCAAGTGTTGTTCTTGGATTTTACAAGATCGTTCATCGGTTGCACCAAATCGGTAAGAAATGAGTTGTTTTCCATCTAGTTTCGTAGTGATTCTTTCTTGATATTTTTCATAGATCCTAAACATGTTCATACCTATCTTTTCTAAGGTATTCCAGCATCATTTGAATCTAATTAGTTGCTGGAAATTTTCCTCCATTCATCGTTTACGGTAGAGAGGAAAAACACACCATCGGTAAGCCTCTTTTTCTCTATTGTTTGAAATCGTTTAGGGGTTCTCATGGAAAATTTTAGGTGTTGTTTTAGATCTTAAAGTGTTGATTTTGGGGCTGAAAATCAGAATTAAAATGCTTAAAAAAACAATCTTTAAAATTGCTCTAAAATGGTGTTTATCGGTTTACGCTATTTCCTAGTTCTAGCTCGAAATTGATTGATATAGAAGTTTAATTACATTTGTTTTGAATTTTTTTTATCATGTCCAGTAGCATAAAGTAAGCTTAAATATATTTTCAAGGAGTTCAAATTAACTTTCATGATCATATTTTCATAGGGCTTAAATTCGGTAAAAACTAGTATAATTTGTGTTGTCAATTTTTAATGAATTCTATGAAGTAGTAAATTATTTTAATGTATTTTTTATCTATAAATCAGAGCTTAATATGTTCACAAATAGTATCTTATGAGTTTTGAATATTAATTTTATGATTAATTATAACTATGGGAATTAATATGCAAATTAGGTTAGCTAGTAAAGTTAGTGTGTTTTAGCTAGTGGATGAAGTTTCTTTAGCAAAACTAAATTTAAGTTAGACCTAATTTAATTTGTGTCATATGTTATTTAGGAAGCTTTAAAGGATTTAGATTTGAAGCTTGAGGTAAGTGGATTCTATCATAAGTAGCCGAATTGACTGTTGTATTGTATAGTTATGATGTTTGATTAATCTTTTTATTGTGGTATTGATTGTAAGTAATTTATATTATATTGTTTGAATATATGCTTGATTGATTGGTTGTTTTATGATATTTGATGTTTTGCAAAGTATGTTATGTCATGTTATTTTTGTATAGTTTTATACTTCACATGATCTATGTTACTATGATTGGTTTTGAAGCATGCTTAGGTTGAGTATGACATATATGTGTGTTACATTACATTCATGGAGTCAAGTAAAGTAGAGTCATGGAGTTAGGGAAGAATATGCTATGCAAGAAATACCCAAATTAAGCAGTTATGTTATGCAGCTAGATGTATGATATGACAAGTATGGTTTCTGCTAACGGGCTGGGCCCTAGGAAACAAAATTAGTTCATGTTAATGATATTCATAAGGGGCAATTACCTTATAAATATTACATGCGGAATTGACGGTCATGGTATGGGGTATTTCTGCTTAGCATGGCGCCAAATCAAGGATATAAGTATGTATGTAAGGATATGTAAGCAAGTACAAGTATGTTAAGGTAGATTGTTTCATAGTCTACATGTTAGGATGTGATATGCAAGCATGTAAGCATGTTGTGTGTGTTTGAGCATGAAGGTTCCTTATGATAGGAACCACTTACAAGGTATTTTTATACTACCTCTCGTGGTTTTATATTTTTCAGATAGCCCTGTAGATGATGGTGAATTCATCGAGCATGATCTTGGCATTGAAGAGGAAGAACCATGAGATGTGCCCGAAATTTTAAGTTTAATGATTTATGATCACAACTTTAGTTTATGTCTATTTTATTTATAGACACTGTTTTATAATTTCCGCTGCTATAGATAAACTTTAAGTTTTATTTAAGTTGTTAAGACTTATGATTATGGAATTTAGATTTTTATTTAAAAAGAAAATTATGCGTTATGAGTAATTATCCCATTTTAAGTTAATTAATTATATGTAAAATTTGGGGTCATTACACGTAAGAACAAAGTGCTAGCGCTGTCTCAAGCATCTTATATTGACAAGGTGTTGTCAAGATATTCGATGCAGAATTCCAAGAAAGGTTCGCTGCCTTTTAGGCATGGAATTCACTTGTCTAAGGAACAGTCTCCTAAGACACCTCAAGAGGTTGAGGATATGAGACGAATTCCCTATGCATCTGCAGTTGGTAGTCTCATGTACGCTATGTTGTGTACACGACCCGACATCTGTTATGCAGTAGGTATTGTCAGTAGGTTCCAGTCCAATCCAGGATATGATCACTGGACAGCTGTTAAACACGTCCTCAAGTATCTTAGGAGAACGAGAGACTATATGCTTGTGTATGGCGCGAAGGATTTGATCCTTGCAGGATACACTGACTCTGATTTTCAGACTGATATAGATTCTAGGAAATCTACATCAGGATCAGTGTTCACTCTTAACGGAGGGGCAATAGTATGGAGGAGTATAAAGCAAGGTTGTATTGCTGACTCCACCATGGAAGCTGAGTATGTCGCAGCTTGCGAAGCAGCGAAGGAAGCTGTATGGCTTAGGAAGTTCTTGACAGATTTGGAAGTTGTTCCAAATATGAACTTGCCAATCACCCTTTATTGTGATAACAGCGGTGCAGTGGCAAATTCTAAAGAACCTAGAAGCCATAAGCGTGAAAAGAATATTGAGCGGAAGTATCATCTCATCAGGGAGATAGTGCAACGAGGAGATGTGATCGTCACACAGGTAGCCTCGGAGCACAACATTGCTGATCCGTTTACTAAGTCTCTCACGGCTAAAGTGTTTGAGAGGCACCTAGAAAGTCTAGGGCTGCGAGCTGCTCAGTAGGACAGTGGGAGAAACTTTAGATATTTGATATTCTAGTTCTCTCGACCAGCATGTACTCCACTGACGTTTTAGTCCAAGTGGGAGTTTGTTGGGTTTTATGTCCTAAAACTCGTAGTTTGTAAACTGAATGAATGTATATATTATATTTCAATAAAGTTGTTATTGAATTTTAGTGAATTGTGTTTGTATTAACCTATACCAATAACTAACACCCATGGCTGTAGTGTGAGTACTTGAACTTCATGTGTGACATGATTGTGAATCAAGTTCAAGTAGACAGCCAAAATGGTCTATAGTATAGGGATAAGGCTGGGTACCTTATCCTGGGGACACTATTGGACGCGGCTCACTTTGTATAGTACAAAACGATGTGATTCGAATCGTTTCATGTAGAGACATGTGAGTGAGGGCGTCCTGTGCAATGAGTTTGCACAAGACCGAACCAAGAAATAAAATCGCTCTTTCTTTATAACACCGTTTACTGTAAAGACCGATTTTTTCATTTGATGACTTAGGTAACTCGATCTCAATCCTGAGCTTACTATGAACTCCTGTTTATTCAACCTTATCCTTTGATTTGTACGGGTGAGAGTGGCCAGATTGCCGACTCAATATGCCTACCATCTTGGGGATAAGATTGAATAAGTGGCTGGGGACATAATTGTAGCAAGATTGGAATTCACTCCTACCCGCTTTAAGGGTTAGTAGAGAGGTTGTTCCCTTTAGTGCTGACTCCAGGTCTTGAACAGTGGGCCCATCCTCTCCTGATCAGGGAGGAATCTGATTTGATGGTTGGACCACAAATCAATTGTTCATTAGAGGTGTCAGTGGTACTTAAGGAACAAGATATAATACAAGGGTTAAACGGTATAAATGACCCGTTGTGATTATGAACGACCTGTGAAGGATCGACTTACTGATGATAGTTATATCAACAGGACACAATATATCTACAGTGAGGAGAGTACAACCCTTGGACTTTAGTGGAGTCTCCGGGGGTTAACGAATGTTGGTTAGTTCGGTTGAAAGAGTTTTGACCGGATAATCTCGTATCGTTGGAGCTCATGATCTGTAGGTCCTTACGGTTCTCCTGGCTAGCTCGGATAAAGCCGTGAAACAATATAAAAGAAAAGAAAAGAATTTGAATCGTTCAAATTCGGGTTTGTGGAAGAAGAATAGACATATTTAAATATGATTTAAATATGGACATATTTAAATATGATTTAAATATGGCTTTGGTCTGAAAACATGAATCGGATTCATGTGCAAAAAGTCGGTTTTCGGAAAACCGGGCTTAATCATATTATTTAATTAATATTTGATATTGAATTAAATAATATTAATTAATTAAAAAAGTTTAATTAATTAAAATATATTAATTAAAAAGTTTAATTAATATATGGACATATTTAAATATGATTTAAATATGAATTTGGTCTTAAAACATGAATAGGATTCATGTGCAAAAAGTCGGTTTTCGGAAAACCGGGATTAATTATATTATTTAATTAATATTTGATATTGAATTAAATAATATTAATTAATTTATATATATATATATATATTTTATTAATTAAAAAGTTTAACTAATAAAATAATAATTATTATTTTTAATAATAATAATATATAAATATATATATATATATATATATATATATATTTATATATATATATATATATATATATATATATATATATATTTACATGTGTCTTACATGCAAGTGTAAGACACATGTAAGGCATATATATATACACAGTATATATCAGATCAAATGATTCATCAGACTATTTGAATTAAAAAAAAAAAAAAAGAAATTCAAAATATGCGTGAGTGCATATTGGGGTTGTTGAATTGAAATAGAAATTTCAATTGAATTCTCTCTCTCTATCTCTTCTTCTTCCTTCGGCAGCTCTCTGTAAAGAAGAAAAATTGTTTTTCTTCTGTGAGCTTCTTCCCTCTTTTCTTGAATTAAAGGAGTCCCACTACTCCGTTTCTCGGCCTGAGGATAGCGGGACTACCGTGGGTGGTCCACGAAGGTTTCGTGAGAAGGCTCGGTGAGCTCGTGAGGAGCTTCTGGCGGTGAATTTGGAGAATTACGAACGACAAGGGTATGTGTTCTAACTTCTCTTTTTCATCGCTTTTGCATGTTTCCATTTGTTTAAATTGATGAAATTAGAGTGTCCATGATCCAAATCGCTTCCGCTGCGTGCCACCAACGCTCCATCAGTGTTGTCAATGGAAATAGTTTTGGGTGGGCATTGATGAGATTCATCAATATATTTGTGGAGGTCGTAATCTATTAGGATGACTTCAATTTGAAGTTTCCAGGCAAGATAGTTTGTGGAGGTAAGTTTTAGGATGTTTTGATGAGGGATGTTGATGAGTTGGAGATTTTTTGTGTTGGGGGTGATGACTACTTGAGGGGTGGTGCTATTAACCATGACCATAGTTGATCGTTGCGCTTAGGAAGAAAGGAGATTGGGAGCAAAAGCTCTGATACCATATAAAGGTATGAAAATGATGAAATGATCACTTGCTATTTTCATTGATAAATGAAGGTATTTATAGGTTACAAATCATCTATTTATGAACTATTTGAAGTTACAACAACAACCAAATATGATGGTAAACTTGTTAATGGTTCTACAACTTAGGAAAATAATGTGTTTGATTACTCTACAACTTAGGAAGTATGTGCACATTATTCTCCAATAGTCGATTCTATAATTTATTGGGTAAGTATAATAATTTCTTGTCTATAATTTGTTTGTTATATATTTTACTAGTTTAGGCTTTAGAGAATTTGTGATTTTAAAATTAAAATTACACAATTTCTAGTTTTGCACCTCTCCTTAATTGATCATATTTTTTTACTTAGGTTTAGGGTTTAGGGAATTTGTGATTTTAAAATTAAAATTACAAGATTTCTAGTTTTGCACCTTTCCCTTGGTTGATTTCGTATTGGGAGTTTTGTAATTTTAATTTTATTGGACAAAATTCTAGTGTTACAAGTTTTGTAATTTTAATTTTATTGGACAAAATTCTAGTGTTACAAGTACAACCATGTATTTGCAATTGATGAGTTGCAAGTTTGTAAATACACTTACTATATTTACAATTCATGGATGGTGGATTTGCAATTCAGGTAATTGTAAATATATTGTATTTGTTTAGATATAACACCAAAATAATTTCAAAATACATAAAAAAAAAAAAAAAAAAAAAAAAAAAATTTGTACCCTGTATTTGTTCGTTTATTTTTTTTTAAAAAAATTTATTGGACAAAATTATAGTGTAGAATCATGTATTTACATTCATGACTTGCAAGTATACTATATTTGTTTAGATATAATTTTTTTTTTAGTACATTGAGAGTGGGGGATTTGAACAACAAATTCAACACATAATGTGGGCTGAATCATGCTCGCTTTAACTGTGGATTTTCAATTTAATTAATTACAAGTATACTATATTTGTTTAGATATAACACAAAAATAATTTCAAACCCCATAAAAAAGATTTTATTTTTAATCGTGTGCCTTGTATTTGTATCTGTTTTTTTTTTCTTAAAAAAAAAATCTTCTCCAAGTTTTGAATGGTGATTTTTTTCATTTTTATGTTTTGGGTTTTTAGTTTGCACTCTTGGCGAGGGGCGGACTTCTGAAAGGACTAGGGGGCCACGACTCCCCAAATTTTTTGATTTTCTTATACACATAGGCAAAAATAATGCTTTAAATATATACTATTGTTATTAAATACATTTTGCCCTCTAAATTAACAAAATTTTATTCTGTTGCAGTGGTCATTGTGTATGGTTTATATTTTTAAAGACTTTTAAGAGTTTAGGTACTCATTAAATTTTTTTTATTTTTTTTAAATATAGAGATGAGCAAAATTATATGTTGGTATTAAGTTTATTTAAACGTAGTTCGTAAGTCTTTGATACACTCACATATGTTTATCACTGATAAATTCTTTTTAATGTCAACATAACTTGAGAGTGTGAATTCGAACCTTTGAATTTTTTGCGATCATTTTTTAATATTTATATACTCTAATTTTTTGACCCCCCAAACATCAATGTCTGGATTCGCCCCTCCTCTTGGCATTTGTTCCATTTTTTGTTTTCCACTTTCAGTTTTTTTTTTTAGCTTTTGTTTTGTTTTTTGTTTTTTTTTTATTATTATTATTATTATTAAAAATATGAATGGAAATTTATGGAAATAACTTATTAGAAGGGTGGTTCATCTTTTTGCTCCTAAAAAAAAGATAAATAAATGTGAACAAACCCTCCTACATGGATGCCTTTAGCATTGGACGTAGGCATGTAAATTTGTATTTGTGACAAATAATTATATATATACATATATTTATTTATTGAGTTCACATATTTGATGCTCGAACTAACTCATTAGACGGTATTTCATTGAATAAATAAGTATATTGTTGATACATGTCTCTGGTCAACTATGAATTTGTGATTTGAAGGAACTGAGGTGTGCCGGCAAACACTCGCGTAGTGTTAGGTCGTGGGATCTCCGACGATCAAATTAGTAAGGAAAGAGTTCAAGTATGGAGAGTCTAGTGTTTTGTATCATTGGAATGCGTCTCTTACCCTTTCCTCCTATGGTTGATTCCTATATATATATATATATAGGCATTTGACATATATGGTAGTTGGAGTATTAAACCGACTCTTTCTACCATTATTTGTGTAACACCATATTGATGGAGTTGGTTACAAATTTGATCTCGAAACGGTCTTGTTGCGCTCGGGACGAACTTTACCCTTTCCCCTAAAGGGGTCGGCCATCCCTGCTCTAGATCTTTAGCATATATTTTTGTTCGTAACAAGTATGATTGATCCATATTTATTACAAAGTAGGCATAGGCGGTTATACGCACATGTATGTTTGGAAAGACTTTTGAAAAAACAGTTTTTAAATAACACCATTTTTTTCAATAAGCAATCTTCAAAGAATTAGTACTTTTAGTATAACTTCTTATGTGATAAGAAAAAAATAGATTTTTTTTTTTCTTTTAACCTCTCCTGGCTTAATCGGTTGAGCTATGTTCAAATTGAAAAATATCAAAATGATTTTAAAAAAAATTGTTGAAGAAACACTTGAAACATTAATGATTATCCAATAAAGTAACTTTAAACCACTTCTAAGAAAAATAAATATGTTTGGAATCACTTTTGAATTACCAAACAATTTATTTATTTTTTAAAAAACAAAACTAACTTTTTGAAAGCTACTTTTTTTTAGTTTTTAAAATTACTTTGATTTTTGAAAATTTTGGTAGGAATAACCAAATAAAGAAAGTTATAAGATGGAAGAAGTATTTATAGGCTTAATTTTCAAAAACTCAAAACAAAATGATTATCAAACACGGCCTTAGAGATTCAAATTCTAACTCTAGATCATGATCTAAGAAAAAAAAGGTTGAAAAAGTAGTCTAACGGTTCACAAACATCGTCAATTCTAATAAGCAAACAAGTTCTCAAAACGTCTACAATTATAACCATGTCTTCCTTGTGTCCTAACATATCAGATGTCCCATGATGCTAATTTTCAAAAACAGAATTCAGATTGCATGAATCCATAAATAGTTTTCAAAAACAAAATTCAGATTGCATACCAAACACATTCGCTGGACACAGTGAATCTGAAAACATGAAAACATAAAACAAAATCTGAATTTTTATCAAACGGACCCTAACTCATTTCAAGTTTACTTCGTATTTAGAATTTAAGGAAGTTAAAATAATATTTTCTAACTTGAGCATAACTCAATTGGTTAAGACATATATATTGACCAACAAAAGTTTGAATCTTCAGCCTTACATGGTGAACTAAGAAAAAAAAAAACGTTAAGAAAGTAGTGAACAATTCACAAACATCATCAATTCTAATAAACAAACAAGTTCTCAAAATGACTACAATTATAACCATGCCTCGTGTCCTACGGTTCTAAATATGCCTTCATAATGTCTACAATTCTAACTATACCTTCAAAAGTAATCAATAGTTCACAAAAGCATTCAATTCTAAATAACAAAAAAAAAAGGCTTCAAAGTATATACAAATCTAACTATGCCTTCTTTAGTTCTAGTTAACTACCAAAAAAAGCCTGAAGGCATTTTGCCACCATTCCAATTCCCTTTCTTTGTACAAACCTACAAAAATGAAAGCAAACGTATGAGGGGAAAAAAGCCATGATTTAAGTACAACTTCAGACTACAAAACTTTAACATTTATTTGATGTCCATCCTCCCCATCATCTCTTTTAAGAATAAGAAAGCCTAAATTAATACAATTACAATAGGAAACTTGTATGAAATAAGTAGATATTTACTTGGAGATCTCTTGAGAGAGGCACATGAATCAGTCAATCTCTTATTATCTAGGGTAGAGTTATATAGGCTATGGCGACCATATTCCACCTTCCTGAAATTACAAATAAAGATGAAATGATATTGAAAAACATCATAAAGATGAAAACGGTATTAACTTACATACTCATTCATCATCAGTGTTGCTAGAAGCTAATGAATCAAAGAAGCCTGAATCATCATCTTCTAGTTCATCTTCACTTAACTCTTTATTGATTGTAAAATCATCAAATATATTCAATTTCATTCCCATGACATCTCCTTCAACTAGAACAGGCTCAACATCTTCTCTGTTTAAGTTACCAAACTCCATACTTCCAGAATTTACAAGCACAGTACGTGTTATAACAAGATCCCTTGGTTCACTTGATTGATCTTCATGATCCTCTTCATCATTCTCAGTCTCTGGAATGTCCCATAAATGTCCAGGTTGCACAAACTGTACAACTTTCCAATCATTTCCAAATTTGTAATCATCAAGATAAAAAACTTGTTCTGCTTCATTGACAAGAATGAAAGGTTGGTCTTCGTACCATCTACCGGAAATTTTGATGGAGACAAAACCTTTCTCATTACGAGTATTACCTTTTCTAAAATACGAGTCAAACCATTCACATTTGAAGAGCAACACACGTTTGTTTTTATACTGTAATTCTAACACCTCACGTAATTCCCCGTAGAATTTCACTTCATCTTTTCCATGGAAGCCAGGCACCGTTATTCCACTATTTTGAATGGTTTGACCATAATTATGATCAGGACCATTATCATGATCTTTGGTATGAAAACGCAATCCATTAACAATGCACCCGCTATATGAGTTTGCACAACCATCAGGACCAAGTGCAAGTGTATACAACTCATCAGATATGTTGCCTTCCTGATGTAACGTTTGAGCCTATATAGATAATAAGTAAAAACAATTACTGGTAATTGTATTTATGCAATAAACTTGTGGGAGTAATTAGTTTGCGTACCTTGTTTTTGAACCAATTTGGAAACCGCAATTCCTGCATCTTCTGAATATCATTTGTGCCCTTCAATTTACGTGTTCCTGCATGTTGCCTATAAAAAGAATGTAACAAGGTTGTAGATTCGCTAATGTAAAATAGTTATACAAGTAATGAGTAGTTGAAGGATAGAGACATACTTCAAATATGGTTTTGATTCATCACAGTGACTCAAAATGTACAAATGTGCTAACTCCATCTCTTTTAGAGATAAGTGCCGTAATTTTGGTTCTCCAATAAGGCGAGCATTTTGCCTAAACATTGATAGTTTACCACCATTCTTGTTTCCATCACATGAGCCATTATTAGATTCATTCCTATTCGGTCCTGTTTCAATTCCTTGAAGATACATGGAACAAAAATTTAACGATTCAGTCACAGTATATGCCTCTGCAATTGAACTTTCAGGACATGTTTTATCCTTCACATATTGTTTCAAATTGTTCAAGCTTTGTCCAAAAGGATACATACAGCCATAACGTACAGGCCCAACGATTTTTGCTTCGTATGGCAAATGAACTGCTAGATGTACCATAACATCAAAAAAGGCTGGAGGAAATAATTTTTCAAACTTACACAATATCTTTACAATTTCATCTTGTAACTTGTCCAAGTCTTGAGATTGTACTGTTTTTGCACATAACTTCCGAAAGAAGTTACACATCTCTATAATTGAGATGCATATAACTTCTTGAAAATATGTGCGAACACCAATTGGGAGAAGTCGATGCATCAATATATGAAAATCATAACTTTTTAATCCACAAATTTCTCCTTCTCTAACATTCACACACTGCGATATACTTGAAGGAAATCCAAAGGGAAATTTAACCGATCTCAAGAACCTGCAAAAATTCACCCTCTCATTAGCATCTAATGTGTACGAAGCATGTGGTTTAAAATATTTGTCCCCAACTTTCTGAATATGTAGCTCTTTTCGTATTCTCAAGTCCTCAAGATCTAGACGTGCCATTAGAGTATCTGATGTCTTCCCATCTGTGTCTAACAAAGTGTTTAGCAAGTTATCACATATACTTCTTTCAACAGAGATAACATCTAATTTATGACGTAGCATGAGTTTTGACCAATATGGAAGTTCAAAGAAAATACTTCTCTTGGTCCAATTAATTTCATTAACATTTCGCTTTCGTTTTTTCTCTTGTTTGGTAGGATTTTTACCGAAACTTGGGAACCTTATAGCATTTACTTGTTGTAATATCTCCTCTCCATTTCTGATCTTCGGTTGTAACCTATGTTCTTCATTGCCATTATGCTTCTTACTTGTACGCCATGCATGATCAGCTGGTAGATAACAACGATGCCCTGTAAAGCAAAATTTCTCTCTCAACCTCATTGAAATTGTATCTTCATTACATATAGGGCATGCTTTGTATCCTTCAGTATTCCAGCCTGATAAGTCACCATAAATTGGAAGATCGCTGATAGTCCATAACAAAGCTGCATGCAATTGAAAGTATTCACCCTTGCTACTATCAAAAGTGCGAACACCAACCGTCCATAATTGTTTCAACTCTGCAATCAATGGTTGTAAGTATATGTCAATTTCTTTTCCAGGAGATTGGGGACCGGGAATAAGCAATGTCATGAAGAAAAAAGCCTCTTTCATGCATTTCCAAGGTGGCAAGTTGTAAGGAGCTAGTATGACTGGCCACGTACTATATGGAGGACTCGTATTTCCAAATGGATTAAAACCATCTAAAGCTAGTGACAATCGAACATTTCGAGGTTCTGCAGCAAACCAGGGAAATTGTTTATCAAAATGTTTCCATCCTTTGGCATCAGCTGGATGTTTTAAGACTCCATTTGATTCAACACGCTTGTCTTTATGCCACCTCATTTCATGGGCTATATGTTTTGACGAAAACAATCGTTGCAACCTTGGAATCAAAGGAAAGTGATATAACACCTTATGTGGAAGCTTTTTACCTTTACCATCGTCAACTTTATATCGTGACTCTCCACACATTGGACAATGTTCACATTTTTCATACTCTTTCCAAAATAAAACACAATCATACTTACAAGCATGGATTAGATGATATCCCAGTCCCATCTCACACAACCTCTTCTTAACATCATGATATGAACGTGGAAAATTTGCACCACTTGGGAATGCTCCTCTCAAAAGTTGTAGTAACATGTCAAACGATCTATTACTCCAACTATTTACAACCTTCATATGCATCAATTTGACTAAAAAACTAAACGTTGAAAATTGTGCACATCCGGGATATAATTGCTTTCGTGCTTCATCTAATAGCTCATCAAATGTACTTCTTGTAACTCGCTCTTTCATACCCGTAGGCTCATTCACATTATCATTATCCAATACTGGACCTTGCAGATCATTAACATCACTTGTTTCTTTGTTTACAAAAGGTATCGGTTCAGAGTGAGGCGGCACAACTGTTTCTTTGTTAACAGAAGATGTTTGTTCAGAGTGAGGTGACACAATTGCTTCTTTGATAATAGAAGATTCTTGACTAACAAAACATGTTGGTTCAGAGTGAGGTGACACGACTGTTTCTTTGTTAACAGAAGATGTTTGTTCAGAGTGAGGTGACACAATTGCTTCTTTGATAACAGAAGATTCTTGCCTAACAAAACGTGACAAATCAGGTTTCTCTCCATGATAAACCCATCGTGTGTAGGAAGGGGATATTCCTTTATCGTACAAGTGTGTTTCAATAAGTTTAATATCACCAGAATAATGGTTCATACAATACTTACATGGACACCTTGTCATTCCTCTCCCGTCGAGAGTCTTTTTAGCCGCCTCTATAAAGGAGTTAACACCTTCTCTATATTCTTTGCACATCCTATCTCGAAGTTTAATCCAATCTCTATTCATTCTCTCTCTAAATTTCAAATGAAGGCAGAGTTGCTTGTGAATATCTAGAAGTTCCAATCTTGAAGCTAACACGTATTAAAAAAAATGAAATACATTAGAGAGAAGTCCGTGGTTGTAAATGAGAAATTAGAAAAAAATAACATTCAAACAAAACTGCACTACATACATCAAAAAATGCACTATGTTCTTGTCAGAAAGTCAAAGCATTTGATATTCTTCCTTGCATTTCCTTGCATTTTGTTACTATAGAATCAAATAACAAAAAGAACAAAAAAAAAAAAAAAAAAGCATAAAAGAAGATCAACACAGGTTTACATTATTCACTAGCATCATGTTAGCTAAATCTACAAACAGAACATAGGAGAGAACAATATTATTACAAATAAGAGAGAATTACAACTGAGAACAATATTATTACAAATGAGAGAGAATTACAACTGAGAGATTAGGATACAAAATGGCCCAAACCCAAAAACAAATGAACCCACACGAGCCCCCATATCAAACTAGTTATAGTGGGTCGTAACAGATTCAAAGCATGCATTCCAACACATTTCCTTCAAACATTTAGACTATAGTTTAAATATATATTGTTGTTCAAATAAAACCCACAAATTCCCAACCACAGTTTCAGTTTATAAAACAAATAAGGAACCCAACTCTGTCAAAACCCCATCTCAATAATCAAACCCAGCTTTTTGGGGGGCTTTGCAGAATTAAAAGAAGGATTAGAAGAAATTAACCCCACGATTAACAACAAAATGCAGGAACCCACAATTCCCAGGCATATATATGTAGGAAGAATCGAAAACAAACCTTTTTCAATTGAACCTCAGTCTTCTGGCAGTGACTCGTAGTTGTTTGAGTGAGAGGAGGCGGCAAATGCAAAGAGAAAATCGAAAATGGTTCGTGGATAATGAAAAAGAAACAAAGAAAAACAGGGTTTTGTGAGAGTACAGAACCCATTTCGCGACGAATTGGTTTCGTCGCTAGAAACTCTTCAATTCAGCAAAAAAGAAAATTCAAAATTAATGTGAAGAAAAATAAGAAATGCACAATCTTCAAGATTAGCCTCTTGTTTTCCACTCAACAAAACTTACTTTCGAGAATCTGAAAATCCAGAATTAACAAAATGGGGGCAGAAAATTATTTTTTCTTATTAAATAAATATTAAAAATAACTAAATTATAAATTTATAATTTAATTTAAACTACCATAAATGGTTAGATAATTTTCAAATAATTTTTAGTTTCAAGTACAATGAGCATATATCCATTGCAAAGAAAAATAAATTACAATGAGTATATAAATTCTTATAATACTAAAAATAGGGTACAAAAGTTTAGAAGTTGACGGTACAATTATAAGTCCTCAACATGAGTATCACTCAACGTTTATAATGTACAAACTATTGATTAATAAATCCTTATAATACTAAAAATAGGGTACGGAAGTTTAGAGGTTTACGCTACAATTATAAGCCGCCAACATGTGAGTTATAATGTACAAGCTAGTGATTAATAAATCCTTATAATATACTAAAAATAGGGTACCAATACTAAAAATAGGGTACCAAAGTTTAGAGGTTTACAATACAATTATAAGTCGCGAACATGAGTATAGCTTAACTGTAATGTACAAACTAGGGACCAAGAGGTCAGAGGTTTGAATGATTCACCTCATATATTGTAAAAAAATAAATATCATTATAACTCTACACCCGTGTAAAAACTAACCTTTCTTTTTCAAAAGGAGTGTGTAATCAACTTCAAGGTTTTAGTTGATACAATTAGAGGTATAATTTTTTTTTCTTCAATTTAAAGTTAAATTAGAAGTTTGGTGTTGTAAGTTTGGTTGTGAGTATGTGACTAATAAGTTTATCATATATGACATTGATTGTATCAATAGAATGAGGATGAGAATATAGATTTTTATTTTTTCCATGGGGCGTGCAAAATGGGGGAAGGAGTGAGGGGAAAATCTATGCGACCTAAACTAGACCTCTGCCTAGTTTTATTTTAATTATTATTATTTTTAAAATGGTTATTAAGGTCTCATTCGATAACCATTTGTCTTTTTAGTTTTTCGTTTTTAACAATTAAGTTTATAAACATTCATTCTACCTACAGGTTCCTTTGTGTTTATTATCGACATTTTACAAGTGTTTTGCAAATCCAAACTAAATTTTAAAAACTAAGGGGTCGTTTGTAACACATTAAATTTATGCTTTTGGTTTTTGGTTTTTAGAAAACAGGTATGTTTGGTAACCAATTCAATTTTTAGTTTTTCAAATATTGTAAAAAACGAGTTTCTGATTTCAGGGGTTTTTTTATTTTTAAAATTGTCAACGAAAAATATTTATTTATTTATTTATTAAAATTGGAATCAAATTGTCATTAATATTTTTTTTCGAAAATTATCATTAATATTATTAGTATATTCTAAAAAAAAAAGAATACTATTAATATTTTTTTATATAAAAATATTATTAATATAATATATTATAATTTTATTCAAATAAATTTTTTTCTAGTATATTATACTTTAATATTATTGTGATGTTACGTCAATGTACCTAACCACTTTACTCCATCAACATATTTTATTTTCTTGACTTTAAAGATGATAAGCGACAACTAAAGATTGTCTAATATATTAAACTATCGACACAACAAATTCTTTTTATTTTAGATAAAATCATTTTTTACCCTAAAATTTTAATTTCATCAAATAATTGTACCTTTATTAAATTTTGATAAATCTTGCAATTTTTACATTATAATAAATTAACATTACTTTATAAAATTTATTTTTTATTTTGTAAAAAAAAATACGAAACAAATAATAATTATCAAAAATTTGAACTTTTGTTGTTTTGAAAAACCAAAAACCAAAAACAATTATCAAACAAGTTTGGTTTTTTATTTTTTTTAAAACTAAAAACAAAAAACAGTTTTCAAACATATATGATTTTTATTTTTAAAAAACAAAAAACAAAAACAAAAAACAAAAACCAAAAAAACTAAAAACTAAAAACTGAATCAAACAAAACCTATGAAAATAGTTTTTAAAAAATAATATTTGTTTTAAAATTTGGTAAAAAATTCTAATGTGTCATTGAGAAAAATGAAAACTGTTGTTAAATGGTAAGAAAATAAGCACAATTTTCAAAAATAAAAAATTAAATAATTATCAAATAGGCTTTGACCCGTTTGATAAGACATTCAATTTTTTATTTTTCTAGTTTTTTATTTTAGTTTTATGTTTTTTAAAAATAAAAAATCATATAGTTTGAAAACTGTTTTTTGTTGTCTGTTTTTTAAAAATATAAAATCAAACTTGTTTGATAACTGTTTTTGGTTTTTGGTTTTTGAAAACATAAAAGTTCATAGTGGTTCGATAATTACCATTTTTTTTGTATTTTTTTATAAAATAAAATATTATTTTTTCTAAAATAATGTTAATTTATTAAAAGGGAAATTGTAGGAAATGACAATTTAAGACTTATTGTTTGCAAATATAGCATGTTTTTAAAATTTTTGCGGATATAGCAATTTCTATCGCTGATATCTTATGACTGATAGAAGTCTATCGCTGATCACCTCAGCTTTTTATAGATTTTTGTCAGTGATAATAGTCTATCAGTAATAATAGTCTATCACTGATAGAAGTCTATCAGTGATATAATAAAGTCTATCAGTGATAGAAACGGATTTTTTTGCCATATTTGCAAAACATTTTAAAGTTTGCTAAATTTGTAATTAGTTTGGGCCTGATTGCTATTTGTGCAATCAGCCCTTATTAAAATGTAAAAATTTCAACATTTATCAAAATTTAATTAAAGTCCAATTATTTGATGAAATTGAAAATTTAGGGTAAATTTTTTTTTTTTCAAAAAAAAAAAATATATATTTTGTCGATAGTTTAATATATTATCTTTAATTGATGTTTATCAACTCTAAAGTCAGAAATATAAAATATTTTAATTGTGTAAAGTTAATGATATATTGGTGTAACATCACAATAATATTAAAATATAATATACTAGAAATTTTTTATTTAAATAAAATTATAATATATTATATTAATAATATTTTTATAGTAAAAAAATATTAATCATAAGAATATACTAATAATATTAATCACAATTTTTATTGAAAAAATATTAATGACAATTTGATTCTTATTTCAATAAATAAATAAACATTTCAAGATAATTTCAATAGTTTACGATTTAAATAAAGTTGAGGAAAAAAAATACTGAAATTTTGAAATAAATACTTGTTTTTGAAAACTTTTTTTTTTTTTTTTTAAATTTGTTAATGAATGCAAAAACTTAAAAACCAAAAACTCAATTGGTTACCAAACAGATGTGTTTTCTAAAAATAAAAAATAAAAAATAAAAAATCAAAATCAGAAATTAAATGCGTTATCAAACCGCCCCTTTGATTTTTAGTTTTTGAATTTTGAATTTTTTAAAATTAAGTTTTACAAACACTATTTCTATGATTCTATTTATGATTTTCTGTATTTTGCTATCTACTTTTAATATATGTTTTCAAAATTTAAGCTAAGTTTTGATGAAGGAGTAGGTTTTGTTTTTAAAATTTAGTTAAGAATTCAAATGTATATTTAAGAAGATGAAAATTATCGTAAGTACAATTTTCAAAACTCAAAGAGTTATTTTTTATTTTTTATTTTTTGATAAAAAAGAATAGAAAATGAAACTAAACACAAGAAACATCTAACGCAAGATTTTCGGAGAGTCACTCCGCTGGGCTCCCTCCCCAATCTTCCGAAAGACCTGTCGTGCATGAATGTTTAGCAAACGCATTTGCCACACCATTGTGATTCCGAGAAACGTGATTGAACGTCAGAACTTTTGGATTTGAACTTGAAGCCTGTCGATGGATTTCATCCGTGAAAAGGCTGACTTCAGTAAGATTCATTTCTTCTTTTCTAAGGATTTTGATGACTTGAAGAGAGTCTGATTCAACGATGATGCTATAATTGCAGGTGTTAGGAATTGACTTCATTCCTACGCAGATTGCTTGTGCTTCCAAAACAGTGATCGGCCAACGCTCCTTTGAAGAGCGATAGCTGGCAGAAATAAAGGACCCCTCTGAATCACGAAGAACCCAAGCGATGGCGCCACGCTTCAGCGATTCGCACCAGGAAGCATCACAATTTAGCTTGTAGCAATTGGTACGGGGACGAATCCATCCACTTGCAGTCAGAATTCGCCCCGAAGTAGAGGCTCCCCTAGCAGTCGAGCACCGACGAGGAACTTCCAAGTGAGGCATCGGGCCAGGTATCATGTCTTTTAGCCCTTTGTTTCCTGCTATCACCAATGAATGAATTTGTGGATTGTTGATGTTGTTATGAAGAGTCTGATTTCGAAACTCCCATATCTTCCATTAGAGAATGAGCATCTCCTCCATTTCTTTGTCTTCCACTTTGTCCCACACCCAGTGTCACAGTAGTCCTTTGTGCTCCAATTTTCCCTATTTACATTAGAAAAAAACAACATTAGAAGGAATTACATTCAACCATAGACTTTTGGTAAATTTGCAGTTCCACATTAAATGTACAGTTGTTTCTTCGAAACGTTTACAGAAGATACATCCCTTTGAAATTCGCATCCGTTTCTTAGTAAGGTTGGCCTGTGTAGGAATGAGATCGTTGTAAACTCTCCACCCACAAATGCGGCCTTTAGGGGCACTTGGATGGCCCAAAATCGTTTCCATTTATCCCGACCAACTTCTTGGCTAGATGATGACGCTTCGTTTGAGGCATTGCCCATTAGCCCCAACTTATAGGCACTCTTAACTTTGAACACTCCCTTCCTATCAAGAGCCCAAATGATCTCATCCCTAGGACAACGTTTAGACAATGAGATGTTTATAATCAGTGTAACCTCATCATCCGAGAAGTGGTGTCGAAGAAGAGGGATGTTCCATGTGTTATCTGCAAAGATAAAATTGGAAACTGACCCCTGTTGGAGAGGATGGCCTGTTTATGTGGGAAGGCGATGCCCCTCCTTTGGAATCCACGGATCCTCCCGAACAATGACACTCCTTCCATTGTCAATTCTCCATCTAGTTTATTTTTAATGAGGTATAATTTTTTAATAAATTTTCAATATCAATTAAAATAAACATTAATTGATTTTTAAAATTCTCGAACAAAAAATCCAATTTTTTTAATTCTGTATTTTGCAATTTACTTTTTAAGCTCTTTTTTCCACTCTATTTTTTTTTTCATCTCTATATAATTTATTTATTTTTTTTTTTGGTATCACGGTAATAATTTAGTGGGTGAATTTTAATTTATAATAATTTAGTCTCTAAATTTTAATCTATAACAATTTAGTCTCGTAATTATAACAATTTAATCACTTCCTGAAAAATCTCATTAAAATTAAATGTCAAAATTTATTATATAACAAGTTAGGTGGTTTGGATTGACTACTAAAATACGTTTTTATAATATGCATTATTTTTTAAATATTTTTTTAATAGAAATGTGTATAGTTAAAATTGTCACGTTGGTCCCAAAAACAATATTGAGCACCCTCTCTTAATGTGGTGCAACTGCCCACAATAATAGCAAAGAGTGTCCAATATTGTTTATGAGACGAGGTGTGACAATTTGGTATGAGGACATTCAGATGGTGCATACATGAGGGATAAATGTATGTTAATTAATGTCATGGGTGATATGCATTGCATTGTGAGTAAAATATGAATCGCGGTGACAAATCTCATATGTTATAAGAAATTGAAACTCAATAAGCTACTGGTAGGAAAAACTTAGTGGATTAAGAAATGATTGGAGAGACTAATCACTCCGAGGATGAGCAGGATGTTTTGTGATTGATAAGAGAAAAGAAGTTGATGAATAAAATTGTTTTTGTTTGAGATAAAGTTAACTTATAAGCTAGACGAACTTGACAATGGATTCTATTGTACTCCTAGGGTCTCTTGTCGTCACAACTCATCCAAGATTTGGTAAGGTAATCTGGGACGAAGTGTGATAAAAACACTTTTATGTTTTGTTACATTTTTCTCGAAAGTGTTTTCATACACAAGTTTGTTTGGTTTGCTCTACACTAAAAATATTTTTACTAATGTCAAATTACTATAAATGACGATTATTAATAAACAATATGAATTAATAAGTTTAATTTTGTATTTAAAAAATTATGATCGGCGTTGACTATTGTCGATGGTTGACGATGGGGTGAGGGTTGTGGTGGTCGGCGGTAGTTGCCGGAGGTCAGCAGTGGCGGACGATGGTGGTCAATCGGAGGTCGTCGACAATCGAAGGTCGGTGGCAGTGGTCGCCAGTGGTGGGCGACAACTATGATGGGTGGCGGCGTGGTTGTTGCCCGCGGTGGACGCCGACGACAACAATGGTGGAAGTAAACATAGAGAGATTTGAGAAGGATAGTATAAGGGTATTTTGTTCATTTTCATATATACTAGGAAATTTGGAGAAGATTCCTAATTAAACACTAAAAAAACGTTTTTTTAAAAGTTAATATCAAGTATTTCACCCCAAACCACTTATTTCTAAAACTCATTTACTAAATCATCATTTTTTAGGGTTTTCAAACACGGTAGTTTTTGCTAAAATGATTTTTTTAAAAAAATTAAACACTTGACAAGTCAATCCAAACACACCCTTAATCTTTGTAGTTTATAAACACATTTGGTCTCTAATAACTTTATCGATCTACATATATAAGAAATTAATTATATTAAATCTTAATAATATTTTTTTTTTATGATAGAGACTAAATCGTTACAAAATTTGGAGTACATTGACTAATTTTTTTTTTTTTTTTTAAAAAAGAACGTGTTTCATTAAAAACCAACATTGACTAAATTGTTATATATTAAAGTTCACAAACTAAATTATTACTTCAAAATTTAGGGAACAAAAATAATTTTTAATTATTTTTTATTATTTTTTTTTTTAACTAATATTCTCTCTAAATAGTTTTCTTTATATATCTAAATTTGCTATGGTTTGCTTTTCTTTATAAAACATTTATCTTTATGTCTGAAAAAAAAAAAAAAAAGTTACCACAAGTTTGGTTTTTATATTTTAAAACGGAAAATAAAAAATAGTTATTTAACATATATGTATTTTTTTTTAACTAGAAAACCAAAAATAAAAAAACCAAAAATAAAAAAATACATCTAAAAATGATGTTTTTTTTAATAACATTGTTGTTTTCGAAACTTTTTATAAAAATATTGCTAATAGCAAATTGGAAAGACGATCTCTCCAAACGAGCACACATCTTTTTTTGAAAAGTTGTGCATCCACGCGAAGCAACATCGTCTTTTGAAAATACGATGTGCATCCACATGTCTTTCTTTTGAACAATGTATCGATATCTTTTTATTCAGATATGAAAAAATTTCGAATAAGATAGGGATGAAAAACTGAAAACTTCAATTTTATACCTAGTTTAACTATTTTTAGAGTTGTATATAAAAGATAAAAGATCGCCGAAGTTGGACTACAGTTCTGAAATTGTGTAAAACTATAGTCCAATTTCGACGATCTTTATCTTTCAATATACAATTTCAGAAATAGTAAAACTAGGTATCATATTGAAGCTTTTTGGGTTAGCTTTCCAACCATATATTTTTTGAAATTTATGCATATCTTAGTAAAACGATATCGATTTTTTAATACAGACTGCTCAAAAGACATTTTTCATGGATGCACATCGTCTTTTCAAAAGACAAAAGACGATGTGTGGGGTTGGGTTGATTTAAATAGTTTTAAAAAAAATATTATTAAAAAAAAATGTCTCTTAAAATGATGGTTACCAAATGTGCCCAAATTTTTCATAAATGCAAAAAAAAAAAAAAAAGGAAAAGGTCTGTTTTAGGGTATCAATTTTAATTCAATTTAGCCCTTTTGAAGGGTGAATTTGAAAGTTAATTTGATTAGATTCATGATTCAATCACCTCTCTTTGCAAATACATTCTTCGCTTCGGCTTCAAGAAATAGTGTTTGCAGGGCAATCAAAAATTGTCGAAGCTTCAGTCTGATAACTTCAAATGGCAGCAAGATTCCTTCCATCAGATACTCAAATTGATGGATCTTCACTATTCTAGTTGAACATGAAGTTTCAGATTTTAGAATCCATTTTTCTCAAATACTCTGATCGCATCGCCGCAACAAGAACACCGAGTTATATGTGAAATGAATGACTGACATATGAGTATTAGGGGTGTACATGGGTTGGAGGGTTTTTCAACCCAACCCGAAAATTTCGGGTTGGTGAATTCTCAACTCAATCCAACCCAACATTTCTGTTAATCCAACCCAACCCTTCAATTTTCGGGTTGGGTTGGGTTTAGGGTTGGCCTTTTTTTTAATTAATAAATATTGATTTTTTTTAATTAACTTCAAAATCATCTTAATGAAATTCCTTGATGTTTATTTTTCTTTCAAAATCATGATTAATTCTTGATTTTTTTTCAAAATAATCATTAATCCTTGTTTTTTCTTTCAAAATTACCGAATGATTTTAAAAAAAATATATATTGAATTTATTATATATATAATTTTTTTTTTAATATATTGAATTCGGGTTGGTTCGGGTTTAACCGAGCCAAATTTAGTTCAACCCGCGAACCAACCCAAAAATTCGGTTTTTCAAAAGAGCAACCCAACTCAACTCATATTAAAAAAAAACCCAACCCAACCCAAAAAGTTGGGTTGGGTATCGTGGGTTGCGGGTTTTTTGAACACCCCTAATCAACACTTGAATGAGGCCTTTGTTAAGAGATTAGCCTTTCAAAGAGCCAAAATTAAGGCCAGAGATATGATTGTAGCTGACCCAAAAGATAACTTAGAAGAAAAATGGTTATTTATTGACTTGAGAGACAAACAAACTTCACTAAAATCGAACTCCAATTCGAAGAACAAATCAAAGCAGATAAGAGAGGGGCAACATACGATGATTCTTTCACCCTAGTAATGCGTTAACTTTTTAAAATTTTCGAATACACTGTATTTGTCACATAATCGACTTGTTTTAATCAATTTTTTAATACATCATATTTCTAGTCCGTAATGCATTAAATTATTATGAGAATTATCACATGAATTATGATTTTATTTTTTGAATCACTTTTTTTATTTGGGGTAATTTTTTTTTTTTTAAATTCTTGAATAAGAATTTATATTTTTTAAATTAAAATGGATTGAGGGTATGGCTTTTAACGTGAATTATCACATTAATATGATTTTTTTATTTTGTTTCAGGTTTGTTTGGAAGAGCAGATTTTTTAATTTGATAGTGATTTGTTTACACACAAGAAGCACAATTTTAAAAGTAATTCAAAATTTGTTAATGGAGTAATTTAGTCTTTCTGGCTTCAACTAACAGAATAAATATAACTTTTAGACATTTTTCTAATAAAAAAATATTTTGGACATAAATCAAATCCACCATTAAATTTTGAACATTTCTCTAGTCGTCGTCAAAAAAAAAAAAAAAAAAAAAAAAAAATCTAAAAATGATTACCAAATGCGTCTAAGTATTCCGTAAATGCAAACAAAAAAATGCATCTAAAAATGATAGTTACCAATTGCGCCTAGATATTTCATAAATGCATCCATGGCCATTTTTTTTTTTTTTTTTTTTTATTTGGCCCTATATTTTTCAT
Organism: Herpetospermum pedunculosum; assembly: GCA_028017165.1. Taxonomy (NCBI): domain Eukaryota; kingdom Viridiplantae; phylum Streptophyta; class Magnoliopsida; order Cucurbitales; family Cucurbitaceae; genus Herpetospermum; species Herpetospermum pedunculosum. The sequence goes on from CM051527.1 coordinate 8,939,151, forward strand.
TAAAGGCTATTATGTCGTTGTTGGATTACATTAAAGATAGGTTGTCAAGTATATAAAATTGTGCTCTTAATTAAGGAGTCATGGGTTGAGTTGAATCCTCAATCCCGCATTAATTAAATACTTTTAAAAAAATATTTATTTTAAGTGAGAAAGATACTTATCAAAGATGTTTATTACAGTTATTCCTAATTATTCAATGATATATTTTGGAGTTGTCAACATGTCACATTCATATTTTAAGGAATAATTTTAACAGGAGAGATGTGTTAAAATAAAAAATGTAAAGTTATTGCCCCTTTTTAAATTATGAATCAATGCTAAAAAAATTTAGACTAAACTTCATTTAATCTTACTAGTAATAAACACGTGATGGCCAAAGCGAGCATGGCTCAGCTGACACATGTATGTGTTCATGACCAAGAGGTCTGTGGTTCGAATTCCCCCATCCCAATGTACTCAAAAAAAAAAAAAAGTAATAAACACGTGATGCTGGTGAAAAATTCCATTTTACTTTAGAGTTTTAAAAATAATAAAATAATTTAATTTAATTTTAGAATATGTTAATATTATGTTTTTTACAATATGTAAGTGGAGAACTTTATGCTATTTGAGATGTGTCTATATTGATATTGACTTGAATGTTAATTATAATCAACATTTTATAATATATTTATTTTTTAAATTGAATATAATATTTAATTATAATTTTTTTATATTCAATAATCTTTATATTCTTATCACCGAATATTTTGTAAAATTTTTGTATCCATAACCAAAAAAAAAAAAATATATATATATATATATATATATTTTTAATAAGAAAAATATTTGATATCTTTTTAAACTATTAGTGTGCTAGATTATTCTAATTTTCATACTTTTATTCATATTTTGTAGGGAAAATGTAACATATGTCAATTTAGAGTAAAATAATTAAGAATATAGCAGTTTTTTAAAAAAATTGCGGATATGACAATTTCTATCCCTGATAGTATGGTCTATCGCTGATAATAATCTTTTTTTATAGAATTTTTTGTCAGTGATAATAGTCTATCACGGAATAGAAGTCTATCAGTAATAGTCATAAAGTTTAACCGTGATAACCACTGACTTTTTGTCATATTTGCAAAAGGTTTTAAACTTTGTTAAATTTGTAATTATTTTTGTCATTGTTTGTGTCACCAAACCCTATTTTGTATATATGAATTTAGTAAATGCCACATGATGAATTTGATATTTAATTAAAGAAATAAAAAACTAAAAATCTAAAATTAAAATAAGGGAACGTAAAGGTTAAAAAGGAAATAAAGAAAAAAAAAATCAACAAATAACTATTTTCTCCTAAAAAAGAGAAGAAAAAAAATATAATTGTAACCCTAATTCTATCTTCCTCCTATTTTCTCTACTATAGTTTGCTTGCTAGCCTCTCCTCTTCAATCGTCATAGTCTGCAACCTCTCCTCTTCAATCGTCATAGTCTGCAACTTTGTGTTGTTTGACTTCAACGTTGATCTCCTGTTCGTGCCACTGTCGCTAAATTCTTCAATCCTCCCATCAAAGTTTCATCAATCTTTTTTTTAATCTTCAGTTTCTTTAATCTTTAGTCAATTGCATGCTAGTGGCCAATTTTCTTCTTCAATCTCCGACCCACACTTCGTCCCCTCCTCCATAATTCCTATCAAAGTTATTTATGGATCTTTTCCCTCTCTTTTTTGGACTCCATGTCTTCTCTTCCAAATCAACGAAAAAAAACTAACAAAATCATAAAGAATTTCAATTACCAAAAATGTATGATTGCTTTGATTGAAAGAAGAACCTCATATTTTTATTGTATTGTTTTTGTTGGTATTGATTAAGCTGAGAAGATGATGAATCTTAAATTAATTTTGTTTGTCTTTTGGACTTCTTTATGCCTTTTTCTCTTTCTCCCTTCTTTAGATGAAAACCTTTTGCTTTGGAAAATTTATTGAAAACAAAATTGATTGAATAAAAAAAAATTGGTTAAAATTGAAAAAAAAACAATTAAAAATTAATTAAAAAAAAGAGAGGAAAATGAACCTGATTTTTTTTTAGGATTTGTTAGTTAAATGACATAATTGTCTCTCAAATAATATAAGAAAAGATTGGATGAAAGAGACCAAATGAAAAAAAAAAAGTTTATTCTCTAAGCCACTTTTAGATATACTAATTAAAAAGCTAATATAAATTATATTTGAATGACAAAATTGTCATCAAAATAATAGCGATAAAAAAAAAGGTACAATTTGACCCATCCTCTGCTTGTAGGGATCCGGGGCACCGCCCATAATTTTTTTATCCTTATAGATTTTAATTAATTTTTTCATTGAAATTAAGATAGTGAAGAGTTGAGGAAGTTGAAACAATCGTTACTTCCAATTAATTTTTGCATTAGAGTGAAGGTGTTGGAGAGTTGGAGAATTTAAAATGATTTTTTAAAGAATACATGAAAATCAAAAAACAACCTTTAATTAATTTTAAAATTTCATAGTTTTTTAAATTACGATTTTAAGTACAGAGATAAAAGAAAAAGAAAAAAAAAAAGGACAAAATAGAAAAAGAAAGTTTCTCTCCTTAACCCTAGATTTAGTAAGATAATTTTTTTTTTAAGTGCTTTAAATTAAAAAAAATTGTTTGATTTTCCTAGATCCAAACGTGATTATATTAATTATAAATATGTTTTTATTCATGTTATATATTATGGATGTTTTCACTTAATCAATTTAAAATCATTTTTAGATAATTCAATTTTTTGAAGTGTCTTATTTTTTAAGTTAAAAATAATACTTTTGATCTTCGTGACTATACTAAACACTTTAAACTATTAAAAATGTGTGCTCATAGAAAAATTGATTTTAGCTAAATCCAACCTAATTCAATTGATAAATACTTTTGATCTTCATGACTATACTAAACACACTTTAAACTATTAAATTTTTAAATGTGTGCCCATAGAAAAATTGATTTTAGCTAAATCCAGTATAACAATTAATTTGTGGGTTCAACACCTAAGATCTCTTGGTCAGTCCATACATTATACTAGTTAAACTTGTTAATTTCAGAGAATTGATAGAATGTACCAAACTACATTGTATTAGAATGACTTAATAAAAAATACATACCTAGGGACCTATTTATACTAAAATAGAATAATAATGCAAAAACTAGTCTACATTTACTTAGGTAAACCCTAAAATAACACATAAACTAACATCTCTCAAACTAAATAAACTAAGTAAGTGCATAATGCAAAATTCAAAATAAACAAGTAAATGCATATTTAAAATGTTCAAATTCTCAAATTCTCAACCAATGTCAAGAATTTCAATTGTCAACTCAATTGCAAAATTATAACGGGCAGAGATGTTAGTGCAAATTTTGATGGCTACAAATTCCAACTGCAAGCAAGCCCAATTGACAAATTTCAGTAACCAAAAAACGAACTAAATCACCCAAAATCGAACCAAATCTGGTTCGACCGAATCGAACCGTTGTAGCCCTAACTTTACAAAGTTTACTTTCTTCCCTCGCCGCCCCCACACCTTCTTCTTCCAGATTCACCATTGTTGCAAGCTATCAAAAACTAAACCTCATTTCTTCTCCACAATTTTTCCAGCAGTCGTTTATTTTTAGCCAACAGTTTCTTCTCCATTCCATGTTTTCTTCTTCATTCCATGTTTTTTTTTTCAGCCAACGTTTTCTTCTCCATTCCACGTTCCAATTCACCATTGCTACAATCACTTTCGTATTTGCCGCCTCCACATCTGACCGCCGACCACCGCCGACCACCGCCGACCACCGCCTTCATCAACACCGCAACTGCCGCCTTCTCTACGCTCACCGCGCCCAAACGCTCTCCTTCTCTCCAGCGTCGCGCTCACTACTTCGCACAATTCTGCCACACACGATGAATCACAACCTCCAACCACAGTTGTTCGCCTCAGATTTCACGCACAAACCCACGTCACAAACTAAACAGATCAAACAAAATGAAAAATAAAATACCCACGTCCCAAACTAAACAGATCAAACAAAACGAAAAATAAAATACCCACGTCCCAAACTAAACCTGTTGGAATGCCTTTAATATGTTATGAGACCCTTTACGACTGGTTGGTTCTCTCCTACTTCGTAATAATACTCCTCTCCCTTCTGCCCGTGGACGTAGCTAACACGACGTTAGTGAACCACGTAAATCTGTGTTGTTGATTTTTCTATGCTTTCTTATTCTTTGTTATTGATTTATCGTAACAAAACTGATCAACAAAACGAAAAATAAAATAAAAAACTCAACACGATTCTATCAATTCCAAACACCTAGCTCTAATATCATGTTAATTTGAATTGATAGAATGTACAAGATTACATTGTATTAGAATGACTTAATAAAAAATAAAGACCTATTTATACTAAAATGAAATAATAATACACGCTAAAATAACACGTAAACTAACAAAGTTATGCTTTGTCAGCAACAAAAGAAGAGTTAAACGACTAATTTTGAGATTTATTATTTCTTTTAGCAACTAAATTTTGAGATTTATATTAAAACTACATTGACTAAATTTAGCATTTGAAAGTAGTATATGAACTAAAAAAGACTATCTCAAAACCAAAAAAGATATTTTAACATTTTTTTCAAAAACTACTACAAACATACTATACAAGAAAATTTCTTATAATTCTACATCTCTATGTGGTAATACTATAGTTTTGCTTTTATAAATATTTTTTTTTCTTAGAACTTTTATAAGGTTTAAGATATCCAAATTAAAAACACAACAAACTTACAAAGCAAAACCAAATATTTTAAACACAAAAGAATGAAATAAACCCTTCGACCAAATTAGACAGTGACATGATCGTCTCTAGTTACTCAACCAATTTAGGAGGATGAGTATTTCTAAGATTTTTTTTTTTTTTTCAAGACATGATCGTCTCTAGTTACTCAACCAATTTAGGAGGATGAGTATTTCTAAGATTTTTTTTTTTTTTTCAAGACAAATAACTTTGCTATACTTCCAAGTACTTCGACTTTTAGATCTTCGGTTCAGGATTGAATTTGACTCCAATCTAAACTGTCATATGTTTCTGCATGAAATCACTAACATCTTTAATTAGCAATGAAGCCTCTTCCAGCACAGGAACTACATAAAATCCATGGATGGCATTTGTATATTCAACCAAGTCCACTTCTTTTCCAGCTTCTTTCAACCACTCGTAGTACTTTCTTCCCCAATCTCGTAACTGGTCTCGTCCTCCGACGATCAGAAGCGTCGCCGGAAACTTCACAGCGGAGATGTCCCCGGCACCGGGACCGAACACGTGCGCCGCCGAGTGGTTTCTGTTGGATCCATTTGGCAGAAACGCCTTCCAATACCAATCCGCCTGTTCTAAGTTCAACATCGGCGACTCACTAAATCGAATCTCCGACTCTACTCGCTCCTCCCCGCCGAAAAATGGTTGTATTGCAATTAAGCCTTTGATCTTCAGCTATTATGTCGCCATTAAACCCAAAAATTTAAGTCTAATTTTTTTGCAAGTATAGTTGATGAAGAAAAATAAATGACACATTACGGATTTGATAAAGAATTTCTTTGTCTTGTGTTATATGTTAAATATCATTAACCTAAAAAAAAAACATGCTGGTAACTATTTGATTTTTGGTTTTTTATTTTTGAAAATTAAATTTATAAACATTATTTTCACCTATAAAATTCATGTTGGGTAACTATATGATTTTTGGTTTTTTATTTTTGAAAATTAAATTTATAAACATTATTTTCACCTATAAAATTTATTCCATCGTTTTGTTATTTTACTTTCTAATTATGTTTCAAAAAACTAAATCATTTTTAAAAAAAATTCAATTAAGATTGAAGAATCCAATTTTTTTCCTTTTAAAAAAGTGAAAATTCACCGTAAAAAGATTTGGAGAAAACAAACCTAAATTTCAAAATAGAAAAAAAAAACAATTTAATGATAAATTTAATATTTCTTAAATTTAATATTGTCTACCAGTTATTTTTGGTCAATAATTTACCCTATTTACTAGTTGACCTAAAAATATATGAAAATATTATTGTGAAACTTTTAAAATGGATTATATTGAAATTAAATCCAAACCTATTAAGGCGTTTGGGGTTGGGTAGCTTTTAAAATAATTGCTTCCAACTTTGCTTTTAAAAAAATTAGCTGTTTGATGAATCAAATTAGTGTTTGTTAAATTTTAGTTGTAGACTTAAATAAGTTGGTTATCGTGTTTGGTAAATAAGTATTAAATTATTGTAATTTAACTATAATCACTAAAATAGACATATTATAAAAAATTGTATAATTTTTTTTAAGAAAAAAATAGTAAAGTATTATTTTTAAAAAAATATTTGCATTTGATTTATTAATTTAAAAATTATAAAATAAGATTTGGTGGTGGGAAATAGATACTAGATATAAAATAATTTTTAATTTTGGAAAGATTTGAAAATTTGTTAAAAAAGTGATTGTTAGAGAATCTAAAAGCTACCAATAACAGCTTTTGAAAGCGGTGCAAAATGAACGTGTCATGCAAAATTGATTTTAACGAATTATAAAATAATTTGTTTTACCAAACACAAAGAAACGGTTAAGATTTATTTTTAATCACTTTTAACTCTTTCAAACGCAATGTCAAACGGAGCCTAAGAAAGGGTATTTGCACGGACAACCCTCCCCTCGAGGGCCGTAATATCCAATAACTCAATTTTAAAAAATTGAATTTTTTTTTATCTTTTTATTGATGTCATCAACACTATTCGAGTGAAAATTAGTGATTTGTACTTACGCTCTCAATTTTCATTCTTATTTTGATTCTCCAAATACAATTTTTCAAGAAAAAAAATTGTGATTGCGATAATAGAATCACGCAATGAGATTATACATTTTTCACTCAATTGATAGCGTTGACGACGATGATGAAGAAAAAAAAAAAAAAAAAAAAAAAAAAAAAAAAACCTTTTTCAAGGCGGGGCAATGCGTCCAAATCTCCCTATTAAGAACCACAAGAACCAAAACCAAACTCCATCCAATCGAGACAAAAGTTAATAATCTTTTTTTTTGTTGTATTTATATTCATAATTACATCACCTACCTTGTTGAAGTCATAGCTGCCAGCTCTGACAGCCACGTGGTGGGCAAGGTTACCGCCGGCGCTGTCACCGGCGAGAAAACACCGCCCAAAATCAGCTTCCACCGGAAAAACACCAGAATTATCACAACCCAAATCATCAAGAATTTTCAACGCATCAAATCCATCTTCATATGGAAATGGGTAAGGGTGCTCTGGAGAGAGGCGATAATTGACGGACACAACCACCGCACGGAGGTCACGTGCGAGTCTCCGGCAGAGATCATCGTAATACATCGAGTTAGCGGAGAAAAACACAAAGCCGCCGCCGTGATAGTAAACGACGACGGGCATGACCGTAACATTATCGGAGGAAGGGAGAAAGAGGCGAAACCAGAGATTGCGAGAGGGATCGAAAACGACGTCACGAGTCGAAACGCCGTCGTAGGGTTTAGAAGAAGGAGAGATTTTGGGGTCGAAGAGGTTGATTAAGCAACGGTTGACGGTGAGGTTTGAGCGGCGACTGACGGAGGAGGCGAGCGAGTAGAGGCCTAAAAGGACTCGAAACTTCAATGGAAGCTTTGGAGTTTTTTCCATGGCCAAACTATTGGACATGGCTCTCTCAGCTCTCCCCATATATTTATTTTTCATCATGTGAATTGATGTTGATGGCTACCTTCCTTGCCTAATTATGAACGAAAAATACTTCCTAACTTCTGATGTTACAGCCAACCAATTACATGTTGATGACCTCAAATAATTTGCCAACATCTCAACTGTAATTCACATTTGACATCTACTAATTAGGTATCATATATATATTTATGGGAAATTGTAGTAAATGACAATTTAAGACTTATTGTTTGCAAATATAGCATGTTTTTAAAAATTTTGCGGATATAGCAATTTCTATCGCTGATATCTTATGACTGATAGAAGTCTATCGCTGATCACCTCAGCTTTTTATAGATTTTTGTCAGTGATAATAGTCTATCAGAGATAATAGTCTATCACTGATAGAAGTCTATCAGTGATATAATAAAGTCTATCAGTGATAGAAACGGGTTTTTTGGCCATATTTGCAAAACATTTTAAAGTTTGCTAAATTTGCAATTAGTTTGGGCCTGATTGCTATTTGTGCAACCAGCCCTATATTTATTTATTTAAATTAATTTATTATTTGAGGTAGCAGGTGTCTGGGTCAACTCCGTAAATCTCAGTATATATTTTCGTTTAGCTTATTTTGCTTCCTAGATTAGTTAATCGAGTTGTATAAATATTTGTGGCTTTGTCCACTATCAATAACAGAAAATTGTGTCAACCGAGCATAGTTCAATTGACATAAGATTATATCACAGAAAATAGTGTCAAACTGAGCATCGCTCAATTGACATAAGGTTGTGCTCTTGACTATAAGGTCAGAAGTTTAATCCCTACCTTAATTAAATACCTTTGCAAAAAAAAAAAAAAAAACAAACAAACATAAAATCGTTCCACAAAAATCTATATTTATCAATTAAATTTAATAGAAATAAATTAATAAAAAAAATGTCAACAGTCATTGACGTAGATACAATTTGTTAAGAAAAAGTTAATGTGTGATTAAATTACTGTTTTTTTTAGTTGGTTGCATAAATAACTCCAAAATAAGGACAAATATAGCAAAATATAAAACATTTTTGTAAATATAACAAAATAATTAGTGACTATCACTAATATTCATTGATAAAATGACGATAGACTATGATAGCCACTGACAAAATTCTACAAAGAACAAAAGTGATAGACTACTATACTAATAAACTACTATCGAAGATAAAAATTGTCATATTTGTAATTGTTTTTAAAAAGTGTTATATTTTAAATTATTTTACTCTAAATTGATTGATATATTTTTTCGTTTATTTATTTATATTTGAACAATATATGAACATGCAGATGAAATTCAATACGCAGGTGAGCAAAATATGTTAGTAAGAATTAAAAGACTTACATACATTATCGACTTTCTATTAAGAAATTTGAAAATTAAAAAAAAAATTATATTTGAAAGACAATTTAAAGAATTATAAAAATTATATTTGAAAGACAATTTAAAGAATTATTATCACCACCCTATTATATTTAACTGTATTTGCGCGAACTAAAAACGTGGGGAATATACAATGTGGGCCTGCAAAATTAAATTGTTTTGCATTAAATGGGGATTGAAGAAATCACAAAGAATTGGTAGTAGTCACGTCAATGGCACGATTGAGAGAAAATTTTTAGTACGGATCCGTGGTAAACAGTTTTTCTATACCAGTGCTGACCCGCTCGTGATCAGAAATTAATTGTTTTGTTGGAACACACCATTAAATTTATTATCTTCTCCGGTTGAAAAAAAGAAATAACGAATATATTATTTACTCAAATTCTCTCTCTTTTGTTTTTTTAGTTCATTTTTTTAATATTTAGTCTCTCTTCATTTTTTTTATTATTTTGTTTTTTCGAAAAAATTTAACCAACCTTTTTTTTGTTTTTATTTAAATTTTAAAATTCGTAATACTCTTTTTATTTTTATTTTTATTATTATTTTTGGTTGATTATTTGACTTCTCCTTTTTTTATCTTCTTTTTCAATATTTTGTCTTTCTAACTAATATTCTAAAATATATTCAACATTTTTATTTTCAACTTCACTATTCTTTTAAGTTTTCTTTTTTATCAAATTTTTTAATATTTTTATTGATATTTATAGAAAGTTTTATCTATTTTCAAAATATATATTATGTTGAATGATTAATTTTTTTTTTTTTATCTAACATTACAAAAATAAATAATGCAATAATGAATTATAAGTAACATAAAATTAAAATAAAATATAAAAGCAGATATAAATTGTAATCCAAATATTTTCTACATTTAAAAAAAGAAAATTATTAGAAAGGAAGAAAAAAACAAAGAAAAAAGAAAATGAAATAAATAGATATAAATTGTAGAAAACAGATTTCTCTATATGAAACTGAAAATTAACGTAAGGGTGAAGATGAAGGAAAAAAAAGCTTTTAATATATTTTAAAATATTAATGAAGAAGTTAGATTTTAAAATATTAATGAAGAAATTAGAGAGAGGAACAAATTACCTTAATGGTCCATCAAGTTTGAGTTTGGTAGCACTTCGGTCAATTATACCCTCCTGAGGTTTGAATTTAGTTCGTTTTTGGTCTTCCTTGTTGAGTCCAATGGTAATTATTTTTAATTAAAAATATTTTTTTAGTTATTAAAATTATTAAAAAAAAAAGATTTGTTTTTTCTTTTTCCATTTCTCTCATCTGATTCTTCTTCTTTTTCTTCTTCAGGATTCTTCTTTCTCTTTTCTTTTTCAATTTCTGATTTTTCTTCGGGTTTTTTTTCTCTCCTCCCTCCTTTCTCCTACTTCCCTCTTCTCTCTTCCCCCTCATGGCCGTCAGAGACGGCTATTTTTTTTTTCCCTTTTCTTCTCTCTCCCCCTCCGCACGTTTTCAAAAAAAAAAAAAAAAAAACTCTACATATCTGTTAATGTTTTTTTTTTTTTTTTTGAAATCGTGGGGAGGGGAGGAAGGGAGAGATGGAGAGGGGAGGAGTAAGAAGGAGATGAAGAGGAGGAGGGAGAAGAAAATGGAAGAGAAAAACGAAAAAAAAAAAGAAAAAAAAAAAATAGTCGTCGACGACGCGACGACCATGGGAGGGAGAGAGAAGAGGGAAGAGTGAAGAAGGAGAAATGAGCGAGAAAGAGGAAAAAAAACCGAAGAAAAATCAGAAATTAAAAAAGAAAAAATAAAGAAGAAGAACCAAAAGAAGAAAAACAAGAAGTCAATGGGGGAAGAAGAAGAAAAAACAGAAAAAAAAAGAAAAAAAAAAGAAAAGAGGAAGAAAAAATAAAAATAAATAAATAAATATTTTTAAAAATAATTTTAATAATTAAAATTATATTTTTAATTAAAAATATGTGATCAGACTTAACAGAAATTTTGACGGAGGGACAAAAAAAACGAACCAAATTTAAAATTATTGGATTTGAAAATCCAAGTGCTATCAAACCCAAAACCTGAGGGACCATTAGGGTAATTTGCCAAAATATTAAAAAGAATATAAAAAATGAGAAGGCAAAGAGTCAACAAAAAAAAAATAATAAAAAATGAGGAGAGAGAATTTGAGTAAATAATTTCGTTATTTTTTTACGCAGAAGAAAATAATGTATTTAACCGGTCCCAATAAAACAATTAGTTTGTTAAAATTAAACTACCTCGCGATCGTGTCAGTCATTTAAAAGCAGTGGTATGAAAAAACTATCGGATGTATTAGAAATTCTACCCACCATTGGTGAAGCAGTAGATTAAATATATAATTTTTTTTTAAAAAAATCAAGAAGTCAGTCGGTTCGGTCGGAAATTACATTCTGATGTCCGCCGACCGACACATCGGTTTTGAAAAATGAAAAATTGACGCCGACCAAACCATCGATTATATCGACTGACCGACGTCGATTCAGTTGATTTTGGTCGGTCGGACCGGTTTGTCAGTATTATTTGTTCACCCCTAGTAGGCAAACATCTTAGCCACCAAGACTAATTAATGCTTTTGATTATAATTTTACTTTTTATTTTATATATATTTAACCGGTCGACTCGGAAACATTCCGCTTAGTAATGACAAAACTTCCAACCGTGGGGAATATACCGTGTTTGTTTGGAGACTTGAAAACAAATGATTTAATGAAAATAATAATTATATTTTATGTCTTCTGTATTTTTCGATTCTGTATTTAGTAACACATTTAAAAATTTGATCACAAACTAACTATTTTTCAAAATTTATTTGATAATATACTTATAAATTATCAAAATAGTTATAGTTATCAACTAAATATTGAGTTATTAATAATGAGTTAATTTATCAACATATTTTAGGTTATAATTTTGTATAATCAGTATTTTACTATTTCAAATAAACTATAATATATTATATTATATATTTTAATTTAAAAAAAAATTAAAAAAAAAAAAAAAAACTTTCCAAACGCAATTTTGCATTTTTTAAAATTTAAAATATGAATACATTACAAACATACAAAATATGTTTTCAAAATTTCCACTACTTTAGATCATAGAATTCAAAAACAATTTTTGGACATAATCTAACAAACAGATATTCACTGAATTATTTGATTCCGTGAATCTGAAAACATAAAATAAAATTGAGATTGCACGCCAAACAAACCCATAATTATTCACACAAAATTTAAAATAGACAATTCATGGGATAAATATGAATGATTTCCTTTTTCAGTAAACCAATGTGGGGTGAGCTAAATCTAAACATAGCTTAGTGGATGTTGTCGAGTGATTCTGGTTCGTAGGTCGGGCTCTCGTTCGAAGCTTCCGGGTTTGGTTCATGGTCGGATCCCGCCGTTCTTAGTCCTCGGATGACTTGCGAGGAAGAAAATCAAAGCACCAGTGTGGTGTTATGTGATAACGCTTCAAAGGAACGTTATTTACCATTGATTGCTTTAACATTCATTTTTTATAAAAGTACACGGGATAGCCGCATAACACGCTTTAGAGCATTTTTATTGCAAATCAATCTAACTTCATGAAAAATTGCGCTAGACTCAATTAATTTTGTTCTTTCTTAGGAATGGACTAGCGCAAGCTTTTACGTACCGCACCAGATCAAGAAGATATTAAAAAAAGCAACGTGTCGCTTTTGTTGAAATTTATGCTCCAAAGCCTCGTAATTAATTAATAATTATTTTATTATTATTATATTCAATTTATATTTATTATATATAAAAATCCAAGGTTATTAGTGTAATCTTAAACAATATGTAGTTGACATACATGTGGATCATGTTCAAGAAATAAACCTAAATAGTCTATAGTATATGAATAAGGTTGGGTGCCTTATCCTAGTAACACTACTGATACGACCCACTTTGTAATTGTTACAAATGATTTGATCCAAATCATTCATGTAGAGACATGTGAGTGGGGTATCCTATACAATGTGTTTGTATAAGATTGGACCACGAAATATATAATGTCTCTTTATGAATCCGTTATTTGAGAAGATTAATATTTCACAAGATGATCATATGTGACTCGATCTTAATCCTAAGTGAGTTATGAACTTCTGCCTGTGAGTGCTCGTCCTATGATTTGTATGGGTGAGAATGATCTTTATAGTCGATTCAATAAGTCTACCATTTTGAAACTTGACTAAATACGGAGCAAAGAACATAAGTTTCACAAGATGAAATTGTAACGACCCGAACTCCAGGTAAGAGAATTTTATTTATTTGTTATTATTTTCGAGCTCAATAATAGGTTTAAGTGGAATGGTCGTGTGAAATTTGGGCTTAGAAAAGGCTAGGGTTTAACTAAGTCAAACATTGGGTTAATGAGTTATTAATAATAATAATATTATTATTATTAAAATAGAAAGAAAAAAAAGGTAAGTAGAGCACATGTCTTCGTTTTCATGAAGACCCACGTCGCCCCTCTTCTCCCTCACCTCTCAACTCCCTCTCCCTCAAGTCACCCTCTCCCTCACTCCCTCAGCTCCGACCACCCATACCTTCGCTTAGTCGCACACGTCGTCGCCTTCCCTTCGTCTCTCCCTCTTTGATCCCCACACGTCGCCACCTCTCTCCCTTTGCTCAGTTGCACACTTCGCATGGTCGCCACCTCCGTCGGTTGCTCAGCCGCACGCCGCCGCCTCCGATCGTTGCTCAGCCTTGTCGCCGTTCTTGTTCGTCGGTCACTGCAGGGTCGTCGCACCGACAGCTGTAACGAACAAGTGAGTTTCCTTCCGTTCTTCCATTCTCGTTACCCACGAATTTAGTTGACTCCGATCTTGATTACCCACTCTATTTAGACTTTAAATTTGCACATTCAAGGGCGTTTGACCACTTTCCAGTAAGGGATCGGGTCCTTGGGTGATTTTTTGTTCGTAACGTTCGTCTCCTAAGGTTTTCTGTGAATTGTTGGATGCGTTGAGCTTCCTTGGGCAATTTCGATTTGGTTAACGCTCACCCCTAATCTTTTCAATATTTAGTAAAGTTATTCAAATTGGTTTTTTTGAATTGTTGGGTTTCTCTCGTCATGTTAGGTTTGGGATGATCGATTGGAATTCGTGAAGGACGTCGTAGGGTAGGTTTGGTTTATCAATCTTTAATTGAGATAGTGATTTTGTTTGGTTAAATTCTGATGCTGAGACGTTATTTTAGGTCGTTGTGAAGACTTTGGTTGGAGTAAGCTCAGTTGCTTACTTTGTTTCATAAAAGGTAAGTGGCCTTACTTCTGGCCAACCTTCGAGCTAGATTGGAAATTTTTCTGATTTGGTTGAGTTGATTGAATTGTATGTTGAAGTTTAATTGAATGTTGACATGTTGAATAGTTATTTGTTGAGATGTTGAATATTTGTGGTTGAGATGTTGATTTGATTTTATGTAAATGTTGAATTGAGTAAGTATGTAGCTCTGAGATCTTATGTTATGTTGATGAAAGCACTCTTATGATGTTAGATGTATGATGTTAGATGAGAGGATTATGATGGAAGTTATGAGATTGTCATGTGTTCCTTTTATCATGTTGAACATGTTTGTAGTGAGACTTCATTATTGCATGCCACATTTTTCAGTCATGATAATTTAGTGACAATTATATCCATTTTCCCCTAGTCATGTTTGATACTTAGTAGACTGAAGTTTTGCTCTGGATGTCGACTAACCATCAGTAGGAGTGAGTCTCCAGTAGAATCTACTACACCGAGTAGTTGTGAGAGTTATTGCGAAATTTGGTTAATTATTCACTTAGATGACCATAACAGAAAATTACAAAACAGTCAAGTTTAGGTCCCACTAGTTAAAGTCTCAGTCAGTTCATGTTGCATGTGATTGCATAGCCTGAACCCAATAGTGGGGTTACTTACTGAGTATTTTATTTAAAATACTCATTCTTTCTTAAAACCTTTTTTTTTCTTCAGGTAATATGTTACGTCTCCAAAAGTGACTATTTTAGGACTTATTTGTTATAGAAAGATGTACACTCTTAGGTGTTTTTGGTAGAATTTAGCTTAAACTCGTGCTTATATATGAGAATTAGTAGAATGAAGCTAAATTAGGACTTATATGTAAAATGAAAGGAAAAGAACCAAAAACAAAGTTAATAGAGTGAAAATTGCACATTGCTGAAGCATTGCGAAAACATTGTTGAAACCGCAATGGTTTAAGTGAAATCCGTAAGTTGTCTAACCAATTTCTGTTTTGTTCCGATCTTTCAGGGGCTCGTTCTTTCTCCTGCTGCCACATAGAAGAACGACGTTCAGAATGGATGGTTCTCCTTGACCCAATCGTACCTGCAGAACGCTATAAAAGGAGGTCAAGATGGAAGGTTGAAACACACTCGAAAGGCGTAGATCTCTCCTTCAACGCAGTTTCTCATTGTTGTCTCTCACGGGTGTTGGCGTGGAGGTTTTAGCTGGTGGAATCGATAATCTAAGAGGAAGAAGAGAGGATCTTCTATCTCTTCTGATTGGATTCATCCACGATCAAGCTTACCTTCGGTTGTCATCCGAGGCGTTGCAGCGAGGAGTTCACACGCATTCCTTACTGCTTTCTGCTGTTTTCATTTCCTTTGTTGCTTCTGTCTGTTGCATTTTCCTTTTATTTGCTACTCTACTTCATTTCGTTGCTGTCTGTTGAGCTTTATTTGTTCAAGGTGGTCATTTGTTTAGTTCAAACGTTTGTCAATCAAAGCATTATTTCGTCAATTCGCAAGCTCTTCATCTCTGCTGCTTACTGTTCTCTTCTTCTGTTTTGACCTTTATAATCTGTTAAGCATGTCGTCTTCATCTATTCTTCTCATTCCATCTTCATCCATGAGTAACTAAATCACATAAGGGCATGCTAATGACAAGTCTATAGGTAAAAACACGTGAATCAAGCATGTAGGATAGCTCTCAAATGCATTGAATGTATGTAAGCTTCATCCCACGGGCAATTTCGATTGGCCATCCATTTTGTCCAAAGAACTCCTAACCTCTGGAAGGAGTAAGAGTTCAGAGTCGTACATTCATGCTAGCCTCTCAAGGTAGCCAGAAAACGACCTAGGAATAGGCGTTTTCCTAGTACAAATCACAACTTGCTGTTACAAAAAGATGCTTGAGACCTTACTTGGACATGAGTAAACTAAAGGATCTAATGCATGAAATCGGAAGATACATGAGAATGAGTTAGTTTGATGCATGATGAGTTGATCTACTGCTTGAGAATTGTGTGAAAAAGCCTATAGAGGAGTCGTTAGTAGCCCTTGTTTCCACACTTTACACTTAATTCGCTGTAGTAACATTGCTAAATAATTGTTGTTTCTGCAATTCCCTTGGTTCAAATTCTGCCTTAACCGTTTCTCTCTTCGTTTGATATTCTCTTCTCTTTACATTCGAGTTTATTATCTACTTGCACTTGTTTATGCTTCCATCATTTACACATTCCTTAGTAATTAGGCACTTTAAAACCAAATCTACCCCATTTAATCCACCCATTCTCATTTAACAAATCACTTCGTTAGTAACTAAGAATAAATCTCTGTGGGAAATCGAATGAAAAAATACTTATTACTTGCTACAAGATCATGTATGCTTGCATGTTCTGAGTGCTCTACCATTGCATATTTATTTTAAACATTGAGCACGCAACAAGTTTTTGGCGCCGCTGCCGGGGATTTTGTTTAGTAAAAACGAAGTTTGTTAAGTTAGAAACACGAATCTTACTACCTATTGGAGCTGATCTATTTTCATTTCTTTTTGCAGGTACCATTGGGTTAGTTTATGAATGAGCATTCAAGTAGCGATCTAGAGTTCAATCCTGAGCCTGAAAGATTACTTAGGGCCAGAAACAAAGCTAAGAAACGTCTCTTCAAACAACCCCTTATACCTCCAAACGTTGCTGACTCTGCTGAGTCATCGCAATCCCATCAAATAGAAATGGATAGAACAGTCCCAAATCCAGCACCTACCATTCGCAACCCCATCGAAATAGCGAATGACAAGGATAGTGCCATTATCTCCTACTTAGTTCTCATGCCTGGGGAGCTAAACCCAAGCATAATACGCCCTGAAATTACTGCCAACTCATTTGAGTTAAAGCCAGTAATGTTCCAAATGTTGTCCACTGTGGGATAATTCTTTGGAGTGGAGAATGAGGACCCCCACAACCATCTAAGAAACTTCCTAGGAGTTAGTGATACCTTCCTTATCCCTGGAGTTTCCCAAGAAGCTTTGAGGCTTTACCTCTTCCCTTACTCATTAAGGGATAAAGTCAAAACGTGGTTAAACTCATTACCTTCCGGATCAGTTGTCAATTGGACAGATCTGGCTGAGAAATTCCTAGTCAAATACTTCACACCTGATAGGAATTCAAACTTTTGTGATGACATAATCAAGTTCAAACAAGCCGAAAACGAATCTCTTCACGAAGCTTGGACAAGGTTCAAGGACCTTCTGCTTAAATGTCCACACCATGACATCCCATGGTGTATCCAAATAGAAGTCTTTTTTAAAGGATGTAACCCCAGCACAAGGCAAGTGCTGAATTCGTCAGCTGGTGGTTCCATGCTTTCTAAAAGCTATAATGAAGCCTATCAGATCCTGGAGAAGATCTCAACCTCCCACTGTAGATGGTCAGATGATCCAGTAGAGCCTAGGAGAGCTCAAGACAAGGATGCTCTCAGTGCAATGAGCAGCCAAATAAACGCCCTGACCAACCTAGTCAAACAAATGGCTCAAACCAATCTCCAATCCAGTGTCAACACCGCAGCAGCCATCTCAATGGGCGCACAAACAAGTCAAGGTGAGACACTAATCTGTGGATTCTGTGGGGAAAGGCACCTGTATGAATACTGCCCTGGGAATCCAGCCTCAGTCTGCTATGTTGGAAGCCAACAGCAGCCTAGGAACAACCCCTATTCTAACACTTAAAATCCTGGTTGGAGGAACCACCCAAATCTTTCTTGGGGTGGCCAACAAAACACTAACCAAGCTCCAAACCAACCAATACCGAGTGGAACACCTGGTTTCACTCCCCAAAATAACCAATCCATGTATCAAAAACCATATAACCAACCAATAGGGTCATCAGTAGAAAATCTACTTAAGGAGTACATTGCAAAGAATGATGCTACCCTACAAAGTCAGCAAGCTACCCTTAGGAGCCTAGAGAACCAAATAGGGCAATTAGCCAATGAACTAAAAAGTAGGCCCCAAGGTAGACTGCCTGCTGACACTGAGGTGCCTAGAAGGGATGGTAAAGAGCAAGTTCAAGCAATTGAACTTCGAAGTGGGAGACCATTGGTGAGCAACAATAGAGAAACACCAAAGAGAGTAGAGAATGAAGAGTCTAGTGCTCCACTGGATTCTCTACCAAGCCAAGGTCAACCACCAACAAGCACATCAAGGGTGAGGCTGGAACCTATCATAGAGGAACCAGAGGAAATTCCAAGGCCTCCACCTGCTCTGAGGCGACCTGAAGTGCCTACATATGTGCCACCACCTCCATTCCCTAGAAGGATAAAGAAAAAACAAGAACAGGAAGTGCACTTTAATAAATTTTTAGAAATTCTAAAGCAAGTGCATGTTAATATTCCATTTGTAGAGGTTTTGCAATCTATGCCTTCTTATGTTAAGTTTTTGAAGGATATAATTACTAACAAGAAAATTATTGGTGAATTTGAAACAGTGAATCTCACTGAGGAGTGCAGTGCTATACTCCAGAACAAGCTACCAAAGAAGGAGAAGGATCCTGGTTCCTTCACCTTACCAGTGGAGTTGGGAGGCAAGCACGTGGGCAGAGCTCTTTGTGACCTAGGAGCCAGCATAAATCTCATGCCCCTATCACTATTCCGCCAGCTTGGAATAGGAGAAGCACGGCCCACCACTGTTGTTGGGATTTATGCCCTAAAGCCTCGTAATTAATTAATAATTATTTGATAATTATTTTATTATTAATATTTGCAATTTATAATATTCATTATATAAATAAAATCCAAGGTTATTAGTGTAATCTTGAACTGTATGTAGTTGACATACGGGAGGATCATGTTCAAGTAATAACCTAAAGGGTCTATAGTATATGGATAAGGTTGAGTGCCTTATCCTGGTAACACTATTGATACGACCCACTTTGTAATTGTTACAAATGATTTGATCCAAATCATTCATGTAGAGACATGTGAGTGGGGGTATCCTATACAATGAGTTTGTATAAGACTGGACCACGAAATATATAATCTCTCTTTATAAATCCGTTATTTGAGAAGATTAATATTTCACAGGATGATCATAAACAAGTTGTTCATTAGAGAATCAGTGGTACTTAAGGTGTAAGATGTAATTACAGGGGTAAAGCGGACTTTTGACCCAGCTGTAATTACGAACAACTCGTGAAGGACCGACTTGCATGTAATGGTTATATCCATGGACACAACTTGTCCTACAGTGCATAAGAGTGCAACTCTAGGCCTATAGTGGAGTGACCTAGAGTTAATGAATGAAAGTCAATTAATTAAAGAGTTTAATTAATTAATTTTGTATCATTGGAGCTTATAAATCTGTAGGTCCATAAGGTCCCCTTGCTAGCTCATAGTAACACTAAAAGGATCAATTTAGTTGAACGAAAATTTGAAATATTCAAATTAATATTTAATATATTTGATATATTAAATGTAGAAGAGTAAAATATATTTATTGTATTTGATACATTAAATATTAGAGGAAATAGTTTATGTATATGATACATTAATATTAAAAACTATATACTTATGTTATTTGAATGTGATTCAAATTGGTTTAAAGTATATTATAAAAGATTAATTTTATAATATTTGAATAAGATTCAAATAAATATAAAATACATATTTTAATATATTAGATATTAAAATGTATTTTATAAAATAAAATTAATTCCTAAAAGCCTTATTATAAATAAGACATTTAGGTTTAGCCAAAGGGTTGGCCAAAAACACACCACTCATCTCTGCAGAGAAAATTGTTCTCTCATTCTTTCAAAGAGCTCCCACAAGCCTTGATCCCGTGTTCGAGTCATAGCGAGGAAGATCTCGTGGAAGAAGGAACACAAGAAGATGATTGATCTTCAAAGGTAATTGTACATATGCTTAACTTATTTTTTAGTTTAATTCTAAACAAAACAAAAGATCGATTCTAATTGCTTCCGCTGCGGGGAATGAAGAGTTCATTCCCTTCAATTGGTATCAGGGCAACTTTATTTTTGTTTAGAATTAAAAGCTAATGGTGGGTATTTTCATTTATTTTTCATATATGTGATATATGCTAGTTTGCAAAGTTGATTGTTTAGGCATATTGAGGCATTAGATTTAATTGCTTTTGATTAGATCCAATTGTAAGAACCCATTTGGGTATAGGATGTGTTTGTAATTTTATAAAGTATGAACAGTATGAAAAGTGTTCATGGACAAGCTGAATTGAAATTCAAAACAAATGGTTCAAATTAAGTTTCCAATTTGGTTTTGACTTTAACTCAATTTTGAATTGAGTTTCTTCGGGGCCGCAGCAAGTCATGAATTCATCAAATTCAATTTTGAATTGAGAATTGAGAATTAAGTTAATTTCAATACCTCAATTTTAAATTATTATTCCTTCAAATTAGTTGAATGTCAGAGGCAAGGGTTGCCTTGAATGATGAGATTGGAAAATCAAAGATTATAATGACAAAGGCAAGGGTTGCCTTGAATGATGAAGTGCAGCTGGACGTGAAAGGCAAAAGATTGTTTGGTTCAAGTGTATCTCTTTCTTGCGGTGGCTGATAAAGGTAGAAGAGATTATTTAAGGTTTTGTTTAACCAAAATTGTGGTGGATCTTAAAAGGAGAAAATTTTGAAGACCAAGATATGTCTTGGATTTAAATTAATGTAATTTAAATTGTTTTCAATTTCTTAGGATATGCCAAATATGCCGGTCAATTTTGCTGTTTAGTTATGCATGTTGATGTATGATCTGTTTAGTTATGCATGTTGATGTATGATTTAATTTTATTAATTGATTGCATAAAGTATGTCCATCTAGATCAAAATCCCACCATAGGTTAAGCATGATCATGCATTTTAATTATTTTTAATATAAGTGTTATATTTGGAATATTATGATTAAAATGCTTTCTAATTTGATTAGATGATTTCCTAATATGTTTATATTTCCATATTTACAATATAATTGTTATATTTGGAAATTTTAAATTAGGATACTTTCTTTTATAATAGGAATCCATATTTTTCTAATATTGATTAGGATATCTTTTCCTAGATATAGTGATATCAGGGAAATCTTTTCCTAATAAGATTGGAAAATCTTTATTAGATATTTTATTGGGAAATCTTTTACTAATAAGATTGGGAAATAGATATCTTTTCCAATAAGTATTAGGATATTTTCCCAATGAGCATAAGATATTTTCCTGAGATTAGATTTTTTCTTTCCTTATTTAAAAGATAATTTAATTCATTCTTTAAATAGTTTAAATATTTGAATTTAGTTTATCTTTTATTCTAATAAGATTAGAATATATGATAATCTTTAATTTTGTTTTAAAGAGTTTAAAATTGTTAAAAATTCAAGATTATCCATAAGGTGAATTAGTTTTTAATAGGATTAAAAACATTGCTTAAAATAAACTTAAGTTCATTGATCTAGTAATTAATAGTTAATTAAAGATTAATGAATTTGAAATAAAAATTGACTATAAGGGAACCCTGTCTAAGAAAGGTTACTCGGGTGAGGTACTTAAGTTGACTGAAAAGGAACACCTCTACCTAAGAACTGGTCTGGGGGTTTAATTAGTCAAATTTTATTTTATTTCATTAAGCAGACTCATAATGTGATTAGTTTTAAATAGTTTAATATACTTGATAATTCACATTAAAATCAATCTAACCAACATAAGGGTTATGAAAGGGTAGATTGAAAAACTTAGATAAATGAGATTAGCCTAATTTGTCTAAGTAATAGAAAACCCTATTTCAAAATACTTAATGGGAGAAAGACATATGTCAAAATCACCCTACGGTCTCTACCATAGATTCACAACGTGAGATTCATGTGAAGTCTCGAGGCGGCTTTGGACCGTCCCCCTACGGAAGGTGTTTACATGGGTCAATATCAGGGTGAATCTATTGAGAAAGTATTTTTAAATAGTAAGTGGGAGAAGGAAATGTGTCAACATATCCTACGGTCTCTATCATTGGTTCACAACGTGAGATTCATGTGGGGCCTCGCGGCGGCTTTTGGACCGTCTCCCTACGGAAGGTGTTTACATGGGTCAATATCAGGGTGAATCTCCTGAGAAGGATAGGATTGTAATTTTATTTCCAATACTTGACCTACCCTACGGCGACACTTGTTGGGATAAAATTATAAAATCTAAAATGATGGGTTACACTTACAAAGATCTCATTAAGGTTGTTAATGATTTTCTTGACCAAACTAATGGTAACTAAATGTTATAGAAATAAGAGTTATTTTGGGATAACACTTCGTTGAGATTGTCTCAGTTTAGTGAAGGAGCATTTGACCTACCCTACGGCGGCACCTGTTCTAACTCACTAAAGTATCATAGCATTAGAAATTAATGTTTTAGGGTTCATTTATCAAATTGTTTGTTTTCTATGCTGAAATTGAATGAATATTGATTGCATGTTGTTAAATAATATTTTTTTTTTTTATATATTTCAATATTATGTCTATTTCTCTCAATTTTATTTTTCGTTGCTAATTTGTCAAATTGAGAAAATAATATCACTTGAAAAAATAATGTTAACACTATATAATGACAGGGTAAATTTTTTCTTTAATTTGTCTTTATTGAGAAACGTTCTCAAAAACCTGTTGCCAATGCTAATCAAATTGTTCGTGAAGCACATGATTAATACATCAATATAACGAGATGGCTTATACAAATTTTCTCTTTGACATATTAGATGTCAAGCTAAGAAGATAAAGAAGATGACAACAACATATGAGATATTGTTGAAGTCAATAAAAGCTAGATTTAGATATTTATCTAAATAATCTAAAAAATTAAGTATTGCCAAAATCCAAGAAAAGAAACCATATGACTGTAGCTAAAAGAAAATAGTTTCTAAATTAGCAAAGTAGTCATAATGAGAGGAATTTATGAAATACCTGTATGAGAAGAACATGGATAAAAGTAAATTTGATTTACTAGATTTTTTTGTGGAAAATAATCATTACCACCTATATAGTAGATTCAGATCCACTATTCAGATTTGTTATTCATTACACTTTATATAGTTCTTGAAAAATACTTAATGATGTAGAATGATCTCTACTTGTTGGCACCAGAAAACCCATCTCAATTAATGTAGTGGGAGACATTAAGATGTCCAGAAAAAATAATTGTTATTTAATGCTGAATATGGTGTTTTTAGTACCATAGGAGAAATTCAATTTCTCTAACTTTATTACTAATAAAATGTTCATATAGTATGAATATTTTAGTACTAAATTTTTATTTTCAAAATTGTTTGAAAGATTCAGCTGAAAAATAAGAATAATTTCTATGTGTTAAATTATTAACATATAAAATACTACACAGTGAGATATTCAGGATTATAGAATCCAGAATATAAAGACAATTTATATTCTCCTAGAATATGATACCCGTCTTTGGCATTCAAGATTGATTCTGATCAATTTGAATAAAAAGACTACTACGAAGTGATTCTCTAAATGTTAGAGTTAATTACTTTATATGTCTTAAGATCTTGCCTTTCATGCAAGATAATTAATAGGTTTTTGTTGGAAAAACCTACAGGCCAAAGAACACTGGTGAATATTTCATCACTCTAGCTGATGATTATTCAAGAAATAAGTATCGTAACCTAATGCAATATAAGTCTGAATATTTTGAAAAGTTCAAGGAATATAAGACTCAAGTTGAAGGTCAATTAGGTAAATCTATCAAAACACTATGATCAGATCACCGTGAAAAGTACAGGAACGTTATGTACTAAGACTAATTGATAGAAAGTGAGATTTTATCTCAACTCTAGCACAAAGTACAATTGTGTGAAATTGTGCTGTAAGAGGAGAAACAAGACCTTGTTAGACATGGTCAGAACAATAAAGAATTACACGTTATTATCAGACTCTTGTTAGGATATACAATATAGATTGTATGGTGAACATGATTCTATCTAAAAGGTGTCCATGAGACAACTTTGAGATTAAAGAAGAGTAGTAAAGTTAGTTTACAACCCTTCGAGTTTTGAGAGTTTTAAGCATATATGCTGAAACTTGAATATGTTCAATAGTGTTGAAAAGTTGGTTCCAAGTGAAGCCACTAAATAGTTAACAAAAGTTGTTAACAATTTAATTACATTGGATAGTCAAATGGATCCTAGTCATGAATTGGATAAGCCTCATCGTAGTGGGAGAGTTATGAGATGACCCGACCGTTACAAGAGCTTATATGAAGCCTAAGTTGTCGTATTAGATGACAAAATGTAGGGCTTCTTGACCTCAAAGTTGAAATGAGGGTCGATGACAAAGACTAGTAGACCAAAGTCATAAATCTCGAGATAGAGTAGATGTACTCATCTTTATCTAGAACTTGTAGATATTCGTGATGGGGTAAAACCCATAGGTTTTGAATATATCTACAAAAGTAAAAGATTTGTAAATAAGAAGGTACAGACCTTCAAAACAAGACTAATGGCAATATAATGAGAGAAAGTAAACTATGGATAAACTTTCTCATTTGTTGTCATATTAGAGTATATAAGCATTTCCTAATTAATAGTTGCATATGAGATATGTCAAGTGAAGGTTTAAGAAATCTTTTTTTGAAAAGAAGTCTTAAAGAATGCATTTACAAATCAATTACATGAGTTCAATTTCAAAAAGCAAAAGCAAAAGGTTTGCAAGCAGTAAAGATTCATTTATGAAATGAATTTGATCACTAGATTTTTGAATGTAAGGTTTGATAAAAGTATCAAAAACTATGACTTTGAATAAATATTAATGATATTGTATAGACAAGAAAATCATTAATTACTTAGTGGAATTTTCTCATATTTTATGTGGATGACTTATTACCCATTGTGAATGTTGTAAGATTTGAATCCAACATAAAATGTTGACTACCTAACCAATTCCAAATGAATGATTTATATTACTGGGTATGTCCTAAAATAGAGTTTTCGAGGACAAAATGTTATTTATGTCTCACACATCTTATATTGACAAATTTGTTGTCAAGTATATGATGTAGTACTTCAAAAAATGATAATGTATCATTCTTACATGAAGTTTAGATTGTCTAAGGAATAGTGTCCTAAGACATTTCAAAATGTTGAGAACATAAGATTGACTATCTACGTTTGAGTGGGAGAAAATCTAATGTACACTTGAGACATGACATTTGACAGTAAAATTGGTTAGCATTTATTAGTTAACCCAATGGTATGACCATTGCGCAGAAAAATAAAAACTTTTCTCAAAATATCTATGGATAAAATGAGAAATTATATTTTTGTGTATGAGGTTAAAGATTTGATCTTTACGAGATGCACTAGTTTTAACAAAGATTTATGAAAATCTATGTTTACCCTAGATGATGGAGTATGATATGCAAGTTAAATGTTCTTACTTATGAAGTAAAGAACTTGCATAACTCAAATAATTTCTTATTGGTCTGAAAGATGTTTCAAATATAGTTAAGCCTAAAACGTTTTATGTAATGGCTAAACTTAAGGAACTTAGATAACATCAATATAAAGGGTATCCTGAGAGAGAAAGAATCGTGGTAGGACCAAGATGACTTTTAATTGACAATCGTTTTGATCTATATAAAAAGACTTTCCAGGCTAAAGTGTTTGAAAGCCACCTAGAATGTCTCTAGGATTATGAGACATGTCTCATCTTCACTAGGGCAAGTGGGAGAACATGTTGGGTGTAGAGTATGCCCTAGGATACATGTCTCACCGGCTTTAGTGCAAGTGGGAGATTGTTGGGATTTATGCCCTGAAGCCTCGTAATTAATTAATAATTATTTGATAATTATTTTATTATTAATATTTGCAATTTATAATATTCATTATATAAATAAAATCCAAGGTTATTAGTGTAATCTTGAACTGTATGTAGTTGACATACGGGAGGATCATGTTCAAGTAATAACCTAAAGGGTCTATAGTATATGGATAAGGTTGGGTGCCTTATCCTGGTAACACTATTGATACGACCCACTTTGTAATTGTTACAAATGATTTGATCCAAATCATTCATGTAGAGACATGTGAGTGGGGGTATCCTATACAATGAGTTTGTATAAGACTGGACCACGAAATATATAATCTCTCTTTATAAATCCGTTATTTGAGAAGATTAATATTTCACAGGATGATCATAAACAAGTTGTTCATTAGAGAATCAGTGGTACTTAAGGTGTAAGATGTAATTACAGGGGTAAAACGAACTTTTGACCCAGCTGTAATTACGAACAACTCGTGAAGGATCGACTTGCATGTAATGGTTATATCCATGGACACAACTTGTCCTACAGTGCATAAGAGTGCAACTCTAGGCCTATAGTGGAGTGACCTAGAGTTAATGAATGAAAGTCAATTAATTAAAGAGTTTAATTAATTAATTTTGTATCATTGGAGCTTATAAATCTGTAGGTCCATAAGGTCCCCTTGCTAGCTCATAGTAACACTAAAAGGATCAATTTAGTTGAAAGAAAATTTGAAATATTCAAATTAATATTTAATATATTTGATATATTAAATGTAGAAGAGTAAAATATATTTATTGTATTTGATACATTAAATATTAGAGGAAATAGTTTATGTATATGATACATTAATATTAAAAACTATATACTTATGTTATTTGAATGTGATTCAAATTGGTTTAAAGTATATTATAAAAGATTAATTTTATAATATTTGAATAAGATTCAAATAAATATAAAATACATATTTTAATATATTAGATATTAAAATGTATTTTATAAAATAAAATTAATTCCTAAAAGCCTTATATAAATAAGACATTTAGGTTTAGCCAAAGGGTTGGCCAAAAACACACCACTCATCTCTGCAGAGAAAATTGTTCTCTCATTCTTTCAAAGAGCTCTCACAAGCCTTGATCCCGTGTTCGAGTCATAGCGAGGAAGATCTCGTGGAAGAAGGAACACAAGAAGATGATTGATCTTCAAAGGTAATTGTACATATGCTTAACTTATTTTTTAGTTTAATTCTAAACAAAACAAAAGATCGATTCTAATTGCTTCCGCTGCGGGGAATGAAGAGTTCATTCCCTTCAACTGTCACCTTGCAGCTGGCAGACAAATCCATAGCCTACCCTGAGGGTAAGATAGAGGATATCCTTGTCAAGGTTGACAAGTTCATTTTTCTTGCAGACTTCATCATTCTGAATTATGAAGCAGACAAGGAGGTCCCCATCCTATTAGGCAGACCATTTCTAGCCACAGGTAGGGCCTTGATCGATGTCCAGAAAGGTGAGCTCACCATGAGGGTTCATGATGAGGAGGTTAAGTTTAGTGTCTTTAAAGCCCTAAGGTATCCTTCTGACTCTGAATCTTGTGCAAGTATGGACATAGTAGATTCACTGATGGAAGAGCAACTTGAGCATGAACTA
The DNA here is from genome assembly GCA_028017165.1 of Herpetospermum pedunculosum. Taxonomy (NCBI): domain Eukaryota; kingdom Viridiplantae; phylum Streptophyta; class Magnoliopsida; order Cucurbitales; family Cucurbitaceae; genus Herpetospermum; species Herpetospermum pedunculosum. Next base: position 8,967,001 of record CM051527.1, read on the forward strand.
CTGATCAAGCATGCCAATGATTATGTACAATTAGATGTAACTGACTTAAATATTTCTGAAATAATGGATATACCTGTGGATAAACCTCAGCATGTTTGTATGACTAATGACTTGACTGAAAGATCCATGAATCCATTGAAACCATCCATTGAGCATCCACCTATCTTAGAATTGAAACCATTACCTGATCATCTTAAGTATGCGTACCTAGGAGAGCATGATACTTTGCCTGTTATCATTTCGTCCAAGTTAAGTGAAAAGCATGAAATTGAATTAATATTGCTGCTTAAGCAACATAAAAAGACTATTGCATGTACGATTGCTGACATTAGAGGTATTAGTCCTTCCTACTGCATGCATAAGATACTATTGGAAGAAGAACATACACCCCGAGGGATCACCAACCACGGCTGGGAAGAACTGTGCAGACCGCCCATCCCTGCCTACTCCAACATGGTGTACGATTTCTACGCCAATCTGACGCACCCCGAGGATGGTCTGTCCATGGTGAGGGGGATTGAGGTCGATTTTTCGGCCAAGGCTATCAATGAAGCCTATGGCCTCAAGGGGCAGAAGTATACTGACTACGCAAGGATCATCGACGCACCAACTGAGGCTGTCCTGGAAGAAGCCCTGCGCATCATAGGCCAACCTGAGGCGGCTTGGACAATCTCACGTAATGGGAAGCACACTCTGATGAGTGCGACCCTCACGGCCAAGGCAGCCGTCTGGTTCTCCTTCGTGCGTATGCGTCTATCCCCGGTGACCCACGAAACCACCATAAATCAGGGGAGATCGTTGCTGGTGTACGCAATTATGAGGGGTCTCACTATAGATGTTGGTGAGGTCATTGCAGCCTCAATAGCCGACTGTGCTAAGAAAGGTAAGGGCCCTATTTTCTTCCCAAACACCATCACTAAGCTCTGTTTACGTGCAGGTGTGCCAATCGAGAGGATGGAGAGGCAGCTGGCTTACACAGGTCATCTGGAGCTGCCTACAGGCCTGCGAATGCGAAGAAGGGGGAACATGGAATTTGAGCTAGACGGCCTGACTGCAGCTCAATCTCTCTCCATGGCTTGCTTGATGGATCTCCAGCGCAATTAGAGTATCATCGGTAAAAAATTAATTAAATATATATATATATATATATTTTTTTTATTAAAAAGTTTAATAAATAAAATATTTATTATTATTTAAAATTAATTATGAATTAATTTTATTAATATATATATATATATATATATATATATATATATATATATATATATATATATATATATATGGTGGTATTTATGCATGTTAGCCATTTGGCTAAGCTAATGACGTGAGTGGATTTAGGGGTACTCAATTCTTCTTTGAATTTGAGCTTAAATGAGAAGAGTTCTTTCTTCGGCCAAAGTTTTTTTTAGCTAACAACTTGAAGAAGAACATCTCTTCAGCCCCTGAAGCTCTCTGCCCTTCCATTTCTTCTTCCTTCTTCATTTTTTTTCGTTTTCTCTTCTAACGAAGTCCCACCACTTCTTTGCTCGGCGCCGAGGATAGCGGGACTACCTGGGGTGGTCCTCGGGGCGTTCGTGAGAAAAGGCTGAAAGAGTTCGTGACGAGGAACGGTTGGCGGACTTGAAGAAATTCGGAACTACAAGGGTATGTATTTCTAATTTCTTAATTCCGTCGTTTTGAGCATGTTTTCTATTTGTTAAATTGATGAAATTAGAGTATCATCGGTCCAAAATCGCTTCCGCTGCGTAAATCGCTCCATCAGGAGGTGCGCTGCAACTGATCGCAGCCTAAATTGCCTTAATTCGATTTTACCCTAAAATTCCATATAAATAACTCTTTTTGAAGAGATTTCGAGCAGTCAATTTGGAGAGTCATTCTCAATTTCGAAAATACATAATTTTAAGAGTTAGAGGAGATTTTTTGGAGTAAAAAGAAGACAATTACATGCTCGTGATCGTGGAATCGACACTAGTTTTATTTCTTGTCTTCATTTTTTAATTTGTAATTTTGTTATGAGTTTAATTTTGAGTTTATATTTTGTAATGTCGAACATGATTAGCTAAACTCATTTATCTTAGGGATTGATGTAGCCATTAGACTGATGTTTCGATTAATTTAAATGTCTTTGATTGATTGCTTTTATTTTTATTCATGTTTTTATGTGCTTAATGCCTATAATTTCTTAGCTACAAATTATTTGTTTAATTGGTCTGATTTACACTTGTAATTTAGACTAGAACTTAATTGCATGATTGAAGAGGTTTCTGACAAGAAATTGATTCGTACTTCTTCCGAAGTTGTTAAATGAAGAGTCGTAATGAATTGCATGTTATTAAAAGCTATACAGATATGTTAGTTTTATAATTTTGCACGAGATTTAATTGTACTTGAAAGATGCAATGTTTCCCTATGATTGTTTGACTTATGATTTATTGCATGATTTTTAATCGTTAATTAATTGATTTATTGGTCTAATTGGTGAAATTAACTCCCTAAGATATCTCTCTTTGTTGTTCTCCATATTTTATTTTATGTTTTTATTTTGTTTCAATCCTATCATCTATCGCTTTATTTCTCTAAATAAAATTGAGTGATTGTATTCGCGATACTTAACTGAACTAGAAAACCAATCCTGAGGACGATACTCGTATTTACATACACTATATTAAAACTTCACCCGTACACTTGTGATTTTGCATTGCACAATTTTGCGCAACAAGTCGTTGAAAATGAACACAGGAAGATCATAGTTCTTCAAAGGTATTTTCTTAACTTGTATTTTAATTTAATTCTAAATAAAACAAAGAACGATTCCAACACTTCCGTTGCGGGGTTTGAAGCGTTCATTCTCTACAACTTTCCCCTATCAGTCGATAGTGAAGCAAATGATCGTGGTGCAGACGTTGTACGAAAAGGGCGACAATAAAGTAGAACGTCAACGAAGGACCACCCGATGTACTTGACGCCTACACAGAAAGATGCCTTGTCTGGAGCGCGTGGAAACCACTATTGAGATAATTTTGGCTATTTAAACGACATTTCCTTATGAAGACAACAAAGTGATTTTTAGAGAGTTCTAATTTTTTTAGTTCAAGTTTTACAAGCTTTCATTAGTTCCTTAGCGAAGAAGAAAGGAGAAAATCGCCATTGAAGATTAAGTTGCAGAAGTAAGCCTTTGATCTAAAGCTGTCGGGCCTGGAGGAAGTGACATTCCTTTATCGCAACTGAAGAAAAGTAGTTCTCCTTCATTGTAGTCCAACTTGCCAATGACTATTTTTTTCTCACTTCCCTTGCAATCTCTTAGTTTAATGTTTACAACTTATTGTATTTTGATTTTTACATTTTTGTTATGAGTATCTAAGTTTATATTCAAGACTTGGTCATCAGCCTCAACTAATTGCAAACATGTTTATGTGAATTTTATTTTAGCAAGTATCTTCAAGTCGTTTTCTTAACAGCTCTTGTTTAAACTGCTTTTGTTTGACTGATCATCCGATAAAAAGTATTTGTGTATAAAGGCTTCAAGAGGAGTGTGGTGCATGTGAATTACTTAAGATGAGCGAGCGTGAGCTTAAAACCACATGGTGAGTTTCTTTGAAGAGTGTTTCATTGTCACCATTCGTAGAGTAGACGTAGTCTCTAGATTATTACATATCACATTCTATTGCTTTCTTAGTTGTTAAACGTTGTTTATTGCTCTTCAAGTTACATCAATGAAGTTGAATTTGTTCCACACTTCTTCTATCATTATGAGTTAATTTCCTTTGTGTGGGTTGGTTCATATAAGGCTTGAAGAAACTATGCGTGAGTAAGGCTAAGTGTGATTGTACAAGTAGAGGTCTTTAGTTATATGTGCTTTATTCAATTGCTTAAGTAGTCAGTCAAAACGGTCTATAGTATACGGATAAGGTTGGGTACCTTATCCTGATAACACTATAGAATGCGACTCACTTTGTATTGTACAAAACGATGTGATCCGAATCGTTTCACATGGAGATGTGCGAGTGAGGGCGTCATGTGCAAAGAGTTTGCATAAGACCGAACCGCAAAATATGTCGCTTTCTTCTTATAACACCGTTTACTGATGAGACCGACATTTTCATTTGATGGCCTAGGTAACTCGATCTTAATCCTGAGCTCACTATGAACTCCTGCTTATTCGAAAGTATCCTTTGACTTGCACGGGTGAGAGTGGCCCATAAGCGCCGACTCAATAAGCCTACCATCTTGGGGATAAATTCGAATAGGTAGCTAGGGACATAGTACAACAAGATTGGAGTTCATGGTTAGTAGATAGGTTGTTCCCTTAATAGCTGACTCCGGGGCTTGAACAATTAGCGTGCACACTCTCATGAGATGAGAGAGTTAATTGATCTGTTGGTTGGACCACAGATCTATTGTTCATTAGAGGTGGCAATGGTACTTAAGGAACAAGACGTAATGAAGGGGTTAAACGGTTTAAATGACCCAGCTGTGATTACGAACAACCTGTGAAGGGTCGACTTGCCCGTGACGGTTATATCAGAGGACACAATATATCTATAGTGAGGAAAGTGCAACCCTCAGACTATAGTGGAGTCTTCGGGGGTTAACGAAAGTTGATTGATTGTTAAAAGAGTTTTGACCGAATAATCTCGTATCGTTGGAGCTCATGATCTGTAGGTTCTTTAGGTTCTCCTGGCTAGCTCGGATAACGTCGTGCAACAGTATAAAAGAAAAGAAAAAGGAAAAGAATTTGAATTGTTCAAATTCGGTTTGTGGAAGAATGATGGACATATTTAAATATGATTTAAATATGGGATTGGCCTAAAACATGAATAGAATTCATGTGGAAAAAAGTCGGTTTTCGAAAAATCGGGTTTAGTCATATTATTTAATTAATATTTGATATTAAATTAAATAATAATTATTAATTAAAAAAAGTTTAATTAATAATTATATATATATATATATATATATATATATATTAGTTTGGCCAAAGTGTTTAGAGAAAGGGAGGGGTATACGATGAGAGAAAGAATTTTTTTTTTTATCTGTTTTAGTTTGGAGTTTAACCCTTGCTCTCTCTCTTCTTCTTTCTTCCTCTTTTCTTTTTCGTTTTCTCTTTTGACGGAGTCCCACAACTCCGTTGCGTGGCGCCGAGGATAGCGGGACTACCTAGGGTGGTCCTCGGGGCGTTCATGAGAAGAGGCCGGAAGAGTTCGTGACGAGGAACGGCCTGCGGACTTGAAGAAATTCGAAACTACAAGGGTATGTATTTCTAATTTCTTATTTTCGTCGTTCCGAGCATGTTTTCTATTTGTTAAATTTATGAAATTAGAGTATCATCAGTCCAAAATCGTTTACGCTGCGTAAATCGCTCCATCAGTGACAACCCTCTACCACAATTGAAGAGAAGCAATTCTTCTTCGTCGTAGTCCAACTTGCCGAAGACTAGATTTTCCTGGTATGAGTAATTAATTTTCTATTCAAGACTAGGTCACCAGCCTCAACTGATTGCAAACATGTTTATGTGAAGTTTATGTTAGCAAGTATCTTCGAATCTTCTTTTTAATAGCTCTTGCTTAAACTGCTTTTGTCCGACTAATCATCCAATAAAAATTACTAATGCATAGCAACTTCGAGAGGAACGTGGTGCATGTGAATTATTACTTAAGATGAATGAGTGTGAGCTTAAAAACAACAGGGGATTAGAATATGGATATTGCAAGCACTCGTAAGCAAAATGATAGTACGTTAATGAAAAAACTAGCGTGTTCTGCAACTAGTTTAGTTTGTGTAGCGCTACTGATCAAGGAGGCGCTTGAAGATCTCTCAGCTTATAATATATAAACGTACTATATATGAAGGAAAAACGATGAAGCCCAACCACAAGTGAAGAAACAAAAATTGAGGTGGTTTTCGACGACAAAAAAAATTGAAAAATAAAGAAACAAAAAATAAGAAAATAAGAAAATAATTAAATGCAAATAACCATTTTTAGATTTGATTGATTATCATGAGAATTAATTGTCATAAGATTTGATTTGAAATTAAATGTAAAAAATAAATGAATGAAATTATATTAGATGAATGAAAAAAACGTGAAAAAACAGATTATTTTCTTATAAGAAATTTGTATTAAATCGCCAAACCGAGTCTAGCTCAATTGACATAAAGTTGTGTACATGACTAAGAGGTCAGTGGTTCAATTTTTATCGATATCACCTCTGATTTTTTTTTTGCCATATTTGCAAAATATTTTAAATTTTGCTATATTTGGGTCTAGTGCTTGTTTATGCAACCGACCCAAAAAATCTTTAAATTAGATTAAATAAAAAAAAATAAAAAAAAAAGAGAAAAAAAATGTATAAGTTTAAATTTAAATAATGTTAAATAAGGAATTATAATAAGTCATTTGAAATTAATAAAGTAAAAAAATTGATGTCATAAAAAATTTTAAAATATTAAAAGAGTTTACGATTTATTATTATTATTATTGAAAATGTTTTTTTTTTTTTTTATAAGAATTTTGAAGAAAATGTTGATAAACATAAATCAAGAAGATGTATTTTAATATTTAAAAAATAATGAAACTTTAGAAAATGTTAAAACATTGATTTAGAATATATTTGACATTTTTAAATCGAAATTTCTTAAATTAATATTCATTAAAAAAGGCTACTGAAAAAAATATGAGCCCATTGTTTTAAAGAAAAAGCTCAGCCCACACATTTGAAAAATAAAACTGAGCCCACTTCGTAAATTAAAATTAAATAAAAATGAATAAAACAATGAGGAAAACCCTAATTATTCTCTTTCATCCGTGCTCCACCCATTTCTTCGCGTCTCCTCCTCCGATTCTGCAGCTAGCTCATTATCGCCGCCGTTTCTTTCCCGTTCACTGCCGCCGCCGCCGCCTCCCTCGATTAGACTCTTGTCGTTGCTGGTATTCTTCAAATCTCCATCTATATCTTGAGAACAATGAAAGAATGTAGGATTTTTCTTTTTAGTAACAATAGCCGATTAGCAACGAAGAAAAAGAAAAATGAATCAGTCTTCCAAATCTCTTTTAATTCCTAACTTGATTCAGCTGAATCGATTGTGTGGTTCATTATCCTTGTCTTTTTTGCAATGTAGTCTGTGATTCTTTTGCTACTCAAAATCTCGATATAGGTTGATGCTTCTTTTTTAGATTTAAACTAGTTGATTGAATTACTTTCAGAACATTTCCTATGATTTTTGTTTTTTGGTTCCTTTTTAATTGTTGGAGAGAAATTTAGTGGGATTTGGGAATAGGGAAAGGGTGCAGCTGCCCATGATGACTGAATGTTTTTGAATTGCTTATTCTAATAGTAGTTTTAAATTTAACGTAGAATAGTTGCATAGAAAACTTGAAGATAGAATTATCAAGTCATTTCCTATGTAGTTTTAATCATAATTCAAGAGTCGGAGTCTGTGCTCTCTCTGTATCTTGTACTCTTTGTTTGCATAATGTAATTAATCTTTTCCATTTCAGAGCCGGAGTCGAATATTAAGCATAATTCAAAATGCAAGTCCCTTCAGAAGAACATGCTTTGGCTACGGTTGGTTCTCGGCCGATGGAGTGGTCCACTGTTCCATATAATGCTCCTCAAGGACCCGGGCCAAATGGGAAACAGCGAACGTCGAGTCTGGAATCATCGATCATGTTGTTGACAGGCCATCAGAGTGCTGTATATACATTAAAGTTTAATCCTACTGGAAGCGTGATTGCATCTGGGTCTCATGACAAGGAAATTTTCCTTTGGAATGTACATGGGGATTGCAAGAACTTTATGGTTTTGAGAGGGCATAAGAATGCAGTTCTAGATCTTCACTGGACTTCTGATGGATATCAGATAGTTAGTGCCAGCCCCGACAAAACGCTGAGAGCATGGGATGTTGAGACTGGAAAACAAATTAAGAAGATGGCAGAGCATTCCTCCTTTGTCAATTCTTGTTGTCCAACGAGAAGAGGGCCACCTCTAATTGTCAGCGGATCCGACGATGGAACTGCGAAACTTTGGGATATGCGTCAAAGGGGTGCCATTCAAACATTTCCAGATAAATATCAGATTACCGCAGTAAGTTTCTCGGATGCATCAGATAAGATCTTCACAGGTGGAATTGACAACGATATTAAGGTCTGGGATTTGCGCAAAGGCGAAGTGATGTTGACACTCCAAGGTCATCAAGATATGATAACTGGTATGCAGTTGAGTCCTGATGGTTCTTATCTCCTCACTAATGGGATGGATTGCAAGCTCTGCATTTGGGACATGCGCCCCTATGCGCCTCAAAACCGATGCGTGAAGATATTCGAAGGGCACCAACATAACTTTGAAAAGAACCTACTGAAATGTAGCTGGTCTGCGGATGGGAGCAAGGTCAGTGCAGGTAGTTCAGATCGGATGGTTTACATATGGGATACGACTTCTCGACGAATCGTGTATAAGCTTCCTGGCCATACTGGATCCGTCAATGAGTGTGTCTTCCATCCGAGTGAGCCTATTGTTGGATCTTGCAGTAGTGATAAACAGATATATCTTGGGGAGATTTAATCTGCATTCGAATTCGTCAATCTGTACTGTAGTATCTTATCAATTACTCAATTGCTTCTAATTTCCGAATGTAAGTGACCCACTAAAAAAGTGATGGTCGTTTTAGGACCTGTACGTAAGATTCAAGCTGATATTTCTGGGTAGCTTTGTAAACATTTTCATGAAAAAAAACTTGCATTTGGACCTTTTTTCCCCTATATATCATGATTTGTGGGATTAACAACCACCATTCAACGCCAAATTTTATTGGTTCTCTTTGTCTTTGTGTTCCATTTTCAAGCTATAGAGAAAGCAGTCGTTGAAGAATATCATTATCTGAAAACATATTACATTTTAGCTGTCCAAAACTTTTTATATGGTGAACGAATAAGGATAACATCCTCCATTAGGATAATTTTAACATATTCTTTTTTCTAATTAAAATATAAAGGAGCTCTTTCCTGAACGGCCTTGAGATTATTAATGCCGTTTTAGAGGGATGAACGACCTTGGGATTACTAATGTTGTTTTAGAGGGAAAATCCACTTGGTGGGTTACCTACATAGGAATTAATTTTCTCTGAGTTTTGACAAATGTTGTAGGGTCGGGTCTATCTCGGGACACTATTTTGTGGCAATTGTGTAGTTTTAAGTTTTTCATATTTAAATTGTAAAAAAAATAAAATAAAATAAAAAATTACAAAGGAACTCAATTTTTTTACCTAAAATGTCTCTATGCATTAATAATTCATCTCTCTGGTAGATTTTGTGGGAGTTGTGTAGTTTTACGTTTTTCATATTTAAATTGTTTTAATTGTGATAATTTAATTTACTCCTTAAAAAATATTGTTATTAGAATATCAAATCTATAGCATAGAACATACAACTTGTCAATAATTTCATGCTTTTAGTTTCAATTAACTGAATTTACTCATTGTTCTTGATAATTTTAATTACTTTAGTTCAAAGCATTTTTAATAATTCATAAAGAAAATTTCGAAAAAAATAATTCATAAAATTGAACCTAAAGAATTTGGTAATTAGTAACACTTTATTTCCCTGCAGAGAACGATAATAAATACTTATACTACTGTATTACTTGAGACGATTCGTACATTTGCGAAATCGAACAACATATTCTCCGAACAAGGAATTTGAACTGTCCACTCTGAGTTCCGCTACCGTTGTTGCCGATGTACTGAAATGAGACATTGTTTAGTTGTTTACCAATGTTTGCTTCGAAAGTAACCGATCAATGAATGAAAAATAAATATCGTTCATTTTTTTTGTCGTTTCTTACATACTCTTCATCTGACTCTTAGTTTGAGTATTGTCTTTATCCTACTATATTGCTTTAGCTGACCTTCGTTCTCTTGAAGACTTTCGTCTACAATTAAAGGTTAGTTGATGATTTGAGTTTAGGTTTGTTCAAAAGTCGCTAATATGTCAAAATAAGATTATTTTATCATTTCTGTTTTGATTATTTATCATAGACAAACCCAACGAGAGCACACCGTGAATTGATTACGTTTGAAGAGAGATAAACGAAGAGTTATTTAATTGATGAGAACTTATTTTATTGTTTTGTTTGAATTCTATTTCTGAGTGTCTAAATTTCACCTCCCTCCTCTCCTGTTTCTCCCTGCTGTTCCTAAAACCCATCAAACAAAACACAGTTTTTGACTACTAGGGTTTAGCTCTCGTTCTTCCTCCATTTCCATTTCCATTTCCAGACGACGTAAGTTTTCGTTCTTCCCCCAGTTTTTTCAGATCTGTTCTTGGTTCTGATGCATACATAATTCGAACTTCCTGTTCGTTTTTGTTATATTCCAGTTGGAAAGAGATTGTGCGAGGAAAAATGGCTTCAGTTGGACAGCCGCCGCCCCCCCTTAAGAAACGGGAGTCATCGGCGACGAGAGAGGACGATCAGCTTATTGTAACTCCTCTTGGTGCTGGCAATGAAGTGGGTCGCTCCTGCGTATATATGTCTTACAAAGGCAAAGTTGTGTTGGTACGCTTTGAATTCAACTCATCATAATTAATTTCCCATTATTCAATTTCTAACATACCCAACACTTTTGTTTGATGATAGTTCGATTGTGGAATTCACCCTGCTTACTCTGGCATGGCTGCTTTGCCCTACTTTGATGAGATTGACCCCTCAATAATTGATGTCCTGCTCATTACCCAGTATGTATTTCTTTCCTTTTAACTCCAATGTTTGCATTTTAATGTTTTTTTTTTAATAGTAAACCAAACAATTTCATTGATAATATGAAAGAGTGTTACAAAATATATTCTATCCTCTTAATTATAAAACACACCTCTATTAATTATAGAGAATGGTAAGATCATAATTACAAAAAGGAGTAAATAACTTGACCCAGGAGATAGCTAATATAGTTGTTGATTCGATGAATCGTTGAGCATCTTTGGAAATGTCTCTAAAGATGCGTGTATTCCTCTTGTTCCATAGATTTCATAAGAATGCACGAACAAAACAAAGCCAAAGGGTCTTTTTAGCTTTCTTGAAGCGGTGTCCCATAAGAAAGATGTAGATTAAAGAGAGGATATTACCTGGACGAGGAAGACCAACCGAAGGCGTCATGAAGGAAGTTCCAAAACTTTTCAGCATATGAGCAATCACTGAAAATGTGTTTTTTTTTTTACTTTTGCAAAATCATTGGATACATGGTTATTTGCAGTTGCACTTGAGAATGGGTCTATCTAACTAATAGGGTCACTCACTGCTTTAAAATCTTTGCATCTAAAGATAATTTTATGCACACTTGTTTGACAGCTTTCATTTGGATCACGCCGCATCACTCCCTTATTTTTTGGAGAAGGTACATTGCTTTCTAATTGATTTGCAATGTGATTCTTCTTTCATTACAGAAACTAATTTAGCATTAATATGATAGACTACATTCAAAGGGCGAGTGTTTATGACTTATGCTACAAAAGCGATCTACAAGTTGTTGTTGTCAGACTTTGTCAAAGTGAGCAAAGTTTCTGTTGAAGATATGCTGTTCGATGAACAGGACATAAATCGGTCCATGGATAAAATTGAGGTAACCGATTTCTTATAATAGATGTATCGAGTCTCTACCATCTGGCTGTTAATCTTTTTCCATTAAAATACTTGAAATTCAGTTATTGTAGTTTTCATAAGTCATAACCAAAAGAAAAAAGAAAAAAAAAATAGAACTAGAAGTGGTATTTTCATTTTGTTGTATCCACATGCATTTTTCTTTTTCTTTTTTTTAAATTAACTGTCTTTGGTTTTAAAGTATAAACTTGATTTAATGTTATATTTCTAAAAACATGTATAAGAAACAAATAGAAACAGAACAATAGAAATACCCTTCCATACAGTTTTTGAAGTTCAATACAGTTAAAATGCAGAATAGTTTTTAAAAACAATTCTGGAAAAAGAAAACCTGTACAGTCTTCAAGCTTGCCAACTGATTCCCGAAAAGCTTGTTATTGAAGGAAAAAATAAAATAAAAAAGACATCTGAAAGATAATTATGTTACTAATCCTCGAGATAATAATGATAATGAGCCATCAATACCAGAATGCAGATTGCTTTATATTGTTTATATTGTTGTGAACTTGCATAGATTTCATCTCTACGCGTCGTGATTTGCAATGATGAAAACGGACCATCAGTTCTCTTATTTAATAATAGTGCACAGTAATTGCAGGTCATTGATTTCCATCAAACAGTAGAAGTAAATGGTATTCGGTTTTGGTGTTACACTGCTGGTCATGTGCTTGGTGCTGCCATGTTTATGGTGGATATTGCTGGTGTCCGAGTCCTCTACACTGGAGATTATTCACGTGAAGAAGACCGGCATCTTCGAGCTGCCGAAATGCCTCAATTTTCTCCTGATGTTTGCATCATTGAATCTACATACGGTGTTCAGCTCCATCAACCTCGGCATATCCGAGAAAAGCGCTTTACTGATGTTGTACATACTACCATTTCTCAAGGCGGTCGTGTGCTGATTCCAGCTTTTGCCCTTGGACGTGCCCAAGAACTCCTCCTTATTCTTGATGAGTATTGGGCGAACCATCCCGAGCTTCATAATATTCCCATATATTATGCTTCTCCTCTGGCGAAAAGATGTTTGACTGTATATGAGACATACACGCTCTCCATGAATGATAGGATCCAAAATGCCAAATCAAACCCGTTTAGATTCAAGTACATATCCCCATTAAAGAGCATTGAAGTTTTTAAGGATGTTGGCCCATCAGTGGTGATGGCCAGCCCCGGTGGACTTCAGAGCGGTTTGTCACGACAACTCTTTGACCTGTGGTGTTCTGATAAGAAAAATTCATGCGTGCTTCCTGGTTATGTTGTTGAAGGGACCCTGGCTAAGACAATAATCAATGAACCAAAGGAAGTCACTCTCATGAGTGGACTCATGGCTCCTCTCAACATGCAGGTTCATTATATTTCATTCTCTGCCCATGCCGACTTTGCACAGACCAGTGCATTCTTGGAAGAGCTCATGCCGCCCAACATTATTCTTGTGCATGGAGAAGCTAATGAGATGGGGAGGCTCAAGCAGAAGCTCGTGTCCCAGTTTGCTGATCGGAATACGAAGATTCTTACTCCAAAGAATTGTCAGTCTGTTGAAATGTACTTCAACTCTCAGAAGATGGCAAAAACTATCGGAAAACTGGCTGGGAAGACCCCAGAAGTTGATGAATCTGTCAGCGGTTTACTGGTGAAGAAAGGATTTGCATATCAGATAATGGCACCAGATGATCTACACATCTTCTCTCAGCTAACAACTGCGAACGTCAACCAGCGTATTACAATTCCATACTCCAACGCCTTTAATGTGGTTGAACGTCGGCTCAAACAGGTATATGAGAGTGTAGAATCTTCAACAGATGAAGAATCCGGGTTTCCGACGATTCGTGTGCACGATCGGGTGACAGTGAAGCACGAGTCGGAGAGGCATGTCTCACTTCACTGGACGTCAGACCCGTTAAGTGACATGGTATCAGATTCTGTTGTAGCTCTCATTCTGAACATCAATCGCGAGGTTCCGAAAGTGATTGTGGAGTCAGAGGCTGTAAAAACGGAGGAAGAGAACGAGAAGAAATCAGAGAAGGTAATCCATGCGCTCCTTGTTTCACTTTTTGGCGATGTGAAGTTGGGAGAAAATGGGAAGAAGCTGGTGATTAACGTTGATGGGAGTATAGCAGAGCTTGATAAACAGAGTGGGGAGGTAGAAAGTGAAAATGAAGCTCTCAAGGAAAGAGTAAAGACAGCATTCCGACGAATCCAATGTGCTGTGAAGCCAATTCCTCTTTCTGCATCTTAGGCTTTAACCCACCATTTTTTCTATATTTGGCATGTACGGTACAAGTAGTAGAACTGATTTGGATCCTTGTATTATTTTCACTGACTGATATCAAAATAGGGACATAAAATGTACAAATTTTTTACTTTATCAAAAGAGCTGTTGAATCGTTTCCGACTCCATTCTTTCTGATTGTAAGAAATTTGTACGTTTTTGTGTTTTCCATTTAGATTTAGCTATCCACAACCTTCGGCCGACTCGGGAATGGGCTACATTTTGCCGTCATATCATTCATCTCTGCTATTCTAGTTTCAGCAATTCATCTTAGATTTAGCTAACAACAAACTTACTGCATGTTTGTATTTGATGATCTTATCTCTCTCCTCTTTTTGGATTTCCTTTTTCATAGTTAGCTTGACCTGTCTGTCGAAAAATAGTGCAGAATCGAATCGGATAATTCTAGCTTGCTAAAATTTGCATATTAGTTTTCGTGCTTTGTTTGGAGGAAGGAGAGTGAGAGAATTGACCTTAGAGAGACGAGGGAATGGAGGCAATTCTATGTATTTTCTATATTGAATAATGAAGAGATTACAACATAGTTATATCGAAACCCTAGACTTAAGGTTTTTACCTAATTAGCATATCTAACCTAATTAGACAATATATAATACACGTGACACAAAGCCAATATTAAAGACAATAATTACAGGAAATATGTACTATTGTTGACCGAGAAATTTCGGCCAATCAGCGGTCGCCACGTGTCTCCATCACGACCGGGGATCAGATAGACTTAACCGAGAAAATTCGGTCATAGCTCAATTGGGCTCGAAATCGAATCGGGCTAAAAAGTTATTTAAATGGCAATTTGGCCCAAAGCCCAAAAATCCATTGGGCCCATAACCCAAAAGTCCATTGGACCCAAGCCCAAGCCCATTGGATCCAGGCCCAAGCCCACCAGGCCCATGAGAACTCTATAAATAGAGAGCTCATTCTTCATTTGTAGGGTTCAGAAAATTTCTACTCCTAAGAGCTCAGAGAGAATTCTCAAACAACGAAGACTCTCTGAAACCTTGGAAGACTGAACAATCCTTCAATATCGAGAACAAGCTGCGAAGCCCTCGATCTAAATTCAACATCGAGAACAAGCTGCGAAGCCCTCGATCAAAATTCAACATCGAGAACAAGCTGCGAAGCCCTCGATCCAAATTCAACATCGAGAACAAGCTGCAAAGCCCTCGATCCAAATTCAACGTCGAGAACAAGCTGCAAAGCCCTCGAAACAAACCCAGCATCGAGAACAAGCTGCGAAGCCCTCGAAACAAACCCAACATCGAGAACAAGTTGCGAAGCCCTCGAAACAAACACAACATCGAGAACAAGCTGCGAAGCCCTCGAAACAAACTCAACATCGAGAACAAGCTGCGAAGCCCTCAAGTACAGTTACATTTGAGAGAGAAAGAATCAGAGGATAAACATTAGAGGTTGTAATCCACTACGCACTGATACAGATAAATACATCAATACAAATTCAAATTCATTTACACGTGTCGAATTTCCATTCGTCGTTCGAATTCTCGTGTGAACAGATTGACACGCCCAGTGGGACAACTCTACCTCTCATCTCTCCCTCTCTCAACAAAAAAATTTCTTACAATGGCATCAAAGAAAACAACATTCCAGGCTGTTAGTTCCAACAGCCCTTACAGGGGACCTACCACCCGCAGCCGCGTCATCAAAGAAGTCTCGCAGACGGGCGAGCACACTTCTGCCATCGTGAGCAAAATATACAAGCGACTGACGGAGTCTGCGCAGGTTGGGATAATCATCAAGGACAATCCCTTGTTCGATGAGGTTGTTCCCTCCTCTCATCATCCGGAGAAGGTGTCTGACTCCAACGTATCTGTAATGATGGCGGATGCGCGCACTAACGACGAAGCGATGGCTGAAATGGAAAAGAAAATCAGCTTCCTGATGAAAGCAGTCGAGGACAAAGACTTCGAGATTGCCCAACTGAGGAGTCAGATGCAAAGTCGTGAGGTCGCGGAGTCAAGTCTAACTCCTGCGGCCAGAAGAAGTGACAAAGAAAAAATGGTCATCCAGGAAGACCAAGCGCAACACTCAACGTCGGTCGCTTCCTTATCTGTCCAACAACTGCAGGACATGATTACCAACACCATCCGAGCCCAGTACGGTGGACCAGCCCAGAGCACCCTCTTGTATACCAAACCGTATTCCAAGAGGATCGACAACTTGAGGATGCCCACTGGGTACCAGCCGCCGAAATTTCAACAGTTCGATGGGAAGGGCAATCCTAAACAGCACATTGCCCACTTCGTTGAAACATGCGAGAACGCTGGAACTCGCGGAGACTTGCTGGTTAGGCAATTCGTCCGAACTTTGAAAGGAAACGCCTTTGATTGGTACACCGACTTGGAGCCCGAGACGATTGACAGTTGGGAACAGTTTGAGAGAGCCTTTTTGAATCGTTTCTACAGCACGAGGCGGACAGTCAGCATGTCTGAACTCTCGCACGCTAGCCAAAGAATGGGTGAGCCAGTCATCGATTTCATCAACCGTTGGAGATCGTTGAGTCTCAACTGCAAGGATCGACTCACCGAGGTGTCCGCCGTCGAAATGTGCATCGGCGGCATGCATTGGGGACTTCATTACATCATGCAAGGGATAAAGCCCCACACATTTGAAGAGTTAGCGACTCGCGCCCACGATATGGAGTTGAGTATCGCCAACAGAGGGAGCAAGGACCTTCTAATCCCGGATATCAACAAGGTGAAAAAAGAAATGAAGGACAGTGAGAATATCACGAAAAATGTCGTGGAAGAATCCATGGTCGTCAGCACGACCCCTGTAAGGTTTTCCTCAAAAGGAAAGGAAAACAGAACAGAAAGAAGAAATGACGGAGGCGAGAGACGTCACCTTACGTTAAAAGAAAGACAAGAAAAAGTCTACCCATTTCCAGACTCTGACATTCCTGACATGTTAGAGCAACTATTGAAAACACAACTGGTTGAGTTTCCCGAGTGTAGGCGCCCGGAAGAGATGAACAAAGTCGATGATCCCAACTATTGTAAGTATCATCGGGTTATCAGTCATCCGGTGGAAAAATGTTTCGTCCTAAAGGAGCTAATTCTAAGGTTAGCTAAAGAAGGAAAAATTGAGCTAGACTTAGATGAAATAGCTCAATCAAACCACGCTGCAGTAACAATGAACTCCGACGCTCAATTATTTCCAGCCTCATTTAATAAGCAAAAAGAAAGCCTCATCCAGTTTGGGACCTTCGAACCAATAATTGTTCGGTTCGGACATGAAACCCCAAAGCAAGTTTCTCAAGTAAAATCTGAGGCCGTCGGAAATGAGGATAAAGGTTGGACCGTCGTGGCTCGTCACAAAATACGACGACAAAGACCCGTCCAGAAAGAAGATTGCATGTTTCGAGATGATAAACGAAACAATAAGCTTTCAAAGAAGAAAGGAAGAATCAATTCAAGGAAGCCTAAACACGAGAGAAGAGAAAACAAATATTTTTCTCAACCTCGACGACGGGTGACCTTAAAAGAATTCTTCTCAAGAAGTTTCCTTCCCATCAAAAAAAGAGGAAGAAATCTTTGCAACTTCATGCTACATCAACGCAGAAGAAGTCGACGACTCAAAAGAAGTCGACCGAAGAACTTCTGTCTTCAATCGCATCAAGCCTTCAACTACTCGAACTTCGGTCTTCCAAAGGATGAGTATGGCCGCGATAAAAGAAGAAAATCCATGTCTAACTTCTACCTCCACTCGAACTTCGGTCTTCCAAAGGATGAGTATGGCCGCGACAAAAGAAGAAAATTCATGTCTAACTTCTACCTCCACTCGAACTTCAGCTTTCCAAAGGTTAAGTGTCTCCACATCAAAGAAAGACCGACCTTCAACATCTGTTTTTGATCGCCTCAAAGGGACAAGTGATCAACAGGAAAGAAAGATGAAGACCGTAGGGGCAAGACTCTTCAATGAAGTAAATAACGACAAGAAGATTCATAGTCGTGTTCCTTCGCGCATGAAGAGAAAATTATCTGTTCTCATAAATACAGAAGGCTCCTTGAAGGTGAAGAAAAATATCATCATTCTAACCAATCCTACAAACGAAGGATCTGATCAAGACCGTAATGAAGATAAGATCTTTTGAAATGTAATACTCCTTAACGTAAGAGTATAAACTACATGTTGCTCCTGGCCCGCACGAGCTTAAAAGGTGAACGACCCAAGTAAAAAAAATTAATGTAATACTCCTTAACGTAAGAGTATAAACTACATGTTGCTCCTGGCCCGCACGAGCTTAAAAGGTGAACGGCCCCACAAAAAAATCACCTGAACTACGTTATGACTTGATCCCTTCCATCTAAGGGTACGTAGGCAACTTAAAGAAAAAAATATATATACTTTAAGTTCAGTCACAACAATAAAAAAAAGGGATTACATTCCATTTGAACTACGATATGACTTGATCCTTTCCATTCAAGGGTACGTAATCGATGTTCGAACTCAAGATCAAAAGAAGCAATGATAGTACCAATTCCACTACGCCAAACAAGCTTCATTATTACTATTTGACTTCAGATTGTAATATTTCATTCAGCTTGTTATTAGGCCAAATCAAATTTCCATCACTGCGCTGCTCATATCCAAGTTCAGCTGCGATGCGCATCCCATCTCCAAGTTCAGCTGCGCTGCGCATCTCATCTCCAAGTTCAGAATCTTTAAGTTTTGCTGCGTTGCGCATCTCCAAGTTCAGCATCTTCAAGTTTTGCTGCGTTGCGCATCTCCAAGTTCAGCATCTTCAAGTTTTGCTGCGTTGCGCATCACCAAGTTCAGTTGCAAGTTTGCGCATCACCAAGTTCAGTTGCAAGTTTGCGCATCACCAAGTTCAGTTGCAAGTTTGCGCATCTCCAAGTTTTGCTGCGTTGCGCATCACCAAGTTCAGTTGCAAGTTTGCGCATCACCAAGTTCAGTTGCAAGTTTGCGCATCACCAAGTTCAGTTGCAAGTTTACGCATCTCCAAGTTCAGCTGCAAGTTTGCGCATCTCCAAGTTCAGCTGCAAGTTTGCGCATCTCCAAGTTCAGCTGCAAGTTTGCGCATCTCCAAGTTCAGCATCTCCAAGTTCATCTCCAAGTTCAGCATCTCCAAGTTCAGCTGCAAGTTTGCACATCTCCAAGTTCAGCTGCAAGTTTGCGCATCTCCAAGTTCAGCTGCAAGTTCTGCGCATCTCCAAGTTCTGCTGCAAGTTCTGCGCATCTCCAAGTTCTGCTGCAAGTTTGCGCATCTCCAAGTTCTGCTGCAAGTTTGCGCATCTCCAAGTTCTGCTGCAAGTTCTGCGCATCTCCAAGTTCTGCTGCAAGTTCTGCGCATCTCCAAGTTCTGCTGCAAGTTCTGCGCATCGCCAAGTTCTGCGCATCTCCAAGTTCTGCTGCAAGTTCTGCGCATCTCCAAGTCCTGCTGCAAGTTCCGGTGCAAGTTTGCGCATCACCAAGTTCCGGTGCAAGTTTGCACATCTCCAAGTTCAGCTGCAAGTTTGCGCATCTCCAAGTTCAGCTGCAAGTTCTGCGCATCTCCAAGTTCTGCTGCAAGTTCTGCGCATCTCCAAGTTCTGCTGCAAGTTTGCGCATCTCCAAGTTCTGCTGCAAGTCTGCGCATCTCCAAGTTCTGCTGCAAGTTTGCGCATCTCCAAGTTCTGCTGCAAGTTCTGCGCATCTCCAAGTTCTGCTGCAAGTTCTGCGCATCTCCAAGTTCTGCGCATCTCCAAGTTCTGCTGCAAGTTTGCGCATCTCCAAGTTCAGCTGCAAGTTCTGCGCATCTCCAAGTTCTGCTGCAAGTTCTGCGCATCTCCAAGTTCTGCTGCAAGTTCTGCGCATCTCCAAGTTCTGCTGCAAGTTCTGCGCATCTCCAAGTTCTGCTGCAAGTTCTGCGCATCTCCAAGTTCTGCTGCAAGTTCTGCGCATCTCCAAGTTCTGCTGCAAGTTCTGCGCATCTCCAAGTTCTGCTGCAAGTTCTGCGCATCTCCAAGTTCTGCGCATCTCCAAGTTCTGCGCATCTCCAAGTTCTGCGCATCTCCAAGTTCTGCTGCAAGTTCTGCGCATCTCCAAGTCCTGCTGCAAGTTCCGGTGCAAGTTTGCGCATCACCAAGTTCGCAAGTTCCGGTGCAAGTTTGCGCATCACCAAGTTCCGGTGCAAGTTTGCGCAGCTCCAAGTTCCGCTGCAAGTTTGCGCAGCTCCAAGTTCCGCTGCAAGTTTGCGCAGCTCCAAGTTCCGCTGCAAGTTTGCGCAGCTCCAAGTTCGCTGCTGCATCTTAAGCTCCAAGTTCGCTGCTGCATCTTAAGCTCCAAGTTCGCTGCTGCTGCGTGGCGCAAGTTATGAAAATACCATTCTAAAAATATGTATATGCTGCGTGGCGCAAGTTATGAAAATACCATTCTAAAAATATGTATAGAGGTGGACTTGAACCCAAGACCAAAGGAAACAAAGGTTCTACATGTTCCACCTTGCCAAACAAGATTTATTGTTACCATTTATCTTTAGATTGTAATACTTCATTCAACTTGAAATTTAGGCGGGTTCTAAATTTCCTTCCATAATCATGAGCTTAAGTTCAAATTTTCGAACTTCATGTCAAAATTGATTGGAATCCAAAAATTATACCAAGTCAAATTTTCATTCAAGCTAAATTTGGAGCAAAATCCAAAATTTTCCTAAAATTAAAATTTGGGGCATATTCCAAATTTTATTTTCAAGCATGATTTAGAGTCAAAATTTATCTAAATCCAAGTCTCAAATCGAAATTGGCGGCTTGGGTATACTCCAAATTTTATCCCACTTCGAAATTGAAGTAAAAAGTTCAAAGTCAAACCCTATTCAAAATTCAATTGGGCAGACACAAGTCCCTACTCTACATCCCAAGATAAACGAAGGTAGAACAAAAGAATCTACCAAAATTTAAATCAAATTTCTGTCAGATAAGAAAGATCAAAACTACGAGCCAAATTCATATTTTTGATCGATTGACATGGAAAGAGGCGTCAATTAAAATAATTGATTTATGAATCAAACCTCATATTTCGATAAAATTGATGCGTCTAAGCGGAGTCGAAATTAGGGGTGTCCTATGTTTCGATTTATCTATTTAACTTTTCCGAGACTCACGCACACATACTTGTGCATAACTCTCGAAAAAGGGGGCATTTGTTGACCGAGAAATTTCGGCCAATCAGCGGTCGCCACGTGTCTCCATCACGACCGGGGATCAGATAGACTTAACCGAGAAAATTCGGTCATAGCTCAATTGGGCTCGAAATCGAATCGGGCTAAAAAGTTATTTAAATGGCAATTTGGCCCAAAGCCCAAAAATCCATTGGGCCCATAACCCAAAAGTCCATTGGACCCAAGCCCAAGCCCATTGGATCCAGGCCCAAGCCCACCAGGCCCATGAGAACTCTATAAATAGAGAGCTCATTCTTCATTTGTAGGGTTCAGAAAATTTCTACTCCTAAGAGCTCAGAGAGAATTCTCAAACAACGAAGACTCTCTGAAACCTTGGAAGACTGAACAATCCTTCAATATCGAGAACAAGCTGCGAAGCCCTCGATCTAAATTCAACATCGAGAACAAGCTGCGAAGCCCTCGATCAAAATTTCAACATCGAGAACAAGCTGCGAAGCCCTCGATCCAAATTCAACATCGAGAACAAGCTGCAAAGCCCTCGATCCAAATTCAACGTCGAGAACAAGCTGCAAAGCCCTCGAAACAAACCCAACATCGAGAACAAGCTGCGAAGCCCTCGAAACAAACCCAACATCGAGAACAAGTTGCGAAGCCCTCGAAACAAACACAACATCGAGAACAAGCTGCGAAGCCCTCGAAACAAACTCAACATCGAGAACAAGCTGCGAAGCCCTCAAGTACAGTTACATTTGAGAGAGAAAGAATCAGAGGATAAACATTAGAGGTTGTAATCCACTACGCACTGATACAGATAAATACATCAATACAAATTCAAATTCATTTACACGTGTCGAATTTCCATTCGTCGTTCGAATTCTCGTGTGAACAACTATATTTCCTTAATATCCCCCTCAAACGAGAGGGTAGTTCAAATATTCCGAGTTTGCTGCGAAGATACCCAAAGTGAGTGTGAAATAGTGGCTTGGTGAGTCAGTCTGCTAGTTGATAAGTTGACGGAACGTGATCTCGAACAAAGTGAACATCAATTTCAATGTGTTTGGTGCGGACATGAAAGACATGATTGGTGGCCAAGGCACCAACACTCAGATTATCACACCACAGTATAGGAATGGAAGGAGAGGTGACTCGGAGCTCAGTCAATAGTTGTTGTAGGCCAAATAATCTCAGCAGAGGCATGTGCTAAGGTCTTGTACTCAGATTCAGTGCTGCTGCGAGTAGAGATGTCCATTTGCCCCGCCCCGCCCCACCCCGACCCCAACCCGACCCGACCCGCCCCGAATGGGACGGGGAATGGGGCAGGGAGCGGGGAATTTTTTTTGCCCCGTTAGCTAAACGGGGCGGGGGCGGGTAATACCCGCCCCGCCCCGATTACCCGCCCCGCCCCGTATACTTTTATATATATACATATATACATTATTCATCAAAAAATTAACTACACACTTCAAAAAACACATATCTTACAAATAAAGTTTATGAAATTAAATATATATAATATTAATCAACTTAACAAATAGCAAAACTTAAAAAAAAATGGATAAGAATAAATTAAAAAAGTAAATTATTCGCGAGAAAAATTACCCGCGAGGAATACCCGTTACCCGCGAATTCCCCGCGGGGAATACCCGCCCCGTCCCCGCGAAATTAAACGGGGAATTTCGCGGGGACGGGTAATGAAATGGGGGACGGGGAAGGCATTACCCGACCCCGCCCCGCCCCATGGACATCTCTAGCTGCGAGCAACGACAATTTAGTTTTTAGAGGACCAGGAGATAAGTGTGTTACTAAGGAACACACAGTAGGCTGCACGAGACCACAGTCGAGTCCCCCTCTCAGGGGCCCAAGATCATCCCCTTCCACAGTAGGGGAAATCATTATTGCGCTTGGCCCCACCATGGGGTCTAGGGCAGGATCCCCCTCTGACGAATCAAGAGTCGCTGCGGTACTCAAACTGACCTGCAGGGGCTTCCTCAACCACTTCTTCTCTGACAGGGCTATTCTCTTCCTCTCCTTCTTGTTCTTCACCCACTATCGCCGAGGCTAAATCAGGCTGCCTCTGACCTCATTCAGCTTCCTAAAGTCTATGCACATTCTCCATCCATTTTGAACTCTTTTGGGCACTAATTCATTGTTCTCATTCCTAACCACAGTTATGCCAGTTTTCTTAGGAACGACATGTATTGGACTGACCCACTTACTATCTGAGATAGGATAGATAATACCTGCTTCAGACCGGGTAGGTAGCTGAGAACATAGTCCTTCGAGATGGAATTCACTCCTACCCGCCTTGAGGGATTAGTAGAGAGGTTGTTCCCTTAAGTGCTGACTCCGGGTCTTGAACTAGGGATCCCACCCTCTCATTGGCCCGAGAGGGACTGATGTCTTGTGCAAGAAGCACGAGGGGATGGTTTCCGCTAAGGAAATCATGCTTTCATTACAAGGGATCATCACTTTAGTGTGTTTAATTAATTATGCATTGCGAATATATGTTTTAATTAAATTTCATGTTTGTATGTGCATAAAGTATGACATATAGATTTAAAATCCCACATTTTAGCATAACTATCAAGATCTTAAACTATAGTCAATTTCTACGAGCTCCACGTAGACATGAGAGATTTTGCACATTTTTGTTTTTTCCGTGCTACTAACAAGCTAGGTAATAAACCAAAGGAGATAAGTGTGTTACTAAGGAACACACAGTAGGCTGCAACATACTTTCAATCATCAACATTGGCTGCCCAATCTGCATCAGAAAATGCAACCACTGAGGGGATAGTGTTGGGCTGAATGAGAAGTCTCATGTGACGAGTACCACTGAGATAACGAAGGAATCGCTTGACCGCATGTCAGTGAACATCAGTAGGTTGTTTCAAAAATTGACTGAGATGGTTGAAAATATATGCAACATCAGGCCGCGTATGAGTGAGGTATTGAAGAGCTCCAAGTGTGCTGCGATAGAGAAATAGATCAGACATAGGCGTCTCATCACTGATAGACAGATGTGTTCCCATAACTGCAGGTGAAGGAGTGGGTCTGAGGTGCACCATATCAAGTTTGTGCAGCAAGTCATCGATATACTTGGTTTGGGTCAGTAAGAGCCCAGACTCAAGATGAGAGACCCGAATCCCAAGAAAATAGCTCAGGAGACCCAAATTCTTTAGAGCGAAGCTAGCATTCAGATCAACAATCAGACTAGACAGTAGGGGATCATCATTGTCTGTGATAATAACATCATCAACATAAACTAAAAGGAAAATTGTGGACTTGCCTTTGTTGTAAAGGAACAGAGATGGATCAGCTCTGCTATGCGTGAAGCCACGAGACAACAGGGCATTCTTCAAGGTAATGTTCCAGGCACGAGATGCTTGTTTGAGACCATAGATAGTTTTTGTCAGTTTACACACATGGGTGGGACAATTCTGATCAACATAACCAGAAGGCTGAACCATGTACACGTCTTCCTCAAGTTTTCCATTCAGAAAGGCATTGTGAAAATCAAGTTGGCGAATGACCCAACCTCGAGAAACTGCAATGGAGAGCACCACTCGAATCGTAGAGGGTTTCACTACAGGACTGAAAGTAAAAAAAAAATCAATACCTGGACTTTGATGAAAATCTTTTGCCACAAGGCGAGCTTTGTATCGTTCCACACTACCATCTCTGCTCGCTTAATGCGAAAAAATCCATTTCCTACCAACCACATTTTGATTTGGAGAAAACTTAACAAGTTGCCAAGTCTGATTTCACATAAGTCCAGAGAACTCAAGATCCATTGCTGCTTTCCAGACTGGAGTGGCAATGACATAACCTACACGGGTCGGTTCAGTTATCCGTCAGTCAGTACGAGCGACAGTCATCCATGCTTTAGGCTTAAAGACACCAGCCTTAAAATGTGTGACCATAGGATGAGTGGACTGTAATGCAGAAGTAGGAGATACAAAAGTACTGGAGACTGCATGCTTAGAGAATTCCAAGGCGACATTTTCCGGACTACCTGAGACACCCCGGGATGATGACGAGTCGGATCCCACGGTGTGACAATGATTTGGTGGAGTGCCTGATGTCATCGGTACAGGTGATGATGACAAGGGTGATGAAGACAACTCAGTGGATGCAGTAGACATCTGTTTTGGAGCTGAAAGATGACTGACTTGCAGGCCAGAAAGCTGTGTAGATGAACTCAGTAAGTCAGGTGGAAACCAAGAGCTTGCAGAGGGACCATCCTGAGATAAAGAGTCAGCTGTGTCACAGTCAGAGAAACATGTTACAAAGGAAAAATTAGCCTCATTAAACTGAACATGGCGAGAGATAATGATTTTCCCTGATGAGCAGAGACATTTATGTCCCTTGTGAGCTGGACTAGGACCCAAGTAGACACATCTTTATGTCTTGAACTGAAACTTGTTGACATTATACGACTTTAGATAAGGGTAGCAGGCACACCCAAACGTTTTAAGTTCCATAAAGTTCAGTCGATGCCCAAGTAACAATTCCATAGGTGACTGTTGCGTGCTCAATGTGTAAAGATAAATATGCAAAAGAAAAGAGAGAGCACTTAGAACATGCAAGCATACATGGTCTCACAGCAAGTAGTAAGTATATTTAATTCGTTTTTTCCACAGAGACTCATTTTTAGCTATTCGCGAAGTGTGAATGTTAAGAAAGATGGGATGAATTTGATGGGGTAAAGTTGGTTTTTAATTAACTACTTTTTGCTGAATGTGTAGAGGGATATAACATAAACAAATTAAAGTTAAAAATAGACCTAAAGGACAAGAGATGGAATTAATAATCGAGGAAGAAAACAGCTAAACAGAATGATAAACAGGCAGAATTGCGAGGACCGCAATGTTTCCGCAATTTAATGGCAGCGAATCTGATTGGAATGGGGAATTAAGGGCTACTAATGACTATCCTATAGGCATTTTATTACGATTATCAAGCTTTGGATCAACTCTCTATACATCAAACTCACTCTATCTCAAGTATCGTCCGATTCCATGCATTAGAGACTCAAGTTTACTCGACTTCAAAGTAAGGACTTAAGCATCTTGTTTAAACAGGAGTGTTCAGTTTGTACTAGGGAAACGCCTATTCCTAGGCCGTTTCCTGATTACCATGAAAGGCTAGCATGATTATATGACTCTGAACTCTTACTCCTTCCAGAGGTTAGGAGTTCTTTGGACAAAATGGATGGCCAATCGAAATTGCCCGTGGGATGAAGCTTACATACAATCAATGTTCGAGTGTTGAACTGACTACTTGACTCACGTTTTTTAGCCTATAGTTCTGTCATTAGCATGCCCCTAAGTGATTTTAGTTACTCATGGATATGTGGAGAACAGAAAAGGTAGATAAGAAAGACATGCTTAGAAGAGAAATGCGTGTAAAACGGCAAGACAAACCGTAGCAGAACAAGGTAGAAACTGTGAAGTGCAGAAATTTACTTTGATTACTTTAAGTGTTTAATGACAAAGGAAAGCTTAAAAAGAACTGAGTCTAAGACAGACAACAACGAAATGCAGTAATTGAAATGACTAAACTAAGAACAACAAAGATCAGTAATGGAAATGAGAAGAAAAGGACAGAAAACAGTAAAGGCTTGCTGAAAACTTCGTGGCAGTCGCCTCGAATGATGGCGATGAGAATTCAGCCGTGCTTGGATGAATCCAATCGAGAGAGAAGAAGAATCTTCTCTCCTTCCTATCAGATTTTCGACTCCAAAAGCTGAGAACCTCACTCCAACAGACGGCAAAGGAATTTAGAGAGGAATGATGGACTGCAGGAAGACTTCTGCGCTTCGAATTGATGACTGAACCTCCGACTTTGACCCCCTTTTATAGTAGTTTGCAGGTGCGTTTGGGCCAAGGAGAACCATCAACCTTCAACGTCATATATCAGAATGGATGGAGGAGAAAGAACGAATCCCTGAAAAGTCGGATCTAAACAGAAAATGATCAGCCAACTTACGGTTTTAACTTGAATAATTGCGGTCACCGCAATTATTCCGCAATTCATTTGCAATGGTTATTTTTTCATTCTTTTCTTCGGTTTTCAACCCTTTTTCTACCTATTGTGCATAAGTCCTAAATTAGCTACCTTCTTCTAATTCTCATATTAAAGCATAGGTTTAAGCTAAATGCTAACAAAAACACCTAAATGTGTACATCTTCTTAAGCTAAATGGGTCCTAAATAAGTCACTTTCAGAGACTTAACACACCCCCAAACTTAAGGCTTTGCTTGTCCTCAAGCATACTAAGGACTTACCTAGGCTGCTGTTTCTTTTTCTTTAACCACTCACTAACTCCCTTATAACCCTATCTCTAGCAATGCTGTCCTGTGACACACTTCTAAGTTTAGAACTAACCTCTTGTCTAGCTTCTTCTGACTTCACCTGCCTACTATACCTACTGTCTTTGTTAACCCCCTACTACTGATCTAACTACTTTTGTGATATCATGCCACTATCCCTAAGGTTTCAAATTCTACCAAGCTTTACTCTAGACTCAGTACATGCTTCTAGCTTATTTTTAATGTGTCTAGGATTCCTTAGAGTCATGCCAGTCTTAGTTTTAACGGTGACAGTGGTACTTTTAGAGAACAACCTAAACCCTGGCATCACTACATTGGATATACATTCATCTCCCTAGACAAACCTAAAAGCTACAACCTTGTGCTTAGCTCATTAAGGATCAGAGTTCTTTTTTTCATAGGACATCTAAGCCACAAGATTATAACTCCCAAGCATACATTCTTCTTCCCCTATTTCTCCTTTTTTTCTTTACTTAGGTGGAATCTCCCCTTGGTTTGCCTTTTGATGCAATGCCACTTGTGGTTTACACACTTGGCACTGATTACTCAGCCACTTGAGAAAGACTCCCCTCTTTATTCTATATTTTTTTTTTTTTTTTTTCACTTTTTCTATTTATCACAAAACATTTTTTTTTAGGAGAAGAAGAATGCTTATGTCCTAAGGAAGAGAGGAATGCTCCTAGGCCTAGGGTGGCCTCCCCCAAACTTCAACTACTCATTGTCCCCAATGAGTGTTTGAGGTGGCATACCCCCAAACTTATCCTAGAAGCATCTAGTCTAAAGTAAAACAAAGAGAATCTAAACATCCTAGGCATAGGCAAAACATTCTAGAAGCAACTATCCCAGCAGCAGAAAGTTTGAACATAACAGACAGGTTTCAGGACTTATGGTTAATGCATGCTGAGCACTATTCAGAGGCAAATTTAAACTATCAAAAGGTGTCCTATGACACTCATCCAGCATGCTTCAAGATCAGCTATATAAGGTAGTCATGCGAGCAGCAAAAGATAGAATTTAACAGATCACAGCCTAACTAAACAGACAGTCCAAAACATGCTATTAGTCACAAAAATTGCGGGAACCGCAATTATTTCGCAATCCAATCCGGGCAGATATAACATTAACTCAGGCCCCTAGCATGCTTTTTCCCGATACTCATGCATCCTAAAAATAAAACTAAACTATCCTACCTAATCAGCTAACATCAGACTAGACTAAGCAGAAGAAAAAACATAAAACTAAACATTAAAAACAGATCAAAAATTGAATACAAAACAGCATACTATACATGAATCTATCAAAAAGCAGGAAAATTGTCTTTTGTTTCTTAAGGGATCAGTAATACTCCCTCTAGTGCTCTTCAAACCAGCACTCAATTCTCATCATCCTCATCTGGTTGCCTTGGTCGTGGGGGCACCCACGGAGTTAGGAGGTTGGTGGGGAAGTCTGGGAAGATGCACCCCAACTGGTCTGCAACTTCTCTGTCCCTCGCCTGCGCATAGGTGGCCCATTGAGCCATTCTCCTCTGCATGTCCATCAAGCAGGCCATGGATAGGGACTGTTCAGCAGCCAGCCTATCCAACTCAAATTCCATGTTGCCCTTTCTTCTCAGCCTTAGGTGTGCAGGCAACTCCAGATGGCCTGTGTAGGGCAGCTGCTGCTCCAAGCGCTCGGTGGGAACTCCTGCAAGCAAGCATAACTTTGTTATGATGTTGGGGAAAAATAACGGCCCCTTACCCTTTTTTGCACACTCAGCTATGGCAGCAGTGATGACTTCTCCCACGTTGATCGTGAGACCTCTCATTATAGCATAAACCAGCAGCGAACGGCTCTGGTTAATTGTAGTCTCATGAGTTACTGGGGAGAGTCTTCTTCTTACGAATGAAAACCACACAGCTGCCTTAGCCGTGAGGTTGGCACTCATGAGCGTGTGCCGCCCATTGCGTGAGACTGTCCAGGAGGCCTCAGGCTGGCCAATGGTGCGGATGGCTTCTTCCAGCACAGCCTCGGTCGGCTCATCAACTATCCGTGCATAATCTGTGTGAGGCTGGCCCCTTAGACCAAATGCTTCATTAATGGCTTTGGCTGAGAAATCAACCTCCACCCCTCTGACCACAGATAGGCCATCCGCAGGGCTGAGCACGTTAGCATAAAAGTCATACACCATGCTCGTGTATGCTGGATTGGGAGGTCGGCAGAATTCCTCCCAGCCATGGTTGATCACCCCTGCGCGCAAGAACTGCGGCAGGTCAGCAAGTCGATCAAGGAACCCCTTCTCGTGCAACAGGTCCCTTTTCCTCAGCTCCACGCCCCTGGATTCAGCATCAGACGAGACATACCTCACTGACGGAGGTTCGTCTTCAGGGTAGAGTTTAGCCTTCCCCTTATCGGCTGGCTTGGAAGATTCAGCAGCCTCCACCTTGAGGCGTTTGAGCGAAGGCTCAGTACTGTCTTTGTCTGTTGAAGGCACTCGCTTGGCCTTCTTCTTCTTCAGTTTCTTGGCTTTCTTGGCCTCCTTCTTGGCCTTCTTCTTCTCTTTCTCCATGTTGATCTGTTGGAGGCAAGCCCCCAACGTTTCTTCCATAGAATCGTCCTGCTGTGCAGGAACATCAGGGCTGTCTTCCCTCATAGGAGAGAAGACTTCTTCTTCCCCAGCATCTCCACTGCCTTGCGTGGACTCCTGATAATCCCCATAAGGGAATTCAGGATCAGGCCGTGGAGAGTTGTGCTCTGCTGATGGTGTATGTGCAGAACTCCATGGCGAAGACGGCAGTTCAGGACTCTGCACAGCCGCAGGTGGTAGATCAGAACTCTGAAGCGCTGAAGATGACTCGGCGCGCTGCGCAGGCGGTGAAGATTCTGTGCTTTGCACCGGTTCAGATGGGAGAGGGCTGCGCACAGGTGACACAGACGGCGACGAACCTTCCTTTGCTGACTCGTGAGATGCACGATCAGGTTCTTGACTCTCCACAGAGGGAGTCTTGGCGATGGTTCGTTCGGCGGCAGTCTTGACAGTCCACCGGCGCTTCTTTGGCGTGCCCACTGGCTCAGATGGCCCAGCAGGGATCTCAGTGACCACCCTCCACTTCTTCCTACGAACAGGAAGCTTGGAGAGACGGCCAGTGCGTACAGCACCCTCATCAGCAAGGGCGAGAAGCGCTTCCCTTGCAGCCGCTTCAGCTGCGTCGTCGGCCTTCTTCTTGGCGGCGGATCTCTCAGCCCTAGTGGAAACCATTGTCGAATCTTGGAGGTTTGGAGAGAGAGATCAAAGGTGGAGAGAATCGCAGAAATCTTGGAGAGCAAAGAATGAGAGGATCGTATCAATCGGGCGCCTTCTAACGGCTATAAAAGCAACGAAAAAAAATCCCAACGGCTCTTTTTGCGGATCCAGCAATTTTTGCGCAATTCTAGGGACAATATTTCATAACAAATCCAAACTTTGATCGCCCGTATCTTTCATTTGGCTCAACCGTTTCTTGATTTTTAAAGTGGGATTTACTCCCCTTGATCCCCTCTTTCGATTCCCTACAAAAACAAATAAAACAAACATTAACTACGCAATTAAAAATACCTCACAAAACATACAAACGATCATCGAAAAAACAGAAAAAATAAACTAAGGCATTGGCCTTGACTAAACGAGCACAGTAACCACTCGTTCTCTCTCGTTTCTAACTTCATGCTTCATGTAGGAGGAAGGCCGAGAGAGTCTTCACATCCCCCTCCTCATAGTAGTGCTTCAACCTAGCACCATTGACCATAAATGGCGGTCCTTGCTGCAAGTTTTTAATCTCTATGGCACCATGAACAAAGACATTAGTAATAATAAATGGACCTGACCATCTAGACTTTAATTTGCCTGGAAATAGCTTTAATCGTGAGTTAAATAATAATACAAGTTGGCCCTTTTTAAAGTCTTTGATCCTGAGTCTACTGTCATGCCATATTTTTGTCTTTTCTTTGTACATCTTGGCATTCTCATAGGCCATGTGCCTAAGCTCATCAAGTTCATGTAGCTGTAAAGATCTTAATGTCCCTGCATCCTTCACACAAAAATTTAATTCTTTCATGGCCCAGAATGCCTTGTTCTCCAACTCAAGTGGCAAGTGGCAAGCCTTGCCATACACCAACCTATAGGGAGACATTCCTAGAGGTGTCTTATATGCTGTTCTGTAAGCCCAAAGTGCATCCTCAAGCTTGAAAGACCAGTCTTTCCTATTAGGTTTGACTACCTTTTCTAGGATGTTCTTGATCTCCCTATTGGAAATCTCAGCTTGGCCATTTGAGTGTGGGTGATAGGGAGTAGCTACCCTATGTCTAATGTTATATTTAGCCAATAATTTCTCCATAGCCTTATTAATGAAATGTGACCCCTCATCACTAATGATAGCACGAGGAGTCCCAAATCTAGTGAAAATGTGTCTATGTAAGAAGTTAGTGACTGTTTTAGCATCATTATTAGGACATGCCTTAGCTTCTACCCACTTTGACACGTAGTCTACTGCTACTAAAATGTACAGGTTACCTGATGATGGAGGGAATGGTCCCATGAAATCAATGCCCCACACATCAAAGAGCTCCAACTCTAAGATGTATGTGAGAGGCATCTCATCCTTACGACTGAGGTTACCTGTCCTTTGGCATTCATCACAGTTGTGGGCATAATTGTGGGCGTCCTTGAAGATTGTTGGCCAGTAGTAGCCACTCTGAAATACCTTAGCAGCTGTTCTTTGACCACCAAAGTGCCCACCGTAAGGAGATGAGTGACAGTGCTGCAGCACAGACTTCGCTTCAGCAGCTGTAACACACTTCCTCAACAACCCATCAGCACAGGTCCTGTAAAGTATGGGGTCATCCCAGATGAATTTCCTTGCTTCATGGAGGAACCTCTTCTTCTCTTGTCCTCCCTTGAACACTGGTAATACCTGTGATGCACGGAAGTTAGCAATGTCAGCAAACCACGGTTCCTCATCGTTTTCACGATGAGTCAAAGCAAAGATATGTTCATCTATAAAAGCATCAGAAATTGCGGGGTCCGCAATTTTTTCGCAATTGTGCTGCAATCGAGACAGGTGATCTGCAACCACGTTTTCACATCCCTTCTTGTCCCGAATGTCCAAATCGAATTCCTGCAGCAATAACACCCATCTAATCAATCTAGGCTTAGCATCAGCCTTCCTCATCAGATATTTTAAAGCAGAATGGTCAGTATATACAATGGTCCTAGTTCCTACAATATAGTTCCTAAATTTTTCACAAGCAAATACTACAGCAAGCATCTCCTTCTCTGTAGTTGTATAGTTACATTGAGCCTCGTTCAAGGTCTTACTAGCATAATAGACAGGATGTGTGAGCTTGTCAGTCTTCTGTCCTAACATGACTCCTACAGCATAGTCACTAGCATCACATAGCATCTCAAATGGGAGATCCCAATTTGGTCCTACTATGATTGGTGCTGTGACCAGTGCTTCCTTAAGGGTTTTCCAAGCTACTACACATTCTTTAGAGAAGATGAATGGCCTACCTAGCTCCAGTAGCTCACATAGAGGCTTGGCTATCTTAGAAAAGTCCTTGATGAACCTTCTATAGAAGCCAGCATGCCCTAAGAAACTCCTAATAGCCTTGACATTCTGGGGCTCTACCAACTTCTCTATGACCTCGATTTTTGCCCTATCCACTTCTACACCTGCCCTTGACACTCGATGCCCTAAGACAATCCCTTCATCTACCATGAAATGGCATTTTTCCCAATTTAGGACTAGGTTGGTCTCTTCACACCTAGCCAGGACTTGTCCTAGGTTCTCTAGACAGGTTTTAAATGAGTCCCCAAAGACTGAGAAGTCATCCATGAATATTTCTATTATGGACTCATCCAACTCAGAGAAGATTGCCATCATGCACCTTTGGAAAGTTGCCGGTGCATTGCATAAGCCAAAAGGCATTCTGCGGAAGGCAAACGTTCCAAAAGGGCAAGTGAAGGTAGTCTTCTCTTGATCCTTAGGGTCTATAGTAATTTGATTGTAACCAGAGTACCCATCTAGAAAACAATAGTAGGCTCTACCAGCTATTCTGTCTAGCATCTGGTCAATAAATGGTAGGGGGAAATGGTCTTTTTTAGTTTCTTTATTCAGTTTTCTGTAATCCATACACACTCTCCACCCTGTGACAGTCCTTGTTGGAATCAGTTCGTTGTTCTCATTGACTACCACAGTTATTCCCCCCTTTTTAGGTACACATTGGATGGGGCTCACCCACTGGCTACTAGCTATGGGGAAAATTACTCCTGCATCTAACCACTTTATTATTTCTTTCTTCACTACCTCTTTCATAGAGGGGTTTAACCTACGCTGGTGATCTACCCTAGGTGTGTGCTCTTCCTCTAGAATAATTTTGTGCATACAATAAGAAGGGCTAATGCCTCGAATATCAGCAATAGTCCATGCTATAGCCTTCCTATGTTGCTTAAGCAGTAAAATTAAATCAACCTCATGCTGTTCACTAAGCTTAGAAGAAATAATTACAGGCAGCGTATCATTATCTCCTAGATATGCGTATTTGAGGTGAGTTGGTAGTGGTTTTAGTTCTAAAACAGGTGGATGCTCAATGGAGGGCTTTAACGGATTTACAGTTCTATCAGTTAAATCTATAGTCATACATACATGCTGAGGTCTATCTACAGGCATATTCATTATGTCAGATACATTCAGATCATCTACATCTAATCCTACATATTCGTTAGCATGCTTGGTTAATAATACATGCTCTAATTGTTCTTCCATTAGTGAGTCAACAACATCAATGCTAGCACAAGACTCAGAATCAGAGGGATACCTTAAAGCTTTGTAAACACTAAATTTTACCTCTTCATCATGAACCCTCATAGTTAACTCACCTTTTTGCACGTCTATTAGTGCCCTACCTGTGGCTAGAAATGGTCTACCTAGCAGGATGGGAACCTCCTTGTCTGCCTCATAGTCCAGGACAATGAAATCTGCAAGGAAAATAAACTTGTCAACTTTAACTAGAATATCCTCAATCTTACCTTCTGGATATGCGATGGATCTGTCTGCTAGTTGTAAAGTGACTGTGGTTGGACGTGCTTCTCCCATTCCCAACTGGCGGAATAGGGACAGGGGCATGAGATTTATGCTGGCGCCCAGGTCACAAAGCGCTCTGCCCACATGCTTGCCTCCAAGTTCTACAGGTAGGGTGAAGGAACCAGGATCCTTCTCCTTCTTGGGCAGCTTGTTTTGGAGGATGGCACTGCACTCCTCGGTGAGGTTTACTGTTTCAAACTCACCAATTATTCTTTTGTTAGTAATAATGTCTTTCAAAAACTTTACATATGAAGGCATAGACTGTAAAACTTCTACAAAAGGAATATTCACATGCACTTGCTTAAGTATTTCTAAAAATTTATTAAAATGAACTTCCTGTTCCTGTTTCTTCTTAAGCCTTCGAGGGTATGGAGGTGGTGGCACATATGCAGGCACGTCAGGACGCCTTAAGTTAGGTGGAGGCCTTGGAATTTCTTCTACGTCCTCTACAATTGGCTCTAGCCTGGCTCCTGATGTGCTAGTTGGTGGTGGACCTTGGCTTGGCAGAGATTCCAGTGGAGCACTAGACTCAGTGTTCTCTACTCTCTTTGGTGTGTCCTTTGTAATGCTCACCAATGGTCTTCCACTCCTAAGTTCAATGGCTTGAACTTGTTCTTTGCCATCTCTCCTTGGTACCTCGGTATCAGCAGGGAGTCTACCTTGGGGCCTACTTTTAAGTTCATTGGCTAATTGGCCTATTTGGTTTTCCAGGCTCCTAAGAGTAGCATCATTCTTAGCTATATATTCCTTGAGTAGGTTTTCTACAGAAGATCCTACAGGTTGATTGTAAGGTTTTTGGTACATTGACTGGTTATGTTGGGGAGTGAAACCAGGTGTTCCACTCGGCCTTGGTTGGTTGGGATTTTGGTTAGTGTTTTGTTGGCCACCCCATGACAGGTTAGGGTGGTTTCTCCAACCAGGATTGTAAGTTTGTGAGTAGGGGTTATTCCTAGGCTGCTGCTGACTTCCTACATAGCAGACTGAGGATGGATTCCCAGGGCAATATTCATAAGGGTGCCCTTCCCCACAGAATCCACAGACATGGCTGTGGCGGTATTGGCACTGGTTTGGAGATTGGCCTGAGCCATTTGCTTGACTAAGTTGGTCAGGGCATTTATTTGGGTGCTCATGGCGCTTAGAGCATCCTTGTCTTGAGCCCTAGTTGGCTCTACTGGATCGTCTGACCATCTACAGTGAGATGCTGAGATCTTCTCCAAGATCTCATAAGCTTCGTTGTAACTCTTGGACAACATGGAACCTCCAGCAGATGAATTTAAGACTTGTCTGGTGCTGGGGTTGCATCCTTTAAAGAAAACTTCTATTTGGATACACCATGGAATGCCATGGTGTGGACATTTAATGAGAAGGTCTTTGAATCTAGTCCAAGCTTCGTGAAGAGACTCATTATCAGCTTGTTTAAACTTTATGATATCATCACGAAAGGTTGAATTCCTATCAGGTGGGAAGTATTTGACTAGGAATTTTTCTGCTAAATCTGTCCAATTGCGGACAGATCCTGAGGGCAATGAATTTAACCATGTTTTGGCTTTGTCCCTCAAAGAGTAAGGGAAAAGATATAGCCTCAGGGCTTCTTGGGAAACTCCAGGGATTAGGAATGTGTCACTAACTCCTAGGAAGTTCCTAAGGTGGTTATGGGGGTCCTCATTTTCTATTCCAAAGAATTGTCCCACAGTGGACAACATTTGGAACATCACTGGCTTTAACTCGAATGAGTGGGCAGTGATTTCAGGACGGATTATGCTGGGGTTCAGCTCCCCAGGCATAGGTACTAGATATGACAGAATGGCACTATTCTTGTCATTCGCTATTTCGATGGGGTTGCGAATGGCTTGTGCCGGATTTGGAACTAGATCGCCCATTTCTTTAGTTTCAGGTGTGGGTTGAGGTATAGGAGGTTGTTTAAAGAGACGTTTCTTTGCCTTATTCCTAGCTCGAAGTGATCTTTCAGGTTCAGGATCGAACTCTAAATTACTATGTGAACGCTCACTCATAAACTACCTTAATGGCACCTGCAAAAGAAATGAAACAGATTAGTTTCACTCAATGATAAACTTGATTTTCAAACTTAACAACTTCGTTTTTACTTAAAATAAGTCCCCGGCAGCGGCGCCAAAAACTTGTTGCGTGCTCAATGTGTAAAGATAAATATGCAAAAGAAAAGAGAGAGCACTTAGAACATGCAAGCATACATGGTCTCACAGCAAGTAGTAAGTATATTTAATTCGTTTTTTCCACAGAGACTCATTTTTAGCTATTCGCGAAGTGTGAATGTTAAGAAAGATGGGATGAATTTGATGGGGTAAAGTTGGTTTTTAATTAACTACTTTTTGCTGAATGTGTAGAGGGATATAACATAAACAAATTAAAGTTAAAAATAGACCTAAAGGACAAGAGATGGAATTAATAATCGAGGAAGAAAACAGCTAAACAGAATGATAAACAGGCAGAATTGCGAGGACCGCAATGTTTCCGCAATTTAATGGCAGCGAATCTGATTGGAATGGGGAATTAAGGGCTACTAATGACTATCCTATAGGCATTTTATTACGATTATCAAGCTTTGGATCAACTCTCTATACATCAAACTCACTCTATCTCAAGTATCGTCCGATTCCATGCATTAGAGACTCAAGTTTACTCGACTTCAAAGTAAGGACTTAAGCATCTTGTTTAAACAGGAGTGTTCAGTTTGTACTAGGGAAACGCCTATTCCTAGGCCGTTTCCTGATTACCATGAAAGGCTAGCATGATTATATGACTCTGAACTCTTACTCCTTCCAGAGGTTAGGAGTTCTTTGGACAAAATGGATGGCCAATCGAAATTGCCCGTGGGATGAAGCTTACATACAATCAATGTTCGAGTGTTGAACTGACTACTTGACTCACGTTTTTTAGCCTATAGTTCTGTCATTAGCATGCCCCTAAGTGATTTTAGTTACTCATGGATATGTGGAGAACAGAAAAGGTAGATAAGAAAGACATGCTTAGAAGAGAAATGCGTGTAAAACGGCAAGACAAACCGTAGCAGAACAAGGTAGAAACTGTGAAGTGCAGAAATTTACTTTGATTACTTTAAGTGTTTAATGACAAAGGAAAGCTTAAAAAGAACTGAGTCTAAGACAGACAACAACGAAATGCAGTAATTGAAATGACTAAACTAAGAACAACAAAGATCAGTAATGGAAATGAGAAGAAAAGGACAGAAAACAGTAAAGGCTTGCTGAAAACTTCGTGGCAGTCGCCTCGAATGATGGCGATGAGAATTCAGCCGTGCTTGGATGAATCCAATCGAGAGAGAAGAAGAATCTTCTCTCCTTCCTATCAGATTTTCGACTCCAAAAGCTGAGAACCTCACTCCAACAGACGGCAAAGGAATTTAGAGAGGAATGATGGACTGCAGGAAGACTTCTGCGCTTCGAATTGATGACTGAACCTCCGACTTTGACCCCCTTTTATAGTAGTTTGCAGGTGCGTTTGGGCCAAGGAGAACCATCAACCTTCAACGTCATATATCAGAATGGATGGAGGAGAAAGAACGAATCCCTGAAAAGTCGGATCTAAACAGAAAATGATCAGCCAACTTACGGTTTTAACTTGAATAATTGCGGTCACCGCAATTATTCCGCAATTCATTTGCAATGGTTATTTTTTCATTCTTTTCTTCGGTTTTCAACCCTTTTTCTACCTATTGTGCATAAGTCCTAAATTAGCTACCTTCTTCTAATTCTCATATTAAAGCATAGGTTTAAGCTAAATGCTAACAAAAACACCTAAATGTGTACATCTTCTTAAGCTAAATGGGTCCTAAATAAGTCACTTTCAGAGACTTAACAGTGACTTGCCCTGAAGTGCAGATGATGGCAGACCATTTATGAGCAATGTAGAGGCAAGAAAGACATCCCACCAATACTATAGTGGCATGGTAGATTGAACCAAGAGGGTTAACCCAGTTTCAACTATTTGTTTGTGCTTCCTTTCTGCTTTTCCATTCTGTGCAGAAGTGTATGGACAGGAAAATCTTGATTTGATTCCACTTCGTGCACACAGATCATGCACTCTTTTGTACTCACCCCCATTGTCAGATTGTAGTGCTTTGATCTTCTTTCCAAACTGTGTTTGTACCATCTTGTGCAAGTGACTAAAAGCTGCAAGTGTGTCACTTTTCAAACGCAGAGGATAAATCCATATAAACGTACTAAAGTCGTGAAGAAAGTGAACATAGTAGCGATATCCTTCTGTAGATACAACTGTTGCAGGTCCCCATAAATCAATATGAATCAGATCAAACGGAGTAGCAACACGAGAAGTAGAGCGTGAGAAGGGAGTGCATGACTTTTACCAAACTTGCAAACTTCACAAAAATCAAATGTATCATTTCCTTTAAATGGAAGATGACATTGACTAATCAAGTTTCCTAATGTCTTTGAAGAGGGATGACCAAGTCTTCTGTGCCAAATAGCTTTAGACAAGCGACGTTCACACTAATACTAGAACTCGGAATAATAAAGCTGGAATAAACAACTGCCTTTTGTCCTGACTTCGCACTTCTTGAGGATCCAAGTTGGTATAAGCCATCTTTAAGTACCACTTTCAGCACTACGCTGCCCGTACGAGTATCCTTAACAAGACAAATCAGCATGAAACTCAATGTATACATGATTATCCTGGGCAAGCTTAAAAACACTAACAAGATTTTTGGCTATATCAGGCACACACAAGACATTCTCAAGATGGAGCAGTTTATTGTTCGCAATCAGACAAGATGAGCCAATATGAAAAATTACTAACTCATTACCATTTCCAATAATAACAGTTTCCTTACCTCCATATTCAGTGGGGTAATTCATGTTGGTGTGATCTGACGTCACATGGTTCGAAGCTCCACTATCAACATACCAGTTAGGATCAGCAACTGTAGTCGGGTTAGCTACCAGGAAGGGATTGGAATTATTTTGAGTTGCAACAAAAGCCTGAGGCGGAAACCCATGTGCTGCATAATGATTGTTATTTCCCATTGTCTGATTTCCTCGCTCATTAGGCCACCTGTTTTGATCCCGATTTGGGGAAGTTTTATCAGATAGTTCGAAGCATTTGTAAGCAGGATGTCCAGTATTACCACACCACTGACACACAATTCTGTTATTTCCACGACCACGTCCTCTACCACGACCACCTCGTGAGAAGGAGTGATTAGAGTTCCCATTATGATTTCCATTTTGTGGCTGCTGCAAATTGTTGGGTCTGATAGGACCTGACTGACCCCTTACATTTGTGAAATTGACAGAAACATACTGACTAAAAACAACATTGTTCTTCTGAGTATTTTGCAATTCAAGTCTTTTCTCAAATACAAGTAACTCACCTTGCATTTCAGACCATGAAATATTGATTCTACCTTAAATCATTGCAACGACAGGATTGTACTCCTTATCAAGACCTAGAAGTACTTGAGATACTAGGGAGCGCATATGCACTGGACTTCCAGCTTGTCCCAAGTTGTCTGCATTGCATTTCATAATACGCTGATAATCTATCATTTTACTTGAATGTTTTCTAGTAGTTTGAAATACCCGATGCAAGAAATCTTCTTCAGCTCTGGACTGAATTTCGAATAGCTCTTGTATTGTTGTCCATAGGTCCTTTGCATTATCATACCCCAAAAGTTGAGTGACCACTTCAGGAGTCATAGAGTTATATAGCCAACCAAGTAATTGTTGGTCAACCACGAGTCAACGTTCGTGTTGGGCTTGCCTCGCTATACTGTAAGAGAGCCGAGGATCAATTCCATCAGGAAAGGCGTTGTCCGAGCCGAATCCTGTAGCCGAGCCGCCCAAGCCGAAGTACCCAACACCGGTAAATACCGGTGATGGCACCATACCGGTGCTGGGATATCACCGATAAATACCGTTGCTAGGGTATTACCGGTATTTACCGTCGCACGCCTGGTGCCATCACCGATATTTACTGCTGGGACATCACTGGTATTTACCGGCGCTGCATGCTCACCGATATTTTCTGCCACGGATGAATCGCCCACTGTGGCGATTCTGTTGATTGCGAATTCCTTGCCGCCGCTGGATGCCGAAAAGTCCATGGAAGGTGGTGGCTGCACTGCTGCTGCTCCACCATAGTTGGTCGGTATCTCATACAAAGGGGGACAAACCTCTGTACCTGTAATGTGCCCTTCAAGACGATAACTTCGAAGGATGAGCATTGCAAGAGTTTTTCATAGCAGAAAGTTTCCTCTATCAAGCTTGATGGTTGTGATTTGATTTAGGAGTTGGTTGAGAGGAGGGCTGGAAAAGGTAGGATTGATTGAGGCGTTAGTCATTGCTAAGGCTCTGATACCAAGTGAGAAAATTGACCTTAGAGAGATGAGAGAATGAAGACAATTCTCTGTATTTTCTATATTGAATAAGGAAGAGATTACAACATAGTTATATATTGAAATCATAGAGTAGGGTTTTGACCTAATTAGCATATCTAACCTAATTAGACAATATATAATACACGTGTCACATACCAATATTAAAGACAATAATTACAGGAAATATGTAAATACTATATTTTCTTAATAAGGAGCGGCATCTATCTCCTTTCTCGCGGGAGCTTTCGTGTGAGTTTTTACCTGTTTTATCTTTATAATTGTCATTTGCGATTTTAATGTTGACTTCTTTGATTTTGATTGACATTGATGCATTATTTTCATCAAAGGCTTTGGTTGTTGTGTTGCTTTCTTTCTTCAGTTATAAATCCCAAGTCTGGCTGATTTGATGAACAGACATGTGCAACAACAATTAAATTTAACGTAAAATGTTGGTGTTTGACTGTTTGTTTGTATGCTTTTTGGCAGAAACTTGAGCAGTTAAGGTCATGGAGAATTCCAAAGGGTTGTCAAACATGAGAAATAATCTTGAATTCTGTTCTGTTTCTGGGTTTTTTTTTCTCAATTTCCATTGCATCTGGCCTTTTTTCATTCTGTTGGTCTACAACAAAGATTTAGTCATTTTGAATCTTCCAAATTGTAGAGGAGATGGTGACTAACAAGCCAAGATGAAAGAATCTCCAACTCATTGTCGACAAGGTTTAAAATGTCGATGACGATGAAAATATCGACGTCTCAATTTTATGAAAATATCGACGTCTCAATTTTATGAAAACATCATGCAATTTTTTTTTTTTAAATTAATAAATAAATATTTTACACTTTTTAAATGAGTTAAAATACTTATTATTAATATGACATTCACATTAGTTACATTTTGTTGTTATTTTTCGAAATATCAACTTTTTACATAATAAGAAGAGAAAATTCGATTCACAACTTATGTCGATGTCGAATCTATGGACGTTTGGAAATACTTGTAGAAATGTTGACATGTCGACGAAAATTTAATACTTTGATTAAAATGTGTAAATCTAATTTTTTTTTAATTGTCCATAATATTTATAATTAATTTGTAAGGACACCTAAACAAAATATATATATATATATTCTCTTTTATACCTTTAAAATTACAATAATCTCCCTCCGCTATATGATGACCAATTTGTGAGAACATATAAGAAGGATTTTTCCAAAATATATATATAGGAAATTGTAACAGATGTCAATTTAGAGTAAAATAATTAAAAATATAGCATTTTTTTAAAAAAATTGCGGATATGACAATTTCTATCGCGGATAGTATGGTCTATTGCTGATAATAGTCTATCACCTCAATTTTTTTATAGAATTTTGTCGCGATAGAGTCTATCACTGATAGAGTCTATCAATGATAGCCACTGATTTTTTGTCATATTTGCGAATAGCAATCAAGCCTAAAATGATGGTAAACAGGGGCGGATCCAGGAATTTATGTCAGACGGGGCACAATTCAAATAAGATTAAATTACAAATTTAGTTAAAAAAAAAAATATTTGTGTATGTATGATTCATAAACTTTAAAACGTATGTAATAGGTCTCTAAGCTTTCAATTTTGTATGTAACAAATTTATAAATTTTCAAATTTTTATTAAATAGAAACATATTCTAAATTTTAAAAAATTAATTATTTTATTAAACATAAATTTTTTATTTTCTGTCTAATAGGTCCTCAACTTAATCGTTAAAAACCACGTATGTATTAGATAAAATATTAAAACTTTAAGATTCAATCAGAGATCAAATTAAATCTCTCTAATAGAACAACTATTTAAAAAAAAATAATAATAACAAAATTGAAGGCTCATAAATTTATTAGATATTCGTTAAAGTTTAAGAATTTATTGAACACAAAATTTAAAAATTATTAGACATAATTTTGGAATTTAAATGACTAAATTTATAATTTTATCTTCATATAAATATAATTTTAAATACACGATATATAATATTTATTGATTCTAACATTATAATAAACCATTCAATCTAAATAGGTAAAGTAAATAATGAAATTCAAAATATTTATAATTTTTTTAAAAAGAATTACGTGTTATTTTGGTCACATAAAATTAAATGGAGAAGAAAGGGGCAAAAATTTAAAGATAAAAACAGTTGGTGGGATCGAACCCGAACCCAAAAGGTGCAGAGTTTTAGAATGGGTGCCCCCATGACCATCATTCCAACAAAGAAAATATGCATATCTTGCATTTGTTTATATAAATATACAAACAAATTTAATTTAATTTTGCATTTTTATATACAATTATACAAACTAAATAATTCGAGGGGGGGCACGTGCCCCCTGGCCCCTACGTGCATCCGCCCCTGGTGGTAAATATAACAAAATATTTACATTGGAGATAGGGGGATTCGAATCACAGACCTCTTGGTCGTAAACACATACATATGTCCGTTAAGCCATGCTCGCTTTGGCATATATGTAAGGAGTTAGTTGCATAGAGACTCAAAATAATGACAAATATGACCAAAAAAGAAATAAGTGACAGGACACTGATGATTTGTTATGGCGGATAGTCATTGATAAAAGAACTATCACTGATAAAATGACTATTATTGATAGTCATTGACAAAATTTTATACAAAATAGAAGTGTATAAATAGGTATCCTGATAGGCATGAATCCTCTATTAGTATATTTACAATTTTTTTAAAAAATATTATATTTACAATTATTTTACGACCTCAGTAATTTTTTTATATTTAATTGCTCTCGTGGACCACAAGAATCTTATAACCAATACAATTATTACAAAGATTGATATAACAAGTTTATTCACATACTAATTTAAAAAAAAAAGTTTATTCACATAAAATTCTAAACATTCTTATAGAGACGAGATGACCAAATAAATATACAATTTTTAAAAAGTTCTTGGAATCAATTATCCAATTGATAAAAAAGAATATGAATTACTCCATGTTATTAAACATATATGTAAATTGTTGTTCATATATTATACAAATGTCTTTCTCTTATTAGAATTAAAAGTAGTATAACATAAAATGAAAGTTTTGCAACTGGGTCAATGGAAATATTTGCTCAAATAATCCTAAATTATGTTAGGAGAGAATCATCCAAAATATAAAAAATTAGTTTTTTTTTTTTTTTTTTTTTATGTCATCAATCAATCTTTTAATATTATTTTGGTGAGTCTCTCTTTTGCTCTAGTGCGTGCTCTATTTTATAATTGAAAATTCCTACCCTCTCATGAAGGTGAACGAGAACGAGAAAAATGATCAGCGAGAGGTATTAAAAAAATAGTGAATGATGTGAGCGAAACGTCAATTCCA
The DNA here is from genome assembly GCA_028017165.1 of Herpetospermum pedunculosum. NCBI lineage: Eukaryota > Viridiplantae > Streptophyta > Magnoliopsida > Cucurbitales > Cucurbitaceae > Herpetospermum > Herpetospermum pedunculosum. Next base: position 9,011,266 of record CM051527.1, read on the forward strand.
CTTATTTTTTAAATTCGAATCCATCATTACAAGTGGCCAACCTATGTAGTAATTAATTTCTTAAGGATTTTCTTGACCGCCAAATATTGTAAGGTGAGATGGTCTATCTTGTGAGAATAGTCGAGGTGTGCATAAGCTGGTCCTGACACTCTGGTTGGCAATGAAACCACGGTCGCCGGAAACTTCTCCAGTCCCGAAACCTCCCTCCCATTCGCCCCAAAAACATTCACCGCCCAATGGTCTCGATCTTCCCCGTCCGACAAATACGCCTTCCAAAACCAATTCGCCGCCGTGGTAATAGAAAATCACCGACAGAGATTGAAGATTCGAATCTTCACTGATGGGGTTGAAGATTCGAATCCAGAGATTGCGGGAAGTGTCGATGGTGATATCGGTGGAGGTGACGTCGTCGATTGGTTTGGAAGAGGGGGGGATTTTCCGGTCGAGGATTCCGGTTGACGGTGAAATCAGATCGGCAACAAGCGTTGTTCACCATAGTACCGAGTCAGAGCAATAGACGGTGTTTCCATGGAAGTTTGGGGGATGAAATTTCAGAAGGAGAAGTGGAAGACATTTTTTTTAAAAAATTTCAGAGTAATTAATTAATGAGTATTTTTCTCTGTTATAAAGGAAAATTAATGTGGATTGTTGAAGTTTAAAATTATAGCACACCACTTGCCAACTCAAACACTAATCTTTTTTAGATTTTTTTATTTATACATCTAAAGGGACACGTTATCATATATTTTCTGCTTTTTTTTTTTTTTTTTTTAAATAACAATGTAACAAAAAAAAAAAAAATCACAACTAAATTATAAATAAACATTAACAACAATTATAACTTCATATAACATTCAACCAAATTATTTCAAAAAAAAAAATTAGAGGCAGAATTGATTGAAAAAATAATTTTGTAATGATCTTAAACTCAAAATTTGAAGAAAAATAAATTAAAAAATTGATAGAAATAAAAGAGAAATAATAAAAAAAACCCAAAAAATAATTAAAAAAAAGAATTAGAAGTTGACCACAACAAATGGCCACACGTAAATTAAGTAGTTTTTTAAAATTAAAAAAAAAAACATTACAAAAATGACCAATGAAACTGTGCCACGTGGTGCAAATTAGTTTGAGAGAGTAGTTTTTGTAATCGAGGTGGGATACAGAATTTTGTGTGATTGTAACAATTTTTCACGTGCAGTTTCTTTCGGGTGTGTCGTGATTTTTCTCCGATTTTGAAGTTTTCACGTAAATTCTTGTGTTTTCTATTTTTATTGTTTTCTTTTAATTTTTCAGTTATTTTTGTTTATTCTTGCGGTAGAAGTGTGAGGTTTTTTCCCAAAAGTGGTATTAGAGCTTTAGGTTTGTAGTTTCTTGATTTCTGAGTATGCTTTGTGGTTGCAACATTGCCTGAGCTTCCACATCAGAAAAGATTTCTTGAAACGAACTAGGCTGATATTGTGAATAGTGTGTTGTTCACTATTTGCAGATTTGCTAGGAGTGAAGCAGACATGTCAAGCTTTATAAGTCCAGTAAAGATTGACGTGGAGAAATTTGATGGAAAGATGAACTTTGTTTTGTGACAAGTGCAAGTCAAGAATGTGTTGATACAATTTGGGTTACACAAGGCTTTGAAGGGAACACCGGGTGGTGGTGCTTCTGAGAAGTTAAGTGGTGATGATGGTTGTCCAATGGAGGAAGGTACGAAAATCTCAGATCATCTGAGTATTCTCAATGACATCGTTTCAGAGCTGAAGGTAATCAAAGTGAAGATAGATGATGAGGATAAAACACTCAGGCTCATCTTGTCGTTTTCATCTTCTTATAAACACATGAAGACAATCTTGATGTACGGGAAGGAGACTAGATTATTTTTAGGCTACTAGTAAACTTCTTTTAGAAGAAAGAAGGTTGAAGAGTGGACGGTGTACTTCACAGGAGGATCCAATGTTGGTAGCTAGCAATTAGATGAATAGGAAAAACTTTGTGCAGAAGAAAAGTTAATTGAGAATGTGGACAGTTTGAGCCCATGGAACATGATTGTCTTAACATAGCAGGTTCGTCAAAAAGTTCTCGGTCGGATGCTGACGTTGTCTCTCTCGTCAAGGGAGATGTTGTTGGCTTCTACTAAAAGATACATAATTCATCCTCATGGTATGTCCGTTTTACCATGATAGATGATGCGATGTTAGCGGTTCCACACGTTTGCACACGAGCATTGACTTGACGGTTATGCAAGGTGTTGTTGGGTTTTATGTCCTAAAACTCGTGGTTTGTAAACTGAATGTATATTCTATTTTGCAATAAAGTTGTTATTGAGATTTATTTAGTAAAGTTGTTAATGAATAAAGTGAATTGTGTTTACTTTTAACCTAACTCCAATAAACAAAGAACTCATGGCTATAGGTTGTATACTTGAACTTCATGTGTGACATGATTGTGGATCAAGTTCAAGTAATAGCTAGAACGGTCTATAGTATAGGGATAAGGCTGGGTACCTTATCCTGGGGACATTATTGGACGCGGCTCGCTTTGCATAGTACAAACGATGTGATCTGAAATCGTTCATGTGGAGACATGCGAGTGGGGGCGTCCTGTGTAATGAGTTTGCATAAGACTGAACCGCGAAACAAGTCGCTCTTTCTTTATAACTCTATTTACTGTAAAGACCGACTTTTTCATATGATGACCTATGTAACTCGATCTGAATCCTGAGCACGCTATGAACTCCTGTTTATTCGGGCTTATCCTTTTACTTCTATAGGTGAGAGTGGCCCGAGATCGCCGACTCAATAAGCCTACCATCTTGGGGATAAGACTGGGTAGGTAGCTGGAAACATAGTCCTGTGAGATGGAATTCACTCATACCCGCCTTGAAGAATTAGTAGAGAGGTTGTTCCCTTAAGTGCTGACTCCGGGTCTTGAACTAGGGATCCCACCCTCTCATTGGCCCGATAGGTTCACTCATACCCGCTGTAGACACCGTATTTGGTCCGGCCATTTGTTTAAGTTCACTCATACCCGATAGGTTCACTCATACCCGCTGTAGACTCCATCTCATTGGCCCGATAGGTTCACTCATACCCGCTGTAGACAACGTCATTGCGACGCGGAGCGGCCGACGTCCTCTTTCAAGGGTTTTGTTTTAAAAAATAAAAGAGATGGAGTCGCCACCAATCATTTTGGGTGTGATTGGTCACCTTAAAATAAAAACTGGTCTACGGAAAGAGAAATTAGGTTCGGGGGTCGTTTGAGCGTAGGGAAGGTATTAGCACCCTACAACACCCGTTAAAAACGGTAGCCATATTTTATCTTATATTATCCAGTTAATTTTAAAATGTCCTTAATTTGAGAAAATAAATAAATAATAGTTTTGTTAAAAATGAATGTCTCATTTAATCAAATCTTAACCTTAAAAATAAGATAAGAGTTTTGATGTATTGAGGAAAAAATATCCTTAGTTAATTATCATATTAAATTTCCTTTTATTTAAAGGAAATTGTTTACCTCAAGAATTTGAGAAATTTATCTCAACTCCGTCATAGGATTTATATGATAATATTTATTTTTAAAATACATTGATTTATTTTTAGGAGGATTTTCGTGTGCTTGCACGAGAGTCGAAACTCTACGAAAGTCACATTACTCAGCCCTCAAAACAAATTTAAAGTGTTGACCTTCAAAAATCCGAATTTAAAAGCGTATTGACTTTTCAAATATCTAATTTTTAAAAATCAAATTATAATTTACCTAATTAAAATCATTTGAAATAAGATTTGAAAATTTTATTTTAAAACAAAGACATTACTAATTAAAATCATTTGAAATAAGATTTGAAAATTTTATTTTAAAACAAAGACATTACTTAAAAAGATTTTTAAATAAGGTAAACCAATGGAGTCTACACCGTATTTGGTCCGGGTATGAGTGAACATTTTTAAGTTCACTCATACCCGCTGTAGAATTTTTTTATTGTTGTTTCAAAAAGAAAAAAAAAAAAAAAATTCTTTTGTTGGTTAAATCGAACCATAATCCAAGATTAGCGGTCGAAGCCTGTGGACATAACCCAGGTCCGTTTCATATCCTTTGTTGATTCAAAAAATATAAAAAAATTCATTTGTTGGTTAAATCGAACCATAATCCAAGATTAGCGGTCGAAGCCTGTGGACATAACCCAGGTCCGTTTCATTTCCTTTGTTGATTTAAAAAATATTAAAAAAATTCATTTGTTGGTTAAATCGAACCATAATCCAAGATTAGCGGTCGAAGCCTGTGGACATAACCCAGGTCCGTTTCATTTCCTTTGTTGATCAATTAAAAAAAAATATAAAAAAAAATTCATTTGTTGGTTAAATCGAACCATAATCCAAGATTAGCGGTCGAAGCCTGTGGACATAACCCAGGTCCGTTTCATTTCCTTTGTTGATCAATTAAAAAAAAATATATAAAAAAATTTTTTTTGGTTAAATCGAACCATAATCCAAGATTAGAGGTCGAAGCCTGTGGACATAACCCAGGTCCATTTCAATTCCTTTGTTGTTTCAAAAAAAAAAAAAAAAAAAAAATTCATTTGTTGGTTAAATCGAACCATAATCCAAGATTAGCGGTCAAAGCCTGTTGACATAACCCAGGTCCGTTTCATTTCCTTTGTTAATTAAAAAAAAAAAATTCCTTTGTTGGTTAAATCGATCCCTAATCCAAGATTAGCGGTCGAAGCCTGTGGACATAACCCAGGTCCGTTCAATTCCTTTGTTGTTTAAAAAAAAAAAAAAAAAAAATCATTTGTTGGTTAAATCGAACCCTAATCCAAGATTAGCGGTCGAAGCCTGTGGACATAACCCAGGTCCGTTCAATTCCTTTGTTGGTTAAATCGAACACTAATCCAAGATTAGCGGTCGTAGTCTGATAGCCAGGTCCGTTTTAAAAAAATCATTGTTGGTTAAATCGAACTCTAATCCAAGATTAGCGGTCGAAACCCGTGAGATAGCCCAAGTCCAGTTAAAAAAAATCATTGTTGGTTAAATCGAACCTTAATCCAAGATTAGCGGTCGAAGCCTGTGGACATAACTCAGGTCCATTTCATTTCTTTATTGATTAAATCAAACCCTAATCCAAGATTAAGGGTCGTATCCTTTGTAAACCTAGGTTTGTCTTAGTTTTAATAATAAACAAATTTTCGCCGGTCCAATACTCTGTCTTCGTCCTTTGTCTACCCTTTCAATTCTTCAAAGATACACAAAGGGGAGCAAGCTGTAGACACCGTATTTGGTCCGGCCATTTGTTTATTATTAATATTTTTATCCTTTTTATTTATTTATTTATTTATTTATTGTCATATTTGATTGAGTCTTTTAAGTTTTAAATTCATTTTTATTTTATTTTGTATTTAATTAATTCCGAAAATTCAAGAAAAATAACAAAAAAAAAACGTTTTGGTTGTTTGAAAGGTCTTTACCTAATTTGACAAATAAAATTAACATTTGAGTATAAAATTTATAAGTCATTTTATGGCTAAAATTTAATATTCATGTATTTCTCTCATATAAGATTTTACTTTATTTTTGGGTTAAAAATTTAATTTTCGTTTATGAATATAAATTATTTAATTCATTTTTGGGTTAAAAATTTGATATTCATTTATGAGTATAAAATATTTAATTCAGGTTAAAATTGGATATTCATTTATGAGTATAAGATATTTGTTCATTTTTGGTCAAAATCCGTTTCAATTTAGAATGAAATTTCAAGTCATTAATTGTTTGATTTTAGCCTTGTTTGACATTCTGATCGTCTATAAATAACGGGAAGGAGGAGTCATTCGAGGGAACAATAGGAGAAGATCAGAGCGAAAGACTCGTAAAATCAGGGAATGACATAGAATATCAGAGCAAAGGCTCGAGAATAGAATATTGACTATAAGAAAGGATTTTGAGTAAAATGCTATCAATTTGAAAGATAGTATTTTATTTATTTTTGAGTCAAACCAAAGAACCCATTTTTCTCTTTCCTCCAAAAATTCCAGCATTTTTCTCTTTTTTTTTCTTTACTATTCATCATCTACCTCTAGTCCCTCCCTATCCTCATCCAACCACCACCTCACAGCGACACTACATTTACAGCGTCAGACTAAGCTCCACGACAAGCGGCGGCTCCCTCGAACGAAGGCGGCGCGCACGGCGGCACACCAAACGAACATCACGGCGGCGAATGGCGGCCCACGAGCAAACTCCGGCGGACCTTCACAAACACAGCGCCGGACCAAGCTCCAGATTCCGGCGGACCTTCACGATGGCTCTGAACCCCACGGCGGCAGCACGAACCAGACGAAGCTCCATTCGCGGCGGCCATCCACGAACCCCGGCGGAGGAGCTTACATCACGGCAGCGAACTTCAAGGTCTACAGATCTAGACGGTGGCGCACGACGAGATTTGAGCTCGAACAACGGCGGATCACTGCGGCTGGAATACAGGCGAACCTCGGCGGCGAATCACGAATAGATCCGGCGGTTTTGCGAACGATGGCGGACGAAAACGCAGACGGCGGAGAGAAAAAGCATGGATAGTGCTGAAACGTAAGGACGCGAGGAAGAAGGTCAATTTTTTATTTATTTAATTATAAATTTTGTAATTTTGATTTCCTTATTTACAATTATGCCATAAATGAAATATTTCTTTTACACCTTAAACTTTTGTGGCATATTTATTTTATTCTTTATTTTATGTTAGATTTTGATTTAAAAAAATAATAAAATTTCCAAAAAAATAATTTTCCATTGGTTTACCTTATTTAAAAATCGATAGGTTCACTCATACTCGCTAATCTTGGATTAGGTTCACTCATTGCGACGCGGAGCGGCCGACGTCCTCTTTCAAGGGTTTTGTTTTAAAAAATAAAAGAGATGGAGTCGCCACCAATCATTTTGGGTGTGATTGGTCACCTTAAAAAGAAAACTGGTCTACGAAAACAGAAATTAGGTTCGGGGGTCGTTTGAGTGTAGGGAAGGTGTTAGCACCCTACAACACCCGTTAAAAACGGTAGCCATATTTTATCTTATATTATCCAATTAATTTTAAAATGTCCTTAATTTGAGAAAATAAATAAATAATAGTTTTGTTAAAAATGAATGTCTCGTTTAATCAAATCTTAACCTTAAAAATAAGGTAAGAGTTTGATATATTGAGTGAATTTAACTTTAATTAATTATCATATCTAAATTTCCTTTTATTTAAAAGAAATTATTTACCTCAAGAATTTGAGAAATTTATCTCAACTCCGTCATAGGATTTATATGATAATATTTATTTTTAAAATACATTGATTTATTTTTAGGAGGATTTTCGTGTGCTTGCACGAGAGTCGAAACTCTACGAAAGTCACATTACTCAGCCCTCAAAACAAATATTATTTTATTTTTACAAAACGTTATTTTTAATAAAACTAAAAAAAACATGGTGATTATAAAAAATAGAAATAACATTGAAATTTCATCTAAAAACAAATTAATAGACAAATTGAAATTTACTTTAAAATACCTAATTCTAAATCTACTTAAAAGATCCAAAGAATAATGGAAATCATTAAAGTAATATTTGCAAAACTTATACCTTAAACAAAGAATCTAAAAATTAGGAAAACCTCTACCTTAAATAAAAAAATCTAAATATTAGGATGGACATAAAAAGAATAAGAAAACATTAAAACTAATACTAAAATAAGATTAAAATCTTTTAAAAAAAAAAAAAATTTGAAAAGAAAGTTAATCATTATTTGAAATAAAGAGACAATATATGTTATTTAAGACTAAAAGAGAATTTATACATCTAAATTGGATAAACGGTGAACATGTAAATGGAAAAAAAAAAAAAACATAGCAAACTTGTAAATATACAAGCAAACTTGTAAATATACCAGAAAAATAGAAAACAAACTATCATCTCTTACCCTTGAAGCCTCTTGCAAAATTTTAGAACTTCAAGCTCTGACCTTGTCTTTGCTCTTCAGGTCAGTGTAGTGTGAGAAGAAGATATTGATTGTTTTTGCGTCAGATATGAGTAATGGAGGAAATAAGTGGTGGAGTTTGGAGAAGAGAGAAAATTATTTTTAATTAGTCAAATAAAAGTTTTGACCATTAAAACTAACATTTTCTCTCCAACGGGCTAGCCTTTCGCTCTAATATTTTTTTGTCGTTCCCCCGAGCCTTTTGCGATAAACTTCTCTTATCCTCCGAGCCCTTCGCTCTGATCTTCTCTTTTCTTTCCCTTGATTTTACGAGCCTTTCGCTCTGATCTTCTCTTCGTTTTTTTTTATTTTACGAGCCTTTCGCTCTGATCTTCTCTTATCGTTCCCTCCCGAATGACTCCTCCTTCCCGTTATTTATAGACGATCAGAATGTCAAACAAGGCTAAAATCAAACAATTAATGACTTGAAATTTCATTCTTAATTGAAACGGATTTTGACCAAAAATGAACAAATATCTTATACTCATAAATGAATATCCAATTTTAACCTGAATTAAATATTTTATACTCATAAATGAATATCAAATTTTTAACCCAAAAATGAATTAAATAATTTATATTCATAAATGAATATTAAATTTTTAACCAAAAAATAAAGTAAAATCTTATATGAGAGAAATACATGAATATTAAATTTTAGCCATAAAATGACTTATAAATTTTATACTCAAATGTTAATTTTATTTGTCAAATTAGGTAAAGACCTTTCAAACAACCAAAACGTTTTTTTTTTTGTTATTTTTCTTGAATTTTCGGAATTAATTAAATACAAAATAAAATAAAAATGAATTTAAAACTTAAAAGACTCAATCAAATATGACAATAAATAAATAAATAAAAAGGATAAAAATATTAATAATAAACAAATGGCCGGACCAAATACGGTGTCTACAGCTTGCTCCCCTTTGTGTATCTTTGAAGAATTGAAAGGGTAGACAAAGGACGAAGACAGAGTATTGGACCGGCGAAAATTTGTTTATTATTAAAACTAAGACAAACCTAGGTTTACAAAGGATACGACCTTTAATCTTGGATTAGGGTTTGATTTAATCAATAAAGAAATGAAATGGACCTGAGTTATGTCCACATGCTTCGACCGCTAATCTTGGATTAGGGTTCGATTTAACCAACAATGATTTTTTTTTTAACTGGACTTGGGCTATCTCCCGGGTTTCGACCGCTAATCTTGGATTAGAGTTCGATTTAACCAACAATGATTTTTTTAAAACGGACCTGGCTATCAGACTACGACCGCTAATCTTGGATTAGTGTTCGATTTAACCAACAAAGGAATTGAACGGACCTGGGTTATGTCCACAGGCTTCGACCGCTAATCTTGGATTAGGGTTCGATTTAACCAACAAATGATTTTTTTTTTTTTTTTTTTTTTTTTAAAAAAAAAAAACAACAAAGGAATTGAACGGACCTGGGTTATGTCCACAGGCTTCGACCGCTAATCTTGGATTAGGGATCGATTTAACCAACAAAGGAATTTTTTTTTTTTTTTAATCAACAAAGGAAATGAAACGGACCTGGGTTATGTCCACAGGCTTCGACCGCTAATCTTGGATTATGGTTTGATTTAACCAACAAATTTTTTTTTATATATTTTTTTTAATTGATCAACAAAGGAAATGAAACGGACCTGGGTTATGTCTACAGGCTTCGACCGCTAATCTTGGATTATGGTTCGATTTAACCAACAAATGAAATGAAACGGACCTGGGTTATGTCCACAGGCTTCGACCGCTAATCTTGGATTATGGTTCGATTTAACCAACAAAGTAAATGAAATGGACCTGGGTTATGTCCACAGGCTTCGACCTCTAATCTTGGATTATGGTTCGATTTAACCAACAAAGTAAATGAAATGGACCTGGGTTATGTCCACAGGCTTCGACCTCTAATCTTGGATTATGGTTCGATTTAACCAACAAAGTAAATGAAATGGACCTGGGTTATGTCCACAGGCTTCGACCTCTAATCTTGGATTATGGTTCGATTTAACCAACAAAGTAAATGAAACGGACCTGGGTTATGTCCACAGGCTTCGACCTCTAATCTTGGATTATGGTTCGATTTAACCAACAAAGTAAATGAAACGGACCTGGGTTATGTCCACAGGCTTCGACTTCTAATCTTGGATTATGGTTCGATTTAACCAACAAATGAAATGAAACGGACCTGGGTTATGTCCACAGGCTTCGACCTCTAATCTTGGATTATGGTTCGATTTAACCAACAAATGAAATGAAACGGACCTGGGTTATGTCCACAGGCTTCGACTGCTAATCTTGGATTAGGGTTCGATTTAACCAAAATATTTTTTTGTTTTTCGAAAGACAACGGTTTTTATTTCAAAACTTAGTTGCTTGAATTCTCTAAAATGTTTTTTTGATAATGTTTGCATGATTGTTGCATGTGTATAAATGATTTTTTTTTGTTTTTATTTAAAATAATGATGTGAATTGTTTCAAACTGGTAAACGAAATGCAAGATATCAAAATGATCTTCATGTTTAAGGAAACTGATTATCCTTGTCTATTCTCCTTGTTGTTGTTAGCTGACATTTAACAAAGAATCAAAAGAGAAAATGTAATCATCATCAGAGAGGTTTTTTTTTTTTTTTTTTTTTTTTTTTTTTTTTTTTTTTGAGTACTTTCACTCGAACGGGATTATGTATGTCAATCATAGAGTACTCAACCATATTAGGCATGGTAAATATTTTGGAAGTGTCTCATGTGCTAGGTTAGAGAACTATCAAAAGTAATTTGTAGAATTGAATATCTTACTTGATTAACTGCTTCATAATTTAGTCTTGTAATGGACACAATGCAAGAAAATGAGTTTGAGTTCGAATTAAGCATGGAATGGTAAACAATACATGTTTTCATCATAAGGAAGAAAAACAGAGGAGAATGTGGTCTTCAAATCTCCTGAACAATAAGAGATTGATTATAAATTTTGAATGTTCGAGTAAGAGAATCCAATAGAAGACGAATGAAGTGATTTCAATTCTTTGGACAATAGTTTTGAGAACTTGAAGCAGCCTCTTTGAAAAAATCATCTTGTATGTGTATCTTTCTTCCTTTGAGTAAGCTCGAGGTCTTCGATTATCTCCACCTTGACATGGTCTGGTGTGACGAATATGAACGATTTTGCTCAAATGCGGCAAAGGTGAAGGCTTTTCCCGGTGTTGATTTGTAAGTGGTAGCTTCTTGATCTATTGATTGCACCGATCTCGTTTTTTTTTTTTTTTTTTTTTTTTTTTTTTTTTTTTTTTAAAGATAGAGATGGTGCGATCAATTACTCCAGCTTGTTGATATCGACTTTACTCTAGTATTACAAAAAATGAAGTCCTTGCTCCAGTTTGCAAAGATGAAAACTTTGCTCCAGTCTTTTTATGGTAGCGTTGTTACGGTGTGGCAAAGACAAAAGCTTCGCTTCGGTTTGATGATAACTTTGCTCCAGTGTGGCAAAGACAGAGGCTTTGCTCCAGTTTTGTTGATGATGACTTTGCTCCAGTGTGTAAAGTTGAAAGAATTGTCTTAGTTTAGCGAAGATGGAGACTTTGTCCCACTTGGTCGCCTTGCAAAGGAGATTTTTCAAGCCTTCTGGATGTAATTCTTTGATCTATTGATTGCACAAATCTTCCAACAATTTTTTTTTTTTTTTTTTTTTTTTTTTTTTTTTTTTTTTTAAGAAATGGTGCAATCAAATGCTTCAACTCGCTGATTTTTCCCCTGTATGGATGGTGGCCTTGCTTTAGTTTGTTGATAGAGGTCTTGCTCCATTGGAACAGAGATAAAGATTTTGCTCCAGTTTAGAGATGATGACCTTGTTCAGTGTGACAAAAGCAAAGACTTTGCTCCAATTTAGAGATGATGACCTTGCTCCAGTGTGACAAAAGCAAAGACTTTGCTCCAGTTTAGAGATTATGGTCTTGCTCCAGTGTGGCAAAGATGAAGACTTCGCTCCAATTTAGAGATGATGACCTTGCTCCAGTGTGTAAAGTTGAAAGAATTGTCTTAGTTTAACGAAGATGGAGGCTTTGCCCCAATTGGTCGCCTTGCAAAGGAGATTTTTCAAGCATTGTGGATGTAATTCTTTGATCTATTGATTGCATAATTCTTGCAACATTTTTTTTTTTTAAAGAAATGGTGCAATCAAATGCTTCAGCTCGCTGATTTTTCCCATGTATGGATGGTGACCTGCTCTAGTTTGTTGATAGAGGTCTTGCTCCAGTGTAGCAAAGATGAAGACTTTGCTCTAGTTTGTTGATAGAGGTCTTGCTCCAGTGTAGCAAAGATGAAGACTTTGCTTCAGTTTGTTGATGGTAGTTTTGCTCGGGTAAGGCAAAGACAAAGACTTTGCTCCAGTTTAGATATGATGGCTTTGCTCCAGTTTAGAGATGATGGTCTTGCTCTAGTAGGGCAAAGATGAAGACTTTGCTCCAGCTTTGTTCATGATGACTTTGCTCTAGTGTGCAAAGTTTGAAAGAATTGTCTCGGTTTAGCGAAGATGGAGGCTTTGCCCCGATTGGTTGCTTCAAAGGAGATTTTTCAAACATTCTGAGATGTAGTTCCTTAATCTACTGATTGCACAAATCTTGCAACATTTTTTTTTTTTTTTAAACATTGTTTCTTTTACTTAGCAAGAAATTGTGCAATCATCTACAAATAATTGATAACATTTAGTTACTCATTTACAACTCCTTGTAGTTCTTCCTCGCCTTTTCTTTGGCCATGATTTTTGGTATCAAGGATGTCCCGCGAGTAAAACTCATTGAAAGAAATTGAGACTTCGAGATGATTTTCACAGTTACCGACTCATTAGTTCTCAAAACTATTATCTTAGAAATTGGAATCACTTTCTAATCGAGGAAAGAGAAATGACAAATGATAAGAATAGAAAGAAAAAAAAATGAGAATTTGGATCAAATGAAGTCGAATATGAGGAATATATGAGAAATTACAAGTCTTAATTATGAAGCAGTAGATCACAAGAGTTCAATACTATTTCATTACATTTGAAGTTCTTTTGAATAATTTGGGATGCTTGCCATCTAAATAAATGTGGCGGGTTTAACAAAAAGGGCTAGGTGGGTAGAGAGGCACCATATAATGTAGATGGTGAATTTGGTCAAGGATTTTATGGTGAATCCACAAGTCAGGGTAAATTGCCTCAAAATTGATGTGGCGTGAGGTTATTGGTTTTACAGTGAGTAATTTGGACTCTCACTACACAAGGGTGTTTGCCCTAGTGTGAGGATTAAAACTTTGTTCTACTGGTGTATGGTGGTATGATGTTTAGCACATGAGAAATTTGAAGGTCAAAATGAAGTTCTCTCAATTTAGAGCTTAACCCAACAATGAAGGCTGAGAAAAATATTTTCAAGAAGGTCATAAAATGGTTGAGAGTTTACAATTTCTCATAATAGAGTAGTGAAAGCACTCGCAACTTTTTTTTTTCAGTGATGATTCAACATTTTTGCTCAAAATTTTTGTTAAGTTTTCAACTAACAAGAACGACCAAAGTAAACACAAGGGTAATCAAAGTGAACACAAAAATGTTTTATTCTTTTATTTTTAAATGATGTGATGAAGAATATGATAAAAATCGATAATGTTTTGTGAAAAAATATGTGTGAGATGATATTATGGAATTGATGAATAACAAATGTTTTTTTATTTTGATTTTTTTTTATGTGAAATGAGATAATGATGCATGAGCATTTTTATCATGTTGGAGAATAAAAATTTGATTTTATTTTTCCGTGATGTATGCATGTGTATGATAAAAATGATTTTTTTTTGTTTTTTTAATATGTATGCATGTGTGATATGATGCAATTGATGATTTGACATGCGAAATGATGCATAAAATTTATTTTGATGGTGTAATGTAGGATGTGATAACAAATGATTTTTTTTTGTTTTTATTTTTTATGTATGCATGTGTGAGATGATATGATGTAATTGGTGAGTAAATTATGATTTGACATGCGAGATGATGCATAAAATTTATTTTGATGGTGTGATGTAAGATGTGATAACAAATGATTTTTTTTGTTTTTGTTTTTATTTTTTTATGTATGCATGTGTGAGATGATATGACTTGACATGCGGGATAAGATAATGCATGAATTTCTTTTTATATATGCATGTGTGTGAAACGATGTTGGACATTTTTTTGTTTTTTTTTTAAAAAAATAAAAAATAAACCGCTGATTGCTCCAAACGATATGCTGCGTTCTTAAATTTAACATTCAGGCAATCATTGGTAATTTTTATTATGCCTGTGAATATGTAATGTTAGACTCTAAATGCAACTAAAAAAGAATAAAGAAATGACTTATAATCATGAGCGGAAAATGTGTTTGCATGAAAATCAATGTCTTGTGACTCTATATGCATGTGAACATGAAAAGCATGATCATTTTTATTCTAAAGTATGCCAGAATGCAAATGAATTTTTTTTGGATTTCCTACAATGAATGGATCAATCTGAGAATGTGATTTTATGTATGTATGAGGGTATATAAAGAATGTTCATGAGATGTATGTGAATGATGTGACATGTAGTTTTTTTGTTTTTTTTTTATTTTCTTTTGTGTAAAAAAAAAACAATGGAAAGTTAAAAGAGATTCATTTTTTAAAGAGGGGAAAAAATAAATTAGGAAGAATATATACAAAACTCTATTACTTTTTTTGTTTTACCAAAAAGAAACATGGATACTTCCCTTTTTTGTAAATTTTTTGTTTTGTTTTGTTTTCCCTTTTTTAGGAGGAAAAATAAATCGAATAAAATAAAATAATAGATCCAAAATTAATCCCAACGTTATTGATATAACAATGGAATTACTTGAGAACGTAAAAAAAATAAAATGATGTATGGATAATACTCCAACCCTAAAAGATAGATGCCCCTAAATTAATTATAATGTTATAAGAATAACAAATGAATTAATTTGATCGAGAATTTTCGTGTGTCTAATCGAGGCAAATTAAATCCCCTCGAAGGTAGACATCACTACATTCTCAATCATAATTCTAGTGGGTAAAGATTGAGTATAGATCAACTGTGATTAGTATTTTAACATTTTGATTTTTTTTTAAAAAAATAAAATAAATAAATAACAGTATTTACTTTTTTTTTTCCATAAGGAAACAAGCATTTTTTTATTTTATTTTTTTAAAACCAACACCGGATTTTTTATTCTTATTTTTAAGGAAACAAAGCAAAAAAAGACAATAATTATATACAAAAGAATAAATATATCACATGAATGCATGAATGAGATTTGCAATATATGTTATACAATAAGTTTAAGGATCAACATGTGATATAACCAAGTATGTGTATCCTAAAGTTCAAAACTTTGGATAATAATTGGTTGGCTCTAGGATGCGTATGAGTGTAATTTATGTTCTAATCATTCCTAGAAGTAAATGGTCCCCAAGCCTTCTATCTGATTAAACAACGTAGTTAGCTTGAGTGGAGAATTTCATGCGCCTGCACGGGAACCGAAATTCCACGAAGGTCACACTACTCAGTCTCCGAATCTAATCTTAAAGGTAAAGCCCGGGTAGGAGGCTTGTGAAAGTGTGTGTGATGCATGACAATGCAAAATGTAAATTGCAATAAATATATTAATACTGTAATAATAAATAAAACATGCTAAATAAAAACTAACAATAAAATAAATAAACAAAAAAATACAAGAAAAACAAAGGACCAAAAAAATGAAAATTTAAAACTGAAAACATGTTAAATAAAAAAAAAAAACTAACAATAAAATAAATAAACAAAGAAATAAAAGAAAAAACAAAGGATCAAAAATGGAAAACTGGATAATAAAAAGATAAAATGCAATGGCCTGACCCTCTAAAAAAAGGCCCCCAGTGGAGTCGCCATGCTGTCGCAACGTCATTGCGACGCGGAGCGGCCGACGTCCTCTTTCAAGGGTTTTGTTTTAAAAAATAAAAGAGATGGAGTCGCCACCAATCATTTTGGGTGTGATTGGTCACCTTAAAATAAAAACTGGTCTAAGGAAAGAGAAATTAGGTTCGGGGGTCGTTTGAGCGTAGGGAAGATATTAGCACCCTACAACACCAGTTAAAAACGGTAGCAATATTTTATCTTATATTATCCAGTTAATTTTAAAATGTCCTTAATTTGAGAAAATAAATAAATAATAGTTTTGTTAAAAATGAATGTCTCATTTAATCAAATCTTAACCTTAAAAATAAGGTAAGAGTTTTGATGTATTGAGGAAAAAATATCCTTAGTTAATTATCATATTAAATTTCCTTTTATTTAAAGGAAATTGTTTACCTCAAGAATTTGAGAAATTTATCTCAACTCCATCATAGGATTTATATGATAATATTTATTTTTAAAATACATTGATTTATTTTTAGGAGGATTTTCGTGTGCCGAGAGTCGAAACTCTACGAAAGTCACATTACTCAGCCCTCAAAACAAATTTAAAGTGTTGACCTTCAAAAATCCGAATTTAAAAGCGTATTGACTTTTCAAATATCTAATTTTTAAAAATCAAATTATAATTTACCTAATTAAAATCATTTGAAATAAGATTTGAAAATTTTATTTTAAAACAAAGACATTACTAATTAAAATCATTTGAAATAAGATTTGAAAATTTTATTTTAAAACAAAGACATTACTTAAAAATATTTTTAAATAAGGTAAACCAATGGAAAATTATTTTTTTGGAAATTTTATTATTTTTTTAAATCAAAATCTAACATAAAATAAAGAATAAAATAAATATGCCACAAAAGTTTAAAGTGTAAAAGAAATATTTCATTTATGGCATAATTGTAAATAAGGAAATCAAAATTACAAAATTTATAATTAAATAAATAAAAAATTGACCTTCTTCCTCGCGTTCTTACGGTTCAGCACTATCCATGCTTTTTCTCTCCGCCGTCTGCGTTTTCGTCCGCCAGCGTTCGCAAAACCGCCGGATCTATTCGTGATTCGCCGCCGAGGTTCGCCTGTATTCCAGCCGCAGTGATCCGCCGTTGTTCGAGCTCAAATCTCGTCCTGCGCCACCGTCTAGATCTGTAGACCTTGAAGTTCGCTGCCGTGATGTAAGCTCCTCCGCCGGGGTTCGTGGATGGCCGCCGCGAATGGAGCTTCGTCTGGTTCGTGCTGCCGCCGTGGGGTTCAGAGCCATCGTGAAGGTCCGCCGGAATCTGGAGCTTGGTCCGGCGCTGTGTTTGTGAAGGTCCGCCGGAGTTTGCTCGTGGGCCGCCATTCGCCGCCGTGATGTTCGTTTGGTGTGCCGCCGTGCGCGCCGCCTTCGTTCGAGGGAGCCGCCGCTTGTCGTGGAGCTTAGTCTGACGCTGTAAATGTAGTGTCGCTGTGAGGTGGTGGTTGGATGAGGATAGGGAGGGACTAGAGGTAGATGATGAATAGTAAAGAAAAAAAAAGAGAAAAATGCTGGAATTTTTGGAGGAAAGAGAAAAATGGGTTCTTTGGTTTGACTCAAAAATAAATAAAATACTATCTTTCAAATTGATAGCATTTTACTCAAAATCCTTTCTTATAGTCAATATTTTATTCTCGAGCCTTTGTTCTGATATTCTATGTCGTTCCCTGATTTTACGAGCCTTTCGCTCTGATCTTCTCCTATCGTTCCCTCGAATGACTCCTCCTTCCCGTTATTTATAGACGATCAGAATGTCAAACAAGGCTAAAATCAAACAATTAATGACTTGAAATTTCATTCTTAATTGAAACGGATTTTGACCAAAAATGAACAAATATCTTATACTCATAAATGAATATCCAATTTTAACCTGAATTAAATATTTTATACTCATAAATGAATATCAAATTTTTAACCCAAAAATGAATTAAATAATTTATATTCATAAACGAATATTAAATTTTTAACCCAAAAATAAAGTAAAATCTTATATGAGAGAAATACATGAATATTAAATTTTAGCCATAAAATGACTTATAAATTTTATACTCAAATGTTAATTTTATTTGTCAAATTAGGTAAAGACCTTTCAAACAACCAAAACGTTTTTTTTTGTTATTTTTCTTGAATTTTCGGAATTAATTAAATACAAAATAAAATAAAAATGAATTTAAAACTTGAAAGACTCAATCAAATATGACAATAAATAAATAAATAAAAAGGATAAAAATATTAATAATAAACAAATGGCCGGACCAAATACGGTGTCTACACCCGCCTTGAAGGATTAGTAGAGAGATTGTTCCCTTAAGCGCTGACTCCGAGTCTTGAACTAGGGATCCCACCCTCTCATTGGCCCGAGAGGGACTTGGTATAGAGATGAGATCACATACCAATCGGTTTGGTGGTTGGACCACAAACCAATAGTTCATTAGAGGATCAGTGAGACTTAAGGAACAAAATGTAATTACGGGGGTAAATTGGTTATTTTGACCCAACTGTAATTACGAACGACCTGTGAAGGATCGACTTACTGATGATGGTTATATCAAGAGGACAAAAATATGTCTACGGTGAGGAGAGTGCAACCCTTGGACTTTAGTGGAGTCTCTGGGGGTTAACGAATATGTTGGTTAGCTTGGCTAAAGAGTTTGACCGGTTAATCTCGTATCGTTGGAGCTCATGATCTGTAGGTCCTTTAGGTTCTCCTAGCTACCTCAGATTCAGCCGTGTAACAATATGAGAGAAAAAGATTTTGAATTTATTCAAATTCGTTTTTGGAAGAATGATGGACATATTTAAATATGATTTAAATATGGGATCGGTCCAAAACATGAATATGGATTCATGTATCATGATTCAATTTAAGAAACCGGGATTAGTCTTATTATTTAATTAATATTTAATATTGAATTAAATAATAATATTAATTAATTAAAAAGTTTAATTAATTAAAATTTATTTTGTTTATTAAAATTAATTATGAATTAATTTTAAAATGACAAAATATTACAAGTGGGATTATCCAAGTTGAGTGGATTTATCCAAGATGAGTGGGTTTATCCAAGTTGTGAAGTGAATGTTGGGTTTTATGTCTTAAAACTCGTGGTTTGTAAACTGTTATGTTTGTAAATATTATATTTAGTAATAATCAGTTATTAAGTTTTATTCAGTGAAATAGTTTACTGGAATAAAGTGAAACGTGTTTGGTTTATCCTATACCAATAACCAACACTCATGGCGAATGATGAGTACTTGAGCTTCATGTATGACATGAATGTAGATCAGGCTCAAGTAGACAATTAAAACGGTCTATAGTATACGGATAAGGCTGGGTACCTTATCCTGGTAACACTATTGGATGCGGCTCGCTTTGTATGGTACAAAACGATGTGATCCCAATCATTTCACATTGAGATGTGCGAGCGAGGGCGTCCTATGCAATGAGTTTGCATAATACTGAACCGCGAAACAAGTCGCTCTCTCTTTATAACACCGTTTACTGAAGAGACCGACTTTTTCATATGATGACCTAGTAACTCGATCTTAATCCTGAGCTCGCTATGAACTCCTATTTATTCGAGAGTATCATTTTACTTGCACGGGTGAGAGTGACTCATAAGCGCCGACTCAATAAGCCTACCATCTTGGGGATAAACTCGAATAGGTGGTTGGGGACATAGTACAACAAGATGAAATTTACTCCTAACCCATTTTCAGAGTTAGTAGATAGGTTGTTCCCTTAATAGCTGACTCCGGGGCTTGAACAATGGGCGCCCACCCTTTTCCTGATCAGAGAGGGTCCTGTTCTGTTGGTTGGACCACTGATCTATTGTTCATTGGAGGTGTCAATGGTACTTAAGGAACAAGATGTAATGCAGGGGTTAAACGGTATAAATGACCCGACTGTGATTACGAACAACCTGTGAAGGGTCGACTTGTCCATGACGGTTATATCAAGAAGACATAATATATCTACAGTGTGGAGAGTGCAACCCTCAGAATATAGTGGAGTATCTGGGGGTTTGACGAATGTTGATTAGTTCGGTTAAAAGAGTTTTGACCGGATAATCTTGTATCGTTGGAGCTCATGATCTGTAGGTCCTTTAGGTTCTCCTGGCTAGCTCGGATAACGCCGTGCAACAATATAAGAGAAAAGAAATAGAAATAGAAATAGAAAAAGAAAAAGAATTTGAATTTGTTCAAATTCGGTTTGATATGATTTAAATATGAGAATGATCTAAAACATGAATACGATTCATGTGCAAAAATTCGATTTTCGGAAAACCAGATTTAGCTATATTATTTAATTAATATTTGATATTGAATTAAATAATATTAATTAATTAAAAAGTTTAATTAATATATATATATATATATATTATTTATTAAAATGTTTAATAAATAAAATATTTATTATTATTTAAAATTAATTGAGAATGAATTTTTTATATATATAATTAAATATATATATATATATATGGATATGTTTGGCTAAGATAGAAGAAAAAAATGGGTTTTTGGGTTCACATTTGACAAACTCATTTTTTAGTTTTGATGTTTTAAAAAGTTCATTCGGAGATGATTTTTTTTTTTTATAAAAAAAACCCATAGCTTCCTTTTCTCCTTCAGACCAGTTTATCAATTCTTTCTTCTTCCTTTATTTCTTTCTTTTCTCTTACGTAACGGAGTCCCACAACTCCGTTGCACGGTACCGAGGATAGCGGGACTACCGGAGGTGGTCCTTGGGGCGTTCGTGAGAAGAAGCTCGAAGAGTTCGTGACGAGGAACGACCGACGGACTCGAAGAAAATTAGAACTACGTGCGCTCTATCAATTGGTATCAGAGCGTTTTTTGGTCACTCAATTTGCATCAATTTGAGCTCGGTGGGTATTTTTTTTTTATAAATTAATTTTTCTGGGCTTCTAAAGTATTTTTTCGATTTTGGCATATTTATTTCAGTTTCGATTTGTACTTCATTTTGTAATTTCCCGAGCGTGTATGGGCTTTAATGTGTACAGAAGAGTCTGTAAAAAAAATAGGAGTCATTAGAGTCCATATAGGCTTTCTACTCGAAGACAGAAGCTCGGGCGTCCGGAAAAACAGCAAAAAAAAAAAACAGCACAAAACCGGTTCAGCGCAAGGTGGAAGAAACGGTCTGGTTCGGTCCGGTTCACTGAAAGTCAGACCGGTTCCTTGTTCTTCACCCTCTGGCGGTCTCGTTCAGCATTTGTTTGGTCCAGTTCGGGTCGTTATGGGTCCGGTTTCGGATTGTTGAAGTCGGGACAACTGTTTTGGACCGGTTCAGCTTATTTGAAGCTTGTAGTTCCTGTTTTTTGGCCGGTTCAAGAAAATTCAAGCCGGTTCGGGGAGGTTCGAAGGGTTCAGAAGCGTCTCAACCTAGTTTATGAATTATTCTTGTAATAATTTAGTTGCTTGCTTGCCCTTGATGCCAAAATCGGTCCACTTTAGTGTGTTTAATTAATTATGCATTGTGAATGTATGTTTTAATTAAAGTCCCTTGTATGTGCATAAAGTATGCCATATAGATTTAAAATCCCACCATAGGAAGCATGCTCCATGCATTGAAAGTATGTTATAATTGTTATAATGTATAGTATGCATGCTTAATTCATGAGAATTAATATAAGTGTTATATTAATTTATGAATTGGATGTTGCTTGTTTAAAAATGTAATTGATATAAATGTTATATTAATTATGAAATTAAACATACAACATAGTTGCCTTAGTTGAATATAATGGTTATATTCTTGCTTGGGAAGCATGTTATAGAATGAATGTAATGGTTATATTCTAGCTTAGGAAGCATGTTATAGAATGTCTTTGTTTTATAAAGCGTTGTAAAATGAGATAGACATTTAAAATCTATAACAAAGATAAAAGCATGCTCACTAAGGGTTAAAGAATTCCAATGCTATTAGAAATTTAGTATCGATTCGTTTTAATAGTTAAAATAAGTCGATATCTTGTAAAGCTAAGGTTACAAGAGAACTCACCCGGTGAGATCCTGTACTAAGGTTGGAGGTATTTAAGCTGATGGTTTACAGAACACCTCCTACCTGGGGATCGACCTGGTACTTGAGTTAAGTTAACCCGGCTTTATGAGCATGCACGTGAAAGGTGTAAGATTTTAAAGCGTTTATCAACTAGACATCATAGGTAAAAAATTGTTTTACCTAGACTTAGATTTTATTGTCTTAGCCAAACAATGCCTAAGTAAAAGTATACCCAAACTGTATAAAATACTTAGTAGGGTCTGGAGAAGGTATATATGATATATCAATTCCCTCCTACGTTCTCCGCGATGTTCACACCGTGAGATTTATGCTCGGCCTCGTGATGTCAATAGGGCATCCCCATTCGAATGGTGTTTGCATAAATCAAGAGCAAGGTGAATGGAGAAAGTATTTATAGTAAGTGGGAGAAGGAAGTATGTCAATACATCCTGCGGTCTCCTCCATTAGGTTCAACCATGAGATTCCCATGTTCCGCCTGCTGGTCGCCCATAGTAGCATCGCCCATTCGGAGGGTCGTTTCATGGGAGTCGGAACAACTCAATCTCCAGAAATGGATAGGGTCTCTTAGGTTCATTCCCAACTCTGAGATTTTCATTCGGTTGCACTGTTGGGGCCGACCTTTGAGTTCTGAAAATGGCGGGTCACACTTACAAAGGATTACTAAGTTGTTAGTAGATTCTTGACCGAAGTAGCGATAACTAAGGTGCTATACGAATATGAGTTATTCTGGTATTAGCATTTAGTCAAGAATGTCTTGGTTCAGTGAAGGAGTGATTGACTGCCCCTCGGTAGCGGTTGCTCTGACTCACTGAAGTATCGTTGCAAATTAATAATGAGTTCATGGGTACATTATTACTTTTGCTAAATCTTGATTGGATGTCTGCAATGGGTTAAAATCAATTCACTAATAGAATTGATTCTTTTTCAGCATGTCTAGCTCTAGTTCGTTTATCCAGTTACTAGCTTCCGATAAACTAAACGACGATAACTACACGACCTGGAAATCGAACTTGAATACGATTCTTATTATCGATGATCTTAGGTTTGTCTTAATAGAGGAATGTCCTCCCCCTCCTAGCTCGTCTGCAACTCAAACTGTTCGAGATGCATTTGACAGGTCGACTAGGGCTAATGATAAAACCTGAGTCTACAACTTGGCCAGCACATCTGATGTGTTAGCTAAGAAGCATGAGGTGATGGTCTCCGCTAAGAAGATCATGGATTCATTACAGATGATGTTTGGACAACTGTCCTCATCGGTCTGTCATGATAGCCTCATTGCGAGGAAAGTTGAGAAGAAAAAACACAATAAATATGATTTATTTGTTGTTGAAACATGTTTAGTGGAACATGATATTTTTGCCTGGATACTAGATTCAGGAGCCACTAACCATGTTTGTTCTTCTTTCCAGGAAGCTAGTTCATGACAGCGGCTTGCTGAAGGTGAGATAACTCTCAGGGTTGGAACAGGAGAGATTGTCTCAGCCAAAGCAGTGGGAGCGGTGAAGTTGTTGTTTAGAGATAGGTTCATTTTACTAGAAAATGTACTCTTGGTTCCTAGTTTTAAAAGGAACCTTGTATCTATCTCTTGTTTGCTTGAAATATGTATAAAGTATCTTTTGAGTTTAATGAAGCGTTCATTAGCGAAAGAGGTGTACGTATATGTTCTGCAAAATTAGAAAACAACTTGTATGTGTTAAGACCAACAGAGGCAAAAGCTATTTTGAACACCGAGATGTTTAAAACAGCTGAGACTCAAAATAAAAGGCAGAAGTTTTCTCCAAGTACCTATCTTTGGCACTTGAGACTAGGCCACATTAATCTCAATAGGATTGGGAGATTAGTTAAGAGTGGTCACCTAAATCAGTTAGAGGACAACTCTTTACCACCATGTGAGTCCTGTCTTAAGGGAAAAATGACCAAACAATCTTTTTCTGAAAAAGGTTATAGGTCCAAAGAACCTCTGGAACTCGTGCATTCGGACCTTTGTGGTCCTTTGAATGTCAAAGCACGATGAGGGTATGAATATTTCATCAGTTTCATTGATGATTATTCTAGGTACGACTATCTTTACCTAATGCATCATAAGTCTGAAACTCTTGAAAAGTTCAAGGAGTATAAGGCAGAGGTTGAGAACTCATTAGGTAAAACGATTAAAACATTTCGATCAGATCAAGGTGGAGAGTATATGGATTTGAGATTCCAAGACTATATGATAAAACATGGAATAGTATCCCAACTCTCAGCGCCCAGAACACCGCAGCAGAACGGTGTGTGCGAAAGGAGAAATAGAACCCTGTTAGACATGGTTTGATCTATGATGAGTTATGCTCAACTGTCTAGTTCGTTTTGGGGATATGCAGTAAAGGTTGTTGTATATATTTTGAATGCAGTTCTCTCTAAGAGTGTTTCAGAAACACCTTATGAGTTATGGAGAGGGCGCAAAGTGAGTTTATGTCACTTCAGAATTTGGGGGTGTCCGACACATGTGTTGATACCTGTTGCGTGCTCAGTGTAACAGATAAATAAGCAATAAGGTAGAGAGAGCACTTAGAACATGCAAGCATACATGGTCTCACAGCAAGTAGTAAGTATATTTCATTCGTTTTTTCCACAGAGACTTATGTTTAGTTATTCGCGAAGTGTATTTGTTAAGAAAGATGGGGTGGATTTGAAGGGGTAAAATTGGTTTTTAATTATCTAATTTTTGCTGAATGTGTAAAGGGATGCAACATAAACAAATTAAAGTTGAAATCAGACTCAAAGGACAAGAGATGGAATTGATAAACGAAGAAGAAAACAGCTAAACAGAATGAAAATTTAGCAGAATTGCGGGGACCGCAATGTTTCCGCAATTAAACAGCAGCGAAAGTGTGTAATTGGGTGAGTTAAGGGCTACTAATGACTATCCTATAGGCATTATTATACGATTCTCAAGCACTGGATCTACTCTCTATGCATCAAACTCACTCTATCTCATGTATCGTCCGATTCCATGCATTAGATTCCTAAGTTTACTCGACTTCAAAGTAAGGTCTTAATCATCTTGTTAAAACAGAAGTGTTTAGTTTGTACTAGGGAAACGCCTATTCCTAGGCCGTTTCCTGATTACCATGAAAGGCTAGCATGATTATATGACTCTGAACTCTTACTCCTTCCAGAGGTTAGGAGTTCTTTGGACAAAATGGATGGCCAATCGAAATTGCCCGTGGGATGAAGCTTACATACAATCAATGTTTCGAAGGCGATCCTACATGCTTGGTTCACGTTTTTTAGCCTATAGTTCTGTCATTAGCATGCCCCTAAGTGACTTAGCTACTCATGGATATATGGAGAACAAAAAGGGTAGATAAAACAGACATGCTTAGAAGAGAAATGTGCTTAAAACAGCAAGACAAAACCGTAGCAGCAGAAGAAGGAAACCGTGAAATGAAACTTGCACTCTGATTACTTTGAATGTTGAACGAACAAAGAGAAACTTAAAGGCAGTAATTCAAAGACAGACAACAACGAAATGCAGTAACTAAAACACTAAACTAGGAACAACAATGATCAAAACTGGAAATTAGAAGAAGAACGACAGAAAACAGTAAAATGGCGCTTGAAAGCTTCGTTGCAGTCGCCTCGAATGAAGGGGATGAAAGGTCAGCCTTGCTTGGATGAATCCAATCGAGAGAGAAGAAGAATCTCCTCTCCTTCCTATCAGATTATCGATTCCAACAGCTGAGACTCTCACTCCAACAGACGGCAAAGGAAAACAGGGAGAAAAAGTGGACTGTGAGAAGGCTTCTACGCTTTCGGATTATGTTTGAACCCTCGACTTTGACCCCTATTTATAGTAGTCTGCAGACGTCTTTGGGCCAAGGAGAACCATCAATCTTCAACGTCGTACTTCAGAATGGATGGAGGAGAAAGAACGAATCCCTGAAATAACGGAAATTAACAGAAAAAGATCAGTCAACTTACGGTTTTCACTTGAAACATTGCAGGTTCAGCAATTTTTCCGCAATGCTTGTTTTTCATTCTTTTCCTTCGGTTTTCAACCCTTTTCTTCCCTATTGTACATAAGTCCTAATTTAGCTACCTTCTTCTAATTCTCATATTTAAGCATAGGTTTAGGCTAAATGCTATCAAAAACACCTAAGAGTGAACATCTTTCTAAGATAATTAAGTCCTAAAAAGATCACTTTTGGAGACGTAACACACCCCCAAACTTAAGGTTTTGCTTGTCCTCGAGCAATCTAAGGACTTTCCTAGGCTGCTGTTTCTTCTTCTTTAACCACTTACTGCCTCCCCTATATTCTCATCTATAGCAGTGCTGTCCTGTGACACACTTCTAAGCTTAAAACTACCCTCTCATCTAGCTTCTTCTGATTTCGCATGCCTAAAACTCCTACTGCTTTTATTAACTCCCTACAACTGATCTACCTGCTTTTATCATATCATGCCACTATCCCTAAGGTTTCAAATTCTACCTAGCTTTACCCCAGACTCAGTACATGCTTCTAGTTTATATTTATGAGCTACCTAGGATTCCTTAGAGTCATGCCAGTCTTAGTATTAATGGTAACAGTAGTACTTTTAGAGAACAACCTAAACCCTGACATCACTACATTGGATATACACTCATCTCCCTAAACAACCCTACAAGCTACAACTTTGTGCTTAGCTAATTGAGGATCAGAGTTCTTTTTAAATAGGACATCTAAGCCACAAAGTTGCAACTCCTAGGTATACATTCTTCCTCCCTACTTTTTCCTTTTTTCCTTTCTCAGGTGGAGCCTTTCCTTTGGTTGCCTTTTGATGCAATGCCACTTGTGGGTTACACACTTGGCACTGATTATTCAGCAACCTAAGAGAGACTCCCCTCCTTATTCTATTTTTCATTTTTTTTTTTTTTCAGTTCATTATTTTTGTCAAGGAGAAGAAGAATGCTTATGTTTTAAGGGAGAGAGGAATGTTCCTAGGCCTAGGGTGGCCTCCCCCAAACTTCAACTACTCATTGTCCCCAATGAGTGTCTGAGGTGGCACACCCCCAAACTATCTAGAAGCATCTAGTCTAAGGTAAAACAAAGAGAATCTAAAAGCCCTAGGCATAGACAGAACATTCTAAAAGAAAATATCACAGCAGCAGGAATTTGAAAAACAGACAGGCAAGGACTTACAGCTATGCATGCTGAGCTATTTAGAGGTTAATTTAAACTATCAAAGGGTGTCCTATGACACTCATCCAGCATGCATTTAGATAAGCTATATAAGGTAGTCAAGATAGCAGCAAAAGACAGAATTTAAACAGAACCAGCCTAGCTAAACAGTCAGTCAAAAACATGCATTTACTAATAAAAATTGCGGATTCTGCAATTATTTCGCAATAGATACAGGGCAGATATATCAGTGATCAGGGCCCCTATGCATGCTTTTTCCAGTCATTCAAGCTATACAAAAATGAAACTAAACTAATCTACCTATTCAGCTACCATCAGACTACACTAAACAAATTTAAACAGCAAAAATAAAGAATTAAAGACAGACCAAATATTAACTCAAAACAACAGAATTCACATGGTTCGACGAAAAGCAGTTTGATTATTATATTTTTTTTCTTTTAAGGAACAGAAATACTCCCTTGTCAATCTGCCTCATATGGATATTCTTCAATGTTTCGAGGCATCACTTTTGCTCCTTTAAGATACTTAAGTCTTGATTTACGGGGTCGGACATTCTGCCACACCTTGAATTTGTTGATTCTTTCAAAGAGACTGCATGTTATAACATCCCAAGGTTTGTACTTTCTGTGCGTTGGTTTTGTTTCTACAATATTTGCTACAACATAGCTTTGATGCGATGAGACTTCTTTTTCTGGCACAACTCTTTCTAACTCCTTCAGCTGGAGCATTTGTGGTGGTGGTGGCTCAACTCTTTCATTGGTGGAGAAGCTTGCTACAACCTCAAACATTTCAAATTCTTGTTCCTCAAGCAGCGCATTAGTCTCTTTGGCCTCATCCAGCACAATTTCATTTTTCTCAACTGTCACCAACTCCACCATTTCATATGGAGATTCCATTGGATCACTCTTCTCAGATTCGAAGGTAACAAAAGATTCATCATCATAAAAATCGAACATCTGAGGGCATGGTGGTAGTGATTTTGCTATAGCAAGTAGCTCTTGTAAGTCATTTGTGAGCTGAGCTAATTGCACATCCATTCTCCTCATGGATGCATCATTCCTTTCCATGAATTCTATCCATAGTGCCTCCAAAGTGGGTGATAATTCTTCACTTGGAGTTGGGGCATAATGTTGATAGTTTTCATGTTGGGGGAACTCTTCATAATGAGCAATTTGCACATGCTCTTCCCAAGGATTATTTGAGAGTTGCCACTGATCATGTTCACACATGTACGAATAATGGTTGTCATAGCTTTGTTGATATTGCCTCTCTTGATAATTCAATGTTGGGCAATTCTCCAAGTTATGATTATCCCCACAATAAGCACATGGCTGGTAAAATCCTTCAAACTGTTGTGGGCAAACTCGTCCTCCAATTAAGTTCTGCAGCGTATTCATTTACTTTGTCGTACCCATACGTTTTCCACCTGCAAAGTTTCTCTCTGTTGCGAGTTGAGGTTTGGAAACTCTTTCATAAACTAGCTTGATAGTACCTGTAAAGGAAATGAAAGAAGATTAGCTCCAATAGATATTAAGAGTTGGTTTTCTAACTTAACAAACTTCGTTTTCACTTAAAATAAGTCCCCGGCAGCGGCGCCAAAAACTTGTTGCGTGCTCAGTGTAACAGATAAATAAGCAATAAGGTAGAGAGAGCACTTAGAACATGCAAGCATACATGGTCTCACAGCAAGTAGTAAGTATATTTCATTCGTTTTTTCCACAGAGACTTATGTTTAGTTATTCGCGAAGTGTATTTGTTAAGAAAGATGGGGTGGATTTGAAGGGGTAAAATTGGTTTTTAATTATCTAATTTTTGCTGAATGTGTAAAGGGATGCAACATAAACAAATTAAAGTTGAAATCAGACTCAAAGGACAAGAGATGGAATTGATAAACGAAGAAGAAAACAGCTAAACAGAATGGAAATTTAGCAGAATTGCGGGGACCGCAATGTTTCCGCAATTAAACAGCAGCGAAAGTGTGTAATTGGGTGAGTTAAGGGCTACTAATGACTATCCTATAGGCATTATTATACGATTCTCAAGCACTGGATCTACTCTCTATGCATCAAACTCACTCTATCTCATGTATCGTCCGATTCCATGCATTAGATTCCTAAGTTTACTCGACTTCAAAGTAAGGTCTTAATCATCTTGTTAAAACAGAAGTGTTTAGTTTGTACTAGGGAAACGCCTATTCCTAGGCCGTTTCCTGATTACCATGAAAGGCTAGCATGATTATATGACTCTGAACTCTTACTCCTTCCAGAGGTTAGGAGTTCTTTGGACAAAATGGATGGCCAATCGAAATTGCCCGTGGGATGAAGCTTACATACAATCAATGTTTCGAAGGCGATCCTACATGCTTGGTTCACGTTTTTTAGCCTATAGTTCTGTCATTAGCATGCCCCTAAGTGACTTAGCTACTCATGGATATATGGAGAACAGAAAGGGTAGATAAAACAGACATGCTTAGAAGAGAAATGTGCTTAAAACAGCAAGACAAAACCGTAGCAGCAGAAGAAGGAAACCGTGAAATGAAACTTGCACTCTGATTACTTTGAATGTTGAACGAACAAAGAGAAACTTAAAGGCAGTAATTCAAAGACAGACAACAACGAAATGCAGTAACTAAAACACTAAACTAGGAACAACAATGATCAAAACTGGAAATTAGAAGAAGAACGACAGAAAACAGTAAAATGGCGCTTGAAAGCTTCGTTGCAGTCGCCTCGAATGAAGGGGATGAAAGGTCAGCCTTGCTTGGATGAATCCAATCGAGAGAGAAGAAGAATCTCCTCTCCTTCCTATCAGATTATCGATTCCAACAGCTGAGACTCTCACTCCAACAGACGGCAAAGGAAAACAGGGAGAAAAAGTGGACTGTGAGAAGGCTTCTACGCTTTCGGATTATGTTTGAACCCTCGACTTTGACCCCTATTTATAGTAGTCTGCAGACGTCTTTGGGCCAAGGAGAACCATCAATCTTCAACGTCGTACTTCAGAATGGATGGAGGAGAAAGAACGAATCCCTGAAATAACGGAAATTAACAGAAAAAGATCAGTCAACTTACGGTTTTCACTTGAAACATTGCGGGTTCAGCAATTTTTCCGCAATGCTTGTTTTTCATTCTTTTCCTTCGGTTTTCAACCCTTTTCTTCCCTATTGTACATAAGTCCTAATTTAGCTACCTTCTTCTAATTCTCATATTTAAGCATAGGTTTAGGCTAAATGCTATCAAAAACACCTAAGAGTGAACATCTTTCTAAGATAATTAAGTCCTAAAAAGGTCACTTTTGGAGACGTAACAATACCCAATTCAAATAAGTTGGAACATCGTTCAAAATTATGCCTATTCGTAGGCTACCCCAAGGAAACGAAAGGTGGTCTATTTTACGATCCTCAACAGGACAAGGTGATTGTATCGACAAACACCACGATCTTAGAGGAAGACCACATGAGAGATCATCAACCTTCGAGCAAAATTGTTTTGACCGAACTTTCCAGGAAAGCTACAGATGGGTCAACAAGAGTTGTTGATCAGGCTGGTCCTTCTCAAGAGTTAAGAATACCTCGACGTAGTGGGGGGGGATGTGAGACAAACCGACCGCTACATGGGTTTAACGGAATGTCAGGTCGTCATACCTGATGACGACGTTGAGGATCCATTGACCTTTAAACAGGCAATGAATGATATAGACAAGGACCAGTGGCTTAAAGCCATCGACCTCGAAATGGAGTGTATGTACTTCAATTCGGTTTGGGATCTTGTAGACCAACTAGATAGTGAAAGACCTATCAGTTGCAAGTGGATCTACAAGAGGAAACGGGACCAAGCCGGTAAGGTGCAAACTTTTAAGGCTCGATTTGTGGCAAAGGGTTATTCCCAGAGGGAAGGGGTGGATTATGAAGAAACCTTCTCCCATGTTGCCATGCTAAAGTCGATTAGAATTCTCTTATCCATTGCCACATTTTATGATTATGAAATTTGGAAAATGGATGTCAAGACAGCCTTTCTGAATGGCAATCTTGAAGAGAGTATCTATATGGCTCAACCAGAGGGGTTCATAGTTCAGGGTCAAGAGCAAAAGGTTTGCAAGCTTAATCGATCCATTTATGGGTTAAAGCAAGCGTCTAGATCTTGGAATATAAGGTTTGATACTTCGATCAAATCTTATGAATTTGAACAAAATATTGACGAACCTTGTGTTACAAGAAAATAGTCAATTGTGTTGTAACTTTCTTAGTCTTATACGTAGACGATCTCCTACTCATTGGGAATGGTGTAGGGTTCCTGACTGACGTTAAGCAATAGCTAGTGACCGAATTCCAAATGAAATATTTGGGAGAGGCTTAGTTTGTTCTAGGGATTCAAATCGTAAGGAATCGTAAGAACAAAACGCTAGCGTTGTCTCAAGCATCTTATATCGACAAGGTGTTGATACGATATTCGATACAGAATTCCAAGAAGGGTTTTTTACCTTTCAGGCACGAAATTCAATTGTCAAAGGAATAGTGTCCTAAGACACCTCAAGAAGTTGAGGATATGAGACGAATTCCCTATGCATCAGCAGTCGGTAGTCTGATGTACGCCATATTATGTACACAACATATGATATGCAGTAGGAGTTGTCAGTAGGTACCAGTCCAATCCGGGATATGATCATTGGACTGCTGTTAAACACATCCTCAAGTATCTTCGGAGAACGAGGGACTATGTGCTCGTGTATGGCGCGAAGGATTTGATCCTTACAGGATACACTGACTCTGATTTTCAAACCGATAAAGATTCGAGGAAACCCACATCGGGATCAGTGTTCACCCTTAACGGAGGGGAAATAGTATGGAGGAGTATAAAGCAAGGTTGTATTGCTGACTCCACCATGGAAGTTGAGTATGTCGCGGCTTGCGAAGCTGCGAAAAAGGTTGTATGGCCTAGGAAGTTCTTGACGGATTTGGAAGTTGTTCCAAATATGAATTTGCCTATCACACTTTATTGTGATAATACTGGTGCTGTGGAAAATTCTAGAGAACCAAGAAGCCATAAGCGTGGAAAGCACATTGAGCGGAAATATCATCTCATCAGGGAGATAGTGCATCGAGGAGATGTGATCGTTATGCAGATCGCCTCAGAGCACAATATTGTTGATCCGTTTACAAAGTCCCTCACGGCTAAAGTGTTCGAGGGGCACCTAGTGAGTCTAGGACTGCGAGTTGTACAGTAGGACAGTGGGAGAAAAGCCATGGATGTATTTGATATTCCAGTTTTTCTCATCCAGCATGTAATACTCCACTGACGTTTTAGTCCAAGTGGGAGTTTGTTGGGTTTTATGTCCTAAAACTCGTGGTATGTAAACTTAATGTATATTCTATTTTGCAATAAAGTTGTTATTGAGATTTATTCAGTAAAGTTGTTATTGAATAAAGTGAATTGTATTTACTTTTAACCTAACTCCAATAAACAAAGAACCCATGACTATAGGTTGTATACTTGAACTTCATGTGTGACATGATTGTGGATCAAGTTCAAGTAATAGCTAGAACGGTCTATAGTATAGGGATAAGGCTGGGTACCTTATCCTGGGGACACTATTGGACGCGGCCCGCTTTGTATAGTACAAACGATGTGATCCGAAATCGTTCATGTGGAGACATGCGAGTGGGGGCGTCCTGTGCAATGAGTTTTCATAAGACTGAACCGCGAAACAAGTCGCTCTTTCTTTATAACTCCGTTTACTGTAAAGACCGACTTTTTCATATGATGACCTAGGTAACTCGATCTGAATCCTGAGCACGCTATGAACTCCTGTTTATTCGGACTTATCCTTTGACTTGTATGGGTGAGAGTGGCCCGAGATCTCCGACTCAATAAGCCTACCATCTTGGGGGTAAGACCGGGTAGGTAGTTGAGAACATAGTCCTGCGAAATGGAATTCACTTATACTCGCATTGAGGGATTAGTAGAGAGGTTGTTCCGTTAAGTGCTGACTCCGGGTCTTGAACTAGGGATCCCACCCTCTCATTGGCCCGGGAAGGACTTGGTATAGTGATGAGATCACATACCAGTCGATTTGGTGGTTGGACCACAAACCAATAGTTCATTAGAGGATCAGTAGGACTTAAGGAACAAAATGTAATTACGGGGGTAAAACGGTTATTTTGACCCAGCTGTAATTACGAACGACCTGTGAAGGATCGACTTACTGATGATGGTTATATCAAGAGGACATAATTATATCTACGATGAGGAGAATGCAACCCTTGGACTTTAGTGGAGTCTCCGGGGGTTAACGAATGTTGGTTAGCTTGGCTAAAGAGTTTGGCCGGTTAATCTCGTATCGTTGGAGCTCATGATCTGTAGGTCTTTTAGGTTCTCCTAGCTAGCTCGGATTAAGTCGTGTAACAATATGTGAGAAAAAGATTTTGAATTTATTCAAATTCGTTTTTTGAAGAATGATGGACATATTTAAATATGATTTAAATATGAGATCGGTCTAAAACATGAATAGGGATTCATGTGTGATGATTCAGTTTAAGAAACCGGGATTAGTCTTATTATTTAATTAATATTTAATATTGAATTGAATATTAATATTAATTAATTAATTTTTTTTTTTATTAAAACTAATTATGAATTAATTTTAAAATGACAAAATATTAACAAGTGGGACCAATTAGTTGAGTGGATTTATCCAAGATGACTGGGTTTATCCAAGTTGTGAAGTGGATTGTGAATCATCAACCACATGCATAAACTCATCAATTGTGGAACACTTGGTTGAAGACTAATCCATCCAAGTTTAGGTGTCATGCTAAGAAAAGGGTTTGTTGCATGTGGATGGCCTATAAATTGGATGGAATTCAAATAGTTTGAAGTTTATGATGTTTGAAAATTTGAAGCTTTGATCGTGTGACAATTTTCTTCAAATTTTTTCATCATCACATAGACCTTTTTCTCCATCTCTTCCAAAGTTTTTCTCTTGTAAAGGAGTCCCGCCACTTTGTTGCTCGGCCCGAGGATAGCGGGACTACCGTAGGTGGTTCTCGAAGAGTTCGAGAGAAGTTTCGAAGGGTTCGTGAGGAGATTCGAGCATTGGAATAGAAGAATTTAGAACTACACGAGGTATGTGTTCAAATTTCTTTTATTTCCAAGTTTTGAGTATGTTTCTAGTTTAGCTAAATTGATGAAATTAGAGTGCTAATGATCTGACTCGCTTCCGCTGCGCTACGTGCGCTCCATCATGTGTGTGTGGTGGAAATTATGCCAATGCATCATAAATTTCAGGTGAGCCAAGTAGGTGGAAGTTGCACCATAAATTTTAGCAAGGTTTATCAACATGTGACGAAAAAGTAAAAGTCTTAGAAGGTGACATTCCAAATGGTATACTCTTTATGGTGGAGTGGGTTATAGTTCTCTGAGTTGAGGATTGTGGTTGTCGATAAAGATAACGAATGCAACAGAAGTTGTGGATTCTTCAAATATTTTACCAAGGTGAAATTTGTAGGGTTTTTGACAATATATAAGAAGAGCAGTTGTCTCACATCGAAAAGATTCAATAAAGTTATGGGCTCCAAGTACTATAAAAGAAGCCTATGCTTTTGATTTTTACTCATCCTAGTTAGAAACATTCTACACTTCGTGTACTAACTCTAGTTAAATTCCCTATTGTATTCTCTAATTTTAGAGTTAGACAAAAGGACGCGAGTGGTGCAAATTAGCTTTGAATGAGTGGTTTTTGTAATTGGGGTCGGGGAGAGAATTTTGTGTGATTAACACAATTCTTTCTGATGAGTCGTGTGAATTTACTCTTTTGAAAAAATGGTTGGTCGCGACTAAAGACTCTAGTTGTCTCGCATGGAGACATTAAGGGGGCGTTTGGGGCGCAGGGTGGGTTATTATAGTTGGTGGGTGGGGCGCTCTGTGTTTGGGGTGCAGAGTTGTTTAATCTGTGTTTAAAATACAGTTTTCTTTAACATGAAGTTTGAAATATGTATTTATGTTAGTTTATTTTTTTTCTACAACTTTTTGTTGCATTTATATAGTTAAATGTATATTACATATTAATTTTTTTAAAATTAAAAAAATAAATATTATATAGGAAATCACAAATAATCGACAACAATAGGCTCGGTGGAGAGAGAAATAATACAATTTTTTTTAACATGGAGTTTGAAATATGTGTTTATGTTAGTTTATTTTTTTTCTACAACATTTTGTTATATTTGTATAGTTAAATGTATATTACATATTAATTATTTAAAAGTTAAAAAAATAAATATTATTTAGGAAATCACAAACAATCTACAGGTTCGGTGAAGAGAGAAATTTGGGATGAAATGGAAGATAAAAAATCGTGAGATGAGGAAGATAAAGAGAGAGAAAAAATCGGTAAATTGAGTGAAAAAAAATAGAAAAAAAAAAAACAAAGAGAGAAGAAAACCGGAAAAATTTAATGAAAAATTTAATGAAAAAAAAAAAAAAAAAAAAAAAACGGTAGAATTGCTAAGTGTTACTGTAGGGTTTTTGACAATATATAAGAAGAGCAGTTGTCCCACGTCGAAAAGATTCAAGAAAGTTATGGGCTCCAAGTACTATAAAAGAAGCCTATGCTTTTGATTTTTATTCATCCTAGTCAGAAACATTCTACACTTCGTGTACTAACTCTAGTTAAATTCCCTATTGTATTCTCTAATTTTAGAGTTAGACAAAAGGACGTGAGTGGTGCAAATTAGCTTTGAAAGAGTGGTTTTTGTAATTGGGGTCGGGGAGAGACTCTAGTTGTCTCGCATGGAGACATTAAGTGTTGGAAAGTGGATATATATATAAGAGTACTTTGAGGTGCCTGCAAAGTGGATAGAGTGGTAGTTGTTGGGCGTTAGGGTGAAAAAAGAAATCTCTTTTATTTCTTTTTCGTCCAAAAAAGATCATTAATTTAATAACAATTTTTTGATTTAATGTTGAACGATTTTTTACTTGAATTTAGGATTTTTGGAAAATGGTTTTTTCGAGATCTGAAACGTTTGGTGTTCTTCAAATTGGGGTTAGCTTAAGTTTTTGGGTGGTGAACAATCTTCACCTTCTTCCTTGATTTTCAACATTGTTTTACAATAATTCTAAGCAAAGTTTATTTTGGTTTCAATCCTTCTCTGACGAGTGGACGTCTGAGTCGGGTGTTGCATAAACTTTGAGAAACAACCGGCGAATACGACTCACACCGAGATCGCGCCAATTTTTGCTTTCAAGGCTCCACGACGTAACAATTGATTTCATATTCTCAACATCTAACAATTTGAAAGCAAAATAATTATTTTTTCCAATGTCGATCTAATCCGGAAAGAAATCAAGCTTGTGACTGAGCCAAAGATGTTGTGCGTCAAATTGAAGCTGAGGTGTGAGTCTCGTTCAAATCATCTCTATTTCAGATCGTCGTGGGTACCCGACCAATGAAAATGTTCAGATCGTCGTCTTGAGTAGTCGACCATCGAAGATCTCAGTTTAGAAGGAATGTCGCTAGCAGTCGCTACTGTGTGCGAGAGTGACCAATTTGGGCTGAAACAGAGAGTGGCCTGGAAGGTGGACTTTTTTGGGTTGTGCGACGTTGCGTAGATAGGCTTGAGAGACATTCCTTTAGTAGACTTACCTATTCTTATTCCAATAACTTTTTTTTTTAAGGTCAACATAAGGTAGAAATGTGAAATTCCAACCTTTAACATTTTTGTGATATTTTTTTTATTATATCAACATAACATAATTTTTTGGCCCCCCAAATATTGATGTTTGGGTTCGCCTCTAGGTGTTGGAATGCCTTGAATCTATTATTTGGGGCTTCGAATGACCAAACACGTGGTCTAGCTTACTCCATTTAGGTTATTAATTAGAAGAGTATTATATATAAACTTTCTAATCCTTTTTTCCTTTAATAATCGGTAATTTAGTACTCTTTCCACACATAAAGATAATAAATCAGTTTTCTCCCCTTGTGTCGTTGACGTAGCTAATGCATGGTTAGTGACCCACATTAAATTTGTGGGTTGTTTTTCGTTTGTTTTATAATACATAATCTTAAGACATTTTCGTACACAAATACTGCAAAACAAACACAATTATCCAAATATTTTCACACTCCTATAAATTATTTCTTCAAAACAAACATACTAATCTAAAATATCGGGCATCTATATTTTCCACATGTATAATTACAGGCATGCAAAGATTCCAAAAAACAAATGCTCATAAGTGATTGGCCTAAAATCGAATTTTTACCTTACTTTTTTTTAGTACAATATTGAGGGAGATTCCAACCTTTTGGTCATTAACACATACTTTAATTCAACTATGTCATTGGACTTTATCAAACTTTTAAAATAGGATTTTATAGGTCATGTTTGATAACGCATTCAATTTTTTTTTCTTATTTTTGTCTTGATTTTCTATTTTTTAAAAATAAAAATCATATTTGTTTGATAACTGTTTTTTGTTTTGTTTTTAAAAAATAGAAAACCAAACTTGTTTTGATAAAAGTTTTTAGTTTTTAATTTTTGAAAACATAAAAGTTTAAAGTGGTTAGATAATTACTATTTTTTGTATTTTTTTAAAAATAGTGTTAATTATTAGAATTTAAAATTTGCAACCTTTATCAAAATTTAATTAAGGTCCAATTATTATATGAAATAGAAATTTTAAGGTAAAAAATGATTTCTCCTAAAATAAAAAAATTTATTTTTTCATATAGTTTAATATATTAGACAAATTTTACTTATCATCGTAATTAATAGTTTGATGTTTATCTATTGTTTGTAAAAAAAACTACATTTTTTGTTAAATAAATAAATAAGTTGTAATTGTAATTAGATAATATAATTTGTAATTTTTCAAACAATGTTTTTAATAAACATTTGAAGAAAATTTCAATAATTATATCTAATTTTGTTGACAATTTAAATAAAGTTAAAAAAGAAAATCTCTGAAATTTTGAAATAAAAAATCTGTTTTTGAATTTCTTTTTTTTTTGCTTTTAAAATTTGTTAAGGAATGTAAATACATTTTGAAAATTTAAAACCAAAAACTCAATTGATTACCAAATAAATCTGTTTTTTTTAAAATGTAATTGAATGGGTTATTGGGTTATTAAACCACACTATAATTTTTCTTTTTAACATTTAAATTAAACTTTTTTCTAGAAAGTTGTAACAGGTGTCTTTAGAGTAAAATAATTAAAAATATAACAATTTTTTAAAAAAATTACCGATATGACAATTTGTCAGTGATAGAAGTATATGATAGAAGTATATGACTGATAGAAATCTATTAGTAATAGTCATATATCAACGATAGAGTCTATTAGTGATAGTATATTTTGACATATTCGCAAAATGTTTTAAATTTTACTAAATTTATAATTATTTTAGGCCGGCAACCATCACTCTTTTTTCACTTCCTTTGCATTAGTTATTGAAGTCATAAATAAATTTAAAAAAACCAAAAAGTACAAATGAAGAATATCTTGGCCATTCAATTCTTCTATCTCAGCTTGGCGATGAAATCCCTCATCTTCTGAATCATGAAAGAATATTCCGGCAGATCCGTGAAGCCAAAGAATCCATGAACGGCGTTCGAAAACTCCACCAGCTCCACTTCCTTTTCCATTCTCTTCAGCCCCTCATAGTATCCCCTCTGCCGATCTATCAGCAAATCCAATCCTCCGGCGAAAATCACCGTCGCCGGAAACTTCTTCAGCCCCGAAATGTCCCTTCCATTGGGTCCATTCACATTCGCCGCCGCGTGGTCCCGATCTTCCCCGGCCGGCATAAACGCCCTCCAGAACCAATCCGTTATTTTCAGACTCAACGGCGGCTGATTACACAGCCGAATCTCCGACTCTGTTCTCTCCTCTCCGCCGAAAAACGGCTGCGACGCTATAAATCCAACCACCGTCACTCTCTTGAACTCGTACTCACTCGCCCTCACCGCCACGTGGTGCCCCAGATTCCCACCGGCGCTTTCCCCCAATATGAAGCAACGGCCCAGATCTACTCTCGCCGGTAATGTTCCGTCGTCAGCTTCGTCGATGAATTTCAAGGCGTCGAATCCGTCGTCGTATTGGCAGGGGAATCGGAACTCCGGAGCGAGGCGGTAGTTGACGGAGATTACGACGGCGTGTAATTGTTTGGCGAAACGGCGGGCGGCCATGTCCATTGAAGTAGCGTCGGCGTAACCGAAGGCGAATCCGCCGCCGTGGAAGTAGAAAACGACCGGCAGAGGGAGAGAGTCGGTGGGGGTGAAAACTCGAAGGAAGAGGTCTCGGGAAATGTCGATGGACAGATCGGAAGAGGAAACGCCGTCGATTGGATTGGGATTGGGAGGGATTTTGCGGTCGATGGTATTTAAAATCCAACGATTGACGGTGAGATCTGATCGGAGAGAAGAGTTGAAGAGTAAAGTGGCGAATCGAAGAGTAAGCCTGTGCTTCCATGGAAGTTGGGGGGTTGAGATTTCGGAAGAAGAAGAACTGGACGGCGACATTTTTCAATCGCTGTTCTTTCAACTCACTCCTAGCACTCTTCTTATGTAGTTGAAAATAAATGATGAGTTTCCATTTTTATTTATTTTTTTTATTTTACCGAGGATTAAATTTATATATATATATATATATATATATATATAGAGTTTAAAATGATCAAATAATCAGTATAAACGGATCATTGAGCGCATCACGTAGATAGTACAGGGTGGTGAGTGGAAATTCAGTCTTGCAAAATTATCAAACAATCAGTTGGTGCAACGAAGTGAGCAATGAAAATTCGATCCTGCATAGAGTCCAAATTCTTCACGGTTAACAACACATAAAAAAATTTGATGCGGACACACCATAGTTAAATTTCACCTGAAATTCTAACTTGTACTTGTGTGACATAGAAAAAATGAAAATTTGGATGTCTGAGTTATTAAAAAATATGAAAATCTTACTTTATCGATTTAAAAGATCGGAGCGGAGAGTACATCAGATGTCCACGTTTTTTTTTATTTTTTTAACACCTCAAGCGTCTACATTTTCTTTTTTTTTTTCATGTCACACCATTACAAATTATAATTTAACCGCCCACGTCAGAATTTCGTGTTTTTTCTTTTGTTAATGGTGAAGGCATATCTGAAACATTTTTTATAGTTCATGAGCATTTTTGTAATATGTTTTTCACAATTCACAGATGTTTTTTAAACTTTTGAAAGTTCAGGAATATTTGTGAAATTGAACCCATAGTTCACGGATATTTTTGATAATTTAACTTAATTCTTTATTCAAACACAAACACAAGTTTTCTAAACATTTCTAAACCTGTACTCTAAAGAAAAACAATATTTTTGCTATGTGTCGATTCAAAATGTAGCCCACTGGACTTAATAAAAGGTTTAAGAGATCCAACATTTTCGAGGAGGAAAGATCCCTTGAAAGTTGCCCGGCCCCCAAGCCGAGAAATGAAATCACCCACCTAAAAAGAAAAATAATCTTCATCATACGACCCAGACACACTTGTCTAGAAAAACAACTATAAATATAAGAAATGCTACTACCTATGCTTAGTTATAATTGTCTTTGACCATAATACTGACTTTGACATCGGAGCGTGTTAGGCACAACACCACATTGATACTCAGATTTATCTTACATATCAGCCGGATGAGGTGGAGCAACCGAAGACGAGCGAGTGACCACTCCAGATCCGTGCATCAACAATTTCTATACTTAATGCTGGCGATTTATTCTTCAACTTTTTTTTTAACTTAATGTTTATTATTATTATTATTATTATTGTGAAAACTTAAATTACATTCTAACACCCCAATTGAATATGAAAATTAGTATATTACCACGTTGATGGAAGAGGTGGTTTTTTCATTTTTGTTTATATGGTATACAAGTTACAAATTCTATCTCCAATTAATCTTTCAATCTACCCAATAAGCAGCTAGTGATATATTCCATTTCATATAAAAATTAGAGTTAAATGAGTAAACAATAGAAATTGAGATTTTTTAATGAAAAATTGAACCAGATCAGAGGAAAATAATTAAAAATATAACATTTTTTTAAAAAAATTGTGGATATGACAATTTCTATCACTGTATGGTCTATCGCTGATAATAGTCTTTTTTATAGAATTTTTTCAGCGATAATAATTTATTAGTGATAGAAGTCCAAAGTAATAGTCATAAAGAATGATAGCCACTAATTTTTTGCCATATTTACAAAATGTTTAAATTTTGCTAAATTTGCAATTATTTTAGACTTGAGGGTGCAACCAATCTTTTTTTAATGGGTTGTTTTTTAATAATATTGTATTTTTTAAAACTTATTATAAAAATATTGTAAGTTTGAAACTATTTATAAAAATATTGCAGAGGTCGTTTTCAAGCAAAGTCGTCTTTT
Source organism: Herpetospermum pedunculosum (assembly GCA_028017165.1). Classification (NCBI taxonomy): domain Eukaryota; kingdom Viridiplantae; phylum Streptophyta; class Magnoliopsida; order Cucurbitales; family Cucurbitaceae; genus Herpetospermum; species Herpetospermum pedunculosum. The sequence goes on from CM051527.1 coordinate 9,052,878, forward strand.
GAAGAGACGATCTTGCTCCACATGGATGGAGGAAAAGACCTCGATCGTACTTCTTTTATTAAAAAATTGATATCTTTTTACTCAGATATTCAAAATTTTCAAAAAAGGTATGGTTGGAAAGCTAACAGCGAGAGCTTCAATTTGATACCTAGTTTCACTATTTTTGAAGTTGTGTATCAAAAGATATATATCGTCAAAGTTATGAAAAGTTCACTAAACCCAGAACTGAAGATACGACTGAAAACTTCAAAACTGTAGCTAAACTTCGACGATCTGTATCTTTTAATACACAACTCTACAAATAGTGAAACTAGATATCAAATTGAAGCTCTCTGTGTTAGCTTTTTTTAACCGTACCTTTTTCGAATTTTTTTAATATCTGGGTAAAAAAATGTCAATTTTTGAATGCACTCTTCAAAATAATCTTCAGTTCTGAAATTTGCAGAGTTATAGTCCAACTTTGATGGTCTTTATCTTTTGATACACAACTCTAAAATAGTGAAACCAGGTATCAAATTGAAGCTCTTGTTGTTAGCTTTCCAACCATATCTTTTTTGAAAAATTTGAATATATGGTTAAAAAGATATCAATCCATATGGACCAAGATCGTCTTTTAAAAAAACGAATCTGCCTGTGGAGGTCTTCTTTTGAAGAGACGACCTCCATTTAAAATTGCTATATTTTTATAAATAGTTTTAAACCTACAATATTTTTATAATAAATTTTAAAAAATACAATATTAAAAAAAACAGCCTTTTTTTTAATGGATATTTAAATAATTCTTTTTGTATATATAATTTTTTAATACAAAATTTATTAAAAGAAAGAAAACGTATCGGATAAAGTTTAGAAGGAGGTGTTTGTGACACCAACTTAGAGTCTAGTGAACTGAGTTATTATAACTTGATCTACGTTTAATCTCCCAACAATTATAATTCAAAGTCGTAAGTAACTATACTATTATAATTTCGTTATAACTCTCTACTATAATAACTTTCTCAACGCCCCGAACAATCTCAAATGTAGAAGTCATATTAAATAATTTTTTTAAATATGTAAAAGTACATTGATTAATAAATACGAAAACAAATCATTTAAAAAAAATAAACATGAACACGTGAAACCCGTGGAAACTTCTTTACCCGGTTACAGCCATTGTCTTCAACCTCGTCCCTCCGGCCGACTGTAAATCCACCACAAAAGATTACTCAGAGAGTTCCCATCATCGTGATTCTTCAGCTTCTTTATCTTCTCAACAGCACTTTTCCAATCATAAATTCCTTCCAAAGCATAAGCAAACCCCTTCCACCCCTCCCCGGCGTCTTCCCGTTCCAACGCCGGCGACACCCACTCCACAACCTCCTTCACAAACCCCTCATCGGAAAACACCTTCTCCGTCACTGGCAGCACCGGCAAAACCTGAATCCCAACTCTACACTCTCTCCACTCCGCCGGTGCAAACCACAACCGACTTTCCCTCGCTGCACTCCACAAAATCCCCACCACTCGGTTCTCCTCTGCAAATCCCTTTTCATAAATCTCATTGTTTTCCTTCTTCACATGCCACCATGTCTGCGCCGCCGCGATCTCCGCCGCTGTTAGCGCGGATGCGGCGGCGGTGAGGGACTCATCGCCGTAAGCCAAACCCATCAGCGCCGCCGCGTAATAGGCGTTGATTGCCTCGCTTGTGCTCTCCTGATTCCGGCCGTCCGGGAACTGGGTCAGTCCGGCGGCCCAGGAGTGGAGCTTCCAGAAATCGAAGTTTCTAAACGGAATGGCGAATTGGGATTTTTTGGGTATGAAATTCAGGTAATCGTAAACCAAAGCGTACGCCTGAGGCTTGTAAATTTTCCCCCAATTTGGATCGAGTTTTGTAAGAACGGCGATGGTGTACACGAAATAGCCCAAATGAAAATGGTGATCGTTGTAAATTCCGAATCCGAAATCCTCTGTAGTACTTGTAGCTCCGTTCTTCGTCACCAATCCAGCCCATTTTCTTTCATACAGAAACCCATTTTTCGTAAATTTCCCATCAAGCCATGGCTGAATACCGTTTTTCAAGAATTTCACCACCGCCGGAATCACGCCGGCGGCGTAACGGACCTCCTCAGCAACCAATGCCAATCTCGCAGCTCTAGCAAGCGACTTCCCGTAGAAATAAGACGACACCGTTGACGAAAGGTCGCTAACGTTTAAAGTCCCAACATCGTGTTTCAAAGCCGCGACAATCTCAGGGAAGAATTTGCTCTCGATTCCGTTGATTGAATGCCAAGTCATCGGAATTGGATCGAAATTCAAATCCCATGATTCCCCGACCACGCCCAGAAGGTCGCCGTCGACGCTGCCGTACCGGAGATTTTGAACAACCGTTTGATTTCCCGGCAAGAGTCGCCGGTGCAATGGGTGAGCCAACATTAAAAGGCTCCCACTTCCTTTCTTCTGCCATTTGTAATTAAACCCAAAATTTCCAGACAATTTCGCATACCCAGAAACAGGGTAACATCCTCTGTACCGATCTAGAATTTTCTCCGATTCCATCTCGGCATTCGGCAAAACAGCAACCCGAATCACGCCGGAAAATCCACCGGAAGTAACAATCTGATTCTTCTTCGATTTAATCAAATAAATCTCCGACGAGGAGTAAACTACCCAATTCCGACCATTACTCAACCGAATAACATGTTTGGTCGAATCATCGTAAGAATCAACAGAACGGACGCCATTGCCGGTGGAGATCAAAACAGAGGAAATTTTCAAAACAGAGAATGTCAAGTAAGGACTTCCACGAACGAGGTAAAATCTGAAATCCCCAATATCTAAATTGACACCGAGATCGCTGAACGAAGAAACGAAATGGGTTCTATTAGAAACAGGGGAGATTCTGTTGAGTGAAGTAATGGTGAGATCGGGGGAAAATTGCAATTGGGTGATGGAAGAGTTGGAAATTCGAGATGGGTAAGAAACAGAGAGCGAAGAGTTTGCGGTTTTGATGAGATATGGATGAATGTATTCCGGCAGGTCGCCATTGTTGAGGACGAAGTTTTGGAAGAAGGAATTTGTGGGAAGTGGAGAGGAGAGGAGTGAGGGAGAGAAGAAATTACTCGGGTCGGGAACCGCCGTGGAGGTGGTTTCCGGGAAGGGGAATTGGGAGGTTGACGGCGGAGGTAGATCGGAAAGTGCAGGTGGAAATGCAGTGAGGAGAGGAAAAAGGAAGAGGGAAATTAGCCATGGTTTAGGCGATTCCATGGCTAGTGGGGAGCTGAGAAATTGTTGTTGCAGTCTGCAGAGTGTTTTTTTTAATTAAAGTAGGGAAGAAATGGTCTGTTTTTAACGTTTTGATTTGAATTTTTGAAAGGAAAAGTTTAACGTCATTATTCCCTCGGGAACAGAGGCAAATAAAATAATGTAAAGAAGAAAGTGCACGACTACCAAGAGAGATCTATAGTTTTACATTGATTCATAATTGAAATTATTATTATTTATTTTTTTTTTTTTAACAAAAAATTAATCTATTGTATTGTATAGACTATTGATCAAGACGTCACATCTCTCCGAGTTATTCAAAAGAAAAAGAAAAGAAAAAAACTACTGAAATGAATATGTATGAGTTAAAATAGGAATATTTGATTTTTTTTTATTATTATTTTAACGAAGGATTTTGTCTGAGGCCAAAAGTTTTTTGACCGATTTTTTAAAATTTATGTTATTTTGACTTTCTCTGGTGATAAACAAGTCTACAAAGTATGTAGTACCTTTTGTTGGACACGATCACCAAAAGACAACTATAGTGGTTTTGTGCTCGGCAAAAAAAATATGAATGACTCTTGACCAGGGAGTAGTTTGTTTATAATGAGAGAAGGTAAAAAAACATAAACTCACGAGGAAAATAAAAAATTCTTATGTTTCTGAATGGTTCACCGGTACAAAAACTCCAATATTTGGGACAATATCGGGAACAAACTCAAATTAGTAATTTTTGATCTCTCTCCGTCGAGAAGGTTTTTAGAACTTTTGGCCGAGCTCGAACTCAGTGGAACTCTAATGTGCATAGTGTCCGGTGGAGGACCTAATTAAAATATAGGTTTCACCTTAAAAGAGCTTGTAAATTTGTATTATAGTTTTGGATTTAGAATTCTAAAAAATTCTTAATACTATTGGGTTTAGATTTTTAATTTTTTTTTTAATGATTATTGTATGTGGAGATAATTTGGAGAGTGAATATATATCTTACAACTTTACAGAACTATGTAAATGAAAATAAACTATAAATAGTGTGAACTAATCCTCAAGAGGTCATATATAAATTGGATTTGGTAGCCTGAATTAATTAAATACTTTTAAAAAAATTAAAAAAATATTTAACATCTTCAATTAAAAATGCAAGGGTTGATAGAGTCTTATTTTTTTATTATTATTATTTTGAATCCAAAAATTTCAAGTTTATATAGAAAATTGTACCACTTAGAGTAAATTAGTTAAAAATATAACATTTTTTTTTTAAGATTTGCAAATCATCATTTTTATGGTGGATAGTTTTCTATTAGTGATAGTCATTGATCTAGTCACTGATAGCAGATGAATGACTATCACTAATAGCTAGTGATATACCTTTGTTTTTTATAAAATTTTGTTTGTGACTATCACTGATAGAGTAATAGTCATTAATTTTTTTTGTCATATTTACAAAATATTTTATATTTTAATATATTTATCATTATTTTGGATCTAATTGCTATTTATGCAACCAACCTTTTTTATATTTTAAAAATCATTGCTGAATTTTGGTATAATATTTGGAAAATTTTATTGTTATTGTTATTATTTTTTTTTTTTTGAGTTCAAACATATGGAGTGGGGATTTCGATGATGGCGGTTGTTAAATTTTGGTATAATATTTAGAAAAATCATGTTGTTAGACTCAATATTTCTTTACATAATATTTGAGTATGTTTGATGTATAGGTAAGAATTTTGTGAAATGTGACATGATAATTTATCACAAATGAAGTTATATGTTTAAAATTTTGAATGGAAAATTCAGATAATAAAATAAAATTCAAGCTTGATTTTTTTAATTACATAAATGGAGAAAAGATTCTAGATAGGAAAAAAGCAAGAGAAGACAAGAATTGGCTCAGCCAATCCATGAAAATGTCACCAACTAAAGTGACTCTTCCACATGCATTTGAGCTTTCCTCAACTTTTGAATTATAAAAGAAGGTGGGTTAAACTTGAGCTTTTTCAACTCTTCAATAAAAATGGAAATTCTTTTATCGACCGTTGGAGAAGGGAAATTTAATGCTTTTAAAATAATTTAATTTATCTAATGCCTAAAGATAATATATATAATAGTTATTGATGTTAATTTGTTCATAATAAACATTGATTAAACAATCATTATAATATATATATTTTATCATCATAATTTGTTGTGGATTAGATCTTAAGAGACTCAAGAAGTTCAATTAGGACACCATCAATCTTGTCTAGGTCGACTCACCGGCCCACAAGACCAATCCACTTTTCTTAAGTCAAACCTAAGAGAAAAAGGAAAGACTCAAAGATTGCTATAAATACCACCTTATACCACAAAGAAAATAAGTAAATTATAATCCAAGGAACTGATCCTATAGTCAGCTACCACCCTACTGACTTAGGCATCAAAACTTGTTTTCTTTATTTTGTAGGTTCCTTCGTGAAATTATAAAAGTGTTGAGGCTAGTATTATAGAATATTTAATAATCAAGCTACCATGTGAAATTAAGAAACTTAGGATCATAGTTTGAGGTGAGGCTAGAAGCTATAAGTGGGTTTATTATGTGACAAAGTGAGATGATCAGTTACTAGATGGGTTTCAGTTCAACTAGGTTGTTAACGTAAATTAAGGAATTTCAATTCCTTAATTTACATTATACTTTTCTTATATGTCGTATAATTATTCTGTCATTATTTCTGTTAAGGTATCAGAGTCCCGTCTCAAATCTTAGAAAAACAAATAATCTTAAACCCTAGGGCGGGGGCGCGCCGCTGCTGTCGCCGTCCAATTTTGTTTCTCTGCCTGATTTCGTTCATTTCTTTTTGTCCAACTACTCCAAGAAACTCCCCGTCATCGTTCCTCTTTCCTCCCTCTCCCCGTCGCTGCCCATAATTAATTTTCTCCGATCAGTCACCACCATCTATCGTCGCCTTCCGTCGTCCCTTCGTTCAACCACCTTCCGATCGCCGCCTCACTTCACCTTCGCCCGCCGCCACTCCCTCTAGAGCATAACCACTGCCACATTCCACCCGTCGCCGCTCTGTTCAATCGTCGCTGCCACACTTGCCACCGTTGTGATCTGTCGCCTTTCACTTATGTTCGTCGTTGCTTCCTCCAGATCAGAACCGCCACTCCTTCCGCCTGTCGTCGCCGCAACCCCCTCTCCCAGATCGTGATTCACGATCTGCTACCCTGTTCCGTTCAATCCCGCTCACGCAAAACCCATCACTCAGATCCGCCACGAAACTGATCGCCCAAATCTGCCCCCACCGCCGCCACGCTCACCTCCAGATCCGTTCTGCCTAGACCCGTTCTCTCCACCGCTGCAGATCTGCCTCCACACTCAGATCTACTCTCCCAACTCCGCGCCGCATCTCCCTCTGCACTCATATCCGCCCTGAAGGAACGCATGTAGCGCAGCGAAAGCGAGTCGGATCATTGGTACTCTAATTTCATCAATTTAGCTAAACTAGAAACATGCTCAAAACTTGGAAATTAAAGAAATTAGAGCACATACCTCTTCTAGTTCTAAAATCTTCTAATCCCAATACTCGAACCTTCTCTCGAACACTTCGAGGACCACCTCTGGTAGTCCCGCTATCCTCGGACCGAGCAACGGAGTGGTGGGACTCCTTTACAAGAGAAGAACTTAGGAAGAGATGGAGAAAATTGTCTATTTGATGATGATAATTTGAAGAGAATTGTCACACAATCAAAGTTCCAAAATTTTCAAACATCATCAAAACCAAACCATTTGAACTTCATCCAATTTATAGGCCATTCACATGCAACAAACTCTTTGCTTAGCATGACACCTAAAAAATGGATGAATTAGTCTTCACACAAGTGTTCAACAATTGATGAGTTTATGCATGTTGTTGGTGATTCACAATCCACTTCACAACTTGGATAAACCCACTCAACTTGGATAAATCCACTCAACTTGGATAATCCCACTTGTAATATTTTGTCATTTTAATTTTAATAAACAAAATAAATTTTAATTAATTAAACTTTTTAATTAATTAATATTATTATTTAATTCAATATCAAATATTAATTAAATAATAAGACTAATCTCAGTTTCTTAAACCGAATCATCACACATGAATCCTTATTCATGTTTTAGACCGATCCCTATTTAAATCATATTTAAATATGTCCAACATTCTTCCAAAAATGAATTTGAATAAATTCAAATTCTTTTTCTCTCATATTGTTACACGGCTTAATCCGAGCTAGCCAGAAGAACCTAAAGAACCTACAGATCATGGGCTCCAACGATACGAGATTAACCAGTCAAACTCTTTAGCCAAGTTAACCAACATTCGTTAACCCCCGGAGACTCCACTAAAGTCCAAGGGTTGCACTCTCCTCACCGTAGATATATTTATGTCCTCTTGATATAACCATCATCAGTAAGTCGATCCTTCACAGGTCGTTCGTAATTACAGCTGGGTCAAAATAACCGTTTTACCCCCGTAATTATATTTTGTTCCTTAAGTCTCACTGATCCTCTAATGAACTATTGGTTTGTGGTCCAACCACCAAACCGATTTGTATGTGATCTCATCACTATACCAAGTCCCTCTCGGGCCAATGAGAGGGTGGGATCCTTAGTTCAAGACTCGGAGTCAACACTTAAGGGAACAACCTCTCTACTAATCCCTCAAGGCGGGTAGGAGTGAATTCCATCTCGCAGGACTATGTTCCCAGCTACCTACCCGGTCTTATCCCCAAGATGGTAGGCTTATTGAGTCGGCGATCTCGGACCACTCTCACCCATACAAGTCAAAGGATAAGCCCCGAATAAACAGGAGTTCATAGCGTGCTCAGGATTCAGATCGAGTTACCTAGGTCATCATCATATGAAAAAGTTGGTCTTAACAGTAAACAGAGTTATAAAGAAAGAGCGACGTGTTTCGCGGTTCAGTCTTATGCAAACTCATTGCACAGGACGCCCCCACTCGCATGTCTCCACATGAACGATTTCGGATCACATCGTTTGTACTATGCAAAGCGGGCCGCGTCCAATAGTGTCCCCAGGATAAGGTACCCAGCCTTATCCCTATACTATAGACCGTTCTGGCTATTACTTGAACTTGATCCATAATCATGTCACACATGAAGTTCAAGTATACAACCTATAGCCATGGGTTTTTTGTTTATTGGAGTTTGGGTATAAGAAAACGCATTTCACTTTATTCAATAACAACTTTACTGAATAAACTTCAATAACAATTTTATTGCAAAATAGAATATACATTCAGTTTACAAACCACGAGTTTTAGAACATAAAACCCAACACGCCCAACTACGATAGTTCTCACATTTGCTCACCTTTAAATTTATTCAAACCTAAGATTGTGGTTCGTTTCATTCCGGTCTTGTTTACTCTGGTTCCGTTTATTTCAAATTGGTTCATTTTCATTTTGTTTGGTTCGGTTCACTTATGGTTCTCTTTGGTTCATTTTGGTTCGATTCACGTTGGTTTGGTTTTATTCTAGCAAATCATCCGTTCGCGCAAACCCTTTTGTGCACATATATTCGTGTGCCTTTGTTCGCCCATCCTCCCCGTGCACCTATGTCCGCACATCCTCCCTTCGATTTGTTTGTCCAGATATAATTTCGCGTAAACCTCTGCATGTTCCAATCGTTTATTTAGAAAACTTAATTTGATCTCTCCAATACCACTTTGAGTTTGAGGGAGGGTGTTAACGTAAATTAAGAAATTTCAATTCCTTAATTTACATTATACTTTCCTTATATGTCGTATAATTATTCTGTCATTATTTTCGTTATTCCTTCCTTATTTGGCATAGGATTCCTGTATAAATCTCTATGTAATTCCCTCATCGAATATATTGAATAATACATTCCCCTATTATTCTCAACATAGGTGATCGAAAGGAAAAACAACCAAACTTGAGTGGATTGTAGCCTGGCCATATGAGATCAAGTGGGATAGCTTAACAAGGTGAAACCATAAACTACCAAAAGGGTTGTAGCTCGATCAAGTGAGATGATAAGTCACTTAACTATAGTAGCCTAACAAAGTGTCCTAAGTAAGATGTAGTCCAACTAGCGGAGGTAAGTTAAGCTTGTATCTGATGGAGCGCTTGGCACGCAGCGGAAGCGATTTGGATCATAGACACTCTAATTTCATCAATTTAAACAAACGGAAACATGCAAAAGCAATGAAAAAGAGAAATTAGAACACATACCCTTGTCGTTCGAATTTCTTCAAATTTCACCGCCAGAAGCTCCTCACGAGCTCAACGAGCCTTCTCACGAAATCTTCGTGGACCACCCACGGTAGTCCCGCTATCCTCGGGCCGAGAAATGGAGTAGTGAGACTCCTTTTACAAAAGAAACGGAGGAAGAAGCTCACTGAATCAATTCAATAAAGAGAGCTGAGTTGAGGAAGCAGACGACGAAAATTCAAAATGAAATCTAATTTCAAAAATGAATTAACAACCCCAAAAGGCACTAACTCAACTTTTGAATTTCCTTTTTTTTTTTTTTTTTAATTGATCTGATCTGATGATTCATATATACCGTGTATATATAAATCATACATGTGTCTTACATCTTGCATGTAAGACACATGTATATATATATATATATATATTTATATTTATATATTATTATTATTAAAAATAATAATTATTATTTTATTAATTAAACTTTTTAATTAATAAAAAATATATAAATTAATTAATATTATTTAATTCAATATCAAATATTAATTAAATAATATAATTAAACCCGATTTTCCGAAAACCGACTTTTTGCATATGAATCCAATTCATATTGTAGACCAATCTCATATTTAAATCATATTTAAATATGTCTAAATTCTTCCACAAACCCGAATTTGAACGATTCAAATTCTTTTCTTTTCTTTTATATTGTTTCACGGCTTTATCCGAGCTAGCCAGGAGAACCGTAAGGACCTACAGATCATGAGCTCCAACGATACGAGATTATCCGGTCAAAACTCTTTCAACCGAACTAACCAACATTCGTTAACCCCCGGAGACTCCATTAAAGTCCAAGGGCTGCATTCTCCTCACTGTAGATATATTGTGTCCTGTTGATATAACTATCATCAGTAAGTCGATCCTTCACAGGTCGTTCGTAATCACAACGGGTCATTTATACCGTTTAACCTGATGGAGCGCTTGGCACGCAGCGGAAGCGATTTGGATCATAGACACTCTAATTTCATCAATTTAAACAAACGGAAACATGCAAAAGCAATGAAAAAGAGAAATTAGAACACATACCCTTGTCGTTCGAATTTCTTCAAATTTCACCGCGAGAAGCTCCTCACGAGCTCAACCAGCCTTCTCACGAAATCTTCGTGGACCACCCACGGTAGTCCCGCTATCCTCGGGCCGAGAAATGGAGTAGTGAGACTCCTTTTACAAAAGAAACGGAGGAAGAAGCTCACTGAATCAATTCAATAAAGAGAGCTGAGTTGAGGAAGCAGACGACGAAAATTCAAAATGAAATCTAATTTCAAAAATGAATTAACAACCCCAAAAGGCACTAACTCAACTTTTGAATTTCCTTTTTTTCTTTTTTTTTTTTAATTGATCTGATCTGATGATTCATATATACCGTGTATATATAAATCATACATGTGTCTTACATCTTGCATGTAAGACACACACATATATATATATATATATATATATATATTTATATATTATTATTATTAAAAATAATAATTATTATTTTATTAATTAAACTTTTTAATTAATAAAAAATATATAAATTAATTAATATTATTTAATTCAATATCAAATATTAATTAAATAATATAATTAAACCCGGTTTTCCGAAAACCGACTTTTTGCATATGAATCCAATTCATATTGTAGACCAATCTCATATTTAAATCATATTTAAATATGTCTAAATTCTTCCACAAACCCGAATTTGAACGATTCAAATTCTTTTCTTTTCTTTTATATTGTTTCACGGCTTTATCCGAGCTAGCCAAGAGAACCGTAAGGACCTACAGATCATGAGCTCCAACGATACGAGATTATCCGGTCAAAACTCTTTCAACCGAACTAACCAACATTCGTTAACCCCCGGAGACTCCATTAAAGTCCAAGAGCTGCATTCTCCTCACTGTAGATATATTGTGTCCTGTTGATATAACTATCATCAGTAAGTCGATCCTTCACAGGTTGTTCGTAATCACAACGGGTCATTTATACCGTTTAACCTGATGGAGCGCTTGGCACGCAGCGGAAGCGATTTGGATCATAGACACTCTAATTTCATCAATTTAAACAAACGGAAACATGCAAAAGCAATGAAAAAGAGAAATTAGAACACATACCCTTGTCGTTCGAATTTCTTCAAATTTCACCGCCAGAAGCTCCTCACGAGCTCAACGAGCCTTTTCACGAAATCTTCGTGGACCACCCACGGTAGTCCCGCTATCCTCGGGCCGAGAAACGGAGTAATGGGACTCCTTTTACAAAAGAAACGGAGGAAGAAGCTCACTGAATCAATTCAATACAGAGAGCTGAGTTGAGGAAGCAGACGACGGAAATTCAAAATGAAATCTAATTTCAAAAATGAATTAACAACCCCAAAAGGCACTAACTCAACTTTTGAATTTCCTTTTTTTTTTTTTTTTTAATTGATCTGATTTGATGATTCATATATACCGTGTATATATAAATCATACATGTGTCTTACATCTTGCATGTAAGACACATGTATATATATATATATATATATATATATACATATATATATATTTATATATTATTATTATTAAAAATAATAATAATTATTTTATTAATTAAACTTTTTAATTAATAAAAAATATATAAATTAATTAATATTATTTAATTCAATATCAAATATTGATTAAATAATATAATTAAACCCGGTTTTCCGAAAACCGACTTTTTGCATATGAATCCAATTCATATTGTAGACCAATCTCATATTTAAATCATATTTAAATATGTCCAAATTCTTCCACAAACCCGAATTTGAACGATTCAAATTCTTTTCTTTTCTTTTATATTGTTTCACGACTTTATCCGAGCTAGCAAGGAGAACCGTAAGGACCTACAGATCATGAGCTTCAACGATACGAGATTATCCGGTCAAAACTCTTTCAACCGAACTAACCAACATTCGTTAACCCCCTGTTACTCCACTAAAGTCCAAGGGCTGCACTCTCCTCACTGTTGATATATTGTGTCCTGTTGATATAACTATCATCAGTAAGTCGATCCTTCACAGGTCGTTCGTAATCACAACGGGTCATTTATACCGTTTAACCCTTGTATTATATCGTGTTCCTTAAGTACCACTGACACCTCTAATGAACAATTGATTTGTGGTCCAACCATCAAATCAGATTCCTCCCTGACCAGGAGAGGATGGGCCCATTGTTCAAGACCTGGAGTCAACACTTAAAGGAACAACCTCTTTACTAACCCTTAAAGCGGGTAGGAGTGAATTCCATCTCGCACAGCTATGTCCCCAGCCACTTATTCGATCTTATCCCCAAGATGGTAGGCTTATTGAGTCGACGATCTGGCCACTCTCACCCGTACAAGTCAAAGGATAAGGTCAAATAAACAAGAGTTCATAGTGAGCTCAGGATTGAGATCGAGTTACCTAAGTCATCATATGAAAAAACCGGTCTTTACAGTAAACGATGTAATAAAGAAAGAGCGATTTTATTTCTTGGTTCGGTCTTGTGCAAACTCATTGCACAGGACGCCCTCACTCACATGTCTCTACATGAAACGATTCGAATCACATCGTTTTGTACTATACAAAGTGAGCCGCGTCCAATAGTGTCCCCAGGATAAGGTACCCAGCCTTATCCCTATACTATAGGCCATTTTGGCTGTCTACTTGAACTTGATTCACATTCATGTCACACATGAAGTTCAAGTACTCATACTATCGCCATGGGTGTTAGTTATTGATATAGGTTAATACAAACACAATTCACTAAAATTCAATAACAACTTTATTGAAATAAAATATATACATTCAAACAGTTTACAAACTACGAGTTTTAGGACATAAAACCCAACAAACTCCCACTTGGACTAAAACGTCAGTGAAGTACATGCTGGTCGAGAGAACTAGAATATCAAATATCTAAAGTTTCTCCCACTGTCCTACTGAGCAGCTCGCAGCCCTAGACTTTTTAGGTGTCTCTCAAACACTTTAGCCGCGAGAGACTTAGTAAACGGATCAGCAATGTTGTGCTCCGAGGCTACCTGTGTGACGATCACATCTCCTCGTTGCACTATCTCCCTGATGAAATGATACTTCCGCTCAATATGTTTTTCACACTTATGGCTTCTAGGTTCTTTAGAATTTGCCACTGCACCGCTGTTATCACAATAAAGGGTGATTGGCAAGTTCATATTTGGAACAATTTCCAAATCTGTCAAGAACTTCCTAAGCCATACAGCTTCTTTCGCTGCTTCGCAAGCTGCGACATACTCAGCTTCCATGGTGGAGTCAGCAATACAACCTTGTTTTATACTCCTCCATACTATTGCTCCTCCGTTAAGAGTGAATACTGATCCTGATGTAGATTTCCTGGAATCTATATCAGTCTGAAAATCAGAGTCAGTGTATCCTGCAAGGATCAAATCCTTCGCGCCATACACAAGCACATAGTCTCTCGTTCTCCTAAGATACTTGAGGACGTGTTTAACGGCTGTTTAGTGATCATATCCTGGATTGGACTGGAACCTACTGACAATTCCTACTGCATAGCAGATGTCGGGTCTTGTACACAACATAGCGTACATGAGACTACCAACTGCAGATGCATAGGGAATTCGTCTCATATCCTCAACCTCTTGAGGTGTCTTAGGAGACTGCCTTAGACAAGTGAATTCCATGCCTAAAAGGCAGCGAACCTTTCTTGGAATTCTGCATCGAATATCTTGACAACACCTTGTCAATATAAGATGCTTGAGACAGCGCTAGCACTTTGTTCTTACGATTCCTTATGATCTGAATCCCTAGAACAAACTGAGCCTCTCCCAAATCTTTCATTTGGAATTGGGTCGCTAGCCAATCCTTAACGCCAGTTAGGAACCCTACATCATTCCCAATGAGTAGTATATCGTCTACGTACAAGACTAAGAAAGCTACAACAGTATTGACTACTTTCTTGTAAACACAAGGTTCGTCAATATTTTGTTCAAAGCCATAAGATTTGATCGCCGTATCAAACCTTATATTCCAGGATCTAGATGCTTGCTTCAACCCATAAATGGATCGATTAAGCTTGCAAACCTTTTGCTCTTGACTCTGAAGTATGAATCCCTCTGGTTTAGCCATATAGATACTCTCCTCAAGATTACCATTCAGAAAGGCAGTCTTGACATCCATTTGCCAGATTTCATAATCATAAAATGTAGCAATGGATAAGATTATTCTAATCGACTTTAACATGGCAACAGGAGAAAATGTTTCTTCATAGTCCACCCCTTCTCTTTGGGAATAACCTTTTGCCACAAGTCGAGCCTTAAAAGTTTGCACCTTACCGGCTTGGTCTCGTTTTCTCTTGTAGATCCACTTGCAACCGATAGGTCTTTCACTATCTGGTTGGTCTACAAGATCCCAGACCGAATTGAAGTACATAGACTCCATTTCGAGATCCATGGCTTTAAGCCACTGGTCCTTGTCTATATCATTCATTGCCTGTTTAAAGGTCAATGGATCCTCAACGCCATCATCAGGTATGACGACTTTAGTTTCAGACAAGCCGATGTAGCGGTCAGGCTGTCTTACATCCCTCCCACTGCGTCGAGGTTTTCTCAACTCTTGAGAAGGACCAGCCTGATCAACAACCTTTGTTGATCCGTCTGTAGCTTTCCTGGAAAATTCGGACAAAATAATTTTCTTCGACGGTTGATGATCTCTCATGTGATCTTCCTCTAAGAATGTGGCATTAGTCGATACTAGTACCTTGTTCTCATGAGGATCGTAAAATAGACCACCTTTCGTTTCCTTGGGGTAACCTACAAATAGGCACAATTTTGAACGATGTTCCAATTTCTTTGGATTGAGTACTAGCACATGTGCCGGACACCCCCAAATTCTGAAGTTACGTAAACTACCTTTACGCCCTCTCCATAACTCATAAGGTGTTTCAACACTCTTAGAGGGAACCATGTTCAAAATATATACCGCAGTCTCTACTGCATATCCCCAAAACGAACTAGGCAAATGAGCATAACTCATCATAGATCGAACCATGTCTAACAGGGTTCTATTTCTCCTCTCGGACACACCATTCTGCTGTGGTGTTCCTGGCGTTGAGAGTTGAGATACTATTCCATGTTCTATCATATAGTCATGGAATCTTAAATCCATATACTCTCCACCTCGATCTGATCGGAGTGTTTTTATCGATTTACCTAATGTGTTCTCAACCTCTGCCTTATACTCTTTGAACTTTTCAAGAGCTTCGGACTTATGATGCATTAGATAAAGATAACCGTACCTAGAATAATCATCAATGAAACTGATGAAATATTCATACCCTCCTCGTGCTTTGACATTCAAAGGACCGCAGAGATCCGAATGCACGATTTCTAGAGGTTCTTTGGACCTATGACCTTTTTCAGAAAAAGATCGTTTGGTCATTTTCCCCTCAAGACAAGACTCACATGGAGGTAAAGAGTTGTCCTCTAAACGATTTAGCAAACCAATTTTAACCAATCTCCCAATCCTATTGAGATTAATGTGACCTAGTCTTAAGTGCCAAAGATAAGTACTTGGAGAAAGTTTCTGCCTTTTAGTTTGAGTCTCAGTTGTTTTAAACATTTCAGTGTTCAAAATAGCTTTGGCTTCGGTTGGTCTTAACACATACAAGTTGTTTTCAAGTTTCGCAGAACAAATACGTACACCTCTTTTGCTAATGAACGCTTCATTATGAACAAAAGATACTTTATACAACTGTTCTAACAAACAAGATATAGATACAAGATTCCTCTTGAAGGTAGGAACCAGGAGTACATTTTCTAGTAAAATGAAACTATCTCTATACAACAACTTTACAGCTCTCACTGCTTTAGCTGAGACAACCTCTCCAGTTCCAACTCTGAGAGTTATCTCACTGTAGATATATTGTGTCCTATTGATATAACTATCATCAGTAAGTCGATCCTTCACAGGTCGTTCGTAATCACAACGGGTCATTTATACCGTTTAACCCTTGTATTATATCTTGTTCCTTAAGTACCACTGACACCTCTAATGAACAATTGATTTGTGGTCCAACCATCAAATCAGATTCCTCCCTGACCAGGAGAGGATGGGCCCATTGTTCAAGACCTGGAGTCAACACTTAAAGGAACAACCTCTCTACTAACCCTTAAAGCGGGTATGAGTGAATTCCATCTCGCACAGCTATGTCCCCAGCCACTTATTCGATCTTATCCCCAAGATGGTAGGCTTATTGAGTCGGCGATCTGGCCACTCTCACCCGTACAAGTCAAAGGATAAGGTCAAATAAACAGGAGTTCATAGTGAGCTCAGGATTGAGATCGAGTTACCTAAGTCATCATATGAAAAAACCGGTCTTTACAGTAAACGGTGTTATAAAGAAAGAGCGATTTTATTTCTTGGTTCGGTCTTGTGCAAACTCATTGCACAGGACGCCCTCACTCACATGTCTCTACATGAAACGATTCGAATCACATCGTTTTGTACTATACAAAGTGAGCCGCGTCCAATAGTGTCCCCATGATAAGGTACCCAGCCTTATCCCTATACTATAGACCATTTTGGCTGTCTACTTGAACTTGATTCACATTCATGTCACACATGAAGTTCAAGTACTCATACTATCGCCATGGGTGTTAGTTATTGGTATAGGTTAATACAAACACAATTCACTAAAATTCAATAACAACTTTATTGAAATAAAATATATACATTCAAACAGTTTACAAACTACGAGTTTTAGGACATAAAACCCAACAGTATCCCAACATTGAAACAAACGTGGTAAGTCAGAAGGCTATTAACGAGGCCACACCACAAATTTGTAAACATGCCAAGACAATGTACAAGTAGTATGACATCATACCCTATTCATATAGTAGTTGTCGATGCTAAAATTCGGACAGAAAAAGTTGTTAACCTTCGCGTGACTTCAATTGTAGAATTTATAGACTTGAGGGACGAGATGACCTGCAAAACAAAGATTAAAAATACATCGATGTGGTGCCTACCACGATAACTTTGATGCTTAAGTTAGAATCAGAGCTTTTATACTAGCAAGCTTAGTATTTAGTGAGTGGACCAGAATGAACTTACTTTCTCCTTGAGATTGAGCGATATTTATAATGACTTTTAGAGATTTTTCCTTCTCTTCCTAGGTTTAACCTAGGAAGACTCCCCTAGGCACGTTCAAATTCCTTTGGCCTATATAGGGCATAGAGTCGACCTCGCTCTGGTCGACCATAAGCGTTGGGCCTTTGACTCATGGTGTGTTTCATCTAGGGCCTGATTTGGGCCTTGAGCTGGAATGACCTTGTAAGGGGGAGGGGGTGGTTCCGACAACACATGCATCTATGAAAAATATTTATAGGTCATGTCAGCCTGAACACCTATGACCACAGACTGAGTGGAACGGGGACTAGCCCCATGGACCCGAAAGTTACACTCCTTCCAGATATGGCAAATGGTCATACACCAGACAAGCCTCCAAACCCGATGGCTCCGCCAAGAACCCCGCCTGACGCAACAAACCCACTCCAACTCCGTAGATCAGTATGCAATCCTAGCTTCCTAAAGGGGCACTCAAAGAAAATGTGGTCCCGAGTCTCCACGAAATCCGGACACAAGACACAAGTAGTAGGAACCAGTTGATCCTAGGCATTTTATGGCGTAACTCGTGTACCATGGACACGAGTTTTATGACGTGTCAATTGCTAGCATGAAACTTGTGTACCATGTACACGAGTTTTGTAAACAACTCGCGTACATGATACACGATTTTGATTATATATATTCAAATTTTTAATTAAGTGAGGTGGTCATAACTCGTGTCCATGGTACACGATTTACCCCGCATCGTGTCCAATGGACAAGAGTTAACCTGGACACTACCATGGACACAATTTAGCAAACTCGTGTTCATGGTAAACGATTTAGGTACCCTATTTTTTGTAAATACTTCGAAAACTACTCTATATTAATATAAAAAATCCTTGTTTCTATTTATTATATTCCAATATTAGATAATTATTTCATGTTTTTAAAATAATTATTTAACATTTTTAGTACTTTATTGAATAAACTCAAATAATTATTTAGTCTTGTATTGGTATGTGATTTATCCTTAAATTCTTCTCGTTATAATTTTATTTAAATTTAACTATTTTATAAAAGTTATGTTTTAAAATTTAAAGATTACTAGTTGTTTACCATGTGCACGTGTAATAATTTGAGTAAAACATACTTCAAGAAAAAGTGAATGTACTATAAATTCACAATTACTTAATTTAAATTTTATACATTCTTATATTTGTTTTCTATTTCTCTGATTTTTTATTTGTAATCGGACTAATTTTAATATAATATAATTTTGTATTAAAATATCATTTTTCAAATAGTATAACATATCTATATATATATATATATATATAAAAAAAAAAAAAAAATGTGGGACGCTAGTATTGCTAACGAAATTAGAAAATAAAAAAGGAAAAAAAAAATAGGTGATACCTGAAAAAGATGGAGGAGATGGAGTTGAAAAAAAATTGAAAGTATAATTTAGCCAAATTTATTTATATTCAAATCCTAATTTGGTACTTAAAAAAAAAAAAAAATTGTCGATTCCGAACATTGCTCAATTTTCATAAGGTTATACCTTGACTATGGTTCGAAAACCTGATCTCTTGGTCAATAGTTCATACATTATATCGATTGCACAATTTAAAATGAAAGGGTAAAAAACAACAAAAACTATACACGATGGACTTTAATTATTTAAAAAAATAAATACACGCCCAGTGGGATTCGAACCCACAATCGCTTGATTAGAAGTCAAGCGCCTTATCCATTAGGCCATGGGCGCTTATTTGATTTAAAAACAATTCATCGTTATTACAAGGGGTTCAATCCATTGAATTTGAAATTTGGCCCAACAATCACAACATAGTTTGTTTGAAATTTTTGAATTAATCGAGTTTATTTTATTGGAATTTGAATAGTAAAGTTTTAAAAAAATACATTAAAATAATCTCACAATTCATTGTCGTTAAAAAAAACAAATTCATAAATCTCTTCTTGAAGTTCAGAAGGTTGATTATGTTCGAGTTGTGTAGTGTAGTCTCTCGCTTCCTAAGTATAGATTCATCATTTGGCAGATGGTGAATTCTCAGTTGTTGACCAAAGATAAACTTCAAATGTTGCAAATCTCCATTGCTTCCCCGTATTGCTCGGTATGTACTGATTTTTTTAGAGAGTCATGATCATTTATTCTTTGTCTGCATTTTCTCTGTTGCGTTATTACGTATGGTCTATGGATGGCTGAGTTACACAATATGACCCTCGATTTTTTTTCTGATTGGAAGTGTTGGATTGGACAACTAGGGTCTGATTTACAACATCAGGTGTTGTCTTCTGGCGATGTTGCAGTTGCAGTTGCAGTTGTCTATTTCATTTGGTGCAACCCAAATTTGTGTGTTTTTAGCAAAAATCTTATACTATTAAGTTCATTAATATTTTGATTAAGCAGGGCATTAAAAGGTAGAAAAAAGTTGACCACTAGAGATAAGGTTCTTGCTAATGTTGTAACAAATTAGTAAGTTTATGTCTTGGTTTGTGAGTTATGTTAAAGAGTTTTGTAGAACATATTTTCTGTTATATTCTGTTATTGAGAATGGCCAAAGCCATGGGTATATATACAGTCCTACAGTTCATATCTTGTAGGGAAGACTAACCACACCTTTATTCTAGGAAACAGAAAGCTAAATATAGAAGATAAAGTGCTGACTTGAAAATATAGTCATAGTATATACAACCATATACAGCGAGATTTACGGGTAGACGGGTAGATCCCGATATATACGGCGCCTCCTCTAATACTCCCCCTCAAGTTGGAGCATGTAGATTACAGATGCCCAACTTGCGAAGAAGAAGTGAAAATTGTGTTTTACCAAGAGTTTTGGTTAAAAAATCTGCCAGCTGTGCACCCGTCCGAACATGAGACGTCGAAATCGTACCATCTTGCACAGCGTCACGAACAAAGTGGCAATCCATTTCAATATGCTTCGTTCGTTCATGGAAAACCGGATTAGCTTCTATATAAAGAGCGGCTTGACTATCACAAAATAATTTCATGGGACGCACATGTTGTATCCCAAAACAAGCCAAAAGGGATTTCAACCATTTTAACTCACATGTAGTAGTGACCATAGATCTATACTCGGCCTCCGCCGAAGAACGAGAAATAGTTGGTTGTTTTTTTCGTTTTCCAAGACACAGGAGAAGAACCTAATAAGACCATGTGACCTGTCAATGATTTTCGTGTTAGTGGACAACTCGCCCAATCACTATCACAAAAAGCATATAGCTGAAGGTCATTCTCTTCTCGCAGTAGAATGCCCTGGCCAGGACAACCTTTCAAATACAGCAAAACTCTCAAAGCTGCATCCCAATGCTCAACACGAGGATCACCCATGAACTGAGCTAGTATATGCACAGAATAACAGAGTTCAGGTCGTGTAATCGTCAGGTATATAAGGCGACCTACAAGTCGCCGATACTTCTCTGGATCATCAATGTTGGCACCATTGATTGTGGCAAGATGATGATTCTGCTCCATTGGTGTAGATACAGGGCGTGCTCCAAGTAAGTCCGCTTCACTGATAATGTCAAGAACATATTTGCGTTGGGAAATAAACAAATCGTCCTTCCCACGTGCTACTTCTATCCCAAGGAAATATTTGAGTATGCCCAAGTCTTTCATATGAAATCTATCGCTGATTTGTTGCTTGAATTTTGTAATTGCCAAAGAAGAAGAATTTGTAATGATAAGGTCATCGACATATACAAGAACATGTAAAGCAACACCATTCTTGGAATAGTTAAACAATGAGTAATCAACATAAGATTGTGTAAAACCAATCTCCTTTAGGGTCGTCGAGAGCTTAGCAAACCAATTCTGAGGCGCCTGTCGAAGTCCATACAAGGACTTATGCAATCGACATACTTTGTCAGGGGCACCGGAGTTAAGACCAGGAGGGAGTCGCATATATACCTCATCGACAAGATCTCCGTGTAGAAAAGCATTATGCACATCCATCTGGTGAAGCTCCCACTTTCGTGCCACTGCAATAGCTAGACATGTGTGAATCGTGACCATTTTTGCTACAGGAGCAAATGTTTCATTAAAGTTGAGTCCAACAATCTGACGATTCCCATATGCAACGAGACGCCCTTTTAATCGTTCAATCGCACCATCAGATCAATATTTTATTTTATAAACCCACATACAACCGATTGCTTTCTTTCCAGGTGGAAGATCCTTTAGAGTCCAAGTATTATTCCTTTTAAGTGCATCTATTTCATCTTGCATAGCCTTTCGCCAACCTGGATCCTTAACAGCCTCTTTAAAGGAGGTAGGTTCAGTTCCTGTAGTAATTGCTGCTAAAAAATGGGTGTGTTTTGCAGAAAATTTATCACAATTTACGTAATAAGCAATGGGAAAAGGAGTACCTGAGGACTTTGATGAATCATGAACAGATGATGTGACGGGTTTGGTAACACGGGCGGTGTTGGTGATGAAACCCTTGAGTCTACAAGAGGGTTTCTTTAGTCGATGACCTCGACTAGTTTCAGGCACAACAAGTTCAACTGTAGGTACTACATGTCCAATATCCAAGTCACTAACTGCAGGTGGCGTACATACCGGTATAGTCAGTGGTATATCTTCTAACATACTCGAAGACTCAACATTTCCCCGAGGTATATCTGTTGCCATACCCGAGGACTCAACATTGTCCATTTCTAAGACTTCGGCAATGCCCGAGGCATCCTTACTCCCATATGGTAAGACAATATTCTCAAGAAAAGCAACATTATCATAATACTTCGTATTTTCAGATGGATTATCAACATTATGCAAGGGGACATTTTCGGAGAAAGGAAATTTTTGTTCACAAAATACAACATCTCGCGATATAAAGAATACATTTTCTTCTAAGTCATACAAACGCCATCCCTTTTTACCAAACGGATACCCCAAAAACACACATCGTCGAGAACGAGAGTCAAACTTGTCCTTTATACGAGGCTGATTTTTGGCAAAACAAAGACATCCAAAGACACGAAGGACATCATACTTAGGAGGTGATGCAAAAAGAATTTCATGAGGTGTTTTATTATTGAGTAGTGGAGAAGGGGTACGGTTAATGACATAGGTTGCCGTCGGAACACTTTCCCCCCAAAAAGAAATAGGTAGATTAGCTTGAAAAAACAATGCCCGAGCCATATTAAGAATATGCCTATGTTTACGTTCTACTCGTCCATTTTGTTGTGGTGTATCAACACAAGAGGTTTGATGAAGAATACCATTGTCAGCATAAAATCTATGAAGACATGTGAATTCTTTTCCATTATCACTTCGAATAAGCTTAACACTCTTATCAAACTGAGTTTTAATCATGCGACAAAAATCCTTAAGGAGTTGGGGTACCTCAGATTTGACAGTCATCAAGTAAATTCATACAGCTCGAGAACAATCATCGACGATAGTTAAGAAATAACGAGCACCACTACTAGAAGACAAAGTTAATGGGCCCCATATATCGCAGTGGATTAAATCAAAAACATTTGTTGCTTTACTATTACTCAGAGAAAACACGCTTCTAGTTTGCTTGGCTCTTAAACAAATATCACAAGGTTCATGAATAACATTACCATCCTTATGTCCATGAGTTCCAATATTATCTGACAAAAAAGAGTCTATTTTGCGAGAAGGATGACCCAACCGTCGGTGCCACAATTCTCTTTTATCTCCCATTGTTGCTCGATACGCTTGAAATTGTCTCAAAGGCTGAAACCAATAAACCCCGTCACATTGCTCACCTGCTCCAATCAAAGTTCTCAATGCACGATCTTGTATGATGCAAAGCTTATCAGTAAAATTGACAAAATAAGATTGATCGACAAGCAAGTGAGACACGGACAAAAAATTGCAAGTAAGATCCGGAACATATAGTACATTATGTAGAACCATAGATTTATTGAAAGAAATTGTGCCTTCCTTGGTGGCAATGGTTTGTTTACCATTCGACAGTCCAACAGAAGTAGGAGCAACGTCAAATAATTGAGTAAATAATCCAACATTACCAGTCATGTGATTTGAGCATCCGGTGTCAATGATCCAGTCACTGGAAGAATCACTCTTACCACTCAATTTTCCGGTTAAAGAACACGTCTCTTTTGAAGTGTGAAGCATGTGCATAAGTGTAGCACACTGATCATCTGAGAGACCAGGAACACCACACCGATCTGAATCCTGAACGGGTGCCTGATCAATAGGTCGTAAAGTGGTTGTTGCGGTATACGTCCTTACCAACCTTCGGTCATACCCGACGACATTGGCTACTTGGCCGCAACACTCCTTCCTCCTCCCTCGTCCATAATTCCATCCGTCGGGAGGTTTGATTGTTCAGTCGTCCGCCATAATAAGATGACGACAGTCGGACTTCATAGGTTCGTCGTCAACCATAATAGGATAACGATAGTCATATGTCGTGGTTTCGTCGTCATTCATAACGAGATGACGATAATCAAATTTCGTTGTTTTATCGTTAGTCATAACGAAAAAATCGTAGTAGTCGTAGTCGAATTTCGTAGTGGAAAAATCAAAGATTACAATCGCTGCGGAGCGATAAATCGGTCGTCGTCTCCTCTCTTAGAGTCGCCGCCACCCTAGGGTCTAGTAGGGATTTTTTTTTTCTTTTTTTTCTTAGGATCTTTGCTCTGAACCACGAGCTCTGATACCATAAAGAGTTTTGTAGAACATATTTTCTGTTATATTTTGTTATTGAGAATGACCAAAGTCATGGGTATATATACAGTCCTACAGTTCATAGGAAGACTAACCACACCTTTATTCTAGGAAACAGAAAGCTAAATATAGAAGATAAAGTGCTGACTTGAAAATATAGTCATAGTATATACAACCATATACAACGAGATTTACGGGTAGACGGGTAGATCCCGATATATACGGCGCCTCCTCTAATATCTGTTGAGTTTTTTTGTAATGGCGTTGTTTGATAATGAGATTTTCTCCTTTTATTAAAAAATAAATAAATAATAATAATAATAATAATAATAATTGATTAAATTTAAAATTTGAATAGCAAAGTAATACCATATATATACCTACAATTGTTTTAATTAATTTGAATCGTCCTCACATGTCAACAAAAAAAAAAAAAAATTGAATCACCCTAACAACTTTATTTTTTCTTTTGAAATTTGAATCAAAAAGATTTTATTGGAATTTAAATGTGGTTTAAAAAAAAAAATATTATTCCTACCATCTTCTTCCTCTAATTCAAAAAAAAAAATAAACCCTAAAAAATAAACCCTAAAAAATAGGGCCACCATAGTAGAGAGAAGAAATATTTAGGACAAGAATCAATTTCTACACTCGAAGAGTGTATCAATTAAAATCTTAAACTAATAATTATATTCATTAAAATTCTAAACTTTCATATATCAATTTACCTCATCTATTAGAAAAATGTTAACTTTCACAAATGTGGAGACTTATAATTTATCAATTAAACACCTAAATGGTTATACGATTGATTCACTTAGGAAAGTTGAGGAGTTTAATTGCTAAAATTATAAGTGTTCACGTGTTTAAATTAACATTTTTTAAATAAAATCTAATCGAAAGTGTAAATTGATACACTACTTTGTTCATGGTTTAAATTAATACAATTATTAGTTTAAAATTTTAATTAATACAACCCCAAAGTTTAAGAGTATAAATTGATTTTCCCAAATATTTATATACGAAAATTAGTGGAAAATTAGTGGAAGACTTAAGAATTAAGAAGGAGGGTGCGTGGTTAGAGGAAGGATTTTAGAAAATGGATCTCAAGACAGAAATTGGTCATTGATCTGAAAACATAAATTTGAAAGTGAGGGATTCAATGAAAAACATAACATCTCACTCGCAGGAATAAGCAGAAAATAACTGAGAAATTAAAAGAAAAACATCTCACATAACAGTGTTTCCTATTTGTATGGCTTTCTTTTAATTTCTAATTTATTTTCTGCTTATTCCTGCGGTAAAAATGGGAGGTTTTTTTCCCCAACAAGTAGTATCAGAGTCATGCCCCTAACTTAGCCGTGTCGGAGGAATCCTCGGGTGCCGAACAAAGATATGGTGAGCCTGGTGAACCTCAAAGGTGTAGTCATTGGTGGAGATCTGTGGTTGCGCTCTATCGGAAGGCGATGTTCTTGGGTTGAGGAGTTGGCCTAGATAAGAGCTAGACGGATAGAGATGACGATTTGAGGGGAGACTCTGTGGTACTTCGTTCAATGTAACAAATAGAACATGCTCAAACAACGCAAATAATAAATATTAGGAAACATACTTTTGAAGTTCTAAATTTTCTTCGAGTTCTGCCGCACGTTTCTTCTCACAAACGCTTCGAACTTCTTCTCACGAACGTCCCGAGGACCACCTCCGGTAGTTCCACTATCCTCGGCGTCGAGCAACGGAGTTGTGGGACTCCGAAAATAAAAGAAAGGAAGAAGAAGAAGAAAAAATCTCCGAAGCCATAAATTATCAAAAACTCAAAATTTTAATTTTGAACTTTGTCAAATGTGTATCCCAAAGTACACTAGCCCATTAATATATATATATATATATATATATATATATATATATATATATATATATATAAACTAAACATATGTCTTACATGCATTTATGCAGGTAAGACATATAATGCATGTAAGACATATATATAATTATTATTATTTTAAAAATTAATTAAAACTTAATTAATTTTAAATAGTAATAAATATTTTTATTTATTAAACATTTTAATAAATAAAAATATATATATATATATATATTAATTAATTAATATTATTTAATTCAATATCAAATATTAATTAAATAATATGGTTAAACCTGATTTTTCGAAAATCGACTTTTTTGCACATGAATCCTATTCATGTTTTAGACAATTCTCATATTTAAATCATATTTAAATATTTTCATCATTCTTCCACAAACGGAATTTGAACAATTCAAAATCTTTTTTTTTCTTTTACTTTTTCTCTTATATTGTTGCACGACGTTATCCGAGCTAGCCAGGAGAACCTAAAGGACCTACAGATCATGAGCTCCAACGATACGAGATTATCCGGTCAAAATTCTTTTAACCGAACTAATCAATATTCGTTAACCCCCGGAGACTCCACTATAGTCTGAGGGCTGCACTCTCCTCACAGTAGATATATTTGTTGGGATTTATGCTCTAAAGCCTCGTAATTAGTTAATAATTATTTGATAATTATTTTATTATTATTATTTGCAATTTATAATATTCATTATATAAATAAAATCCAAGGTTATTAGTATAATCTTGAACTGTATGTAGTTGACATACGGGAGGATCATCTTCAAGTAATAACCTAAAGAGTCTATAGTATATGGATAAAGTTGGGTGCCTTATCCTGGTAACACTATTGATACGACCCAATTTATAATTGTTACAAATGATTTGATCCAAATCATTCATGTAGAGACATGTGAGTGGGGGTATCCTATACAATGAGTTTGTATAAGACTGGACCACGAAATATATAATCTCTCTTTATAAATCTGTTATTTGAGAAGATTAATATTTCATAGGATGATCATATGTGACTCGATCTTAATCTTGAGTGAGTTATGAACTCCTGCCTGTGAGGGCTCGTCTTTTGATTTGTATGGGTGAGAATGACCTTTATAGCCAATTCAATAAGCCTACCATTTTGAGGACTTGACCAAACAGGGAGCTGAGAACATAAGTTTCACAAGATGAAATTCACTCCTTCTCATATAGGGAAAGTAGATGAGTAGTTCCCTTAAGTGTTGATTTCAGGACTTGAACAATGGGGTCTCACCTTCTCACTGGCCCGAGAGGGACTTGGTCTATGGTTGGATCATAAACAAGTTGTTCATTAGAGAATCAATGATACTTAAGGTGTAAGATGTAATTACAGGGGTAAAACAGACTTTTGACCCAGCTGTAATGACGAACAACTCGTGAATGATCGACTTGCATGTAATGGTTATATCCATGGACACAACTTGTCCTACAATGCATAAGAATACAACTCTAGGCTTATAGTGGAGTGACCTAAAGTTAATGAATGAAAGTTAATTAATTAATGAGTTTAATTAATTAATTTTGTATCATTGGAACTTATAAATTTGTAGGTTCATAAGGTCCCCTTGCTAGCTCATAGTTACGGATCAATTTGGTTGAAAGAAAAATTTGAAATATTCAAATTAATATTTAATATATTTGATATATTAAATGTAGAAGGGAAAAATATATTTATTGTATTTGATACATTAAATATTAGAGGGAATGATTTATTTATTAGATACATTAATATTGAAAACTAAATATACATATGAAATTTGGATGAGATTTAAATTTGTTAAATGTATATTATAAAAGTTTAATTTTATGATATTTGAATGAGATTCAAATAAATATAAAATACATATTTTAATATAATAGGTATTAAAATGTATTTTATTAAATAAAATTAATTCCTAAAACTCCTATAAATAGGATATTTAGGTTTAACCATCATACGTTGGCCAAACACACTGCTCACCGGAGAGAATGGTTCTCTCATTTTTCAAAAAGCTCTCACAAGCCTGTGTTCGAGTCATAGGGAGGAAGATCTTCAAAGGTAACATATGCATAACCTCTAATTATTTTTCTAGATATAATGATATTTTTTCTTAGATATAGTGATATCTTTTTCTACTCAGATTGAAATATATATATGTATATTTTTTTTTTCTAATGAGATTGAGATATTCTTTCCTAATAAGATTGAGATATAGATATGTTTTCCTAATAAGATTGGGATATCTTTTAATAAGATAGATATGTTTTCCTAATAAGATTGGAATATATTTTTCCAATAAGATTTAGATATATTTTCTCAATAAGTATTAAGTTTATAATATTTTCATATTAGATATTTTCTAATAAGATTCATATATTTCCCAAATGATATTAGAATTTTTATTTCTTTAATTAAAAGATAATTTCATTCATTCTTTAAATAGTTTAAATATATGAATTTAGTTTATCTTTTATTCTAATAAGATTAAAATATATGATAATCTTTAATTTTGTTTTAAAGGGTTTAAAATTGTTAAAATTTCAAGATTATCCATAAGGTGATTTAGTTTTTTAATATGATTAAAAACATTGCTTAAAATCAACAAAAGCTATTTATTTAGTAATTAATAGTTAATAGATTAATGAATTTGAAATAAAAATTGACTATAAGAACCTTGTCAAATAAAGGTTACTCGGGTGAGGTACTTAAGTTGACTGAAAAGGAACACCTCTACCTGAGAATTGGTCTGGGGTTGAATTAGTCAAATTTTATTTTATTTCATTAAGCATGCTTATTAGTTTTAAATAGTTTAATATACTTGGTAATTCACATTAAAATCAATACAACCAACATAAGGGTTATGAAAGGTAGATTGAAAAACTTAGATAAATGAAATTAGCCTAATTTGTCTAAGTAATAGAAAACTCTATTTCAAAATACTTAATGGGAGAAAGACATATGTCAAGGTATACTACCGTCTCTATTATAGATTCACAAGGTGAGATTCATGCGGGGCCTCGCGACGGCTTTTGAACGCCCCCTACGGAAACTGTTTGCATGGGTCAATATCAGACTGAATCTCTAGAGAAAGTATTTTGAAAATAGTAAGTGGGAGAAGGAAATGTGTCAACATATCCTACGATCTCTATCATTAGTTCACAACGTGAGATTCATGTGGGGCCTCGCGGCTGTTTTTGGACCGTCCCCCTACAAAAGGTGTTTACATGAGTCAATATCAGGGTGAATCTCCTGATAATGATATGGTTGTAATTTTATTTTCAATACTTGACCTAACCTACGGCGGCACTTGTTGGGATAAAACTATAGAATCTAAAATGATGGGTTACACTTACAAAGATCTCATTAGGTTGTTAATGATTTTCTTGACCAAACTAATGGTAACTAAATGTTATAGAAATAAGAGTTATTTTGGGATAACACTTGGTTGAGATTGTCTCAGTTTAGTGAAGGAGCATTTGACCTACCCTACGACGACACTTGTTCTAACTCACTAAAGTATCATAGCATTCGAAATTAATGTTTTAGGGTTCATTTATCGTTTGTTTTCTAAGCTGAAATTGAATGAATATTGATTGCATGTTGTTAAATAATTTTTTTATATATATATTTCAATATTATGTTTATTTCTCTCAATTTTAATTTTCGTTACTAATTTGTCAAATTGAGAAAATAATATCACTTGGAAAAATAATGTTAACACTATATAATGACAGTGTAAATTTTTCATTAATTTGTCTTTATTGAGAAATGTTCTAAAAAACCTGTTGCCAATGCTAATCGAATTGTTCGTGAAACACATGATTAATAAATCAAGATAACGAGATGACTTACAAAAAATTTCTATTTGACATATTAGATGTCAAGCTAAGAAGATAAAGAACATGACAACAACATATGAGATATTGTTGAAGTCAATAAAATCTATATTTAGATATTTATCTAAATAATCTCAAAAATTAAGTATTACCAAAATCCAAGAAAAGAAATCATATGACTGTGGCTAAAAAAAAATAGTTTCTAAATTAGCAAAGTAATCATAATAAGAGGAATTTATGAAATACCTCTATAAAAAGAACATGGATAAAAGTAAATTTGATTTACTAGAATTTTGGTGGAAAATAATTTTTACCATCTAGATAGTAGATTCATATCCACTATTAATATTTGTTCTTCATTACATTTCAAATGTAATTCTTGGAAAATACTTAATTATGTAGAATGATCTCTACTTGTTGGCACCAGAAAACTCATCTCAATTGATGTATGAGAGACATTAAGATGTCCATAAAAAATAATTGTTACTTAATGCTGAATAGGATGTTTTTAGTACCATAGGAGAAATTCAATTTCTCTAACTTTATTACTAATAAAATGTTCATATAAGTATGAATATTTTAGTACTAGAGTTTTTATTTTCAAAACTGTTTGAAAAGTTCAGCTGAAAATAAGAACAATTTGTATGTGTTAAATTATTAACATATAAAATACTACACTGAGATATTCAGGATTATAGAATCTAGAATGTAAAGACAATTTATATTCTCCTAAAATATGATACTTGTCTTTGGCACTCAAGATTGATTCTGATCAATTTGAATAAAAAAAAGACTACTAAGAGATGATTCTCTAAATGTTAGAGTTAATTACTTTATATGTCTTAAGATATTGCCTTTCATGCAAGATAATCAATAGGCTTTTGTTGGAAAGGTCTACAAGCCAAAGAACACTGATGAATATTTCATCACTCTAGTTGATGATTATTCAAGGAATAAGTATCGCAACCTAATGCAACATAAGTCTGAATATTTTGAAAAGTTCAAGAAATATAAGACTCGAGTTGAAGGTCAATTAGGTAAATCTATCAAGACACTATGATCAGATCACAGTGAAAAATACAGGAACCTTACGTACTAAGACTAATTGATAGAAAGTGAGATTTTATCTCAACTCTAGCACAAAGTACAATTGTGTGAAAATTGTGTTGTAAGAGGAGAAACAAAGCCTTGTTAGACATGGTTAGAACAATAAAGAATACATGCTGAAACTTGAATATGTTCAATAGTGTTGAAAAGTTTGTTCCAAGTGAAACCACTAAATAGTTAACAAAAGTTGTTAACAATTTAATTACATTTAATAGTCAAATGGATCATAGTCATGAATTGGATAAGCCTCATCGTAGTTGGAGAGTTATGAGATGACCCGGCCGTTACAAGAGCTTATATGAAGCCTAAGTTTTCGTATTAGATGACAAAATGTAGGCTTCTTGACCTCAAAGTTGAAATGAGGCTCAATGACAAAGACTAGTAGACCAAACTCATAAATCTCGAGATAGAGTATATGTACTCATCTTTATCTAAAACTTGTAGATATTTTTTATGGGATAAAACTCATAGGTTATGAATATATCTACAAAAGTAAAAGATTTGTAAATAGAAAAGTACACCTTCAAGATAAGACTAATGGCAAATATAGTGTGAGAAAGTAAACATGAGTAATCTCTCTCATTTGTTGTCATACTAGAGTCTATAAGCATCTCCTAATTCATAGTTGCATATGAGATATGTCAAGTGAAAATTTAAGAAATCTTTTATGAAAAGAAATTTTAAAGAATGCATCTACAAATCAATTACATGAATTCATTTTCAAAAATCAAGAGCAAAAGGTTTGCAAGTAGTAAAGATTCATTTATGAAATGAATTTGATCACTAGATTTTTTAATGTAAGGTTGATAAAAGTATCAAAAACTATGACTTTAAATAAATATTAATGATATTGTATAGACAAGAAAATCATTAATTACTTAGTGGAGTTTTCTCATATTTTATGTGGATGACTTATTACTCATTGTGAATGATGTAAGATTTCAATCCAACATAAAATGTTGAGTACCTAACCAATTCCAAATGAAGGTTTTAAATTACTGGGTATGTCCTATAAATAGAGATTTCGAAGACAAAATGTTATTTATGTCTCACACATCTTATATTGACAAAATTGTTGTCAAGTATATGATGTAATACTTCAGAAATGATAATGTATCATTCTTATATGAAGTTTATCTTATCTAAGGAATAGTGTCATTTTCAGAATGTTGAGAACATAAGATTGATTATCTACGTTTGAGTGGGAGAAAATCTAATGTACACATGAGACATGACATTTGACAGTAAAATTGGTTAGCATATATTAGTTAACCCAATGGTATGACCATTGCGCGGAAAAATAAAAAACTGTTCCCAAAATATCTATGGATAAAATGAGAAATTATATTTTTGTGTATGAGGTTAAAGATTTGATCTTTACAAGATGCACTGGTCTTTCCAAAGATTTATGGAAATCTATGTTTACCCTAGATGATGGAGCATGATATGCAAGTTAAATGTTCTTGCTTATGAAGCAAAGAACTTGCATAGCTCAAATAATTTCTTATTGGTCTTAAAGATGTTCCAGATATAGTTAAGCCTAAAACATTTTATGTAATGACTAAACTTAAGAAACTTAGATAACATCAATATATAAGGTATCCTGCTGAGAGAGAAAGCATCGTGGTAGGACCAAGATAACTTTTAATTGACAGTCGTTTTGATCTATATAAAAAGACTTTACAGGCTAAAGTGTTTGAGAGTCACCTAGAATGTCTAAGATTATGAGACATGTTTCGTCTTCACTAGGAATAGTGGGAGAACATGTTGGGTGTAGAGTATGCCCTAGGATACATGTCTCACCGGCTTTAGTGCAAGTGGGAGATTGTTGGGATTTATGCCCTAAAGCCTCGTAATTAATTAATAATTATTTGATTATTATTATTTGTAATTTATAATATTCATTATATAAATAAAATTCAAGGTTATTAGTGTAATCTTGAATTGTATGTAGTTGACATACGGGAGGATCATGTTCAAGTAATAACCTAAAGGGTCTATAGTATATGGATAAGGTTGGGTGCAGGGCCGGATCCAAACATTGATGTTTGGGGGGCAAAAAAATTAGAGTATATAAATATTAAAAAAAGATCGCCAAAAGTCCAGAGGTTCGAATTCATACTCTCAAGTTATGTTGACATTAAAAAAAGTTATCAGTGTTAAGCATATGTGAGTATATCAAAGACTTACACACTAAGTTTAAATAAACTTAATATCATCATATAATTTTGTTCATCTCTATATTTAAAAAAATAAAAATAAAAAAATAAAAAGATTTAATGAGTCCCTAAACTATAAAAAGTTTTTAATGGGTCTCTGTACTTTCAATTTTGTTTCTAATGAATTTGTAGATTTTAAAAAATGTCAAATAAATACAAGGATATATTAGACTTAAACTTAAAAAATTGAGAATCAATTAAATACAAAATTGAAAGTTAAAAAATATATTGAACTCTTTTTAAGAGGTTCGTGGGTCTATTAAAAACAAAATTGAAAGTTCAAAAATTTATTAGACATTTTTAAAAAAAATTATTCAAGAAAAAACACCATATAATAACATGAATTTATTTCCAAAATTTATAAAAGGGTGTTAATATAGTCTAAATTACTTTTGAAAATGTTAATAAATAAACTAATACTAAGAGTTAATAGATTTTTTTTAAAGTATGAAGAATACTAAATTTAGATATTTGAAATTACAATGACTAAAATAATATATCTCAAAGTATAGATACTACAATGACATTTCAATTAAAAAAAATCTTATAAAAGTAAATACTAAAAAACAAAATAGGTCTTAATTATTTTTAAGAATGAAACTTATATATTTTTAAATATATATAAACAAAATATTAAAAGATAACAATTTTTTTTTAAAAAAATATACATATATAGAAATAAATGTAAAGCAAATAAATTATTGTTATGGTTGAGTTTTGAACTCAAACACATACCATGCACAATGACCACTGCAGCATAAGGAGATTTTGATAATTGGGGGAGGGGGGGGGGGGGGGGGGCAAAATGTATTTAAGAACAATAGTATATATATTTAAGGCATTATTTTTGCCTACGTGTATAAGAAAATAAAAAATTTGGGGGGAGTCGTGGCCCCCCTAGTCCCTTCAGAGGTTCGCCTCTGGTTGAGTGTCTTATCCTGGTAACACTATTGATACGACCCACTTTATAATTGTTACAAATGATTTGATCCAAATCATTCATGTAGAGACATGTGAGTGGGGATATCCTATACAATGAGTTTGTATAAGACCAAACCACAAAATATATAATCTCTCTTTATAAATTCGTTATTTGAGAAGATTAATATTTCATAAGATGATCATATGTGACTCGATCTTAATCTTGAGTGAGTTATGAACTCCTGCTTGTGAGGGCTCGTCCTTTGATTTGTATGGGTGAGAATGACCTTTATAGCCGATTCAATAAGCCTACCATTTTGGGGACTTGACCAAACAGGGAGCTGGGAACATAAGTTTCACAAGATGGAATTCACTCATTCTCATATAGGAAAAGTAGATGAGTAGTTCCCTTAAGTGCTGATTTCAGGACTTGAACAATGGGCCCCACCCTCTCACTGGCTCGAGAGGGACTTGGTTTATGGTTGGATCATAAACAAGTTGTTCATTAGCGAATCAATGATACTTAAGGTGTAAGATGCAATTACAGGGATAAAACGGACTTTTTACCCAGCTGTAATTACGAACAACTCGTGAAGAATCGACTTGCATGTAATGGTTATATCCATGGACACAACTTGTCCTACAGTGCATAAGAGTACAACTCTAGACCTATAGTGGAGTGACCTAGAGTTAATGAATGAAAGTTAATTAATTAATGAGTTTAATTATTTAATTTTATATCATTGAAACTTATAAATCTGTAGGTCCAAAAGGTCCCCTTGCTAGCTCATAGTAACACTAAAATGATCAATTTAGTTGAAAGAAAAATTTGAAATATTCAAATTAATATTTAATATATTTGATATATTAAATGGAGAAGCGAAAAATATATTTATTGTATTTGATACATTAAATATTAGAGGGAATGGTTTATGTATTTGATACATTAATATTGAAAACTATATATACATATGAAATTTGGATAAGATTCATATTGAAAACTACGTAAGCCTTGATCCCGTGTTCGAGTCATAGCGAGGAAGATCTCGTGGAAAAAGGAATACAAGATTGCTCTAATACCAATTGAAGGGAATGAACTCTTCAAACCCACGCAGCAGAAGCGTTTGGAATCGTTACTTTTAGTTTATTTAGAATTAAACTAAAAACAAGATTAAGCAAATATATTACCTTTGTACACCACAAATCTTCTTGTGTTCCTTTTTCACGAGATCTTCCTCGCTATGACTCGAACACGAGATCAAGGCTTGTGGGAGCCTGCTTTAAAGAATGTGAGATTTTGAGAGAACTATTCTCTACTAGGGAAATTGACTAGTGTGTTTTTTGCTAAACCTAAATGTCTTATTTATAATAAGGCTTTTAGGAATTAATTTTATTTTATAAAATACATATTTTAATATATAATATATTAAAATATGTATTTTATATTTATTTGAATCTTATTCAAATATTATAAAATTAATCTTTTATAATATACTTTAAACCAATTTGAATCTCATAAAAATAACATAGGTATATAGTTTTTAATATTAATGTATCATATACATAAACTATTTCCTCTAATATTTAATGTATCAAATACAATAAATATATTTTACTTTTCTTCATTTAATATATCAAATATATTAAATATTAATTTGAATATTTCAAATTTTTCTTTCAACTAAATTGATCATTTTAGTGTTACTATGAGCTAGCAAGGGGACCTGATGGACCTACAGATTTATAAGCTCCAATGATACAAAATTAATTAATTAAACTCTTTAATTAATTAACTTTCATTCATTAACTCCAAGTCACTCCACTATAGGCCTAGAGTTGCACTCTTATGCACTGTAGGACAAGTTGTGTCCATGGATATAACCATTACATGCAATTCGATCATTCACGAGTTGTTCGTAATTATAGTTGGGTCAAAAGTCCGTTTTACCCCTGTAATTACATCTTACACCTTAAGTACCATTGGTTCTCTAATGAACAACTTGTATATGATCCAACCATAAACCATGTCCCTCTCGGGCCAGTGAGAGGGTGGAGCCCCATTGTTCAAGTCCCAAAATCAGCACTTAAGGGAACTACTCATCTACTTTCCCTATATGAGAAGGAGTGAATTTCATCTTGTGAAACTTATGTTCCTAACTGCCTATTTGGTCAAGACCCCAAAATGATAGGCTTATTGAATCGGCTATAAAGGTCATTATCACCCATACAAATCAAAGGACGAGCCCTCACAGGTAGGAGTTCATAACTCACTCAGGATTAAGATCGAGTCACATATGATCATCCTGTGAAATCTTAATCTTCTCAAATAACGGATTTATAAAGAGAGATTATCTTATACAAACTCATTGTATAGGATACCCCCACTCACATGTCTCTACATGAATGATTTGGATCAAATAATTTGTAACAATTACAA
This sequence comes from Herpetospermum pedunculosum, assembly GCA_028017165.1. Lineage (NCBI taxonomy): Eukaryota > Viridiplantae > Streptophyta > Magnoliopsida > Cucurbitales > Cucurbitaceae > Herpetospermum > Herpetospermum pedunculosum. The sequence goes on from CM051527.1 coordinate 9,089,591, forward strand.
AGTGGGTCGTATCAATAGTGTTACCAGGATAAGACACCCAACCTTATCCATATACTATAGACCCTTTAGGTTATTACTTGAACATAATCCTCTCGTATGTCAACTACATACAGTTCAAGATTACACTAATAATCTTGGATTTTATATATATAATGAATATTAGAAATTGCAAAAAATAATAATCAAATAATTATAAAATAATTATTAATTAATTACGAGGCTTTAGTGCATAAATCCCAACAGTTCTTTCTCAACCTGTTTCTCAGCAAGGTATTTGGGGCAGTTGCGCTTCCAATGGTCATCTTCATTACAAAAGAAACATTTTCCTTTGTCTGAAGACTTTGCCTTGCGAACAGTAGGGGCTTTGCCCTTCCTCCCGTTTCTCTTCTTCTTCTAAATAATCTTATTACTTACAGAAGTCGATTCAGACTTACTCCCTGACCCTGACCCTCTCTGAAATTTCTTCGAAGTGGCAACATTTGCCTCATTCTCCTTTTCTTTAGAGGTACACAGAGACTGGTAAGTCAGAAGCTCATACAAGAGAGAAGTCGAGTTATATTTTATCTTATTCATAACCATATTGGTTCTGAAATTAAGGAAACTCTTCAGAAGAGATTCCAAGATAAAACTAACTTGACTTTTCTCATCGATGGAAGCACCGTTTACTTCCGCCGCATTAAAGTGGAACATCATGTTAAGGACATGTTCCCTAACAAAGGTATCCTCCACCATGCGAGAGTTGTAAACGAACTTGAGGGCTTCATAATGAAGTGATGAAGACGGCTGTCCACCATTGCTTGTAATGAAGACATGATTTCCCTCAAGGAAACCATAACCTCACACTATTTGCACAAGACATCAAATATGTTTGTCAAGATTTAGATTCGGGCTTTATCGTTAGCCCTAATCCATCCATCGATGTCTCACGAATCGTTCGTAAAGCGTTCAAGCCAGAAAGGGGAGGACATTCCTCCGTTAAGACAAACCACAGGTCGTCAAGAACAAGAATCGTATTCAAGTTCGACTTCCAAGTTCTGTAATTTTCTCCGATCAATTTGTCGTGAGCTAACAACTGTTTAAAATGAGCTCGACATGCTGAAAAGAATGTAAGTCTAATAGTGAAACAGTTTTAACCTATTTAAACCAATTAAAAGGTTTAACTGCAAATAAAGTACCCAAACTTTTCATTTACTTGCAACGGTACTTTAGTAAGTTAGGATGGTCATTACCGAAGGGTAGTCGAGCACCCCTTTACTAAATGCTAGCTCCAGAATAACTCATATTCCACTAGCATCTTAGTTATTGTTTTCGGTCTGAATTTACTAACTCCTTAGCAAATCCCATAAGTGTGACCCTTCATTTTTAGAATGCACAGGACGACCTCAACAGTGCATCCGAAGGGTATATCATTGTTGGGAATGGCCCTATGTTTCTTTATCCATAAATGGTGACTGAGATGTTCCAACCCCCATGAAACGGCCCTTCAAAGGGATTGGTGCCACTCTTGGGCACCTTGCAGGCGGAACATGAGAATCTCACGGTTCAATCCAATGGAGGAGACCGCAGGACGTACTTCCTTCTCCCACTTACTATAGACACTTACTCCATTCACCTTGCTATTGAAAGTTGCAAACACCATCCGAAGGGGGATGCCCTATTGAAATCACGAGGCCCTGCAAAATTCTCACGTTGTGAACTTTTAGGGAGTGAGTAGCAGGAGAGGGATATATCATATATTCCTTCTCAATACTTCTACTAAGCATCGTGGACGGTAAAGGGTAAATACTCAGGTTTTATCTGGTTAAGTAAATAAAACCTTAAGTCTAGGCAAACATTTTACCTGAGATGTCTAGGTTATAAACACTTTACTAATCGCACACCTCCCACGCTCATAAAGCCTGGTTAACTTTACTCAAGTACCGGGTTGTCCCCAGGTAGGAGGTGTTCCGTCAATTCATGTTCCTCCAACCTTTGACAGGATTTCACCGGGTGAGTTTCTCATAACCTTAGCATTTACGAGATATCGACCTATTCATCTAATGAAATTGATCGAACCATTTAACCCTAAATGAACATGCTCTTTATCTTTGTTATAGATTTTAAAAGTCTAAGTCAATTTTACAACGCTTGCAAAAACTAGACAACAACTTCTACATGCTTCTCAAACATGCATCATTAAGGCATGACGAGTTGAATATTCATAATCAATATAACACTTATATCGACTATGCTCTGAAACATACAACTCTTAATTCACAATCAATATAACACTTATATTGATTCTCTGAATTAATCATGCATAATATACATTATAACATTTATAACATACAAAATGCATCTAATGTTGGATGTTTTAATTTCATAATTAATATAACACATATATCAATTATTCTATTAAGCAAACAACAACTAATTCATGAATTAATATAACTCTTATATTAATTTCATAAGCTTGCTCCCCCGAACGCTTCAGTCAATTTCTCTTCGAGCTTCTCTTTGAACCGCCCAGAACGAGTTTGAACTTGCACCGAACACTTCGACGAGCTCAAAAGGGAAGGACTTTTCCCTCTGGGGGTAGGAAAATCATGATCGGGATAGCGGACCCAAAGCTATGGAACTTGGGTGTGGGTCTTTTGTCGAAATGGAATGGCCTTATCTTTTTATTTTTTCTTTTTCGTATTTTGACCAATTCAAAGTGAAAAATGGGGTTGCTCCCTCAGCAAAACTAGGATAAAGTTGCGCCAAAAGATCCCGATTCAAGATAAATTCATGAGGATGAAGAAATCGAATATGAAAAGAGAATCGGATTCTATTTGTACTGTATCTGAGATGAATCTTGGCCATTCGAGCTTCTTTCACAAAGAAACTTATATGGACTCTAATGACTCTAAAACCATACAGACTCTTCAACACACATTAAAGCCCATACATACTCAGGCAATTACAAATAAAGAAATAAAAAAAAACGACGTCAAAACCGATATTCACTTTAAACGCCAATTCATAAACAATTTCTATATTAAAATACCCACCAAGCATAAATTGATGCAAATTGAGTTGATCAAAAAATGCTCTGATACCAATTGATGGAACGTATCACATTGCGGAAACGATTTTGGATCGATGATACTCTAATTACATCAATTTAACAAATAGAAAACATGCTCAAACAACGGAAATAAGAAATAATAGAAAACATACCCTTGAAGTTCTAAATTTTCTTCGAGTTCCGCCACACGTTTCTCCTCACGGACGCTTCAAACTTCTTCTCACGAACGCCCCGAGGACCACCTCTGATAGTCCCGCTGTCCTCGGCATCGAGTAACGGAGTTGTGGGACTCCGAAAATAAAAGAAAAGAAAGGAAGAAGAAGAAGATGGAAGAAAAAAAAATCTCCGACGACAGAAACTATCAAAAACTCAAAACTTTGATTTTGAATTTCTTCTGTCAAATGTGTACCCCAAAGTACACTAGCCCATATATATATATATATATATATATATATATATATATATATATATATATATATATATATATATATATATATATATATATATATATATATAAACTAAACATATGTCTTGATGGAGCCCAACGGAAGCGACTCGGATCATTGGCACTTTAATTTCATCAATTTAGCTAAATAAGAAACATGCTCAAAGCTTTGAAATAAAAGGAATTAGAACACATACCTCTTGTAGTTCCAAGGACTTCTATTCCGATGCTCGAATCTCTTCACGAACCCTTCAAAGCTTCTCTCGAACTCTCCGAGAACCACCTCTGGTAGTCCCGCTATCCTCGGGTCGAGCAACGGAGTGGTGGGACTCCTTTACAAGAGAAAAAAATTGGAAGATGAAGATGGGAAGGTGAAAGTGATGAGGGTTTTGTGAGAAAAATCTAACACTTAGATTTCTAATTTCTCCAAGTAACATGAACTCTTCATCAACTCTCATCCAAATATTCAAACTCTTTGAAAATTCATCAACCTCAAACCATTTGACCTTCATCCAATTTATAGGCAATTCACATGCAACAAACTATTTGCTTAGCATGACACCTCAAATTGGATAAATTAGTCTTCACATAAGTGTTCAACAATTGATGAGTTTATGCATGTGGTTGGTGATTCACAATCCACTTCACAGCTTGGATAAACCCACTCAACTTGGATAAATCCACTTGACTTGAATAATTCCACCCAACTTGGATAATCCCACTGGTAATATTTTGTCATTTTAAAATTAATTCATAATTAGTTTTAATAAACAAAATAAATTTTAATTAATTAAACTTTTTAATTATTTAATATTATTATTTAATTCAATATCAAATATTAATTAAATAATAAGAATAATCTCGGTTTCTTAAACTGAATCATCACACATGAATTTCTATTCATGTTTTAGACCGATCTCATATTTAAATCATATTTAAATATGTCCATCATTCTTCCAAAAAACGAATTTGAATAAATTCAAATTCTTTTTCTCTCATATTGTTACACGGCTTAATCTGAGCTAGCTAGGAGAACCTAAAGGACCTACAGATCATGAGTTCCAACGATACGAGATTAACCGGCCAAACTCTTTAGCCAAGTTAACCAACATTCGTTAACCCCCGGAGACTCCACTAAAGTCCAAGGGTTGCACTCTCCTCACCGTAGATATATTTTTGTCCTCTTGATATAACCATCATCAGTAAGTCGATCCTTCACAGGTCGTTCGTAATTACAGCTGGGTCAAAATAATCGTTTTACCCCCGTAATTACATCTTGTTTCTTAAGTCCCACTGATCCTCTAATGAACTATTGGTTTGTGGTCCAACCTTCAAACTGATTGGTATGTGATCTCATCACTATACCAAGTCCCTCTCGGGCCAATGAGAGGGTGGGATCCCTAGTTCAAGACCCGGAGTCAACACTTAAGGGAACAACCTCTCTACTAATCCCTCAAGGCGGGTAGGAGTGAATTCCATCTCGTAGGACTATGTTCCCAGCTACCTACCCAGTCTTATCCCCAAGATGGTAGGCTTATTGAGTCGGCGAGATCTCGGGCCAGTCTCACCCATACAAGTCAAAGGATAATCCCGAATAAACAGGAGTTCATAGCGTGCTCAGGATTCATATCGAGTTACCTTGGTCATCATATGAAAAAGTCGGTCTTTACAGTAAACGGAGTTGTAGAGAAAGAGTGACTTTATTTCGCGGTTCAGTCTTATGCAAACTCATTGCATAGGACGCCCCCATTCACATGTCTCCACATGAACGATTTCGGATCACATCGACTATTCTGGCTATTACTCGAACTTGATCCACAATCATGTCGCCACATGAAGTTCAAGTATACATCATATAGCCATGGGTTCTTAGTTTATTGGAGTTAGGTTAAAAGTAAACACAAATCACTTTATTCAATAACAACTTTATTGCAAAATAGAATATATATTCAGTTTACAAACCACGAGTTTTAGGACATAAAATCCAACAAACCTCCACTTGGACTAAAACGCCAGTGGAGTATTACATGCTGGATGAGAAAACTATGTATATTTTGAAGGTTGGGGGTGGAGATGGTTGTCTGTTGGATTCATGTGTAGTTGTTGAGCAGGAGTATAGTTTAAATTTGAAGTGCTTTGGACTCTGTTTGCATGCTTTCTGATTATGATGATCTAGGAAATATTTTTAGAATCTTCGTATTTGCATGTATGGATAAGCATGAAGTTGTTTGCACTGATTGGGTTCATGTCAAAAAATTTAAAAAAAAAAAAACTGTTGCTCCCTTGTGTCGCAACGTCATCGCGACGCGGAGCGGCCGACGTCCTCTTTTAAGGGTTTTGGTTTAAAAAACAAAGAGATGGAGTCGCCACCAACCATTTTGGGTGTGATTGGTCACCTTAAAATAAAAACTAGTCTAAGAAAGCAGAAATTCAAGTTCGGGAGTCGGTTGAGTGTAGGGAAGGTGTTAGCACCCTACAACACCCGTTAAAACAGTAGCCAAAATTTGTCTTTATTATCCAATTAAATTTATTTAAAATGTCCTTAATTTGAGAAAAGAAAAAAAGAAATAATATTAAAAGAGAATGTCTCAACTAATCTTGCCTTAACTTTAAAATAAAATAAGGACTCGATTTGTGAGTGGAATCACCCTTCAATTTTGCCATTAGTTGCCTTAATCCCATAACGGGGATTACGCAATAAACAAATATTTTTTGAAAGATTTTTGAAATACTTTTGATTTTTTAAAATTAATTTGAAATTCATTTCAAACCAGTTTAAAATAAAAATAAAATTTCATGTTTTGGAAACCATTTTGAAAGTCAATTTAAAACATTTAAAAGAAAACTAATTCATTTGAAAATATTTTAAAACAAAACAATAATTTGAAATCCAGGTAAATTATAGATTTAGAAATAAATGAAAATCAAAATTTTAAAATTGTTCAAAAATCAATTTGACAAAATCGTTTAGAAAGGAATCGGAAATTAAATTAAAAATCTTTACTTCAAAAATTTAGTTTGCGACTTTATAAATGACACATAATGGCGTATTTAAAAATTAAAATCAATGGCAAAATGTAATTAACAAATACAAAATATAATTTAAAAAAAAAATAAATGAGTCCTAATATAAACCATGCTTGAAATTTCATATAAACCAAGAGGACATAATTGTAATTAAATTTAAAAAAACTTTAAAAATGAAATTGAAATTACATTACCCACGCGTGCCAAGATGATGAAGCCTAGCTCTTCAAGCTGCTGCCTGTGTATTCCACTGTTTCTTCACCTTGGAAGTCGCTGATGCCGTCGCCGAGGGATCTCGTCCGCCGTGGTTCGTTGGGTTCGCCGTCGTCTGAGGTTTCGTTGGCTCGCCGCCGTGGTTCGTTGGAGATGAGGAAGATGATGAATAGTATATCCTCGATTTGCGTACCTGAAAAATGGAAAAAAAAGAAAAAAAAAAGAGAAAGTGGAGTTTTGGAGGGAAATTTATTTTGATCAAAGAAAATGAACTTTGACTTCAAAATCACTCTTTTAAACTTCTCTAAAAAATCTAATTTATCGGTCTCTCTATGGCTTTTTCTCTGATCTCTCTCTTTTCTCTCTTTGGTCGGTATTTATAGATCGTTGGAAACTCCCACCAAAGGTAAAAATTGAAGTAAATTTATGATTCGATATTTTTCTCATTCAAAACTGATTTTTGACCATAAAATGAACAAATATTTTATACTCATAAATGAATATCAAATTTTAATCCAAAATGAATTAAATATTTTATACTCATAAATGAATATCAAATTTTAACCCAAAATGAATTAAATATTTTATACTCATAAATGAATATCAAAATTTTAGTCATAAAATGACTTAAGAATTTTATACTCATTAAGTATTAATCTTTATTGTCAAATTAGGTAAAAATCCTTCTCAAACAATTAAAACATTATTTTTGTTATTTTTCTCCAATTTCGAAATTAATTAAATACATAATAAAAAGTGAATTTACAACTTAAAAAGATTCAATCAAATATGATAAAAATAAATAAATAAGGTAAAAACATTAATAATAAACAAATGCCCGGACCAAATACGGTGTCTACAGCTTGCTCCCCTTTGTGTATCTTTGAAGAATTGAAAGGGTAGACAAAGGACGAAGACAACGTATTGGGAAGGTGAAAATTTGTTTATTATTAAAACGAAGACGGACCTGGGTTTACACCGGCTACGACCTCTAATCTTGGATTAGGGTTCGATTTAACCAACAAGGAAAAGAAACGGACCTGGGTTATGTCCACAGGCTTCGACCGCTAATGCTGGATTAGGGTTCGATTTAACCAACAAGGAAATGAAACGGAGGGTTATGTCCACAGGCTTCGACCGCTAATCTTGGATTAGGGTTCGATTTAACCAACCAGGAAAAAAGTAAAAGGCTGAGTGATAGATTTTGATTTTGGTTTTGGTTTTTTTATTTTAAATTTAAATGGGACAACGGTTTTTATTTCAAAACTTATTTGTTAAAATGAAAGATATTTTTTAAAACAGGGACTTCGTATTTCAGAAATTTGCTTTAAAGGGACGACCGTTTTTATTTCAAAACTTAGTCGTCAACATAAAAGACACTTTTAGAACAGAGATTTCGTATTTCAGAAATTTGTTTTAAAAGGGACAACGATTTTTATTTCAAAACTTATTTGTCAAACAAAAGACTCCTTTAAAACAGGGACTTCGTATTTCATAAATTTGCTTTAAAAGGGACAACGATTTTTATTTCAAAACTTAGTTGTCAAACAAAAGACTCTTTTAAAACAGGGACTTCGTATTTCAGAAATTTGCTTTAAAAGGGACAACGGTTTTTATTTCAAAACTTAGTTGTCAAACAAAAAACTCCTTTAAAACAGGGACTTCGTATTTCAGAAATTTGCTTTAAAGGGACGACGGTTTTTATTTCAAAATTTAGTCGTCAAATAAAGATTCCTTTTAAAACAGGGATTTCGTATTTCAGAAATTTGCTTTAAAATGGACAACGGTTTTTATTTCAAAACTTAGTTGTCAACAAAAGACTCCTTTAAAACAGAGACTCCGTATTTCAGAAATTTGCTTTAAAGGGACGACGGTTTTTATTTCAAAACTTAGTCGTCAACACAAAAGACACTTTTAAAACAGGGATTTCGTATTTCAGAAATTTGCTTTAAAAGGGACAACGGTTTTTTATTTCAAAACTTAGTTGTCAAACAAAAGACTCCTTTAAAACAGGGACTTCGTATTTCATAAATTTGCTTTAAAAGGGACAACGATTTTTATTTCAAAACTTAGTTGTCAAACAAAAGACTCTTTTAAAACAGGGACTTCGTATTTCAGAAATTTGCTTTAAAAGGGACAACGGTTTTTATTTCAAAACTTAGTTGTCAAACAAAAAACTCCTTTAAAACAGGGACTTCGTATTTTTGAAATTTGCTTTAAAGGGACGACGGTTTTTATTTCAAAACTTAGTCGTCAAATAAAGATTCCTTTTAAAACAGGGATTTCGTATTTCGGAAATTTGCTTTAAAATGGACAACGATTTTTATTTCAAAACTTAGTTGTCAACAAAAGACTCCTTTAAAACAGGGACTCCGTATTTCAGAAATTTGCTTTAAAGGGACGACGGTTTTTATTTCAAAACTTAGTCGTCAACACAAAAGACACTTTTAAAACAGGGATTTCGTATTTCAGAAATTTGCTTTAAAAGGGACAACGGTTTTTATTTCAAAACTTAGTTGTCAAACAAAAGACTCCTTTAAAACAGTGACTTCATATTTCAGAAATTTGCTTTAAAGGGACGACGGTTTTTATTTCAAAACTTAGTCGTCAACACAAAAGACACTTTTAAACAGGGATTTCGTATTTCAGAAATTTGCTTTAAAAGGGACAACGGTTTTTATTTCAAAACTTAGTTGTCAACAAAAACACTTTTAACACAGGGATTTCGTATTTCAGAAATTTGCTTCAAAAGGCACAACGGTTTTTATTTCAAAACTTAGTTGTCAACAAAAGACTCCTTTAAAACAGGGACTTCGTATTTCAGAAATTTGCTTTAAAAGGGACAACGGTTTTTATTTCAAAACTTAGTTGTCAACAAAAGACACTTTTAACACAGGGATTTCGTATTTCAGAAATTTGCTTTAAAATGGACAACGGTTTTTATTTCAAAACTTAGTTGTCAACAAAAGACTCCTTTAAAACAGAGACTCCGTATTTCAGAAATTTGCTTTAAAGGGACGACGATTTTTATTTCAAAACTTAGTCGTCAACACAAAAGATCCTTTAAAACAGGGACTTCGTATTTCAGAAATTTGCTTTAAAAGGGACAACGGTTTTTATTTCAAAACTTAGTTGTCAACAAAAGACACTTTTAACACATGGATTTCGTATTTCAGAAATTTGTTTTAAAAGGGACAACGGTTTTTATTTCAAAACTTAGTTGTCAACAAAAGACTCTTTAAAACAGGGACTTCGTATTTCAGAAATTTGCTTTAAAAGGGACAACGGTTTTTATTTCAAAACTTAGTTGTCAACAAAAGACACTTTTAACACAGGGATTTCGTATTTCAGAAATTTGCTTTAAAATGGACAACGGTTTTTATTTCAAAACTTAGTTGTCAACAAAAGACTCCTTTAAAACAGGGACTCCGTATTTCAGAAATTTGCTTTAAAGGAACGACGGTTTTTATTTCAAAACTTAGTCGTCAACACAAAAAACACTTTTAAAACAGGGATTTCGTATTTCATAAATTTGCTTTAAAAGGGACAACGGTTTTTATTTCAAAACTTAGTTGTCAACAAAAGACACTTTTAACACAGGGATTTCGTATTTCAGAAATTTGCTTTAAAAGGGACAACGGTTTTTATTTCAAAATTTAGTTGTCAACAAAAGACTCCTTTAAAACAGGGACTTCGTATTTCAGAAATTTGCTTTAAAAGGGACAACGGTTTTTATTTCAAAACTTAGTTGTCAACAAAAGACACTTTTAACACAGGGATTTCGTATTTCAGAAATTTGCTTTAAAATGGACAACGGTTTTTATTTCAAAACTTAGTTGTCAAAAATGAAACTTTTTTTTTAGAGATTTTTTAAAATGTTCTTTCGAAAACATTAAGACTTCATGAATATGAAGAAGACTGAAATGTATGAGTTATGAGATATGAGTTTGTCAAATGATGTGAAAACTAGAATGAATTGATGACTGAGTCTCAACAGAGAATGTGATGACATGCAAATGTAAAAATGTCAAATACAAATGGATTAATTTCGCCCATCGTTACGGTGAAACCTGCGTATGATAAGGTGTGCCTTCATTTGTTTTGGTTGGACTAATCAGATTGATTTTGAAAACGTGACGTATTGATGCATATGCACGCCAATAGTAGAAAAATGAATGTCATGAATGCAGTATGTATGCATGTGCATGCTGATGGTGGATTAAAAATGTCATGAATGCAACATGTATGCATGTACATGCCAATGGTAGATAAATGCAACATGGTATGCCTGATCTTTATCTAACCATGATATACGAGAAGGATTTTTGTTTTTTTGAGAAATAATGATGTAAATGATCTTAAATCGATTAACGAAATGTAAGATATGTGGAAATTATGACATCAAAATGATTTTCATGTTTAAGGAAAAATGATTATCCTTGTCTACTCTCATTGTTCTTGTTAGCTGATACTTAGTAATAAAGAATCAAAAAGAGACAATGTTGTCATCATTTTTTTTTTTTTTTTTTTTTTTTTTTGAATGAATGAATGAATGCTTTCACTGGAAAGGAATCATGTATGTCAATCGTAGATTACTCAACCATATTAGGGTTCGGTGGGTTTTTGAGAAGTGTCTCATGTGCTAGTTTAGAGAACTATCAAAGGTAGTTTCCAGTATTGAACATCTTACTTGATTAACTGCTTCATGATTTAGTCTTGTAATAGACACAATAATTTGAATACGAGTTTGAGTTCGAATTAAGCATAAAATGGTAAACAATACATGTTTTCTTCATAAGGAAGAAAAACAGAGGAGAATGTGGTCTTCAAATCTCCTGAACAATAAGAGATTGATTATAAATTTTTAATGTTCGAGTAAGAGATTGGAATATGATCCAATGGAAGACGAATGAAGTGACTTCAATTCTTTAGACGATAATTTTGAGAACATGAAGCAGCTCCTTAGGAAATCATCTCATGTATATATTCTCTTTCTTTGAGTAAGCTCGGAGTCATCGATTATCTCCACCTTGACATGGTCTGGTGTGACGAATATGAACGATTTTGCCCAAATGCGGCAAAGGTGAAGGCTTTGCCCAGTGTTGATTTGTAAGTGGTAGCTTCTTGATCTATTGATTGCACCAATCTCGTTTTTTTTTTTTTTTTTTAGATAGAGATGGTGCGATCAATTATTCCAGCTTGTTGATATCGACTTTACCCCAGTATTACAAAGATGAAGTCCTTGCTCCAGTTTGCAAAGATGAAGACTTTGCTCCAGTCTTTTTATGGTAGCGTTGTTCCAGTGTGGCAAAGACAAAAGTTTCGCTTCAGTTTGATGATAACTTTGCTCCAGTGTGGCAAAGACAGAGGCTTTGCTCCAGTTTTGTTGATGATGACTTTGCTCCAGTGTGTAAAGTTGAAAGAATTGTCTTAGTTTAGCGAAGATGGAGGCTTTGCCCCAATTGGTCGCCTTGCAAAGGAGATTTTTCAAGCCTTCTGGATGTAATTCTTTGATCTATTGATTGCACAAATCTTGCAACAATTTTTTTTTTTTTTTTTTTTTTTTTTTTTTTTTTAAAAAAAAGAAATTGTGCAATCAAATGCTCCAGCTGGCTGATGTTGATCTTGATCCCGGTGTGGATAGTGGTCTTGCTCCAGTGTGGAAAATGCGAAGACTTTGCTTTAACTTGGTACTGGTGGTCGTCTTGCTCCAGTATAGGAAATGCGAAGACTTTGCTCTCCTATGACAAAGACGGAAGTTTTGCTCAGTGTGGCAAAAACGAAGACTTTGCTCTAGTGTGGCAAAAACGAAGACTTTGCTCTAGTTTGTTGATAGTAGCTTTGCTCCAGTATGGCAAAGATGAAGGTTTTGCTCCAGTGTCACAAAGATGAAAATTTTGTCCCAGATTGGCGAAGATAGAGGTTTTGCCCAATTGGATACTTTGCAAAGGAGATTCCTAATCTATTGATTGCACAAATCTTGCGACATTTTTTTTTTTTTTTTTTTTTTTTTGCGCTCAACATTGCTTATTTTATTTAGCAAGAGATTGTGCAATCACATACACAAGATTGATGATATATGGTTACTCCTTTACAACTCTTGCAGTTCTTCTATGTCGTTTCTTTGTCTATGACCCCCGACACTGTGATGAAGATCCTTCAAGCAAAACTCATTGAATGAAGTTGAGATTTTGAGATAATTTCCAAAGTTGCTGACTCATTCGTGCTTAAAACTATTATCTCTAGTCTTGGAATCACTTTCAAATTTTTAGAAGAGAAATGACAAATGATAGGAATTGAAAGAAATGGAAATTTTGATCAAATGAAGTTGAATACGAGAAATGTATGAGAAATTACAAGTCTTAATTATGAAGCAGTAAATCATAAGAGTTTAATACTATTTCATTACATTTGAAGCTCTCTCGAATAATTTGGGATGTTTGCCATCTAAATAAATGTGGCAGGTTTAACAAAAGGGCTAGGTGGGTAGAGATGCACCATATAATGTAGATGGTGAGTTTGGTATGGATTTAAAGGTGGATCCACAAAATCAGGGTAAATTGCCTCAAAGTTTATGTGGCATGCAAGTTCAAGGTTTTACCGTGAGTAATTTTGGATTCTCACTACAAAATGGTGTTTACCTAGTGTGATTATTAGAACCTTGTTCGGGAGTGTACGTTTAACACATGAGAAATTTGAAGGTCAAAATAAAGCTCTCTCAATTTAGAGCTTAGCCCAACAATGAAGGTTGAGAGAGAAAGTCATAAAATGGTTGAGGTTTGACAATTTCTTTTATAAGAGTAGTGAAAGCACTCATTCCCTTTTTTTCTTTTTTCATTTTCTATTTTTTTCATTCCCTCCAAATGATGATTCAACATTTTTGCTCAAAATTCTTGTTAAGTTTTCAGCTAACATGAACGACCAAAGTAAACACAAGGGTAATCAAAGTTAACACAAAAATGTTTTTTTTTTTTTTTTTTAAATGATGTGATGAAGAATATGATAAAAATCGATAATGTTTTATGAAAAAACATGTGTGAGATGATATTATGGAATTGATAAATAACAAATATTTTTTTATTTTGATTTTTTTTATGTGAAATGAGATAATGATGCATGAGCATTTGTATCATGTGTGAGATAGAAGTGAAACTTGATTTTTGTGATGTATGCATGTGCATGATAACAAATGATTTTTTTTTTGTTTTGTTTTTTATATATATGCCTATGATATGATGAAAATAATGCATTAAATTTATTTTTTCTTTTGTAATTTTTTCATGATGTGATAACAAATATTTTTTGTTTTTTTATCTTTTGATGTATGCATGTGTGAGATGATGTGATGCGACTAACAAATAATTTTTTTTTTTTTAAATGTTATGACTTGACATGCAAAATTAGATAATGATGCATGAATATTTTTTTATTTTTTATGATGCATATATGAGATGACTTTATGCAACTAACAAATATATATTTTTTTTTTAAATGACATGCGAAATTAGATAATGATGCATGTATTTTTTATAATTTTATTTTTTTGTATGCATGTGTGAGATGATATGATGCAATTGATGATTTGACATGCAGAATAATGCATAAATTTTTTTTATGATGCACATATGACATGACTTTATGCATGAGATGTGTATGAATGATGTGCTATGCATTTTTTTGTTATTCAAATTTTTATTTTTTTAAATGGAAGAATATCATAGACTAAAATTTTAGAAGACAAGACTCAACACTTAATTTCAATGTTATAAAATAACAAATGAAATAACTTAAGTAAAAACACTTCATGCGCCTATACGGGGGCATTTACATCCCCTCGATGGTCGACACTACTCAATCTTAAAGTTTATTTCATGCGCCTATTCGGGGCATTTACATCCTCTCGATGGTCGACACTACTCATTTTTTTTTACTTTTATTATTTTAATTATATTTTTGTTTTTTGTGACAAGAAAATATTTTTTTAAAAAAAGATAATAATAATAATGAAACAAGAAAAAACAAATACATAAGACCTTTCATGCGCCAATACGGGGGCATTTAAATCCCCTCGAAGGTCGACACTACTAACTCTAATAATGAGTGAAAATTAAAATAAGACTTTTCATGCGCCTGTACGGGACATTGACAGTCCCATTGAAGGTCGACACTACTAAATCTTAAAAATATTTGATTTAAGCTAAATAGCACATGACTCTAAGTATGATTACTTACAACTTTTTTTTATTATGTTATTTTTAGATGTAGGAAAGAATCCTACATATATTTTTTAGAAAGAAAATATTTTTATCAAAGAGAACAAACGTAATAATTTTCTTTTCCTTTTGGGATTTTAGTATTTTGATTTTTTTGGATTTCTTTTTAGAAGAATGAAAATAAAGATTAACTTCAACCTAAAAAAAAAGATGCAACCATAAATGTGATGAAACAAAATGACCTCAGAATCCAATCAACAAATAATTAAAATGAACAAAATTACAAATGATGTGACGGTAAAATTCTAATCCTACAGGATAAAGGCCCCCAAATTAATTTGAATGCTAAGAATTAACAAATGAATTAACTTGAGCGAGAATCTTTCGTGCGCCTATACAGGGGCAATTATATTCCCTTGAAGGTCGACATTACTCGATACTCAATTCTAATCCTACAAGGTGTAGCCCGGGTAGGAGGCTTGTGGTTGTGTGTTGAATGCATGACAATGAAAAAAAAAAGAATTGTTATAAATAAGTTACAAAAAATAAATAGTACATAAATAAAATAAAACAAACCAAACAAAGGACCAACGAAGAAAATAAAATTGGATAATAAAAGATAAAATGTAATGGCCTGACCCTCTAAAAAAAGGTCCCCAGTGGAGTCGCCATGCTGTCGCAACGTCATCGCGACGCGGAGCGGCCGACGTCCTCTTTTAAGGGTTTTGGTTTAAAAAACAAAGAGATGGAGTCGCCACCAACCATTTTGGGTGTGATTGGTCACCTTAAAATAAAAACTAGTCTAAGAAAGCAGAAATTCAAGTTCGGGAGTCGGTTGAGTGTAGGGAAGGTGTTAGCACCCTACAACACCCGTTAAAACGGTAGCCAAAATTTGTCTTTATTATCCAATTAAATTTATTTAAAATGTCCTTAATTTGAGAAAAGAAAAAAAGAAATAATATTAAAAGAGAATGTCTCAACTAATCTTGCCTTAACTTTAAAATAAAATAAGGACTCGATTTGTGAGTGGAATCACCCTTCAATTTTGCCATTAGTTGCCTTAATCCCATAACGGGGATTACGCAATAAACAAATATTTTTTGAAAGATTTTTGAAATACTTTTGATTTTTTAAAATTAATTTGAAATTCATTTCAAACCAGTTTAAAATAAAAATAAAATTTCATGTTTTGGAAACCATTTTGAAAGTCAATTTAAAACATTTAAAAGAAAACTAATTCATTTGAAAATATTTTAAAACAAAACAATAATTTGAAATCCAGGTAAATTATAGATTTAGAAATAAATGAAAATCAAAATTTTAAAATTGTTCAAAAATCAATTTGACAAAATCGTTTAGAAAGGAATCGGAAATTAAATTAAAAATCTTTACTTCAAAAATTTAGTTTGCGACTTTATAAATGACACATAATGGCGTATTTAAAAATTAAAATCAATGGCAAAATGTAATTAACAAATACAAAATATAATTTAAAAAAAAAAAATGAGTCCTAATATAAACCATGCTTGAAATTTCATATAAACCAAGAGGACATAATTGTAATTAAACTTAAAAAAACTTTAAAAATGAAATTGAAATTACATTACCCACGCGTGCGAAGATGATGAAGCCTAGCTCTTCAAGCTGCTGCCTGTGTATTCCACTGTTTCTTCACCTTGGAAGTCGCTGATGCCGTCGCCGAGGGATCTCGTCCGCCGTGGTTCGTTGGGTTCGTCGCCGCCGTCGTCTGAGGTTTCGTTGGCTCGCCGCCGTGGTTCGTTGGAGATGAGGAAGATGATGAATAGTATATCCTCGATTTGCGTACCTGAAAAATGGAAAAAAAAGAAAAAAAAAGAGAAAGTGGAGTTTTGGAGGGAAATTTATTTTGATCAAAGAAAATGAACTTTGACTTCAAAATCACTCTTTTAAACTTCTCTAAAAAATCTAATTTATCGGTCTCTCTATGGCTGTTTCTCTGATCTCTCTCTTTTCTCTCTTTGGTCGGTATTTATAGATCGTTGGAAACTCCCACCAAAGGTAAAAATTGAAGTAAATTTATGATTCGATATTTTTCTCATTCAAAACTGATTTTTGACCATAAAATGAACAAATATTTTATACTCATAAATGAATATCAAATTTTAATCCAAAATGAATTAAATATTTTATACTCATAAATGAATATCAAATTTTAACCCAAAATGAATTAAATATTTTATACTCATAAATGAATATCAAAATTTTAGTCATAAAATGACTTAAGAATTTTATACTCATTAAGTATTAATCTTTATTGTCAAATTAAGTAAAAATCCTTCTCAAACAATTAAAACATTATTTTTGTTATTTTTCTCCAATTTCGAAATTAATTAAATACATAATAAAAAGTGAATTTACAACTTAAAAAGATTCAATCAAATATGATAAAAATAAATAAATAAGGTAAAAACATTAATAATAAACAAATGTCCGGACCAAATACGGTGTCTACACCTTGCATCTAAAGAGCACTTAGCAACTTCTCTTAGACTCCGTAGGCTTAGATTGACCGCATGTTGCATGAATTCTTGTTGCCACCCCGAAAGGCACCTCTAGGGAAGTTTGTTGCATGAGAGTTTGTAATAGGTTAATCGAGTTAGCAAAGCTATTAGCCTAATAAAAAATAAAAAATAAAAAACATGTTTGAAAATTTCTCCTGAGGCGCTCCTCCTTCTTAAATGTGCATTAAAGAAGTGAGAGTTAGTCCCTAAAATGTGAAGCTTAAGGCATAAGCTTGACATGTTAGGCTTCTCGGGGAAGAAAAAAAAGAAACAAAATAAAGTGTTGGGTTCAAAGAGCCAAAATAAAGAGTACAAAGTACTCAAAAGAAAAAGAATGAGAAAATGTTTTAGGCCTCTTAATTTGTTGTTCTCTCTGATGTGATTAAGCTATAGACTGTTCTTCAATGCTGAGCTTGCATGGTTTAGGAGAGGTTAACTATCACACACACACACGTAGGGGAGTAATAGTTAATTTTTGACATGTTCATTGATTAAGTGCATGCGATCGATTGGTTACTTGTGTATGTAAATGCCTTGATTCTTAAAGCATCGAGATTTGAGTTAGAAGCATGCATGTATAGTCCTTAGGAGCTAATTTAAAGTTTTCCTTGCTCGAGGACTAGCAAGATTTAGGTTGGGGGTTTTGAAGCACTCCAAAAGTGCTAATATGTAGCTCATCAGTCTTGCGAATTAAGTAATTAATTGTGTTTAATGTTTATATTTTGTGGAAATTAATTGCTTAGGGGTAAATCAGACCATTGCATTAATTAAGGGCTTAAAATAATATATTAGTGGAAAATAATGATTAATCGTTCTAAGCGTTTATACAATATAAATTAATTAATCAAATTTTATCCTAATTGGTAGAACGACTGGCCAGAGTTCGAGACCAGGAGAGGATAAATTTTTTGTTATTTTTCCTCAGGCATAGACCCTAGCGTCGAGACGCTGCATGTAGGGTCTCGACGCTACGACTGTATAAAACCCATTTTTTAGCGTTTTTTAGGTCATTCACTCTCGGGTTTGGCTTATTTTTTACGATTTCTCTCTCAAATTTTGGGGGTTTTCTCCTATTTTCTTCTATATCAAAGCAAAGACTTGTTGGATTTAGCTTGGTTTTCATCCCGAGCAAGTTAAGTGCTCTAATTTGAGGTTATGGGTTAAATTTGATACGATTCATGAGGGTTTAGACTTTAATTTCGAGCTTAGCATGACTGATTAGGCATTTACTCTCTCTTGCTTAATTTATGAATGTGTTAGATTGGTAGATTGACGATCTCGATTTCTAGCATGTTCTGACGTTATAGATTAGCGATGTTGTGTCTCTCCTAATCGCCTTAGTAACACAGAGGAGTAAAACAAATCGAAGTATCATTTTTGATGTTCTGAATGTTGATTGCTTTAGGGTTGTCGGGTAATCGCCTAGCATTTAGAGTGTCTAATTGAATGTTCGTCGTGAATTTCTAGTTACTACTTTAATTATTTTGGGGTTGATCATTCTGATTTAGTTAATAGCATCGTTTAATTAGAATTGAAAATTTTGATTAATATATATGTGGTCGGTTGCTTCAGGGTTGTCGGGCAACCGTTTATGTGTTTAATTATGCTTTTGCTAAGTATGTTTGAATCCCAATGAATCGAGTCGCATCAAGGTCAACCCCGACCCTTAAAATTAGGAGCACATGTAATTAGTTTTAATTTTCCGTTAGCTACTTTTATGCTTTTCTTTTATTTTACCGTTAGCAAATCCCCCATTTACTTTAATGTTTTATTTTATTATTTTCATAAAAAAAAAGGTAAATAAAAATTAATTAGGAGAAAATAATTTAGGTTCCCTGCGGATCGACCCGACTACCACATGTTTTTCTTTTCTTTTCGTTTCCTTGAGGTACCCTACAAATAGGCATAATTTTGAACGAACTTCCAATTTCTTTGGATTGGTCACTAGCACGTGTGTCGGATACCCACAAATCCTAAGTGACGTAAACTACCTTTACGCCCTCTCCATAACTCATAAGGTGTTTCTGAAACACTCTTAGATGGAACCATGTTCAAAATATACAGCAGCCTCTACTGTATATCTCCAAAACGAACTAGGCAGTTGAGCATAGCTCATCATAGATCGAACCATGTCTAATAGGGTTTTATTTCTCCTTTCGGATACACCGTTCTGCTGCGGTGTTCCAGGCGCTGAGAGTTGGGATACTATTCCATGTTCTGTCATATAGTCCTGGAATCTTAAATCCATATACTCTCCACATCGATCTGATCGGAGTGTTTTAATCGTTTTACTTAATGTGTTCTCAACCTCTGCCTTATACACCTTGAACTTTTCAAGAGCTTCAGACTTATGATGCATTAGGTAAAGATAGCCGTGATGGAGCGACTTGCGCAGTGGAAAGCGATTTTGGACCGATGATACTCTAATTTCATCAATTTAACAAATAGAAAAACATGCTCAAAAGACGGAAATAAGAAATTTAGAATACATACCCTTGTAGTTCCAAATTTCTCCAAGTTTCGTCGCTCGTTCCTTGTCACCAACTCTTTCGGCCTCTTCTCACGAACGCCACGAGGACCACCCCAGGTAGTCCCGCTATCCTCGGTGCCGAGCAACGAAGTTGTAGGACTCAGAAAGAAGAGAAAAAGAAAAAGAAAAGAAGAAGGAAGAAGAAGAGAGACGAAGGAGAGGGGGCTGAAGCTTCAAGTGCACAGAACTTCAAAGAAAAAAGAATCTCACAGAACTTTAAAAGTTTTCTCTCCTTTTTCATTTAAACGTGTGCCCCTCCCTCAACTTACTTCTTCACCAAATGGCCAAAAGCCCATATCTATACATTAGCCTTTTCTTAACACTTAAGAAAAGCCAAAAAATATATATATATATATATATATATATATATATATATATATATATATATATATATATAATAATTATTATTATTATTATTTAAAAATAATAATAATAATTTTATTTATTAAACATTTAATAAATAATATATATATATAATTATTAATTAAACAATTTAATTAATAATTATTATTTAATTCAATATCAAATATTAATTAAATAATAAGGTTAAACCCGGTTTTCCGAAAACTGACTTTTTGTACATGAATCGCATTCATGTTTTAGACCATTCTCATATTTAAATATGTCCATCCTCTTTTCAAAAACCGAATTTGAACAATTCAAACTCTTTTTCTTTTTAATTTTCTCTTATACTGTTGCACGGTGTTATCCGAGCTAGCCAGGAGAACCTAAAGGACCTACAGATCATGAGTTTCAATGATACGAGATTATCCGGTCAAAACTCTTTTAACCGAACTAATCAACATTCGTTAACCCCCGGAGACTCCACTATAGTCCGAGGGTTGCACTCTCCTCACTGTAGATATATTGTGTCCTCTTGATATAACCGTCATCGGTAAGTCCATCCTTCACAGGTTGTTCGTAATCACAGCTGAGTCATTTAAACCGCTTAACTCCTGCATTACATCTTGTTCCTTAAGTACCACTGACACCTCTAATGAACAATAGATTTGTTGTCCAACCATCAGATCAATATAACTCTCTCATCACATGAGAGTGTGAGCTCACATTGTTCAAGCCCCGAAGTCAGCTATTAAGGGAACAACCTATCTACTAACCCTAAAGAGCGGGTTAGGAGTGAACTCCAATCTTGCTACACTATGTCCCCAGCTACTTATTCGACTTTATCCTCAAGTTGGTAGGCTTATTGAGCGGGCGTTCCGCCACTCTCACCCGTACAAGTCAAAGGATACTTCCGAATAAACAGGAGTTCATAGCAAGCTCAGGATTAAGCTCGAGTTACCTAGGCCATCAAAGTGTATAAGTCAGTCTCAATCAGTAAACGGAGTTATAAAGAGAGAGTGACTTAATACGCGGTTCGATCTTGTGTAAACTTTTTACACAGGACGCCCTCACTTCTCACATCTCCATGTGGAACGATTCGGATCACATCGTTCTGTACAATACAAAGTGAGCCGCATCCAATAGTGTTACCAGGATAAGGTACCTAGCCTTATCCGTATACTATAGACCGTTTTGACTAACTACTTGAGTCTGATCCACAATCATGTCATACATGAGGCTCAAGTACTCATATTCAGCCAAGGGTGTTGGTCATTGGTATAAGTTAACGTAAACATGTTTCACTTTATTCCAGTAAACTCTTTTACTGAATAAAACTAATAACTCTTTATTCTAAATAGAATATTTACAAACCACGAGTTTTAGGACATAAAACCCAACAAGCCGTACCTAGAATAATCATCAATGAAGCTGATGAAATATTCATATTCTTCCCGTGCTTTAACATTCATCGGACCACAAAGGTCTGAATGTACAAGCTCTAGAGTTTCTTTGGACCTATGACCTTTTTCAGAAAAAGATCGTTTGGTCATCTTGCCCTCAAGACAAGACTCACATGGTAGTAAAGAGTTGTCCTCTAATTGATTTAGGAGACCACTCTTAACCAATCTCTCAATCCTATTGAGATTAATGTGGCCTAGTCTCAAGTGCCAAAGATAGATACTTGAAGAAAGTTTCTGCTTTTTTGTTTGAGTCTTAGCTGTTTTAAACATCTCGGTGTTCAAAATAGCTTTTGCCTCTGTTGGTCTTAACACATACAAGTTGTTTTCAAGTTTTGCAGAACATATATGTACACCTCTTTTGCTAATGAACGTTTCATTAAAATCAAAATATACTTTATACAAATGTTCAAGTAAACAAGAGATAGATACAAGGTTCTTTTTAAAGCTAGAAACCAACAGTACATTTTCAAGTAAAATGAAACTATCTCTATATAACAACTTGACAACTCCCACTGCCTTGGCTGAAACAACATCTCTTGTTCCAACCCTGAGAGTTATCTCACCTTCAGCAAGCAGCTGCCAGGAACTAATTTCCTGGAAATAAGAACAAACATGGTTAGTGGCTCCTGAATTCAGTATCCAAGCAGAACTATCATATTCCACTAAACATGTTTCAACAACGAGTAAATCATATTTACTTAGTTTTTTCTTCTCAGCTTTCCTCGCCAAGAGGGTATCATGATAGACCGATGAGGACGGTTGTCCAAACATCGTCTATAATGAATCCATGATCTCCTTAGCGGAGACCATTACCTCATGCTTTTTAGCTAACACATCAGATGTGTTGGCCAAGATGTAGACTCGGGCTTTATCATTAGCCATAGTCCATCTGTCAAATGCATCTCGAACAGTTCGAGTTGCAGACGAGCTAGGAGGGGGAGGACATTCCTCTGTTAAGACAAACCTAATATCATCGATAACAAGAATCGTATTCAAGTTTGATTTCCAGGTCGTGTAGTTATCGCTGTTTTTTTTTTTTTAGTACAGTGTAGTTATCGCTGTTTAGTTTATCAGAAGCTAGTAATTGGATAAACGAGCTAGACATGCTGAAAAAGAATAAATTCTATTAGTGAATTGATTTTAACCCATTTCATACATCCAAACAAGATTTTAGCAAAAGTAATTATGTACCCAAAAACTCATTATTAATTTGCAACGATACTTCAGTGAGTCAGAGCAACCGCTATCGAGGGGCAGTCAATCACTCCTTCACTGAACCAAGACATTCTTGATTAAATGTTAATACCAGAATAACTCATATTTCTATAGCACCTTAGTTATCGCTACTTCAGTCAAGAATCTACTAACAACTTAGTAATCCTTTGTAAGTGTGACCCGCCATTTTCAAAACTCAGAGGTCGGCCCCAACAGTGCAACCGAATGGAAATGTCAGAGTTTGGAATGGACCTAAGAGACCCTATCCATTTCTAGAGATTGAGTTGTTCCGACTCCAATGAAACGACCCTCCGAATGGACGGTGCTACTTTGGGCGACCAGTAGGCGGAACATGGGAATCTCACGGTTCAACCTAATGGAGGAGACCGCAGGATGTATTGACATACTTCCTTCTCCCACTTATTATAAATACTTTCTCCATTCACCTTGCTCTTGATTTATGCAAACACCATCCGAATGGGGATGCCCTATTGACATCACGAGGCCGAGCATAAATCTCACGGTGTGAACTTCACGGAGAGCGTAGGAGGAGATTGATATATCAAATATACCTTCTCAACACCACTACTAAGTATTTTAGAACGGTTTGGGTATACTTTTACTTAGGCATTATCCGGCTAAGACAATAAAACCTAAGTCTAGGTAGAACATACTTTTACCTAAGATGTTTAGGTGATAAACGCTTTATAACCTTACACCTCTCACGTGCATGCTCATAAAGCCGGGTTAACCTAACTCAAGTACCGGGTCGATCCCCAGGGAGGAGGTGTTCCGTAACCGTCATCTTAAATACCTCCAACCTTAGTATAGGATCTTACCGGGTGAGTTCTCTTGTAACCTTAGCTTTACAAGATATCGATCTATTTTAACTATTAAAACGAATCGATACTAAATTCCTAATCGCATTGGAATTCTTTAACCCTGAATGAGCATGCATTTATCTTTGTTATAGATTTTAAATGTCTATCTCATTTTACAACGCTTTATAAAACAAAGACATTCTATAACATGCTTCCTAAGCTAGAATATAACAATTACATTCATTTTATAACATGCTTCTCAAACAAGAATATAACAATTATATTCAACTAAGGCAACTATGTTGTATGTTTAATTTCACAATTAATATAACACTTATATCAATTACACTTTTAAACAAGCAACATCCAATTCATAAATTAATATAACACTTATATTAATTCTCATGAATTAAGCATGCATACTATAAAACATAACACTTATATTATACTTTCAATGCATGCAACATGCTTCCTATGGTGGGATTTGAAATCTATATGGCATATTTTATGCACATACAAGAGACTTTAATTAAAACATACATTCACAATGCATAATTAATTAAACACACTAAAGTGGACCGGTTTTGGCATCACGGGCAAGCAAGCAACTAAATTATTACAAGAATAATTCATAAACTATGTTGAGACGCTTTCGAACCCTTCGAACTGCCTCGAACCAGCTTAAAATTGCTTGAACCGGCCAAAAAACAACACCAAAAGCTTCAACAAAAACTGAACCGGTTCAAAACAGCAAACCCGTCTTCAACAGCTCGAAATCGGATCAAAACCAACCCGAACTGGACCAAACGAGCGCTGAACTGAACCGTCAGAGGGTGAAGAACCCGAAACCGGTCTGACTTTCAACGAACCAGACCGCGCGAGGACCGAACCGGACCGTTTCTTCCATCTTTCGCTGAACCCGTTTTGTGCTGGAATTTTGTAGAAAAAACACAGCATGTTGTTTTTTTCGACACCCGAGCTTCTGTCTTCGAATTAAAAGCTTATATGGACTCTAATGACTCCAAATTTTTTACAAACTCTTCTTCACACATTAAAGCCCATACACGCTCGGGAAATTACAAAACCAAGTACAAATAAAAGCTCAAAAAAATATGCCAAAACCGGAAAAACACTTTAGACGCATAGAAAAATAATTTCTAAAACAAATACCCACCGAGCTCAAATTGATGCAAATTGAGTGACCAAAAAAATGCTCTGATACCCATTGATGGAGCGCATGTAGCGCAGCGAAAGCGAGTCGGATCATTGGCACTTTAATTTCATCAATTTAGCTAAATAAGAAACATGCTCAAAGCCTTGAAATAAAAGGAATTAGAACACATACCTCTTGTAGTTCTAAGGACTTCTATTCCGATGCTCGAATCTCTTCACAAACCCTTCAAACCTTCTCTCGAACTCTCCGAGAACCACCTCCGGTAGTCCCGCTATCCTCGGGCCGAGCAACGGAGTGGTGGGACTCCTTTACAAGAGAAACAAATTGGAAGATGAAGATGGAAAGGTGAAAGTGATGAGGGTTTTGTGAGAAAAATCTTACACTTAGAGTTCTAATTTCTACAAGCAACATGAACTCTTCATCAACCCTCATCCAAATATTCAAACTCTTTGAAAATTCATCAACCATTTGAACTTCATCCAACTTATAGGCAATTCACATGCAACAAACTCTTTGCTTAGCATGACACCTCAAATTGGATGAATTAGTCTTCACACAAGTGTTCAACAATTGATGAGTTTATGCATGTTGTTGGTGATTCACAATCCACTTCACAACTTGGATAAACTCACTCAACTTGGATAATCTCACTTGTAATATTTTGTCATTTTAAAATTAATTCATAATTAATTTTAATAAACAAAATAAATTTTAATTAATTAAACTTTTTAATTAATTAATATTATTATTTAATTCAATATCAAATATTAATTAAATAATAAGACTAATCTCGATCAAACATCAATAGATTCATGTTTTAGACCGATCCTATATTTAAATCATATTTAAATATGTCCATCATTCTTCCAAAAAACGAATTTGAATAAATTCAAATTCTTTTTCTCTCATATTGTTACACGACTTAATCCGAGCTAGCAAGGAGAACCTATAGGACCTACAGATCATGAGCTCCAACGATACGAGATTAACCGGCCAAACTCTTTAGCCAAGTTAACCAACATTCGTTAACCCCCGGAGACTCCACTAAAGTCCAAGGGTTGCACTCTCCTCACCGTAGATATATTTTTGTCCTCTTGATATAACCATCATCAGTAAGTCGATCATTCACAGGTCGTTCGTAATTACAGTTGGGTCAAAATAACCGTTGTACCCCCGTAATTACATCTTGTTCCTTAAGTCTCACTAATCCTCTAATGAACTATTGGTTTGTGGTCCAACCACCAAACCGATTGGTATGGGATCTCATCACTATACCAAGTCCCTCTCGGGCCAATGAGAGGGTGAGATCCCTAGTTCAAGACCCGGAGTCAGCACTTAAGGCAACAACCTCTCTACTAATCCCACAAGGCGGGTAGGAGTGAATTCCATCTCGCAGGACTATGTTCCCAGCTACCTACCTGGTCTTATCCCCAAGATGGTAGGCTTATTGAGTCGGCGATCTCGGGCCACTCTCACCCATACAAGTCAAAGGATAAGCCCGAATAAACAGGAGTTCATAGCGTGCTCAGGATTCAGATCGAGTTACCTAGGTCATCATTTGAAATAGTCGGTCTTTACAGTAAACGAAGTTGTAAAGAAAGAGTGACTTTATTTCGCGGTTCAGTCTTATGCAAACTCATTGCATAGGACGCCCCCACTCACATGTGTCCACATGAAAGATTTCGGATCACATCGTTTGTACTATACAAAGTCGGTCGCGTCCAATAGTGTCCCCAAGATAAGGTACCCAACTTTATCCGTATACTATAGATTATTCTCGCTATTACTCGAACTTGATCCACAATCATGTCACCACATAAAGTTCAAGTATACATCATATAGCCATGGGTTCTTAGTTTATTGGAGTTAGGTTAAAAGTAAACACAAATCACTTTATTCAATAACAACTTACTGAATAAAACTCAATAACAACTTTATTGCAAAATAGAATATATATTCAGTTTACAAACCACGAGTTTTAGGACATAAAACCCAACATGTCTTACATGCACAATGCATGGAAGACATATATATATATATATATAATTATTATTATTTTAAAAATTAATTAAAAGTTAATTAATTTTAAATAATAATAAATATTTTTATTTATTAAACATTTTAATAAATATATATATATATATATATATATATATTAATTAAACTTTTTAATTAATTAATATTATTTAATTCAATATCAAATATTAATTAAATAATATGGCTAAACCCGGTTTTCCGAAAATCGACTTTTTTGCACATGAATCCTATTCATGTTTTAGATCATTCCCATATGTAAATCATATTTAAATATGTCCATCATTCTTCCACAAACGGAATTTAAACAATTCAAATTCCTTTTCTTATTCCTTTTCTCTTATATTGTTGCACGACGTTATCCGAGCTAGCCAGGAGAAACCTAAAGGACCTACAGATCATGAGCTCCAACGATACGAGATTATCCGGTCAAAACTCTTTTAACCGAACTAATCAACATTCGTTAACCTCTGAAGACTCCACTATAGTCCGAGGGCTGCATTCTCGTCACTATAGATATATTATGTCCTCTGATATAACTGTCACGGGCAAGTTGACCCTTCACAAGTTGTTCGTAATTACAGTTGGGTCATTTTAAACCGTTTAACCCTTGCATTATGTCTTGTTCCTTAAGTAACACTGACACCTCTAATGAACAATTGATATGTGGTCCAACCAACAGATCTATCAACTCTCTCGTCTCATCAGAGTGTGCGCGCTAATTGTTCAAGCCCTAAAGTCAGCTATTAAGGGAAGAACCTATCTACTAACCCTAAAGAGCGGGTTAGGAGTGAACTCCAATCTTGTTGTACTATGTCCCCAGCTACCTATTCGACTTTATCCCCAAGATGGTAGGCTTATTAAGTCAGCGCTTATGGGCCACTCTCACCCGTGCAAGTCAAAGGATACTTTCGAATAAGCAGGAGTACATAGCGAGCTCAGGATTAAGATCGAGTTACCTAGGTCATCATATGAAAATGTCGGTCTCATCAGTAAACGATGTTATAAAGAGAGAGCGACATATTTCGCGGTTCGGACTTATGCAAACTCTTTCACATGACGCCCTCACTCGCATATCTCCATGTGAAACGATTCAGATCACATCATTTTGTACAATACAAAGTGAGCCGCATCCAATAGTGTTACCAGGATAAGGTACCCAGTTTTATCCGTATACTATAGACCGTTTTGACTGACTACTTGAGCATGATCCACAATCATGTCATACATGAAGCTCAAGTACTCATATTCAGCCATGGGTGTTGGTCATTGTTATAGGTTAACCTAAACACATTTCACTTTATTCCAGTAAATTCTTTTACTGAATAAAACTAGTAACTCTTTATTCTAAATAGAACATTTACAAACATAACAGTTTACAAACCACGAGTTTTAGAACATAAAACCCAACAAGTAGAATCTTATATTACAATGTAAATAAGATAGTTATTGGCCATACTAGAACATGGAAAAATAAAAGAAGACATTGGAACATAATTTCCATAATATAAAAGCAAGAACAAAGAAGATGGTAAATTATCCAACCAAAAAGAAAAAAATACAATTAATTATTTTGGGAAGGTTGGGTTGTTTTTTTTCTTATTTGTTGAATTATACCTAGGAGGGGCTTAAGAGGATAAACTTTATTTCCACATTTTGTCCCTTACTCTTTTACTTAGTCTCAATTTTAATTTACCTTGTAATGTAATTTGTCTATTTTAACATTTTTTCCACACACCACGATTCATTCGCCAAAAAAAAAAAAACTCTTTCATTATCAGCATTTAATCTTTCATCTTATACCTTAAATGCTAAAAAAAAATTGCCATTCAATGACATAGAGAAATGGAAAGATGAATAGAGATTACAATGCATTCAAATTGAGTAAATGAAATGAGGAGATGGTTGACAACAAGAGTATAGTTCCACGACATGATGTATTGTCTAGTGACCATGAGGTTCTAGATTCAATCCCCCACCCCAACATATTGTCAAAAACAAGAAAAACGGGGAGATGGAAGGATATACAATGCAATCGTTTAGATAGAATTTGTTTGAATTTTATTAATTTAAGTTTAACCATTTAAATAATTAGATTTTGTTTTCCAAGGAGGAAAAAGGGGAGGGACTAGAAACAAGGTTCAAAATCTCAAAATCTCGTTAGGCATCTTCTCGCTCTCTTTGTCGATGGAGAGGATAGAGAGATTGAAGCATGGTCTGGTTTGATACGCCATCTACAAACGACCAAGATCCTAGAGAATGACAGAGTTGTTTAAAAAATGATAAGTTTTGTTGTTTTTATGGTCAATTCATCAAGCAACCCTCCAAATGATGAAAGAGGATCCACCCGTTTGCAATCGACGATTTGGAATGGGATGAATTGGGTTGTAACGATGAAAGCATAGATCTCCAATGGGCTATGTGATTTTGTCTCTATTCTTTGCCTGGGTTTTTTTTCCCATCTGGCCTTCCTCTGTTTCGAGTCTTTTCACTCTTCCTCTCTTACAGTCGCTATTTGTTTTCCAAGGAGGAAAAAGGGGAGGGACTAGAAACAAGGTTCAAAATCTCGTTAGGCATCTTCACGCTCTATTTGTCGATGGAGAGGATAGAGAGATTGAAGCATAGTCTGGTTTGATATGCCTTCTACAAACAACCAAGATCCAAGAGAATGACAGAGTTGTTTAAAAAATGAGAAGTTTTGTTGTTTTTATGGTCAATTCATCGAGCAACCCTCCAAATGATGAAAGAGGATCCACCCATTTGCAATCGACGATTTAGAAGGGGATGAATTGGGTTGTAACGATAAAAGCAGAGATCTCCAATGGGCTATGTGATTTTGTCTCTATTCTTTGCCTGTTTTTTTTTCCATCTAGTCTTCCTTTGTTTCGAGTCTTTTCACTCTTCCTCTCTTACGGTCGCCATTGCAGTAGCACGAAACTTCAAAATCATGTCTCAATTGCATAATCACATTCTCTTTCTCTTTATTCTTTTTCGTGTTCGTGCATTTTTTAATTGATTGTGATATTGTATCTGGTTCCTCACTGAATACATATGGATAATCACATTTTATTTCTCTTTATTAATCATATATGGTTCCCACCATGTGGATAAATATGTTTTATGAACTTAGATTTTAGATCAGATATATTTTAGCAACTTAGATTTAGATGTTTTCATTCATATGGTTCCCACCATAGGGATAAATATGTTTTATGAACTTAGATTTTAGATCAGATATATTTTAGCAACTTAGATTTAGATGTTTTCATTCTGTTTTTCAAGTACATTGTATCTTTTAAAATTTGTTAGTAGATTTTCAATTACACTATATTTTTTGTATGAATTTTATTACTATATTTTCAAGTACACTTCATTTTTTTTTTAATTAAACTATATTTTTCTCTGTTTTGTATTTTTTTTTAATTACACTGTATTTTTCTCCGTTTTGTATTAACAATAGGTTGCATGTTATTGATTATTGTTCATAAAACAAAAATCCAGTTTTTTAATGTTATTTTGCAACTTGTAGGATCTTCAATTTAGTATTTTTAATGTTTCAATTTCGTGATTGCACTAATTGTTGATAGTTTTAGGGAAATTAGTTATATGGTATCTTTCGTATCTTTGAGTAATTAGATTGTTTTGGAGGTTAACTAACAGATATTATGCTTCATTATGGGATAATTCAAATCTTTTTCAAGAACGGTACTCCGTTGGTCAATGCTAGACATAGCTTTTTGACATCTTTGCCATAATTTTTTTTTTTTGGATAAGTGACAATTAAGACATTCTTTTGGTTATCCCTAAATTTATATTAAAAAAAATCAACAATAAGGAGACCTTCCACTTCCACTACATAAAAAAAAAATTGTTGGCTTTCCCACGTTGTAGACAAGAGTGGGAGTGAGATATATAAAAGGGAAATCAGAGTAAAATGGTCGTTTTTTGACCCGGTTTCAATTGATGTCCCTCTTACAAAAAGTGAATTAAATGTCATTTTTTTATTTC
Source organism: Herpetospermum pedunculosum (assembly GCA_028017165.1). Taxonomy (NCBI): domain Eukaryota; kingdom Viridiplantae; phylum Streptophyta; class Magnoliopsida; order Cucurbitales; family Cucurbitaceae; genus Herpetospermum; species Herpetospermum pedunculosum. Next base: position 9,120,665 of record CM051527.1, read on the forward strand.
TCTTTCTTTCTCCTCTCTTTTTTATTTTGTATTTATCCTTCTTTAGTTTTCAACATTCTCTATGTTATATTTCAAAAAATCTTATTTATTTTCCAACATTTTAAAAAAAAAATCTTTCCATGGTTTTATTCACTTTATTTGATTCATTATCTCTCATAATTTTAATTTATTAATTTTAATTTAATAGGTAAGATTTCATTCTATTTCTACTTCATATCTCACGACATTCTTCTCCTCATTTCGCCTCATTGTTGTCCTCACGCCGTTGTCGCCCTCTTTCCTCACGTCGTCATCACCCTATTTTTCTTCCCGACGAGGTTAGTATTAATTCTCTGTACAAAATATTTAGGGTTTCTTTTTCCATTTTGCTGAATATTTTGTTTGGTTGTCAAAGAGCATGTTTAGCTCTTTTATTCACCTACTAGCTTCTGATAAACTTAGCGGCGAAAACTACGTGACCTCGAACTTGAATACGATTCTCATTCTAGATGATCTCAAGTTTGTCTTAACCGAGGAGTGTCCTCCCCCTCCTAGCTCGTCGGCAACTCGAATAGTTCGAGAAACATACAATAGATGGACAAGGGCTATTGATAAAGCCCGAGTCTACATCTTGGCAAACATATCAGATGTGTTAGCCAAGAAGCATGAGGTTATGGTTTCTGCTAAAGAAATTATGTCTTCATTACAGGAGATGTTTGGACAACCGTCCTCATTTGTCTGTCATAAAGCCCTCAAATTCGTTTACAACTCTCGCATAAAGGAGGGAACCTCTGTTAGGGAGCATGTCCTTAACATGATGGTCCACTTCAATGTGGCAAAAGTGAACGGAGCTCCTATTGACGAGAAAAGTCAATTCAGCTTTATTATGGAGTCTCTTCCGAAGAGTTTTCTTCAGTTCAGAACCAATATGGTGATGAACAAGATAGAGTACAACTTGACTTCTCTCCTCAACGAGCTACAAACTTACCAGTCTCTGTATACTTCCAAAGGAAAAGAGAAGGAGGCAAATGTTGTCACTTCGAAGAAATTCCAAAAAGGAACGTTTTCAGGGAGTAAGTTTGAACTTTCTTCTATTAAGAATAAAGTATTCAAAAGAATAAGAAAGAGAAAATGAAGGGTAAAGCTCCAGACACTGGCAAGAACAAGGATACAATCGCAAATAAAGGAAAATATTTCTTCTGTAGCGAATACGGGCACTACAAACGAGATTGTCAGTGGTACTTTGTGGAGAAATCAAGTTGAGAAACAAAAATAAGGTAAATATGATTTACTTTGTTAAAACATGATAGTTTAACCTGAATACTTGATTCAGGAATTACTAACCATGTTCGTTTTTTTTCAGGAAACTAGTTCCTGGCAGTTACTTTCTCAAGAAAATATAACTTTCAAGTTTTGAACAAGAAAGGTTATCTTAGCCAAATGCAGTGGGAGCTGATAAAGTTGTTGTATAGAGATAGTTTCATTTTACTAGAAAATGTATTATTGGTTCCTAACTTCAATAGGAACCTTGTCTCTATTTCATGTTTGCTTGAAAAAATGTATATAATATCTTTTGTTTTTAAATAAAGTTGTCATTAGCAAAAGAGGTGTACAAATTTGCTCTGCAAAACTGGAAAACAACTTGCATGTGTTAAGACCAACAGAGCCTGCAGCTATTTTGAACACTGCGATGTTTAAAACAGCTTTGACTCAAACTAAAAGGCAGTAGTTTTCTCCAAGTACCTATCTTTGGCACATTAGATTAGGTCACATTAAATCTCAATAAGATTTGGAGTTTGGTTATGAATGGTTTTATAAATGAGTTAGAAGACAACTCCTTACCATAATGTGAGTCTTGTCTTGAAAGAAGAAATAGAACTCTGTTGGACATGGTTCTGAGCTATGCTCAACAACCTAACTCGTTTTGGGGATATGCAGTAGAGTTTGTTGTATATATTTTGAACATGGTTCCCTCTAAGAGTGTTTCTGAAACACCTTATGAGCTCTGAAGAGGGCGTAAAGGTAGTTTACGTCACTTTAGAATTTGGGGGTGTCTGACACACGTGCTAGTACCCAATCCAAAGAAACTGGAACATTGTTCAAAATTGTGCCTATTTGTAGGTTACCCCAGGGAAACGAGACGTGGTCTCTTTTATGATCCTCAAGAGGACAAGGTGCTAGTATCGACTAATGCCACGTTCTTAGAGGAAGACCACATGTGAGATCATCAACCTTCGAGCAAAATTTTTTTGTCCGAACTTTCCAGGAAAGCTACAGACGGATCAACAAAAGTTGTTGATCAGGCTGGTCCTTCTCAAAAGTTGAGAAAGCCTTGAGGCAGTGAGAGGGATGTAAGAAAACCCGACCGCTACATCGGCTTGTCTGAAACTCAAGTCGTCATACCTGATGATGGCATTGAGGATCCGTTGACCTTTAAACAGGCAATGGATGATGTAGACAAGGATCAGTGGCTCAATGTCATGGATCTCGAAATGGAGTCTATGTACTTCAATTCGGTATGGGATCTTGTAGACCAACCAGATAGTGAAAGAACTATCGGTTGCTAATGTATCTACAAGAAGACATGAGGCCAGGCCGGTAAGGTGCAAACCTTTAAGGCTCGACTTTCTGGCAAAGGGTCATTCCTAAAGGGAAGGGGAAAATTGTGAATTAACTTTTTCCCTTGTTGCCATATGAAAGTTGATTAAATTACACTTATCCATTGCCACGTTTTATTGTGATAAAATTAGGCAAATGGATGTCAAGACAACTTTTCTGAATGATTTTCTTCTGAATCGTTATCTTGAGAAGAGTATATATAAGACCCAACCAAAGGGATTCATTATTCAGGGTCAAGAGCAAAAACGTTTGTGAGCTTATTCAATCCATCTATGAATTGAAACAAGCATCTACATCCTGAATTATAAGGTTTGATACAACGATCAAATCTTATGGCTTTGAACATAATATTGATAAACCTTGTGCCTACAAGTATTTAGTAAATATTGTAGCTTTCTTAGTATGTTTGCGTAGATTGTATCTTTATCGTTGGGAATGATGTAGGATTCTTGTCTGACATTAAGCATAAACTAGCGACCCAATTCTGAATAGTAGATTTGGGAGATGCTCAGTTTATTCTATGGATTCAGATGTAAAGAATCGTAAGAACAAAACGCTAGTGTTGTCTCAAATATCTTATATTGACAAAGTGTTGTTAATATTTACAAAGTGTTGTCAATATTCGATGCAGAATTCTGAATGAAAGGTAAGGTACTTTTCAGGCTAGGAATTCAGTTGTCAAAGGAAATTGTTTCCTAAGACACCTCAAAAGTTGAGGATATGAGACGTATTCCCTGTGCATTTATATATCGGTAGTTTGATGTATGCCTTGTTATATACACGACCTGATATGTGCTATGCAGTGGGAGTTTTCAGTAGATAAAAGTCCAATTGGATTTGATCATTGGACTGTCGTTATAGTTTTGTCCTAGTATGGAGGAGTAGAATACAAAAGTTGTATTATTGATTCCTCTATGGAAGTTAAATATGTTGCAGCTTACGAAGCCGCAAAAGATGATAAGTAGAGCTCCTGGTTAGTGCTATGAGGAGATGTGATTGTCACATAGAATGCCTCGCAGCACTTCATGCCGATTAGTTTACTAAGTCTCTCACGGCTAAAGTGTTTGAGAGACACTTAGAGAGTCTAGGGCTGCGAGTTATTCAGTTGGACAGTGGGAGAAACTCCGGATATATGATTTCTCTGTTTTTCCAGCCGACATGTACACCACAACGGACGTTTTAGTCCAAGTGAGAGTTTGTTGGGTTTTATGTCCTAAAAATCGTAGTTTGTAAACGTTGTGATTGTAATAATTCTATTTATGCAATAAAGATTTATTGAGGTTTATTCAGTAAAAGTGTTTATTGAATATAGTGAAACGTGTTTGTATTAACCTATACCAATAACAAACATCCATGGTAGAGTATGAGTACATGGACTTCATGTCTGACATGAATGTGGATCAAGTTCAAGTAGACAGCCAAAACGGTCTATAGTATATCGATAAGGTTGGGTACCTTATCCTGGTAACACTATTGGATGCGGCTCGCTTTGTATTGTACAAAACGATGTGATCTAAATCGTTTCACATAGAGATGTGCGAGTGAGGGCGTCATGTGCAATGAGTTTGCATAAGACTGAACTGTGAAACAAGTCGCTCTCTCTTTATAACACCGTTTACTGAAGAGACCGACTTTTTCATATGATGACCTAGGTAACTCGATCTTAATCTTGAGCTCGCTATGAACTCTTGTTTATTCGAGAGTATCTTTTGACTTGCACGGGTGAGAGTGTTCAGATCGCCGACTCAATAAGCCTACCATCTTGGGGATAAACTCGAATAGGTAGTTGAGGACATAGTATAGCAAGACGAAATTCACTCCTACCCGCTTTTAGGGATAGTAGAGAGGTTGTTCCCTTAATAGTTGACTCCAGGTCTTGAACATTGAGGTCATCCTCACCTGATCAGAGAGAGATATGATTTGTTGATTGGATCACAGATCAAATGTTCATTAGAGGTGTCAGTGGTACTTAAGAAACAAGATGTAATGCAGGGGTTAAACGGTATAAATGACCCGCTGTGATTACGAACGACCTGTGAAGGATCGACTCGCCTATGATGGTTATATCAAAAAGACATAATATATCTACAGTGAGGAGAGTACAGCCCTTGGACTTTAGTGGAGTCTCCAGGGGTTAACGAATGTTGATTAGTTCGGTTAAAAGAGTTTAACCAGATAATCTTGTATCGTTGGAGCTCATGATCTGTAGGTCTTTTAGGTTCTCCTAGCTAGCTCGGATAACGTCGTGCAACAATATAAGAGAAAAAAAAATTAAATTTGTTCAAATTCGCGTTTTGGAAGGATGATGGATATATTTAAATATGATTTAAATATGAGAATGGTTTAAAACATGAATAGGATTCATGTGCAAAAAGTCGGGTTTTCAAAAAACCGCGATTAGCCATATTATTTAATTAATATTTAATATTGAATTAAATAATATTAATTAATTAAAAAGTTTAATATATATATATATATATATATATATATATATATATATATATAAAGGCTAATGGGTTTTGGGGTATAAAAATGACAAAAGTTACAAAAACTCAAAATGAGTTTTTTAGCTTCTATCTTTGAAAACTTTTGAAATTCTTCTTTTTTTACTTGAGTTCTTAAAACTCCATCCCCTCAGACCAATTTCCATTCTCCTTCATTTGCTTTCTTTTCTCTTTTAATGGAATTTCACCACTTCGTTGCTCGGCCTGAGGATAGCAGAACTACCAGAGGTGGTCCTCGAAGAGTTCGAAAGGAGGTTCGTTGAGTTCGTGAGGAGATTCAACCGACGGAACTGAAGATTTTGAACTACAAGGTATGTATTGTTTAATTCTCTTTTTTTTTTTTGTTGTTGTTGTTTCTAGCATGTTTCTATTTTTTTAAATTGATGAAATTAGAATATCAACGATCCAAAATCGTTTCTGCAGCGTTATACGCTCTATATATATATATATATATATATATATATATATATATATATATATATATATATATATATATATATATATTAATATAAATCGGTCATTATTGTTGTTGCTCAGAACTAACCATGGGTAGATTCGTTTGACGGCGACGAGCTCGTCGGTCTCCGATAAGGCGGTGTGCGATGACGCGGCGGTGGCGGTGTCGATGTCGATTAGCGTGTAGGATCAGGCATAACTATAAGGCTTTGCTGGCGACGTGGTTTCGTAGGTGAGTTGGTGATGAGATTTCTTTCTGCAGAAGAAGAAAAGGAGAACATAGAGTAGAGCAATGAAAGATGGAGAACAGAGTGCCAAGATGAAGTAATAAACAAGTTTTTGGTGCTGATTCATCTTTCTTTTGGGTATGACTATAGAAATTGAGACTGGGCCATGAAATTTGAAAGGAGAAGAAAAACAGAGTTAAGTGAGAGAGATTGAGACGAGAAAAATGAGGTTTGAAAATTGGGTGAGAAAAGTTGAAGTTTTCGCCGTTTGTAGTTGTGATTGTTCATAGTTGGCTGCTTTCGCCACTTAATAAATGGAAAATGTCAAAGCTTATTTTCTTTTCAATCTTGAGTGTTTGATTTGATAAATTCTACAAGAAAAGCTGGGTGATATCATTGAAAAATAATTACTCATGGTTAGTTCTAAGCAACAAAAAGAAAACAACACGTCAAATCTGTAATTGTTTTTTTTAAAACGAAAAGGAGATGGAGGTGAGAGGAAGGGAGGAGACGAGAAAAACGGGAAAAAAAAATTACAGATCTAGAATGGAACGAACACAGATCTGTAAGAGAGATAGAGATGAGATGAAGGAGATACAGTGATGGGGAAAAAAATATGTGGTTGGCATTGGAAAGATGAGGTAGGGAATAGGGAGGAGGGAAGAAAATAGGGAGGAGAGAAAAGGAGAAAAAAGAAAATTAAAAATTATTTTTTAAATTTTTAATTAAAAATAGATTTACTTCAACACTAGTTAAAATTTAACCAAAAATTGGATGGAGAGACCAAAAACTAGGGGTGAGCAAATAACACTGAAAAACCGACTCGACCGACCGAACCGACGTCGGTCGGTCGGTTTGATTGAAGGTTCGATTGGTGTCAATTTTGTACGGTAAAAAATTGATTTTTTGGTCGGTCGGCGATACTAAAATTGGTTTTCCGACCGAACTGACCGACTTTCAATATACAATATATATATATTATTATTATTATTATAGTAGGGAAGACTATGCTTAAAACAATTTTAAAAAAAAATTTAAAAAAAAAATTAAAAATTTTTAAAAAAAAAAAAAAAAAAACTATTTTCTCAAGGTCAGCATGCCGTTTGTAAAGGTGCGTCAAAAGGCAGGGTAAGAAAAAATTTGTCTTCCCTAAGTTAGTTGTTGGAGTGTGACCAAAGTCCCACATCGATTAAAATTAGGGGAAGACATGGTATATAAGAAGGGACAATATTCTCCATTGGTATGAGGCCTTTTGGATGACCAAAAGCAGAGTCATGCGGGTTTAGGCTCAAAGTGGACAATATCATATCATTGTGGAGGTCCGGTTTTTCTTAACAAGTGGTATCAGAACCATACCCTTAATCATGTTTGTAAAATGTAAAATTCTTCGGGTGTTGAATAAAGGAATCTCTCAATAGTAATTCGTGGTTTGAGCTTTATCGGAAAGGCGGTGGTGCTCCTCGGTGGTACGTTGTTCGAGGGGAGGATTGTTGGAGTGCGACCAAAGTCCCACATCGTTAAAATTAGGGGAAGATCATGGTATATAAGGAGTTTCGGCCCAAAGTGGACAATATCATATCATTGTGGAGGTTCGGTTTTTCTTAACAAGTGGTATCAGAACCATACCCTTAATCATGTTTGTAAAATTCTTCGGGTGTCGAATAAAGGAATCTCCCAATAGTAATTCGTGGTTTGAGCTTTATCGGAAATGCGGTGGTGCTCTAGTGGAAGGATTTTGCCCTAGATAAGAGCTAGACGGATAAATATGACGATTTGAGGGGAGGTTCTCGGTGGTACGTTGTTCGAGGAGAGGATTGTTGGAGTGCGACCAAAGTCCCACATCGTTAAAATTAGGGGAAGATCATGGTATATAAGGAGTTTCGGCCCAAAGTGGACAATATCATATCATTGTGGAGGTTCGGTTTTTCTTAACAAGTGGTATCAGAACCATACCCTTAATCATGTTTGTAAAATTCTTCGGGTGTCGAATAAAGGAATCTCCCAATAGTAATTCGTGGTTTGAGCTTTATCGGAAAGGCGGTGGTTCTCCAGTGGAAGGAGTTTGCCATAAGAGCTAGACGGATAAATATGACGATTTGAGGGGAGGTTCTCGGTGGTACTTTGTTCGAGACGGATAAATATGATTTATGACGATTTGAGGGGAGGTTCTCGGTGGTACTTTGTTCGAGACGGATAAATATGATTTATGACGATTTGAGGGGAGGTTCTCGGTGGTACTTTGTTCGAGGGGAGGATTGTTGGAGTGCGACCAAAGTCCCACATCGTTAAAATTAGGGGAAGATCATGGTATATAAGGAGTTTCGGCCCAAAGTGAACAATATCATATCATTGTGGAGGTCCGGTTTTCCCAACAGTAGTAATAATAATATGAGTAAAACTTGTTTGTATGATGGGCTACATTTTTTTGGTCCATTTTCTCTCTCCTCTCAACTTCTCTTCCCTCTTTTGAAGACTCTCCCCCTCCTTCCCGTCTTTCAACCCCTTCCTCACGACCATGGAAATCGATTTCCAACTTTCTCTCCTTCATTCTTGATCGAGCACTAAAATTAAATTTAAAAAATAAAAGAGAAAAATCTGTTTTTTTACTGTCTACAAAAAATCCCAAATTGAAATTTGTATCAACCCACATTGTCTTCTTCTCTTCTAATACAAAACTTTACAACTTCCATTACAATCCACACACATCACAAATCTCACGTCGTTGGGAACCCGTCGAACAGAACCTCTAATTTTCCCCTTCCTCTAATTTCAAAACCGCCGTCGCCACTCCGATCAGCCTTCCCTTCACAAAAATCGTTGAAACTTTCACCTCTTTTAACCTTTAACGTCTTCAGTTCCTCTCTGAAATCGAGAAACTTTAACGTTCTCATCCCGTCGAAGAGAAAATGAATTTTTTTTTTAATTTATTGAGGTTGAAGCTCGATTTCCATGGTCACCGGAGGAGGAGGGGTTGAAGGGCGAAGGACGAAAGAGAAAGGAGAATAGCGGTTGAAGGAAGAAGGAGAATTGAGAGGAGAGAGAGAAAATTGGCAAAAAAAAAAAAAAAAAAAAAAAAAAAAAACAACGAAATAACGACCTTAAAAAATTAGGGAAGATTTTTTTAAAAAAAATAATAATATAAATATTTATTTGTTCATGTCCGACCTGGACTGCAAAAGATGTTTGTAACTCAACATCAAAATTTTACTCATAATAAATATAATAAATTAAATTATTAATAATGCCTTTTCTTTTTACCTTGGGAAGATAAGTTTGTCTTCCCTAAATTAGAGTTGTAATTGTATCAATAATATATATAAATATAACATATACATGTTAAATTATTACTTCTTCTTTTTTTTTACATTTTTTTCTTACTGTTTAGATTTTTTAGTTTTTGGAATTCAATGAATTCATCTTTCTCTCCTTTTCTTTTCCTTCGTCTATTCTTCTCTCATTTTCTCTTTCTCTTTTTTTTTTCTTTTCTTTTTCTATCTTCTTTCATTTTCGATTTACAGTGGCATTTTCTCTCCTTTTTTTTTCCTTTCATTTATTCATCTCATCTTCCTTTATTTTCAATTTACACTGGCATGACAAGCAACAATAAGACACATTTTCTTCTCTTCATTTCTATCTCTTCTTTTTCTTTTAAGTTTATATCAAATTTTGTTGGGGTCTCTCTTCACGTCGGTTTCGGCCAAAACAGACCGACCGACCGGTCGGCCAGCGTCACCAAATTCTTCGAAACAGATCAAAATCGATCGACACAAACTGACTTGTCAGTGGTCGACGACGGTTTCAGCCCAAAATCGACCCCAACCAAAACTCACAAAATCCAAAGGTATAATTGTTGAGTTTGAAACCTTAGAGACTTAGATGCTACCGAGTTAAACTTGAAGAACCATTAGTGTAATTTTTTCATAATTATTGTTATATTATATCGTCTAAAATAATTTGATTGAATTATATCCTGATAAACATATTATATATTCAACTAAATTTTTTTTTTATTGTGTATCAGCTCACAAAAATATATATATAATATAATATAATGTTTACCAGTAAATTCATATAAATGTAAATAAAATAAAATTTCGTATTCTATAATTTAAAATAATATCTAACAATATGTTTTAAAAATTAAAATAAAAAATACTATATTTTTTACTTTAAACTACAATCACTACAATTCACAAGTGCATTTTAGAATTGTGAATCTTAGTATAGGTTTTAATTTTATATTCAAATGAATATTTTTTTAAATTATTATCTTATTTTTTTTTTTAGCAACGGTATTTTAATTAATGCGAGAATTGAACCCATGACCTCTTAGTCACGGGCTCAATCTTATGCCAATTGAGCTATGCTCGGTTTGACAATTATTATCTTATTTTGATTCTTATAATTACAACGAAATGATTTGGTCTATTCAGATAAGAAAAATATATACACAAATTATAGAATGGTAGGCAGAGGTGGACCGTACAAGGGACTCGCTCCCATTTTTTTTTTTTTTTTTTTTTTTATATATGTAGGAAAAATTATTACCTTAAAATACTTTGTTTTAATATTATATATTGCAGGGACTCGCTCCCATTTTTTTTTTTTTTTTTTTTTTTTATATATGTAGGAAAAATTATTACCTTAAAATACTTTGTTTTAATATTATATATTGCAGGGACTCGCTCCCATTTTTTTTTTTTTTTTTTTTTTATATATGTAGGAAAAATTATTACCTTAAAATACTTTGTTTTAATATTATATATTGCCCTCAAATAAACAAAAAAAAAAATTGCCTTTAAATCATCCATGCCCCGTTTGCACGGTGCAGGATCAATCAACCTCACTCTGAGCTATCTAGGTGATGCGCTCACTCACCCGTTGCACCAAGTGGTTGTTTGATAATTTTTATGAAAATCTGCCTTAGGGCAGAATCGAACCCCACTCTCTGCTATCTTAGAAAGATATTTTTTTTTTTATTACATTGGGGTGGGGGATTCGAACCACAGACCTCGTGGTCGTCAACTAATACATATGTCAGCTGAGCTATGCTCGCTTTGGCTCTATCTTAGAAACATATATTCACATTTTATTGTGTTTTTTCTTAAAATATTTTTTTTTTCAAATGTTTAATAAGTCTTTGAACATTTAATTTTGTGCTTAATAAATCCACAAACTTTAAAAAAATGTTCATTATATTTTTCAACTTTCGATTTTGTATCTAATAGTTTCTCGAATTTTTAAGTTTAAGTCTAATATATCTTTGTCGACATTTTTTAAAATTCAAGGATTCATTAGAAATCTACTGTTTACGTTTAAAGTTTAGAAACTTGTAAGATAAAAAAAATTGAAAGCTTAGGGACCCATTAAAGATTTTTTTAAGTTTATGGATCTAATAGACTCAAGTTTTAAAGTTCATGGACTAAACTCGTAATTTTTTTTTCTTTCTAAATGTAAGATATCGAGATGAGCTAAATTTTATGATAATATTAAGTTTATTTGAACTTAGTCAACTATTGATTCAGTTACCTATATTTATCCCAATAATTTTCTTTTAAGATCAATATAACCGTATGAGTGTAAATTCAAACGATTTTTTGTGATAATATTTTTTTTATATATATATTTACATAAAAAAAAAAAAAAAAAAAAATTGACTCCCCAAATATGAATGTTTGTATCTGCCTGGTAGGGTATCTATGCCTACAAATGAGATGTCCTAGAGAGAAGTTTTAATATAAATCTTTGGAAAATAACTAGATTTGCTAAATCTTTTATAATTTTGAATATGAAAGATATTATGCAATTGGTATACTATATATGAATTGTGGAATGTCAAAAGGTGAAACGTGACACTTTTGGATTGACTTTCTTTTCATTTTAATTTTATTAAGAATAAGGTTTATATGCCTAATAATGGAAACTTATGCCTTATTCTTTGGCTCTTTATAACATTAATTGCCTCATGGGTTTCTTAAGAGCCAACTTTAGTTGAGATATTTGCACACATATAATTTAGCCTCGAGAGTCTTAATATGAATTGAATCCATGACCTATATTTATACACGTAATTCTCTCGAGAGTCTTAATATGAATTCAACCCATCCATGACCTTTTTTAGTTAAGAGGGTATTTTAAGTAATGCGAGATTTGAACTCATAACTTCTTCTTTTTTTTGCAACGATATTTTAATTAATGAGAGGATTAAACTCATGACCTCTTAGTCAGAGACACAACTTTATGTCAATTGAGTTATGCTCAATTTGACAAACCCATAACTTCTTAGTTGAATTCATGACTTCTTAGTTAAGATAGTATTTTAATTAATGCGGAAATTTAACCCATGAAAGCACAATCTTATGTCGGATTTGGAAACATCTAAAATTGTTTTATGAATATACTTTATTCATATATTGAATTTTCAACTTACTTCCTTTTAAAAGTTATTATTTATATGCATTCTTGAGTTATATATCACTTTTTTTTTTACCAATTAAATTATATGGGTTTTTTTTGTTTTTTTTTTTAATAACAGGTGGGGTGGGGATTGAACCTAGGATCTCATAGAAACGATACATCATGTCATTGAACTATACTCTTAGCTAATCAAAACACAATAATAATCTCTTATACTCTTTTAATAAAACAAATTTGAATCCTCAAACAATGTTGGAATAAAAATAACCTCATTGCTATATAATTTTGATATGAGAAGGATGACACATTCATTGATAAATTATACATGGGTAAATAAAATATTATGCACAAAATTATTTTATCAAGTTACATGTATAAAGCTTTCAATATAATATAGTTTAGGAAAAATTCATGTTCTAAACTTGAATGAGTGCTAGTGAAGTTAATTAAGCTTATTGAAATGTTATTCCTTTTACTTTTAGTTATATGATTAAGGTAGGTGGATTAACTACTAAAAAAAAATATTTTTTTTTATAAAAATGTTTATAATTAAAACACCAGTATGTTTAGTTACATATTCTCAAAAGCGCTCAAGCCAAGCCTTGGTTGAGACGAGCAGACCCAATATGGTCCAAAATCTAGTCAAGTTTTGTCAGATCAATCTAGTTTTTTTTTGGATATGCGTTTCCAAAAGACTTTATGTCAATTCACTATAAATATGCGATTATATTTGCCCACGAGGGTAAATTTCATTAAGTATGTGTTTACTTCACTCAAAACACCTAATTCTAACGGTGGGTCTCACTCCCTTTTCCATTAAAAATATTTATCGAAAACCGCAAACGTAATGAAAGTGTGGGTCTCATGTCGTAATCTGCAATAAAATTACATCCGAGAAGTCCTAAATGAGATTCTCATTGCAGAATACGTTACACCTACATTTCTTTTTTTTTTTTTTTTTTTTTGCATCTCTTCTATGTTTTGTCATTTCTCTCTCTTCTTCAAAATTCTCAATTTCATCTTCTTCATTTTTTTTTCTCTTGTTCGTGAAACAAGTTTGTCTTGAAATAATCTTCAACTTCATCCTCTTCATTTTTTTTCTCATTCTTGAAATGAGTTGTCTTGAAATAATATTCAACTTCATCTTCTTCATTTTTCTTTCTCCCATTCTTGAAATAAGTTTGTCTTGAGATAGTCTTCAACTTCGTCTTCTTCATTTTTTTTTATCTCATTCTTGAAATGGGTTTGTTTTGAAATAATCTTCAACTTCATTTTTTCCCTCTCATTCTTGAAATGAGTTAGTCTTGAAATAATCTACAACTTCATATTGTTCTAGAGGTTTTGAAATGTTTTAGGTACACTTAGAAAACCATAGAATGAAGAAAAAGAAAGATGTAAAAAAAACACAAATCCTCAAACAGCCTTTAATTGTATGCACAAGAGTTTAAGAAGTAGGTAAACACATCACGCATGAAATTTATATTACGTTTGAATCAAGCCTTAATAAACAATATCAAAGGAATAACGATTGTGATTGGAGCCTTTTTTATTACGATTGATTTTCATTACGATTACAAGCTAAAGTATATTACGACGAAGTAAACGATGTCTAAGTTCAATCAAGTGCAACTAAGCTCACAAATTATTTGTCACGTAGAATTCTAATAGATTTAAGTCAACCTAATTTTGACATCAACAATACAAATTCACATATAAACTTTTAGAGGAGACTCAAGTAGTAAAATATCCAAATTAATTAGGAGTATACTACCATGAATAAACCAATACATTTATTATATTAAAAAAATTGGAAAATAATTCAGTTTTTACCCAAATATTTAACCAGGTGAATTAATTTTAAACATGAAAATTTCAATTTCATTAAATTCAACTAAGTTTGAATAAATTATTTAATATATTTTTAATTAAATTATAAACTCGAATAAATCGTTAACAAGAGCATAGACATGTATCGACTTTTGACTATGAAGTCCTAAGTTCAATCCTCACTTCACACATGTAAAAAAAAAAAAAAAAAAAAAAAAAAAAAAAAAAAAACTTTGAATAAATTATTTAACACATTCTCAAAATTAAGAAAACTATCCACAACTAAACCTATATATTTCACCAAATTCAATGAACAAAAATCCAAAACAAGTGCATAGAATTAGAAATATACCCAAATGAAATCATAAAGACACCAAAATTAAGCACAAAACATCATTCCACTAAAAAAGTGCCCAAACTCAACCCGTCTTCTTAAAATTGGTTCGTCTTGAAATAATTTTTAACTTCATCTTTTTTATTATTTTTCTCTCCTCCTTAAAATAAAGTTATCTTGAAATTAAAAATTATACCTAAAACGACACTTGTGATATAAAAACATTACAAAGAAATTATTCAAAAACAAAAGTGTGGTTCCCTTTAGATTAGATTCATATACTCAATCAATTTTCAATATAAGTTATGAAATGGAATTGGGAGCATTTTACACATGCCCATGTATTAAAAGATCAAAAGAGAATCTCAACTTTAGCTTTGTAAAACAAAACCAACTCTCTTTTGTGCTCTATAAAAGAGTCCCTTCCTAACCTAATCTTCTTCAATGAGCAAAAAAGAGTTTAATCTTTTAGGCATTGACTTTAGTTTAAGAGTTAAAGATTTGCTATCCAAAGACATTTCTCTTTGCTTTCTCTCCCTCAAGGGCTTCTGGCAATGGTTGTTAAACATGATTTGTTACACCGATGTCGGAAGCCCCAGGGGAGGGTACGTGAAAGATATGTCTTGTTAATGTTTGAAGAATTTTGGTGATAGAATTGTCAAACACGATATGCTTAAATCCTTGGTGGAAGGTACGTAAAAGTATATCTGGTTGATGTTTGAGAAACTGGTTTGAATTTCAAGATTCAAAATAGTTGTTTTATTACAAATTTAATATCTAGAAATTAAATTTGCAACTCTTATGAGTTTAAATGGTTATTTTGTTGATTTTTTTTTTTTTATAAATTTCCGTTCATGATTATTCGAGAATAAAAGACATTCAATTCAAGAACAATGGTGATAGATTTTTGAAATGATATAACCAATGGAAAAAAATCATAACTAAAGGAGATTATAATTATCTGGAACCATTAGACATATTGAATCCATAATTTGTGGTTTATGATCAACTTAGACTTCTATGGTTTTCTATAATCTTCTCGGATAAAGAGTGTTTTTTATTTCTTTCTTTGTTTGACAAGATATTGGGATGAGGATTGAACCTAAGATCTTAGGATCACTAAACGATACATAATGTCATTGAGTTATACATCATAAACGGATGGTTTTGAGACTACACATATGAGATGCATTTCCCCACACATCAACAACATAACCTAAATTTATACTTTCTTTCGAAAATTGGTTGGGGTCATTTCTCCAACACTATACCATATAATTTATTCAATTAATTATTTATTTATTATCATTTATGACATTTTAGGTATGATATTAATTGCTATAACATTTTGTTAAAAATGTGGTTGAATGAGAAATTTCGTTCGGTCATAAATTGTCACGTCTTTATTTATAAATTAATTACAAAATTATATTTGTGATCAATTATAAAATAACTCTGGATCAATTATATAATAACATGTGTTTCAAATCAAATTTAAAAACAAAAATTGTCAAATAAGGCCAAGCCGAGCATAACTCAATTGGCATAAGGTTGTGCTCGTGACTATGAGGTCATGGGTTCAATTAATTAAATACCGTTGCAAAAAAAAAAATTGTCAAATAAGTCTAGAGTGATAAAAATAGTAATTCTATTTTTTTTTCCATTGTTTTGAAATTTAGAAAAATTGTAATAAATATCAATTTAGGGTAAAATAATTAAAAATATAGCAGTTTTAAATAAAAAAAATTACAAATATGACAATTTATATCACTAATAGTAGTTAGTAATTTATCACATCAGTTTTTTTTATAGAATTTTATCATTGATTATCGCTGATAGTGGTCTATCACGGATAGTCATATCAACGATAACAATCTATATAGTCACTGATTTTTTTGTCATATTTACAAAATATTTTAAATAAATGCATTTTAACTTAATTAAAAGTGTAAAATGTTTATTTATTAATTTTAATATATTTATTTTTAGATATTTTTTAAAAAACTTTAAAAAATATTCATCACATTTTATCGATATTTTCATTGTATTGAATTCTGGATGTTTAGATATCAACATTTAAATATTTGGTTCTATTGGCATCCATAAACCCTAAATATATAATAGAAAGAAAAAAGAAATCCCGCCAAAACTTTAATGTTGGTCCCAATTTATGAGCGAATTCCCGCCATTTGTGTTCCTAATTACTTTTTGTGTATGCATAGTCCAATCCCAGTATTCCATTTCAATTGTATAAGATTTCAAGCACAGACGCACGCGCACACTGTGAGATCTCGGTTCTTCTTCGCCGGTTAGGTTCACAGAGGAGAATCGCGGCCTTGGGTCTCGGTGAAGGAGGCTGAAGGTCTCGATTCAGAGGCAGAAAACGGCGTTTTCCGATTAGTCACGCCAAATCGGTCAAGATTTGAGGTATTCTTTGTTGTGATTCATTTCATTCAAATTTCAGTCAGAAATGGGATGAAACAGAGCTGAATCTTCGTAATGGCTGATTTCGAGCAAATCTAAAACCCTTGAAAGAGTTTTGTGTTTAGGCGGTAAGAAAAAAAAAACTGGGAATAATTTGGGCTGATTTCGAACAAATCTAAAACCCTAGAAATGGGGTGTTTGATTACTCCTTTGTATTCTGTAGTTTTCGCATTCAAATTTCCAATACCTTTTCTGAAGGAATGGAGAAACTTACTGTTTTGGACTTCTCATGGATGTGTTTTCAAGAATTAAGGATATCGGGGCTGTTTGGGTAGGTGAATATAATAGTCTGTGAGTTAGTATAGTCGGTGGATATAATAGTGAGTTATAATAATTGTGAATTAGTAAATACGAATTCATTATAGTGTTGGGCAAACGTCTACTAAGTTATAATAATCCGGTCCACCCAACTTCACAACCCCTCGGATATTTTGTATCCGGAACTGGAAGGTTATCAATATAATTGGGGAGCTAGAGAAATTGCATTTTTTTTTTGAAGTATGAGAAATTGCAATTTTTGAGGATTCAATATTGTCCGATCACACATTTACCTGCAACTATGAGTAAATTGGCGAAGCTTAAGGTATTGGAAGTCTTGTTTTGTATAGATTTGAATGTGATTCTCCTGAACATATTTTCTAGTGTGACAAAACTAGAAGAGTTGGATTTTTCATTCAGCTTTAAAAGATGGGGGAGGAAGGATTATATGAAAATAAACTGATCAAGAGTACTACACTGTCAGAATTGAAAAATCTACCACATCTTATCAGTTTAAAGTTAGATATTTTGGATATCAGGATGATACAAGATCTCTTGTTTCTAGAAAATTTTAGTTTTAATGTTGGTGGCGTACCCAGCTTTAGACGCATGCAGTTTGAAGCACAACCTAAATCCTCAAGTAGGTTTTGGAATCAATCCCTCACTGTTTTTGGGTGGCAAACTGCCCTCCCTTGGGAGATTGGAACCCTTCTCCCCATTATCCTTGAAAGTCATCCTTTCAAGAAAGAAAAGGCGGTGATTTGGCTCAATATGGTCAGGGCGTTTTTTTGGACTACTTGGCTTCATCGAAACACTCGATAAGAAACAAAACACTTGTGACTTCTACACATCAATCACGTATTTAACTATGAATTGGTGTAAATTGCCGTCCCCTTTTTGTGTTTAAAGTCTTAACTTCTCTCATTACTAATTGAAGAAGTTTTTTGTAACTTTTGGATAAAAGTCTCGTAGTTCTCAAGGTGGATGTACTGTATATCTTGATGTTTTTTCTCGCTTGCTCTGTTTATTTGTTGCTTTAAATTGCATTGTGTTTGGGCATTTTGGAGTTCAGCTTATAACACAGGGGTTCAATTTTGCAATAAATACAGGTGTGGTGGCGAAAATGGTTAGCGGAGGAAGCGATATGGTAATTGATGGTAACGAACAGAAGTCGAAGAACGTTGTGCCTGATGGGTTCGATGCCAATTATCTCAAAATTTACTACGGTGAACCATTTATACGTTGTTTTAAGAAAATTTGATCTGGCCTTCTTTACAGTTGCGATATGAATTGTCCTATGATAAAGATGTCAAATATAATTGTTGCAGGAAAGCTTTTTCCGTATACTGATTTTTACAAATGGATGTCTTATGGAAATGGTAAGCCCTTGATTCTTGGAAGCAGAAACAAAATAATATCCCCCAGAGGTAGCTAAATAATATTGAATATGTAACCTTTTCTGCTTTATGTGGTTGTAGATGGCAAGCATCCGGGCAGTGACCAAACCTATTTTGGCCGAAGAGAGTTCTCATTCACGTTGGATAATGATATTTATCTACGATACCAATCTTTCAACAGTTTGTCTGAAATGGAAAATTCGATCAAGGAAAAGAATCCTTTTAAAATTGATATTGGGCCTGTATACAGTGTGGATGTAAGTAAAAAATCCTTCCTTGTTGCTCTTATCGTGAATCTGATATGTGTTATCCCACTATCAATGTTGTTTGGTTTATTTGGGGCCTTAAGTTATTTTGGTTCAACTTTAGCATCATCTTCAATAGAAAGGTGGATATGTTGAGTTTGATTATTTCATCGATAATCTAAATTTTCTTGTTGAAAGTAATATGGTAGTGGTTGTTTTGAAGGAGTTCTTTTGGTGCTCTTTTTGTGATTCTGGGTAGTTAGCTGGTTTTTTGGTTTGTTCTATGGTTTGTTTCTTTTGGGGGATTTTGTTTTAGCCCACTTTTTTTATTGGTTGTTGGTTCTTCTTTCTTTCTCCTTTTGGAAGTGGTTTCCTAAACATTTTGTTTTTTTAATGTTTTCATCTATCAATGAAAAGTTGTTTCTTGTTCAAAAGAACTAAAAGTGAACGAAAGGAATTGAATAATCATGCAACTTCTATGATTAGATAAAAATGTAATGGCATGATTATTTGGGGAGATTCGAATTAAGATGATTACTTTAAAGTAACTAGTCTTTAACATTTAAGTTAATTCCTATCGATCTAGTAGCATGATGGCATGGATATTTGATGGGACTTTTTAGACCAGGTTTTAGAGCATCATCCATCCTTTATCTACATTTAATGTAGCTATTCATACCTTTTCTTGATGTTCTGATTTAAAGCTATAGAGCATCTCTCTCTATAGCTTTCTTTATTTCACTCCTCTATGGAGTTTGTATCGTTTGAGCATTAGTCTCTTTTCATCAATTCAATGAAAAATTGTTTCTTGTTCAAAAAAAGGATATAAACACAAGCTAATGCAACTGCACAACTCAGCATTTAAAGTACCATCTCAAACACTGTTGTAATTTAAACTAGAGGAAAACTTGATCTATCTAGTTCTCTCATGATTCTTGATGATTTAATTATGAATTTTTGAATAATTTGGTTTTCAGTAATCAAATTTATTTCAATAAGTCGAGGCTTCAGACATTCTGCATACTTCTTTAAATATTATTTATTTACATGCTGGCTCTTTTTATTTTGTAATAATAATTTTCATCTCTCTAACATTTCAACTCTTCTGCTTCAGCCTGCAAAGAGACGTGCGTATGCTGGTGATAATGTATTTACTCCAGTGGAGAGAGAGTTGGTTTTTGATATAGTAAGCGGATCGTTTTTTAAAATGCTCAAAATTCTAATTCAATTAGAAAGTTAATTTTGAGATCCTTTTCTCTGAAAAGGTAATCGGTGAAATTCTTCCATATGCAGGATATGACTGA
Organism: Herpetospermum pedunculosum; assembly: GCA_028017165.1. Taxonomy (NCBI): domain Eukaryota; kingdom Viridiplantae; phylum Streptophyta; class Magnoliopsida; order Cucurbitales; family Cucurbitaceae; genus Herpetospermum; species Herpetospermum pedunculosum. The sequence continues at coordinate 9,140,716 of CM051527.1, forward strand.
TTACGATGATGTTAGATATTGTTGTTCAGGAGCTGACGTTTGCTTGGATTGCTGGCCTTTAATGACTGCTGCTATCAAAGTGATTGATACTACCCTCCGAAGTAAGAAAATTCATCATCTGTATCTCTTAAGTCATTTAAGAAATGAGTATGATTAAGAAATGAGTATGATTGCTTACATTCTCGCAACTCTTAATTTGAAAAGGAATGAGCACAAAGTTAAGGATAAGGAACAACCTTTTGATGCTTTCTTTTACCCCATGCCTAAGTTTTTTTTTATAGGAAACAGAGACGATTTCATTGATTAAATGAAAATATACAAAAAGAAGTCTTATCAAATAATTACAAAAAACTCTTTCATTGGTTATAAAGGGTATTAATATCATAATTACAAAAAGGAGGAGAAAGCTTGCACCACGATATTGCAAGAAGAGTGTTTGAGTCAATAAAAGAGTTGATATCTTTAGAAGTATCACCGAAGATTCTAGAATTTCTCTCTTTCCAAAGGCTCCAAAGGAAGGCCCAGGCAAAACAAAGCCAAAGAGTTTTTTTCTCCTTTTTAAAGGAATTACCCATGAACATAGTCTTAAATTTAGGAGAATAATAATCTCTTATTAGACATGTGGAATCCTAGGTCTTCTTATATAGGAGAAAGACCTAATACAATAAGAAAAGTAAAAGACCTAATACAATAAGGAAAGTAAAAGACCTAATACAATAAGGAAAGTAAAAGATCTAATACAATAAGGAAAAATAAAATAAAGTCAATAAAGGCTAAATATGAATAATTAATATCTACATAATTATAAATACTAGAATTTCTAACACTCCCCCTCAAGCTGGTTTAAAGATGTCTTCCATAGCCAGCTTGTCAATCAATTTATCGAATTGCTTCTTCGGAAGCCCCTTAGTTAGTACATCAACAATTTGCTCTGTCGTCGGAAGATAAGGAATACATATTGCACCTGTATCAATCTTTTCTTTAATAAAATGTTTATCAACCTCAATATGTTTAGTTCTATCATGTAGAACTGGATTATGCGCTATAGATATGACAACCTTATTATCACAATAAATCTGTATAAGTTTAGTCTGAGAAAACTTCAGTTCTTCTAGTATCCTTTTGATCCATATGCCTTCACAAATTCCATGCGCTAAAGCTCTAAACTCTGCTTCAGCACTACTCCTGGCCACTACATTTTGTTTTTTACTTCTCCAAGTAACCAGGTTCCCACCAACAAAGGAACAATAATCAGAGGTAGATCTTCTATCTGTAATGCTTCCTGCCCAATCTGCATCAGTATAAACTTCTACTTGGGAGTGATTATGGTTTTGGAATAAAATACCTTTTCCAGGAGTCCCTTTTAGATACCTCAAAATTCTGTAAACAACATCAAAATGAGTTGGTCCTGGTGCATGCATAAACTGACTTACCATGCTTACGACATATGCAATATCAGGGCGCGTATGAGATAGATAAATTAATCTTCCAACAAGTCTCTGGTACCGTTCCTTGTTCTTTATTTCTTCTACTTTTGCTACTTGTAGCTTTAGATTAGGTTCAACAGGAGTTTCTGCTACCTTGCAACCAAGTAATCCGGTATCCTTGAGTAAGTTGAGGACATACTTTCTTTGATTAACAAAGATACCTTTCCCCGATCTTGCAAATTCCATCCCTAAAAAATATTTCAGCGGTCCCAAGTCCTTGATCTGAAACTCACTTGCAAGATTTTTCTTGAGATCAACTAGACCAACTTCATCATCACCTGTGAGAATAATATCATCTACATAGACAATCAAAATTGAGACTTTATTATTCTCAGAGTGTTTATAAAATATAGTATGATCTACTTGACTTTGAAGAAATCCATAGCTAGACACAACTTTTCCAAAACGCTCAAACCAAGCTCTCGGAGACTGTTTAAGACCATAAAGGGTTTTCTTTAATTTGCAAATTTTACTCCACCCGAGTTCTTTTTCAAAACCTGGTGGTAAGCTCATAAAAACCTCCTCCTCAAGATCGCCATTCAGAAAGGCATTTTTCACGTCGAGTTGATAAAGAGGCCAATCTGAATTTACTGCAAGAGACAAAAGAACTCTAATAGAGTTGATTTTAGCAACAGGGGCAAACGTTTCCTCATAATCAATCCCATATGTTTGAGTGAAACCTTTAGCTACCAGTCTGGCCTTATATCTCTCAATACTACCATCTGCATTACATTTTATGGTGAACACCCATTTGCAGCCCACTGATTTCTTATTTTTTGGCAATTCTACTATTTCCCAAGTCCCATTTTGGTTTAGAGCATTCATCTCCTCCATAACTGCTACTTTCCAATTTGGATCTTCTAAGGCCTCATGTATATTCCTTGGAACAAACAAGTCATCTATCCTAGAAGTGAAAACTTTATGACTATTTGACAAATTTTGATATGACATGTATTTTGCAATAGGATATTTGGTACAAGTTCGAGTACCTTTTCTAATGGCTATGGGAACATCAAGATCAGACACAATTGGCAAAGTATTTTGAATAATTGAAGAAGTAGGAACGAAGGAAGGATTACCAAGATTTTTCAGTTTCATTCGTCGGAGTCTCAAATATTGAATTTCCTTCTAGTATAAAACTGTAACTCGGGAACTTGATCAATAAGATCATTTTGTAGTATTTCTCCCCTTGATTGAGAAGATTCTATACTTGGCATCGAAGGACTAGTAACATCAGGAAAAATAAGACTAGGAAGACAAGTAGAAACATCCCAGAAGTTATCTTCCAAAATTGCTTTCTCCCCCTGAAGAGAACTTTGGGTAAAATATGGTTGATTTTCTAAAACAGACACATCCATGCTCACAAAAAGTTTTTTTGTCTGAGGATCAAAACACTTATAACCTTTTTTATTTGAAGAGTAACCCAAGAAAATACATTTAACAGCTCTATGATCAAGTTTTGATTGAAAGTGACTAGGTATATGAACATAAGTAGTACACCCAAAAATTTTGAGAGGTAAATCAGAATATATGCGACATGTTGGAAAAATATGTTTAAAGCAGTCAATTGGAGTTTTAAAATTCAAGATCTTACTAGGCATTCTATTTATTAGATAGGTAGCCGTGAGAACTGCTTCACCCCATAAATATTTTGGAACATGCATGGAACACATTATAGCCCGAGCTACTTCAAGTAAATGTCTATTTTTTCTTTCAGCAATCCCATTCTGCTGAGGAGTATCCCGACAAGTAGACTGATGAACAATACCTTTATCTTTCAAAAAATCACCAAAAACTTCATTAAAGCACTCTGTTTCATTATCAGAGTGTAAAAATACAAATTTTGGTTTGAAATTGGGTTTCAATCATATTGTAAGAACTTTTAAAAATATCTTTCACCTCAGATTTTTTTTCCATTAAAAAAACCCAAGATAACGAGTATGATCATCAATAAAAGTCACAGACCACCTTTTTCCACTATGAGTCCTAATTTTAGAAGCACCCCAAACATCACTATGAATTAAATAAAAAGGTTTGGAAGCTTTGTAAGGTTTTGGTAAATATGTGGAACGATGATTTTTTGCAAAAATGCAACTTTCACAATTAAAAGAGGAACAATCAATTCCCTTAAATAAGTTTGGAAATAAATGTTTGAGGTAAGGAAAACTTGGATGTCCTAGTCTATGATGCCAAATCATAATTTGTTCATTAACAGGAAGAGAACTAATACTACTTGATAACGTAAGACCAAATATGAGAGAATCATTCACCTTTTCATTTAGAAGAGTTAACAATATATAGACATACATGAAAGCCCTAACCCTAATAATAGTAAATTACAATAAAGGACATTATAAGCTCCTATATTCACAAGTATACTATAACACTCCCCCTCAAGCTGGATCATATATGTTAATCATGCCCAGCTTGTTACAAAGGTAATCTATTCGAACTCCATTTAAAGCTTTCGTGAAAATATCTCCCAATTGCTCTCCAGTCTTCACATAACCAGTAGACACCAAACCTTGTTGTATTTTCTCACGAATAAAATGACAATCAATTTCAATATGTTTAGTCCGCTCATGAAACACTGGGTTGGATGCAATATGAAGGGCTGCTTGGTTGTCACACCACAGCTTGGTTGGAACTGCAATATTGAAGCCTAACTCGGTCAAGAGTTGATGTACCCACATTATTTCACATACTGATTGTGCCATCGCTCTGTATTCTGATTCAACACTTGATCGTGAGACTACATTTTGTTTCTTGCTCTTCCATGAAACCAAATTACCGCCAACAAAAACACAATAGCCAGAAGTCGATCTTCTATCTTCTCTTGATCCTGCCCAATCGGCATCTGTAAAGCACTCAATCTTCATATGACCATGGTCTTTATATAAGATCCCACGTCCAGGTGCAGCCTTTAAATAACATAGAATTTGTTGTACTGCAGCCCAATGATCCACTGTAGGTGAAGACATAAACTGACTCACAATACTTACCGAATAAGCTATGTCTGGTCGTGTCACTGTAAGATAATTCAACTTTCCAACCAATCTTCTATATTTCTCTGAATCTATAAATGGTTCTCCATCTTTTGTAAGTTGCAAATTAGGCATCATTGGAGTACTACATGGCTTGGCTCCCAATTTTCCCGTCTCGGCTAGCAAATCAAGCACATATTCCCTTTGTGACATAAAAATACCTTTCTTACTTCTCATTACTTCAATACCCAAGAAATACTTTAATGTTCCCAAGTCTTTAGTATGAAACTGAGTTTGGAGAAAAGGTTTGAGAGATAAAATGCCAGATGTATCATTTCCGGTAATTATAATATCATCAACATATACGACAAGTAGAATAATACCACTCTTAGATCGTTGATAGAAGATAGAATGATCTGACTTGCTTTTCTTCATTCCAAACTGCTCAAGTGCTTGACTAAATTTTCCAAACCATGCTCGTGGGCTTTGTTTCAATCCATATAGAGATTTGCGAAGGCGACACACTCTATCATTCTCCCCCTGAGCAACAAACCCTGGTGGTTGCTCCATATAAACTTCCTCCTCAAGATCTCCATGGAGAAAGGCGTTTTTAATATCAAGCTGATGCAAAGGCCAACATTGAGAAGCAGCCATGGAAATGAATAACCTGACAGAAGTTAGTTTAGCAACAGGAGAAAAAGTATCAAAATAATCAATCCCATACGTCTGAGCATAGCCTTTGGCAACAAGGCGCGCTTTTAATCGAGCAACTGACCCATCCGGATTGACCTTAATTGCAAACACCCATTTACATCCGATAGCCTTCTTCCCTGCAGGACGAGATACTAAATCCCAAGTACCATTATCATCTAAGGCATTCATCTCATCTATCATCGCATTGCGCCAACCAGAGTGTGACAAGGCTTCATGAACAGTTTTAGGAATCGAGATAAAATCCAGAGATGCAACAAAAGAACATGTAGAAGATGACAAGTGGTCATAAGAGACAAACGAAGAAATAGGGAAAGTGCAAGAACGCTTACCTTTACGAAGAGCAATAGGAAGCTCATCACTTGGTTGAGGATCTAACGACGAAGAAGCTTCTGGTACAAGACATTCACTTGGAGGGTGTTGCCGTCTAGAGTAGACTTGAGTAATCGGTGGACGAGTAGGGACATCCAAAGGAGATTGATCGGGGGAGGATGTAATGGACACACGTGTATAGATAAAAATATCATCATCCTCCCCCTGACTCGTACTAGGCAAAGATGGAGTGAAAGACTTGTCTTCAAAAAAAGTAACATCACGAGATACAAGATACCTGTTCAAACTAGGATTATAGCATTTGTACCCTTTCTGAACACGGGAATAGCCTAAGAAAATGCATTTCAAAGATTTTGGGTCTAATTTTGTCAGAGTAGGACGAACATCCCGAACAAAACAAGTACAACCAAATATTTTTGGCTCAATAGGAAACAAAGGTTTTGTCGGATGTAAAACATGATAAGGAATCTGACCTTTAAGAACAGATGAAGGCATTCGATTAATCAAAAAACAGGCCGTGGAAATGGCATCAACCCAAAAGTGTTTTGGAACATGCATTTGAAAGGATAATGCTCTTGCAGTTTCAAGAAGATGCCTATTCTTTCTTTCAGCAACTCCATTTTGGGATGGAGTATCAGCACAAGATGATTGATGAATAATTCCATGCTTACATAGGTACGACCTAAGTGCTTCAGAAAAGTACTCACCAGCATTGTCACTTCTCAAAATTTTAATGGGAACATCAAACTGAGTTCGAATTTCAGCATGAAAATTACATAAGTGAGAAAGTAACTCAGAACGATTCTTCATAAAATATAACCAAGTCATACGAGAGTAATCATCAACAAAGGAAACGAAGTATCGAAATCCAGTTTTAGACACAACTGGACAAGGACCCCAAATATCGGAATGAACTAATTCGAAAGGCGCACTTGCTCGCTTATCGATTCTAGGGCTCGAACTAAGACGATGAAATTTGGCAAACTGACACGAGTCACAATTTAAGGAAGACAAGTTATGAAATTGAGGACAAAGCTTTCTTAATACTGAAATAGATGGATGACCTAGACGGCAATGGGCATCAAGAGGAGTGACGACTCCAGAACAAGCAACTTTCGACACTTGATGATCAAAAATATAAAGTCCTCCAGATTCATGTCCTCTACCAATAATCTTCTTTGTCATTAGATCCTGAAACAAGCAATAACCAGGATAGAATGAAACGGAACAATTAAGATCACGAGTAATTTTACTAGCAGAGATCAAATTAAAGGAAAGTTGAGGCAAATGTAGGACAGATGACAACGTAAGAGATGAGGTTAAAATTACTGTGCCAGAGCCAATTGCAGAAGATGTTGATCCATCTGCCAAAGTAACCTTAGCAAGGGATGTAGATGACAAAAGAGTGGAAAACAAATTGGGATTACCTGTCATATGGTCGGTAGCACCAGAGTCTATGACCCATTTGGTAGTTGATGAAATAAGACAATGGTTCATGTTACCTGACCCAGCAATGGTTGTAATAGAGTTAAGCGCGCATGATGAAGAAAATGCTTGTGATGAGTTCTGGTAATGTGTAGACTTAGCAAACTCGGCAATAGAATCAACAAATGGCTTCTTAAATGAACCATAGATGGATTGAGTCCCCGATTGACCCAAATTAGATGTCCTTGCTAGCTTCTGCTTGGCCATAGATCAACGACAAATATAGAGACACAAGATTGGATCTAAACCCACGAAATCAGAACCAAGTGACCACAAAACTCCTGAAAAAACAGATCCGAATGGAGTTCCCAACACAAACGTTAATACTTTTCCAAACCGACTTCGAATTCGAGCCAATGATGACCAAGAAAACCACACAAACAAGCCAGAAAATTGCAAAAAATGGCAAGTCACGAAACCAAAAAAAAATCCGGCCACGCAGATCGGCGGCTGGGCTTCCTCCTTGGCTGGGCGGTTACGTTTTTTTTTTTTTTTTTTTCTCGGTGGCTGGCGGCGGCGGCGGCGGCAGCGGCGGTGGCTGGTGGCGGCGGCGGCGGTAATAGATGCCAAGGGTATAACAAATCACAAAACTCAAGGTTGAACAAAAAGGCCCTAAAACCTTAAAACCTAAAAGGTTGACAAAACCCTAATAGCCATAGGAAAAGATTTCTCTGATACCATGATAACGTAAGACCAAATATGAGAGAATCATTCACCTTTCCATTTAGAAGAGTTAACAATATATAGACATACATGAAAGCCCTAACCCTAATAATAGTAAATTACAATAAAGGACATTATAAGCTCCTATATTCACAAGTATACTATAACACTACTGAGACCCTGAGTTATTTTATTGCTAAAAGAACCTTCATTAAAGTAGTAGATGCCATCAAACATCTTAGCAGTGCCAATCGTCTCCTCCGATTCCTGATCCTGAAAAACACAGTGAGATTCAAAGAATATAACACGACAGTTAGAGTCTCTAGAAAGTTTCGAGACAGATAAAAGGTTACAGCCTAATTTTGGAACATGGAGGACAGACTGGAGGGAGATATTTTCAGTCAATTTAATAGTTCATTTTCCTGCAATAGAAGAAAAACTGCCATCTGCAATTCGAATCTTTTCATTAGAATACGAAGTAGAGTATGAATCAAAACAATGAGAAGAACTAGTCATATGATCCGAAGCTCCGGAATCAATAATCCACGGAGAAGAAGTGTGACTAGAGAAAACTTGAGGATAACTCTCTGTTTGTGTCAATGAAACACAAGAATTATTAGATGATAAATTGGTTGGTAGCAATTTAAAGATTTGATGAATTTGCTCATTTGCCATTGTATCAAATCGTGAGTTAATGGGAAATAATAAATATAAACCAAAATTGAACCAAACCAAGCAAATAACCACTGAACCTGACCGAATATTGCAGTAAACCAAACCAAATTGGATCGGTTCACAAACTCAATTTCATCTTCATCGCGTGAACAAAAAAATGGGTGTAGAAGTGTGCTTGCGACAACGGCGGCTAGGGTTCCGGCCGTGGTGAAAGTGGCGGCTAGGATTTTAAAGAGCTAGGGTTTCCTGCTCTGATACCATCTTAAATTTAGGAGAATAATAATCTCTTATTAGACATGTGGAATCCTAGGTCTTCTTATATAGAAGAAAGACCTAATACAATAAGGAAAGTAAAAGACCTAATACAATAAGGAAAGTAAAAGATCTAATACAATAAGGAAAAATAAAAATAAAGTCAATAAAGACTAAATATGAATAATTAATATCTACATAATTATAAATACTAGAATTTCTAACGCATAGTGTATAGCAAAGTGATGTCTCTCGGACGAGGAAAGGACCATCCGAATGATTCTTGTAAGAAATTCCAAAAGGGGGAAGCATAATTGCATCCACAGTCCACTAAACGAATGGGATTGGGATTCCTCACTATTCAAGCATAAATGACAACAACTTGGAGAGATTTGTAGCTCGGGATGTGAGGATGTCTTCTTTGGAGTTTGTCTTGAGTGTTGATGCAAGAGTGACTACATTCCCAAATAAAAAACTTTACTTTCTTTGGGTATCGGCCAGCCCAAATCACTTTGTACAACTTTTCATGATCACAATGGCCATTAGATGCAAGGGCTTTTGCCATTGACTTTGTAGAGAATTGATTATCCTTTTCCAAAGTCCAAAGCCATAAATCCTCACAATCGGTTGGGTGGAAAGGCTATAGGGAATTTGATAAAGATGTCCATTCCTCAATCTCTTCCTCAAGCAAATCTCTTCTAAAGCGTAAAAGCCAAGATCTTGCATTTGTACACCATAAATCGGCTATAGAGGCTTCTTTTTTCATGGATAGATTATACAATCTCGGGAAGAGATTCTCAAGGCTCGAAGATCCAAGCCATATGTCTTTCCAAAAGTAAGTCCTCTTGCCATTGTCAATCTTTATTGTTGTATGCTCATAAATCAGATTCTTCAAGGATTGAATGGGCTTCCACGGAACTTTAGAAGAGTGAAGAGATTTGGTGTTGGGCTTGGTGCCAAAATGAGTAGAACCAAACTTTTTATCAATGACCCGTCTCCAAAGAGCCTCCCTTTCAGTTTGATACTGCCAAATCCATTTGGTAAGAAGGGAAATATTGTGAATTTTCATGTCAAGAATTCCCAATCCTCCTTCAATGGGAATTTTGACCTTGTCCCATTTTAGCAAAGCAAGTGACCACCTTTATATTCATTGGATCCCTTGCAAAGTAAATTTCTATACAACCTTTCTATATCTTCCATCACAGAAATGGGGGCCTTGTAAAGAGAAAAATAATAGATAGGGTGATTAGATAGAGTAGCTTGGATGAGGGTTAGCCTCCCTCCTTTGGACAAATTGCTTCTCCATGAAGAGTCTTTTGCCAATCTTTCAACAATAGGGAGCCAAAAGAGCTTTGAATTTGTATTACCATTTAAGGGCAATCCAAGGTAGGTGCTCGGCCAAACATCTTTTTTGCAATTGTAACTCTCAGCAAGCAAACCAATCTGGTCGTCGTCCATGTTAATCCCCAAAAATTCAGACTTGGTGCAATTCACCTTAAGGCCGGATGCCTTTTCAAAGTTCTCCACAATGTTGAAGAGATTCTTGATGTAGGGCCCCTTGTTAGATGAGAAAAGAAGAGTATCATCAGCAAACTGGAGGTGAGTGATAGAGATAATGTCATGCTTCCCCACCTCGAAGCCTCTAATCAATCTCCCTTCTTCTGCCTTTAATAACATTCTGCTAAGGCAATCAACCACAAGAGTGAAGAGAAAAGGGGATAAAGGGTCACCTTGTCGGAGGCCTCTAGTTGCTTTAATCTTGCCACGAGGCTTGCCATTGATGATAATTGAGAAATTGCCAGATGAGATACAACCTTGAATCCATCTTCTACCTTTAATAACATTCTGCTAAGGCAATCAACCACAAAATAGGATAAAGGGTCACCTTGTCGGAGGCCTCTAGTTGCTTTAATCTTGCCACGAGGCTTGCCATTGATGATAATTGAGAAATTGGCAGATGAGATACAACCTTGAATCCATCTTCTCCATTTGATGCCAAAACCTTTTGCACGGAGGATTTCATTGAGGAAACTCCAATCCACCGTGACAAAAGTTTTTTCAATGTCCAGCTTGATAATAACTCCTTTCTTTTTCCTTCTCTTGTAATCATCAATGAGCTCATTGGCAATTAAAGAAGCATCAATAATTTGTCGATTTGCCACATAGGCTAATTGATAATCAATAATGGTTGAGGGGAGGACTTGCTTGAGTCTTTCAGGGAGAACCCTAACAATGACCTTGTAGAGACCAGTTGTGAGGCTGATGGGTCTATAATCTCCCACATTTTAATCCCTTGCTTCTTTGGGATGAGACAAATATAAGTTTCATTAGTGCTTGCATTTATAGATCCATTCCTAAAAAAATCGTTGAACACTCCCTTTAAGTCGTTCTTAAGAATGTTCCATGATTTTTTATAGAATTCTGCAGTGTAACCGTCGGGCCCAGGAGCTTTGTTAGATCCCAAATCACCAGTGGCTCTATGAATCTCTTCTTCAGTAAAATGGATCTTCAGATGGGAGCTTTGTTGCTGGGAGATAGGACTCCAATCGGCAATAATAGGGAGGGCTCTTTTCTCTTTTAGTCTTTGTAAAAAGCTTGCTATAAAATTCAATGAATTCAGCCTCGATCTCTGCATCATTAACCAAACTGGTCCCATCCTTCGAAATGATCTCAGCTATGTTATTTCTTCTTTTATTGGCTGCCACAATTCTATGAAAAAAGCTAGTGTTTTCATCCCCTTCAATAAGCCATTTTGTTTTACATCTTTGTTTCCATAGGGCTTCTTCTCGGACGGCTAAAGTAAGGAGGTCCGCCTTGATCACATTCCTCTTCTTATAGCCATCCTCATCCATCAGACCACTTCCTTCCAATTCATCAAGAGCAGACAATTCTATCAACAAGCTTTTCTTTAGATCATCGGAATGCCCAAAGGTGGAAGAGTTCCAAGCTTTTAAGGCAAGTTTGGAAGATTTTAGCTTTTGAATTAGTCCATGGCCCGACCAAACAACCGTGTTGTCTCCATTCCACCAATCTGACAGCAACTTATCAAAATAATTGTGAGACAGCCAACCATTTATGAACTTGAAGGGGGAAGGACCCCATTTTTCTCTTCCCAAATTCAACACAATTGGAAAGTGGTCCGAAGTTATGCGAGGGAGACGAGATGCCAAAACAGATTCAAACTTGGTAATCAAATCCCCAGTGACTAGAAATCTGTAAATCAATGTTCTTACTCGACTTTGAGACCACGTGTAGTCACCATTAGAAAGAGGGATGTCTTCAAGGCTCAAATTTTAAATGAATCTGTTAAAAAATTCCTCATTCCACGGGTAGGAGGACAAAAGTTTGATTTTTCCCAAGACCATCTCGTAATATTAAAATCCCCACCAAGGATCTAATAAGGGAAACACCGGGGGGGCTAAATCAGACAATTCCAGCCACAATTTATCTCTATCAGAAGGAGAGTTAGGGCCATAAACACTTGTAATCCAAAGAGAAGAGTTATTTGCTAAAGTAACTTTGATGGATAAAGAGAAGTTACCTTTGATAACCTCAGAGACTTCGCAATTCAGCTCATTCCACATGATAACACTACCTCTAGCGGTTCCTTTGGCATCAAGGGAAGACCAGCCAATAAAACGAGAACTCCACAAAGATTTCACAAAGCTCCTGTCAATGTCCATAGACTTAGTTTCTTGAAGGATGACAAAAGAGAGATTTTTGTCTTTGAGAAAATCCTTGATGAGAGCCCTCTTTTTACTCGAGCCCAATCCTCTAACATTCCAAGAGGATAACAATCATAGAGGGTTAGGCAACCCTTCAATAATATGCTTTCGGTTGCAGCTGCATTTTTCATAGTTTATGCTAGAATGAAGATTTGAGACTTCTCTTTCCCAATTTCTTTTCTTTTTTGCCGTATTCACATTCTTTTGTATGGTGGGAATCTAAGAAGCACTGACACTGACACTGACACTGACACTGACACTGACACTGACACTGACACTGACACGCGACACGTGATACGACACGTCAACTTCAAAAAAAGTAGGACACGACACGTTGGGGACACGTTATTTTTTTAATATATATATATGTATGTATATGTATATGTATATGTATATTTTGATTTGTCATATGGTTAATATTTAATACTTTTAATATAATTTTTTTCTACCTTTAAACATCAAAACAACATACATTCCATACAATTCATTAAAAAGATAGAGATAAATCATAAGATAACCAAAATCATCAACAATGTCCAGCCATCCAAAATCCAATAAGTTATTTGGGTGGGAAGAGAAATCGTAAGAAAAGTTGGAGTTGGAGAAAAAAAAAAGTGACTTTTGCCCCCTGCCCTAATAATTTCATTAAAAGTAAATGGGCTTCAAAATGGGCCTTGAGGGTTATGTTTTTAAAGACCCAAAACAAATCAGTCATCCTAACAAATTAGCCATCCGTGCAGAAGTGTCGGAAAATTAAAAAAATAAAATAAATTAAATAGACACGCCAGCTGGCGTGTTGTGTCGGACACGCGTATGACACTGACACTTTTCCATTTTTAAGGTGTCGGTGCTTCTTAGGTGGGAATTGGCATGATCATCCCATAGTCCGATAACCATCTGAAGAAGAGGGGAAGAAGAGTTGTGGGATCCCATGGTTCTTCATTTTCAGCCTTCTCTGTAAAAATTCCCCTTTTTTTTCCTCTGTCTTTGTCTTCTTCTTCAATTCCTTCATGTCCCCCATGTTGATGGCAGTAGGTATGTGGGAGTGGGAGAGTGAGGGTAGTTGGGTTTTCGATGGCTATAGGGATGATGGTTAGGGGAAAAAAGGTTTCAGACTCTTCAGCTTGAGTCAAACAGAGAGCCCAAGGTTGGGGTGAGGGACAAATTTTGTTTGTTAGATTCAATAGTGATGGAGCAAGGGGAAGAGAGAAGGTCGTCTGTGTCAGAGAGGCTTTGACCCGGATTTGTGGAAAATTTATTTCCAACAACTAAATGGGTGGCTTTTTGGTTTATGACTATTGGTTTGAGGATAGGGTTACGGATGAGGGTGGAGTTGAGGGAATTGGTTGGAGTTTTTGGTGATTGGGGGAGAGGGATTAGGTTGATAGGATGGAGGATGTGATTGGTGAGGGATAGGGTAGGGTCTTGGGCTATCTCGGGCAGGGTAATGACTTTTTTAGAGGGCAAAGGGGATTTTTGGGGGCTAAAAGGTACAAGGTCAGCACTTACATCAACAATGGGGGGCGTGACAGCTGTACTTTCTCCACCAATCGATGGTTTTTCTTTCAATTGGTGGACCCATCTGTACTTTTGGGCAGCAAGCACGTGGATTAATGAAGGGATTTTTGTCCTTTCATTCTCGCAATTGGGCCGAGAAGGAGTGTTGGAGGTGCGCGTGTCGCCCTCGCCGGTGGTTGTAAGGAGGCTTTTTCCATGGGTTCCGGCGACAAACCCCAAAGAATAATCAGCTTTGTAGAACGGGTCAATTTGAACCCCAATAAGATCTTTTCCTGCTTCTTCCAAGTGCTGCACTAGGGCTGGAATGAAACCATGGGGGTTTTCTTTAACTTTGATGCTTGCTTCCAACATTTCCAACCTAGATAAGGTCTTTGTGGCTGTTTCAATGTAGCCACCACAGCAATCTCCAATAAACTTAAACATTTCAAAAGACCATCTATTGAAGGGAAGATTCCTTACCTTTATCATTCACCGTAAGAAGGAACCACCGGATTCTTTAAGTAGTGTTCTTCACTCCAAGGTTCAAATCTGATTTTAGAGCTTCCAACCACAGTCCATCCTTTCTTTCTGCAGAGGGTATCTCCGTGTTCTTTGTCTTGAACTCTTAGGAGAACTCTATCTGGTTGTATAGGACTTATGGAGCCCGCACTAGTGACATCCAACAACACAGCCTTGATGATATCTGTCCAGCTACCATGGAGGTTCTCACGAAAGATAATCACAACTTTATCCGGGTAGAACTTCGCAAGTTTAGGGGTGCTCATTGTGCCACTGTCAGATTGAGTATTGATTTGTGAAGAAGCTTTCCTTTGTGATGTTGTTGCCTTAGTAATTAATGCTTTTTTGTAAGAGGTGTGAGATCCTCCTCTACTTTGTCTTTGAGGTTCTTTAATAGCAAGAGATGGTTGATGGAGTTAAGAAGAGAGAGAATACCCTTCCAACCAGATTTATTATTACCGATAGGTATAATAATCTTATTCAGACCTCCTTTTGTCCCCAACCTTGCTATCTCCACAGTGCCCTTTGCGGGTAGAGATTTTCTCCACCCAAAGAACATAGTTGTCCAGCCTATCTTCAACGAAAAAACTCATGGTGAGAGACGCCTCTAAGAGTGTGGAGAAGGTATTGATGAGCCATTTGTGGGACTCTTTTCTTAGGGCCAAGGTGTAGGATCTGTCCTTTGTAGCTTATGTATTGCGAAAACTTTCTCCTTTTTTGATGGAGAAAGTTTTCCTGTCAATGGAGAAGGAGAAAGGGGAGGATGAGGGGTGGCGCAGTCTCTCCATCCCAGATGATGAGGGCTTGCCGGCGAACTAGGCAAGGCGGCATGGCGAGGGGTGCAGGGCGGGGGGAGAGAGAGAGAAAGAGAGAGGGCATGACTCAATAATTTTCAATATAATATTACCTTGATCACTTTACTTTTACCCCATGCCTAAGCGTCTTTCTATTTTTGCTTTTATTGGGAATGAGATGCTCCATATTGAGCTCTTCAGTAAACTTACTTCTTTTTAACTTATTCCTAAATTCTTACTTCAGCATATTATTTTGTTTGACTAGAAGAGAATTAGGAAGTAGAATATGTATAAAAGGTGTTATGTTCTGAAATATTCAGATTATTAATCACTGGCTTATTTTTAGTTCTGTTTTGTATTCCTACTTTATCTTCTGCAGCCAGTTGTATTTGCAATGCTTATCTTTATTTAAAATATGTCCATACATTAAGCCTCATACAACAGTTTTTTGAAGAGAGATTCAAAATTAACCATAATGGCACTGTAACATTTTCCATTGCATCTGAGAATTAACTTTTCAATTGCAGTCCTATGATTAGATAGTGCATGATGTTCTATTCAGTCCCATTGGATACACTTCATTTGAAATTTGTGTTGCAGATGACTTTGGATTTAACCACTTACTGTGGGTATTTAGTGGTCGACGTGGTGTTCATTGTTGGGTCTGTGATGGCAAAGCAAGAAGGTTTCCAGTAATCTAATTGTTGAACTTGTAATCATATATATTATTTGTAAAGGACTGAAATTGCCACCATCACTGCTACAGGTTGTCTAATGAACAGAGAGCTGCCATTGCTGATTATTTCCGTTTATATCAGGTTATACTATGTTCTTATAAAATATTGGTGAATTTTAGTGTCTCGAGCTATGGAGTTGAATATAGTTGATATGCAGGGTAATGAAAATAGTCGCAAGAAAATTTCTCTTACGGGTCCAGTTCTTCACCCATTTCTTGCGTAAGTGGTGCTTAATTTTAAGATATAATGATTCAAGTCTCATTTTTTTCGGCTAACTTATGTATTTTGTTTCAGGAGATCATACATTGAAGTTCTCGAGGATAGTTTTGAATCAAAATTGCTTTGTAGTCAAAAGCTTTTCTCAACTGAGGAGAGATATGAGAAGATCTTAGATATGATTCATGATGAATGTAAGTGATTTATGTATTTTTTGTAGGTAAGTACTGTCATTATGATAATCTATATGTTAGATACTAATAGAGTTGCTCTTGTAGCCATTACCTCAGAGCTTCGGGGAAGGTGGCAAGAGAATAGGCGGCCCTCTAAAAAAGATGTTAATTCTGCAAGATGGGAGCAACTAAAAAATATGTTGCAATCAGGGAAACATAAGGTACAATCAACATCTTTTCTCATACTTACAAGAAACTACAACTTGGAACAATTGAAGAGGACTTTGTGTTGTAATATTGCAGTTTGGGACATTTTTTTGAACTCCGATCAACACTATATTGAATGATAAATGTAAACAAGCTACAAGATAAACAAGTATTTTGAGGTACTTGCACCCTCCTCTCTTGAGAGACTCTCTCGAGCTCTAGAACTCACTAAACAAATACCTACCTTAGTCAAATCCCCTCCCTCTATTTATGGAACATCTAGATTGAGAGAAATAATAAAATCTTTAGGGCCATGGAGAGATGTTGAGAGGAGGTTTCGTACCTAGCCAAGTTTAACGTCTCGTTTTGGGTGTATGTGTGTGAAAACTTTTAATAGTTATTCGTTAGATCTTGGTTTTTTGGATTGAAGCTCTTTCTTTTCTAGTTAGATTAGTTCCTCTTCGGCTGTTTTTCGACTTTTGTTTTTGTAGGCCCAATTTTTGTTGTCCCCTATTAACCCTTTTGTATTCTGTAAGAGTCCTAGCTAGGGGTATGGGTAATATTAGTATGTTATTAGTAAAGGGTATAGTAGTAATTAGTAAGGGTTGTCTTGGTTATAAATAGAGGGTGTTAGGGGCCTTGGAAGGTAAGAATCATTTTGGTGGTTTGTCCTTAGGACTCCTGGGGAGAGATATAGCCCTCTCGAATGGCTACTGTTATATTGTAACGTCTTTCGATATTGCAATATATTCTATCTTAGTGTTTGTTACATTAATTCGGTATTGGGGGTTCTAACAAGTGGTATCAGAGCACGTTCATCCTGGAGTATCAGCCATGGATTATGATCGTGGGCAGAATTCCTTCAATCTTATGCAAGAAGTACTACAAACATCCTTTGGCGAACAACGACGAATGTTAGAAGAAATACAAAATCAGATGAAGGATATACGTCAGGGTTTAGAAGAAGGAGAACGAAGACGAAAAGAAAGAAAGGAAAGAGAACGGAAACAGAGTATGAAGCATCGAAATTCTCAGAAGAGGAACAAAAACAAGGTGAAGAAGAAGCAGAAGAAACAAGGTAAGAATCAGATGAGAGGGCGGAAGAGAGATGGAGAGTGGAAAAACAAGATGATCGGGTATAAGAAATGTGAAGTTCGATCAAGCTTTCAGCGGTTGTGGAGAAGGAAAATAGCAAAAAGTAGGGGAGGTTTGAAGGCAAAGACAATGCGACAAACAAGAAAGAATGAGGTTGGAAGGAAGAGAGGTCGACCTAGCTTCCATCAGAATGAGAAGACTGTGCATAAGGAGGCGAGAATAATCTTCGAGATGACGGAGTCAGAATGTCAAGGGAGAAATCGTCGGTGAATGCTGCTGGAAATTCGGGGAAGGCCTCGACGGTATAAAAGAGTATCCAATGTAGAAATAAGAATCGAAAATACTCACCATTTGGGCGAGAGAAGAAGGGAAGCGGACGAATGATGCCATAGAGGGCGGCGTAGGTTTGGTCGGAGAAGACGTTATGGAGAAGGCACCGATTCAAGAGTCAAAAAGAAGATGTGGAAGAAACAAGAAGAAGGACCGATGGAAGCCAGCACCGACGACAAATGTGTGGGTGGCCGGAGAGGAAGAGCAGAAGATGGCGTTGCAAATTTCGGCTGACTCGACCAGAGACGAAAATGGGGTCGAAACGTAGACGCAAGGTCGGAGAAGAAGAGAAAAAAATGCTGATGTTCGTCGGAAGCCATTGCCGGCAACGAAGACGATGGTCGAAGACGAAGGCCCTGTGGAAACGCTTGCTGATATTCGTCGGAAGCCATGGCTGGCAAAGAAGACGTTGGTCGGAGACGAAGGCCATGTGGAAACGCAAACGACATTTGCGTGAAGGGAATATGATGGAGATGAAGTTTGTTAGGGTTAATCACGTGAAATGTCAGGAAGTCGGGCCCTGGGTTGGAAAAAGGTACCTCACTAAATCTGAGTTTTATTATGTGAATGATTTTAGAGGAATTAAGTCTCTTGGGCTTGGGAGAGATGTTAAGCTGATTTTTAATGGGTTGGGTGATGAAGTGTTCATTATTGGGCTAGTTTTAAAAGGCGTGGATGAGACCTCTGGTGGGCAAGATAAATTGTCTTTTACTGAGCTATTTTTAAATAGTGTGGATGAGGCTCATTCTTTTTTCTCCAAAGAAGAAAAACAGTATTTTTAAATAGTGTGGATGAGGCTCATTCTTTTTTCTCCAAAGAAGAAAAACAGGTGATTTTAAAAGTTGTGACTTGGATCAGGTGGTCTTTTGGGTTAAACCCAAAACCCGACCCAACATTGCACTATCCGACCCATATAAAGAAGCTAACCCTAGCCGCAATTTTGTACTGCTCCACATTCACACCGCCGACGATCTCCACTTTTCAAGCCATCAGCTCTCTACCAATCGTCGCAGCGACCACCGTCAGCCACAAGTTCCGATCTGCCACCTAGGTTTTCGTCACCTGCCACTGCCCACGACACATGGTCGTCGTCAGGGGGCCGACCAGCTAGTTAAAAAAAAATGGTTGTTCCTTTTTTAGGGTTTGTGTTTTGTAAGCATACCTTGAGGACAAGGTGTCATTGAAGGAGGGAGTATTGTAAGAGTCCTAGCTAGGGGTATGGGTCATATTAGTAAAGGCCTAAAGGGTATAGTAGTAATTAGTAAGGGTTGTCTTGGTTATAAATAGAGGGTGTTAGGGGCCTTGGAAGGTAGGAATCATTTTGATGGTTTGTCCTTAGGATTCCTGGGGAGAGATATAGCCCTCTCGAATGGCTACTGTTATATTGTAACGTCTTTCGATATTGCAATATATTCTATCTTAGTGTTTGTTACATTAATTAGGTATTGGGGGTCCTAACAGATTCTTTTATTTTTTTTCTCAACGAAACTTTGGTTTTATGAATGTATAAATATACACACACATACATACATACATTTATCATTGGTTATAAATAGAGGGTGTTAGGGGCCTTGGAAGGTAGGAATCATTTTGATGGTTTGTCCTTAGGATTCCTGGGGAGAGATATAGCCCTCTCGAATGGCTACTGTTATATTGTAACGTCTTTCGATATTGTAATATATTCTATCTTAGTGTTTGTTACATTAATTCGGTATTGGGGGTCCTAACATATTCTTTTATTTTTTTTCTCAACGAAACTTTGGTTTTATGAATGTATAAATATACACACACATACATACATACATTTATCATGTGCAATTCAAGTAGTTGTAATCTTTACTTTTAGTTGTCTTTCTCAATCATCTAGCTTCCTTTTCCCCTTCATTTCTTTCCAGTCATGTTTTGTGTGGCTGGCCCTAGATGTCTTGGTGCAACATTTTCTTTTTGTTTTCGAGTCTTATATGTTTATATTGGTAGTGTAGAGTCCAAATTCTAACTACTGGCATCTCTGCTACATTTAGACGATAATTATGACGTTATCCATTGGTTCAGGCACAAGGAATGCGTAGGCATGTTGAAGAGATTGTTTTCTCTTTTACCTACCCGAGGCTTGATTCAGAGGTATGTGTATTACCTCACTTTATCTTACCTAGATTTTTTGCCCATCTTTTATTGGAATTAGGTCATTCTATTCTAGCAATTACATTCGTTACATACTCTAATTGGCATGCTGGTGTATTCGGTTAACCTTTAGTTACCTTTAAGTTGCTGTCTTTTATTTTTAAAAGGGTCTTTGGGTTAGTTGGGAAGCTCCCTATAAATTGAGCTCCCTCCTTTGTATTGAGCATTATCTTGCATTATCTTCTTCGAATAAAGCATCCTTCGTTGAAAGGGGCCTGAAATGGCGGGAAAGAAAAATCCTTCCGTCACCATTGATGGAGTTGTTAATCAATCCAATCCCGAATCCTCCAACCCTCCACCTACTCTTTCGCCATTCAAATTTACTTGTTAAAGCTGATTTTAATTATACTCCCTTGATGAGGCAAGTTCTTTTTTCTTCAGGTTACTAGACACATGAACCATCTGCTAAAAGCACCATTCTGTGTTCATCCCAAAACAGGTCAGTGTTTGAAATAATTGCTAGTATTAGATGAGTGGCAGTGACTTGCAGAAACCTCATTATGGTTTCAATGTAAATTTAATTCTTTAAGGTTCACTTGATTTGGAACCCTGCAAGTAATTTGGTTAGCACGAATGATGCAATGTTCACTTTTGTGAAGAGAATATGTGTCTACATTATTACATATTATTGAATCTTATACCTTTTTTTATTACAGGTCGTGTTTGTGTCCCTATCAACCCTGAACGCTGTGACGAGTTTGATCCCACTACTGTACCAACTGTTGCCCAGGTAAAACAACAAGAAATAAAGGCATAAAGCATAAATGTTATGCTTTTGCAGACTGATTTGCAGCGAGGAAAATGTTTAATTTTCAATTGAATACTTGAGAATTTGTTGTGGTTAGAAATAAATAAGATGAAGTTGAAATTTGAAATTGTTATTGTATCCAACTTTTGGAAATCTTTATAACTGCTCATGCTAATTGACTTAGGTAATTGCATCTTCTAGCGTAAATTCTTTAAACAAGTTGCTAGCAGCGCTTCTTTGTGCATTCTATTCTGGCTGAAGAAAGATAATCTAAATTTGTATAATTCAACCGTCATATTTAGCAAATGTTCCATTATGCTTTATGGTAAATTTGGCTTCTGTGCAATAGCTTGAATTTAATAATGATGGATTGCAGCTCCTAGAAGAACTTAATGCAGCAAATATGGAAGTAGATGGTGAGACTGGTATGTTATGTGCTATCTTCATTATAGATTCAGGTTTCTGCTTTATATGCTTGTGTAGCTGTGGTAGGATAATTTAATACTAGTGATTAACAAATGCTGTATAATCTTTTTACTTCATGACAGACTTGGATAGAACCTCACTTGGGGAATCGATTAGGTTTTTCAGATCATCATTCTTACAGCCATTACTGAAATCATGCAAGGTAATTCTTTTTCAATTTATGGAGTAAATCTCTGACCTTCCAAGTTTTTGATCATCATTCTCGTAGGCTCGAAATTCTGCAGGGGTAATTATCACAGGCTATTAGTTCTGCATCTTCATAGTTTGTTTGATTTTTTGTGGTTTATTTGTGTTGGCGTACCTTGATAGGCTCTCTTTTAGAAGGGTTGATGGTTTGTAATTTTTCAAATATCAATGAAAAAAAATACAGGTTAGAACTAGGCTACCCTAATGTAGAACTTCATTCATCTTTTCTTGCATCATCTTCAGGAATTGCCACATTACTATTTAGTTAATGGCTGCATTTTAACTGCTTTGATGGTTGTCATGGCTGATTAGATTTCGTCGGAGTTATACATTATTAGATATTCTCTATACGGGCTTACAAGACATTGTGACCTACTGACCTCTTTCTCTTGCATTCTATGCTTTACATGTTTGACACCTTTTACCCACTTCTTTTAAAGCTCAAACATGCTTTAGCCAAAGTGAGCATAGCTCAACGGTAATTGATATGTACTCCTTTCTTTGAGGTCGGAAGTTCGAATTCCCCCACATCACTTGTTGTTGAACTCCAAAAAAAAAGGCTCCAACATGCTTTAAATGCACGAGTGTTGCATATCTTTCTTGAGGTATAGAGCTCTCAGTCATGATTCTTGTTTCTTGCAGGAGGAGATAGAATCTTCATACAATGCTAAAGTACAACAGTCGAAAAGTCCACTGAGTTGGTAGAGAGCTTTATTATGTAACCCTTTTTTCAGCTTCTAGGTATGTTCAACACTTCTCCACTGACTTAAAATTGTAGTCTAAATATAATCAGAGGTAACTAAATTATGTTAAGGGTCGCTGTGTATATGTATGCAATGTTTGGGGCTACTTCATTAACATGAGGCTAAAAGACTTGGCAGATTATGTTCATTAATGTAAGTTTAAGGTGCACATGATCTTGTTAGGTTTCTTGCAAAGTTATTTTGCTGTCTGAATTATTTAACAACCTTTATTTGGTGTAGTAGATATGTAAGTTAGAGATCTATATATTATTGAGATATGCACGTTGAAATAAATAATAATTAATTAGTATATGCACACATTGTGGGCTTATTATTGAGATGGTGAAGGAGATTTGGATCTTTGATAAGTTTAATGTAAATCCTTTTTCGTTTTTGATCATTTGAACCATTATTGGTGAAGCAAAATTAAGGTCTAAACTAAAGATATCATAATTGTAGTAATTTTTTTCAATTGTTGTAAATCTTTTGGGTTTTTTTTTTTTGACAACATGTTAGGAAATTGAACTTAAGATCTTTTAGTCACTAGTCGATACATTATATCCGTTGAGTTATACTTTTGTTGGGTTGGGTGTAAATCTTATAATTAGTAAATATGTGTATAAATTGTTTTGGACATAGTAAATAAATAAATTTCACACTTTAATGTTATGTGCTGTTATCTTAAATGTAATTTTCTTCTTTTGGAATTATTACATAATGATGATGTGATTAAGTGAATTGATTTGGACATCTTAATTTGAATGTAGTTCAATTTGTGGAAACATCTACCTTCGATTAGAGGTTAAATGTTTGAATTTTCTCCATATTTTTTTTTGTGTAATAAGTTAGCCAAATTCATTTTATCTTTGCTTGTGATCAAGTTTAATCAATGCTTATAAGATCCTCATTTTATAAAGTATAATATCGAACTTATTTTCAAAATAATGTGGAATATGCACATTATATTGTGCACATATATTTGAATATTCCAACTTTCCTTACATTATTAAGGGATGGATTTGCGGGAAAACAATTTTTTTTTTTTTTTTTTTTTTTATTTAGTACATTGGGGGTGGGAGGATTCGAACCACAGACCTGTTGGTCGTCAACACATATATATGCTCGTTGAGCCATGCTCGATTTGCGGAAAAACATCAATTGAAAATCTCAAACTTTTTCAATATGGAGTATGTTTTTTCATTTCAATTATGAATTTATGATTGGTTCGATTAAAGGTTGTTTTGTAAGAGACTTTTGGCGATGTATTATTAAGACTTATTATTACATTTCTTATCCAAATATTGAGAGAAAAAGTAAAATTAAAAGCAGATTTTAACGTGCATAATATTTCAGTTAATTACCGAATCTTATTCTATAATTAAATTCAACATATCTGAAAATAAATTCAAAATAAATTTGTTATATATTTGAATATCCTAACCTTTCGTTTAAAAAAAAAAATACCCTGCCGGTGCTTATTGTATGGGCATTACGAGATTCTTTTAATAAAAAAAACCACATACAATGAAGAAACCACTTTTTACTTGAAGGAACGGTTTCTTTGGTCAATTTTTTTGGGATGTTTGTACTATAATTGTCTCCTTTGAACATGAAGGCATTATAAACTTTTTATAGAGAGAGGCATATTGTTGATCATGAGAGTGCAAAAAACTTGCGTTTCAAAAATGAGTCATTTCACATTAACCCTGAGGGGGTCATCTGTACAAAAATCACAAATTTCATCATCAAAATTGTTGCAATTTCATAGAGAGGGAGATTGTTGATTACGAGAGGGGCAAAAAAAAAAACTTGCGTTCCAAAAAATCGAGTCATTTGATATTAATTATGAGGCGGTCATTCATACAAAAAATCTTTTTTTTTTTTTTTTTTTTTTTATTATTATGTTTTATTCACCCTCCCTCCTTATATATATTATTTTCATTTAATTCAAAAAGTAGAAGCAGAAAACAAAACAAGACTTGTTTTTTAATGCCTTAAAAGAAAATACCTCGAATTAATATTTCATCAAGTATATATAGCTCCAAAACTTCACTTTAAGGTGGTGTTTGGCCCAAGGAGTTTTGGAGGAGTTAAGTTGTTTAGTATGTGATGTGTTTGAAGCAGAGAATTGTTGAACTTGAAGTAACTTGAAGTTCTGAAGTCTGAGTTTATTTTAGTTCATTTCTTTCGTACAATTTTTCACCAACTTTCAAAATTTCATTATTAAGGATTTTTTTCAATTCCAATAAATTTTAAAAATGAATTTTTTTTATTTTTATTTTATTTATCCTTTACAGATTTCTTTGAAGACAACAAAAGTAATTTTGAGCACAATACCTCATATTATTTTTCACATTGGTTATCAAATAAATATATATATATATATTCTTGTTAGGTCTCATATTTAATTTTATGAATTCTAAGATTGTGATTTTTTTTGTTTTTATTAATGTAAATATATTTTATAAACTTTTTTAAATAAAAAAAAAAACAACACATAAGTATAGTCTTACTCTAACCCATCCAGGTGTCAAATACATCTTTCTCCGCCTCCACCCTCTTAAACTCGTCACTTCATCTGAATCCACAACATCTGGAAACTAGCATCTCAACAATGACAGTTTATTTTAGCTATTTTTTTGTACAATTGTTTCTATAATTTTCCATATTTTCATTGTCATTTTTCTCTGCCTCCACCCTCTTAAACTCGTTATTTCATCTAAATCTCTTGCACTCGGAAACCAGCATCTCAGCAATGACGGTTTATTTTAGCTATTTTTTGTACAATTTTTTCTATAATTTTTCATATTTTCATTGTTAAGGACTTCTTCCGATAAATTTTAAGAATGCGATTTTTGCTTTTTATTTTATGTATCCTTCACAAATTTCTTTGAAGATAACAAAAATAATTTTGACCACAATACTTCACATTCTTTTTTTAATATCACTCACATTAATTATTTATTTTATTTAGATAGTTTTAAAATAAAATAGAGTGGTACAATAGTGTGTTAAATATTACATGTAAATTTGAAAGATTTTAATCCATTAATTTAAACGGATCCAAATAAGTTGATGTTTTTATTTTCATAGTAAGAATACTACATTTTAAATTTGATTTAAGTACCAGTTTTGATTGAATAACTTAATTTATATTTAAAATAATAAAAATAGGTTGAATTACATCTTTAGTCATTTTACACATTTGGTTTAAATTACTTTTTTTTTTTTTAATATGGTGGGAGGGAGGGAGAGAAAGGAAGAGAGAGAAATGTTGCGACAGACTTGAATAATAATTACGATAAAAGTCTGAAAAATTAATATTTTTTATTCGAATTCAACAAGTATGTGGCGATGGGGGAGTTAACTTCTATCTCAACTCTTTCTCCAAGACTCCTTGAGCCAAACACCTCTAAAATGAGTTGAAGAAGACTTAAAAAAATTTCATAATGTCTAGTTATGACTTATGAGGTAATTTTAGATTTTAATTACTTTGGGAGGAAGCACTTAATAATAGCTTCTCAAGTTCTTATACATACATACAAAAAAAAAAAAAAAAAAAAAAAAAAAAAAAAAAAAAAAAAAAAAAAACCTCTAGTGCTCTCCTATTTTCTTTCATCCCTATTTCATTTCTTATCACACTTTCTCTTAGTAACTTAACTTTGTGTATATATTTTTTCATTAATCTTTTTCTTACGCATTTAATTTGCTTGTATATGTCAACATGATGATATCTCAACTAACATATTGTGTCAAATCGAGCATAACTCAATTGACATAGGTTGTGTCTTTGACTAAGAGGTCATGAATTCAATTCTCGCATTAATTAAAATACTGTTGCAAAAAAAAAAAAAAAACTAGCATGTTGTATGAATTATTGATCAACCCCAAACCCCATAGATTTAGGGTCGGATTGAAATGACTTTCTAAATGTTTTTTTTTTTTTTTTTTTTTTGTGGCATTTAAAAACATTTCTAAACACTTAAAAAGTCATTCTAAAATATAAAACATCCATCTACTATTTGCTATCAACGTTTAACTCTTGTTCCCAATAGTTTTTTTTTTTTTTCAAATAATGTTAGTTGAATATCTCAAATAATTTAATGTTTATCTATTCTGCAAGTTTTTTTTAGTACAACAAATGAGGTATGAGAGATTGAACCTCCAACTTCAATGGAGATAATACATGTCTTTAAAAAACTTTGGGCGACTTATGTTGCTCCTATACATGTTCATATCATCATGTCGATACAAATATTCAAAGTGACGTTATCTATCTATTAAACAATTAAAGACAAAATAATGAAGATAACCAAATTATTTACTTTTTTAAAGTCTAAAGACTACATATTAACGGGAATAAACTCAAAAGTTTAGGAACTAAAGTAGACATTTAATTTATTTATTTTTATCAAAGACATTTGGAATAATTAGTTAAATTGAGATCTAATTTCTAAATCTGCTACCAAACACATATTTGAAAATATGAAATACAATTGTTTTCATTGAATTCCTTGTTTTCGAATTTCTATTTTCAAATCATCAATCAAACAGATCTTTTTAAACCAGAAACTCAAGAACTAAATTGAGGTTTAAACTAGTATTTTGTCAACCTAAATAATTCCCTTATGAAACAAACAATAAATGGAAGACAAAGACAAGATAATGATAAAACAATCCAACTCTATAATCTATATTGGTTCCTTGAAAAGTTCTTTCTTTCTAGAATGCTTGACTATGTTTTCTACCACAACACTCTTTTGCTTCCTTTTTCTATCTCGTTCAATTGGAGCTTAGAAATCAGCCCTTCAACGAGTCTACTTGATGATTTGGACTCTACAAACCTAACATATTTAAGCCAAAAATGTCTAATAAAGCTTGTACCAAGCGCGTTTTTGGAGAGCAATTCTAAGTTCTAACTACTATTTTTTTAAAAAATAAATGGTGTATCTAATTGTATCTAAAAGCACTTATGATTATTAAAAAAAAACACAACTAAGGGCATGTTTACTTCCCTCTTCCAAAGGTAATGAATCAAATAATTCTGACAGTGGGACCCACATTATAATGAAATTGTGGGCCTCGAATTGACTAATCTCATTACACTCTTTCTCTACCACTTTAGGTATTTGATGAGATTACCATTCAAGATTACGTGATCCCACCATTTTTTTGTTTGTTTATTTTTTCATGTTTGTCATTTCTCTCTCTTTATTCAAATTCTCATTATCATCATTGGCCGCACATATGTTAAAGTTTCTTTTTCTTTAAAAAAAAATGGGTATTTTTATTTTTTCTCTTTCAAGCAATGAATTTTCTTTTTATTTCTCCCAAGAAGTGAGTTTTATTTTTCTTTCAACAAATTCTTTCACGACTCATCGTTAATCTCACTTCTTTTTTTTCTCCACAAGTTTTTTAATCCAAATTTTGTGGAGAAAAAAAGAGAAACTCATTTTGATAAAAATATGAACAAATTATTGGTATTGGATAAAAGATGAACAAATTGTGGAGAAAAAAGAGAAACTCATTACTTTAATGTTGAAACCCTTGAAAATGAGGGTTGATTTTCTCTTGTGAGGAATGAACATAAATGAGTTAATGGAGGAGGGAAGAGATCGAAGCTACAATGACGAAAAACGAAGAAAGAAGAGAGAATAAACGGAGGGAAGTGAAGATTCATGTTGAAAAATGGGTTCACGAGTATCCACATGAGTCTCCACACGAGTAACGCTTGAAAAACGAGTCAACACAGTCCCACGAGTATCCACACGAGTCTGCACACGAGTAACGTTTGGAAAACGAGTCAACACACGATTCTGAACCCGATTAAAGCGAAAGAGTATTATGGTAAATTCACGAATGATTACGTGCAAGTAAACACCATCAATGAAATTCAGATTATGTTTGAATTAACCTTAAGTAAATACTATTAAAGGTAAATCGATTATGATTGAAGTCTTAATCCATTACAATTTATTTATTATGATTGTTGGGAAAAATTCATTACGGAGAGGTAAACACAGCCTAAAAGGCTTCAACGGGTAAAGAGCTTTGGCGAGAATTAATTTGGTCATTTAGGAGACATCATCCAATGACTTAATGGATACACAATATTTGAAAGGCTAGTAAGGCATAACCACAATAGATATACTTCGATCATCACTTAAATGTCTTGGGTTGAAAAAAAGTAACTATAGAGTCTAACTACCATCGAAAAAACTTTGATTAGAGAACATCAACAATCTGATTTCTTGTTGATCCTAGTACCCAACAGTGAAATTATAAATTTTCGTAATTCAAAAATCTAGAAAGCAAATAAGAAGAAAAACTTTAAAAATTGAATGATTTAATCTCATTTCTTATTCTCTCTTCCATCAATTCCAACACTTAGGTCACATTTAATTCCCTCCAAACGTAATAAATCAATGATAATTTTGACTGTGAGACTCACATCGATTACGTGACGTTTACAAAAATATGCAAACAGTAGCCAAAGTGTGGGTCCCACCTCAAAATTTGTAGTCTCATTACCTAATTTCTCTATCGGTTTGTGGTGCTCAACGAGATTATCATTGAAGATTACATGAGTCCCACCTTATTTTTTTGTTTATTTTTTTCATGTTTGCCCTTTTCTCTCCTTCTTGAAATGTTCATTGTTGTCTCTTCCCTTTCTTCTTCTTTTTACCTTCTTCCTCCTCTCTTCTTCTTCCCTCATCTGGTCAAACCTCGTCGTCGCCCCCCACCTCACTCCGACCAATCTCGCTGTCGCCGCCCACCTCATTTCGGCCCACCGCCCACCGCCCACCGCCCATATGTTATAGTTTATTTTGATTTTTCTATAAAAAAAAATGGGTTTTCTTATTCTTTCTTTTCCAAGCAATGAGTTCCCTTTTTCTTTCTCTTTTAAGAAATGAGTTTTATTTTTTCTTTCTCTCTCAAAAAATGAGTTTTCTTTGTCTTTCAACAAATTCTTTCACGCCTTCTCGCCGATCTCATTTCTCTTTTTTCTCCACAAGTTTTTTAATCCAAAACTTGTGGAAAAAATGGAGAAACTGATAAAAAGATGAACAAATTGTTGATATTAGATAAAGAGATGAACAAATTGTGGAGAAAAGAGAGAAACTCATTACTTTAATATTGAAACCCTTGAAAATGGGGGTTGCTTTTCTTTTGCGAGGAAGAAACATAAATGGGTTAATGGGGGAGGGAAGAGATCGAAGCGTCAATGGCGAAAAACGAAAAAAAAAACGATAATAAACAGAGGGAAGTGAACATTCATGTTGTAAAATGGGTTCACGAGTCTGCATACGAGTAACGTCTGGAAAACGAGTCAACACACGAAAGCGAAAATGTATTATGGTAAATTCACGAATGTGAATGATTACGTGCAAGTAAACACCCTCAATGAAATTAAGATTATGTTTGAATTAGCCTTAAGTAAACACTATCAAAAGTAAACCGATTATAATTAAAGTCCTAATCCACTATAATTGATTTATTACGATGGTTGAGAAAAATTTATTACGCCTTAGTTTCATCCATTTCAAGTCACTTTCTCTTTACCATGGTAGAAGGTAGCTTAACTTTGTAGCTCAAAGTCTTGCAAAAGTGACTCTTTAATGTGAAGTCACACACTTAGCCCTCTCCATGACTCCCATCCTTGTTATTTTCAACTTTTGAGTCAAGTTTATTTCCTTTGAAAAAAAGCACTACCACCCACAGCCAAAATAAATACACAATAACTTTTTATATTTTTTTTCTTTTTTATTTATAAATATATAAGAAAAATAAAATTCAAATCAGGGTGAGAATTCAATTTAACATTTCAAAACGCAAAGAACAGTGACAGTAAGGGAGAGAGAGAGAGAAAGAAATATAGTCTTAGAGAGAGAAAGTAAGAACTTTCTTTCTTCTCCTTCGTTCTTATAACCCTCATCTCTCAAAACTTGAACTCTACAGCTTCTTCATTTCTTCATTTCTTCATTTCTTCAAATTCAAAATCTTTCTCAGAGACCTCTCTACCTTCTCATAGATCTCTCTTCTAGGGTTCTTCTCTACTCGATCTCTTCATCTTTCTCCACTTTCAATTTCCTCTACTCATTACTTGAGTTGAGTTTTTCAGAGTTCTAGATCGTTCATCTTCGGTAGCTTTAATGGACGCGATCGAGGAGTTGGGAGAGTTGTCCGAATCGATGCGCCAAGCGGCGGCTTTACTTGCCGATGAAGATGTTGACGAAAATTCTTCCTCTGCTGCTTCTTCTCGTAGGGCTACGACTTTCCTCAACGTTGTGGCTTTGGGCAATGTTGTGAGTTCACCGTTTCTTTATTTCTTACTTGGGTTTTCGATATTGGATCACTATTTCTAGAGTTGGGTCTTTGAATTCTTAGTCTGAGGCTGCAGATCTTTCTCTCTATTTCGGTCTCCCAACTTCTTGCTAAGATTTTTTAATTTCTAGTTGCTATAGATGAAGAATTTGAAGCTCCTTTGTGTTAGTTATTTTGTTACTTTGCAATAAGCTTTACTGCTTGTAGTGGGAGTGTAATATCTGAGTAGTGCGATGGATTGTTGAATTTCTATTGGCTGTGAACACTCTACCGTATGATCCAACTTGTGCAGTTTGGGATCTTTAGTAATCATGGTTTTCAGTTGTATTTACACCGACAATTTTACATTTTTTCAGCAAACAATTAGTATTGGATGTGGTATTCTGTTCTTATTGATTGTCTGCTTCACAATTCCACTGGGTTCTTACGTTTTCTTATTTTATGAAGATGTCTATTATAACTTTATTTCTTTGATCAAATTTCTCAGGGTGCTGGCAAGTCTGCAGTTTTGAATAGTTTAATTGGGCATCCTGTTCTGGTAAGTTTGAATTTTACTTGGTTGATTAGTTCTTTCCTTCTTTCTATGGATCTACAGGCCAATCATTCATATCAATACCCTATTCTTAGGTGTAATTTGTTTTCTATTCTATGTCCAGCCAACTGGTGAAAATGGTGCTACGCGAGCTCCAATAAGCATTGATTTACGGAGGGATGGTTCTTTGAGTAGTAAATCAATTATTCTGCAGATTGATAATAAATCTCAACAGGTTTCTGCAAGTTAGTAACTTTACAACACACTCTTGTGTTTTAGATTTCATACTGTACAGTTTATTTTCTCTCTCTCTCTCTCTCTGTTTTATTTTTAATCCGCAATATTCTGTGTGAACTTTAAATGTATGGATCTGCCCTTGGTTGTAGAATGGCTTTTAGCACCTTTTTCTTTGTAACCTTTTGTTGATATATCACCTGTACTATAATTTTAGTATAAGAGGTGATGATATTTTAGATATTAATGGTTATTTAGCTAAACTCCTGTATTTAATGTCAGCACTAATTCCAATTGTTCTTTAGGTGCTTTGCGACATTCTCTACAGGACAGGTTGAGCAAGGGTTCTTCAGGAAAGAGCCGAGATGAAATATATTTAAAGCTTTGCACGAGTATAGGTCAGTTTGTTCATTTGGCCTTTGTAGTATGCAATAAAAGTCTTTAATTTTTCTTATAAATAATTTTTAATTTAATATGCAATTCTTTTAAGAGTGTGAACTTCTTAGGACTTTAAAATGTGTGAACTGGTGTATTAGTGGGGGTAAAAACTGTTATTTGAATAGCTTACTACGACAATCACATAATCAAGTATTATGTCATTCTTCTAAATGAAAGCATCATTTTAATAAAAAAAAAACACACACACAATCAAGTATTTGCTGTAAATTTTGTGTGAATTGGTGAATCTCGTATGTAATTATCTGGTAGCTTCTTAGTGCACTTTTCCTACTTCAAGCTTTCACATGTGAAGTTCCCTTTTGTTTTAGCTCACTGGGATCACTTCATGGTTGGTGTTGAATATTTATAGCAAACCATGATCTTGGAGTGGTGAAGTTTTTTCCTTCCAGTTTTTATTGTATTAATGTTTTTTTAATAAGTATATATATCATACTGATAATCATTTATTTGCATATGGAAAGAAAGCATGTTGATGTTGGATGTTAGCTTGTTTATGTGTCTAATCTATGCTCTGGAATTCAGTTGCTTATTAAATTAACTAATCTGGTTCTTGCACAGAATTCAGTTGCTTATCAACACAGAAATGTTGATAATCTAATGAACATAGAATTTTGTAAAATGAAACGCTTGAAGAATTGAAAAATAAGAGTATCCAGGAACGTATATGGAATGTTAGCGTTCGACATTCAGTTTCTGGTCCATAATAAAGGAAGTCGTGTATTTTTTCCGATTTTTTCTAGAAAAAAATGATGTTGGGGGCTAGTTAAATTGCATGTCCATTGGGTGCTCTGTAATTTAGTTTGTCATTAATTAGCTACTATTAGTTGTTTAGGAAAACAACTGCCAACTGTGCAAAGTAATGTTCAGCCTATAAAGCAAATGAAGCAAGTTTATTATAAATACTCAGAGAATGTCCAAGACATAACATTAAATTCTGCTGCACCCTATATGAATAGGATTTTATTAACTGAAGGTCCAATTTATGCTGAAATTTGTATTTTATTTTGCATGATGAATTTGTCAGGTTCTTTTATGCACATTGATGTTTTTCATTATAAAAAATAATTATCAGCTACTTGTATCTATTAAATTTCATTCAGTTTTTTGCTATTGTTTCTTAGATTTTCATTTACACAATTTCATTTCAGCGCCTCCACTGAAGTTGGTTGATTTACCTGGGCTTGATCAACGGGCCATTGATGATTCTGTGGTAAGTAGTTGCTCATGGACTTGATTAAAAGATTTATAAACTAGCATTTCTTTTTCGGATGAATGCTTTTGGACAATTTCTGAATCCATTATCCATATAAATGGTTTATGTATTTTTTCTTAATCAAGTGATCGTTTGGTATACTATACTGTTATTAATGGTATAAGTAATTATAATTTGATGGTTTTTGCATAGGTTAGTGAATATGCCGAACACAATGATGCAATTTTGCTAGTCATTGTATCGGCAGCTCAGGCTCCTGAAATCGCTTCATCTCGAGCCCTACGAATTGCCAAGGAATTTGATGCAGATGGTAATATGCTTCACATTCATTATCACATTTCTTTTTTAAGTTCGGTGTAATGTTATTTGTATACCTTGGGAATGAGTTCTAATTACTGGGTTTTGCCTTTTTATATTCATCACCCCTATCATTTATCATGGATCTTTGTTCCCTCTTTCTTGTTTTGCCTTGTTAAGTTTATAGGGATCGTTTTCAATGTTAAAATTTCATTTTTTGTTGATTTATGTCAAATTATGCATGCTTTAAGTGATTAAATCTGAAAGATATCCTCATCCTCACCACAGGTACCAGAACTATTGGTGTTATTAGCAAAATTGACCAAGCTTCTTCAGACCAGAAATCTCTTGCTGCAGTGCAAGCTCTCCTGTTAAATCAAGGGCCAGCACGAGCCTCAGATATCCCATGGGTTGCTTTAATTGGTCAATCGGTTTCAATAGCTACTGCACAGTCTGGATCTATTGGCTCTGAGAATTCCTTGGAGACTGCATGGAAAGCAGAGAGTGAAAGTCTAAAATCTATACTAACTGGTGCCCCTCAAAGTAAGCTAGGCAGGCTAGCTTTAGTTGATGCATTGTCCCAACAGATCCGCAAAAGAATCAAAGTCCGGCTTCCTAATATTCTCTCTGGGTAACTGTTTTCCCAAAATTTACGAGTAAATCTTTATTTACAAATTGTTGTGCATATCTTGATTTTTTGCCCTCAATGATTTTGATAGACATCTCTTTTATTTACTATTTGATAAGAAGTAACAGATTACAACCTATCGATACTTGACCAATTCGAGAGGGTCAACCTTCTCTCCCAAGATACCAGATGCCTTCCAAGTTAAAACCACAATTATCCCAATCAATAACGAGCAAATATATAGTAAAAAGGAATACATAACTAACTAGGGAAGTTACAACTCCCTTTCTAACTTTCTATTCAAACTTTCAAACATAATAACTATCTAGAAACTACCCCAAAACTACTCATAACTTAACTACACAATACCTACATGTTCTAACATTACTCTCGGGCCCAA
Organism: Herpetospermum pedunculosum; assembly: GCA_028017165.1. Lineage (NCBI taxonomy): Eukaryota > Viridiplantae > Streptophyta > Magnoliopsida > Cucurbitales > Cucurbitaceae > Herpetospermum > Herpetospermum pedunculosum. The sequence goes on from CM051527.1 coordinate 9,175,031, forward strand.
AAGACACCTTATCCTCAAGGTGTCAATAACATTACCCCCGACCAGATTTCTTTCCTCCTTTTACAATTGATTTCTACTTCATCTCCCTGCGAAATTTCCATCGTCGTAGTCGTCCCTTCCGCCACCCTCTTTGTTCTCTCCTTTCGGTTTCGGCCATCCCACTTTTGAACGTTTATCGTTCGTCTTGTCTTCGCCCAAGATTTCCTTGCACGACAACACTTTCAGAATTACTCGATCACTTCTTCCTCGCGTTTTCAAAAGTTCCCTCACGTAAGATCGATGCCTTCCAGCCACTCTCCAACCCCGCTTACCCGATAATTTATGGACAATTTTTCTGGTCATTCTTGATCCAATTCGGTGTTTCTTGATCTCTTTTTGTTTTCCCTGCTTCTTTGGTTTTTCCAACTTGCCTATCTTTCTGTCCTTCCACTCTTTTGCGATTGAAATCCTCACACCATTTTGACATTTCTCCCAATGTTTGTTGCACTGTTGCCAAGGATTTTTGTACCTTCAACAATAACTCTAGCACATGATCCGTTGCCAGAATGGATGCTTTGGTACCAATTTGACAGATCTCTTTTATTTACTATTTGATAAGAAGTAAGAGATTACAACCTATCGACGCTTGACCCATTCGAGAGGGTTAACCTTCTCTCCCAACAATACCAAATGCCTTTCAAGTAAAAATCACACTTGAAACTACCCAAAACTACTCATAACTACACAATACCTACATGTTCTAACAGATTTCTGTTGTACTCGGGGCTTGTTGTATTAAAAAATAAATCACCTATTTCTCACAATATATCCTGGGTAAAAAAATCATGGAAGACTAGTCTTAGGTGTTCTAATTTCTGGCATTTGTGATTTAAAACTTCATATCATTTGCATTTTAAAGTGCTTTCAAGGTCGATTTCACTATTTGAGTTTAATGAGGGCCTGTTTTTAAGAATTGTGTCTGCCGTATTTGTACCCTAGTGGCAGATTTATCTGGCAGAATTTCAAATGAATAATTTTTTTTTTTTTAATACATGGGAGGAAATTAACATCCTATTGATTTCTATATTTTACTTTATTCAAGGTTACAAGGGAAGTCTCAAATAGTTCAGGATGAGTTAGTTAGGCTTGGTGAGCAAATGGTGAATGGTGTTGAGGGGACTAGAGCTCTAGCTTTGGAACTTTGCCGTGAGTTTGAAGATAAGTTTCTCCAGCACATAGGCTCTGGTGAGGTAGGTCTTCTATTTTATTTATTACTTTTTTAACGGTTCTACTTCAGCACGACAAGTTGGGATGCTTCCTCTTAATAGTTGCTGTAGTCTTTATTTTTAGGGTGGGCTGGACTAATAGTGGCCCTTCAACTTCTGTAATCTTTATACATAAAATGGTTAAGCATGATAGAGAGTTTTCTTCTTCGCATATAAAAAATTAGGTTAAACTATACAAAATACGCCTAAACTTTGGGGTAGGTTTCAATTATGCCCCTGGCCCTAGACTTTGAAAAAATTAATTTTTACCCTTTTGAAATTTGTTCCAAAAAAATACACCTGAGTTTTTTTTCGCTAAAATTGACGTGACAACTAAATGTGTAAAAATTGGAAGGCATACGTGATATCATTTACAACATCATTCATGCATATATATAATATATATGTGGGGTGGTGGATTCGAACCTCTGACCTTTTGGTCGAGGGTACATGTACATGTTTTATGCCAGTTGAGCTATGCTCATGTTGGCATCATTCACATATATTAACATGACAACTAATGTGTAAAAAATGATTATGTAAATGATTTTAAGTTTTAACGATATCTTTTGAGATGAAATAAATGGTAACAACGATTTTAATCTTCTATATAGTTGTAAATAATATTACGTTTCTAATTTTTACACATTATCTGTCACGTCAATTTTCATTCTTTATTTTAAGAAAAAATTATATTTTTTCGAACATTTTCCAAGTTCAAGGGTATTTTTGGAACAAGTTTCAAAGTTCAAGAGTAAAAATGAAACATTTTCAAAGTCTAGGGGCATAATTGAAACATACCCAAAGCTCAGGTGTATTTTGTATAATTTAGTCAAAAAAATATTTCTTACAAAGTTAATATCTTACTGTAAAAGGATGGATGAGTTGAAACATGTGGAAGGGAAAATGAAAGTAAATTCTATGGTAAAGGATGATCTTGGTTTAAAAGGTAGTCAGGAACTTGGAATTGGTGAATTCAAAGAAGTATCGTTTGCCTTTTGTCTGCTGGTTGGATGTAGAACTTATCTTGTTAATCCCGCTCTCTGTTTTCATTCGTATTTCTGGTTTCTCTATTTTCTTTTTTCAAACTCACTTTAGAGGTGATTGAAAGCGTACACATAGAGCATGTAGAAAAAATGATTTTCTTGTGTGTTTGTATGTTCGATGATCCTGGTTAATTTCCTTTTAAAGGATGATACAAAATAATTTGTATGAACTGTGAAATCTTCACTAGCAAGGGAATGTCATAGCAAATCTCTTGGGAGTTCTCTTGATATGCATGGAGAATATACTTGGATAAGTTAGAAAGATGATTATGATGAATTATTATTGATGAAATAATAATGAAATCATTTTTTTCCCCTTTTTACTTATCTAGTCTGACTTTATTTTGAAGCATTTCTGCAGTCAGAACAAAGCTAACGCTTGGAGAAAATCAGAGTTTATTGATAAGTGAATTGCAGTGACGGTTTTGATTTATAAGTCTAACATTACCTCGCATATGCATATCAGGGCGCAGGTTGGAAAATTGTTGCTAGCTTTGAGGGGAATTTTCCAAATCGAATTAAGCAATTGCCTTTAGATAGACACTTCGATATTAATAATGTGAAGAGGGTATGTTTATCTTCCGTTTTTTTTTTAGTAGTTTATGTTTTATCAGGCTGTAGATTCATTCTTGACTTCTTTGTAACAGATCGTATTAGAAGCTGATGGTTATCAGCCTTATCTTATATCACCTGAGAAGGGTTTGAGATCTTTAATAAAAGGTGTTTTGGAGCTTGCAAAAGAACCATCACGTCTCTGTGTTGATGAGGTAAAAATAAGCATGCATGAAATGTTTAGCTTCTTAGCATTTTATTGTTTATTTTAATTGTTAAAGAAATTCACGATGTTTCTGGTTTGACAAAAATAATAGGTGCACAGAGTTTTGATAGATATTGTTTCTGCTGCTGCTAATGGCACCCCAGGCCTTGGAAGATACCCACCATTCAAAAGAGAGGTGAGTGGCATTTTATTTGTTCGTTGATCACATAGTTTAGCCTTTTAGCTTTTCATAGTTTAAAATTTTATTTTGTATTCTTTTGTAGTTTGCATCGATATTTTTATTATATGGGCTGTAATTCTTCTGAAAGGTTTTCTTTTTGTTCTTTCAAAAGTTGTTTCTTTAGATATTTAGAGATTTATCTAAAGACATTAGTTCATTTATTGATTCTACTTCTTTTTTGGCTTTATCTTGGAGCAAGCTCTATCCTCCATTTTGTAATTATGATCTCACCACTCTCAGTAATCAGTGGAGATGCTTTTGTAACTGCTCTTTTGATAGGTCTTCATATTATCAATGAATGATTTTTGATTCCTAAAAAAAAAGTTGTTTCTTGTAAGGTCTAAGTAGCTGTTTTCCCACCCTCTAAACCCAATTCTTTTTCTAGGTTGTGGCCATTGCAAGTGCTGCCCTCGATGGGTTTAAAAATGAAGCAAAAAAGATGGTTGTGGCGTTAGTTGACATGGAGCGAGCATTTGTCCCACCACAGCACTTTATACGTCTTGTACAAAGAAGGTAAGCTTAGTAGTTAGTACAATATTTTACTGCTATGCCTTTTTGGGTATGGAATTTGCTGCCGTGAGAAAGGAGAAGGAAAAACAAAATCCTACACGCATGATGAAATTTGATATTGCTAATCTGTTTTTCAGCTGTCCTTTTGGAACCTATTGCTGTTTTAAAATTTTAGTTTTTTTTGTGTGAAATTGTAAGATCTTGAATGCGCACATTCCAATAGAAATCCCCCCCACTCCCAGAACCACCTATGCGTATGCATGCTATGCAATTTTTGGTGCCAAGAATTTTAAATTTCAATAGTAAATTGGATGTAAATGAGACCACTTTCTCATTCTCAACTTAGGATGGAAAGACAGCGCCGGGAAGAGGAATTGAAGACCACCAGATCATCAAAAAAAGGACAAGAGGCTGAACAAGCAGTGTTAAACAGGGTGAGTCATTTGAGTTAACGCAGGGGTGCTGACTCTCTTTTGTGTTTGCCTTTCACACTAGTATAGTTTTTTCTCCCCTAGGCAAGTAGTCCTCAAACAAATAGTCAGCAAGCTGGTGGAAGCTTGAAAGCAATGAAAGAAAAACCTAGCAAGGAAGAGAAGGAAGTGCAGGAAAGTTCGGGTTTGAAGACAGCAGGTGCTGAAGGAGAGATAACAGCTGGTATGCATGAAATGCTATTACTGGGTTTTGACTTTCAGCTGTTTATGAAGGCATTTTGAAATTTGTTTTAGGAGACTCACTTTTCCTCCTTTTAAATTAATATGAAACTCTTAAGGGCGTGTTTGGTATGCAATCTAGATTCTGTTTTAAAATTGTTTCCGAATTCTATGATCCAAACAATGGAAATTCTGAAAGCAACATTTTCTTTTTGTTTTCATTTATCCAGATTGTTAATTTGAAATTTTAAAATGCATAATTATACTTATAAAGATAAAAACTTTAATAAATATAGTATTTAATTCATTTTTGTTAAATTAAAATATGTATAATATAATATATTATAAATTATATGGTATTGTATAATAATAATTATACAAAATTAATTAATAATAGTTTATATTCAACCTGATATTTAGTTGGTAACTACAACTAGTTTTATGGTTTATAAATATCAAACACATTTTGAATGATTAGTTAAATTGAGATTTGAGATCCAATTTCTAAATCTGCTGGATTAAAAAAGGGAAAAAAACAGACAAATCAAGGAATAACTTTGGACTAGGTCATTGGAATTATTGTTATGCATATAATTGAAGACATTTGGTTTTTGGATTTTGGTTTTAACCCTTTGTTATTACTTATAATATATTGAACCATTTACCTATGTTTATTGGTTTCGGAGTCCGTTAAACTTGTTTTTCTACTGTACATTTTATGTTTTACAATGATGATTTGTTAGCATATCCATGCTGTACTCATATCAAACTTTCTGTATCTGTCTCTGCAATTTTGAAGCTGTGACAGACTGTTATACAGTTGTGATTCTGTATGATGGCTTACATCATAGTTTGTACACTGGGTACATTACAAGGAGAGCAGTTTGTTTCAAAGTAAACTTTAAAATGACTATTAAATTTGCAGGTTTATTTTTAAATTTTTGTTTCTATTTTTAGGTTTCTTGTTAAAGAGAAGTGCAAAAACTAACGGATGGAGCAGGCGATGGTTTGTTTTGAATGAGAAGACTGGAAAGGTATGTAACATTTTGTGGATGTTTACTTTAGTGGTCAATAGAAATGGGTGGTTCTTGATCCCTCAGTATTTAGTCAGTTAGATGGTATGCCAATCTTTTCATATACTTTTCAGCACTGTCGTTTAATGTAGATTCTAATTCTATAGCTTTTAGCACTGGCCGTCACATCAGTATTAACTCTTTATTATTACTGTGTAAATGAAGATATAATTTTAGAATGTAGGAATGTACAGTGTTGTAGGTGGGCCTATCCATTCAAACTCCTCAAGTAAGATAGTTGCAGACCACTAAAATTCTATCATTAAAATAGTATCCTGTTTTGTAGTGACAAGGAAAAATGGTAACAGTTAACACGAACAACTGATATGTGTTTAAGGTGCTGGAAGCTTATATTTGAAGCCAAAATATGTGTTCTATTGTGTGGATCTTGATTAGAAGTGTCTTTGCATGCATTGATATGCTCCTGAGAGTAAAATTTACTCTCCCCATTTAAGTTTGGTTAAGGACTGCATGTATGCTTCTACCAGATCGTGCTTCTTGTTTTGAAGTGGTAAACTTATTGCATTTGTTTTTCAATGAGCTTTTTCATTACGTTGATCTTTATGTATTAGTTTCCAATATGGAAGAGAAAACATTGAGTAGGTTATAGGCATATTTCTGGGGATTATAAGTTCATGTGTTGGTGATGATACCCATTACATAATAGCTGATAATCTCGTAGTAGTTTCACTATTCTTTGAGCATATGATGTATATATGAATATCACATCTGAAGGTTGGGTAAATAAGTTCACTTAAGCATTTCAGCCATGCCATCTTTTTGTGTTGACCTTGGGAGGTATGTTGGGTTGTGCATTCTAGTTACATTTGTGTCTATTACCCATATTTTTATTTGAAATAGGCGACATGTGTCTGTTACCTATATTCATTTCTATTCCTCATTGTGCAGCTTGGATACACCAAGAAGCAAGAAGAGAGACACTTTCGTGGTGTCATTACTTTAGAGGTATGTAGAGCATAATTTTTTTCCTGATCTCATTATAGGGACAAGGACTGGAATCATCTTGAAATTTAACAATGATTTTGTCATGTATTACTGTTGGTTATCTGAATGGCCACATCGACTGCCAAAAATATTTACAGGATTGTAATATCGAAGAAGCTACAGATGAGGAAGAGCCTCCACCTCCACCTCCACCTTCAAAGAGTTCAAAGGATAAAAAGGCTAATGGGCCAGATTCTGGAAAAGGAGCAAGTCTTGTCTTTAAGATTACCAGCAAAGTTCCATATAAAACCGTTTTAAAAGGTAAAGTTACATAGGGTTTTTGATATTTTAAGTTTCTCTCATAAAAAAGAAAGATATTTTAAATGTCGTAGTATTCTGTTTATTAACGTTCCAAATCTAAAAATTCCATGTTTAAAACCTGTTTGCTGACTCAATTGTGCTATGTTCTTCAGCCCATAGTGCTGTTGTTTTGAAAGCGGAGAGTGTTACGGATAAGGTGGAATGGACAAACAAGATACGCAATGTCATTCAACCATCCAAAGGAGGACAAACGAGAGGTGCATCCTCCGAAGGTGGTCTTACCATGCGGCAGAGTCTATCTGATGGTTCTCTAGTATGTCATTGAACCCTATTATTACCTAGCTTTACTCTTGATTCTTTTTTTCCTTTTTAGGCACGCGTTAACATTTAGATAATTGTTCTACATTCATGGGGATTTGTGTTTACTGGTTGGAATGTGCATAGGATGTTGTATATGCACTTTCTTGTTGCTTTCTTTATTTTACGGTTCTATTTGTTTCTTAAATTTTATCAGAGGTAATTTCCTTGCGAGAAGATGTTTAATTTTTAAACTAACCACTTCTCATGCACTTCAATTTTCTTTTACTTCTTGCTTTTGGTTGTAGTTTGTAATTAACATTAAAGAACTTATCCATTTTTTTAGGATACCATGGCTCGAAAACCTGCTGATCCCGAAGAAGAGCTGCGGTGGATGTCTCAAGAAGTTCGTGGTTATGTTGAGGCAGTTTTGAATAGTTTGGCTGCAAATGTCCCCAAGGTAAGTTTTGAAATAGTTTGGTTATGTTGAAACTTAGTTTCTAATGATTATCCCGTCTAGTTCATGTTGTTCTCCCCAACACAGTTTATTTTATTTTTTTTGAACAAGAAACAACTTTTCATTGATTTATGAAAAGAGACTAATGCTCAAATGATACAAACTCCATAGAGGAGTGAATAAAGAAAGCGATAAAAAAGCCAACAAGACTCATAAAGGAAGAATAAAAGCTTGCCAATTAAGATAGACATCAAGAATTGAAAAATTAGCAAAATGAATGGAGAGATAACACCATGAAGATGCTTGTAAACGAGCTGATTCAAAACGATCGATCCATGGGAGATGCTTGTCTTCAAAAATTCTCTGATTTCTTTCAAACTAAAGCTCCGATAATAAGGCTTTAACCGCATTTGTCCAGAGAATATTTGGCCTTACAGCTAATTTAGGCCCAATTAAGAGCTGTAAAACTGTTTGGCCACACAGTTTATTTTATTGAGTTGTTGATTATGCAGGCTGTTGTACTTTGCCAAGTTGAGAAGGCCAAGGAAGACATGCTAAATCAATTATATAGTTCGATCAGGTAGGTTTGGTTTTCATGTTGGTATGGACTTGATTTGTTGTTGATCTATATTCATACATAACCTCGGCTGAACCTTTTTAATTATCATTTCAACTTGAAATATTCTCTATAATGCTTTGACCGTTGATTGCAAGATCTTTCATATCAATAAGGGTTGAAAAAAAGTTACTTTGGTAGAAATCCAACTTATTATATGCTCATGTTGAACAGTGCCCAAAACTCAGCAAGGATTGAGGAGCTTCTTCAGGAGGACCAGAATGTAAAACGGAGGAGAGATCGTTATCAAAAACAATCCTCTCTCCTTTCAAAACTTACGCGCCAGCTCAGCATTCATGATAATCGAGCAGCTGCTGCTAGTTGGTCCGATGGTAGTGCAGGTAATCTTAGTCATTAGTTTGCTGCTTTCACTATTTGCATGCATGTTCTACTGCCCACCTTAAAAACTTGTGAAAAAACGACATTATTTTGTTTTAAATAGAAAGAAACTTGTGAAAAAACGACATTATTTTGTTTCTCCTGATTATACTTGTCAATTTAAAAAAATAAAAGGAGATGGGTGGTGATTTGGCGATTAAAGTATGGTCAAGACTGTTCTGACAGGAAGGATGTGATTTGAACGTGTGGCAAATTACTGTTTGTTCAATGTTGTACAGAATGGGAAGAAATCCTACTTCCTAGGGTGAAATTTAACAAATTTTTTTGGATCTGGAAGAATCATAGGGTGTTGATTCATTCTAGTCAAACTTTCACAAATGAAGTTTCTTCTAGCATTTCAGCCCACATAACAGTTGTTCGTTGGATGTTGTACATAATTGGAAAATCATAGGGTGATCTTCTAGTCAATTTAACAACAGCAGTAGTCAAACCCGCACAATTTTGACACTGGAAAGTCATTCATAGGGTGATTCGTCTTGTCAAAGTTGAACAAAAACATTTCTTCTAGGATACAATCCACACAATATTTGGCAAAAATTCAACTATAGCATTCAACCACAGTTCTTGCGCCCGAAGATTCATGTCAACGCTTAACTAAGAAAATTTCTTCTAGCATTCAGCAACCCCACACCTTTCTCTGTGCCAAAAGTTGTGTGGGTTGAATGCTACAAGAACCACATGCTCCAAGTAATTTTATATTTTGGCTGTACGTCTAAACCCATCCAAATGATTATAAATGGGTACACATCCGTTCATTTGTTAGCAAATAACTGAATAAATTATTTTGGTGCTCCCTTTTCCTTCTTGGATATTCACTGATTTTAAAGTTGGTTGTTTAATAGTCTTCGCTAAAGCATTAAAAAAGTTCAGACGTTGTGTAATATTTTCAACCTTTGCAGAAAGTAGTCCCAAAAGTAGCGGACCACCTGGTGATGACTGGAGATCTGCATTTGATGCTGCTGCTAATGGCCGGGCTGACAACAGGGCTGACAACAGAAGATCTTCTTCCAATGGCCACAGTAGACGTTCTACCGATCCCCCACAAAACGGTGACATAAACTCAGGTTCAAACTCTGGCAGCCGTCGTACTCCAAACCGGCTGCCACCAGCACCTCCGCCGTCTTCAGGTTCCAAATACTTCTAGCATGGTGCTGATATTACTTGATGATTCATATTGTCTCTGCAACATTGGGTGATACTAAGCTCCACTTCATGATTCATTTAGTGACCTCCTCAAGTTCATATTTCTACTAGAAACTTAAAAGTGGAGAGAGGTTTGTGTATATACAACATTTCTCAGAATCAGGTTATACTGCTTCATTAATATAAGACTAGTTTTTTTTTTTTTTTTTTTTAAACTTTTTTTTTAAGGTTTTGTTCTTCTACCATTGCCCCATTCATTTTTGGACAAGAAAAATGTATTTGCATGATATTAGTTCTGATTTTGTATGTACTATCATCCATCTCTGATGGGTTATATATAAATATTCTGTTATTTCTTAGTGAAGAGAGAGACGGGTTGTAATTTGAAATGGTGAGCTATTTGCTTTTCTTTGTTGTTGGTTTTCTGGTTAAATATTTGGGATGCCTTTTTTGCTTGAATTGCAGAATAATTCAAATGAAAATTGAAAACCTAAACCTGCAATCAGGCTTAAAGAATTGAAATGAAGGGAACAATGCTTTTATCCCTTCTTCTTTTTGGCATTTTATTTGTTTTTTTTTTAAGCTACAAAAGTATGTTGTGGTAAAGAATTATGCATTGTAGTTGGTAGTGTTTTAAAAGGCGTGTGCAGGAGCAAGGCGCAAGTCTGGTGCCTCGCCTTTGCAAGGTGCAAGTTTGGCAAGGCGAGGCGCTTGAAGACGGCGTAGGCTCGTCTTCTCATGAATTTCATTGCTTATGTCCTTGCGTCTTGGGACTTTTTCAACTATATTTTTTTTTTTTTTTAACCAACTCGAATCAGATTTTTTCTATAGGGGTGTTGCACTCATATCCCCACCAGGACTCCGACTCACTGACCGCGTATCGAACAAGTCGTACCGACTCGTTGATTGCGTATCGAACAAGTCGTACCGACTCGTTGACCACGTATTGAACAAGTCGTAGCGAGTCATAATAGATTTAAGGCATTCTAATTAATTCAAAATGTTTTTTTTATTCTTTTCATATTTTTACTTCCACATCAACCATGCTTTCTCTTCTTTATATTTTTTTTCTTTACAAAGTGCGACTTGAGCCTAAGCTCCAGAAGGACTTTGTGTCTTTTAAAAACTGGTAGTTGGTAGTGTGAAATGTTATGTGAATGTGTTAGTGTGAAATGTTATGTGAATGTGTACATTAATCCTAAATGTGTACATTCAACCTTCTCAGCCATATAGAATGAAGTATCATATGGAAAACATCAAATCTCTTGGGAATTCCATTGAGCACAAAATGTTTCTGCACTTGCTTCACTCTCCTTTGCATTCTCAAGTATTGAGTTTGAGATATTCCTTTAAGTATCTCTTTTATGTTTGGTATATCCTTCACTTGTATTTGCACAACAAATGAATTCCAATTCAAAACATCACTGAAAGGAGGAACATAACTTTCTGAAATCAACACAGGAACACATTCAACATAAATGGCTTCCACAACTCTAGGACTGGCTACTTCATACCCACTCGGGCATAAGCAAAACCGACTCTTCTTCAACATCGAGTTGTATGATACTCCGCTCGGAAGCTTGTCATAAACAAGCACATCCTCATCCTTTTCCTTCCAGTTTTGCAAGAGTAGGTACCTTATCTGGCCATGTAGACGACCATCAAAGAACGCAAGAACATGTCTATGAGAAGGTGAAAGTCCCCCAAGAGTTCTAAGATGGATTTCAGGAAATGATGCGTCTTTAGAGGGATGGAATCCGAAGATTTCAGGAAATGATTCGTCTTTAGAGGGATGGAATCCTTCGGAAACATTTGCGTTACACAATACCCTGATAGAATTGCTGAATAAAAGCGGAATGCAAGATGTGGTACGTGGTCCATGCAACGAAGAAGAAGAAAGATAAAAAGTTAAGATCAAATCCAGTGGCTTTACAGTGTGTTTGGAATAACTTTTGAAAAAGCAAAATGTAAATATAAATACATGCGTATTGAAAATATTTTTTAAAAAACTGCTTAAACTAGAAGGTATACGCTTACCCAATCATGGCAAGAGAGCATGAAATGGTCAGCACCAAGGCTGCGATTCCAGAAAGAATGCTTGGTAGAGATGACATTGATGTAGTTTGAGACGGCAACTCAATGACATTATGTTTATGAGATTTTGGTACATAGAGATATTGAACCAAATTGACAACACTAAATGAGAGGAAATAGAGAATAGCTTGATTTGGATCATTGGTTGTAAACAAGTTTCCCTTTTCCATTTCATGAATGAACCTTCCTTCTTGGAATATATGCTCTTGCATGGACCTTCATGGAACATTGGAGGCTCCCCTTCTTTGTATATTTTCCATTTCTAGATAACTCGTGCAAATGATGTACTCATTCTTAATTTGAGGACTCTCAACTAAATAAAGGTGATTTACTAGACCTCCTAACACCAATGGAAATTAGCAACAATTTAACCTAAAAGTTGGTCATGGTTACATTCTTACCTTTGTGTCATTAAAGTAAAATGTCACATCTACAGATATCTTTACAAAAATCTTTAAATTAATAACGACAGAGACATCTGGTAAACTTTAACTAAAACCCAAAGACAATAGTATTACTTTTAAAAGTGTAAGTACCAAATTGAAATATAGATTACAGCATAGGGGCTAACATTATTAGTCATGAAGTTCATTCAATTGTCATATCCACAAATCACAAATAATTTACCACCTCATATTTCTCTTACTGCTAGCGATATGTAGTAAACTTTAATCAAAACACAAACGCAATAATAAAACTTTTAAAAGTATAGGAGCCAAAATTGAAACTATGATCGAGACGTCGGGATTAAAATTGTAATTTAACCCGAAAGTACCTGTGGAAAGCATTCGGGTTCCTGTATATTGGGCCTGTTGGAACATAGTCAGGATCATAATGTATAGATGTAAGATTATGAACTTGACTAGCTTCTGTTATGGCTGCTCTTGCTCTTCCCAATTTCTCCTCTATTTTCTTTAACTTACTGTACTTCTTAACTCTGCTAATCCCTGAAGTTGCACTTTTTCCATTGCCTTCTTTGTTTTCAAATACTGCTTTTTGTGATCCTTCCTGATGATTATTATGATCCAATGCAATTTGTATTTAGCAAGCAATAGGAAATGCTGGTTGAACTTTTTAACTTCTAATGATTTTTATCTGCTACTTGAAACTTCTCCCCTAGATTTAGTCATCAATTTGTGACCATCAATTTAGGGTATTTTTTGGAAACAAATTTCAAAGTACAAAAGTAACAAAGGCAATTTTTCAAAGTCGATAACAAAACAAAGGAACTCAAGTAAAGTAGTGTTTATAAGATCAATTTTCAAAAACAAAAAATAAAAAACCAAATTCAAGAGACTCTTTACTCTCGCATATTTAATATCCATATCCAAGTCGGCGGTTACAAGTCTAAGGCTCCGTTTGAGATTGTGGTCGTAAAATAATTGCTGTCAGATATACTTTTAGTAAAATCAGCTGTCATATGAAGCTGATTAATGTTTGATAAATTTCAATTTTAAACATAAAAAAGCAGATACCAGATAAGGCGTTTGGTAAGTTCAAACAAAATTGTTGTGGCTTGACGGTAAATACCAAAATAGTCATATTATTTTAGTTATTTATATGTTTTTTTTTAAATAATTATTTATATGTTAATATTCAATATATGAATGATTATAAGTTAATTATTTATAATTTTTTTTTCTTTGCAAAAAAAAAAAAAAAAAAAAAAAAAATTATAAATAATATTTTGATATTTCCTTAGATTTATATGATAAAAGTATAGGAAAAATAATTGTTACTTAAATAGTATAAAAAAAAACAAATTTTGAGTGACAATTTTTTTCTCTTTTGTTTCTACTTTTCCATCCAAATGTATGTAGAAAGAGAGAAAAAAAAAATCACAAAATAACAAAAACAAATACTGTGAAATAATGTTGATGTTCTTATGTAATTTGCTTGAGTTCATATAAAACTCGACAATTCAATTAGGAGAAATTGGTTGCCTAAAAAGGAAGGATGTGGAAGGATATAACTGGTCATAAAAAAAAATTGGATAGCCTAAACGGATTGCCCGATTTATCTTTATCCTAAAGCTTATCATACAAACAAATGCGATCATGGATAGTCGATGACACATGTTACGGGGTACCTTAGCATGAGGTCAACCGCTGACATCACGACCCGCTTCACCAAGAAGTCGAGGCCACGACACTCGCGCGAGATATCACAACAACTTGGGGCTGATCGTCCCAGGACTCCCCGAATCCGAGGACTCGCGGTTGCCAGGCTATTTCTCGGTTAGTGTGAAGAACGCCTGATAAGACGTTCCTGACTCACCTGACTAGACAACGGTACAACAACGCCCCCAAGTCCATCGAGAATTAGAGGACGACGACTGTTATTATGAGAAAGAGTACGGACGGGCTCAGGACATCCACACACCTCCTCACCCGATTTGAGGACAACCGTGATGACAGCCGGAAAAGATCTGTCAGGGGAAGCCCCCTTACACCGCTTATAAATACCCCTGTCTTTCAGGGACGAGGGAGGTACGTAACACTGTGGTGAACGAGTTGTCGAGACCCGCCAAATTGAAATTTATAAGCTGCCTATGCTTCTATAATTTGTAGATAGCAGTAGTCAGGTCGATCCACAAGGAACTAATATTAATTCAATCTTAATCAAATCTAATTTGCTAATTTAAAAAAAAAAAAAACACTGGGGGAAAGAGATTTGATTTTTATGAAACATGCACCAATTGAGCTAACGGAAGAATCTAACACTCAACTTGAGGAACCGAGATTGATAACTAATGGATATCAGATCATTGATATTCGACGAATTTAGCAACGGCCATCCAACCACATGAATTGTCTACTCGGAACACCGTAGCAAACAATCCCACAAATAATTAATTAAAGAAGTGCAATTCTAATTAAACTTGACAATTAATCAATTGGGGGCGATCGTTCCATATTGATTAATTGTCAGTGACGGGAGAATCATGATAGATGTTTAACTTGGATAGCCTAAGTTAATTGTTTTGTCTTCTAATCCAAGGTTAGTTAATGCAAACTAAGACAAACATGGATAGCCTATGTTGCCCACTACTTAACTTAACCCCCGTTACTAAGGCGATTAGGAGAGACACAACGTCACTAATCTAGTTAACGATTTAGCATGCATAAACAACTTGAGCGTCAATCAAATCAAATACACATGCTAATTTAATAAGCTTAGGAGAAGAAGATGATTGAAGGCTTATCTAAATAGAAATTTAAGCTCTAATCTCACTTTAATGCATTAATTAGTCAATCCCTACATCATCAAATCAAACACTTACCTTCTAGCCTTCCATGAAGGTTGAAAGGTTCAAAGAATCCATTCCAAGCTTCCCAAGCATCCAAAAATGGTGGAAAAAACACTTACCTTCTAGCCTTCCATGAAGGTTGAAAGGTTCAAAGAATCCATTCCAAGCTTCCCAAGCATCCAAAAATGGTGGAAAACAGCCGAAAAACGACAAAACCAGGTTCAAAATTCGAGAGTGACAAGACAAGACGACCTAAAAATCAGACATTTCCTATTTATACTCGCCGTAGCGTCTTGACGCTACAGACGGGAAAAATGGCAAAAATTCACCTCGGAGCGTCGCGACGTTACTGTTCGACGTCTTGACGCTGAAGTAGCGTCTCAACGCTTGCTCTCGGGTTTTGGATAAATTTTTTGAAGTTTGAGCGTCGCGACGCCCTCCTTAGCGTCTTGACGCGGGACTAAAAGTGTAATTGGCTCTTTTTTGGCTTATCTTCTTTCATCTGCTCAACTTTGAGGCTCCTATTGAATATTAAATGATTTTTATTTCCATAGTATTATCTATCGGCTCAGTTTGTTGATATTATACTATAAAACTCTTATTCTAAGCTCTTATTTAATATAATTGTCTCGTTCACCTCTGAACGCTCGATTCCTGCAAAACATATGATTAAACACATTAATTTCAATCAACTAACAAAAATTAAAGATTATAAAATAACACTTCTGGAGTGCTATCACCTATAGCTCTCTTTTTGCACCAAAATGGTGTCTACGGACTTCTTGAGCTCCCAACCGTGTATCACCTATAACAAGGTCAATTAATCAAGAATTAACACGGTAATTAGCTAGAATTAGGGAGTAAATAATAACTCTTCTAGAGAGCTATCAAATACCCCCAACCTAAAGTCTTGTTAGTCCTCGAGCAAGATAGACTCTAATTTATCTTAAAATAGTGGATTCACATGCTTACAACTCTAACCTCCATGCTTAATGAAAACAAGATATTTGCATCAAAAGAAAACAATTGAGTGCATTCACAAGTTGAAAACATTTCAAAATTTTAACTCCTACTCCTTTACGTGAGTGTGTGCTTAACTCCTCTTATCCTAGCCCTTATAAGCCCGTAAAACCTTATTCAACTCTAAGGCTTGTTTTCTCCATACTTCTGGCAATAAGAACAGTCTAATAACTTTTCAACATCAGAGACAACAACAAATAAAAATGTCTAATTTCTGGAGTACTTTGTACTCTTCACTTTTATTTTGAATCACTTATTATTATTTTTTTTTATTACTTTTCTTCTCCCTGAGAGCTTTTTATGTCAAACTTGCATTCGTTCCAGCTTACCTGCAGTTCCACTGCACGTATTTGTACGGGCAAACTTCACAAATTAAGGACTAATGCTCACTTCTATTAGCTACCCTTTCATGCAGTGACAACAGTGGGTTACACGATCACCCCTGGTTACTTTGGCAACACAAGAAGGAGGAGCATCTCAGGTGTTTTTATTTAACACACTTTTATTCTCCTTTTGTTTAGGAAATAACTATGCTATAACACAAATGACTCATTACAAGCTCTAACGCATCAAACCTCCCCTAAACGTATCTTTCAGGGTGACAATAAGATTTCAGGCTAAATAAGATAATTCTAAGCCTACAGAACTAAGAGTAAGAGGTCTACGTGCTCAGTGAATGTAGCAGAGTAACATGCTCCACTTCAAAATGTTTCCTAATGATTTTTCGATCATGAAACATTTTGGTTTTCTCTTTGTAAATCCTCGAGTTCTCGAATGCGTCTAAGCGAAGTTCCTCCAACTCTTGCAATTGATTGAGCCTTGCTTCGCCGGCTTGATCAAAGCTCATGTTGCATTTTCTTATTGCCCAGTACACCTTGTGCTCAATCTCCACCGGGAGGTGGCAAGCTTTTCCAAAAACCAACCTGTAAGAAGACATTCCTATAGGGGTCTTGTAAGCTGTGCGATAAGCCCACAAGGCGTCATCTAAACGAAGGCTCCAATCTTTCCTTCCGGGATTCACAGTTTTTTTTAAGGATGAACTTCACTTCCCTGTTTGAGACTTCAGCTTGCCCGTTTGTTTGAGGATGGTACGTGGTGGATATTATATGATTTACACCGTACTTCCTCATAAAGGCTTCCACCGATCTATTACAAAAGTGGGTCCCTTGATCACTTATGATGGCTCGTGGAACGCCGTACCTGTTGAAAATATTTGACTTAACAAACCCTACAACAGCGTTAACATCGTCAATTTTGGTGGCTTTTGCTTCTTCCCATTTTGAAACGTAGTCCACAACCAACAATATATATAAGAAATCCCGATCACGGGACCTACCCCTAGCAGTCGAGAACTCCTGACTCCCTCACCAGCAAGGACAGAAGCGACCAACATCCTCGGTCCATCCACCGGAACCGACTCAGACTCTCCTTCCAAGAGAATGAGGGGAACCCCCTCGTTCGCCGAAGGACGGGTCAGCCGACGCCTCTTGAGCGGACGACCTGACGAAGTCGATCACTTGGCTAAAGAGTTTGACTGGTTAATCTCGTATCGTTGGAGCTCATGATCTGTAGGTTCTTTAGGTTCTCCTGACTAGCTCGGATTAAGCTTTGTAACAATATGAGAGAACATAATTTGAAGTTTTTCAAATTTAGTTTTGGAAGATAGTTGAACATATTAAAATATGATTTAAATATGGGTTCGGTCTAAAAACATGAATAGGGATTCATGTTCGAGAAGTCGGTTTTAGAAACCGAGATTAGTCTTATTATTTAATTAATATTTGATATTGAATTAAATAATAATATTAATTAATTAAAAAGTTTAATTAATTAAAATATTGTATTATTTATTTATTTAAAATTAATTATGAATTAATTTATAAATAATAAAATAATATGAACAGGGGCGGATCTACCGTAGGCCGAGGGGGGGCTCGAGCCCCCCCTCAACTTGAAAACGTTTACTTATTTGTATCATAAACTTTATCTAATTGACAAAGAAATGATAAATGGCTTGGTGGCTCAATGTCAAGCCCTCTCTTAATAAAGGTAAATTTTTCAAGCCCCCGCCTGTGTTCGAATCTTGTAGCAACGTTTAATTATTTTTAACATTTTTCTGTTGGTTTAATTATTTTTAACATTTTTCTGTTGGTTTAATTATGTTTAACATTTTTCTGTTGGTTTAATTATTAATACTACAAAACTGTCCATTCTATTTTTAAAAAAATCTTTTACAAATTTATTATATGTTTTTGTTTTAATTTATTCATTTAAAATTTAAATGAAATCAAATATAAATTAAAAGGAGTTAAAGTAGTTTAAATTTTAATAAATTAATTCCATACCAACAACAATTCTTTTAAACAAAAATATATTTATTATTTTAAATTTTATTCTTTCTCTTGTATATTTATATATAAAAGGATTGACTTTTAGTCCTCAAACTTCTATAAAAATATCAATCTAGTCTATAAATTTTATTTTTTAAAGATTAATTTCTTTATTTTCAATTTTATAACAATTTAATTTTAAACTTTAGTACCTAACAATATAGTTCACAATAAAATTAAAATCGTTTAGACTAGGGATGGAGAGAAAAAAAAATTGTCGTCGTCCCGGTCCTGTTTCTTTATTTTTTTTATAAAATTTTTATATATGAAAAATCCTAAAGTTTACAAAATATTTTTTTCAAGAAAATTATATATAAAAAAAATCTTTAAATATAATTTTTTCATTATGAAAAATTGAATATAAATTTTTATATAAAAAAAAAATTATTTAATTAAATTTAAGAGTAAAACTAAAAAACATAAACAAAGATAATTCTCCGCGCGAGAAATTCGGTATCCGTAGAAATTTCCGCCTCGGTCCTCGCAAAATTAAGTGAAGAATTTTGCGGGACCAGGAGTGGAGCAGCCATCTCGACTCCATCCAGTCCGATGGACATCTCAAATTAAGCCCCCCCTAACGTAAATTTCTGGATCCGCCACTGAATATGAAAGTGGGAATTGCCAACATTTTTGAGTTTGCAAGTGGTTTATTACTAACCTCAAAACTCTCCAAATTTGAACATCTCAACAATGACTAATCCAACCATTTGCTAGGTGTCTTAACAAGCAAGCAAATTGAGACCTATAAATGGAGAGAAACTCAAATAGTTTGGGTTTGATGAAGTTGTTGAAAAATGCTAGACTTTTTTCTCTCCAAATACCTCTTGGTTTAGACTTCATATTATCTTCCAATTTCTCTCATAAAGAGGTTCCACCACCTCGTTGCTCGGCCTGAGGATAGCTGGGACTACTGAAGGTGGTCCTCGAAGCGTCCGTGAGGAGAAACGAGCAACGAAATTGGAGATTTTGAGCAACAAAGGTATGTGTTCTTATTTCTCTATTTTTCCAAGCTTTGAGCATGTTTTTGTTTAGCTAAATTGATGAAATTAAAGTGTCAATTGATCCAAATCACTTCCACATTTGTGATATGCGCACCTTCACCGTCATCATCACATTTCCTATTGTGTAATACTTTGACGTCTACTAGAGTCATATAACCTAAAGAAGGGTTGGAAAAACATACATTGTATTACTATAATATGATAAAAGTAGCACCGTAAATTCAATGTAAAATAACACAAGGTGGGAGAAATTGAGTTGTGACAATGTAATTAATAAAACCAGAACTAACTTAAATGTCAAGATCAAACAACTTGAAAAACAACGGGATGTGTTACGGTAATATATTAAAAAAACAGACATGTAATTAAATGTAACATGACAGAAAATATAGAAAAATTAGGTTGTGACAGTGTAATTAATAAAATCAGCACTAAATTAAATATCAATCTCAGAAAAAAAAAAACTAGGGGACAATAGGATGAGATGAATTTTTTTAATAGCAGAAGTGTAACCTAAGTGTTATTTAAAGAAAGCTATGAAGAAATAAGGATGTATTACTGAATCAAATGAAAGAAACAATGTAACTTAAATGTCATCGAGCAAATACCTAAGATTTAAATTAGAACACCGTCAGTGAAGGGACGCAACATATGAATTCTAAGGTGTAGTGTGCAAATGTGTCGTGGAATTGATGCAACACATGGGCGAAGCTAGAAAATCGTGAAATAAAAGGAAGGAGAGAGAGAAAGGGAATGTATGAGATAATCGATGTGGATGCAAATGTAGCGTAGTGTGTGCAAATCTATGAGATGATGGATCCTCGATGCAAATGTGTTGTACGTTGCAAATGTATGAGATGATCTAGAAAACCGTAGTGTGCAAATGTATGATGATCGATCAAAAAGACATCAATGGAGAAAGCAATAAGTGAGATCAAAGAGACGGAATAATTGGTTATTGGAGAGTTGGGGTGAGAGGAGAGAAAATGATTAATACCTAAATGAAGATTATGGGTGAGAGAAGAGAATCATTTTTTTTAGACGAGAGAAAGTGAATGATTGGTTATTGGAAATTTGAGGTGGGAGGAGAAAGAATGAAGAATCCGTATTAAGAGTGAGAGGAGAGATAATAATTTTGTTGTAGAAAATTTTGGAAGAGAGAAATGAATAGTTTTTTTAAAGATACAATTTTAAAATGGATGTAAAAATTGGGAGGGTAAAATATGAAGGAGATAGAAAATGAAACAACAAAAATACACCAAATCTAATTTAAAAAATAGAGGACATCGGTTGAAACAGACTCCCAAAAAGGTATGATTTTCCTTGATTTTACCCCTTTTTTATTTATTTTTTATTTTTTACTCCAAGACATAATAATATATTTTTTTTTATTTACAAAATAATGACCATACATATACGTACCCTTTCTATTTCAAAAAAACAAAAAAGCATCCCTACAGTTTTGGTTGGTAAGTTGTTGGGTGAAACATCAACCACATGTTTACTCTAACAGACGGACACGCACTTCATGTGTTTTTGTTTTGTTTTTTTTGGGAGTTTAACGTGTTTCACATAGATCAATTATTTCTGTTTTGTATTTTTAACACACTATTTTTTATTTTTCTTTAATAAAAGATATGCCAAATAGTTTTTCCTATATAGTTTATTTCATATATCTTCAAAATTATCTATTTAAAATGATAAATAAAAAATATCTTTTAATATTTCAATTAAACATTTATAAATGATTAATATATGTTTTTTATTTTTTAATATAACCGTGGTTGAATTTTGAATCTTCAACTTCAAGAAAAGGAATAGAAACCTTAACCGGGATAAAAATTGAATTATCCTTAAATAACAATAATGAAGAATAAAATTGAGATATTTGTTCAACGATAAATTTATATCTTGGCGGAACGAGCTAGAATCTGCAGAACAAATGAAAAGTGAGATATGACACTAATGACAGAGGCTCTGACGATCAAGTCAGTATTTGAGAGGATTTATCGAATATTGGAATGATTCTTTAGTTTAGAAGAGCTTATCTTTCCTACTTGTAATCCCTTTCTTTATATAGACTTTCTTTGGATACTGTTATAGAGCGTTTCAGATCATTAAGCAACACATTGATGCGGGTAGCGCTTGTAACGTTCGATTATTGATTGTTTCGTAACCGTCCAACGTGCAGTCTCTACTTGCTTTGGCCGACTCCTTTGGGAAAACTTCTTAATGTGTCTTGAACCCCACTTGAGCTAATCTCCTTTGAGGGATCAACATCGTGGGGTTGACGGTTTGCTCTCTTGGGCCGACCCCTATGGGAGTTGACCTTGTCTTAGGGTCGGTTCCTTTTGTTCGGCCGACTACTCTTAGAGGGTCGGTCGTTTCACCCAGTTCATGACTCGGCTTTTGTGGAGCGAACCTCTTCTTAAAGTTTAGCCTATTGGGGTCTTTACTATTTGGGTCGGATTATTTCACCCATAACCTATGTATTCTTCAATCTTACCAATGTTTGAATCACTAAACAACACTACCTTAGTGCTTTGAAAATTTGGAATTCCTCATACACTAAATTTAGAAATCTCAAAAAAAAAAAAATGTGCAATAAAGAAAGCAACATAAAAAAGATGAAAAGTCTCAAATTATTGTAAAAAACTACAAATATCACAAGAAAATAATTGTTTCATAATAGCAAGAAACAAAGAACGAACTTGCAAAACTTTAAAAATTTAGGGCTTTTGGGATATATGTTCTCTACTTAAACATGATTAAGGATAATAATTATTTTAATGTATTTCAAAAACTCTTTTAATTTTTCTAACCTTTTATGTTAAATAAAACATATACCGTAACTAACATATGTAAAATTTGATGAAAGGCACAAAATTGTAAAAAAAATATTTCTTCTTTTTTGAATTTTTTCCAACACAGTAAAAGATATGATAAAATTACAAATTTGGTCTATGAAGTTTGTGTCAATTTGGTCAAACTTTTAAAATTACATCTCTACAAAATTAAAATTTTATGGTTTCGTTAAACATAAAATTTAAATATATATTTAATAGATCAATTAATTTTTAAATTTTTTGAATTTCCGAGAAATCCATTAGACTCTTAAATTGGAAGAAGTGTAAGGGGACACAAAATTAAAAGTTTAAGAACCTACTAGACCCTTTTGAAAGTTGACCAAATAGACACAAATCTCAAAGTCAGACTAAACTTGTAATTTAAAGATAAAGATACATGTGTACAATTCATTTAAAAAAAAAGTTATTTAAAATGAATAAAACACGTTTATTTTATTTTAGTTAATCACGTAGTAGTGGGAGAATTCAAACCAGAGAATATATATTGCCTTAATTAGTTGGGTTATATATGATAATAATAATTACAATAGTGATTCTTCATTCTAGAATTAAAATAAATAATAATAAGGGAAAGTGTAGTAAATGACAATTTAAGACTTATTGTTTGCAAATATAGCATGTTTTTAAAAATTTTGCGGATATAGCAATTTCTATCGCTGATATCTTATGACTGATAGAAGTCTATCGCTGATCACCTCAGCTTTTTATAGATTTTTGTCAGTGATAATAGTCTATTAGTGATAATAGTCTATCACTGATAGAAGTCTATCAGTGATATAATAAAGTCTATCAGTGATAGAAACGAATTTTTTTGCCATATTTGCAAAACATTTTAAAGTTTGCTAAATTTGCAATTAGTTTGGGTCTGATTGCTATTTGTGCAACCAGCCCTAATAATAATAATGATAAATTTTAAAAAAAAAATTAGAAAAAATCTCCTACTGTTCATATGTAGTAGTACAACAATAATAAAGTAAATGTCTCAATAGTCAAATAAGAAATTAATCCTTGTACATTTATAGTACAACACTGATAAAGAGGTGTTAATAATAGTCAAATAAGAAATTAATCATTTTTTTTTATTTTTTTTTTGAGACAAAGAAATTAATCAATCTATCTAGCTTAGATTGCATATAGAGTTAAGGATAAGGTCTGAAAGTAGTATAAAATAATGAACAAACGATTGATAATTACTCCCAAAATCACCATACTTTGTTAGCCTTCATCTCCAATTCAATCCCACAAAATGGCTCTTCTCTTAGCAACAAGTTCCATGGACATCGAACAACAACACTTTGCTCACGCCATGCAACTAGCCACCTCGTTGGCATTGCCAATGACACTTCAAGCAGCCTTCGAGGTTGGCGTGTTTGAGATCTTGGCCAAGGCCGGCCATGGGGCCAAACTCTCGCCCGTCGAGATAGCGGCCGAGATAACCACCACAAACCCAAATGCTGCGTCGATGCTCGATCGGATCCTTCGGCTTCTGGCTAGCCACTCGGTGGTAGACTGCTCTATGACCACTGACCAACAAGGGAATTTGCAGAGACTCTATAGCCTCACGCCTGTTTCTAAGTATTATGTTCGTAATGAAGATGGTGTATCGTTGGGTCCTCTCATACAGTTGCTCCATGAAACAAAATTTCTTGAGAGTTGGTTTGTTTGATTTCTCTTTCTATTTCTATAGATATTCTAACTTTAGTTTTTCTATTTATTTATTTTTTCATTTTAAGATATTTTGTCACATGTGGGATTAGTTTTTCTACTAATTTTTATAATTTTTTATTCTTCTTGTTGTAATGAATTAACAGGAGAGAACTGAAGAATGCAATTGTAGAAGGAGGAATTCCTTTCAATAGGGCTCATGGGGGAGCACATGTGTTTGAAATCTGTGGCTTGGATCCAAAATTTAACCAAGTTTTCAACACTGCAATGTTGAATCACACTACTATAGTGGCTAAGAAGATTGTTGAGTCCTACAAGGACTTAGCAAACCTCAACCAACTGGTTGATGTCGGTGGAGGCTTAGGGGTTACCCTTCAAATCATCACTTCTACATACCCTTCAATTAAGGGCATCAACTTTGATTTGCCTCATGTCATTCACCATGCTCCCTCCTATCCAGGTATGTAATAACCAAATATTTAGGTCCCCTTTGATAACTATTTGATTTTTTAAAATTAAGTTTATAAACAATACATTCACGAATGAATTTCTTTGTTGTATTATCTATCTTTTTCAAATATTTCCAAAATCCAAGCCAAAATTTAGAAACAAAAAAA
Organism: Herpetospermum pedunculosum; assembly: GCA_028017165.1. Taxonomy (NCBI): domain Eukaryota; kingdom Viridiplantae; phylum Streptophyta; class Magnoliopsida; order Cucurbitales; family Cucurbitaceae; genus Herpetospermum; species Herpetospermum pedunculosum. The sequence goes on from CM051527.1 coordinate 9,199,634, forward strand.
ATAAGCTTTAAAAAATTTGTTTTGTTTTTTTTTTTAATTTGGCTAAGAGTTGTGTAATGCTTCCTTAACAAAGATGGAAGTCAATGTAGGAATTTATATGTAGATATATGGTTTATAGGCTTAATTTTCATAAACCAAAAATAAAAAACTAAATGATTATTAAACTAGGTTTAAATTTGGATTATTTTCAAACTTTGAAGGAAACTGTAAGACAAAAAAAAATATTATTGCAGGTGTAGAACATGTAGGAGGTGATATGTTTGAGTGTGTTCCAAAAGGAGATGCTATTTTCATGAAGGTTAGTTTTTTTTTTTTTTTTTTTTTTTTTTTTTTTTTTTTTTTTTTTTGGAACGTATTATCATTTCTGCTTTGATTTTTTAGTACAAAAAAAAAAAAAAAAAATAGAGGGAATTCCAACGACATCAAAAAAGAGAGTACATACACAAATTATTCGAAAAAAATATTTTTTTTTCTAATACATTGTAGTGGTGGATTCGAACAACAGACCTCTTAGTCGTCAACACATATATCGCTCGCTTTAACTTAATTTTATTTCTTATGACCTCTAACTTTAAATATTATTGATGTGAATACAGAAAAATAAATAATATTTTACAAAATTGATATATTTTAATTTATTCTAGTTTAATCATTTTCAAATCCAAAAAGATACCATAGAAAGTTGTTCAAATTAACTACCAGGCATATTATATTCTTATTTATAATTTTGTAAATATTTGTTGGCAACTTGGCATGGGGTTTGAAAATAACTCATAATTCTTCCACACCTTACTCTTTCTACATTTTTTAGATACTTTACTGCCACTACATTTTAACTCAGGTAATCATTTCAAACTTATGATCTTTCTAGTTAATCATTTCAAACTTAAGATCATGAGATTACAAAATAACTCATGATCTTTCTAGTTAATCATTTCTTAGTTTAAAATGAAGGTTTAAATCTATTTTTAATTTTTAATTTTAAGATTTATTTTATTTTTTCGTTGAATTTTCAAATAGTCTATTTTACTTCTTGAACTTGAAAAAACAATAATTACCTTAGCCTTTGTTTTTATCATGACATCAATTATTTAACAAATAGATGATGTGGATCCGAACACGTGTATATTTTACTAATGTGAACATGTGTCATCAAGGCCACATAGACTAGTTTAGGTCGGTATTGTGAGGGATAACACTCATACATACTCATATGTCTCATCAAATATTCACTTTCACCCAACCTACGTAATTTTAATACATGGCCATGTCATGTCACTATATTAATATTTATATTTCAAGTTCATCTTTCTCACAAAATAATTGATGTTACAAATAACTAAAAAAAAAAAAAAAAAAAAAAAAATTCAAAATTAAAGTTTATAGAGTAAACTAAACATTTTGAGAGTTGAGACTTCAAAATAAAATAAATTAAAAAGTAGAAAGAGAATAAAATGAATCAAATAAAAAAGAAAAATCATTTTTTTTTACTGACTCAAGTTACTAAAGTCAAATTTATAATTATATGCTTTTATTTTTATCAAATTGTACCCTTCAATTAAATAAATGGTATAATTAATAATATCAATAATTAAGTTCTATTTCCTTTTTTGGAATATTTGAGCCAAACTTTAAACATTCTTGTAGCTGATCAGACCATTTTTTTGTGGTTCTAGTTTTGCTATTCATAATCGTGTTGATTTAAACATTTTATTCTAAGAGTTTGTGCATTTGTTTACTTGCTTTAAGTTTTCTAAATTTATTTCAACAACTTTTTTTAAATGGTTGCAGTGGATACTTCATGATTGGAGCGATAATCATTGTGTAAAGTTATTAAAGAACTGCCATGTAGCGACTCCAAATGATGGAAAAGTAATCGTAGTGGACTCAATGCTTCCAACAGTGCCCGACACCACGACTTTAGTGAAAAGTGTTGGTCAGATTGATGCGATTTTAATGACTCATTTTCAAGGAGGAAAGGAGCGAACCGAAGATGAATTTAAAGCTCTTGCAACCGAAGCTGGATTTAAGCACATCACATTCAAGTGTATTGTATGTAATCTTTGGATTATGGAATTCTCTAAATGAAACTATGTTTAAGAGATGTATTTAGTCAATGAGATCATGTTGCGCTGTTAGAATGAACAATTTCTAAGGGATGTAGATTGTCACTCTAAGAAAGTATTCTCAAGTGCATGATCTTTCCATCAGAAAAATAAATGTATATACAAATACTAAAAATAATGTAATACATACAAGGAAGAAATTAATTTTGATTGCATAAATAAAACTTCGCATAATTAAGAGTCTATTTAAAAGAAATAACTTTTAAGATAAAAAAAAGGGAAATTATAATGAATAGCAAAAAAAAAAATTAGGCTAATTGTAAATTTAGCTACATTTTATTGGTTTTGCAAATATGGCAAAATTTCCAAATTTTGAATTTCGTTTTTTGAAATTTTGAAATTCGTTTTTTTATATATTCCTAATTTATTCTTATGAGGGAAATTTAGCTAAAACTACAATTATGCATATTAAATGATGTACTTAACCCACTTAATTTTTATAGCTATAAAATGTAATTTATACAAAGTACGTATAATAATATAAAATAAACAATTTAAATATATATATATAAAATAAATAAAAAACTATTTTGACGGTTATTTATAATAATTGCGGATAATAAAATTATATATATATATATATAATTATGCATATTAAATGATGTACTTAACCCACTTAATTTTTATAGCTATAAAATGTAATTTATACAAAGGAAGGACGTATAATAATATAAAATAAACAATTTAAAAAAAAAATATATATATATATATATAAAATAAACAAAAAAACTATTTTGACGGTTATTTGTAATAATTGCGGATAATAAAATTATATATATATATATATATAATATATATATATATGTCTACGTTTGAGTCTCACGTTCATATCTTGATTTTCCTTTTCTTTCTCCAACGGTCGAAAAAACCCAAAGTTACGATGAAGAAATCCTCCGGCCGTCGAAAGATTGAGATCAAAAGGCTCGATAAGAAGTCCAGCCAACAAATTACCTTCTCCAAACGTCGCGCCGGATTTTACAACAAGGCGACGAAACTCTTCGTTCTGTGTGGGGCTGAAATCGCCATCATCGTCTTCCCCTCCACCGGAAAACTGTATACATTTGGTCATCCCAGTGTGGAATTGCTCTTAGATTGTTTCCTCACCAGAAAATTTGCTCCGCCGAAACCGGCGGAGGCCTACCTCCCTCTGCTGGAGCTGAATCACGATTACGACCACCTTCATAATTGAATTGTTGCTACAAATGACAGTGATGACACTTCAATTGATGAAAAAAAAAAACAAAAGCAATCAGTAGGCAATCAATAAGATATCAACAAAAGCAATAAGTAGACAATCAGTAAAAGCAATCAGTAGACAATTAGTAGGCAATCAGTAGGAAATCAGCAAAAGCAATCATAAGGAAATCAGTAGGCAATCAGCAAAAGCAATCCGTAGGCAATCAACAAAAGCAATCAGTAGACAATCAGCAAAAGCAATCAGTAGACAATCAGCAAAAGCAATCAGTAGACAATCAGTAAGGAATCAACAAAAGCAGTAGACAGCAAAAGCAATCAGTATGCAATCAACAAAAAAATCCGTAGGTAATCAGTAGGCAATCACACAGATGTATCATTATCAAGTGGAAAGTTATGTAGTTTTCATCCCAAGATAGACCTCTCTTCAAAATTAGAAGACTAGTTATAAACAAAACAAAACAAATTTTTTTAAAAGAAAATATATGTTTAAGAGAGGAAGAGGACAAAGGTCGTAGTGGCAGGAAACGTGGAGCATACCAAAAAAAAAGGGTGAGATGAACAACAAATTGTAAGCCACCTTAAGAGTAAATCATAAATCGACATTCACCTTCATTTAATTTCTAGACAAGAGTGATATACAAAAACCAAAAAGTGGAAAATAAACAATATGCTAAAGTAAATCAGTAAGCTACCTTGTAGTTGGTAAGATGAACGAAATAAGGGAGGATCAATCGACGTTGAATGGAGAGAAATCCTGATGTTGAAGGGAGATGAATCGATGTTGATTAGAGGAATCCTAATGTTGATTAGAGAGAAATCCTGATGTTGAAGGGAGAGAAATCGATGTTGAAGGGAGATGAATCGATGTTGATTAGAGAGGAATCCTGATGTTGAAGGGAGAAGAATCAATGTTGATTAGAGAGGAATCCTGATGTTGAAGGGAGAGGAAGCAATGTTGAAGGGAGATGAATCGATGTAAAATTACTTCTAGGGTTTAAAGGCATGAGGTGATTAAAGTGATGGGAGGGCTTTCCAATTTTAATAAATGAGGCTTTAATTTATTCGTTTGGGTTGGACTTAACACTAATTTTTATGAGCTTAAATTTTTTGAAGGTAAAAAAATGAAAAAAATATATCAGACTTGTATCAGTGTATCAGCGGAGGTGTATCGGGTGTGTATCAGCTTGCAATCATTTAAGGTAGTGATTAACCCGTGATTACTGTAAAGTGTAATAGAGAGGGTATTTTCGACTTTTCAACTTTTAAGTTAATGATTACCACCTGATTAACACGTGATTACCCTGATTTTTTGCTATATATATATGCAAAAACTAAACATAGTTGCTATAAATACAATTAACCTATTTTGTTTGTGCTATTTTTGCAATTGCCCCATAAAAAAATGCACATTTTAAATTCAAATCTTTTATTTTTTTTCTTTGTAGATATGTAATAACTTACTTTCATGTTAGAGTCAATATATTAATAAATATCTTTCCATTTCTCATTTAGGCAACCGTGATCAAAAGATCAAAATGGGTTTAAACACACAAATGATTAACATATAAGATATTACAAAAATGTTTAACATAATTTTTTATTACATTCATGTCGTATAAAAATAGGAAAGAAAATAATTTGTAGTTTTACCCTTTTATCCCTATTTAATGTATTACGTTTTTTTCAAAAAACAAATATATCATAGAAGGTAAAAATGAGTAATGATGATTGATTTGTAATTAATTAGTAATAATATAGAAAATATTCAATATTTTTTTTTATAACAAAAGTCATCTCTACGTTTCAGAATTTCAAAACATTTTTTCAAGTTTTTTTTTTCAAACACTCTTCTAAAGATTCACCGTTCGCCGCCCCCGGTAACCATAGGGTCGTTGTTGCTTTACGTCGCCGTCCCCTTTTGTGGTTTCGCCGCCGACTCTCCAACTTCATCCACACCATCGTCGCGGTAACCATAGGTCGTGGTAGATTTACCGCATTATTTTATTTATTTTTTAGTTTGGAGGTTTTATTTTTATATAACAGAGTCTATATACACCGGGTATATATCATGAAATTTTTTAATGGTTGGTATTTTATGATAATTATTTTTTCAGAAACATATATCAAGGTTTATATATGTATTAGGGTGTATATACTACGATATATATCAGAGTATTATTAATGATTGTAGTTTATGTGACTGTTTCAGATATATACGAGGTATAAATTCAGGTATATATAAATCTAAAATCAGGGTTATATATATATATATATATATATATATATATATATATATATATATATATATATATATTAGAGGTATATATGAGGGTATATATTTGTTTCAGATATATTGAGGGTAATTGTGCGGTGACAAAAACCGTTTGGGGGAAGTGGTGGGTGATAGCACATAAAGTGTGCTATCTTTATAGCCTATTTATCGCTAGTTTTGTTGCTTAAACGAGTACTTTCACGTTGACTTTTCTTTGTTTTGTAGAAATTGAGCAAATTGAGCAACTTGGAGCTTTATGGGGATTAATATTGAAAAGATGAGTCATTTGGGTGATCATGAAGAAGCCAAGTCAGGAAGATAAGGGAATGAAGCCTAAAACCCCGAGGGCAGAGCATCGAGACGCTCAAATTTCAATTTTAAGCCAATGATCCCGCAGTAGTAAGTGTCGAGATGCTACGAAAATGCCCATCAGTGTCATTCCTTTTGTAGCGCCGAGACGCTGACTTTCCAAATTTGTTGACGCATTTTGAGAGAGCGTCTCGACGCTGCGGTATATGGAGATATTTAAAGTGTGTTTTCCAGCCGACTTGAGGAGGCAATTTTGGAGACAAAAACCTCTATTTTCGAAATTCATCATACCTTGGAGAGAAGAAGACGATCATTGAAGCGAAGAAAGATATTTTGACGTTGAAGATTGTGGACATCACGATGGGAACGAAGAGCCACACAAGATTAGAGTTTTATTTCTTCTCTCTCTAAAACATGTTGAATGAGATTTTTATTATTTGAGATGTTTATAATGTTGAACATGAGTAGCTAAACTCCTTGTCTTAGGGATTGATGTAGCCATTAGTTTTGATGTTTTGATTTATGTTTAATGCTTATAATCTCGTGATAAAAGATTGTATGATTTCGTGGTTTGAATCTATGCTTGTGAAAGGATAGTTTAGACTAGATGTTGATTGCATGACTAAGGGTAGTCCTAAAATGAAAATGATTAGGGCTCTTTTAGAGGTTGTTTAAAGAAGAGCTCTTAATGTCTTGTATGTTATTAAAAACTAGATAGATATGTTAGTTTTATAACGTTGCATGAGAGCAATTGTCCTCGTTAGACTCAATTCTTATTTTTGTCCTTCTAGACTTATGGAAAATTGCATGAATAATCTAGACTATTTGATTGATTGAAACGCCGAACTAATCGGTGAAATCCCGTCTCTAAGATGCCCTTCTCCTGATTCGTCTCATTCGTTTCTTTATTTTATTGTTTTGATTACCTTGACTTGTTACAACCCAACTTGCGACTTATTTCTTTAGATAAAATCGAGCGTTATTATTTGTGATATTTAATTGAACTAGAAATCCAATCCAGAGAACGGCATCTGTATTCACATACACTTTATTATTACTTGACCCGTATACTTGCGGTTTGCACTGCATAATATTGCGCAACAGTGGGCGACAGAAACTGCGGGCGACGATGAATGGACGACGAAATTTAATTGATGGAGGAAATCGCTTTTGGTAACAAATGAAAATGGTAGCTAGAGAGAAGAAGAGAAATTGATGGAGGAAATCACTTTTTGGTAACAAATGACATACAAAATAAAATTTTGTAAGTAAAATCACCTAATTAATATTGTAAAATTAAAAAAGTAATAAATATTTATTTTTTTTAAAAAAAAATTGCACCAGTATTTTAATTAAAGCAAGGGTTGAACTCATGACTTCATAGTCACAAGGACAACCTTATGCCAATTGAGCTATACTCGATTTGACAATTATTTTTTAAAATTTTAATGAATGGTAAAATGATAAAATCAAATTAAAACAAATTCATTAAAGGCCACTAATGAAAATATATATTTTTTAAAATTTTATAGTATACATTTTTGAAAATATATATTATTTTTTGTAAACGTATTTTAATTAATGCAAGGATTGAACTCATGATCTTTTAGTCAAGGGCACAACCTTACGTCAATTGAGCTGTGCACAGTTTGTCAATATTTGTGAAAATATGGTTAAAGTCATTTGTGAAAATAACTCTAATCAAAATCTCATATTTATGATTAAGAAGGGCTTTCTCCTCTCCGTCAACCTTGATTTACTTTGAGACTTTGCTTAACAGGTTCTCATATTTCATTTTATAGCTTCTTTTCTCTTAAAATTTGAACTTTCTATCATAAGAACCAGAAGATTGATTGAGCAAGTAAGCTAAATTGACTTATGATTAATTCTATTGATTAAGCTATCAAGTTTGCCTACTGATTTTTACATTTTAGTTTTCAATTCAATTTTTTTTTTTTTTTTTTTTTTTTTTTTTTTTTTTTTTTTTTGGAGCTTTTCCATTGAAAGTATATTTGCATATTTATTTTTCCTCATTCAAGAGGTTTGGAAAATTGAATAAGGATTGCAACAGTATTTTAACTAATGCGAGGATTGAACCCATGACCTCTTAGTCAATGACACAACTTTATGTCAATTGAGTTAGGCTCGATTTGACTGATCGTGTATCAAATATAAATCATTCATTTTTCATCCATTTGAGTCAATCTAATCATTATTTGATATCTATTACTTTTCTAATTCGTGTGGCCAAATTTGGACACATTAACTTCGAGTTTTTTAATTGAAGTTGGAGCTCGAGCTGCTACAAATGAATGTTGTCTTTAGTTTTCTAAAAGAAAAAAAAATAAAGGATGACGTTATATTTAATCTTTTTTTTTAAGATGACAAATACCTTAAAAGTTTGTGATATATAACATGATCTTAGTACCATTTAGGGTAATGAAGTTTTTACTACATGTATAGGGAAAATACTTATGTTGCCAAAGAGACATATCGATCGTTTGTTCGAGTTAAATGAATATTTGGTTACTAATTAAGTGTTTGTTTCCATTAAAAGCTTTATTTTAAATTATTTGGTTTTTTCAAGTTATCCTGGTTGTCATGCATTTCTTTGTTGCCTAGTTAAAAAATATGGATAAAATAAGTCATTTACATACAAAAATATTTTCCATCTATCGTTTTCAAACTTGATAAGTTGAGTCATTCAAAGTTATCATCCTATTTGTACCTAGGTTCCATGTTCAACACAAGACACTTAATTAATAACAACTCCACTCTCATACCACTTATTCAAGTAATTACTATGTTTTATAATTCAATTATCCCCTCTTGTGTAAACCTAATAGGAAATTAGATAAGTAGAAACACAATAGGAATTCAAACACGGGATACAAGCAATTTTAACTTGGAAAAACCTCCTCAAGGCGAGGAGTAAAAATCATGGGAAAATCATTGCCTCCTTAGAAGGTAAAGAGAAGGTTTGCTGAAATGGACTTATAGAAATATATACTTACCCCAATGATGTGTGGCACATGCCCAAGATTCGAAAGAAGGAGTGTCAAGATTCAAGTTTGAATTTGAATCATATAAATTTATTCTAACAAAGAAGTATGTATGTGGTAAAGGGCTATATGAATAATGACATGTTCAAATTGAATAATGTACGGGCACAAAGGCCAAAGAATAATAATATCAACTTTTCTGCTTATATTGTTCTGAGTTGTGTGATGTATGACAATTCTAGGTTGGGGCATGCCAATTCTTGTTCCTGACAAAGAATGATAAGTTTAGGACTATCGCCTAAAATCAATGTTCAACATTGATGATAGACACAAATGCGAAGTTTGTGTTGAATCAAAGTTTGCTAGAAAGTCATTTTCATTTGTGGAAAGAAGGAATAAGTTACTTAATCTAATCCACAGTGATGTATGTGACATGAAAAGTACCCCCATAAGAGGTGGTAAGAGATATTTTGTCACATTCATTGATGGTTATACCAAATATTACTATGTATATTTATTACATAGTAAATATGAAACCTTAGATGTTTTTAAAACATATAAAGGCAGAAGTTGAAAATCAACTTGAGAGGAAAGTAAAGGTGCTTAGATCATATAGAGGTGATGAATATGAATCATCATCACTTTATGAATTTTGTGAAGTTAATTGTATAATTCATCAAACTAAAACATCCTATCCACCACAACAAAATGGTGTAGCTGAAAGAAATAATCGAACTTTGAAGGACATGGTTAATTGCATGTTAAATAGTCCAGGTTTACCCCATAATTTGTGGGTAGAAGCTTTGCTTTCAAAATTTAATATTAAATAGAATTCCATATAAGAAGACTGATAAATCACCTTATGAAGTGTGAAATAGAAAGTTACCCTCATATAAAATGATGAAAGTGTGGGGGTGTTTGACAAAGGTACAAATTCCTTTACCTAAAAGAATCAAACTCGGCCCTAAGATAGTTGATTGTGTTTTTATAAGCTATGTTAGACATAGTGCTGCTTATAGATTCATGGTGGTTAAATAAAAAATACTTGATATTAATAATAATAATACTATCCTGGAATCTATTGAAGTTGAATTCATTGAGTATGTATTTCATTTGAAAGAAGAAAGACATAAAAGTAGTGGTGCCAAAAAGAATTGTGAGGTTAGCTCTTCGAATGGTCAAGAAGATATGAAAACTAAGTTTGAACCTAAAGGAAGAAAAAGAGCTAAGAAAACTACATTTGGATTTGATTTTAAAAACTAAAGGTTGATGGCACTATTGATAAATACAAATCTTGATTAGTAGCTAAGGCCTTCATAAAAAAGAAGGGCTAGATTTCTTCGATACCTATTTGAAAATACACCAAATGGATGTAAAAACTTCATTTTAAATTGAGATTTAGATGAAGCTATCTATATGGAACAACCTGAAGGGTTTGTAGTAAAAGGACTTAAAGATAAAGTTTGTGAATTTGTCAAGTCTCTTTATGGGTTCAACAAGCATCCAAACAATGACTTGAAAAGTTTGATCACACTATGTTATCGAATTGATAAGTGAGCGTGATAAATATGTTTATATTGATGGAGCGCATGTAGCACAACGAAAGCGAGTCGAATCAATTGGCAATTTAATTTCATCAATTTAGCTAAACTAGAAACATGCTCAAAACTTGGAAATTAAAGAAATTAGAACACAAACCTCTTGTAGTTCAAAAATCTTTTATTCCAATGCTCGAATCTCCTTACGAACCCTTCGAAGCTTCTCTCAAACTCTTTGAGAACCACCTCCGGTAGTCCCGCTATCCTTGGGCCGAGCAACAGAATGGTGAGATTCCTTTACAAGAGAATAACTTAAGAAGAGATGGAGAAAATGGTCTATGTGATGATGATAATTTGAAGAGAATTGTCACACAATCAAAGCTTCAAAATTTTCAAACATCATCAACTTCAAATAATTTAAACTCCATCCAATTTATAGGCTATCCACATGCAACAAACCATTTGCTTAGCATGACACCTCAAATTGGATAGATTAGTCTTCAACCCAGTGTTCCACAATTGATGAGTTTATGCATGTGGTTGGTGATTCACAATCCACTTCACAACTTGGATAAACTCACTCAACTTGGATAAATCCACTCAACTTGGATAATCTCACTTGTAATATTTTGTCATTTAAAAATTAATTCATAATTAATTTTAATAAACAAAATAAAATTTAATTTAATTTAATTAATTAATATTATTATTTAATTCAATATCAAATATTAATTAAATAATAAGACTAATTCTGATTTCTTAAACTGAATCATCACACATGAATCCCTATTCATGTTAAAGACCGATCTCATATTTAAATCATATTTAATTATGTCCATCATTCTTCCAAAAAATGAATTTGAATAAATTCAATTTTTTTTTCTCTCATATGGTTACACGACTTAATCCGAGCTAGCCAGGAGAACCTAAAGGACCTACAGATCATGAGCTCCAACAATACGACATTAACCGACCAAACTCTTTAGCCAAACTAAACAACATTCGTTAACCCTCGGAGACTCCACTAAAGTCCAACGGTTGCACTCTCCTCATCGTAGATATATTTTTGTCCTCTTGATATAACCATCACTAGAAAGTCGATCTTTCACAGGTCGTTCGTAATTACAGCTGGGTCAAAATAATCGTTTTACCCCCGTAATTACATCTTTTTCCTTAAGTCCCACTAATCCTCTAATGAACTATTGGTTTGTGGTCCAACCACCAAACCGATTGGTATGTGATCTCATCACTATACCAAGTCCCTCTCGGGCCAATGAGAGGGTGGGATCCCTAGTTCAAGACCCGAAGTCAGCACTTAAGGAAACAAGCTCTCTACTAATTCCTAAAGGCGGGTAGGAGTGAATTCCATCTCGCATGACTATGTTCCCAGCTACCTACCTAGTCTTATCCCCAAGATGGTAGGCTTATTGAGTCGGCGATCTCGGGCCACTCTCACCCATACAAGTCAAAGGATAAGTCCGAATAAACAGAAGTTCATAGCGTGCTCAGGATTCAGATCGAGTTACCTAGGTCATCATATAAAAAAGTCAGTCTTTACAGTAAACGGAGTTGTAAAGAAAGAGTGACTTTATTTCGCGGTTCAGTCTTATGCAAACTCATTGCATATGACGCCCTCACTCGCATGTCTCCACAAGAACGATTTCAGATCACATCGTTTGTACTATACAAAGTGGGTCGCGTCCAATAGTGTCCCCAAGATATGGTACCCAAACTTATCCCTATACTATAGACCGTTCTGGCTATTACTTGAACTTGATCCACAATCATGTCACACATGAAGTTCAAGTATACAACCTATAGCCATGGGTTCTTAGTTTATTGGAGTTTGGGTATAAGAAAACACATTTCACTTTATTCAATAACAACTTTAGTGAATAAACTTCAATAACAATGTTATTGCAAAATAGAATATACATTTAGTTTACAAACCACGAGTTTTTGGACATAAAACCCAACAAACTCCCACTTGGACTAAAACGTCAGTGGAGTATTACATGCTGGATGAGAAAAACTGGAATATAAAATACATCCATGGCTTTTTCTCCCACTGTCCTACTGTACAGCTCGCAGTCCTAGACTCACTAGGTGCCCCTCGAACACTTTAGGCTTGAGGGACTTTGTAAATGGATCAACAATATTGTGCTCCGAGGCGATCTGCATAACGATCACGTCTCCTCGATGCACTATCTCCCTGATGAGATGATATTTCCGCTCAATGTGCTTTCCACGCTTATGGCTTCTTGGTTCTATGGAGTTTGCCACAGCACTAGTATTATCACAATAAAGTGTGATAGGCAAATTCATATTTGGAACAACTTCTAAATCCGTCAAGAACTTCCTAAGCCATAAAGCCTCATTCGCAGCTTCGCAAGCCGCGACATACTCAGCTTCCATGGTGGAGTCAGCAATACAACCTTGCTTTATACTCCTTCATACTATTGCCCCTCCGTTAAGAGTGAACACTGATCCCGATGTGGATTTCCTGGAATCCTTATTGGTTTGAAAATCAGAGTCAGTGTATCCTGTAAGGATCAAATCCTTCGCGCCATACACAAGCACATAGTCCCTCGTTCTCCGAAGATACTTGAGGATGTGTTTAACGACAGTCCAATGATCATATCCCGAATTGGACTGGTACCTACTGACAATTCTTACTGCATAGCATATGTCTGGTCTTGTACATAACATGGCGTACATTAGACTACCGACTGCTGATGCATAGGGAGTTCGTCTCATATCCTTAACTTCTTGAGGTGTCTTAGGACACTCTTCCTTTGACAATTGAATTTCGTGCCTGAAAGGTAAAGAACCCTTCTTGGAATAATTCTGCATCGAATATCGTATCAACACCTTGTCGATATAAGATGCTTGAGACAACGCTGGCATTTTGTTCTTACGATTCCTTATGATTTGAATCCCTAGAACAAGCTGAGCCTCTCCCAAATATTTCATTTGGAATTGGGTCGCTAACCATTGCTTAACGTCAGTCAGGAACCCTACATCATTCTCAATGAGTAGGATATCATCTACGTATAAGACTAAGAAAGTTACAACAAAATTGACTATTTTCTTGTAAACACAAGGTTCGTCAACATTTTGTTCAAAGCCATAAGATTTGATCGCAGTATCAAACCTTATATTCCAGGATCTAGACGCTTGCTTCAACCCATAAATGGATCGATTAAGCTTGCAAACCTTTTGCTCTTGACCCTGAACTATGAACCCCTCTGGTTGAGCCATATAAATACTCTCTTCAAGATTGTCATTCAGAAAGGTTGTCTTGACATCCATTTGCCAAATTTCATAATCATAAAACGTGGCAATCGATAAGAGTATTCTAATCGAATTTAACATGGCAACAGGGGAGAAAATTTCTTCATAGTCCACCCCTTCCCTTTGGGAATAACCCTTTGCCACAAGTCGAGCCTTAAAAGTTTGCACCTTACCGTCTTGGTCTCGCTTCCTCTGGTAGATCCACTTGCAACCGTTAGGTCTTTCACCATCAGGTTGCTCTACAAGATCCTAGACCGAATTGAAGTACATAAACTCCATTTCGAGGTTCATGGCTTTAAGCCACTGGTCCTTATCTATGTCATTCATTGTCTGTTTAAAGGTCAATGGATCCTCAACGTCGTCATCAGGTATGACGACCTGGGTTTCCGTTAAACCCATGTAGCGGTCGGGTTGTCTCACATCCCTCCCACTACGTCGAGGTATTCTCAACTCTTGAGAAGGACCAGCCTGATCAACAACTCTTATTGACCCATTTGTAGCTTTCCTGGAAAGTTTGGTCAAAACAATTTTGCTCGAAGGTTGATGATCTCTCATGTGGTCTTCCTCTAAGAACGTGGTGTTTGTCGATACAAGCACCTTGTCCTGTTGAGGATCGTAAACTTGACCACCTTTCGTTTCATTGGGGTACCCTACAAATAGGCATAATTTTGAACGAAGTTCCAATTTCTTTGGATTGGGCACCAGCACGGGTGCCCGACACCCCAAAATCCTGAAGTGACGTAAACTACCTTTACGTCCTCTCCACAACTCATAAGGTGTTTCCGAAACACTCTTAGAGGGAACCATGTTCAAAATATATACAGCAGCCTCTACTGCATATCCCCAAAACGAACTAAGCAGTTGAGCATAGCTCATCATAGATCGACCATGTCTAACAGGGTTTTATTTCTCCTTTCGGACACACCGTTCTGCTGCGGTGTTCCGGGCGCTGAGAGTTGGGATACTATTCCATGTTCTATCATATAGTCCTGGAATCTTAAATCCATATACTCTCCACCTCGATTTGATCGGAGTGTTTTAATCGTTTTACCTAATGTGTTCTCAACCTCTGCCTTAGACTCCTTGAACTTTTCAAGAGCTTCAGACTTATGATGCATTAGATAAAGATAGTCGTACCTAGAATAATCATCAATGAAGCTGATGAAATATTCATACCCTCCTCGTGCTTTAACATTCATCAGACCACAAAGGTCTGAATGTACAAGCTCTAGAGTTTCTTTGGGCCTATGACATTTTTCATAAAAAGATCGTTTGGTCATCTTGCCCTCAAGACAAGACTCACATGGTGGTAAAGAGTTGTCCTCTAACCGATTTAGGAGACCACTCTTAACCAATCTCCTAATCCTATTGAGATTAATGTGGCCTAGTCTCAAGTGCAAAAGATAGGTACTTGGAGAAAGTTTCTGCCTTTTAGTTTGAGTCTTAGCTGTTTTAAACATCTTGGTGTTCAAAATAGCTTTTGCCTCTGTTGGTCTCACATACCAGTTATTTTTAAATTTCGCAGAACATATATGTACACCTCTTTTCCTAATGAACGCTTCATTAAAATCAAAAGATACTTTATACTAATGTTCAAGTAAACAAGAGATAGATACAAGGTTCCTTTTAAAGCTAGGAACCAATAGTACATTTTCAAGTAAAATGAAACTATCTCTATATAACAACTTGACAACTCCCACTGCCTTGGCTGAGACAACCTCTCATGTTCCAACCCTGAAAGTTATCTCACCTTCAGCAAGCAACTGTCAAGAACTAGTTTCCTGGAAAGAAGAATAAACATGGTTAGTCGCTCCTGAATCCAGGCAGAACTAACATGTTCCACTAAACATGTTTCAACAACGAGTAAATCATATTGACTTTGTTGTTTCTTCCCAGCTTTCCTCGCCATGAGGGTATCATGATAAACCGATGAGGACGGTTGTCCAAACATCGTCTGTAATAAATCCATGATCTCCTTAGTGGAGACCATTACCTCATGCTTCTTAGGTAACACATCGGATGTGTTGGCCAAGATGTAGACTCGGGCTTTATCATTAGCCTTAGTCCACCTGTCAAATGCATCTCGAACAGTTCGACTTGCAGACGAGCTAGGAGGGGGAGGACATTACTCTGTTAAGACAAACCTAAGATCATCAATGACAAGAATCGTATTCAAGTTCGATTTCCAGGTCGTGTAGTTATTGTCGTTTAGTTTATCAGAAGCTAGTAATTGGATAAACGAGCTAGACATGGTGAAAAAGAATAAATTCTATTAGTGAATTGATTTTAACCCATTTCATACATCCAATCAAGATTTAGCAAAAGTAATAATGTACCCAAAAACTCATTATTAATTTGCAACGATACTTCAGTGAGTCAGAGCAATCGCTACCGAGGGACAGTCAATCACTCCTTCACTGAACTAAGACATTCTTGACTAATTGCTAATACCAGAATAACTCTTATTCCTATAGCACCTTACTTATCGCTACTTCGGTCAAGAATCTACTAACAACATAGTAATCCTTTGTAAGTGTGACCCGTCATTTTCAGAACTTAGAGGTCGGCCCCAGCAGTGCAACCGAATGGAAATGTCAGAGTTGGGAATGGACCTAAGAGACCCTATCCATTGATGGAGATTGAGTGTATTGACATACTTCCTTCTCCCACTTACTATGGGCGACCAATAGGTGAAACATGGGAATCTCACGGTTGAACCTAATGGAGGAGACCGCAGGATGTATTGACATACTTCCTTCTCCCACTTACTATAAATACTTTCTTCATTCACCTTGCTCTTGATTTATGTCTAGGGGATAAACGCTTTAAAACCTTACACCTCTCACGTGCATGCTCATAAAGTCGGGTTAACCTAACTCAAGTACCGGGTTGATCCCCAGGTAGGAGGTGTTCCGTAAACCGTCATCTTAAATACCTCCAATCTTAGTACAGGATCTCACCGGGTGAGTTCTCTCGTAACCTTAGCTTTACAAGATATCGACTTATTTTAACTATTAAAACGAATCGATACTAAATTCTTAATCGCATTGGAATTCTTTAACCCTGAATGAGCATGCATTTATCTTTGTTATAGATTTTAAATGTCTATCTCATTTTACAACGCTTTATAAAACAAAGACATTCTATAACATGCTTCCTAAGCTAGAATATAATCATTACATTCATTTTATAACATGCTTCCCAAGAAAGAATATAACAATTATATTCAACTAAGGCAACTATGTTGTATGTTTAATTTCACACTTAATATAACACTTATATCAATTACACTTTTAAACAAGCAACATCCAAATCATAAATTAATATAACACTTATATTAATTCTCATGAATTAAGCATGCATACTATACAACATAACACTTATATTATACTTTCAATGCATGCAACATGCTTCCTATGGTGAGATTTGAAATCTATATGGCATACTTTATGCACATACAAGAGAGTTTAATTAAAACATACATTCACAATTCATAATTAATTAAACACACTAAAGTGGACCGGTTTTGGCATCACGGGCAAGCAAGCAACTAAATTATTACAAGAATAATTCATAAACTATGATGAGACGCTTCCGAACCCTCCGAACCGCCTTGAACCAGCTTAAATTTGCTTGAACCGGCCAAAAAACAGCAACTACAAGCTTCAAAGAAGCTGAACCGGTCCAAAACAGTTGTCCCGACTTCAATAGCTCGGAACCGGACCAAACGAGCGCTGAACCGGACCTCCAGAGAGGGAAAAACAAGGAACTGGTCTGACTTTCAGTGAACCGGACCGCCCGAGGACCGAACCAGACCGTTTCTTCCACCTTGCGCTGAACCGGTTTTGTGCTATTTTTCCGGACACCCAAGCTTGTCTCTTCGAAATGAAAGCCTATATGTACTCTAATGACTCCAAATTTTTTACAGACTCTTCTGCACACAATAAAGCCCATACACGCTCGGGCATATACAAAATGAAGTACAAAACAAAGTTAAAAAAAATATGCCAAAACCGGAAAAACACTTTAGACGCCCAGAAAAATAAATTTCTAAATGATACCCACCGAGCTCAAAATGATGCAAATTGAGTGACCAAAATAACGCTCTAATACCAATTGATGGAGCGCATGTAGCGGCAGCGGAAGTGAGTCGGATCAATTGGCACTCTAATTTCATCAATTTAGCTAAACTAGAAACATGCTCAAAACTTGGAAATTAAAGAAATTAGAACGCAAACCTCTTTTAGTTCAAAATCTTCTATTCCAATGCTCGAATCTCCTTATGAACCCTTCGAAGCTTTTCTCGAACTCTTTTTGAACCACCTCCGGGTAGTCCCACTATCCTCGGGCCGAGCAACGGAGTGGTGGGACTTCTTTACAAGAGAAGAACTTAGGAAGAGATGGAGAAAATGGTCTATGTGATGATGATAATTTGAAGAGAATTGTCACACAATCAAAGTTTCAAAATTTTCAAACATCATCAAATTCAAACCATTTGAACTCCATCCAATTTATAGGTTATCCACATGCAACAAACCCTTTGCTTAGCATGACACCTAAAATTGGATGGATTAGTCTTCAACCAAGTGTTTCACAATTGATGAGTTTATGCATGTGGTTGGTGATTCACAATCCACTTCACAACTTGGATAAACTCACTCAACTTGGATAAATGAACTCAACTTGGATAATCTCACTTGTAATATTTTATCATTTAAAAATTAATTCATAATTAATTTTAATAGACAAAATAAAATTTAATTAATTAAAGTTTTTAATTAATTAATATTATTATTTAATTCAATATCAAATATTAGTTAACTAATAAGACTAATCCCAATTTCTTAAATTGAATCATCACACATGAATCCCTATTCATGTTAAAGACTCATCCATATTTAAATCATATTTAATTATGTTCATCATTTTTCCAAAAAATGAATTTGAATCAATTCAAATTCTTTTTCTCTCATATTGTTACACGACTTAATCCGAGCTAGCTGTTGGTGCTCAATGTGTTAAAGATAAATAAGCAAGAAGGTAGAGAGAGCACTCAGAACATGCAAGCATACATGGTCTCACAGCAAGTAGTAAGTATATTTCATTCGTTTTTTCCACAGAGACTCATTTTTAGCTATTCATGAAGTGTATTTGTTAAGAAAGAAGGGGTGGATTTGATGGAGTAAAATTGGTTTTTAATTATCTAATTTTTGCTGAATGTGTAAAGGAATGCAACATAAACAAGTGCAAGTTGAAATTAGACTCAGAAGATAAGAGATGGAATTAATAAACGAAGAAGAAAACAGCTAAACAGAATGGTACTTAGCAGAATTGCGGATACCGCAATTTTACCGCAATTGAATAACAGCGAAAGTGTGTAAATGGACGAATTAAGGGCTACTAATGACTATCCTATAGGCATTTTTATACGATTCTCAAGCACTGGATCTACTCTCTATGCATCAAACTCACTCTATCTCATGTATCGTCCGATTCCATGCATTAGATTCTTTAGTTTACTCGACTCAAAGTAAGGTCTTAAGCATCTTGTTAAAGCAGAAGTGTTTAGTTTGTACTAGGGAAACGCCTATTCCTAGGCCGTTTCCTGGTTACCATGAAAGGCTAGCATGATTATACGACTCTGAACTCTTACTCCTTCCAGAGGTTAGGAGTTCTTTGGACAAAATGGATGGCCAATCGAAATTGCCCGTGGGATGAAGCTTACATACAATCAATGGTTCGAGAGCTATCCTACATACTTGGTTCACGTTTTTAAGCCTATAGTTCTGTCAGTAGCATGCCCCTAAGTGACTTAGCTACTCATGGATATATAGAGAACTAAAGTATAAGATAAAACAGACATGCTTAGAAGGGAAATGTACTCAAAACAGTAAGACAAAACCGTAGCAGCAGAAGATAGAAACTGAGAAATGACAACTTGTAATTTGATTACTTTGAATGTTTGAACGAACAAAAGGAAACTTAAAAGTAACTAACTCAAAGACAGACAACAACGAAATGCAGTAGATAAAACACTAAACTAGAAACAACAACTGATCAAAGCTGGAAATTAGAAGAATAAGACAGAAAACAGTAAAGGGTGCTTGAAAGCCTCGTTGCAGTCGCCTCGAATGAAGGGGATGAAAGGTCAGCCTTGCTTGGATGAATCCAATCGAGAGAGAAGAAGATTCTCCTCTCCTTCCTATCAGATTATCGATTCCAACAGCCGAGACTCTCACTCCAACAGAAGGCAAAGGAAAACAGGGCGAAAGGATGGACTGCCAGAAGACTCTACGCTCTCGGATGATGCTTGAACCTCCGACTTTGACCCCCTTTTATAGTAGT
The DNA here is from genome assembly GCA_028017165.1 of Herpetospermum pedunculosum. Taxonomy (NCBI): domain Eukaryota; kingdom Viridiplantae; phylum Streptophyta; class Magnoliopsida; order Cucurbitales; family Cucurbitaceae; genus Herpetospermum; species Herpetospermum pedunculosum. The sequence continues at coordinate 9,219,717 of CM051527.1, forward strand.
TTGCAGGTGCGTTTGGGCCAAGGAGAACCATCAATCTTCAACGTCATATATCAGAATGGATGGAGGAGAAAGAATGAATCCCTGAAATTACGGAAATTAACAGAAAAGGATCAGTCAACTTACGGTTTTCACTTGAATAATTGCGGCTTCAGCAATGTTTTCGCAATGCTGTCGCAATGCAGTTTTTTTCATTCTTTTCCTTCGGTTTTCAACCCTTTTCTTTCCTATTGTGCATAAGTCCTAATTTAGCTACCTTCTTCTCATTCTCATATTTAAGCATAGGTTTAGGCTAAATGCTATCAAAAACACCTAAAAGTGTACATCTTCTTAAGCTAAATGGGTCCTAAATAAGTCACTTTCAGAGACTTAACACACCCCCAAACTTACGGCTTTGCTTGTCCTCAAGCACACTAAGGACTTACCTAGGCTGCTGTTTCTTCTTCCTTAACCACTTTACTGACTCCCTTATATCCCTATCTATAGCACTGCTGTCCTGTGACACACTTCTCAGTTTAAAACTACCCTCTTATCTAGCTTCTTCTGACTTCGCTTGCCTAACACTCACCTGCTTTTCTTAACTTCCTACAACTGATCTATTTGCTTTTGTCATATCATGCACCTATCCCTAAGGTTTCAAATTCTGCCTAGCTTTACCTCAGACTCAGTACATGCTTCTAGCTCTATTTTTAATGTGTCTAGGATTCCTTAGAGTCATGCCAGTCTTAGTATTAACGGTGACAGTAGTACTTTAGAGAACAACCTAAACCCTGGCATCACTACATTGGAAAAACACTCATCTCCCTAAACAAACCTACAAGTTACAACTTTGTGCTTAGCTAATTGAGGATCAGAGTTCTTTTTAAATAGGACACCTAAGCCACAAAGTTATAACTCCTAGGTATACATTCTTCTTCCCTATTCTTTTCCCTTTTTTTCCTTACTTAGGTGGGGCCTCTTCTTTGGTTGCCTTTTGATGCAATGCCACTTGTGGGTCACACTCTTGGCCCTGATTACTTAGCAACCTCAGAGAGACCCCCCTCTTTATTCTATTTTTCATTTTTTTTCAGTTCATCATTTTTTTTTTTTTTTTTTTTTTTTTTTTTTTTTTTTTGTAAAGGAGAAGAAGAATGCTTATGTTTCTAAGGGAGAGAGGAATGTTCCTAGGCCTAGGGTGGCCTCCCCCAAACTTCAACTACTCATTGTCCCCAATGAGTGTCTGAGGTGGCACACCCCCAAACTATCCTAGAAGCATCTAGTCTAAGGTAAAACAAAGAGAATCTAAAGCCCTAGGCATAGACAGAACATTTAAAAGAAAATATCACAGCAGCAGTAAGTTAAAAAAAAACAGACAGATAAGGGCTTAAAGCTGTGCATGCTGAGCTTTTTAGAGGTTGATTTAAACTAGCAAAGGGTGTCCTATGACACTCATCCAGCATGCTTTTAGATAAGCTATATAAGGTAGTCATGTTAGCAGCAAAAGGTTGAATTTAAACAGATCACAGCCTAGCTAAACAGACAGGCCAAAACATGCTTCCAGTCATAAAAATTGCGGGGACCGCAATTATTTCGCAATCAATTCAGGGCAGATATACATTGATTAAGGCCCCTAAGCATGCTTTTTCCAGCCACTCAAGCTGTCTAAAACTAATACTAAACTAACCTACCTAGTCTGCTAACATCAGACTATACTGAGCAAAAGAAAAAAACATAAAACGAAGCATCTAAGATAGATCAAAATTGGACTAAAAACAGCAAAGTTCACATGATTATCAGAAAGCAGAAAATTGTTTTATTTTTCTAAGGGAACAGCAATACTCCCTTCAGTGCAATTCAAACCAGCACTCAAACGTCGTCATCCTCATCAGGTTGCCGTGGTCGTGGGGGCACCCATGGAGTCAGGAGATTCGTAGGGAAATCAGGGAAGATGCACCCAAGTTGGTCTGCAACTTCCTTGTCCCTCGCCTGCGCATAAGTGGCCCATTGAGCCATTCTCCTCTGCATATCCATTAGGCAGGCCATGGATAGGGACTGATCAGCAGCCAGCCTATCCAGTTCATACTCCATATTCCCCTTCTTCCTCAGCCTCAGGCTAGCAGGTAGCTCCAAGTGGCCTGTGTAAGCCATTTGCTGCTCCATGCGCTCGGTGGGGACTCCTGCAAGCAAGCATAGCTTGGTTATAGTGTTAGGGAAAAATAGTGGTCCCTTACCTTTCTTGGCGCACTCAGCAATAGCAGCAGTGATGACTTCTCCCACGTTGATCGTGAGACCTCTCATTATCGCATACACCAGCAGCGATCGGCTCTGGTTGATTGTAGTCTCGTGAGTCACTGGGGACAATCTCCTTCTCACGAACGCAAACCAAACAGCCGCCTTAGCCGTGAGGTTGGCACTCATGAGAGCGTGCCTCCCATTGCGTGACACGGTCCAGGAAGCTTCAGGCTGGCCAATGGTCCGAATGGCCTCTTCCAGGACAGCCTCAGTAGGCTCATCAACAATCCGTGCATAATCCGTATGTGTTTGGCCCTTGAGACCATAGGCTTCGTTGATGGCCTTGGCTGAGAAATCCACCTCTACCCCTCTGACCACAGACAGGCCATCCTCAGGGCTGAGCACATTGGCGTAGAAATCATACACCATGCTCGTGTAGGCTGGATTGGGCGGTCTGCAAAATTCCTCCCAACCGTGGTTGATCACTCCTGCGCGCAAAAACTGCGGCAGGTCAGCAGGTCGGTCGAGGAAGCCTTTCTCGTGCAGCAACTCCCTCTTCCTCAGCTCAGCACCCCAGCATCAGAGGAAACATACCTCACTGACTGAGGCTCGTCTTCAGGGTAGAGCTTTGCCTTCCCTTTATCTGATGGCTTGGCTGACTCGGCAGCCTCAACCTTGAGTCGTTTGAGCGAAGGCTCAGTGATCTCTTCGTCTGCTGAAGGCGCCCTTTTAGCCTTCTTCTTCTTTAGTTTCTTGGATCGCCTAGTGTTGCGTGCTCAATGTGTTAATAACAATGAGAAATAAGAGAGAGAGAGCACTCAGAACATGCAAGCATACATGGTCTTACAGCAAGTAGTAAGTATATTTCATTCGTTTTTTCCACAGAGACTCATTTTTAGTTATTCGCGAAGTGTATTTGTTAAGAAAGATGGGGTGGATTTGATGGGGTAAAATTGGTTTTTAATTATCTAATTTTTGCTGAATGTGTAAAGGAATATAACATAAACAAATGCAAGTTGAAATTAGACTCAAAAGACAAGAGATGGAATTAATAAACGAAGAAGAAAACAGCTAAACAGAATGAAAATTTAGCAGAATTGCGGAGACCGCAATGTTATCGCAATTAACTGACAGCGAAAGTGTGTAAATGGGTGAATTAAGGGCTACTAATGACTATCCTATAGGCATTTTAATACGATTCCCAAGCATTAGATCAACTCTCTATGCATCAAACTCACTCTATCTCATGTATCGTCCGATTCCATGCATTAGATTCTTTAGTTTACTCAACTCAAAGTAAGGTCTTAAGCATCTTGTTAAAGCAGAAGTGTTTAGTTTGTACTAGGGAAACGCCTATTCCTAGGCCGTTTCCTGGTTACCATGAAAGGCTAGCATGATTATATGACTCTGAACTCTTACTCCTTCCAGAGGTTAGGAGTTCTTTGGACAAAATGGATGGCCAATCGAAATTGCCCGTGGGATGAAGCTTACATACAATCAATGGTTCGAGAGCTATCCTACATACTTGGTTCACGTTTTTAAGCCTATAGTTCTGTCATTAGCATGCCCCTAAGTGACTTAGCTACTCATGGATATATGGAGGACAGAAATACAAGATAAAACAGACATGCTTAGTAGGGAAATGTACTCAAAACAGTAAGTCAAAACCGTAGCAGCAAAAGATGGAAATTGGGAAATGAAATCTTGCAATTTGATTACTTTGAATGTTGAACGGACAAAAGGAAACTTAAAGGAAATAATTCAAAGACAGACAACAACGAAATGCAGTAGATTATTCACTAAACTAGAAACAACAACTGATCAAAGCTGGAAGTTAGAAAAGGAAGACAGAAAGCAGGAAATGCAGCTTGAAAGCTTCGTTGCAGTCGCCTCGAATGAAGGGGATGAAAGGTCAGCCTTGCTTGGATGAATCCAATCGAGAGAGAAGAAGAATCTCCTCTCCTTCCTATCAGATTATCGATTCCAACAGCTGAGACTCTCACTCCAACAGACGGCAAAGGAAAACAGGGAGAAAAAGTGGACTGCGAGAAGGCTTCTACGCTTTCGGATGATGCTTGAACCTCCGACTTTGACCCCCTTTTATAGTAGTTTGCAGGTGAGTTTGGGCCAAGGAGAACCATCAATCTTCAACGTCGTATATCAGAATGGATGGAGGAGAAAGAACGAATCCCTGAAATTACGGAAATCAACAGAAAAAGATCAGTCAACTTACGGTTTTCACTTGAATAATTGCGGCTTCAGCAATGTTTTCGCAATGCTGTCGCAATGCAGTTTTTTCATTCTTTTCCTTCGGTTTTCAACCCTTTTCTTTCCTATTGTGCATAAGTCCTAATTTAGCTACCCTCTTCTCATTCTCATATTTAAGCATAGGTTTAAGCTAAATGCTATCAAAAACACCTAAAAGTGTACATCTTCTTAAGCTAAATGGGTCCTAAATAAGTCACTTTCAGAGACTTAACACACCCCCAAACTTAAGGTTTTGCTTGTCCTCAAGCATACTAAGGACTTACCTAGGTTGCTGTTTCTTCTTCTTTGACCACTTACTAACTCCATTATATTCTTGTCTATAGCAATGCTGTCCTGTGACACACTCCTTAGTTTTAAACTACCCTTTTATCTAGCTTCTTCTGACTTTGCCCGCCTAACATTCCTTCTGTTTTCATTAACTTCCTCCAACTGATCTATTTACTTTTGTCATATCATGCCACTATCCCTAAGGTTTCAAATTCTGCCTAGCTTTACCTCAGACTCAGTACATGCTTCTAGCTTTATTTTTAATGTGTCTAGGATTCCTTAGAGTCATGCCAGTCTTAGTATTAACGGTGACAGTAGTACTTTTAGAGAACAACCTAAACCCTGGCATCACTACATTGGATAAACACTCATCTCCCTAAACAACCCTACAAGTTACAACTTTGCCTTTAGCTAATTGAGGATCAGAGTTCTTTTTAAATAGGACATCTAAGCCACAAAGTTGTAACTCCTAGGTATACATTCTTCTTCCCTATTCCTTTCCCTTTTTCTTACTTAGGTGGAGCCTCTCCTTTGGTTGCCTTTTGATGCAACGCCACTTGTGGGTTACACACTTGGCATTGATTACTCAGCAACCTAAGAGAAACTCCCCCCTTTATTCTTTTTTCATTTTTTTTCAGTTCATCATTTTTTTTTTTTTTTTTGTAAAGGAGAAGAAGAATGCTTAAGTTTCTAAGGGAGAGAGGAATGTTCCTAGGCCTAGGGTGGCCTCCCCCAAACTTCAACTACTCATTGTCCCCAATGAGTGTCGGAGGTGGCACACCCCCAAACTTGTCCTAGAAGCATCTAGTCTAAGGTAAAACAAAGAGAAACTAAAGCCCTAGGCATAGACAAAACATTCGAATAGCAAATATCATAGCAGCAGAAAACTAAAAAAAACAGGCAGATAAGGTCTTACAGCTATGCATGCTGAGCTATTTAGAGGTTAATTTAAACTGTCAAATGGTGTCCTATGACACTCATCCAGCATGCATCTAGATCAGCTATATAAGGTAGTCATGAAAGCAGCAAAAGAAAGATTTTAAACAGATCACAACCTAGCTAAACAGACAGTCCAAAACATGCTTTCAGTAATAAAAATTGCGGGTACCGCAAATATTTCGCAATTAAGTCTGGGCAGATATATCATTCACTAAGGCCCCTAAGCATGCTTTTTCCAGTCATTCAAGCATCCTAAAAATAAATCTAAACTATCCTACCTAGTCAGCTAACATCAGACTATACGAAACAAAAGAAAAAACATCAACCTAAACATTTAAAACAGAACAAAAGTATACTAAAAGACAGCATAATGCACATAATCTATCAGAAAACAGAAAATTGTTTTTTTTTTCTAAGGGAACAGCAATACTCCCTTCAGTGCAATTCAAACCAGCACTCAATCGTCTTCATCTTCATCAGGCTGTCGTGGGCGTGGAGGCACCCAAGGAGTCAAGAGATTGGTGGGGAAGTCAGGGAAGATGCAGCCTAGCTGGTCTGCAACCTCTTTGTCCCGTGCCTGCGCATACGTGGCCCATTGAGCCATCCTCCTCTGCATATCCATGAGGCAGGCCATGGATAGGGACTGATTAGCAGCCAGCCTATCCAGTTCAAACTCCATATTCCCCTTTCTCCTCAGCCTCAGGTTAGCAGGCAGCTCCAAGTGGCCTGTGTAAGCCATCTGCTGCTCCATGCGCTCAGTGGGGACTCCTGCAAGCAAACATAGCTTGGTTATGGTGTTAGGGAAAAACAGTGGTCCCTTACCCTTTTTAGCGCACTCAGCAATGGCAGCAGTGATGACTTCCCCCACGTTGATCGTGAGACCTCTCATTATCGCATACACCAGCAGCGAACGACTCTGGTTGATTGTAGTCTCATGAGTCACTGGGGACAATCTCCTTCTCACGAACGAAAACCAAACAGCCGCCTTAGCCGTGAGGTTGGCACTCATGAGAGTGTGCCTCCCATTGCGTGACACGGTCCAGGAAGCTTCAGGCTGGCCAATGGTCCGAATGGCCTCTTCCAGCACTGCCTCAGTAGGCTCATCAACGATCCGTGCATAATCTGTATGAGTTTGGCCCTTGAGACCATAGGCTTCGTTGATGGCCTTGGCTGAGAAATCCACCTCTACCCCTCTGACCACAGACAGGCCGTCCTCAGGGCTGAGCACATTGGCGTAGAAATCATACACCATGCTCGTGTAGGCTGGATTGGGCGGTCTGCAAAATTCTTCCCAGCCATGGTTTATCACTCCTGCGCGCAAGAACTGCGGCAGGTCAGCAGGTCGATCGAGGAAGCCTTTCTCATGTAGCAATTCCCTCTTCCTCAGCTCCACGCCTCTGGACTCAGCATCAGAGGAGACATACCTCACTGACTGAGGCTCATCTTCCGGGTAGAGCTTGGCCTTCCCCTTATCTGATGGCTTGGCTGACTCGGCAGCCTCAACCTTGAGCCGTTTGAGCGATGGCTCAGTACTTTCCTTCTCTGATGAAGGCACCCTCTTGGCTTTCTTTTTCTTCAGCTTCTTGGAGCGCTTGGCCTTAAGAATCTTGGCCTTCTTCTTCTTCTTGAGCTGTGCCTTGATGTTGATCTGCTGGAGGCATGCCCCCAACGTCTCCTCCATGGAATCATCCTGCTGTGCAGGACTCTCTGGGCTAGCTTCTCTTGCAGGCGAGAAGACCTCGTCTTCACCACCTTCCCCACTGCCCTGAGTGGATTCCTGGTATTCCCCATAGGGGAATTCAGGATCAGGCCGTGGAGGCGTGTGCGAAGGTGTGGCACTCTGCTCTGCTGTAGGCGTCTGCACGGAATTCAGTGGTGAAGACGGCGTTTCAGGGCTCTGTGCAGGCGGTGACGATGAAAGCTCTGGGCTCTGTACTGGTTCAGGTGGTGAAGGGTTGTGCGCAGGTGAGGCAGATGGCGACGAACTCTTCTTGATCGACTCGTGGGACGCACGATCCGATTCTTGACTCTCCACAGAGGGAGTCTTTGCCTTGCTTGGTTCGGCGGCCATCTCGACACTCCACCGACGCTTCTTGGGTGTTCCTGCCGGTTCAGAAGGTCCAGCAGGGATTTCTGTGACAACCCTCCACTTCCTTCTACGGATCGGAAGCTTGGGAAGACGGCCAGTGCGTACAGCACCCTCATCTGCAAGGGTGAGAAGTGCTTCCCTCGCAGCCGCTTCAGCAGCGTCATCAGCCCTCTTCTTGGCTGCGGATCTTTCAGCACGTGTGGACACCATTGTCGAATCTTGGAAGTTTGGAGAGAAGGATCAAAGATGAAGAGAATCGCAGCTTTCTTGGAAATCAGAGAATGAAAGAATCGTATCGAACGAGCGCCTCCCAACGGATATAAAGGCAACGGCTAAAATCCCAACGGCTATTTTTTTGCGGATCCTGCAATTCCAGCGCAATTTTAGGGATCTTTTTTCATTAAAATGTCAAACTTTGCTCGCCCGTATCTTTTATTTGGCTCGATCGTTTCTAGATTTTTAAAGCTGGGATTACTCTCCTTGATCTCCTCTTTCGATTCCCTATAAAAACAAATAAAACAAACATTAAATACTTAACTAAAATCACACCACAAAACACACAAACGATAATCGGAAATTTGCAAAAAATAAACTAAGGCATGAGCCTTGACTAAACGAGCACAGTAATCACTCGTCCTCTCTCGTTCTCTTTTCATGCTTCAGTCAAGAGGAAGGCCGAGAGAGTCTTCACATCTCCTTCCTCATAGTAGTGCTTCAACCTTGCACCATTAACCATAAATGGTTGGCCTTGCTGCAAGTTCTTTATCTCTATGGCACCATGAACAAACACATTAGTAATCACAAATGGACCTGACCATCTAGACTTAAGTTTCCCTGGAAATAGTTTCAACCGTGAGTTAAACAACAATACAAGTTGACCCTTCTTAAAGTCCTTAACTCTAAGTCTACTATCATGCCAAATATTGGTTTTTTCCTTATACATTTTGGCATTTTCATAGGCCATATGTCTAAGCTCATCAAGCTCGTGTAATTGTAAAGACCTTAGTGTTCCTGCATCTTTTACACAAAAATTCAATTCCTTCATGGCCCAAAATGCTTTGTTCTCTAACTCAAGTGGTAAATGACAAGTCTTGCCATAAACTAGCCTATAAGGAGACATTCCCAGAGGTGTCTTATATGCTGTCCTATAAGCCCAAAGTGCATCCTCAAGCTTGAAGGACCAGTCTTTCCTATTAGGTTTGACTACTTTCTCTAGGATGTTCTTAATTTCCCTATTTGAAATTTCAGCCTGTCCATTTGAGTGTGGGTGATAGGGAGTGGCTACTCTATGTCTAATGTTATATTTAGCCAACACTCTCTCCATAGCCTTGTTAATGAAATGTGACCCCTCATCACTAATGATGGCACGAGGTGTCCCAAACCTAGTAAAAATGTGCCTATGCAAGAAATTGGTGACTGTTTTAGCATCATTATTAGGACATGCTTTGGCTTCTACCCACTTGGACACATAGTCCACTGCCACTAATATGTAGAGGTTACCTGATGAGGGAGGGAATGGCCCCATGAAGTCAATGCCCCACACATCAAAGAGCTCCAACTCTAAGATGTAGGTGAGGGGCATCTCATCCTTTCGACTGAGGTTACCTGTTCTTTGGCACTCATCACAGCTGTGGGCATAATTGTGGGCATCCTTGAAGATTGTTGGCCAATAGTAGCCACTCTGGAATACCTTTGCAGCTGTTCTTTGGCCGCCAAAGTGTCCACCATAAGGAGCTGCGTGACAGTGCTGCAGCACAGACTTTGCTTCAGCAGCTGAAACACACTTCCTCAGCAAGCCATCAGCACAGGTTCTGTAAAGTGTGGGGTCATCCCAGATGAATTTCCTTGCTTCATGAAGGAACCTCTTCTTCTCTTGTCCTCCCTTGAAAACTGGTAATACCTGTGATGCACGGAAGTTAGCAATGTCAGCAAACCAAGGTTCCTCATCGTTATCACGATGAGTCAAAACAAAGACATGTTCATCAATAAAAGCATCAGAAATTGCGGGATCCGCAATTTTTTCGCAATTGTGCTGCAATCGAGAAAGGTGATCTGCAACCACATTTTCACATCCCTTCTTGTCTCGAATGTCCAAATCAAACTCCTGCAGCAATAACACCCACCTAATCAACCTAGGCTTAGCATCAGCCTTCCTCATAAGATATTTCAAGGCAGAATGGTCAGTGTATACAATTGTCCTAGTGCCTACAATATAGTTCCTGAATTTCTCACAAGCAAACACTACAGCAAGCATCTCTTTCTCAGTAGTTGTATAATTACATTGAGCCTCATTCAAGGTCTTACTAGCATAATATACAGGATGTGTTAGCTTGTCAATTTTCTGTCCTAACATGACCCCTACAGCATAGTCACTAGCATCACATAACATCTCGAATGGGAGATCCCAATATGGCCCTACTATAACAGGTGCTGTAACTAGTGCTTTCTTAAGGGTGGTCCAAGCTACTAAACAGTCCTTAGAGAAGATGAATGGCCTATTTAGCTCTAGAAGCTCACATAGAGGCTTGGCTATCTTAGAAAAGTCCTTGATGAACCTTCTGTAGAAGCCAGCATGCCCTAAGAAACTCCTAATGGCCTTGACATTCTGAGGCTCTACCAACTTCTCTATGATCTCTATTTTGGCCCTATCGACCTCCACTCCAGCTCTTGACACTCTATGACCTAAGACAATCCCTTCATCTACCATGAAGTGACACTTTTCCCAATAAAGGACTAAGTTAGTCTCTTCACATCTAGCTAAGACTTGTCTTAAATTATCTAGACAGTTGGTGAATGAATCCCCAAAGACTGAGAAGTCATCCATGAATATTTCTATCATGGACTCATCCAACTCAGAGAAGATTGCCATCATGCACCTTTGGAAAGTTGCCGGTGCATTGCATAAGCCAAAAGGCATTCTGCGAAAGGCAAAAGTTCCAAAAGGGCAAGTGAAGGTAGTCTTCTCTTGGTCTTTGGGGTCTATAGTAATCTGGTTATAGCCAGAATAACCATCTAAGAAACAATAGTAGGCTCTACCAGCTATTCTGTCTAACATCTGGTCAATGAATGGTAGAGGGAAGTGGTCTTTTTTAGTTTCTTTATTTAATTTCCTGTAATCCATGCACACTCTCCATCCTGTGACAGTCCTAGTTGGAATCAGTTCGTTGGTCTCATTGACTACCACAGTCATCCCCCCCTTTTTAGGTACACACTGTATAGGACTCACCCACTGGCTACTAGCTATGGGAAAGATCACACCAGCATCTAACCATTTTATTATTTCTTTCTTAACTACCTCTTTCATAGAGGGATTCAGCCTACGTTGATGATCTACTCTAGGTGTGTGCTCTTCCTCTAGTATAATCTTATGCATACAATAAGAAGGGCTAATGCCTCTAATATCAGCAATAGTCCATGCAATAGCCTTCCTATGTTGCTTAACCAATAAAATTAGTTCAACCTCATGCTTTTCACTCAATTTAGAAGAAATGATAACAGGCAGAGTTTCATTACTTCCTAGATATGCATACTTGAGGTGAGTGGGTAGTGGTTTCAGTTCTAAAATAGGTGGATGCTCAATGGATGGCTTTAAAGGATTCACAGGTCTATCAGTCAAATCTATATTCATACATACATGTTGTGGTTTATCTACAGGCATATCCATTATGTCAGATACATTCAAGTCAGCTACATCTAATCCTACATATTCATTAGCATGCTTGGTTAATAATACATGCTCTAATTGTTCTTCCATCAAAGAATCAACAACGTCCATACTAGCACAGGATTCAAGGTCAGAGGGATACCTTAAAGCTTTATATACACTAAACTTCACCTCTTCATCGTGAACCCTCATAGTAAGCTCACCTTTTTGGACGTCTATAAGTGCCCTACCTGTGGCTAGAAATGGTCTGCCTAGCAGGATGGGGACCTCCTTGTCTGCTTCATAATCCAGGATAATGAAATCTGCAAGGAAAATAAATTTGTCAACCTTTACTAAAATATCCTCAATTTTACCTTCCGGATATGCAATGGATCTGTCTGCTAGTTGTAAAGTGACAGTGGTTGGACGTGCTTCTCCTATTCCCAACTGGCGGAATAGGGACAGGGGCATGAGGTTTATGCTGGCGCCCAGGTCACAAAGCGCTCTGCCCACGTGCTTGCCTCCAAGTTCTACAGGTAAGGTGAAGGAACCAGGATCCTTCTCCTTCTTGGGCAGCTTGTTTTGGAGGATGGCACTGCACTCCTCAGTGAGGTTTACTGTTTCAAACTCACCAATTATTTTCTTGTTAGTAATAATGTCCTTCAAAAACTTTACATATGAAGGCATAGACTGTAAAACTTCTACAAAAGGAATGTTGACATGCACTTGTTTAAGAATTTCTAAGAATTTATTAAAATGAACTTCCTGTTCCTGCTTCTTCTTAAGCCTTCGAGGGTATGGAGGTGGTGGCACATATGCAGGCACGTCAGGGCGCCTTAGGATAGGTGGAGGCCTTGGAATTTCTTCTATCTCCTCAATAATTGGCTCTAGCCTGGCTCCTGATGTGCTAGTTGGTGGTGGACCTTGGCTTGGCAGAGACTCCAGTGGAGCACTAGACTCAGTGTTCTCTACTCTCTTTGGTGTGTCCTTTGTGTTGCTCACCAAGGGTCTACCACTTCTAAGTTCAATTGCTTGAACTTGCTCTTTACCATCTCTCCTTGGCACCTCGGTGTCAGCAGGGAGTCTACCTTGGGGCCTACTCTTGAGTTCATTGGCTAATTGGCCTATTTGGTTCTCTAGGCTCCTAAGAGTAGCTTGTTGGCTTTGAAGAGTAGCATCATTCTTAGCTATGTATTCCTTGAGTAAGGTTTCTACAGAAGATCCTACAGGTTGGTTGTAAGGTTTTTGATACATTGATTGGTTATGTTGGGGAGTGAAACCAGGTGTTCCACTCGGTCTAGGCTGGTTAGGATTTTGGTTAGCATTTTGTTGGCCACCCCATGACAGGTTTGGGTGGTTCCTCCAACCAGGGTTGTAAGTATTGGAATATGGGTTGTTCCTAGGCTGCTGCTGACTTCCAATGTAGCAGACTGAGGATGGATTCCCAGGGCAGTATTCATACAGGTGCCCTTCCCCACAGAATCCACATATAAGTGCCTCACCTTGACTTGGTTGGGTGCCCATTGCCATGGCAGTAGCGGTGTTGGCACTTGTTTGGAGATTGGCCTGAGCCATTTGTTTAACTAGGTTGGTCAGGGCATTTATTTGGGTGCTCATTGCACTTAGAGCATCCTTGTCTTGAGCTCTGGTTGGCTCAACAGGATCATCTGACCACCTACAGTGAGATGCTGAGATCTTCTCCAAGATCTCATAAGCTTCGTTGTAACTCTTGGACAACATGGAACCACCAGCAGATGAATTTAAGACTTGCCTAGTGCTGGGGTTGCATCCTTTGAAAAAGACCTCTATTTGGATACACCATGGGATGCCATGATGTGGACATTTAAGAAGAAGATCTTTGAATCTAGTCCAAGCTTCGTGAAGAGACTCATTATCAGCTTGTTTAAACTTAACTATGTCATCACGAAAGGTAGAATTCCTATCAGGTGGAAAGTATTTAACTAGGAATTTTTCTGCTAAATCTGTCCAATTGCGGACAGATCCAGAGGGTAATGAGTTCAACCATGTTTTGGCTTTGTCCCTCAAAGAATAAGGGAACAAGTATAGCCTTAAAGCTTCTTGGGACACTCCAGGGATGATAAAGGTATCACTGACTCCTAAGAAGTTCCTAAGATGGTTGTGGGGGTCCTCATTTTCTATTCCAAAGAATTGTCCCACAGTGGACAACATTTGGAACATCACTGGCTTTAACTCGAATGAGTTGGCAGTGATTTCAGGACGGATTATACTGGGGTTCAGCTCCCCAGGCATAGGTACTAGGTATGAAAGAATGGCACTATTCTTGTCATTCGCTATTTCGATGGGGTTGCGAATGACAGGTACCGGATTTGGAACTATATCGTCCATTTCTTCGATTTCAGGTATGATTTGAGGTAGAGGAGGTTGTTTAAAGAGTCGTTTCTTTGCTTTGTTCCTAGCTCTAAGTAGTCTCTCAGGCTCAGGATTGAACTCTAGATCACTACTTGAACGCTCACTCATAAACTAACCCAATAGTACCTGCAAAAGAAATGAAAAGTCGATTAGTTTCAATAGATAATAAGCTTGGTTTTCAAACTTAACAAACTTCGTTTTCACTTAAAATAAGTCCCCGGCAGCGGCGCCAAAAACTTGTTGCGTGCTCAATGTGTTAATAACAATGAGAAATAAGAGAGAGAGAGCACTCAGAACATGCAAGCATACATGGTCTTACAGCAAGTAGTAAGTATATTTCATTCGTTTTTTCCACAGAGACTCATTTTTAGTTATTCGCGAAGTGTATTTGTTAAGAAAGATGGGGTGGATTTGATGGGGTAAAATTGGTTTTTAATTATCTAATTTTTGCTGAATGTGTAAAGGAATATAACATAAACAAATGCAAGTTGAAATTAGACTCAAAAGACAAGAGATGGAATTAATAAACGAAGAAGAAAACAGCTAAACAGAATGAAAATTTAGCAGAATTGCGGAGACCGCAATGTTATCGCAATTAACTGACAGCGAAAGTGTGTAAATGGGTGAATTAAGGGCTACTAATGACTATCCTATAGGCATTTTAATACGATTCCCAAGCATTAGATCAACTCTCTATGCATCAAACTCACTCTATCTCATGTATCGTCCGATTCCATGCATTAGATTCTTTAGTTTACTCAACTCAAAGTAAGGTCTTAAGCATCTTGTTAAAGCAGAAGTGTTTAGTTTGTACTAGGGAAACGCCTATTCCTAGGCCGTTTCCTGGTTACCATGAAAGGCTAGCATGATTATATGACTCTGAACTCTTACTCCTTCCAGAGGTTAGGAGTTCTTTGGACAAAATGGATGGCCAATCGAAATTGCCCGTGGGATGAAGCTTACATACAATCAAAGGTTCGAGAGCTATCCTACATACTTGGTTCACGTTTTTAAGCCTATAGTTCTGTCATTAGCATGCCCCTAAGTGACTTAGCTACTCATGGATATATGGAGGACATAAATACAAGATAAAACAGACATGCTTAGTAGGGAAATGTACTCAAAACAGTAAGTCAAAACCGTAGCAGCAAAAGATGGAAATTGGGAAATGAAATCTTGCAATTTGATTACTTTGAATGTTGAACGGACAAAAGGAAACTTAAAGGAAATAATTCAAAGACAGACAACAACGAAATGCAGTAGATTATTCACTAAACTAGAAACAACAACTGATCAAAGCTGGAAGTTAGAAAAGGAAGACAGAAAGCAGGAAATGCAGCTTGAAAGCTTCGTTGCAGTCGCCTCGAATGAAGGGGATGAAAGGTCAGCCTTGCTTGGATGAATCCAATCGAGAGAGAAGAAGAATCTCCTCTCCTTCCTATCAGATTATCGATTCCAACAGCTGAGACTCTCACTCCAACAGACGGCAAAGGAAAACAGGGAGAAAAAGTGGACTGCGAGAAGGCTTCTACGCTTTCGGATGATGCTTGAACCTCCGACTTTGACCCCCTTTTATAGTAGTTTGCAGGTGAGTTTGGGCCAAGGAGAACCATCAATCTTCAACGTCGTATATCAGAATGGATGGAGGAGAAAGAACGAATCCCTGAAATTACGGAAATCAACAGAAAAAGATCAGTCAACTTACGGTTTTCACTTGAATAATTGCGGCTTCAGCAATGTTTTCGCAATGCTGTCGCAATGCAGTTTTTTCATTCTTTTCCTTCGGTTTTCAACCCTTTTCTTTCCTATTGTGCATAAGTCCTAATTTAGCTACCCTCTTCTCATTCTCATATTTAAGCATAGGTTTAAGCTAAATGCTATCAAAAACACCTAAAAGTGTACATCTTCTTAAGCTAAATGGGTCCTAAATAAGTCACTTTCAGAGACTTAACACCTAGCCTTGACAATCTTGGCCTTCTTCTTCTTGAGCTTTGCCTCAATGTTGATCTGCTGTAGGCATGCCCCCAGCGTCTCTTCCATGGAATCATCCTGCTGTGCAGGACTCTCTGGGCTAGCTTCCCTTGCAGGCGAGAAGACCTCGTCGTCACCACCTTCCCCACTGCCCTGAGTGGATTCCTGGTACTCCCCATAGGGGAATTCAGGGTCAGGCCGTGGAGGCGTGTGCGAAGGTGTGGCACTCTGCTCTGCTGTAGGCGTCTGCACGGGATTCAGTGGTGAAGACGGTGTTTCAGGGCTCTGTGCAGGCGGCGATGATGGAAGCTCTGGGCTACACACTGGTTCAGATGATGAAGGGATGTGCGCAGGTGAGGCAGATGGCGTCGAACTCTTCTTGGGCGACTCGTGGGACGCACGATCGGTTTCTTGACTCTCCACAGAGAGAGTCTTGGCTTTGCTTGGTTCGGCGGCCGTCTCGACACTCCACCGGCGCTTCTTGGGCGTGCCCGCTGGTTCAGAAGGGCCAGTAGGGATTTCTGTGACAACCCTCCACTTCTTCCTACGGATCGGAAGTTTGGGAAGAGGTCCGGTGCGTACAGCCCCAGCATCTGCAAGGGTCAGAAGTGCTTCCCTCGCAGCCGCTTCAGCTGCGTCATCAGCCTTCTTCTTGGCTGCGGATCTTTCAGCCCTTGTGGACACCATTGTCGAATCTTGGAGGTTTGGAGAGAAGGATCAAAGATGAAGAGAATCTCAGTTTTCTTGGAAATCAAAGAATGAGAGAATCGTATCGATCGAGCGCCTTCTAACGGATATAAAGGCAACGGCTAAATCCCAACGGCTATATTTTGCGGATCCTGCAATTCCAGCGCAATTCTAGGGATATTTTTTCATCAAAATGTCAAACTTTGTTCGTCCGTATCTTTTATTTGGCTCGATCGTTTCTTGATTTTTAAAGCTGAGATTACTCTCCTTGATCCCCTCTTTCGATTCCCTATAAAAACAAATAAAACAAACATTAAATACTTAATAAAAATCACACCACAAAACATACAAACGATAACCGGAAAAAATGAAAAAAATAAACTAAGGCATTAGCCTTGACTAAACGAGCACAGTGACCACTCGTTCTCTCTCGTTTTCTTTTCATGCTTCAGTCAAGAGGAAGGCCGAGAGAGTCTTCACATCTCCTTCCTCATAGTGGTGCTTCAATCTCGCCCCATTGACCATAAATGGCTGACCTTGCTGCAAGTTTTTTATCTCTATTGCACCATGAACAAACACATTAGTAATGATAAATGGACCCGACCATCTAGACTTAAGTTTCCCTGGAAATAGTTTCAACCGTGAGTTAAACAGCAAAACAAGTTGACCCTTCTTAAAGTCCTTAACTCTAAGTCTACTATCGTGCCAAATCTTGGTTTTTTCCTTGTACATCTTAGCATTCTCATAGGCCATATGCCTAAGCTCATCAAGCTCATGTAATTGCATAGACCTCAGTGTCCCTGCATCCTTTACACAAAAATTCAATTCCTTCATGGCCCAAAATGCTTTGTTTTCTAACTCAAGTGGTAAGTGACAAGCCTTGCCATATACCAGCCTATAAGGGGACATACCTAGGGGTGTCTTATATGCTGTCCTATAAGCCCAAAGTGCATCCTCAAGCTTGAAGGACCAGTCTCTCCTATTAGGTTTGACCACTTTTTCTAGGATGTTCTTAATTTCCCTATTTGAGATTTCAGCTTGTCCATTTGAGTGTGGGTGATAGGGAGTGGCTACTCTATGTCTAATGTTATATTTAGCCAATACTCTCTCCATAGCCTTGTTAATGAAATGTGACCCCTCATCACTAATGATGGCACGAGGTGTCCCAAACCTAGTAAAAATGTGCCTATGCAAGAAATTGGTGACTGTTTTAGCATCATTATTAGGACATGCTTTGGCTTCTACCCACTTGGACACATAGTCCACTGCCACTAATATGTAGAGGTTACCTGATGATGGAGGGAATGGTCCCATGAAGTCAATGCCCCACACATCAAAGAGCTCCAACTCTAAGATGTAAGTGAGGGGCATCTCATCCTTTCGACTGAGGTTACCTGTTCTTTGGCATTCGTCACAGCTGTGGGCATAGTTGTGGGCATCCTTGAAGATTGTTGGCCAGTAATAGCCACTCTGAAATACCTTTGCAGCTGTTCTTTGGCCACCAAAGTGTCCACCATAAGGAGATGTGTGACAGTGCTGCAGCACAGACTTCGCTTCAGCAGCTGAAACACACTTCCTCAGCAAGCCATCAGCACAGGTTCTGTAAAGTGTGGGGTCATCCCAGATGAATTTCCTTGCTTCATGAAGGAACCTCTTCTTCTCTTGTCCTCCCTTGAAAACTGGTAATACCTGTGATGCACGGAAGTTAGCAATGTCAGCAAACCAAGGTTCCTCATCGTTATCACGATGAGTCAAAACAAAGACATGTTCATCAATAAAAGCATCAGAAATTGCGGGATCCGCAATTTTTTCGCAATTGTGCTGCAATCGAGAAAGGTGATCTGCAACCACATTTTCACATCCCTTCTTGTCTCGAATGTCCAAATCAAACTCCTGCAGCAATAACACCCACCTAATCAACCTAGGCTTCGCATCAGCCTTCCTCATAAGATATTTCAAGGCAGAATGGTCAGTGTATACAATTGTCCTAGTGCCTACAATATAGTTCCTGAATTTCTCACAGGCAAACACTACAGCAAGCATCTCTTTCTCAGTAGTTGTATAATTACATTGAGCCTCATTCAAGGTCTTACTAGCATAATATACAGGATGTGTTAGCTTGTCAATTTTCTGTCCTAACATGACCCCTACAGCATAGTCACTAGCATCACATAACATCTCGAATGGGAGATCCCAATCTGGCCCTACTATAACAGGTGCTGTAACTAGTGCTTTCTTAAGGGTGGTCCAAGCTACTACACATTCCTTAGAGAAGATGAATGGCCTATTTAATTCTAGAAGCTCACACAGAGGCTTGGCTATCTTAGAAAAGTCCTTAATGAACCTTCTGTAGAAACCAGCATGCCCTAAGAAACTCCTAATGGCCTTGACATTCTGGGGCTCTACCAACTTCTCTATGATCTCTATTTTGGCCCTATCGACCTCCACTCCAGCTCTTGACACTCTATGACCTAAGACAATCCCCTCATCTACCATGAAGTGACACTTTTCCCAATTAAGGACTAAGTTAGTCTCTTCACATCTAGCCAAGACTTGTCTTAAATTATCTAGACAGTTGGTGAATGAATCCCCAAAGACTGAGAAGTCATCCATGAATATTTCTATTATGGACTCATCCAACTCAGAGAAGATTGCCATCATGCACCTTTGGAAAGTTGCCGGTGCATTGCACAAGCCAAAAGGCATTCTGCGAAAGGCAAAAGTTCCAAAAGGGCAAGTGAAGGTGGTCTTCTCTTGGTCCTTAGGATCTATAGTAATCTGATTATAGCCAGAATAACCATCTAAGAAACAATAGTAGGCTCTACCAGCTATTCTGTCTAACATCTGGTCAATGAATGGTAGAGGGAAGTGGTCTTTTTTAGTTTCTTTATTTAATTTCCTGTAATCCATGCACACTCTCCATCCTGTGACAGTCCTAGTTGGAATCAGTTCGTTGTTCTCATTGACTACCACAGTCATCCCACCCTTTTTAGGTACACACTGTATAGGGCTCACCCACTGGCTACTAGCTATTGGGAAGATCACTCCTGCATCTAACCATTTTATTATTTCCTTCTTTACAACCTCTTTCATAGAGGGGTTTAGCCTACGTTGGTGATCTACCCTAGGTGTGTGCTCTTCCTCTAGTATAATTTTGTGCATGCAATAAGAAGGGCTAATGCCTCGAATATCAGCAATAGTCCATGCTATAGCCTTCCTATGTTGCTTAAGTAGTAAAATCAGTTCAACCTCATGCTCTTTACTTAATTTAGAAGAAATGATAACAGGCAGAGTTTCATTACTTCCTAGATATGCATACTTGAGGTGAGTAGGTAGTGGTTTCAGTTCTAAAACAGGTGGATGCTCAATGGAGGGCTTTAAAGGATTCACAGATCTATCAGTTAGGTCTATATTCATACATACATGTTGTGGTTTATCTACAGGCATATCCATTATGTCAGATACATTCAAGTCAGCTACATCTAATTGTACATATTCATTAGCATGCTTAGTCAATAATACATGCTCCAACTGTTCTTCCATTAAAGAATCAACTACGTCCATGCTAGCACAGGATTCAAGGTCAGAGGGGTACCTTAAAGCTTTATATACACTAAACTTCACCTCTTCATCATGAACCCTCATAGTAAGCTCACCTTTTTGGACGTCTATAAGTGCCCTACCTGTGGCTAGAAATGGTCTGCCTAGCAGGATGGGGACCTCCTTGTCTGCCTCATAGTCCAGGACAATGAAATCTGCAAGGAAAATAAATTTGTCAACTTTTACTAGAATATCCTCAATCTTACCTTCAGGGTATGCGATGGATCTGTCTGCTAGTTGTAAAGTGACAGTGGTTGGACGTGCTTCTCCTATTCCCAACTGGCGGAATAGGGACAGAGGCATGAGATTTATGCTGGCGCCCAGGTCACAAAGCGCTCTGCCCACGTGCTTGCCTCCAAGTTCTACAGGTAAGGTGAAGGAACCAGGATCCTTCTCCTTCTTAGGCAGCTTGTTCTGGAGGATGGCACTGCACTCCTCAGTGAGGTTTACTGTTTCAAACTCACCAATTATTTTTTTGTTAGTAATGATGTCCTTCAAAAACTTTACATAAGAAGGCATAGACTGTAAAACTTCTACAAAAGGAATGTTAACATGCACTTGCTTAAGAATTTCTAAGAATTTATTAAAATGAACTTCCTGTTCCTGCTTCTTCTTAAGCCTTCGAGGGTATGGAGGTGGTGGCACATATGCAGGCACGTCAGGGCGCTTTAGGATAGGTGGAGGCCTTGGAATTTATTCTATCTCCTCAATAATTGGCTCTAGCCTGGCTCCTGATGTGCTAGTTGGTGGTGGACCTTGGTTTGGCAGAGACTCCAGTGGAGCACTAGACTCAGTGTTCTCTACTCTCTTTGGTGTGTCCTTTGTGTTGCTCACCAAGGGTCTACCACTTCTGAGTTCAATTGCTTGAACTTGTTCTTTACCATCTCTCCTTGGCACCTCGGTGTCAGCAGGAAGTCTACCTTGGGGCCTGCTCTTGAGTTCATTGGCTAATTGGCCTATTTGGTTCTCTAGGCTCCTAAGAGTAGCTTGTTGGCTTTGAAGAGTAGCATCATTCTTAGCTATGTATTCCTTGAGTAAGCTTTCTACAGAAGATCCTACAGGTTGGTTGTAAGGTTTTTGATACATTGATTGGTTATGTTGGGGAGTGAAACCAGGTGTTCCACTCGGTCTAGGTTGGTTAAGATTTTGGTTAGTGTTTTGTTGGCCACCCCATGACAGGTTTGGGTGGTTTCTCCAACCAGGGTTGTAGGTGTTGGAGTAGGGGTTATTCCTAGGCTGCTGCTGGCTCCCAACATAGCAGACTGAGGATGGATTCCCAGGGCAGTATTCGTATGGGTGCCCTTCCCCACAGAATCCACAGATAAGTGCCTCGCCTTGACTTGGTTGGGTGCCCATTGACATGGCTGTGGCGGTATTGGCACTGGTTTGGAGATTGGCCTGAGCCATTTGCTTAACTAGGTTGGTCAGGGCGTTTATTTGGGTGCTCATGGCGCTTAGAGCATCCTTGTCTTGAGCTCTAGTTGGCTCAACTGGATCATCTGACCACCTACAGTGAGATGTTGAGATCTTCTCCAAGATCTCATAAGCTTCGTTGTAACTCTTGGACAACATGGAACCTCCAGCAGATGAGTTTAGAACTTGTCTGGTGCTGGGGTTGCATCCTTTAAAGAAGACTTCTATTTGGATACACCATGGAATGCCATGGTGTGGACATTTAATGAGAAGGTCTTTGAATCTTGTCCAAGCTTCGTGAAGAGACTCACTCGGAGCTTGTTTGAATTTGATGATATCATCACGAAAGGTCGAATTCCTATCTGGTGGGAAATATTTGACTAGGAATTTTTCTGCTAAGTCTGTCCAATTGAGGACAGATCCTGAGGGTAATGAATTTAACCACGTTTTGGCTTTGTCCCTCAAAGAGTAAGGGAACAGATATAGCCTCAGGGCTTCTTGGGAAACTCCAGGAATGAGGAAAATATCACTGACTCCTAGGAAATTCCTAAGGTGGTTATGGGGGTCCTCATTTTCTATTCCAAAGAATTGTCCCACAGTGGACAACATTTGGAACATCACTGGTTTTAACTCGAATGAGTTGGCAGTGATTTCAGGACGGATTATGCTGGGGTTCAGCTCCCCAGGCATAGGTACTAGGTACGAAAGGATGGCGCTATCCTTGTCATTCGCTATTTCAATGGGATTGCGAATGACAGGTACCGGATTTGGAACTATATCGTCCATTTCTTCGATTTCAGGTATGATTTGAGGTATAGGAGGTTGTTTAAAGAGTCGTTTCTTTGCTTTGTTTCTAGCACTAAGTAGTCTCTCAGGCTCAGGATTGAACTCTAGATCACTACTTGAAGGCTCACTCATAAACTAACCCAATAGTACCTGCAAAAGAAATGAAAAGTAGATTAGTTTCAATAGATAATAAACTTGGTTTTTCAAACTTAACAAACTTCGTTTTCACTTAAAAATAAGTCCCCGACAGCGGCGCCAAAAACTTGTTGGTGCTCAATGTGTTAAAGATAAATAAGCAAGAAGGTAGAGAGAGCACTCAGAACATGCAAGCATACATGGTCTCACAGCAAGTAGTAAGTATATTTCATTCGTTTTTTCCACAGAGACTCATTTTTAGCTATTCATGAAGTGTATTTGTTAAGAAAGAAGGGGTGGATTTGATGGAGTAAAATTGGTTTTTAATTATCTAATTTTTGCTGAATGTGTAAAGGAATGCAACATAAACAAGTGCAAGTTGAAATTAGACTCAGAAGATAAGAGATGGAATTAATAAACGAAGAAGAAAACAGCTAAACAGAATGGTACTTAGCAGAATTGCGGATACCGCAATTTTACCGCAATTGAATAACAGCGAAAGTGTGTAAATGGACGAATTAAGGGCTACTAATGACTATCCTATAGGCATTTTTATACGATTCTCAAGCACTGGATCTACTCTATATGCATCAAACTCACTCTATCTCATGTATCGTCCGATTCCATGCATTAGATTCTTTAGTTTACTCGACTCAAAGTAAGGTCTTAAGCATCTTGTTAAAGCATAAGTGTTTAGTTTGTACTAGGGAAACGCCTATTCCTAGGCCGTTTCCTGGTTACCATGAAAGGCTAGCATGATTATACGACTCTGAACTCTTACTCCTTCCAGAGGTTAGGAGTTCTTTGGACAAAATGGATGGCCAATCGAAATTGCCCGTGGGATGAAGCTTACATACAATCAATGGTTCGAGAGCTATCCTACATACTTGGTTCACGTTTTTAAGCCTATAGTTCTGTCAGTAGCATGCCCCTAAGTGACTTAGCTACTCATGGATATATAGAGAACTAAAGTATAAGATAAAACAGACATGCTTAGAAGGGAAATGTACTCAAAACAGTAAGACAAAACCGTAGCAGCAGAAGATAGAAACTGAGAAATGACAACTTGTAATTTGATTACTTTGAATGTTTGAACGAACAAAAGGAAACTTAAAAGTAACTAACTCAAAGACAGACAACAACGAAATGCAGTAGATAAAACACTAAACTAGAAACAACAACTGATCAAAGCTGGAAATTAGAAGAATAAGACAGAAAACAGTAAAGGGTGCTTGAAAGCCTCGTTGCAGTCGCCTCGAATGAAGGGGATGAAAGGTCAGCCTTGCTTGGATGAATCCAATCGAGAGAGAAGAAGATTCTCCTCTCCTTCCTATCAGATTATCGATTCCAACAGCCGAGACTCTCACTCCAACAGACGGCAAAGGAAAACAGGGCGAAAGGATGGACTGCCAGAAGACTCTACGCTCTCGGATGATGCTTGAACCTCCGACTTTGACCCCCTTTTATAGTAGTTTGCAGGTGCGTTTGGGCCAAGGAGAACCATCAATCTTCAACGTCATATATCAGAATGGATGGAGGAGAAAGAATGAATCCTTGAAATTACGGAAATTAACAGAAAAGGATCAGTCAACTTACGGTTTTCACTTGAATAATTGCGGCTTCAGCAATGTTTTCGCAATGCTGTCGCAATGCAGTTTTTTTCATTCTTTTCCTTCGGTTTTCAACCCTTTTCTTTCCTATTGTGCATAAGTCCTAATTTAGCTACCTTCTTCTCATTCTCATATTTAAGCATAGGTTTAGGCTAAATGCTATCAAAAACACCTAAAAGTGTACATCTTCTTAAGCTAAATGGGTCCTAAATAAGTCACTTTCAGAGACTTAACACTAGCTAGGAGAACCTAAAGGACCTACAGATTATGAGCTCCAACGATACGAGATTAACCGACACAACTCTTTAGCCAAACTAACCAACATCCGTTAACCCCCAGAGACTTCACTAAAGTCCAAGGGTTGCACTCTCCTCCCCGTAGATATATTTTTGTCCTCTTGATATAACCAACATCAGATAGTCGATCCTTCACAAGTCGTTTGATAGCTCTAAAATAGAGCTATAATTATAACCTTAAATCTAGCTAAATGTCGTGCTTAGTTCAGTTAAATTGCCTTATTACAGGTGTTTCGCGGTGAAGAGCTCGGGAAGTCCATTCATGATTTTCAGGGCTAAATCGGGCATTTTAGGAGTTTCAGGAGGTGTTCGGGTCGAGGAAAGAAGCAAAGAGGAGGTTGGAGGCCAAAAAGATGAAAAATGTAGCCTAGACCCGAGAGGCCAGCGCCTTGGCGCTAGCCCGTGGCACCTAGGCGCCCATCGGAAGCATCAGGCAGAGGGCCCAGCGCCCCGACGCTGGCTGAGCAGCGCCCTTGCGCTGTCGCAAACCTCCCAGACCCAGGCGCCCGTCATTGTAAAATTCCAGAGAGGTTAGTGCCCAGGCGATGTCCCGATGCGCGCACGTCCCTGTGTGCAGCGCCTAGGCGCTGACTTATGGCGCCTAGGCGCTAGTCTGACGATGTTATGGGTATAATGTTCGTTTTTCTGATTTTAGGTCATTCTTCTCCGCCTCCTCTCGATTTCTTCCGACTTTTTACTTCTTTCTGAGTTTTGTAACCTTCATTAATGGAGTTGGGGAAGCTTTTCTTGGATTTCTTTCTTCCCATCTCATCCATGTCTAGCTATAGGTAAGCATTCAATTTTTAGGGGATGGATTAAGACTTTGATGATGTGATTAAGTGGAGACTTGTTCTGATTAATGCATGGTTGGCTTATTTTAACATTAAATTCTTCTCTACCCTTGTTCTTTTATGTCCAGCATGATTTTCTTTATGGTTGACACCCATTTAGCTTGTTGTGTGTTGGTTCGATTAAAAATCCATGACTTAGCGATCGCACTACATGTTTTGAGTAATTAAATCTAGCATTCTGAATCAAATAGGGCCTTATTTGTTCTGGGTAGCTGATAAATTGTTGAGAATGGATAAAATCGAGTCCCATTGTTAGAGATTCCAGCAATGGGCTCGTCACTTGTTTACCCGTCGCTCGCGAATAATTCTAATTTGGGAGAGCGATCGCCCCTAAATTAGAGTTTCTAGCGAAGCTTAGTTTAGAATCGTCATCTCTAATCTAATTACCTGGGATTGCTAATTTCTGTTTAAAGCTTGGGACCCCTTGTTTTAATTAGAAGTTGCAATTTGCGTGAGTGTCAAAAACCAGCTGAACACCATTTGTGTCGATGACCCAAAATCACATCACAATAATTAATCTGGAACCATTAGATTGAGTGTACTTTTTTCATCTTCTTATTCTCCCATTTTTTCCAAACCTTTACTCAATTCTTTCTTTAAGTTGCATGCTTTCTTTTTTTAGCTTTTCAAAACCCCCCTGTTACCATCTTTTACAATCGACAATTAGAACTAAAATTTGGACTAAACTAATCAATTTCCCTGTGGTTCGATCCTGACTACGGCTTTCTACAAGTTTTGAAGAAGCCTTAGGTAGTGTTATAAATTTCAATTTGACGGGTCTCGACAGCCCGATACAAACGAAATATTCAAAAATTTCGTTACCAAATTTGCCGTCGTTGCCGGGGAAATTGATGTAGTTTGACTGAATTTTAATTTTATTTGTTGTTTTTCAAAAAATTTGGTTCTGTTTGATTTAAGCTTTCTTTTGTTGTATGACTCGTTCCTCTGAGTTTAGTGGATTGCAGTTTATACCCGAAATAGATAAAGAGGAGCGACGAATAAGAAGAGAAGTTAAGGAAGGAAGGAGATTGTTTGAAGGAAAAGGTTCAGGAGCGCCTGAACGTGCTGAAATGGCGAATAATGATGCGCCGCGTACTTTGAAGCAGCTGGCTGCACCTGACTTAGACCAGCAGCCCTTGTGCATAACATACCCGGTTGTCGCAGGTAATTTTGAACTGAAATCTAGGTTAATTCACCAGCTTCCATCTTTTTATGGTAATGCAGATGACGATGCCCACAAACACCTCATGGAGTTCCACTGTGTGTGCGCCGGAATGAAGCCACCAGGAGTGACGGAGGAGCAGTTGAACCTCAGAGCCTTTCCCTTCACTCTGAAGGATAAGGCTAAGGATTGGCTCTACTACCTACCGTCTGGGTCGATCACCACGTGGAATGAGATGAAGAGGCTTTTCTTGGAGAAGTTTTTCCCTGCGTCATTGGCAACCACGATCAGGAAGCGGATCTATGGTATTACTCAGGATCATGGAGAGACTCTCCATGAATATTGGGAGAGATTCGGGCGGCTGTGCTCTAGTTTCCCCAACCACCAGATTGCGGATCAGCTCCTGATCCAATATTTTTATGAGGGGATGGTGCCCCACGATAAACAGATGATCGATGCTGCCAGCGGTGGAGCTCTCATTGATAAGACACCTCCAGAGGCAAGGCAGCTGATCTCGAACATGGCTGGAAATTCCCAACAATTTGGAGTTCGTGGACGGCAAGTACATCAGGTACATCAGTCTCAAGGATTTAATAACACTAAGATGACTGAACTTCGTAGCATGTTCCAGCAGATGATGGGTAGCCGTGGGCAAGGCACGGAAGAAGTGAATGGCATTGGAGGCTATGCTTCCAATCAGAGGAGGTATGATCCTTACTCAAACACGTACAATCCAGGATGGAAGGATCACCCCAACTTGAGCTATTGAAACCGTGAAGGTCAACAAAGGTTCCAGAACCAGTCACATGATAGACCTCCAGCAAGTGTACAAGTCAAGTTTTAATATAGTGATTTACGTAAAAAGTATCGTCCACAGGATTGATTTTCTAGATCAATTGAGTACCGTAGGTACTAACCACAAATTTTATTTAGACTAAAAAGACTTTGAATTGAGTGAAAATTAAATGACTGAAAAGTAATGGGAAACCTTTTGGAGAGAAAAACCTAGGGAATTGATTTCATCGAATAGATTCATGCTTAATTAATCTATTAATCCAAAAATAGTCATGCATACAATTATAGGTCAAGAAGAACAAAAATCATAAAAGACTCGCTAGAGCTCAAATAATTTTCTTTCCTTTGAATATAACTAACATGTCTGTCTAGTTTTTAATAGAAAAGAAAGGCAGAAACTTCTATTAATGACCTCTAAGAGAATTCTTCATGTCCATGCAAGAATTTACAAAAAGTCATGCGGTTGAGTTCTACTTTAAAAACTACTTTTTCAAGCTAGAGATTAAACAAACATCAATTTATACTTTGGCCAAAAGGATAAAAGCATTAAGCAAACAACCACACGAATAATTGATGCAATATGAAGAACTTAAATTAATCAAACATGGAAATTAAGTCGATTACATCAATCTCCTAAGTAAGAGTTTAGCTACTCATAATCACTGAAATGACGCTTAAACAATGTTTAGAATCCATAAAATAATGCCATGAAAATAAAGGTAAAGAGAAGAAACTCTTGTAGCGTCCCAAGCCTCGTTCCCAATGTGATCTGCACGTTCCCGAGTCTCCAAATCTCTTCTTCAGCTCTCTAGAGTCTCCATTTACCCTTCCAAATCAGTGTATTTCAAAATTAGGGTTCAAATCTCCCAAAAATTGGTCTCCCCCTTCGTATGAAGAATAAGATGAATATATAGGAAAAATCGCGAGAGCGTCTCGACGTTGCCTTTAAAAACGCGTGAAAATTGATTTGAAAAGTTGGCGTTGAGCATAGCGTTGAGACGCTATAGCTCGACGCTACAGCTATATATTATACGAATGCAGAATATATCACAAAGATTGTTGAGTGTTGCGTTGATCCAGTGCAACGTTTATTTTTATTTTTTTCTGTGAGGGATTACAGCGTCGAGACGCTGTCCCCTCGGGAATTCTGGCTTGAAAACTTCATTTTGGAGCGTCGATACGCTCCCATAGCGTCTCGACGCTCTCCCCTCAGCCATTTTGGCTTGGTTCCTTCTTTTCTTCGCTCTAGATCATCAAAATACATCTTTTAAGCTTATTTTTCAAGCCATAACTTCTAAAAAGCTCTGGTTTGCTCCAAATGCTCGAAATCTACAATTTAGATAAATAATATCATTAAAACATTCCTTTAAACTCCAAAACTAGCATAATAAAGGCTCTAAAGATAACCCATTTAGTGTGCTATCAAACACCCCCAAACTTAAGCTTTTGCTAGTCCTCGAGCAAAATAAAACAAACCATTAAATGAATAAATGAATGCATGTTCGTGACTCGAACCTCAGTGTTCTTAAGACAAATAAACCACAAAAGAAGGAAAATTACACCACGGCCTATCAACAATAAATTTAAAAATCAAAACATTTTATCTTTTGCATATGTGCTCACTTTTATTCCCTTAATATCTATGCATACCAATAAAACTAAACATACATCAATAACTTGAGTCATAGTGACAATCAAGAGATTAAGCAATCATAGACTTCAATTTTATAACAAAAAACTCAAGCATCTCATAAAATTACTAAAATCGAATGCACAAGACTTGATACCCTCACATAGAATCACTCAAAACACTCAACTGTTTAGGGTAATATGTAAGATAAACGCTCAAACCAAAACATAAGAGATATTTACCATAAGCTTGTTAATATATCAGATATTTATCATCGAAGAATTATATTGAATGTAAAATTTCAAGGGTCTTGCTTTGGTTGTAATTGGGCTTAGGTAATGGTGGATGGATGAACATTTTAAGCTACAAGGTTGGAAGAATTATAAGACTTACCACATGAAGCTTTCTTTCTTTTCTTTCTTTTCTCCTTTTTCTCTTTTCTTTTGTCTCTAAAGAAGCTAATGGAATGAAGCTTCCTTTTGAATACTCTATTAACACTATTCAACTTTCTCTTTTGGATGGATTGACACATCCTGTGGTAAACACTTATAAATCTTCCATTAAGGGTTCAAAGAAAGAAAAACAACAAGAGAATGGGTATAAGGCTTGTAATGTGATAATTTTCCAATAAAAAGGTCTAAGGCTCAAAAATTGGCTTTCTAAGAATTATGTCAAGATAAGTCATTTGAGAAATCTAAAATTGGTTTTACCTAAATGCCCTTGTGAAATTAAAACATTCAAGTCAAATTCAGAGATTCCAGACATGCATAACAAAACAAGTTCTAGAAATATCAATCATGTAAGACAATCACTCAATTTTAAGAATAGAGCACCGTGTTAAGGAAGTGCTTATTGGCTAAAAAAACTCACAGAAAAGCATGGTATTTTTTGTATCAAATCCTATGCATTCTTCATTTAGCAACAAAAAATGAGACACCATCATATAACTTTTCAAAGAAAAATCTATTCATGGTTATCTCCTTTATGCATTAAAACTCAAACTAAAGATGCATCATTAGCTTACAAGGTACTCAAACATATCAAAAGGGACTCAAAAAATAAAAATAAATTTGTTAACCGGCATGGTCTCATAGTCCAACAAGAATATAATATCAAACTTTAGAACACTTCCTAGATTGTCCTAATCACGAGCGATGCAACAAAGATTCAACCATGAAGATCATGCTAAAAAAATTGTAAAATTTTCCTAAAGCATGCATAACATGCATAATCCCACCCCCAAACTTAACGCATACATTGTCCTCAATGTATAATCCATAGTATGCAAAGGACAATAAAAATAGATAGGGGATTTCGAAACTTCCCTGAAATGCGAGTGAATCCTTTATTTTCTGAGATGGGGAGGAAGACTTTGGTGATCAAGCTTCTATAGGAAAAACAAAAGGATATAAGGACAACAACACGCCACAAAAGAACAAAGCAACAAAATAAGAAAAAAAAACTAAAAAATAAACTTGGGTTGCCTCCCAAGAAGCGCTTTATTTAACGTCTTCGGCTAGACGAGACTCATTAAATTCATCATGGTGGTCGCTTGCCCATGTGTTTCACCTCCACCTATTTCACCTGCTCATTCTCATTGTCTAAATTTAATTTATCTAAAATATCAGAATTTGCCACAAATTTCTCAAACTCATTAGTAATAAAATCAATCATGTCCACACGAAAACAATCACTTTCTTCTTCATGGAATTTCATAGAGTTATATATATTGAAAGTTACCTCTTCGTCGTTCAATCTTAGAGATAGCTTACCCTGTTGTACATCAATTAAAGCTCGTCTAGTGGCTAAGAAAGGTCTTCCCAAAATTATTGGGACTTCACTGTCCTCTTTCATGTCTAGCACTACAAAATCTACAAGAAAGATAAACTTGTCAACCCTTAACCAATACATCTTCTACAATACCTCTAGGATATGTGATAGATCGATAAGCTAACTGAAGAGATATGGTGGTAGGTTGCACCTCCCTCAAACCTAGTTTCTTGTATACAGATAAAGGCATCAAGTTAATGCTAGCTCTTAAATCACATAAAGCTTTATAAGGAGAAGAAGAATTTCCCATAACACAAGGGATAGTAAAACTTCCTGGATTCTTTAATTTCTGAGGCAACTTTCTCTGAATGATGGCACTGCATTCCTCAGTAAGGTTGATTGTCTCGTAGGCCTCCAGTTTCTTCTTGTTGGACATGATGTCTTTCATGAATTTTGCATAATGTGGCATTTGAGCAAGAGCATCTGCAAATGGGATATTAAAATGAAGCTTTTTAAATATGTCTAAAAATTTAGAAAATTGAGATTCGAGCTTTTTCTTTTTAAACCGTTGAGGATAAGGAATAGAGTTAGGAAGAAAAGGTACAAAAGACTTAGTAGATTGTTCAGCTTCAGGTGATGCAGTAGTCTTATTTTGTTCTTCCTCAACCTGAATAAACACATTAGTAGATGGCTCTAGAGTGAACTCTTTTCAGTAGACTTCTCAACAGGTTCTTTTGCAATCTCATACACCATCCTTCCACTTCTTAATGTGATAGCCTTGCAAGATTTGCATTGCTCCATTGGATTTACCTCAGTGTCACTAGGATATTTACCTTTATGGAGACTGTTAATAGATGTGGCCATCTGACTCATTTGTACCTCCAAATTCTTTATGGTCGCTCCCTAACTAGTCATTGTGCTTTCCATTTGGTTGGCTCTATTTCTGGATTCTGTAACAAATTCTCCAATCAATTCTTCAAGGGATGGCTTCTTTTCAGGCTGTTGAGAAGTGGATGCAAAACCTGGTGGAGGCTGCAAAATATTCTTAGTATTAGCATAGGAAAAATTCTCATGATTTCTCAAACCTGGATGGTAGTGAGTAGGAAGATTATTTTGCATTTGTTGGCCCTCCATAGTTGAAATTTCTATTGTTCACATATTGGGCCTGTTCCAGGTTGTATTCCTCACCAGATGGAGGGGTATGAGATGCTGCTAAGGTTGCAATAGATTGAGTGACACATATTCCTGCAAGTTTGTTCATTGCATTAGTAAGAGATGCAATTTGAGCCTTAAGGGAACTTACCTCATCCACCTCATGGAGGTCAGCTACTGTTTTATAATTGGAGCGTTCATTTGGCCAATGATAGCTCGTAGTTGCCATCTCCTCTAATAGTGTACAAGTTCCATCTACAGTTTTCTTCAGGATAGTTCCTCCATATGCTGCATCTACAATTGTCTTAGTTTGTCTTGTGAGTCCATTGTAAAAAAATTGAATTTGTAGCTAGTCTGGATACCCATGCTCAGGACACTTCCTTATTAGTTCCTTATACCGCTCCCATGCTTCAAACAACTGTTCACCTTCATTTTGTCTGAAGGTTCCTATCTCAGTTCTAAGCTTGGCAGATTTAGCAGGTGAGAAGAATTTAGTCAAAAATGCATGTGTCAACTCCTCACAAGTGGTGATGCTTCCTCGTTGTAATGATTCTAGCCAATCAGTTGCTTTTTTCTGTAAAGAAAAAGGAAAAAGGCGTAAGCGAATTGCATCAGTAGAAACACCATTAATCTTTACCGTGCTAGAAATTTCTAAGAATTTCTTCAAATGGGAATTGGGGTCTTCAGTGGGACGGCCCCTGAATGCATTGTTCATGGCCATTTGAATAAGTCATGTCTTCAACACAAAATTGTTGAAAAGATGTACTTGAAATCTAATTTTTATGTGAAAGACTTTGGTCTGGCTAATGTTATCCTTGAATTTCAAATCCAAATTAAATGGATACACACTTTCTCAATCTTATTATATAAAGAAAATATTGATAAAATTTGATCACTTTGAGAGTAAGTTGATTACTCCATTTGATCCAAATTGAATTGAAAAGGACGGAGAAGAAGCATAATAGCTTTCAAAGTTTCTTGAAGAGATATATTCCATTGAGACCAAAGTTTGTTAGTGTCATATGTATTTATTATGACAGCTTAGCGACCTCTATGAAAGTTTGAATATTGTCTACTATGGAAAGTTGGGATGGTTGCTCTCTAATGGAATAATTTCTTTTCATTATATGCAATCAAAAAAAGAATGTTGTAGATCATTTGACGAAAGGATTGTATACCGAGCAAATGACATGTACCATATGAGGAAATGAGGCTAAAGCCTATGAAATGAATTATCTTATGATAACCTAACATAGTTGACTGGAGATCCCAAGATCTAAGTTCAATAGACAAACTGACCAGATAATTCATAGTTGACCCACAAAGAAACTTATAGTTTATTCCCCTTTCTTTGATGTTGTAGAATGTGTGATCGGTTGATGTTAATGTCATGTTTATATCTTTTAAAAAAATTAAAAATAAATTCTATATATGAAAATTAAATTTGTTGTTACTTCTCTTTTGTTTGTTCAAAACAAATTGAAGTTTAAGAAGTTTAATTTACAAATTTAACATATGAAAGTTAATTTTGTTGTTACTTCTTTTTTATGAATTAGGTAAGTTTTGAATTTTGCAAGTAATTGAAAATTACTCAATTAAGTCACATTTGACATTTGTCTTAATGTTTGTTTTACTTTATTTTTTTAATTTATTTCTTCTTTTGTTCTTTGAGTTAAGGCGAGAGAAGTATCCAAGAGTTCTGCAAGATTCGTTTAGTTTGAGGTTGTTGTTCTACCGGAGTTTGTCGGTGTATCCTACTATGGCAATCGTTGGTAGTCTCCTAGCAGCCCGTGTAGAGCGAATAATTATCTTTAGGTCAACGCTCTTAAAGCGTGCCTCGATACTACCAATCTTTTCATTACTCTATTATTTAGGTTCTGCTTGTTTGATGTTGTTGTTGTCGATCTGAACAACTACAATCCTAGAGCTTCTGGTTTATTTATGCTTTATGTATTTCTTTTATTATATGCAGTGTCTATATTTGTAGTCCGTTGCATTATAATTTGTTTGCTAGTATGCGACCGTTTTTATATACACCGTATTTCCAACAAGGGTCACATTGCCCATTATTGGTTATTCTTGTTATGAATCGACACCGTTCCATGTACTTGCTATCAAGTTGGCATTTTCTTTAGATTTTACAATATATATGTACATAACTCAATGTTTTTCGTAAAGAAAAAACTAATAATAACTCATTTTTTTCACTCAAAATTAATTATAATATCTATTTTTATCTTTTTAATTTTTGGTTCATTTTTTAAGAAAATGAAGAAAAAAATTGACAACTGGTTCATTTTTAGTTCATTCTTTTAAATTTTGCACACATATATATAACTCCTATTTTTTTTTAGTTAAAGTGAGCTTAGCTCAACCATAATTGATATATACTACTGACTCGTTATTTAGTTAGCTACTGAGTTTGCTAAACTTACGCTTGTAGCTTTAGTTAAGGATGGGAAATAAGCATGCGTACACAACATTACGAATGTAACAATTGAATTGTCACACAAGATCAAGCACAAGTATATACTCAATCTTGGCAAGTAATAAAATAGAATAAGTATTCTAAGATCGAACACAGAAAAATTGTTTGCACTATGTTAAAACTTTCGAGAACTCTTTAGGATAACTTCGAGAATAATTTGGTAACCAGTAATAGGATTGATTATAGTGATTTGGTTGCATGCGTAAAGTAAGCTTAGCTTAAACTATGTGTGAATAAGAATATGCAGTGATATGGGTTTACTAGGCTTGACTCTGTATTCCCTCCTACCTTGCGACCTTCCTTATGCATTAACTTAGGAACAATTACTTTTATGCTTTCTGTAAACTAAGTGAGGGTGACCACGCGCTTTACTCCCTCGATATAATGCGCTTGTGGTGGGAGATTCACATGTATGCATGCCTTATCAACCTACCGTAGGATGAAGATCAGCCCCTCTAAATATTTGCAAGCGCTGACCTCAAGACATCAACCGACTCTTTAAGAAGTTGAAGATTCAACATCGAGAATAAGTTGTGAAGTCCTTGAGACAAATTTATATTTGAGAGAAAAAGATTCAAGAATAAACATTAGAGATTGTACTACACTTATACGAAATTAATATAAATCAAATTCATTTTACACGAACTAAATTTTTCTTTGTTGAAATCTCGTGTGAACAATGTTTTATTATAATTTTGTAATTAATATTACGAAAAAATAAAATTTTACTCCTAAACTTTATCAAATTGTATCAATTTTTTTCCTAAACTTTCAATTTCATCACCTTGTACCTTTTCTACCTAGCAATCTTGAAGAAAATTAAAAACCTAAACCTGCACTAAGGCTTAAATAATATGAAATATGGCATTCCCTCTCTACCTAGCAAAATAACAAATACAATTCTTTTAACCCTTCTTCTTTTTGTGCCCCTAAACTTATCAAGGATTATACATTAGTTATTACTACAAAATGTTATGTGGATATTACATTAATCTTGAATGTGCACATTCAACCTTCTAAGCCATATAGAATGAAGTATCATATGGAAAGCATCAAATCTCTTGGGAGTTCCATTGAGCACAAAATGTCTTTGCACTTGCTTCACTCTCCTTTGCATTCTCAAGTATTGAGTTTGAGATATCCCTTTAAGTATCTCTTTTATGTTTGGTATATCCTTCACTTGTATTTGCACAGCAAATGAATTCCAATTCAAGACATCACTGAAAGGAGGAACATAGCTTTCTGAAATCAACACAGGAACACATTCAGCATAAATGGCTTCCACAACTCTAGGACTGGCTACTTCATACCCGCTCGGACACAAGCAAAATCGACTCTTCTTCAACATCGAGTTGTATGATATTCCGCTCGGAAGCTCGTCGTAAACAAGCACGTCCTCATCCTTTTTCTTCCAGCTTTGCATGAGGAGGTACCTTATGTGGCCATGTAGACCACCGGCGAAGAACGCAAGAACAGGTCGATGAGAAGGCGAGAGTCCCCCAAGAAGTCCGTCGAGTTCTCCCGTTCTAAGATGGATTTCAGGAAATGATGCGTCCTTGGAGGGATGGAATCCTTCGGAAACATTCGCGTTACACAATACTCTGATAGAATTGTTGAATAAAAGTGGAACGTACGATGTGGTACGTGGCCCCTGCAACGAAGAAGAAAGAAAGTTGAGATCGAATTCAGTGGCTTTAGGGCATGTTTGAGACCAAAATCACTTTTCCATCCATATAATCACTTATATTTCAAAATTGTTATGTTTGGCAAAAGTTAATTAGTGATTTTTGAATAATTCAAAATCACTTTGAGTGATTCCCGGTCAATCACATAGGAGGTGATTTTTTAGTGATTTTTTTTTTTTTTAGAGCAAAGCTCAGTACAAAGCTTAAGCGGAATCACTCAAAATAAAAGACTCAACCTGGGGAGGAAAATTCTCCAGCCAAACTACATTCTCACGCAAAGTCAAAGCTAGTTGGGGAGGCGGGGATTGATATTTTGAATGTATGTGCACTGTGTGGTAAGGGGGGAGAATCTAGTCTCCACGTTTTCTGGCATTGTAAGTTTGTACGGGGGTGTTGAAGGATTCAAAGTTTGGATCCCTGATACAGGTGCCAGTTGGGGGGATATGGTTGATCTGTTATGGGCGGCCCAAGAGAAGGTGGGGTGGCGGAGTTTTGAGGAGCTTTGTGTACTGTGGTGGGCGGTGTGGGGTTGTCGGAATCGGGTGCGGATGCAGGGGGCTCGCTTTTTGACCAATCTTGGGTCATGGGCCTCGTGCTATCTAGAGGCCTTTCGTGCAGCAAATGAGCGAGGTGGTGGGTTCACGGTTGGTGAGGCTCCTCGGGGTCGGGCAAAGTGGAATCCCCCATTAGGGGATGTGTATAAAGTGAATGTGGATGCAGGGTTTGTAAGGGAGGAAGGACTGGGGGGTTTAGGTGTTGTGATTAGGGATTCTAAGGGTCGGGTTATGTTAACGGCAGTGACGTGGATGCAACATGTCAGGAGTGTGGCAATGGCGGAGGGGTTGGCAGTAGCGGAGGGGTTGCGATTAGCTTGGGAAGCCGGGTTTCATTCGATAGTACTAGAGACAGACTCCTCTCGGATTTGTCACTTACTTCAAGGGACCGTTGAAGACTTATCAGAAGTTGGGGTGTTGGTGCAGGATTTGTGCTCTCGGTTTTGTCAGTCGGTCATGGGATGTTGTAGTTTCATCCGACGCGAAGGGAATGAGGTGGCGCACCAGTTAGCAAAACTAGATTTTTTAGTGATTTTTGGTGAGTGATTGTGAGAAATTTATTTACTAGTTGTACAAATTATATTGTTAGTAAATATTATTGGTTGCATCCCCATAAGCCCAAGTTCGATCCCAAGGGTAGTTTTTTTTTTTTTTTTCTTCTTCAATTTTGCAATATATATATATACTTTTAAATCTTTAATAATTTATTTTTCAAAACCTTCGTGTTGAAATGGAAGATTGTTTTTTCAAATTTTCAATATATATACTTTTAAATCTTTGGTAAATTATTTTTTTTAAAATAAAAAATAATTTGATAAATATTTTAAAATTTCATTCTTTTGATTATATATTTTGGTAGTTTTTTTAAACATTATATTTAGGTAGTTAATAATTTTATAAATTGATATAAATCTTATATATATCAATACATTTTAAATTATAATTTAAGAATTTAGTAATTTTGAAATCACTCTGAACCAAACCAAACATTAATAATTTAAAATCACTTCTAATCATATAAAAATCACTTCAATCCAAACATTAAAATGATTATATAGAAATCAATTTTATAAAATCAATTGTAATTAAATCTCCTCCTAAAATCAATAACTCAACAATCACTCCCAAACATGCCCTTATAGTGTGTATTGAAAATGTTTTTAAAAAAAGTGCTTAAACTAGAAGGTATTCAAAAGAGACGCTTACCCAATCATGGCAAGAGAGCATAAAATGGTCGGCACCGAGGCTGCGATTCCAGAAAGAATGCTTGTTAGAGATGACATTGATGTAGTCTGAGACTGCGCTTCCAATTGCATTAAGTTCATTAGAATTTGGTACATAGAGATATTGAACCAAATTGACAACACTAAATGGTAGGAAATAGAGAATGGCTTGATTTGGATCATTGGTTGTAAACAAGTTTCCCTTTTCCATTTCATGAATGAACCTTCCTTCTGTGGAATATATGCTCTTGCATGGACCTTCATGGAACATTGGAGGCTCTCCTTCTTTGTATATATATATCTTTAAAACTCTTTCCATTTCTAGGTAACTCCTGCATACATGCACACTCTCTACATTTTAATCACTTAACAACTAATAAATAAAGTTAGGTTTTGCCAAACCGAGCATAGCTTAATTGGCATAAGGTTGTGTCCGTGACTATGAGGTCATGGGTTTAATCCTTGGCTTTAATTAAAATACCGTTGCAAAAAAAAAAAGTTAGGTTTAAATTAAAGTTTTACACATTATTGAACTTTCAAGTTTTTGCTATTTGGTCACTCAACTACTTTCATATTTGTGTCTAATATTGAGTCGTTCAACTTTAAAAGATGTCTCATAGATCCTAAAACTTTAAATTTTGTGTCTAATAAATCTCTTAAATTTTAATTCTGTCTAATAGATAATTGACTTATTCAATATTTTTTATAATTCACAAGTTTATTAGACACAAAATTTAAAGTTTTAAGATTGACAAAACACTCAATTTTATATCTATTAAATCAATTAATTTTTAAAAAAATTCAAATATGTTAGAGACCTACACTACAAGAAAATTAGTCTATTGCGACAATTTTTTTACAACGGTTTAGAAAGTCCTGCAAAATTTAATAAAATCGCAACAATTTCTTGAAACAAATAAAAAATTGTTGCAAAATATATGTATTGCAACTATTTTCTTGCTGCGATTTTAAAATGTGTTGCAATAGGGTTGCTATTTATTTCAAAATTGTTGCAATAGAATGGGTGTTATTGCAACAGTTGTGAGAAGTCATTTCAGCACTTTAAAAAGTGTTGCTAGATCCCTTACAACACTGGTTTAGCCAGGGATTTCTCAAGCGTTGCAAAGAGTGTTGCAGCAGTTTAAAACCGCTGCTATAGCTCAAAAAAATCTCTGCAATAGTCATGTTTTCTTGTAGTGCTACTAGACACGAAATTAAAAGCTCATGAATTCATTAACACTTTAAAAGTTTGGAGACACATTTTAGAGAGAAACTTAAAAGTTTTGGACTACAGTTGTATTTTAACCATAAAGTTGCATATTTGAAGTAGTTGTGCTTTGAATAACTTAGTTTTAATTTAATCTCTAAGCTTTAAAAAAGTTCCATACCATCTCTCTTCTTTTGAAAATTTTACTAGATATGTCTCTACTAAACAATGGAAATTAACAAAAATTTAACTTAAAAGCTAGTCATGGTTTAACATTATTGGTTACACTCTAAAACAATGCTTTTATACAAATTTATATATTTTTCAAGTTAGTGTTGAGGATCCCACATCGGAAAGATGAAGGGACCTCACTCATAATATAACACATATGGGCTACTCCTCCTATAACCAATTGGTTTTAGGATGGAACCCCATGATGTCTAATAGAACCTATGTGACATTATAACGTCACATCATAAAGCTCATTTGTCACATCTATAAATAACTTATTATCTCAATATTAACAATAACAAAAATAGTATTACTTTTAAAAGTGTAAGTACCAAATTGAAATATAGATTAGAGTATAAGGACTAAAATGTGTCTTGTCATGTTGTTCATTTTTCATATTCACAAATAATTTACCCTCATATTTCTCTTGCTAGGAGCGATATGTAGTAAACTTTAATCAAAACACAAACGCGCAATAATAAAACTTTTAAAAGTATAGGAACCAAAATTAAAACTAAGATCCAGACGTCGGGATTAAAATTGTAATTTAACCCGAAAGTACCTGTGGAAAGCATTCGGGTTCCTGTATATTGGGCCTGTTGGAACATAGTCAGGATCATAATGTATAGATGTAAGATTATGAACTTGACTAGCTTCTCTTATGGCTGCTCTTGCTCTTCCCAATTTCTCCTCTATTTTCTTCAACTTACTGTACTTCTTAACTCTGCTAATCCCTGAATTTGCAGTTTTTCCATTGGCTTCTTTGTTTTCAAATACTGTTTTTTGTGATCCTTCCTGATGATTATTATGATCCAATGCAATTTGTATTTAGCAAGCAATAGGTGTCTTGGAGATTTCTTACTTATACAGACTGATAAATAATTGCTTTCAGACCAATTATGTTTTTAAACTGCAAGTACTAAACCGTTGCATAGTAAAGATCTATACTTATCGT
The DNA here is from genome assembly GCA_028017165.1 of Herpetospermum pedunculosum. Classification (NCBI taxonomy): domain Eukaryota; kingdom Viridiplantae; phylum Streptophyta; class Magnoliopsida; order Cucurbitales; family Cucurbitaceae; genus Herpetospermum; species Herpetospermum pedunculosum. The sequence goes on from CM051527.1 coordinate 9,259,723, forward strand.
TGTCAAGACTTTTCATGATACTGACTAAATTGTTAGCTTACGCCCACCTCGACTAATCTCACGGGACAGACCGTCTGACCCTACAACATTTGGCTGCCAAGAAAACTCGTAGAGAGCATTAATAGTCTCAAGGCACTTCATGACCACTAGGTCAACTCTTGATATTTATGGACTAAATTATTGCAAATTTTAGACTACATAGACTAAATTGTTACGGACAAAAGTTCAAGTACTAAATCATTGCTCTTGTCAACACGATGAGCATAGTTCAAGTGGCATAAAGCATGTACCTTCAACTAAGAAGTCAGGGGTTCGAATCCCTACTCCACATATTGTCAAACACAATTTAAAAAAAATCGTTACTCCAAGAAAAGTACATAGACTAAATGAGTTTAAGACGCGGAAAGGTGTCAACAAGAGCATAGCTCAACGGCATGATGTATCGCCTAGTGACCATGACATCCTATGTTCAATCTCCACCCCATCATGTTGTCAAAAAAAAAAACGCGGACATAAAGTCTAAGAAAGAAAACAAAAAAATGGATCAAATTAGTGTGAAGAAAGCAACATAGTACTTACAGTGGGAGGGGGAAAAGACTGTTCTTTGAGGTCCAAAGCAGGTGGTTGAAGCAACTTTGGAGAGATATTGTTTGAAAAATTAAGCAAGTCTTTATCCAAGCCAGTCCTCCTCCAAGGAAGCTCCAAATAAGGCTTACAAAGTAGAGATACTAAAACAAGAGAAGGAAGTAAAACCAACACAAACAAAAATGGTGAAAAAGATGAGAAGAATGGCTTCTTAGAATAATGCTCCATTTCTCCTTCTCCACCATGGCTTTGATTTTTCATGATATTGTTGAATGCTTGTGAATGTGGCACTACTAATATAATAACTAGAATGTTTTAACAACTCATAATAGCCAAGATTCATTGCTTCATTGTGAGTCATTCCTTGCTCAAGATGAGAGAGATTCTCAATTCTTATAAATTAATGCTGTTTTCAGATCTTGCTGCCATGCATGCATAAAGGGCTTCTTTCTATTGCATTTCAAATTATCATTATTGCAGTTTCCTTGTAAGGATTGATTCCAACCCTATTATCCAAACATTTGTTCTTTCTATTTCTATTGAATCTAATTAAAACTATCTCAACCTCTATATCCAGATAAAATATTAAAGAACACAATGTGTAGTTACATGTATTATTGTTATAAAATTGGAAATTCATTTTTAATGTTTCTTTCTCGTTCATCTTCTATGTTCATTTTCACGTTAAATTACAAGTTTAGTTCATGAACTTTCAGATTTGTGTCTATTTGGTCTTTTAACTTTCAAAAGTGTCTAATAGATCCTTAAAATTTTCAATTTTGTATCTAATAGGTCTCTAAAATTTTAATTTCTGTCTAATAGGTTCCTGGGAAATTCGAGTCTTTTAAAATTTAATTGATGTATTAGATATAAATTTGAATAATATTGTATGTCTAGTGGAGGCCTTATTTGGAAGTTTAAGAACTAAATAGACACAAACCTCAAACATCTTCAGATGGAGCATTTACATTGGAGAATGAAAATGGATGAAATAAGGGGCAAACCTTGATTATAGGGACTGTATGAAAAGAATAATACAACAGCTCAGAAGCAATAGATACCAGGAAGAGCTTAAGCAACAAAATTCCCTGGAATTATTTGTTCTCTCATATACTCTAAGAGCAATATGCAAAAATAATCTAAAAATAGCAAATGATGAAAAAATGAGGCACACAACAAAAACAACTATTCCTTTGTTTTCCAGAGAATTCTGATTCTTCTGGACCCTTTCAATCTCAGATCTGCAAAACAAAACAGAAGCCTTTAGCCTATCTCACCACCACTAGAAGAATTTTACACAGAACTTTGCACAGTTTTGAAGAAACATGATTGCTAAAGGGACTTTGGGCAGTGCAGTTATGATTAGTTTCCATAGACAAAATCTTTATTCTTTACTTCTCTAAAGGAAATTTTAGATAAGAATGATATAAAAAATAATAATTATTTTATGATGGAGGAATTATATTGGACAAGATATATAAACAGTTTGTAGAAAGTAAGAAACAAACAAACAACGCAAATACAGAAGGAAAAAAGAAAAACATTTGTCATTATTAGGAAATATCTTTATTGTATCATCAAAAAAATATTTGACCACATAGATTAGTAGTTTTCAGTGCAATGAACTGTTTGCACGCAGTGATCAGCTAAGTATTAAATTTTCTTCGACATTTCATAGGTTCATGTTAAGATAAGGGATGAATCATTATATTGTAAGAAAATCGATTAAATATTAACAAAAAATAATAACAAAATATAATTAATGTGAATATAATATTGATAAAAAATATTTTAACTCGTTTAAATAGTATAAAAATTTTATTTATTAATTTAAATATATTTTTTTTTAAGGTAGAAGAAAAGGTCAAAGTACGGTGAAGAAAAAAAAAACATTAAGGGCACAAATAATATTCAATACAATATTTCTTAGTCAAGGGCACAAACAATATTCAATACAATATTCCGATATGCAACCTTAGTGTCACGCATTCTGTGATTATAAATACTCTCCTTTTGAAATATGATTCTACGCACTCGGTACAACCCTCAAACTACAGTATAAAAATAGTCCTTTGATTGAAAGATAACACAAGACCTAAAAGATTAAAAGCGTTCGGTCAAATGAAATGAACAAATACGATTTAAATCCTATTTATTCATTCATCTTACCAACAGTTTTTATCTTATGAGTGGTCTTGTGCTATCTTGTGAGAAAGGGTGGATGAGGGGCGGTTCACATTTGGTTAGGTGGGAGCTGGTGGACAAACCAGTGGAGTTCGATGGTTTAGGGATTGGTAGCTTGAGGTTACGAAACGAGGCTCTGTTAGCTAAATGATTGTGGCGGTTCTTCATGAAGTATGGTGCTTTGTGGCATAAGATTATTGTGAGCCGATATGGCCCACATCCGTTCGAGTGGGTTGCGGCTAGTGGTTCTAGTGGACAGTCTAATATCCTTAGGAAAGCGCCAGCGTTTGGTTTCTCTTCTTTTTCTTTGAATATTAGGTGCTTTGTTGGGAGGGTTCAAGTGTTTATTTTTAGGAAGGTTGGTGGGTGGGTGAAACCCCATTGGGCATTGTTCCCTCGTCTTATCATTTGTCGAATAAGAAGTTGCATTTTGTGCCTTCTATTTTAACATCCTCTGATCCTCTTTCTTCTTTATCTTTGGGTTTCAAGCGTCGTCTTTCTGATAGAGAAACGTTTGAGAGGAAGAGCAGGTGCGTTGTGGGAGAAGGGAATTATGGGGGTGTTTGGGGCATGAACTTGGAGTTGGGTGAACTGGGTTATTATAACTCACTCCACCGTTTTGCCCACCCCACCAACTAATTAAGTCCAGGGTAAAAAAAATCAATTCACCAACTTCAATAGTATTTACTATTCATATACTATTTTAACCCACAAACTATTGTAACCCACTTAGCACCCCAAACAACCCATAAGAGTTTGCGGCCCAAATCTGTCTACGGAGTCCTGCAATTCCTTTTTTCAGTTGTTGTCTACCCTTCCTCGCCCCAATCCGCGTCTTCTTTTTCCTCTATCTGGAAGATTAAAATCCGTAGGAAAGTTAATTTTTTTGTTTGGCAGGTTTTACATGGGAGAGTTAACACTATGGACCATGTTCAAAGACATTCTTCTTTTGTGTTATCTCTGCATTGTTGCATCCTTTGTAGGCGCTAGGCACAAGAATTGCATCACCTCCTGTGGGGTTGTAAGTTTGTTCAGTCCATTTTTGGCTCGGTAGTTGAACTTGTTTGGTTTCAGTTTGGCGTGGCAGGGTGATTGTTACATTAGAGGTGCTCATGGGTTCACCGTTTCGGGAGAATGGCAAAATTTTATGGCAAGCTAGCTTTTTTGCTATTTTGTGGGAGGTTTAGATTGAGAGAAACAATAGGATTTTTAGAGAGGTGGAGCGGTCTTGTGATGAGGTTTGGGAGGTGGCTAGGTTTAATGCTTCTTTGTGGGCGTCGGTCACTAGGCCTTTTTGTAATTATGGTCTTGGTTTGATTTTGTTGGATTGAAGGTCCTTCTTATAGTTTTGGGCCTTCGTTTGTTGGGCTTGTTTTTTTGTATGTCCTATATTTTCATTATTTTCAGTAAAAGTTCGACTTCTTACCTTTATTTTGAGTGAAAGTTCGACTTCTTACCAAAAACAAACAAGTAGGATTTAAACCAAAAAAATATTTCTATTAAATAATTTACTAAAGTACACCTACGCTGCGTCATGTTTCAATTAAATAGTTTATTAAAATATTAATGTCAAGGTGCAAAGTCAAGGGAATAAACTAGAATATTTAAAAACTTAGAACACAAGATAGAAAAAATATAAAAGAACCAAAAAATGAATCAAAACCTGAGAATAGCATTATGCCTTTGCAGACCATCCAACTGCAAGGAAACAATGGACTTCCAAGAAATGAGATCACGAACATCTTTATCCTGCATTGACAACAAACCAATGTTAATAGGCATTGTTATTAGTGGAAGATTAATTGAAAGGACAAGAGTATGACATACTGTGCTGTCCTGAATTTTAAGAATATTTCTTATATCCTCTCGGGTCTGCTCAATGAGTAGATCATTATTTCCTATATCTTTGTCAAAATCTTTGAATATATTTCCATATTTGGATGTTAAGTCCTCCAGATACCGCTCCAAAACAGATAAACTGAGGTCTAACGAACGAACTTTCTGTGTTAGAATTTTGAGAACAGTGTCACCAGGCATTCTGCCAGGTTGTTGATGGTGCGATTCTTCGACCGGATTAGGTATATTACTCTTTGAAAGTTCTAAAATAACATCATCATCACTTTCCTCAGTAGCAAGAGATTGCAACTCTCTACCATGTTGTCCTTCATCATTGGATCCGGACTGGGAGGGAATTACTCTCTTATCAATAGTAGCTTCATCTGATATAGAAGGTTTATGTTGAGGAGAAATTAAATCCTCCAGCATCATCTCAACTGCATCCATTCCGTAAACTTCAACAGTGCTGAGCGTGCAATAGAATTCTGAACCATAGTGAGTAATAAGATTCAACTTTAAATATCTCACCCATTTTGGATCCTTGAGAACAAATCTATGTGCATGCTTTGCATTTGGAGCAGTGAAATTCCCAAGCTTGAACCAAACGTCTGTTGGATATACCAAACTGCCATGTAGCTCAAATTCTTTTAAGTTGGAAGAATGGTGCTCAAAATTAGCAATTTGAATTGTGACTACTAAGGTTTCTTCTGAAAGTTCTATGACAACAAATTTCTCTTCAGAAGAACATGGATTTATGAGGTATTTGTCTTTGTCCCTGCCTAAAATGTTAGAAGCTCCCTTTGCTTCCTTGTTGAAAGCCAATACCTTTGCTCCCTTTGAAGCTGAAGCGTAATTGTACTCTGCACCACCAGGTTCTACTCTATGGATAGTATTCCCAACCTGGCCAGTTTCAGACTTACTCCTGGATATAAAGGCTCTGCTTTTGAATTCTTCAAGGCCCAATAGAACAGTGTCCGACGAGATATCTCCCTTGAGAGGTTTGCTTTCAGATTTCACTTCAGTGCTAGAGCTCTCAGCCTCAGGCAACCCCGTAGCAGCTCGTATATGACTACTACTTTCTTCAATTGAAAGTACTTCATTGTCAGAACGATGGATTGTAGAATCAATTGAGCATGAATCCTTTAAATGACTGGTACAATCGGTTTCTCCCTTTGGAGGTTCATATAAAAAGTCAGAGTCCTTGTTATTTTCCAATTTAGATTCATTTGAAGTCGAATCACTAGCAGGAAGTAAAACTGATCCTTCTGAAACCAAAAGAAAAGAAGGGCATAGATAATCAGTAATATTATCAAGTCTGGTAAATAAATCATGAAATGCTTGGTGTGGAAGAAAAAGGATGGAGCAAGACTAAATAGTTTTTTCTGAACAAGATACAATATCTTTCATTGATTTAATGAAAAGAGACTAATGCTCAAGGGATACAAACTCCACAGAGGAGTGATAGAAAAGCAATTAAAAAATAAAATACAACTTAAAACAAAATTACATAGGATAAAAGCATTTCAAATTAAATCAATGTCCTGAAGGGAGAAATCATTAAAGGACTTTGTAAGAGAACACCAAAGAGAAGCTTTGTGATGAGTTGAATCAAAACGATCAAACCAGGAACTCTACTTTTCATCAAAAATCCTTAGTCGCATCAACCCAAACGAATGAGAACACAAATGTTGGGTAGGACCCGAAAGAATCTGTAAAACATCATCTTTGGCGCTTGAAGGGTGCAAGACTAATTAGTTATTAGATTATAATGTACAGAATCCTATTCTAATATTTAATTTTAGCCAATTTGGTGATTAGTAACAAAGCCAAACCAGTTCAACAGTTTAAAACTAACTTACTCAAGTGCAAACAAAATAAAACAAACTCCAAGCAAAGGAAGCCAACTTCGGGTGCTCCATTAAAGTTCCAACTAAGAAGCGTTTATATAATTATAATTATAATTTCAGGAAACAAAATACTTTGCAGTGGAATTACTCTACTACATCCTTTAAACTCAAGGACATAGTTGTACAACTTTTTGCCGATTAAGTTTTTATTACTTTCTATAATAAATAGCTACAAAAAAAATCAAGCATATGATTGCGTTTCCCACTGATTATACCCTGATAGCAATTTTTAGAAACGTTCGAGCATGAAAACACAATCTGTATTGTTTCTTTATTTGAATGCAAGAAAATAGAGTGACATACTTAAAAATTTGAACATTAAGGCCTCGTTTGATAGCCATTTGATTAATGGCTTTTCAGCCTATAAACACCCTTCCACCTATGACTCCCTTTGTTTTGTTATCTACCTTTTACAAGTGTTTTCAAAATCCAAGCTAAGTTTTGGAAACTAAAAAATAGTAGTTTTTAAAAACTTGTTTTTGTTTCTGGAATTTGGCTAAGAATTCTAATGCTTCCTTAAGAAAGATATAAACCATTGTCAAGAAATGGTGAAAAAACAAGCACAATTTTCACAACCCAATATTACTAAACTACAACTACAACTGACACCAGAGTTTTAGATGCAATACAATGGAACAAAACAATTATGAATCTTATAAAACCAACGAATTGGAAAATAAAAGAAGGGATAATAGAAGAATCCAATTATACATAGGAAACATGGAAGCAGCCAACTGATAAAACCCAATTGAAAACAGCTCAGTCAGAACTCACAAGAGAATGGTGTATCTGGGATTGTACCATACCATCAGTTTCAATACAATTCTAAATTTGAACAAAGCATACCTTGGCAGCCATCCCCACGGCTGACCCATAAGCTAAAGAGGAAGATAAGTCCCCAAAGAATAAAAACCAAAGACAGAGAAACTTTGTACAAATGGTTCCTTCCAGTAATAGGCAGTTCAACAGCTCTTCTATCACGCAGAAGAGCTCCAACACGCGTCCGCATTGCTCATCAATTCAAACCACTGATTGATCAACAACTGCATCAGAAAAGAGGGGACAAATCTTCGTCAAAAACAAACTCCAAATACCCAAAAGAAAACAACAATTCACAATCAGAAAGAGTAATTTTCGGTTTCATACAAATCAGCAGATCTTACCCAATACCAGATCCATTTAAAAAACAAACAATTTAGCAATACCCAGAATGTAAATCAAAGAGAATTCATCTAATTACAAGTAATCAAAAGGAAAGAAACAGAGAACATGGATGACAAACCTAGTTCCAAAATCAGTCAGAAGAGAAGGAATGAAATGTCAAACAAAAACCAGAGAGAAATTTCCAGATTGGGAAGGAAGAAGGCGATTCAGTTTCCAAAAAAAATAGCAGAAGGAACAAGAAAGTGTATTGAAACGACGCAGTTTAAGAAGATATTCCGCGTCGGTGCGTTGCCTTGTCATGGAATGGTCAACCATTAGAATACTGTTTCCTTCTTTGTCGCCATTTTGGTGATATATAAAAATTTAACACTGTTTGCTTCATCCAGCGAATGTCTGCATTCTTTAATTTATACTTTTAATTGTTAAACATTAACATAAATTAGTGTGAAACTAAACCTAACTCAATTGACATATATCTTAGTGATCAGAAGATCACGAGTTCGATCTCACATCTCACATGTTAGTCAAAAAAAAAAAAAAATAGAATTTAATTAAGATTTTTGCACTAATGATCCTAAACTTATATTGGTATGTTTTTTTTGTCTGACATCATCAACAATATCTATTACGTGAAAAATTTGTAGTAGTCTTAGCTCACAATCATATTGTCCACTTTGGGCATGACCCTCATGGCTTTGCTTTTGGTCACCCCAAAAGGTCTCGTTACAACGTAGATGTTGTCTCTTACTTATATACCCAAGATCTTCCACTTTCCTAACCAATGTGAGACTTTGTTTGCACTTACAACAATCCTCCCCTCAAACGAAGGACCACAAAATCCTCCCCTCAAACGAAGGACCACAAAGCCTCCCCTCAAATAGTCATTTATCCGTGTTTAAACTCGAGCATTATCACCTTTAACCAGGCCACTCTTCATGAGAGCATACCCCTGCCGGATAAAGCTCGACCACGAGATCAACCATGACTATGTCATCGAGGCACACCGACATGGTTAGGTAAGGGGCATGACTCTGATACCACTTGTTAGGGACAAGTTACATCCACAATGTAATGATATTGCCCAGTTTGGGCATGACCCTCATGGCTTTGCTTTTGGTCACCCCAAAAGGCCTCGTTACAATGTAGATGTTATCCCTTACTTATATACCCATGATCTTCCCCTTTCCTAAGGAATGTGAGACTTTGTTTGCACTCACAACAATGGCCATTGTGATTCTCCCTTCCATGATTCATAGAGTGGAAAAATTGTGAATGTTCGAAATCGCTATAAGAAAAATCATTAAGTAATTTTGGGGAGGGTTAAGCGCGAGGGTACTACGGACTTAAAAATCGTGAATGTTTAGAATCGTGATAGGAAAAATCATTAATTAATTTGGGGAGGGTTGAGTGCAAGGGTATTACAGACTTTACATGCGAATCTTCAAAAACGCGATAGGGAAAATCATTAATTAATTTAGGGGAGGGTTGAGCACGAGGGTACTTCGTTGTGAGCATCCTGAGAGCGCGAGGGCTTAGCTCACAATCATCGTTCTTCCTCGTGATTCTCCAAAAACGTGATTTTCTTCTCTAGAAAGTAAATGGTCATCGCGATAGAGAAAGTAAATGGTCACCGTGATTCTCCCCTCCCACGATTGATAGAGACAAAAAATTGTGAATGTTCGGAATCGCGATAGGAAAGATCATTAATTATTTTAGGGGAGGGCTGAGCGCGAGGGTACTACGAACTTAAAAATTGGTACTACGAACTTAAAAATTATGAATGTTTGAAATCGCGATAGGAAAAATCATTAATTAATTTTGGGAGGGATGAACGTGAGGATACTATCGTTATCAAACGGGCATTAGTCCTCTTCCAAGTCATAAGATGCCTAGAGTCGACCATTTAATTATATTTAATGTTATTTTGACAAAGAATAGGAGAATTTAATGCTTTAAAGTTCCACATTAATGCATATAGATAAAAGAGAGAGAACCTGAAAGGTTTTTTTTATTCTTTACTTGAAACTTGAAAGTGTTCTTCGTTTCTTTGGAGCATTGAAAGTTCTGATTTTGGATTTCTGAATTTGTTTCAATGTTTTACAATGCCTACCATCAACCTTGAAGGTTATGAATTGAAAATAGGGAAATTGGACTAATGGCCATAATTACGTAATTATGTAAAATGACCCAACTTCAAAATTTAATGAAAAATGGCATAAGAGGTCCCGACTTGCCTCGTTTTCTTCCACTTCTACCCCTTGAATTTCCTTCGAAGACGATGCAAGTCGTGACCTGTTTTGCCATTTTTCATCAAACTTTAGGAACGTTATAAATTGAAAATAGGGAAATTGAACTAAGGTCGTAAATACGTAATTATGTAAAATGACCGACTCCAAAATTTAATGAAAAATGGCATAAGAAACCGAGGGTTCTTCCTCCCCACTTTTTCGGTTTTAATATTTCATTTTAGGGTTATGTTTGTATTATTTTTTCAGCTTCCAATTATAATTATGTTTGAATTATCATTTTAGATTTGGTAGGTGATCTTATTTTATTATAAATCAAACAATTAAAAATATTAGAATCTCATTCGATAACCATTTGTGTTCACACTAGATTTCAACAAAGAAAATTTGATACGTGTAATATCAACTTGATTTGATACGTGTAATATCAACTTGATTTGTATTAATTTGTAGGTAAGTGTAGTGGATTACAATCTCTAATGTTTATCCTTTAATGGATTACAATCTCTAATGTGTATCCTCTAATTCTTTCTCTCTAAAATGTATTCATCTCGAGGCTTGGCTTGTAAGTTGACTCTAAAATGTATTCATCTCGAGGCTTGCCTTGTAACTTGACATGTATTCATCTCGAGGCTTGGCTTGTAAGTTGACTCTAAAATGTATTCATCTCGAGGCTTGGCTTGTAAGTTGATGTAAGTTGAATCTTATTCACGGAGGGGTGAAGTCTTCAAGTGTCTGATTTTCGAGAAGTGTTCATTTTTTCTGAACCCTTCAAATAAAGTGTGAACTCTCTATTTATAGAGTTCTTAGAGGAACATAGTGGGCTTTTAGGCCCAACCATATGGATTTGAGTTTAGTAAGCTTTGGGCCTAATCCTTTGAGCTTTGGGCCAAATTTCCATTTAAATAACGGGAAGACCAGAGGAATGTCTACGATAAAAAACGGTTAATGAAAAATGTTCAAGTACGTGTTTTCTTTGGAATGAATGTCTAGAGATTTTTAGCACAAATCTATTTAAGTGATTTCTCCATTATACCCTTTACCCTTTTAGGATTCACTTTTTTTAGAAAAAATATTAGGTTTAAAATTAGTTTAATTTATTTTTAAATTAAATTAATTTTAATAGTTTATTTGGTGAGCTGGATCATTTCACTAAAAATAAAACGTTTTTCTTTTTCCGTTAACTAACGTCAGCCATTTTGTATCTCTATGTTGCTGTGAGTAGATCCGACACTAACACCCTCTGCCGGGGTATACGCTAGGACACACCCGTGGGTATATACAGCCATTGCGCACCAGAAAAAAAAAAAAAAAGGTAGAGGTATACAGCTGGAGCCTGCGTGTGTAATTACTAGTTCCATTATTTTTGTAAATCTTTTCCTAAAAATAGGAATCAAACAATACACAATCCACCCCTACAAATGAGGAGAATCAAATCTTATAGTTTAAAACAATAATACCCCTAAAATTATGCAATGTCTAACATTTTGGAGAATCAAATCTTCAACCTTACGTTTTTTTTTTTTACGTTTCCCTTTTCCATCGTGTTTTTTCCCTCATCCTTTTCGAGTTCTTCTGCATTGTTCCACCACACAACAACAAACCATGTCGTCTCTTTCTATGATGGTGGCATTTGATGAAATTTGAAACGAAATGAACCAATACATAAATTACAAAACTTGCAGAGTTGTGGTCCCCCCGAATTCTACACTTGTGGAATTCACCAATTCAATCTCCAAGGCTCTAGAGCTGGATTCCCACCACACAATTTCACGGTTGTCCCTCTTTCGGAACGAGTGGAATTCACCAATTCAATCTCCAAGGCTCTAGAGCTGGATTCCCACCACACAATTTCACGGTTGTCCCTCTTTCGGAACGACACTGACAAATCTTTGATTACGAAAATGAGGAAAAATAGGCAGTTGTTATATTTAACAAATGTAAATCCCCTGTAACCGTCTATTTTTTATATTCTGGAACTTCAACTGAATCCCTAAAAAAAAAAGGGATCACCACTTATTATCCAGATTTTTTGAAATCTTGGAGTTATCCGTGATTTTAATTCAAACAAATCACCTGTTTAACAAAAAAAAAAATCAGCTCCCGCTGAAGGTAAAACCCTATACCCCTGTAATCGTCTATTTTTGATATTCTGAGACTTCAACTGAATCCCTAAAAAAAGGATCACCACCTATTATCCAAATTTTTTGAAATCTTGGAGCTATCCGTGATTTTAATTCAAACAAATCACCTGTTTAACAAAAAAAAAACCAGCTCCCGCTGAAGGTAAAACCTTAGATTGTTAACCCGAAACCCCCTATACCTAAACTTTCATTATCATTTTAGTCGTTCGTTGGAAAAACAGTGACGAAGAAAAAATGCAAGAGAGGAAAATGCTTACGAAAATTAGGAAAATGCTTACCACGACTATAGGTCGAACTTCCCTGTCTAATGCGTGGTGTTTACGTCGAACGATGTCGAAGAAGGTAGTGTGTGTTTTCGGTGTTTTCTGCCGAAGAAGGTAATGCCAAACAAAAGAAGAACTGCATTTTGTGTTTTCGGTGTGCTCTGCCTCTAGGTCGAAGAAGAAGAACGATGTCGAAGAAGGTATGCGTATGTCTTTTCTGCCTCTAGGTCGAATGGAAGCAACTTTGAGGATGAATTTAATTCTAGGAGGCGTGGTGCAGGTTTCTCTCTACCCCATAAACTACATGATATCAAAATATTGGGAATCGTTACCTTATTTAAAAATAGAGTATTCTCTCTTTTAAGTTGTTGACCTCTTTTATTACTCTGTATGCAGTAATGCACACCCCAGTGATGGTTCATTCGTTGGTTGTATAACTTCTTCGGGGTATACATATTTCTGGTTCCCCCTACAGAAATCGTTTATGCCCATTTCTTACTATGTGTGCAGACATGCACACACCGCCACTGTTGATATTTTATTTAGTCCGTTTGCAGACATACACACAGACACCCTGCTTTGTTTTTGCTCTGTGTGCAGTCATGCAAAGACCTACGTTGATTGTTGCTTCGTTGGCTATCACACTTCCTATGGTTAAACATATCTGGTCCCCCGGTGTCGTGTATGTCTCATTCTTACTACGTATGCAGTCATGCACACACAACAACTGTTCGCATTCTTTTTATTATGTTTGCAGGCATTCACACATCGACCGCCACTTATGGATTCGTTCTGTCTAGACCCAATTATTAATTATTTGGGGCAGGAGGTATATCTATGTAATACTCATGGGATAAGTGTCATTTCAGTTCTAAGATTTTTAACGTCCTCTCCCCGTTAAATCCACGTCTAGAACTATTTTCTCTCTCCTCCTAACATTTTATATTTTTAAATATTAATTTTTTGATTCTCAAAATTAGGATAAATTGTGGAAGGGTAGACTTGTCCATTTGGTTGTAAATAACTTACTAAATATAGGTTTTAGACATAATTCAAAAGAAAAAAGACATTAGACATTTTTCATCTTACCTTCCTTATTTGTAGACATTCCTCTGATTTTCCCTTTAAATAACTTTGTAAGCCATTTGATCTTGAGCTCAATTGCACTAGACCCAATTTGATCTGTGCTTATCTGATTAACGATCATATTGAAAACACGTGGCGTTTTCTTGACCATCGTTAATTTTATCTTCAAATTAATTTAGGATATATGTCAATTTGAGGTTGGTCCTAAGTTTTTCATCCCTTTGTGAATAAGATCGTGACAACTACTAATTGGTCAACAATTTCTTGGTCAACAATTTGATTTTTGATTTTTAAAAATTAAGCATATAAACACTAATTTATTTTGATATCTATTTTTTAGAACTATTGATTCCACCTATGAGCTCATTTATTTTGTTATCTATTTTTAGAACTATTTTCAAATATCAAGTGAGTTAAAAAATAATAATAATAATAATAATAAATAATGTAGTTTTTTTAACTTAGAACTTTATTAAAAATTATAATGCTTCTTTACAAAAACATAAAAACCATTGTAAATAAATTATCAACCAAATGGTTATTAAGGAGGGTCTAAGATTTGTATTATTTTAATTCCTAAACTTATTTAACTTACAAACATGGTGAGGAAGTTTAGGGTCAAAAATAAAATATGGCGATTGAGTCATATATACTTCCTCCTTTAGGTATCTATGAAAGAAGGCATTCTTAACATCCAAGTGTTTTAGCTTCCAGTTGTATGATGCAGCAAGAGCAAGGACGAGTCTTATAGTTGTACTTTTGACCACTAGACTGAAAGTTTCTTTATAGTTTAGGTCTTCAACTTGTGAGTATGTTGTTGGGAAATAATGAAGCTAAAACAACAAAGCCCATTTTTGGGCCCAACTTGACTTGGTTAAGAAATCCTCATTGGTCAAATTGAAGGTTGCATCTTATTGGCCAAATTGATTGAAGTGGTCGGTGCTGATTTTTCCTATAAAAGAAAAATTTGGGGGCTCAAATTAATACACAAAAAATCATAAGAAAATTGTGAAGGAAGCTGTCTGAAGCATTTTTCTTGAAGTTTCTTTGTTTTGTGTGGCATTTCTTTTGTATGTGGCAGTAATTGAGCGTTGTTGATCCCAAGCTATTGGATTGTGATACTTGGAAGTCAATAGTCATTGTTGGGCTATTGAGGGTAGTTTGTAGCGTCGAGTCGAAGTTTCTTGCAATCTCCATTATAGTTGAACTTGCAGTTGCAGAAAACTGGACGTAGTCCCGAGATCGGGGCGAACCAGTATAAATTACGGTGTCGTTCTCTCTTCCCTTATCTTTATTATTGTATTTTGTGATCGATAACTTATTTGGTTCTAACCTGTGAAGTGGGAACGAGAGATATAATATTGTTGTTATTCCGCGTTATTTATATCTCGTGTATTTTTTCCAACAAGTGGTATCAGAGCTTTTGGTTCAGAAATCATGGGAGCGACGAATCCAAAGAGTTTCGAAGGAGTCACAAAATTTGATGGGGGAAATTTTGGTTATTGGAAGATGCAGGTGAAGGATTTTTTAACCTGCAAGAAATTGCACAAGGCACTGAAGGAGAGACCGAAAGAGATGTCAGATGGAGATTGGGAAGATCTTGATGAACAAGCAGTTGCAAACATCATAATGTGTTTGACAATGGAAGTTGTTAGTCTTGTAGCCAACGAGACTACCGCAATCAAGCTAATGGAAGCGCTTACAAACAGGTACGAGAAATCGTCTGCTAATAGTAAAGCATATCTTCTTAAGAAATTTTTTAACATGCAAATGGCTGAAGATGCATCTGTAAATTTCTATATCAATGAGGTTACCACTTTGGTAAATCAGTTAAAGTCTGTTAAGATAGATTTTACTGATGAAGTATACGCTATTCAGTTATTAATGTCTTTACCTGAAAGTTGGGAAACGATGAAGACAGTTGTGTCTAATTCGGTAGGAGAAAATATTCTGAAGTTTTCAGGGGTTTGTGATTTAGCTCTAGCTGAAGAAATTCGTAGAAAGAGTAGTGGTATAGAGTCATCTACTACGGGATCAGCTTTAGCTTTGACTAAGGGTAAAGAATTTATGAAACCGAGTAGTAGTGGAAAGAAGTGGGGAAATAGGAATAAGGAGATAGAATGCTTTTACTGTCACAAAATAGGTCACTATAAAAGTCAGTGTAGAAAACTAAAAGAGGATCAGGAAAGGAAGCATGAGGCAAACATAGTTGATGATGCCGATGCATGTGTCTGTGTTGGAAGTGACACAGAAAGTTTTAATAATTCATCTGAGTGGATTTTAGACAGTGCAGCGTCAGTTCACATAACTTCAGATAGAAGTTTGTTCACATCCTTCACAAGAGGATGTCATGGTCTAGTGAGAATGGGTGATGGCAGAGTCTCCAAAACCAGTGGGATTGGGGATGTTAGTCTGAAGTTAGAATGTGGTAGTGTTCTGGTATTGCATGATGTCAGGTTTGTGCCTAGAATGAAGATGAATCTCATCTCTAATGGCAAGTTGTCAGATGGCTACAGGTGTGAGTTTGGCAGTCGCCAGTGTAAACTCATACTGGGATCCCAAGTAGTGGCAGTTGGCCACAAAAATTCTACATTGTACAAATGTCAGTTGAATGTTGCCAAAGAATTAAAGAGACGGTGGATGCCAATTAAAGCTGCAGATGGTTGTTATAGAGGTGAGTCAGCAGCATTGATAGCCAAGTTTGATCAGTTGGATCACGATCCTTCAATTCAGAAACAATTGGGAAGTTCAGAAGAGAAAGTTGATGGCTATATTCAACCCTCAATTGTCAGACACTTGAACGAATTGAAGAAGTCGCCTGGGCGAGTGGAGGCATCGAAGTGGAAGGCCAGAGCAGTTGCTAAGGTCAAAGGAAGGGTCTCAATCTTGGCAGCAGGTTTCAATAGAGAATTCAAGCCATTCTCAAAATATATCTTCTTCAAGAACAGTGATTCAGGGTTGAAGAAGATGTCAGTTGTTACCACTTAGCTGAAGTGGGAGTACGTGTCTGTCTTTTTCGTCTGGGAGACAGATCCACGTAGCGAGCCCATTCCTCAGGGCGAGCACAGATACACTACAGTTACTTTCTGATGGTTGCCTGTCTTTTGTAACTTTTGTTATTTTGCAGGTTTTTTTTTTATTAAACCTTGGAGTTTGCCAAGAAGATCAGAAATAACAGTTGTAGTAGGAGTAGATCCTTGGAGTTCGCCAAGATGATCAGTTACGTTGCAGTAGGAGACACGATCGTTGTTTTGTCTTCAAGTGAGAGATTGTTGGGAAATAATGAAGCTAAAACAACAAAGCCCATTTTTGGGCCCAACTTGACTTGGTTAAGAAATCCTCTGATTGGTCAAATTGAAGGTTGCATCTTATTGGCCAAATTGATTGAAGTGGCCGGTACTGATTTTTCCTATAAAAGAAAATTTTGGGGGCTCAAATTAATACACACAAAATCATAAGAAATTTGTGAAGGAAGCTCAACCGTAGAAAGAATAAAGAAATGTGGGTCTGCTTACCTTTTTGTTTAAAATCAGAGAATAAGGTAATTGGTCTGAAGCATTTTTCTTGAAGTTTCTTTGTTTTGTGTGGCATTTCCTTTGTATGTGGCAGTAATTGAGCGTTGTTGATCCCAAGCTATCGGATTGTGATACTTGGAAGTCAATAGTCATTGTTGGGCTATTGAGGGTAGTTTGTAGCGTCGAGTCGAAGTTTCTTGCAATCTCCATTATAATTGAACCTGCAGTTGCAGAAAACTAGACGTAGTCCCGAGATCGGGGCGAACCAGTATAAATTACGGTGTCGTTCTCTCTTCCCTTATCTTTATTATTGTATTTTGTGATCGATAACTTATTTGGTTCTAACCTGTGAAGTGGGAACGGGAGATATAATATTGTTGTTATTCCGCGTTATTTATATCTCGTGTATTTTTCCCAACATATGCTTGAGCTACTAGTCTTGCCTTATGTCTTTCAATTGAATCATCTTCCTTCATTAAGACAAGTTGTGTCCATGGATATAACCATTACATGAAAGTTCATCCTAGTTGTTCATAAGTTTATGTTTATGTTTCTTTTTTTCAAGAACAAAAAACAGGAATATTTATCAAACATGTTCTTGTTTCCTAGTTCTAAAAAAAATAAGAAACGAGAAACAAGAAACAAGAAACAAGTATAAGAAACACGAAACAGAAATGTTATCAAACGAGCCCGTAACAAACAATTTTTGTTTGTGTTTGTAATATTATCCCAAAATTTATTTCTAGAGAACCATGGACAAGAAAGTTAAGAACACCCGAGCTCCTCTAAAGGAGAAGCGGGTATCTTCTAGTTCACCGTGGGAGGTGCCCTAGAGAAACCCCCAGCTGCGATGACCGACGGGAGGGAGGTGGACAGTGACGCGAAAGGTTAGTCGGAGGAGGGGAGCAACGCCGCTAACCTCGTCGTTTTGACCATGACGAATATGACAGAACGATAGGACGTTCAAATTAGAAGCTAACTGAAGAACCTCATCGGTAACAGACTTCAAAGATGTGAGATTCTCTTCTTCATTATTCAACAAACGAATAATGCTGAGACAATCATACATAACCTCAATCGGCGGAATAGACAAAGCCGAAAGACATAGCAAATCAGCCTCAATCGCCTTCAGTTCCAACAAATAGACATTAAAATTACCTCTCATAGCCTGACACCCAGCTCCAATAAGATTACCAGAACAATCTCGAAGAACCCATCCGAGCTTGCCCCGATGATCGGCCTCCACCCATCCTAAAGGAAAAGGTTGTGACCAACCAGTCGCTAGCAGTGGAACGAGAACTGGGATCGGAGGCACACATCTGTCGTCAGGGAAAATCAAACCAGTGGTGAACTCCTTGATCGCCTCTACGATGGCAACCTTCAACGTCGAGACGACTGGTCAAAAAGCCGTGAAAATGAGACGATTACGACACTGCCAAATCTTCCACAACAACACCTGGAAAAGCTCCATCTTGCCCTCTCCGCCGTTCTCCTGGAACCACACATAATGATCATGAGTCGACCAAGTATTTATGTGACACAAAGAGGAAGCCACATAAGGATAAAAAAAAATGTTCCCAAAGCTCCTAAAACACCTACACTTCCAAAAAAAAAAATATGTATAGATGTCTCAGGTGCAAAAAAGAAAAAAGAACACTGAAGGTCAGAAAAAAACCTTAAAGAAGGGAAGGGAAGGGGGAGGAGTTGTTATCTATGTAATTACGGTCTTTGTAAACTCCTTTAATCTGGAGATTTGTTCTTGTAGGAATAATGTCATGCAAAATTTGCCAACAACACAGTTTGACACGCAGCGGTAGCTTGATGTCCGAAAAGCCCTTTCATACCCTAGTAAGTTGAATCAACAACCTTTGCCTTCATCTTTGACAAATGATCAACCAACTTTTCCTGCATGATTAAATAAAAGATGGGTGATCATTCTCAATTTCCAATTGCATGCTTAGCTTATTAGGATGAGTACAGTAGTCTGCCATAAAATTTTGCAGAACTTCAAATGAATTCTTAATTTACATAATGGCTCGAGAGGAATTGCATATATATATATATATATATATATATATATATATATATATATATATATATATATCCTTAAGTATTGATTATTTTATGAAGATTACCATCCGAAAATACCACATAATTGATGATCTCAAGCCTTCAGTTAAGAGTCAAACCACAAATATTTCATAAACTCCCCAAGATGATGATCCTTTCCTATTCATTAGGTGACTTGGAGATGCTTTAGTAAATGACTTCAAATTCTAATTGCAAAACAATTGAACTAGTGAAATTTATGAAATAAAATATCAACTATATGAATATGATTCAAATCCTGAACTGAATATTAAGGCACATCGCAGAGGTCTCATCCCCCAAGATGTCTCAATGTTTCTAATAGAAAAGAGCATTAGCCCCATAAGAACCCTGATGAACGTCATTTATGTTTTGTTTTTACCCTTTAAATCCTACTCATTAATTGACTTTTTGAATCAAATTAAATATAATTGTGCATGTAATTGATTAAAAGAGAATAAAAATAGGAAAGTCACATGTTCAAGGTCATTTTCTCCATATGAAGCAATTTGGAGGGTAAAAGACTAATTTTTTTTATAAGAATTAATGTTGTTTTAATCATTTTCAAGAAATCTGTATTTTTGCTCCAGCTTAAGTCATAGTGCAGTTGACCGGGTCAAAACGAATTTGTTTGGATATTTTGGCCAAAGATTTTCAGGATAATCAGCAACAACTCCTCATTTGTCCTAACAACCTTGGCCAAAATCTCTCTCCCATTTTTAGCAACCTCCAACAAACTCTAGAGCCTATAAAAGGCACCTCAAGCATTCATTCACATCATCGATTTTACAACAATCAAATTTCACATCATCGATCATCCTCCTTTCTCTCTCGAAGAACTCCTCAAATCCCGAAACTTCAACAAGAGCCGACCACTCCTCTGTAAACGTTCTACTTCAGCCATCTCCGAAAAGAAGGTGCTGCGAGGATTCGATTCGCATTGACGACGTGAATCGAGCAAGTAGAGACCCTTCATCTATTGTCCACGAGATCGAGAGAGAGTTGAAAAATTTCCAGATTTATTTTCTGTTATATTCTGAACATTTTCTATTTACATTCTGTTTTTATTTTGCATTTCGTTTTGTTCTTAATTTTCAAGTAAAATTACCATTTTACCCTTTAGCTTGTTTTCACATTTATAATTTAATTTTCAGTTCTGAACCTTCGTTATTTCAATTATGTCCTTTATTTATCATTTACATTATGTTTTTATTCCATTTTCGTTTTGTTCTTAGTTTTCGAGTGAAATTATCATTTTACCCTTTAACAAGTTTTTGCACTTATGCATTATTTATCAATGAAATATTTTGGTTTATTTTTCATTATGAGCTAAGTTTTACTAAGAGATTCAATTATGTGAATTCCCATTAAGAAATGAGCTAGCTTGATAGTTGTAAATTACATTTTTACTCTTATGCCTTGTGTGGTTCGTCCTTTACTGAATATATGCAAAAATGTTAGATTAATTTGATCACTTAAGTTAGTATGAAATGTTAATGTCGATACTAGACCGGTCGGGCAATTAACGGCTCTCGTAAAGGTGATATAGCAGAAAAGCCTAGGAATAAGATTTCGTCGATTGTCTTTGATGATTGGGGCAAAAGACTATAGGATAAATAAGATTGCATGATTAACCATCTAAGATCACATTATCCACTAGACCGTAAGTATAATGACTTAGACTTTTAAAGATACTTGCAAAGAGGCTGAGTAGAAGATGAATCTGATCCAAAAACACAAAGTACTATATGGTGACTCTAAGGTCACAAGCTGTCAAGTAAACTCTACTTAGGGCTGAAGCATGATTGGATCCCCGTTATTATTATTATTTTTAAACCAAAATCAACCAAACATTATCAACTTATTTTTTTTTACCTTTCATTGCATTCGAAAAACAATTCTTTCTAAAAACTAAAGTCCACAATAGTCTCTTGGGATTCGATACTTGGAATACTTTCTATATTATTACTTGAGTGACAGTGTATACTTGTACTTGACCATATCTTTCATTGCAGGTTATTGAACCAAATTACACACCCACATTTTGGTCATCGGACCCTAAGCTTTGGTCGGAGACATACCTTTCAAAGAAGCCTTCATCTTAGCTCTTGAGTGTTCTTTGAGAAGAATCTTATTATGGCACTCAGTGACTATGGTTGGAATACAATCAACAATCGCAGTCGTCTCTGCCTGGGCAACATAGGATGTGAACAGAGCTTCAAAGTAACTAACAACAATCCTACGAATGTCCCCCCCCCCCCCCCCCTTTAGTCCTCCAATGTCCTCTCTCGTCAACCAAGCTTTCAATTTTGTTTTATTTCCTTCTCTGATTTTCTCTCGCATGAAACTATTTAGAATTTTGATTACCCCAAATCAACCATTCCTTACGCGACCTCTGCCTCTACTACATCTCGTCTTCTACAAGGAGAGACTCTAACCTTCTCTCTTACTCGGTCCATCGTGCCTCCCAACCAATAGGCTTACGAACCTCTAGAGTTTTGATTGCCTTTTCGTGACGTCTAATGAGCCCTACAAGCAACCCCCTCAGTCTGTGGTTGTTTCACACTTTCAGTTCCCTCAAACAACAGTCAATAACCTTTCTTTGGTGCCCTTGAATCTCATGTTCACTAGAGGACGACCATATAAGCCCAATGATCTCCCCACACTCGGGATGTTTTGTCCAACACTCTTTGAATCATATAGGTCGGACTGCCTCAGTCGAAAGCCCCCATAGGACGTGAAGACCAACTAGAAAGGATTAGGTGATGATCCGAACATGGATTAAAGCCCAAGTGATCCACAACAAAATCCCTGCTAAAACACATCTCAAAATTTAGTAAATATTTATCTAGTTGAATTCACGTCAACTTACCAGACACCTTCTTCACCAAGGTATACTCTACCCCTCTAAAGTCGAGGTCGATAACCGAACAACAATCAATAACTTCCCTAAAAGGTATCATTTGGGAAAAGGGACGAATTGTCCCATCAAGTTTTTTGATATCAGTTGCAATCTCATTGAAGTCACCGCATATGACCCAAGGAAGTGATGAAACATCATGAAGTCGCTCCAAAATGTTTCGTACATTATGTCACGAGTTATGTTTATGCTCATGCTCATGTTGGCATGCAATTACTTAACTTGAATATGATATATGAGTGATCACTCTATATTTAATATTATACATTTTATTGACTTGTAAATAAGATTTTTATGGTGAGCATTAAATTTGAGATTTAATTAAAGTTGGAATTTGGTGAATTTTTTAATATATCTTAAACTAAAAAGGTTAAAGGTTAGAACACTTATATGTTGAAAAAAAAACTTGAAAATAAAATAAAAATAAAATAAAAAATAAAATAAAATAAAATTGGTGCTTTTATGATAAGATATTAGAAAAATATTATCATTATTTATGAGATAGATAATTTCCTTATCATGTAATTAAGAAGAAAATAATAGGATGTATCCTGACAGAAAAAAGATTAATGAAAATCAACGGAAAATATTCACTTGTCATGTTATCAGAGTCTTGCTCTAACATAAGTAAACCCTAGTTATCGTTGCGTCGTCTGCCGCCGTCATACACAGTCGTCAGAATCTGTCGCTTCGCCGCCGGTGGTCGTGGGTTTGTAGATCTGGAGATTTTTAGATTTGTCGGTTTTGTCGGGGTATTTCGCGCATTCGCAAATCAACCGTGGTTCGTTTTTCGCCTTGGCTGATCTCAAGCCAGACCAAGTTCAAATTTTGTTGAATATGGTAAAGAAAAGTCACCAGGATAAAATGGTGGGTAAGTTTGTATCTTTCTTTTCTTGGATTATTGACACTAGAGCGACTCGTCATGTGATAGGGAATCTGAATTGTTTAACCCATGCATATAATATTATTTTCTAGTCCAGTCAGTTTGCCCAATGGAAATAAAGCATCTCCCACAATGGAGGGGTAAGTTGTTCTTGTTGGAGGATGTATACTTGAACATGTCTTATTTGTGCCAACAAGAGCATAGCTCAATGGCATGATGTATCGCCTAGTGACCATGAGGTCCTAGTTTCAATCCCAGCCCAACATGTTGTCAAAAAAAAAAAAAAACATGTCTTATTTGCAGTTAATTTATGGTGCTAATTGTTTTAATTATTGGTGTCGCAGTTAATTTATGGTGCTAATTGTTTTAATTATTGGTGTTGGTGAACGAAAGGATGGACTCTATTATTTCAGGGCATGCCTACCGTGAACGCAGTGAAGGTTCAAGATTTATTTGTCTTTGAGTCGTGGCATAGAAGGCTAGTGCATCCGTCAAATAGAGTGGCAAAGCTAGTATCAATTAGTTCTAGTTCTACCAGAAAGAAACTTAATCATGCCTGTGTAACGTGTCCTAAGGCTAAACAAACTCGTGCTAGTTTTCCTGTTAGTGCTAGCAAGGTCAGTCGTATTTTTGAACTTATTCATGTTGATTTGTGGGGTCCAAATACCAACACACCTTCTTCCTGTGGTGCTTATTATTTTTTTGACAATCGTAGATGATTTTTCAAGAGTTGTTTGGGTTTATTTGTTGGGTAATAAAACCGAAGTTTCTACGACATTTCATTCTTTTCTTGCTATGGTTGAACGCCAATTTGAGACACATGTTAAAATAGTAAAGAGTGACAATGGGACAAAATTTAAATGCATGCTTGCTTATTTTGACACGAATGATATTCTTTTTCAAACTTCATGTGTTGAAACCTCACAACAAAATGGGAGAGTAGAGCGCAAACATCAACACATCCTTAATGTAGCTCGTGCTTTAATGTTTCAAGACAATCTTCCTATTACTTTTTGGGGAGAGTGTATTTTGGGTGCAGCTTATTTGATAAATCGTACTCCGTCAGATTTGTTGCAAAATAACACCGTTTGAGATTTTATTTGGTACTACTCCAAACTTTGATGTGTTACGTATTTTTGGATGCCTATCCTTTGCTCATAACCAACGAACAAAAGGGAACAAATTTGCTCCACGAATTCGAAAGTGTGCATTTGTTGGATATCCACATGGCAAGAAAGGGTGAAAGCTACATGATCTCGAAACTGGAGAAATATTTGTCTCTCGTGATGTAAAGTTTCATGAGAATGAATTTCCATGTGTTGAAACAAGTACTCATGTATCTTCTGATACAAATGTGGTGGATGTTAATCCTATTTTGGGCGATTTGGAGAGTATTGTTGAGGGAGAACTGTCTCCTAACAATGTTGGTCATATATATGAAGTTGCAGGGTCTACTAGTGTGGTTGATAATATAATGGCAGTTGAGGATGAGAGACTCGATGATTGTTTGGGTGTCACTTCTGATCACACAACCACAACCATTGTTCCACCAGAGGTACCTCACAATGACAACCGATCAGTACATGAAATGGTTGGTTTAGGGCGATGTTTGCGAACTAAACGCTCATCAGTTCTTCTTCGTGATTTTGTTACTGAACCCACATAGAAAGAGAGTTCATCCTCATGTTCATGGGCATCCACGAGCTCCTCAGGTACTCCTCATTCTATAGTACATTTTGTGAATTGTGATAAGTTTTATGCGCGACACCGTATATTTCTTGAAGCAGTTACTGCAGGACATGAACCTCGTAATTTCAATGAGGTTATGCAAGATGCTGATTGGAGAGAGGCTATGCAGAAGGAAATAGAAGCCTTGGAAGCAAATCAAACTTGGGTCATGAAAGTCTTGCCTCCGGGAAAGAAAGCCCTTAGATGCAAATGAGTATATAAAATCAAATATCACGCTGATGGAGGGATCAAATGACTCAAGGCTCGACTTGTCAATTTTGGCAATCATCAGGTTGAGGGTATTTATTATAACGAGACTTTTGCTTCAGTGGTAAAAATGGTAATTGTACGAGCTTTTCTGGCAGTTGCAGCTGCAAAGAAATGGGAACTCCATCAAATGGATGTTCATAATGTCTTTCTTCATGGTGATCTTAATGAGGAAGTATACATGAAATTACCACCTGGTTTTACTGGCAATACGTTATGTATGGTGTGTCGTCTCAAGAAATCTTTGTATGGCTTACGTCAAGCTCTGCGGTGTTGGTTTGCTAACTTGGTTGCTTCATTAATGAAATATGGATTTACTCAGTCTTATCCAGATTATTTGCTTTTTACGTTACATCAGGGACAAGTCAGCTGAATGTCCTATTCTATGAAAAACAAGGGAAAGTATTCGCTCGTAAGAAGAAGATCAATATTAAAACCGTGTGGAGGGTAATAGTGGTTTTATCCATTCATTCATGTAATTTCGATTGAAAATTTGGTAGGTTTAATTTAAATATTAATAAAACCGTAAAAGTTTAATGATTGATTCAAATGAAAAATAGGTAGTTGTTTAGTTTATAATATAAATATAGATATAGATATAGATAGAGATTAGTGTGGAATAAACAAATTGAAGGAGACATAACCCAATATTGGTTGGAAAATTGAAAATATTACACAAATTTTATAATAATATTAAAGTACATGATTTTTCGATAAAACGAAGTACCATGAAATTACTAAATAATTATAATTTAAAAATATTTAGTACATGAAGCTACTGTATTAAGGCATGTTTGGGAGTGATTGTTGAGTTATTGATTTTTTATAAAATTTATTTTCATATAATCATTTTAATGTTTGAATTGAAGTGATTTTTATATAATTAGAAGTGATTTTAAATTATTAATGTTTGGTTTGGTTTAAGTGATTTCAAAATTACTAAATTCTTAAAATTATAATTTAAAATGTATTGATATATATAAGATTTATATTAATTTATAAAATTATCAACTACCTAAATATAATATTTAAAAAAAAACTACCAAAATATATAATCAAAAGAATAAAATTTTAAAATATTTATCAAATTATTTTTATTTAAAAAAAAATAATTTATCAAAGATTTAAAAGTATATATATATTGAAAATTAAAAAAAAAAATCAACTTGGGGTTTTTAAAAAATAAATTATTAAAAATTTAAAAGTATATATATATTGCAAAATTGAAGTAGAAGAAAAAAAAAAAAAAACTTCCATTGGAATCAAACTTGGGCTTATGGGGATGAAGCCAGTCACATTTACCAACAAAGCAAAAAATATAATTAGTACAAATAGTACATAAGTGTATATATATATATATAACAGTTTGCGTATTTTTAATTTAAATTAATAATTATTTGAAAACTAAATTTCTTAAATCACTCACTAAAAATCACTTCCTATGTGATTGACTGGGAATCACTCAAAGTGATTTTTAATTATTCAAAAATCACTAATTAACTTTTGCCAAACATAACAATTTTGAAATATAAGTGATTATGTGTATGGAAAAGTGATTTTAGTCCTTCCAAAATCACTCTCAAACATGGCTTAGACTGTGTTCCTGAAGCAGATTCATCTCTCTATGCAGGTGAATTTCTTTTAACAACTGTATTTTTAATATACAACAACTTAAGTCGCCAAAACGAGCATAACTCAGCTGACATATGTATGAGTTGACGACCACGAGGTCAAAAAAAAAAAAAAACAACTTAAGTCAGTAATATAATACTACACTGACTTACTACACTTCGACAATTTAATTAAAATTGAACATTATCATATTGATTCTTAAACCCTAAGGAGAGTTTAAAAAAGAGGAGATATTTGTTTCTAAAAACTTGTCTAGACATGGATAACTCTTAAATTATTTTTTTAATCAAAAATGGATTTCCAGTTTTATAGTTAGATTTGAATTTCTTCCCCCTCATTTTCAATTTAATATTAAAAAAAATCTCTCTATGTATTATATAATAATACTAGACTCAGTCCAAAATTTCAACATCTTTAACATTAATTAAGATGTCATTAAAATATTCTAATATTATTTTCTTTATTTTCTCTTTTTTTTTAGGGAAAAATATTTAAATATGCTAAAGTTTTATCCCACGTTGACTCAAATTAAAGGTCGGTTATGAGTCCTAACTCTAGTCTATACTCTAAAAAAAAAAGAAGAAAAAAGCTCCGTTCTGAAAATGAATTATGGAAAATTGTTGTTGTCACTAAATAATTAAGTTGGAATATTGATATAATCCTAATTAGTAAAGTTTCATTAATGTATCAAAACCGACCTTAGCTCAGTTGGTAGAGCGGAGGATTGTAGTTGGGAATTCTCAGTTATCCTTAGGTCGCTGGTTCGAATCCGGCAGGTCGGACTTTTTTGTGTTGTTAAAAAACACTATGAGTTTCGATCTCGTCATTACAAAGTAGTGTTCCTTCAAGGTTATGTGATATAGCTGAAGAACACCAAGAACATCTACGGAGAGAGACGTGACATCTTCACGTTCACACAACGAATAATTTTCCTCTCAGTAGCGTTCCTTCAAGGTTATGTAATATAGCTGAAGAACACCTTCTTCATCTACTTCTTCTTCTTCATCGAACGACATTGCCAAAGGGATAAATTTCTCCAGAGCTTCGCTCGATAATTTTCCTCTCAGTTGTCTCCAAATTAGATCTGACCACCAAAGTTAGGGTTTCATCCATTTTGGTGCATGGAGAGAGACGTGACATCTTCACGTTCACACAACGATTATACAGGTGGTCAATTGTGTGCATTTGGGCTTCATTTGAGAAGCTCAACTTTCGTGTTTCAGCCCAACAGTTTTTCTTAGTTGAGTTAGTGGTTAAATTTATGTTGCATCTCTATTAATAACCATTTAGTTCTTTATTTTTTAAAATGAAGTCTATTAAAACTAGGGTTGGACATCCGTCGGTCAGAGTCGGTTTTGGGCGAAAATCGACGCCGACCACCGACATGTCGATTTTTGTCGATCGGTTTTTGACGATTTGGGAGTAATTGGTAACTCCGATCGACCGACTACGCGGTCGGTTAGTCGGTTTTCGTCGATTTTTGTAACTCCGAAGAACAAAGCAAAAGAAAGCAGTAAGAAAATTAGAAGTTAGAAGAAGATGAAAAAAAAAAGAGAAAAAAGAGAAGAGATAAAAGAGAAATTGGGAGAAAAGAGAAATAAATCCGTGAAAGAAGTGAGAAAGGGAGAAATAAGAGAACAAAAGAATCGTAAAAGAAAAATGGAGATGAGAAAAAAAATGGAAGAGGAGGAGAGAAATGAACGAGTGAAAGAGAAAAATATAGAAAAAAAAAAAATAGATTTTCATATTTTTTTAATATTCAATCCATGGGGAATATAGGAAGACTTGTAAAACACTATTTTGTGTAAGACAATTCATTTGTCTTTTCTTCATCTTCTCAAGCCATTGCGCTTCCCAAGGTCGTCTCCACTAATCACTTCATTTATCCTCTCTTCATCTTTTCAAGGCAAGTGTACTTCAAACCTCATCTCAAGTTTGCACACTTGTTCTTTAAAGGAAATAAAATAATAATAATAATAATAATAAAAAAATTGGTCGGTCGGTTTGGCCTCTTATTAGGCTCTCCGACCGAACGACAATCGATTTTTTCAATGACCAAAATCGACTTCGACCGTCACTGTTGTAAAACCGACCGAACTAATCGGTTCGGTCGGTCGAGTCGATTTTCGATCTCTTATTAGGCTCTTCGACCGAACGACAGTCGGTTTTTTCAATGACCAAAATCGACTCCGACCGTCACTATTGTAAAACCGACCGAACCGATCGGTTCGGTCGGACGAGTCGATTTTCGGTCTATTTGTGTCCACCCCTGCTATTTTCTTTGTTATAGATTTTAAAAGTTTAAGTCATTTTTACAACACTTGCAAAAACAGACTTTCTATAACAACTATCTATATGCTTCTCAAACATACATTCGCTAAGGCATGACAAGTTGAATATTTAACTTCATAATCAATATAACACTTATATCGATTATGCTCTTAAACATACAACTCCTAATTCATAAATTAATATAACACTTATATCAATTTTTATGAATTAAGCATGCATCCTATACATTATAACAATTATAACATACAAAAATGTATAAAACTAATGTTGGATGTTTTAATTTCATAATTAATATAACACTTATATCAATTATTCTATTAAGCAAACAACAAATTCATGAATTAATATAACTCTTATATTAACACTCATGAATTAAACATGCATATACATTATAACACTTATAATATACAATATTCATAAAATTAGGATAATCAATGTTGTAAGTTCAATTTTATAATTAATATAACGCTTATATCAATTATTTTATTAAACTAACAACCTTCAATTCATGAATTAATATAACTTTTATATCAATTCTCATGAATTCCTAAATATGCATACTATATATTATAACACTTATAACATATTTACTGTGCATGGAACATGCTTCCTACGGTGGGATTTTAAATCTATATGGCATACTATATGCACATTATACAAACATGAATTTTAACTAAAACATACATTTGCAATGCATAATTAATTAAACACACTAAAGTGGATCGATTTCGGCATTCAGCAAGCAATAACTATTTTATTACAACCTTGATCAACAAGCTAAGTCTTGAGCGGACTTCGAACTCTTCGCACCGCCTTGGACAAGCTTGCTCCCCCGAACGCTTCGGCCAATTTCTCTTTGAACTTCTCAATGTATCGCCCATAACGAGTTTGAACTTGTACCGAACATTTCGGCGAGCTCAAAACTCAAGCTTCTTTCACAAAGAAACCTATATGGACTCTAATGACTCTAAAAATACATACGCTTCAGCACACATTAAAGCCCATACATTCTCGGGCAATTACAAATTAAGAAATTAAAAAAAAAAACTATGCCAAAATCGATATTCACTTTAGACGTCAATTCAGAAACAATTTCTAAAAAAAATATCCACCATTTAAATTGATGCAAATTGAGTTAATCACAAAATCGCTCTGATACCAATTGATGGAGCGATATACGCAGCGGAAACGATTTTGGATCGATGATACTCTAATTTCAACAATTTAATAAATAAAAAACATGCTCAAAAGACGAAAATAAGAAAAATAGAAAACATACCCTTGCAGTTCTAATTTTTCTTCGCGTTCCGCCGACCGTTCTTCGTCATGAACTCTTCTAGCTTCTTCTCACGAACGCGCCGAGGACCACCTCTGGTAGTCCCGCTATCCTCGGCACCGCGCAACGGAGTTGTGGGACTCCGAATAAAGAAGAAAAAAAAATAGAAAAATGAAGAAGAAGGAAAGGAAATAGAATGATCTTCGTGGGCTTTGGAAAGAAAAAAAAAAAAAGAAGAACATCAAATGTTTATCTACGAACTCATAAGCTAAAACTTCAAAATGAGTTTTTTTTTTTTTTTTTAATAATCTTTTAAAAACTCCAACCAAACCCCCTTGTAGTCTCTGACCAAAACCATTCTCAAATATATATTACATACATATGTGTATATATATAAAAAGACCAAGGGTCCTGTTTCCAAATATATATTACATACATATGTATATATATATAAAAAGACCAAGTGTCCTATTCCCAAATATATATTACATATATATATATATATATATATATATATATATATATATTATTATTTTATAAAAATTAATTCTTAATTAATTTTAAATAATAATAAATATTTTATTAATTAAATTTTATTAATTAATAAATATATATATTTTAATTAATTAATATTATTTAATTAAATATCAAATATTAATTAAATAATATGGCTAAACCTGATTTTCCGAAAATCGGCTTTTAAGACATGAATCCTATTCATGTTTTAGACCAATCTCATATTTAAATCATATTTAAATATGTCCATCATCCTTCCATAAACCGAATTTGAACAATTCAAATTCAAATTCTTTTTTTTTTTCTCCTCCATTGTTGCACGACGTTATCCGAGCTAGCCAGGAGAACCTAAAGAACCTACAGGTCATGAGCTCCAACGATACGAGATTATTCGGTCAAAACTCTTTTAACCCGAATCAATCAACTTTCGTTAACTCCCGGAGACTCCACTATAGTCCGAGGGTTGCACTCTCCTCACTGTAGATATATTATGTCCTCTTGATATAACCGTCATGGGCAAGTCGACCCTTCACAGGTTGTTCGTAACCACAACTAGGTCGTTTAAACCGTTTAACCCCTGCGTTACATCTTTGTTCCTTAAGTACCACTAACACCTCTAATGAACAATTGATCAATGGTCCAACCAACAGATCAGGAACTCTCTCTAACGAGGAGAGGGTAGGCGCCTATTGTTCAAGCCCTGGAGTCAACTATGAAGGGAACAACCTATCTACTAACCCTGAAGAGCGGGTTAGGAGTGAACTCCATCTTACTACACTATGTCCCCAACTACCTATTGGACTTTATCCCTAAGATGGTAGGCTTATTGAGCGGACATTCTGCCACTCTCACCCATACAAGTCTAAGGATACTGTCTAATAAGCAAGAGTCATAGTAAGCTCAGGATTGAGATCGAGTTACCTAGGCCATCAGGTGAAATAGTCGGTCTCTTCAGTAAACGACGTTATAAAGAGAGAGCGACTTTTCGTGGTTCAGTCTTACGCAATCTCATCGCGTAGGACGCCCCCGCTCGCACATCTCGATGTGAAACGACTCGGATCACATCGTTTTGTACTATACAAAACGGGCCGCATTCAATAGTGTTACCAGGATAAGGTACCCAGCCTTATCCATATACTATAAACCGTTTTGACTGTCTACTTGAGTTTGACCCACATTCATGTCATACATGAAACTCGAGTACTCATGATCGTCAAGGGTGTTGGTCATTGGTATAGATTAATGCAAACACGTTTCATTTTATTCCAGCAAACACCTTTACTGAATAAAACTCAATAACTCATTATTACTAAATAGATAATTTACAAACATAACTGTTTACAAACCACGAGTTTTAGGACATTAAACCCAACAAAAAGAACTGAATCTAAGTCAATCAGATCATCACTATGTTTAGACTCCGTTTCATCTGTCTTCTCAATCTCAAATGAGAGTGATGTGTGTGGTAAAGATGATATTTATTTTTTAGTGGTAACCGTGGTGAATAAATCAAGGTACAACAAATGACTTTGATTCGAGTTCAACCACTATTCTTGAAGGCTATTAACCCTTAATGCAACCACATTGGCCACCCTCATTGCTCAGTTACTTATGGTCGATGAATTCACCTCTTATTTGGCCTCCGTGCGTATATATCTTTAGGAGTCCAATCCATTAAACCTTTATTCCTAGGGCTAATGTGAACTCAGATAATTAAAACATACAATTCTTTAGTCCTACGGTGTGCCTTATTCCTAAGTGCACGTGACAACTTATTCCTATGCTCTTAGTCCCGTATTCCCTCATGAGATCCATAAATTTCCAAAGTCTTCTCAGTGCTCTGACTAAACTACCATGTCAATCTAAGTAGCTAGTTCAGATTAAGAAGACTGAGTGATAATCAACGAGGAAAATATGTAAAGTTAGCTGCAACGAGCAAATAAACCTATGGAATTAAAATCACTTCATTCTGAGAGCATCAACCGAATCAAATCCCTTAGAAAAATTAGTTTATAAATGAAATAGCTGAAAGCTTCATTGAATTGAAGTTCATGAATACAAAATACAGAGTTGAAACTAAACTAATAATGGAAAGTACAAAGGAATTGAATTGCAACTACACTAGAATGGAAATACAATAAAGCTCGAAAAACATAAATAAACTATCTCTAAGTTATAACTAAGTTGATCGGTCAGACTATAATTGATCCTACATTCATCTATTCCTTCAATTGAAGGCCTAGGGTTGCCTTTTAGGAGTATAGCTTGGAGAGAGAGAGATTTGGTAGGTTGTCGAAACCTCCTCATAGATTTCCGAAGTCTTCAGCTGCAAGAAAATAAGAGTGGACTTGGTCTTTGTTGGCGGCGCTAATTTCCTTTGACTTGGTCTTCACTCAAATGGCGGTCGCATTGCTGGTTACTCTTCAAGGAACATTGCGCGTGCATCGCTAACTTTGCAGCCACATAGTTGAGGTTTCTTGTAAAAACATAAAACAAAGTTAAATAGCCAGTTTTTACCTCTTATCTCAAAATGCTATCATTCTAATTATAGTTCTGAGATGCACTATTTCCTCTATTTGTCAATAATTGAGTCTTTTAGACATGTTTACTTACCCACATTGATTCAACTAAGCCTACATAGGCTATATTTGAAGTGTAAAATATGGTATATTCGGCGTTCATCACCAGGCCATGATGACAATTTTGTTCAGGTGTCTCATGATTTAGTTATTTTTGTTTAGACTCAGTTATCGCTAGACTTTATTCTAGGTTTGAATCCATTTCAGCTTTTATGTTTTCAGATTTACTGAGTTCAGCGAATATGCGTTTGATATGCCATCTAGATTATGTTTTTGAAAAGCTTTTGTGATCCAGTATAAATTCTGAAAACATTTATTTTTATTTTTATAGTGTATCCATATTTTGAATTTGAAATTTTAAAATACAGAATTATATTTAAAATAATAAAAGCTTTAGTAAATAAACTATTTCATGTTATAAACTTCAATTCATTTTTATTAAATTAAAATATGTATAATATAACGTACTATAAATTATATGATATTATAAAATAATAATTATATAAAATTTATAACATAAAATATGTTCATAAATTAATTAATAATAGTTTATATTCAATCTAATATTTAGTTGGTGACTACAATTAATTTTATGGTTTATAAAAAAAAATT
This sequence comes from Herpetospermum pedunculosum, assembly GCA_028017165.1. NCBI lineage: Eukaryota > Viridiplantae > Streptophyta > Magnoliopsida > Cucurbitales > Cucurbitaceae > Herpetospermum > Herpetospermum pedunculosum. The sequence continues at coordinate 9,293,446 of CM051527.1, forward strand.
AAACACATGGAAGAACTAGTTAAATTGAGATCCAATTTCTAAATGGGAAGTTGTAGTAGATGTGAATTTTGCAAATATAGAACTTTTGAAAAGTTTTGCAAATGTGGAAAAAAATTTAATTTTTTTTTTATTCCTATATTACCCTTATATTGAGAATATAATCACTTGCAAGTTGTTCGACGAGATTGAGGAACGAACTCGGAGCTTTAAGGTCAGAATCACGGTATTTTCGCCGCGGTATTGTGAGTCCTATTTTTTCTGTATGAACTTGCCCCGATAAAGTTCAATTGGGCCCTTGGAGAAAATATGGCAATTGCACATGCAGAATCAAATCTGATTGATTCAAAACCAAATGTACACTCATTTTTTTTTTTCATTCGTTCTTTTCTTATAACCTATTTGTAAAATAGGAGTTTTGATTAACACAACAATTAGGCTTTATTGGGTGAATAGGGTTGCTGCAATCTGCCAACTAAGGCTCCGTTTGAGATTGTGGTAGCTTTTAAAATAATTGCTTCTAACTTTGCTTTTAAAAAAATCAGCTGTTTGATGAATCAAATTAGTGTTTGGTAAATTTTAGTTGTAGACTTAAATAAGTTGGTTATGGTGTTTGGTAAATAAGTATTAAATTATTGTAATTTAACTATAATCACTAAAATAGACATATTATAAAAAATTGTATAAATTATTTTAAGAAAAAAACAGTAAAGTATTATTTTTAAAAAAATATTTGCATTTGATTTATTAATTTAAAAATTATAAAATAAGATTTGGGGTGGAAAATAGATACTAGATATATAAAATAATTTTTAATTTTGAAAAGATTTGAAAATTTGTTAAAAAAATGATTGTTAGAGAATCTATTTGTTAAAAAAATGATTGTTAGAGAATCTAAAAGCTACAAATAACAGCTTTTGAAAGCTGTGCAAAATGAACCTGTCATGCAAAATTGATTTTAACAAATTATAAAATAATTTGTTTTACCAAACACAAAAAACGGTTAAGATTTATTTTTAATCACTTCTCATTCTTTCAAACGCAATGCCAAACAAGCCTAAATGGGCTGGAATAAAATGAATCTAATCCACGGGGATGTTTTCACCGTGATGTAATGCCCCACATTACCATTTAAGGTATTTTCGTAATTTTCTATTGTTATTTGTTTGTTATGATTGTTATAAGTAGAGAAGTTCCTTTCATATATTAATAATTTTCCAAATTTTTATTTAGTTATTTATACATTAGGAGAGTCAAATGATTATGCATAAAAGGTTAATTAACTAAGTAATAATGTAACTTTAAATTGGAAGTATAATGTGGTTACTTATAAGTATAGTGAATTGTAACTTTTACCATAATTTGTATTATTTTACTACAAGGTATTAAAGGAAGCAAAAATATAATTTTGACATTTACATTGCATATTTTATCTTAGTCAAAGTAAGCAGACAAAAGATGAGGAAAAGAGTCATCTTACTCATTAAGTTTTTTAATCTTAGTTAGGTTTTCTTAAAACATCTTTTAGGCTTTCACTCATGTGTCATTATGAGTTTATGTGAGTGAGATGAAGAGCCAAAAGACATATTTTAAGACCCTTTAGATCGTTCATACAATGAGGATGGGGAATAATTGGTTGTTTCAAATAATTCCAATGAACTATATTCTTAAATTTCTCATGTGTCATTTCATTGTTATTCCAAAATAGTCTAAAGAAATCTAAAAGTTTTCTCTCTAGCACCTATTCTAATGTTGTAAATCACATATTTGAGAAATGATCACTTGTTTTACAAGTTGTTTCAAGTGTTGTTCTTGGATTTTACAAGTTGTTTTCCATCTAGTTTCGTAGTGAATCTTTTCTTGATATTTTTCATAGATCCTAAACATGTTCATACGCATTTTTCTAAGGTATTCCAGCATCATTTCAATCTATTTAGTTGCTGAAAATTTGCCTCCATTCATCGTCGATAGAGAGGAAAAATACACCCATGGTAAGCATTTTTTTCCATATTGTTTGAAATCGTTTAGGGTTCTCATGAGAAATTTTAGGTGTTGTTTTAGATCAAAAAGTGTTGATTTTGAGGGTGAAAACCATAATTAAAAAGCTTTAAAAACAATCTTTAAAATTGCTCTAAAATGGTGTTTATCGGTTTACGCTATTTTTCTAGTTCTAGCTCGAAATTGAATGATATAGAAGTTTAAATGCAATTGTTTTGAATTTTTTTTATCATGTTCAGTAGCATAAAGTAAGCTTAAACATGTTTTTAAGGAGTCAAATTAACTCTCATGATCATTGTAGACATCGTATTTGGTCCGGACATTTGTTTATTATTAATGTTTTTACCTTATTTATTTATTTTTTTATCATTTTTTATTGAGTCTTTTTAAGTTGTAAATTCACTTTTTTATTATGTATTTAATTAATTTCGAAAATTGGAGAAAAATAACAAAAATAATGTTTTAATTGTTTTTTTGCAAAAAAGCTCAACCCTATGCCAATTGAGCTATGCTCGATTTGGCATGTTTTAATTGTTTGGGAATGATTTTTACGTAATTTGACAAATAAAATTAGCATTTTATGAGTATAAAATTCATAAGTCATTTTATGGCTAAAATTTAATATTCATTTATTTCTATCCAATTAGTATAAAATATTTAATTCATTTTTGGGTTAAAATTTGATATTCATTTATGAGTATAAATTATTTAATTCATTTTTGGATTAAAAAATTGATATTTATTTATGAGTATAAATTATTTAATTCATTTTTGGGTTAAAACTTGATATTTATGAGTATAAATTATTTAATTCATTTTTGGATTAAAAATTTGATATTCATTTATGAGTATAACATATTTGTTCATTTTTTGTCAAAATCCGTTTCAATTAAGAATAAAATTTCGAGTCATTAATTGTTTGATTTTAACCTTGTTTGACGTTCTCATCGTCTATAAATATCGGGTAAAGAATCATTTGAAAAAAAAGAAGAGAAATATCATAGCAAAAGGCTCGTAGAGGGGAGATCGATAAAATTAGAGTTTAGAGAATTTAAAATATGATTTTTGGAGTCAAAATCTTGATTTGACTAAAAAAATCAATTTTTTTTCCTCAATGTCCCACACTCTTTCTCTTCCTCCATCTTCTTCCCCAACTTTATCTTCTCCACCTTCATCCAAACACCATCTTCGAACTTAGGAGGCAACCATTGAGCGGCGAGCAGACGGTGACGACTTCTCCAGATCGGTGTTGAAGAAGAACCAGATTGGCGGCGGACGAAGCTCACAAACAGGAACCTTGAATCTAGAATTCATCTTTTTCACGTGGGGTAAGAGAGAATAAATCTCCATTTTAAAGTTTTAAGTTTATTAACAATTTTGCATAAACTCTTAACACCCAAAAAAAATTGCACTCTTAACTTTTTAGTTAAGTTTCATGTTTTTTTTTTTATTTCTTTATTTTTGAGTTATGTTTTGATTTAAAAAAATGAAAAGTCTAAAAAAAAAACAATTCTTGATTTGTTTACCTTAATTTAAGATTTCTAAAATAATGTTGATTTATTTTGTTTTAAATTGGGGCATTTTAAAATTAGATCTTTGATTTGATTTTCAATTTATTCTAAAATTAGAATTTTCAAAAGTATTTCAAAACGAATTTCAATTAATATTATCATGGACAAATCTTATGACGGAGTTGAGATTTTCTCAAATTCTTGAGGTGGTAATTTTCTTTATTTAAGAAAAATTTAAAAACATGATAATTAATTAATGGTTAATTCCACTCATTATATCAAATTTTTACTTTATCCTTAAAGTTAAGATATGATTAAGTGAGACATACTTTTTTGAATTTAATACTATTTCTTTTTTCTCAAATTAAGGACTTTCACAATAAATTTAATTGGATAATAAGGATAGTTTGGCTACCGTTTTAACGGGTGTTGTAGGGTGCTAGTACCTTCCCTACACTCAACCGACCCCCGAACTTGATTTCTGTTTTCTAGACTTGTTTTTGTTTTAAGGTGACCAATCACACCCAAAATGGTTGGGGGCGACTCCATCTCTTTTATTTTTTAAAACAAAACCCTTAAAAGAGGATGTCGGCCGCTCCGCGTCGCGATGACGTTGCGACAACATGGCGACTCCACTGGAGACTTTTTTAGAGGGGCAGGCCATTACATTTTCTCTTTTATTATCCAATTTTATTTTCTTTATTGGTCTTTTGTTTGGTTTGTTTTATTTTATTTATGTACTATTTATTTTTTGTAACTTATTTATGGCAATTCATTTTTTTTATTTTCATGCATTCCACACACAATCACAAGTCTCATACCCAGGCTCCACCTTTTAGGATTAGAATTGAGAATCGAGTAATGTCGACCTTCAAGGGGATATAATTGCCCCTGTACAGGCGCACGAAAGATTCTCGCTCAAGTTAATTCATTTGTTAATTCTTAGCATTCAAATTAATTTGGGGCGTTTATCCTTTAGGATTAGAATTTTACCGTCACATCATTTGTAGTTTTGTTCATTTTAATTATTTGTTGGTTGGATTCTGAGATCATTTTGTTTCATTACATTTATGGTTTCAATTTTTGTTAGTTGGAGTTAATCTTTATTTTTTTATTTTCTTTTTCTTTTTCTAAAAAGAAATCCAAAAAAAAAATCAAAATACTAAAATCTCAAAAGGAAAATAAAAGTTTTTACGTTTGTTCTTTTTGATAAAAATATTTTCTTTCTAAAAAGTATATGTAGGATTATTTCCTAATCTAAAAATAACATAATAAAAAGTTTTAAGTTGTCCTTAAGAGTCATGCATTAGATCAAATATTTTTAAGATTTAGTAGTGTAGACCTTCAATGGGATCGTCAATTTCCCGTGCAGGCGCATGAAAAGTTTTATTTCATTTTCACTCATAATTGGAGTTAGTAGTGTCGACCTTCGAGGAGATTTAAATGCCCCGTATTGGCGCATGACAGACCTTATGTATTTGTTTTTTTCTTGTTTCATTATTATTATTATCTTTTTAAAAAATATTTTCTTGTCACAAAAAAAAGCAAAAAAATAATTAAAATAAATAAAAGTAAAAAATTGAGTAGTGTCGACCATGGAGGGGATGTAAATGCCCCGTATAAGCGCATGAAGTGTTTTTACTTAAGTTATTTCATTTTTTATTTTATAACATTGAAATTAAGTGTTGAGTCTTGTCTTCTAAAATTTCAGTTTATATCTTCCATTTTTTTTAATTAAAAAAAAAAAAAATGCATAGCACATCATTCATACACATCTCATCTATGAGTAGGACATTTTTAGACATCTTCATGCACTTCCATAAGATCATATTGGTTCATTCATTATATGAAACTCAAAGAGTTCATTTGAGTTTTTTTGACATATCCTAGAATAATGTAAGCATCATGCATTTTTCACGTTCATAAATTGGTGACTCATTGGGGTCTCCGACAAGCACAAAATTTCTCTCTCGTGATTTTTTTTTTCTCTTTCTAAATACATTTAGGGTCTAGGCATATTTACATGCATATAAAAAAAAAATTTCATTGCATTGTCCCATTTTGCATGTCAAGGCATTAACATTTTTTTAAAAAAATATTGTTAATCGCATAATATCATCTCACATATGCATACAAAAGAGGACAAAAATAAAAAAAAAATATCCATGCATCATATCATCTCACGCATGCATACATTAAAAATAAAAATAAAAAAAATAATTTGTTATCACATCATAAAAAAAAACAAAAACAAAAACAATTCATGCATCATATCATCTTACACATGCATACATAAAAATAAAAATTAAAAAAATATTCATGCATCATTTTCTCATTTCACATATAAAAACAAATTACGGTTTTTTTTCCTTCATTTCGCTAAACTTTACCTTTTTTATTAATAAAAACAGAATAAAAAAATAGCTCAACCACCACCAACTCGTCGCATTCACGGCACTAGGCAAGTAACAAGAATTATGGAGGAACAACAGGTGGAAATAGAAAAGACGAGAAAAGAAATGGACGAGTTGCGGGAGAAGGTAGAATCAATCCTCAGTTTGTTAGAAAAGGGGAAAACGGTGGTTGATCTCGCACAACCCAACAATACCGCTAATGACTCCTTCGAAGTTAATCCCTCTATGCACACCCAAACTGAAGGGTTCATCCCGCCGCCATACACATCGTGTGACCCGATGTACCATTCGTCAGCAGGACAATACCCTTTCCAGTTCTTCAAAGGTGAAGGAGTCTCCATGAATGATCAGGTTGGGTTTGTACACTCTAAGGAAGGACCATCCAGGGTAACTATCACAGTTCCTAATCTGGAAAACCCTGAGGTTAAGAAGGATTCAACAAAAGGGGAATGCAAAACCCCTAACAATGGAACACTCGAAATCCTTGAGGAAAGGTTAAGAGCAATTGAAGGGACATATGTTTTTGGGAATATTGACGCCTCCAAGTTATGCCTTGTTCCTGATGTTGTAATTCCACCAAAGTTCAAGGTGCCGGAATTCGAAAAGTATGAGAGGACATCATGCCCGAGGAGCCATCTCATCATGTATTGCAGAAAAATGGCTGCACATGTTCAGAATGAAAAATTGTTAATTCACTGTTTCCAAGATTGTTTGACCGGTTCAGCGTCTCGTTGGTACATGCAGTTAGACAATACTCATATCTACTCGTGGAGGAATTTAGCCGATTCTTTCCTAAAACAGTACAAGCATAACATAGACATGACCCCTGATCGGATGGATTTGCAAAGAATGGAAAAGAAGAGCACAAAAAGTTTCAAGGAGTATGCGCAAAGGTGGAGAGATATCGCTGCACAAGTACAACCTCTTCTAACGGATAAAGAGTTATCAGCCATGTTCATGAACACTCTCAAGTCTCCCTTCTACGATAAGATGATTGGGAGCGCTTCAACCAATTTTTCCGACATAATGACGATCGGAGAGAGGATTGAATATGGGATCAAGCATGGTAAGATAACTGACGCATCTGATTCGTCAGTCGCAAAGAAGGGAAGTTTTCCAAAGAATGGAGAAGTTCAAATGGTGAGCAATGCAAGTCAGCCCAATTGGAGCCAGCAGCCGTACTCCAACTCCAGGATGCCGCAATATCAGCCGAATTATTACGCGACTCATCAACCGTATGTTAACAACACGACAACACAATACCCTTAAGTTTTTCCTCAAAACCCACGACCTCAAGGTAATCAAGGCTACCCGCCTAGGAATCAACAAACGCATGTCTATGCTCAGGGGCAACAAAGTAATAGAGGAGCTCGTAAACAAGCTCAATTTGATCCAATCCCAATGACCTACATTGAGCTTTTACATCAATTATTCCAAAGTAACCAACTGACACCTGCACCTATGAACCCTATGCAACCACCTTACCCGAAATGGTATGATGTGAATGCACGCTGTGATTATCATGCAGGAGCATTTGGACATTCAATGGAAAATTGTATCGCACTCAACTATAGGGTACAAGATCTGATCAAGGCAGGTTGGTTGAACTTTAAAAAGGGAAATGAACCTGATGTCAACAACAATCCTCTTCCAAATCATCAATAGAGGTTCATGAGCCGGGTTGAAAAATGACAAAGAAGTGGAGCCTCAAAAGGACCTTGAGTTCAACAATCAGGCTATCTTAGAGCTACTTTAATCTTTTATACTATCAATGGTTGTGTCAACATTTCGTATTTCAGTAAAGGGTTGTTATTTCGTTCAATCTTTTGTTCTGATATGGTAGACTTTATTATCCTTATGATTCATACGCGATATTGTTAAATCAATATTCGGAGTTCAAAGATTAATACGAATCCAACATGGAATAAGGTCGTCATAAACCAATGAAGGAAAAATATAGATGGTCAAGAATTTATCGTGTTCTCATCATCAAATTGGGAAAACTATCATTGGTACGTTACAATTTTCTCGTAATAAAAAAGGCACAAGAACTAGCCTATGGTCAGAAATCATAAACCGACAGGATATATCATGGAAATCAAGTACGAACGTGGTGTTTGAGTTAGTTTTTCCAAATAAAAAAAATCATTAGTTGTTCATCAATTGCATCATATCATCTGACACATGCATAAAAAAAATAAAAAAAAATTGTTATCATGCACATGCATACATCACAAAAACAGAAAATCAAACATGATAAAAATGTTCACGCATCGTTATTTCACATCTAAAAAATTTGATATTCATTTATGAGTATAAATTATTTAATTCATTTTTGGATTAAAAAATTGATATTTATTTATGAGTATAAATTATTTAATTCATTTTTGGGTTAAAATTTGATATTCATTTATGAGTATAAATTATTTAATTCATTTTTGTATTAAAAATTTGATATTCATTTATTAGTATAACATATTTGTTCATTTTTGGTCAAAATCCGTTTCAATTAAGAATAAAATTTCGAGTCATTAATTGTTTGATTTTAACCTTGTTTGACGTTCTCATCGTCTATAAATATCGGGTAAAGAATCATTCGAAAAAAAAAAGAGAAATATCATAGCAAAAGGCTCGTAGAGGGGAGATCGATAAAATTAGAGTTGAGAATTTAAAATATGATTTTTGAAGTCAAAATCTTGATTTGACTAAAAAAATCAATTTTCTTTCCTCAATGTCTCACACTCTTTCTCTTCCTCCATCTTCTTCCCCAACTTCATCTTCTTCACCTTCATCTAAACACCATCTTCGAACTTAGGAGGCAACCATTGAGCGGCGAGCAGACGGTGGCGACTTCTCCAGATCGGTGTTGAAGAAGAACCAGATTGGCGGCGAACAAAGCTCACAAACGACAGCTTTGAATCTAGAATTCATCTTTTTCACGTGGGGGTAAGAGAGAATAAATCTCCATTTTAAAGTTTTAAGTTTATTTACAATTTTGCATAAACTCTTAACACCCAAAAAAAATTGCACTCTTAACTTTTTAGTTAAGTTTCATGTTTTTTTATATTTCTTTATTTTTTGTGTTATGTTTTGATTTAAAAAAAATGAAAAGTCTAAAAAACAATTCTTGATTTGTTTACCTTAATTTAAAATGGGAAATTGTAGTAAATGACAATTTAAGACCTATTGTTTGCAAATATAGCATGTTTTTAAAAATTTTGCGGATATAGCAATTTCTATCGCTGATATCTTATGACTGATAGAAGTCTATCGCTGATCACCTCAGCTTTTTATAGATTTTTGTCAGTGATAATAGTCTATCAGAGATAATAGTCTATCACTGATAGAAGTCTATCAGTGATATAATAAAGTCTATCAGTGATAGAAACGGGTTTTTTTGCCATATTTGCAAAACATTTTAAAGTTTGCTAAATTTGCAATTAGTTTGGGCCTGATTGCTATTTGTGCAACCAGCCCATTTAAAATTTCTAAAATAATATTGATTTATTTTGTTTTAAATTGGGGCATTTTAAAATTAGATCTTTGATTTGATTTTCAATTTATTCTAAAATTAGAATTTTTAAAAGTATTTCAAAACGAATTTCAATTAATATTATCATGTAAAAATCCTATGAGGGAGTTGAGATTTTCTCAAATTCTTGAGGTTGTAATTTTCTTTATTTAAGGAAAATTTAAAAACATGATAATTAATTAATGGTTAATTTCACTCATTATATCAAATTCTTACTTTATCCTTAAAGTTAAGATATGATTAAGTGAGACATATTTTTTTGAATTTAATACTATTTCTTTTTTCTCAAATTAAGGACTTTCGCAAAAAAAATTAATTGGATAATAAGGATAGTTTGGCTACCGTTTTAACGGGTGTTGTAGGGTGCTAGTACCTTCCCTACACTCAACCGACCCCCAAACTTGATTTCTGTTTTCTAGACCAGTTTTTGTTTTAAGGTGACCAATCACACCCAAAATGGTTGGTGGCGACTCCATCTCTTTTATTTTTAAAACAAAACCCTTAAAAGAGGACGTCGGTCGCTCCGTGTCACGATGACGTTGCGACAATTATATTTTTCATAGGGCTTAAAATTAACAAAAACTACTACAATTTGTGTTTTCAATTTTTTTTGTAAATTCTATGAAGTAGTAAATTATTTTAATGTAATTTTTATCTATAAAGCAGAGTCTAATATGTTCAATAAAAAGTATCTTATGAATTTTAAATATTAATTTTATGATTAATATTAACTATGTGAATTAATATGCAAATTAGGCTAGCTAGTAAAGTTAGTGTGTTTTAGGTAGTGGATGAAGTTTCTTTAGGAAATCTAAATTTAAGTTAAAACTAATTTAATTTGTGTTATATGTTATTTAGGAAGCTTTAAAGGATTTAGATTTGAAGATTGAGGTAAGTGAATTTCTATCATAAGTGACCAAATTGAATGTTGTATTGTATAGTTGTGATGTTTAATTAATTGTTTGTTTTATTGATTGTAAGTGAGTTCTATTATATTATTTGAATATATGCTTGATTGATTTGTTGTTTTATGATATTTGATGTTTTGCAAAGTATGTTATACCATGTTATTTTTTGTATGTTTATATGTTTCACATGATCTATATCTTACTATGATTGGTTAGTGAAACATACTTAGGTTGAGTATGACATATATGTGTTACATCACATTCATGAAGTCAAGTTAGTAGAGTCATGGAATTAGGTAAGAATATGTTATGCATGAAATACTCAAATTAAGCAGTTAAGTTATGCAGTTAGATGTATGATATGACAAATATGGTTTCTGCTAACGGGTTAGGATCTAGGAAACAAAATTACTTCATGTTAATGGTATTTTTAAGGGGCAATTACCTTGTAAATATTACATGCAGAATTGACAGTCATAGTATGAAGTATTTCTGCTTAGCATGACGTACATATGTAAGGATATGTAAGCAAGTACAATTAGGTTAAGGTTGATTGTTTCATGGTCTACATGTTAGGATGTGATATGCAAGCATGTAAGCATGATGTATGTGTTTGAGCATGAAGGTTCCTTATGATAAGAACCACTTACAATGTATTTTTATACTACCTCACCTGGTTTTATATTTTTCAGATAGCCCTGTAGATGATATTGGCATTGAAGAGGAAGAGTCATGAGATGTGCCCGAATTTTTAAGTCTAATTAATTATAATCACATCTTTAGTTTATATTTATTTCATTTATAGACAGTGTTTTATACGCGGCTACAGTTAAACTTTAAGTTTTATTTAAGTGATATCACTTATGATTATGGAAGGAAGGAGTTTTATTTAAAAAAAAAATAATGCGTTATGAGTAATTATCTCAATTTAAGTTAATTGAATATATATATATATATAAAAAAAAATTGGGGTCATTACACTTAATCCAACATAGTGTGGAGTTTTATTTAAGTGATATCACTTATGATTATGGAAGGAAGGAGTTTTATTTAAAAAAAAAATAATGCGTTATGAGTAATTATCTCAATTTAAGTTAATTGAATATATATATATATATATAAAAAAATTGGGGTCATTACACTTTTTTTTTTTTTTTTTTTTGAAACAAGAAGAGCTGAAGCTCAACTAGGGACTAAGCCCCTAAGGCTCCCAGACTCACAAAACAATGAAAAACTCAAGGGAACAGGAACCTCCCACTGAGCCGTAATAAAAGCCACAGAGGCGTTATAGGCAATCTGATGTGCCAATACATTGTCCAATCTGTGTACATGAACAAAGGAAATTACTCCAGCTGTCTCTTTCAGGTCCAAAGCTTCTTTGATGAAAAAAGCAACTGGGGTAAGGTCCATTCCAAGTCCATTTAGAAGATTACACACCTCTAAACAGTCGGACTCTACTTCCACAGGGTACTTGTTAGAAGAAGAGTAAGAAGATATCGCTTTTAGGCCTTCAACAATTGCCATGGCCTCTAAGATTTTTATATCAAACTGACCACTGAGGGCATGACAACCTGCTATCTTAACAGAACCTTGGTGGTCCCGAACGACCCACCCAAGGCCTGCCCGTCTGGAATCTGCTCGAAAAGAAGCATCCACATTCAGCTTCCACCGATTGAGGGGAGGAGGCTTCCAACCTTTATAGGCCTCCTGAGCATGCGCTTCTTCATTTTTAGGAGATTTCCTCTTTCCGCCGCTGGCTTCTAGATCACGCCGCCTAGTCTCTTTGAATTGGAGAATGCAATTTTCGATGTGGGTGATCCCTATTTGCTTTGTCACTCTTGAACTGATGAAAACTAATTGATTTCTTTGCTCCCAGATCTTCCAAACCAGCATCATTGCGCACTCCACATCCTCCTGAGATCCGTTATCCAACAACCAATCCCAATGCTCCTGGATGGTCCAATGATTCCTGTTATCACACAAACAAATCAAGTTAGGAGATGAGCAAATAGCCCACAATTCCTTTAGGGCCTCACAATGCCAAAATATGTGTGTTGAAGATTCCTCGTTTTCCCTGCAAAAAAGACATAAATTATCAGTATGGATTCCTTTCTTTAAAAGGTTTGCCTTACAGGGAATAATATTATTGTAAACTTTCCAGCAACAGATTTTGACTTTTGGGGGAACCATAGTAGCCCAAAAAGTCTTCCATCTCCTGCCTTGAGCCACAACATTTGAGGATGAAGCCTCATTACTATTCCCATAAGATAAACCCAGATGGTAAGCAGATTTAACCGAAAAAACTCCCTGTTTCGTCGGACTCCATATGACTGAGTCTTCTCCACCCCCGGGATGAAGAGGAACTTCAAGGATCGCCTCTGCATCGATAGGTAGAAAGGTTGCTCGAATCTGCTTCGCATTCCACTTCCCATCCAGTGTCATCAGATGCTTCACTCGAAGGTTATGGACAGAGGTAGGAGGGCATAACAATCTTCCTTTCTCCCTGGACGGGATCCAAGGGTCATTTTCAATTGCAACCTTGGAACCATTGCCCACCCGCCATAGATAGCCTTTGTCAAACAACTCCTTTCCCCACATTATGCTGCGCCATGCATAGGAGGGAGAAGAGCCTAGTTGGGCTCTTAGAAATATGCCATGGTGATAATATTTACCTTTCATAACTCTAGCCAAAAGGCTATCTGGATTTTTGATCAATCTCCAGCTCAACTTAGCCAATAGTGCTTGGTTGAACAAACTAAGATCCCTGAAACCCATCCCTCCTTGAGCCTTGCTGACACACAATCGCTTCCAGGAACGCCAATGAATTTTCCTCCTTTCAGTGGTTGATCCCCACCAGAACCGAGCAAACATTTTAGTAATATCATCACATACCTGGGCAGGGATTCTAAAACAACTCATCGTATATGTAGGGATAGCTTGAGCTACAGCCTTGATTAACACTTCTTTACCTCCTGCTGAGAACAACTTTTGTTTTCAGCCCTGTAAGGTCTTCCAGACTCTGTCTTTCAATGAGTTGAAAGCCTGACACCTGTTTCTCGCGACTTGGGAAGGGAGCCCTAGATACCGGCCAAGTGTGGTCGTATGGGTGACTCCAAGCTCACTTTGAATGAAATCAATCGTCTCCTGATTGGTATTCTTACTTGTCATAAAAACCGATTTGTCAAAGTTAACTGTCTGACCTGATGCTCTTTCGTAGGTGTGTAGGATGCCTTTGATCGTTTGGCAATCCCTCCTCGAGGCTTTGAAGAAAATCAAGCTGTCATCTGCAAAAAATAAGTGAGAAATAGAAGGACAATGACGATTAATTTGCAGACCTGAGAATTCACTGTGATGCTCCTTCTGATTCAACAGAGCCGAGAACCCCTCCACACACAGGAGGAACAGGTAGGGGGACAGAGGATCCCCTTGTCTTAGCCCACGTTCCGGCCGAAAGGTTGCAGAGGGGACCCCATTCAGCAAAACCGAGAAGGAAACGGACTCCACACACTTCATTGTAAGAGAGACCCAACTTGGGCTGAAACCCATTTTCACCATTACCCTTCTAAGGAAACCCCACTCAACTCGATCGTAGGCCTTGCTCATGTCTAATTTGAGAGCTATAGAACCCTTTTTCCCGCTACGCTTGTTATTCAACGCATGAATGCACTCAAAACCGATCAGAGCATTGTCGGAAATTAACCTCCCTGGGACAAAAGCTGACTGCGTTGGCGAGACAATAGAGTCTAAAACAGATTTCAGCCTGTTCGCGATGACTTTGGAGATGACCTTATAAATCACATTGCACAGGCTGATAGGTCTGAAGTCTCCCATGCTCTTCGGATCCTTAATTTTCGGGATCAGAACTAGATAAGTTTTGTTCAGATCCCCCAAATCCTCCTGGTCGTTCAGGATCCTCAGACACAGACCTGAAATCTCGTCTCCCACAATGTCCCAATACCTCTGGTAAAACAAAGCATGGAAACCATCTGGGCCTGGGGCCTTAGTTGCCGGCATTTGCTTCAAAGCTGTCTCAACCTCCGTTCTGGTAAATGGTCTAGCCAAAGAGGCATTCTGAGCCTCTGATATAGTGGTAGGAATTGCCTCAATGGTAGCTAGGGTGCTACCCTCATCTGGATTTTCTGAACTGAAAAGCTTATGGAAATAAAAAATCGCCAAACCTGCGATTGCTGGCTCTTCATCAATCCAACCGCCATTCTCATCTACTAACCCTTCTATCCTGTTAGTACGACGTCGGTGGCTAGCCCTAAGGTGGAACCATTTAGTGTTCCTATCCCCCCATTCTAACCAATCTTCTCTCGCTCTCTGTTTCCAGTACCATTCCTCCTCTTTTAACAAAATTTCTAGATCTTGCTCTGCCTCCCTGGCCTCTCGACGCCAATTCGGGCCCTGGTCACGGGAAATAGCCTCTATCTGCTAATCTTTTCTGCCAATCGCCCCTATAATCGACCCTTTTAACCGCTCTATATTCCACTTCCTAAGTTCCTTGAGACACTTAGCTTGGGTATCCTGACAGTTGAAACCATCCCTTAGCCCCCCTGAATTCCAAGACCTCTGAATCACGCCCCGACAGCCCTCCATCTTAACCCACCCTGGCTCAAATCGGACATTCTGCCTAGTAAACTTTTTCCTCCCTCTCATTCCTTTAGCCTCCCAGGAAGCCAAAATAGGTCGATGATCTGATACTGAGGAGCTTAGATGATGTACTGTTATCACTGAAGCTTTCGACAGAAACTCCGTGCTAGCAAAGAAACGATCCAGTCGTTCCCTAGTCGAGTCTTCAGCCAACAAATTTTTGTACCAAGTAAACTCATCGCCCTTGAACCCCAGATCATGAAGTTCACAAAAGTCAATAGCATCCCGAAAATTTTGCATTAAAACTGGACGTCTCGGAGCCCCTCCTTGTTTCTCCCTATCGGACACGATTTCATTGAAATCCCCTCCTATGATCCATGGGATATTAGTAACCTGAAACAATCTTTCCAGCAACTTCCAGGATTCTTCCCGTCTACCTTCTTCTGGGTTACCATAAAATCCTGTAAACCGCCATCGATCCTGGCCTTCGACTATATAAACATCAATGTGTCCTGTAGAGAAGGACATAAGATGCACATCCAATTTTGAGGACCAAAGCAACATGAGACCCCCGCTGTTTCCGTTACTAGGGACACTGATACAATTTTCCATTCCCACCTCTCTCTTCGCTTGTTCGTCCTTGTTATTCCTGCATTTAGTTTCCATAATGAAAACTAAATCGGGGTGATGTTTGGACACTACCCTGCGTAGTGCCCTTAATGTTCGAGGGTTCCCCAAACCCCGAACATTCCAGCTTAGTGTTTTCATTGTGCTCGGCGGGGCTGTCGTACAGCCTCCACCGTTGTTGCAGTAATTTTTTCCATCTGTAAAGCACTCGATCTCTTCGCTGGCCTCTCTGGAGCTGATTTAGACCCATGATACGCTTCTGAAACCTGTCTTTTTTGGACCTTACTCTTTGCTTCTGAAGCATCTGATATATCAACTTCCATGCAGTGAAAACCTTCTCTCTCTACCCTTTTCCATTTTTTCCCAATTGCCCCCTGTCCCTCTTCACCTGAATATGTAGAATCCTTTCCCAACTTATCAGCCTCAACACCCTCTAATTTTAAACGAGAATATTTCAATTCTGGAGTTACCTCCTCTTGAAGCCTCGGCAAAACCACATTGACTGAAGCCCCCAACATCACTTTACCCAAACCCAATGGAAAAGAAGACTTGCTGTGTTGATCATTATGAGCCGGCCCACTTCCTTTAGTCAGCCCCTTGCCCTCTGCCTGCAGCCGAGCCTCACGAAGCCCAACCTTCACTTGGTTTTCCAGCCCATCCAGATTTAATGTCTTTCCTCGTATCATTTCGGTCAGCCCACTAGTCCCTGCCTTCAACTCATCCTTACCCAGTCCTTCCACAGTTCCAATTTCAAGCCCAACTGAATTTACCAAGTTCTTAAGGCCCATTTCTTCAATACAAGGCCCACTTAGATATTCCCCTTTCTTGGCTGAATTTAGGGCTGCAGTATTCTTCTCCCTCAAAGCTCCACTCGATATACTCCTTTCTCCCTCTCCAACTGCCGAATAAATGGCTTCAGCCGTTGAAGACGAAATCTTCTCCTTTAATGAAGGGGAAATCAAGTTTGAGGGATATTTTGGCGTGATAGCAGGAGATTCCTTAGTAAGCGGCGCTCCATTGATTACCATGTCCCCCTCCGAAACGTCCGTTACAGCCTGTCGAAGCTCCGTTCCGATTGGGCGCGCCGGTACCGGCTCCGGCCTGTTCTTTTGGCCGTCATCGTCCTCCTCAGGTACCTCCCTATTTTTTCTTAACAATTGCTCTGTCTCTCTGCCTAATTCACTGTGTACCCTTCCCCCCGATTGCCACCATTCAGTTCTTACATTACCCCGTCCCCTGCCTCTACTCGCCCCCCCTAAGCCTTCATTCCAAAGAGGGACTTGACTTGGAGAGATAAAGTGTCGCAAAAATGGACCAAAACGGGCCTCTGTTTCCCCCTCCTCTGCCACATCAATACAGTCTTTTGCAATATGCCCTAAAATTCCACAACAATAGCAAAATTCTGGCAATTTTTCATAAGAAATCGAAACCCAATTTTCCTTAGCCATGGTTCCCATTTTGAACATTAATCCTCTTTTTAATGGTTTGTTAACATCAACAGAGACCCTAATTCTTAAGGATTTACCCCAAAAACTGCCTGAACTATTTGTCTCCATTTTCTCAAACTTCCCTATCATATTCCCTAACAATACAGCCTTGCTTTCGCAAAAACAAATCGGGGGGATATCGTGAAAATGAATCCAGAAGGAGGCGTACCTGAATTCCAATTCGTTGAAGCTAATGTTGCTTCGCGGTTCCTCCAGCAAAACCAGAGCTTTGTTAAAAAACCAAGGGCTGTTATCTACCACCTTTTCTTTGTCTTTCAGGAAACGAAAATTGCACAGAAACAAGTTTTTCCCAACACATTCAATTTGGATTGGCATGTTGTACCAAATTCTGGGCATCATTTGCTTAAAGATGTCTGGGTGCACATTCCTTGATGTCAGCAGTTTGCAAACCATTGAATTCTCGAACCCCATCTCAGCGGTTTCAAACTCTTCATCCGGCAAAGCAAAAACCAAGTTCCTCTCCTCCTCTGACAACCTTAGATTCGCCACTCTTATGGATATTGAATCTTCCATCTGACTTTCACTTATTTGAACAGTGCCCTTGCTTTGTCAACGACCCTTGATCTACTCTTCACCGGCAGAACTAGCCGCCCCCTTTCAACCCTAGGTTGCCTATGCTCTACGAGTCTCAGAGAGAAAAGAGAGCCGATTTTTAGATGGGGGTCATTACACTTAATCCAACATAGTGTGGAAAATAAAATGCAGATCCTCATAAAAAAGAATTGAGGTGCAATAGTCCATAAAAAACCGAGCTAAAGAGAGTGATTGAAAATAAAAATATATATAACATTCTATTACTAATAGTATCAATAAACTATCACTGATAGCTTTCTATGAACGATATTATTCTATCACTGATAGTACTCTTCCTATTTTACCAAGTAATGCAATATTTATTCTAAAGTTTACGAAAAGAAATATTATTTATAACATTCTATCACCGATGGTATTAATAAACTATCACTGATAGCATTATTCTATCAGCAATAATATTCTATCATTGATAGCACTCTTTCGATTTTAATGGAGCTAAAGAAAGTGATTGAAAGTAAAATTATATACACAACATTCTATTACTGACAACATCAATAAGCTATCACTGATAGCATTCTATCAACGATAGTATTTTATCAGTGGTAGTACTCTTTCGATTTTACTAAGTAATGCAATCTTTATTCTGAAGTTTACGAAAATAAAAATTATTTATAGCATTCTATCACTGATAGTATCAATAAACTATCACTAAATAACATTCTATCAACGCATTCTATCACGGATAGTACTCTTCCGATTTTACCAAATAATGCAATCTTTATTTTGAAGTTTAAGAAAATTTATTTATATCATTCTATCACTGTATCAATAAACTATCACCGATATCATTCTATAGCGATAGTTTCAATAAACTATCACCGATAGCATTTTATTAGCAATAGTTTCAATAAACTATCGTTGATAGCATTCTATCAACGATAATATCAATATATTATCATTGATAGCATTCTATCAGCAATAGTATTCTATCACTGATAGTACTTTCCCGATTTTAATAGACTGGTTTGGACTTTTTGGTCTTTTACATGGACCAGGCTGTTTTTTTTGCTATATTTGCAAAAGATTTTACATTTTGCTATAATTGCAAATATTTTGGACGCTATCTAAGCAATCAACTATTTCTAAATTTGCTACCAAACACAACATATCTGAAAATATGAAATACAACTTTGTTTGAATCTCTTGTTTCTAAATTTCTGTTTTCAGATCACCAACCAAACATGCCCTTATTTACTTTTGGGATCCAGAAACTCAAGGTCTCATTAGTTTTATTTAGGATTGCTGACTTTTAGGAACGTTTTGAAATTTTGGTAACTCCTATTGATTTCCCTCATTCTTTAGAGAATCCTTTTTCATGTATGTAGTAGCGTCCCCATCCCCGAATAGTCTATGTCAAGTTAAAAAGTCGGGTCGATACATTATTACTTTCTGAGGTTGAGTGTGCACTTACGCTCAATCTTGGGTGACAAAGTTGTGTGACCATCAACGTGTATGCAAAATCCAACTTATGCATTCATCACTCATCACGTTGATGGTCACACAACTTTGTCAGGGAAGTGGGTTCCACAATGATTTGCATTCCTTCATTACATTGTAAGTAAACCTGACCTTAGTTTATAACACATTTAGTCTGTAATTAGTTTATCAATCTACATATATAATAAATAATCCGAACTAAATTGTTATAAATTTTAAAGCATAACTAAACTTTGCATTAAAAAAAAATATTTGTTAGGAATTAAAGTTTAGGAATAGGGCCTTTTTAAAAAAAAAACAGAAAAAAAAATTAGGAGTGTTTTAATCTAAATTGTTATAAATTTTAAAGCATAACTCAACTTTGCAATAAAAAAAAAATTATTTGTTAGGAGTTAAAGTTTAGGAATAGGGCCTTTTTAAAAAAAAAAAAGGAAAACAAAATTAGGAATATGGCTAAAAGTGTTTTAATCTAATAAAGATAACTTTTAAGGTCCATGGAGCTGGACTTCGAAGAGGAGATTGGAGCTGGTAGGACTTCAAGTCTGAAAGAGGACAATCAGGGTCGAACCCAAAAAGTGTACTTTGGGGGTATTTTTTTTTGGGAAACCAGAGGAATGTCTACTATAAAAAAAACAGTTAATGAAAAATGTATAAGTACGTGTTTTCTTTGGAAGGAGTGTCTATAGATTTTTTTTTTAGGACAAATCTATTTAAGTGGTTTCTCTATTATACCCCTTTAGGATTCACTTTTTAACAAAATATTAGGTTTGAAATTAGTTTAATTTATTTTTAAATTAAATTAATTTTAATAGTTTATTTGGTGAGCTGGATCATTTCACGTAAAAATAAATCGTTTTTCTTTTTTCGTTAACTTAGGTCAGCCATTTTGTATCTCCATATGTTGTTGTGAGTAGATCCGACACTAACACCGTCTGTCGGGGTATACGCTAGGACACACCCGTGGGTACATACAGCCATTGCGCGCACCAGAAAAAAACAGTAGAGGTATACAGTTGGAGCCTGCGTGTGTAATTACTAGTTCCATTGTTTTTGTAAATCTTTCCCTAAAAATAGGGATCAGACAATACACAATCCACCCCTGCAAATGAGGAGATATCGGTCAAAATTTCTTAGTTTTAAACAACAATACCCCTGAAATTATGCATTGTCTAACATTTTGGAGAATCAAATCTTTAACCTTACGTTTTTTTTTTTTTACGTTTCCCTTTTCCATCGCGTTTTTTCCCTCATCCTTTCCGAGTTCTTCTGCATTGTTTCACCACACAACAACAAACCATGTCGTCTCTTTCTATTATGGTGGCATTTGATGGGATTTGGAACGAAATGATCCAATACATAAATTACAAAACTTGCATAGTTGTGGTCCCCCCGAATTCTACACTTGTGAAATTCAACAATTCAATCTCCAAGGCTCTAGAGCTGGATTGCCACCACACAATTTCACGGTTGTCCCTCTTTCGGAACGGCACTGACAAATCTTTGATTACGAAAATGAGAAAAAATAGGCAGTTGTTATATTTAACAACGTTTAAATCCCCTGTAACCGTCTATTTTTTATATTCGGAGACTTCAACTAAATCCCTAAAAAAAAGGGATCACCACCTATTATCCATATTTTTTGAAATCTTGGAGCTATCCTTGTTTAATCACCTGTTTAACAAAAACAATTCCATCTCCCGCTGAAGATAAAACCCTAGATTGTTAACCCGAAACCCCCTATACCTAAACTTTCATTATCATTTTAGTCGTTTGTTGGAAAAACAGTGATGAAGAAAAAATGTAAGAAAGGAAAATGCTTACGAAAATGAGGAAAATGCTTACCACGACTGTAGGTCGAACTTCTCTGTCTAATGCCTGGTGTTTACTTCGAACGATGTCGAAGAAGGTAGTGTGTGTTTTTGGTGTTTTCTGTCGAAGAAGGTAATGTCAAACAAAAGAAGAACTGCGTTTTGTGTTTTCGGTGTGCTCTACCTTTAGGTCGAAGAAGAAGAACGATGTCGAAGAAGGTATGCGTATGTCTTTTCTGCCTCTAGGTCGAATCGAAGCAACTTTTGAGGATGAATTTAATTCTAGGCGACGTGGTGCAGGTTTCTCTCTACCCCATAAACTACATGATATCAAAATATTGGGAATCGTTACCTTATTTAAAAATAGAGTATTCTCTCTTTTAAGTTGTTGGCCTCTTTTATTACTATGTATGCAGTAATGCACACCCCCAGTGATGATTCATTCGTTGGCTGTATAACTTCTTCGGGGTATACATATTTTTGGTTCCTCTTACAGAAATCGTTTATGCCCATTTCTTACTATGTGTGCAGGCATGCACACACCGCCACTATTGATATTCTTTTTACTCCGTTTGCAAACATACACACAGACACCCTACTTTGTTTTTGCTCAGTGTGCAGTCATGCAAAGACCTACGTTGTTTTGTTGGCTATCACACTTCCTATGGTTAAACATATCCGGTCCCCCCAGTGTCGTGTATGTCTCATTCTTACTACGTATGTCGTCATGCACACACAACAACTGTTCGTATTATTTTTACTCTGTTTGCAGGCATTCACACACCGACCGCCACTTATGGATTCGTTCTGTCTAGACCCATTTATTAATTATTTGAGGCAGGAGGTATATCTATGTAATACTCATGAGATAAGTGTCATTTCAGTTCTAAGATTTTTAATGTCCCCTCTCTGTTAAATCCACGTCTAGAACTATTTTCTCTCTCCTCCTAACATTTTATATTTTTAAATATTAATTTTTTGATTCTCAAATAGGATAAATTGTGGAAGGGTAGACTTGTCCATTTGGTTGTAAATAACTTACTAAATATAGGTTTTAGACATAATTCAAAAGAAAAAAGACATTAGACATTTTTCATGTTGCCTTCCTTACTTTTAGACATTCCTCTAGTTTTCCCTATTTTTTTTAGTTCAACAATTGTAAGGGTGGGAGATCGAACCTATAACTTGAAGGAAAATAATACATGTCAATTACCACTGTCGTATGCTTATTTTGGCGCCAAAAAAATATGTGATATATTTATAAAAATAAAAAAAACAATTACCGTGGTAGTATGCTCATTTTGGCGCCAAAAAATTATGTTTATATAAATATAATAAAAAATATTATCACCAAAAAGTAAAATGTTCGAATCTATACCACACAATAGGTTGATATTAAAAATAAGTTATCTGTGATAAGAATAGCTAAGTGTACCAAATATTTTCTAACAAAGTTCAAATAAACTTAGTATCATCATATAATAATTTGGTTCATTTCGATATCTTATCAAATAGGAAAAAAAAATGACAACATGAGCATAGTTCAACCGAAATAACGTATGAACTATGAGCAAGATGTAAAAAAAAATAGAAAAAAATAATAATTATGAGTTTAATCCATGAACTTTAAAGCTCGAGTCTATTAGATCCCTAAACTTTAAAAAGTTTTTAACGGGTGCGTAAACTTTCAATCTAGTATCTTATAAGTTCTTAAACTTTAAACGTTTCTAATAGATCCCTAAACTTTCAATTTGGTTTCTAATGAATCCCTGAATTTTAAAAAATGTTGAATATGACAAAGATCTATTAGACTTACAATTGAAAATAGGTCCCTAAACTTAATTACAATTTTCAATTTAAAGCTCGAGTTTATTAGATCCCTAAACTTTAAAAAGTGTCTAACGGGTGCCTAAACTTTCAATCTGGTATCTTATATGTTCTTAAACTTTAAAGGTGTCTAATAAGTCTCTTAAACTTTCAATTTTGTTTCTAATGAATCCCTGAATTTTAAAAAATGTTGAATATGACAAAAATCTATTAGACTTACAAATGAAAAATCGATGACTTATTAGATATAAAATTAAAAGTTGAAAAATATATTTGACATTTTTTAAAGTCCGTGGATCTATTAAACACAAAATTTAAAGTTCTAAAAAAAATTATTCAAGAAAAAACATAATTATGTTCAAGGATGGGGAGGTACGTGACAGGAGGCGTAACTCTACGCAATTCCCGTTTCGGGGGACTCTCCCCTCTCACCACCTATAAATACCCCTTTCGTTCAAGGATGGGGAGGTACGTGACAAAAGGCGTAACTCTACGCAATTCTCTACACACTACCACTCCTACTTACGCTCAGATCTCTCTGACTTAAGCCTTGGAGCTGTGTGGAGTGATTGACGAGACAACCTGACTCACCTGGCGGTACGACAGTACAACAACACCTCCAATCCCCTTTGGAATGGAGGGGACGACGATTGCCCTCATCATGATTAGGCACGCGGGTCGACTCCGGTCGAACTATGCCTCCTCACCCCAGTTCGAGGACTCTCGTGATGGCGGGCCCGTAGAACCGTTCGGGGGACTCTCCCTCTCACCACCTATAAATACCCCTCTTGTTCAAGGATGAGGAGGTACGTGACAGAAGGCGTAACTCTACGCAATTCTCTACACACTACCACTCCTATTTACGCTCAAATCTCTCTAACTTAAGCCTTGGAGTTGTGTGGGTCTAGCCTCACACTGGTACAAGTTTACCCTTTCCTTCCTTGTGCAGGTACCGGTTGATCATGACGATCGTGGCTCGACGGAAGGGAGCGGTCCAAAATCTTGCACCAACACCACACATTTAATTATGTAAGAAATGAAATTAGTTTATCAGATTTGATGTGTGGCGGTAATTAGTTTATCAATCTATGAACCCATGACCTCATAGTCACGGGCACAACCTTATGCCAGTTGAGCTATGCTCGGTTTGACTTAAAATTTGGGCGGTAATAATGCATTTAAATTCATGGTTTTTTGCACATGTGCATGATCAATAAACCCCCACTCTCGGCTATCTAGGTGATGCGCTAGGGCAGAATCGAACCCCCACTCTCTGCTATCTTAGGCGTAGCACTCACCCACTGCACCAAGTGGTTGTTCGATTAAAAATTGGGCCCAATTTGGACAGTAGGTAATAATGCATTTAAATTCATGCCCTGTGCGTGGTTTGTTGCACAGGTGCAGGTTTTAAATCATTTTTGCCCCGTGCGTGGTTTGTTGTAAAAATTGGGCCTAATTTGGACGGTAGGTAATAATGCATTTAAATTCATGCCTTCTGCATGATTTGTTGCACAGGTGCAGGTTTTAAATCATTCATGCCCTGTGGTTTGTTGCACAGGTGCAGGATCAATCAACCCCACTCTCGGCTATCTAGGTGATGTAACAATACATGATAAGAACTAAACTGTTACAAATTTTAAAGGTTCAAAAACTAAATTGTTACAAAATTAAAAGTTTAAAAATTAAGGGGGAGTTTGGCCCAAGGAGTTGGGATGAGTTGGAGTTGTTTAGTCCAAGGAGTTGTTTAGTCTGGGGAGTTTTGAAGTATGTGTGTTTGGAGGAGAGAGTTGTTTAGTCTGGAGTTCTGAAGTTTGTGGTGTGTTTGGGGCAATGAGTTGTTGAACTTGGAGTTCTTGAATCTGGATATATTTTAACGGCTTTCTTCTACCCAATGTTTTTCTAGAAACTTTCAAAATTTCATTATTAAGTACTTCTTTTTATTTCAATAAATTCTAAAAAATAAATTTTTTATTTTTATTTTATGTATCATTTACAAATTTGTTTAAAAACAACAAAAATAATTTTTAACACATTACCTCATATTATTAATTAATATATATATATATATATATCCATTTTATTAGGACTCGTCTTTAATTTTATGAATTCTAAGATTGAGATTTTATTTTTATTTTTATTGATGTAGGTATATTTTACAAACTTTTTCGAGAAAAAAGATAATAATACATATCTTACCCTCACCCACGTGTCAAACACATTTTTCCCCGTCTCCACCCTCTTAAACTCCTCATTCCATCTGAATCTACTATATCCGGAAATCAGCATCTCAACAATAACGGTTTATTTTAGCTAATTTTTTTTTACAATTTTTTCTATAATTTTTCAATATTTTCATTGGTAAGAACTTCTCCCAATAAATTTTAAAAATGCGGATTTTACTTTTTTATTTTATGCGTCCTTCACAAATTTCTCTGAAGATAACAAAAATAATTTTGACCACAATACTTCACATCCTTTTTTCAATATCACTCACATTAATTATTCATTTTATTTGGATAATTTTGAAATAAAAGAGAGTCGTACAATAATGTTAAATATTACATGTGAATTTGAAAGATTTTAATCGATTAATTTAAACGGATTCAAATAAACTAATGTTTTTATTCTCCATTGTAATAATACTACATTTTGAATTTGGTTTAAGTACCAATTTTGATTGAACAACCTAATTTATATTTAAAATAATAAAAATAGGTTGAATTGCATTTTTAGTCATTTTACACATTTTTGTTTAAATTACGTTTTTTTTTTAAATAATTAAAAATATTGTGGGGGGAGAGAGAGGAAGAGAGATAAATGTTATGGCTTGAAAAACGAGTCAGACTTGAATAGTAATTACTATAGAAGTTTGGGGAGTTGAATAGTAATTACTATAGAAGTTTGAGTAGTTAATATTTTTTATCCGAGTTCAACAAGTTCGTGGAATAAACCGGGATAAAACTTCTTCCCACAACTCCTTGGGCTAAACACGCACTAAGACTCCATTTGATAACCCTTGGATTTTTCAATTTTTACTTTTGTACTTGCTTTCTTACCATTTCTTAACAATAGTTTTTCATCTTTCTTAGCAAAGAGTAGAATTATAAACTAAATTCTAGAAAGAAAAAAATAAAGATTTTAAAAACTATTGTTTTTTAAAAAAAAAACTAATTAGTTTGAATTTTGAAAACATAAAAAAGGTATATAACAAAATAAAGTAACTTATAAGTGAAAATGAGTGTTTAAATGCTTAACATAATCTAAATTGTTACGTATAACATAGTTTAGAAGATAAAACACCAATTACCATCTCAAAAAAATTATTTGGTAGGAATTAAAGTTTTTTTTTTCTTTTATCGAATCCGTAATCTTTTAGTCAGGGTCTATACACTACATCAGTTCAACTACGCTCAGCGTTAGAAATTAAAGTTTAGAAATAGGATTAAAAGTGAGGATATTTGTATGAATAAGTTAAAATTATCAACACTAAAGGATTGTTTCGAATTTTAAAAATTAGTCGAATTGACTTTTTGCTGACATCATTTAGAATTTTTTTTAATACCTCTGAAGGACCATTTTTCTCTATCATGCTCACGAGAGGGTAGAACTAGAAATTTTCAGTTATAAAATGGAGCGGGCACTAGATGCGAGAGTCACCAAAATAATATTAAAAAAATGATTGATGACGTTAGCAAAATGTCACTTTCGCTAATTCTGGTATTTGGAATCATTCTATTAAAGGGACCTTAATTTAGAATTTAGAGTTATCTGCACAAATATTCTAAAAAGTGTTTTAATTTTTTAAAGTCCTTTGAGGTCGTCGGGTTGTGTTAGCAATTTACTTTCCATTTTGAACAGACGAATTGGGACTGGTACGACTTCGAAGCCCAGAGAGGACAAGGGAGGACACTCTTGGACGACTTTGTAAGTCTTCGTCATCGAAAATTTGCTTGCTCGCCAAGCTTCTTCTTTCTCTATATTAACGCCAATTTCTTTGATTTTGATCCATCCATTGCTGTAAATTTGCTTCATAAACCCAACAATTTGGAAGAATTATTATGGCTTCTGATGCTGTACACGATCTGAATTCCCTCATTTCATCCGAGGGGCGAGACTTTCTCATCCGCAACAATGGCGATCAGGTTCGTATTCGTTTCTCAATTCAAAAAGGCTTCACAAGAATTCTTGTTTGACAACTTCATACTTTAATTTCTGAACAAACTGTTGACTAATTAACTTACCCTAGGAAGATTTGAACTGGTTCTTATCGGCAATTCATTTGGGTTTTCGAGCAGGTCAAAATCAGTTCCTTAATTGGAAAGAATGTGGGATTGTATTTCTCGGCATCATGGTGCCCTCCATGTCGACGTTTCACTCCAATATTTGCAGGGGTTTATGAGGAATTAGCGTCTAAGGGTGATTTTGAAGTTGTCTTCATTTCTTCTGATAGAGATGAAGAATCATTCAAGGATTACTTCTCTAAAATGCCCTGGTTGGCTATTCCAATTTCTGATTCAGAGACCAAAAAACGCTTGAATGATCTTTTCAAAGTGAGGGGAATTCCTCATCTTGTTGTTCTCGACGCCAATGGGAAGGTTTCAACTGATCAAGGAGTGCGACTAGTGAGTGAACATGGGGTTCATGCCTATCCTTTTACTTCTGAACAGATCAATCATCTCAAGGAGAAAGAGGAGGAAGGAAAAAGGAACCAAACCATTAGTTCCATTTTGGTTTCGAATTCTCGCGATTATGTGATCTCCAATGATGGAAATCAGGTATGATTTCTTCCATTCTTTGTAATCCTGAACTTTTCATTGGAATGATGTGGTAACTGATAACTACAATGTTTATGCTGTAGATTCCTGTCTCTGAGCTTGAAGGGAAAGTGATCGGGCTGTACTTCTCAGTGTCCGGCCATGCACCGTGTGATGATTTTACGCCTATTTTGGTTGATGCTTACAAGAAACTGAAAGAGAAGGGACAGAACTTTGAGATTGTGTTTATCTCTTTGAATGATGAAGATGAGGAATTCAAAGAAGCATTCAAAACAATGCCATGGTTGGCATTGCCATTAAAGGATGAGAAATGTAAAAAACTCATTCGTTATTTTGAGCTTAGTACTATTCCTACACTTGTTATAATTGGGCAGGATGGGAAGACTTTGATCTCGAATGCAGCAGAACTCATTGAAGAGCATGGTATTGATGCCTACCCTTTCACTCCAGAGAAACTTGAGGAGCTTGCGGAGATTGGGAAGGCAAAGCTCGAGTCGCAGACTCTCGAGTCCATTTTAGTTCATGGGGAAAAAGATTTTGTTATTGAAAAAAGTGGTGCACAGGTAAAGTTTCCCGTTGCTACTTCTTACTTCTTAGGATAATCTTATGAGTTAAGCCACAATATGCTGTGTTATACATATACTCTTGAAGTTGTTTCTGTATTTATATGTTTGTGTTTGATTGCCTTTCATTTGGCCAGGTCCCAGTGTCTGAATTTGTTGGCAAGAACATTTTGCTCTATTTCTCAGCACACTGGTGCCCTCCATGCCGTGCATTCTTGCCTAAGCTTATAGAGGCATATAATGAAATTAAGCAAAAGGACAAAGAGTTCGAAGTCATTTTCATTTCAAGTGATCGAGACCAAGATTCGTTTAAAGAATTCTTTTCGGGAATGCCTTGGTTAGCCCTGCCATTTGGGGATGAAAGGAAGAAGTTCCTAAATCGCAGGTTCAAAATCCAAGGCATTCCTGCACTCGTAGCCATTAACCAAAGCGGTCGTACAGTCTCGACAGAAGCCCGTAAGCTCATTCAATCTCATGGAGCAGATGCCTATCCATTTACAGAGGAACGTCTGAAGCAGTTGGAGGAGCAGGTGGAAGAAGAGGCAAAGGGGTGGCCTGAGAAACTGAAACATGAACTACATGAAGCACATGAACTTGTTCTGACACGTCGAAGTTCATATGTTTGCGATGGATGCGATGGGATGGGATCGGGTTGGTCGTTTTACTGCAAGGAGTGTGACTTTGACTTGCATCCAAAATGTGCTTTGAAAAACAATGAAGGAGCAAAGGAGGAGGGAAAAGAAGGGTGGGTTTGCGAGGGAGACGTGTGCCGTAAAGCGTAAGAAGTCATATTCAGAATAACAAATGATCTGGAAGCTTATTATGGTACGTGCTTTTGCTTGTTGCCTTATGTGATGCCCTTTTGTGTACTGCAGCTATTATCTATTATGTTGTTTCAATCAATAGTCTCTAATCAGATTCGTGGTTTCAATAAATGAAGAGGCTTATAATTTCGAGCTTGTTGGATATTGTAATTTGAGATGGCTTGAGCTGTATTCCTCTCTTGTATGTATTTTATTTTATTTCGGTTAAAATACAAGTTTAGTCCTGTAAATTGGTTTCGTTTGATTTTAGTCCATGTGCTTTCAATAAAGTTTAAAATGAGTTTATGTCGTTATTCCAATGATAAATTAGGACCAAATTTTTTTATATTTTCTCCCTCCTTTTATCTTTTTTTCTCTTTTCTTGAGCTTTTTGCACGGATGACTGTCTTCTCAGGGTGCGTAAAGTTTTTCGACCTTCCGTTCAAAATTTATGTTTTTTGACCTTCTGTTGTGATAAGCAAGTGTCCTCCTCGGTGAAAAGTCATTTGTACCCTTCGCTTGACACGAGAGCATTATAATTTTCTCTTCGTGATCGTGCTTAGTGAAGGGTACTACAGACTTTGTGCACTTACTTATCACGAGATAAGGTAAAAAAAACATAAGTTTTAAAAAAATCGGGTTATAAAACCTTACGCACCCCGAGGGGAGGGTCATCCGGACCAATACCCCTCTTTTCTCCCATTTTCTCCTCTCCTTTTCTCCTTCCCTACTTCTTCAATGAAGCTTTGACCTTCTCTTCTCCGGCGAGAATTTGACTGCCGACGAAACAGAACAACACGATTTTGATAGGCCTAAGCCACAATTTATTTATCAACACCCGTCAAATAAGGGAGATTTGAGAGCTCTCCACCACTCCCTAATTCTCAACTGAGAATGTTTACACAATTAGCTGAAAAAGATATCTCCCTCCTCTAACTAACAAAAAAGAGCGCAATCACACAACGTAACAACTTTTCAAACGATTCCTATCGATTTTATTACTATTCCCGTGAGGTAAACACACCCTTAATTTTAAAAATATGTAAACATCAAGGAAGTTATTTGATTTTAAATAAAGATTCACTTACATAATTAGAAAATTGTAGATATATTAAGAAGAAAAAAGGTCGATAGATATTTTTAAAATAATATAAAAAAAGTAGTTACGTTGTGCGAGAGAAAGCAAAAGAAAAGTCATAGAGAAAAAAAGGCTATAAAGAGAAAAGTTAAAAAAGGCAGCATTGGTGAGAGAAAGCAAAAGAAAAATAGGCTATAAAGAGAAAAAGTTAAAAAAAGCCATGTATTAGTTAGAGAAATAAAGTACTAAAAAAAAAAAAAGAGAGAAATAAAAAGTATATAAAAAGTTAAGAGAAATTTTAGAGAAAAAAATGTAACTTTAAGAGAGAGAGAAATGAGAAAGATGTTAGAAAAAAATGGAATAAAAGTAGTAGAGATATTTCTAGAGAGAATTTTATTTAGGAGAGAAATTTAGATAATTGATAAGAATAAAATTATGTGTTAGAGGAAAAAAAAAAAACACCCATCGTTTTGTTTGGTAGTAATCCAACGTTTTTATGGAATGGGCATATAACCTCATTTGTTTTAGGTAAATCTCGAGAGAATTTCTAGTACATAAGTTGTATGGAGTTTCTCCATACCATTACCTTTAAATGATTGTCACCTGGTGAGAGGTAGTTTAAACTTAACTACCTTTTAGCTGTAACCACCACCATTTTAAATACATTATTTTCTCTTCCTAAAAAATAACAAATACATTATTTATTCAAATTTTCTCTTCTCAATTTTTATTATTATTATTATTCTTTTTTACTTTTTGCGTTCTCAATTTTTTTTTTCTTCTTCTTTATTCTAACTTCTTTCACTAATATTTTAAAATATATTCAAAACTTTCTTTTTCTTCATCTTCACTGTTAAGCTAATTTTCAGGTTCATTTAAGAAGGTTTGTATTTTTATAATTTATATCTATTTATTTCATTATTTTTTTTCTTTGTTTTTTTCTTCCTTTCTAATATTTTTTTTTCATTTTGTTTTAAATGTAGAAAATAATTGGATTACATTCATCCCTAAGAGAGCAAATATTTAAGTATGTTGCGTTTTAGTCTTTGTTGTTGTTTAGGGTTTAGGGTGAAGATGAAGAAAAAAGAAGTTTTGAATATATTTTAAAATATTAATTAAAGAAGTTAAAGAGAAAATATTAGAAAAAAAATTGAGAATGCAAAGAGTAAAAAAAAAAAAAAAAAAAAAAATTGAGGAAAAAAAATTTGAATAAATAATGTATTAGTTATTTTTTTTAGAAAGAGAAAATAATGTATTTAAAATGGTGGGTCCGATCTAAACAATCGGTAGATAAGTTTAAACTACCTCTCACCAGGTGACAGTCATTTAAAGGTAATGGTATGGAGAAACTCCATACCACGGATGTACTAGAAATTCTCCTGGAAACCCTTCTAAATGAGTGAGTTTTGAAAAATGTCAAAAAATAAATAAAAAAAAAAAAAAATTATAATAATAATAATAAAATAAAATAAAATTATGGTCATATACGTGAGCATGTTCCACAATTATCCGGATTCTTCCAATTTTGCCTCTTGTAAATCTCTCATTTTTAAAATTAAAAGAAAATTGGTTAGTGAATCACCTGATTTACTTTTTCAAATATATATAAATCAAGAATTCAAGAGGTAGAAGGACACAAAGATCTAGTAAACGCCACGAAGGTTGCTCCCCTCACCACCACCCCGAGCCTTCAAGTCACCACTACGAGACAGTGACCATTATTGATAAATTTATAAAGAAAATGTATTTAGAATGAAAACAAATATAATGTGATTGAATTCTGATCTTTCGTTGTTCACTCTCCTCGAACTAACAAATCAGGCAGAAGAAGAAATAAGACAAAACACACACTGTCTTCAAGTCTTCAACTACTGCAACACAACAATTCTCATCTAGATTGCTTTTAGAGGATACATGATATGTATTTTAGATCAATCTCACTTTTTCTGGCCTGTAATTTACATTTTTACGTTTAAATGAGAAAGAGACGTTTGTGGGTGAAAACTGAAAAAGACAAAGAAGGCTCTACGCACGCTGAAGGGTCCGAGGAAGTTAGAGGCTTTGGTTAAAGGTCACAATCTGAGAAATAAGGTGAAGATGACCCTCCAATGCATGCAAGCTCTACAAAATTCACCATTAGTTTAAGATACGTTTCTTTATTGATTTGAATTAAGATTTTTATATTTAGAATTACACTATTTTTTTTAAAAAAAAAATTCACTGTTTTTTTTTGGATGAATTTTGTTACAGATTTTAAATTACATTGAATTTTAGTAAAGTGTAACAAATGTTCAAAATAATTAAAGATATATCATTTTTTTTTAATTTTGTTTTTTCAAATATAGCCATTTCTATCACTAGTCTATCACCTCAATTTTTTATAGAATTTTGTCAGAGTCTACTGATAGTCATATATCAACGATAGAAGTGTATCGGTGACCACTGATTTTTTTGTCATATTTGCAAAATGTTTTAAATTTTGTTAAATTTTCCATTATTTTGGACCTGATTGCTTTTGTGGAACCACCCTTGATTTTTTTGTATTTTTAAGATTTTGTTAGTATATTTTCAATTACACTTTATTTTTCAATGAATTTTGTTAATATATGTGTAGTATGAACTTTTTGTTAATAGATTTTCAATTACACTCGAGATTTTGTTAGTTTTGTTAGTATATTTTTTATTTACTTTTTCGAATGCAATGCATTTTCATTCTACTCTTTTGAATAGAGTGTATTTTCATTCTACTTTGTGTTGAGTATAGTGTATTTTCATTCAACTATGTTTGAGTACAATGTATTTTCATTCTACTCTGTTTGAGTACAAAGTACGCTATATTTTCCTTAGAGTAAAGTGTATTTTCATTAAACACAATTCAAAGTATTTTCAGCATCTGTTTAAATACAAAGTATTCTCAGCGTCTATTACAGCGTGGGTGTTGTTAATTTTTTTTTTCAGTTAGATTTTTTTTTTCGAATCATATTTTTGATGGAGCGTATAAAGCTGCGGAAGCGATTTGGATCATTGATACTCTAATTTCATCAATTTAACAAAACAGAAACATACTAAAAAAACGAAATAAAAGAAATTAGAACATATACCTTTGTAGTTCTATATTTTTTCAATTTTGCTATTCGAATCTTCTCACGAGCTCTTCGAGAATCACTTCCGATAGTCCCGCTATCCTCGGGCCGAACAACGGAGCGGTGAGACTCCTTTACAAGAGAGAGATCGGAAGAAAGAGAGGCTTGGAAAAAACTTGTGCGATGAGAGCTATTGAAGTGTCTTAACTCTCTAGAAAAAAAAACTTCAATAAGCTTCAGCTACTCTAGCTTCTCTCAACAATTGAGAAATTCCTATCGCACAGCTTCAAGACTCTAATGCATAGATAGCCATCATATAGCCTCTGCCTTTCCAAGTTATCCAACATTTCTTTCGTATAGAAAGTTGAAACCATCATACAACATTTAATAAAGTGAACACTCCTTCACTTTTAATAAGTTTTAAAAAAAAAAACTTATGAGTTAAGTAAAGCTGATTAGTCATTAGCCACATGACTGTCATGCAAATTTTGTATATATAAAATAATTATTATTACAAATTAATTTTAAATTAATTTTAAATAATAATAATATATTTTTTATTAATTAAACTTTTTAATTAATATAATATAATATATATATATATATATTAGGGCTGGTTGCACAAATAGCAATCAGGCCCAAACTAATTGCAAATTTAGCAAACTTTAAAATGTTTTGCAAATATGGCAAAAAAACCCGTTTCTATCACTGATAGACTTTATTATATCACTGATAGACTTCTATCAGTGATAGACTATTATCACTGACAAAAATCTATAAAAAGTTGAGGTGATCAGCGATAGACTTCTATCAGTCATAAGATATCAGTGATAGAAATTGCTATATCCGCAAATTTTTTAAAAACATGCTATATTTGCAAACAATAAGTCTTAAATTGTCATTTACTACAATTTCCCTATATTTTAATTAATTAAACTTTTTAATTAATTAATATTATTTAATTCAATATCAAATATTAATTAAATAATATGACTAATGACAGTTTACCGAAAACAGACTTTTCGCACATGAATCTCTATTCATGTCTTAGACTAAATCCATATTTAAATCATATTTAAATATGCCTATCATTCTTCCAAAACGCGAATTTGAATACATTCTAATTCATATTCTCTTATATTGTTGCACGGTTTTATCCGAGCTAGCTAGAAGAACCTAAAAGACCTACAGATCATGAGCTCCAACGATACGAGATTATCCGGTTAAACTTTTTTAACCGAACTAATCAACATTCGTTAACCCTCGGAGACTCCACTAAAGTCCAAGGGCTGCAATCTCCTCACTATAGATATATTATGTCCTCTGATATAACCGTCACGGGCAAGTCGACCCTTCACAAGTTGTTCGTAATCACAGTTGGGTCATTTAAACCGTTTAACCCGTGCATTACATCTTGTTCCTTAAGTACCACTGGCACCTCTAATGAACAATAGATATGTGGTCCAACCAACAGATCAATTAACTCTCTCATCTCATTAGAGTGTGAGCGCTCATTGTTCAAGCCCCAGAGTCAGCTATTAAGGGAACAACCTATCTACTAACCCTGAAGAGCGGGTTAGGAGTGAACTCCAATCTTGTTGTACTATGTCCCTAGCTACCTATTCGACTTTATCCCCAAGATGGTAGGCTTATTGAGTTGGCGCTAATGAGTCACTCTCACCCATGCAAGTCAAAGGATACTTTCGAATAAGCAGAAGTTCATAGCGAGCTCAGGATTGAGATCGAGTTACCTAGGTCATCAAATGAAAATGTTGGTCTCATCAGTAAACGGTGTTATAAAGAGAGAACGACTTGATTTCTCGGTTCAGTCTTGTGCAAACTCATTGCACAGGACGCCCTCACTCACATGTCTATCATTGAAACGATTCGGATCACGTCGTTTTGTACTATACAAAGTGGGTCGCATCCAATAGTGTTACAAGAATAAGGTACACAGCCTTATCCATATACTATAGACTATTTTGGCTGTTTACTTGAACTTGATCCACAATCATGTCATACATGAAGCTTAAGTACTCATACTCCGGCATGGGTGTTTGTTATTGATATAGGTTAATGCAAATACACTTTCCCCTTATTCAATAACAACTTTACTGAATAAATCTCAATAACTCTTGATTGCAAAATAGAATAATTGTTTACAAACTACGAGTTTTAGGACATAAAATCCAACAATTTTCATTTTTTTTAATACATGAATCATGAGTGGTAGGTATGATTTGTAATCATATTTTTAGATTTGCAAGGGTGGATATTTTAGGAAAATTGGTTATAAAGTATCTTGAAAAATCGATCTAACTAAATTAGAGATTTGAGATTAAGGCTCCGTTTGTGATTGCGTTGACTTTGAAAATAATTGCTTTTAGTTGTGCTTTTAGAAAAATCAGCTCTAGGAAGTAAATAAGTATTTAGTAAATTTCAATTCTAAACTTAAAAATATAGGTGATAATGTTTGGTAAACTAATAACGAGAATGTGGGAGATTTAATTTTTTTTTTTTTTTTTGGAAGGGAGATTTAACTATAAGAACCAAAATAGACATATAATTTCAAAGAATTAAAAAAAAAATTAATATAATAATTAAAATTACAAAATATAATTTTTTTTTAATTTATATTTTTTTTGATAAAATGGTGTGAGAAACCATTTTTATTATTCCAATTTTAATTAAAAAAAATATATAAGAAAAATAAATTAATGTTAATTTATTTTTATTTTAATTTTATCCAGCATTTTAAATTATTTGATAATTAACATTACTTCAATAAAATTATAGACCAAAAAGATAGAGTTGTCTTTGAAAAAAACAAGAAAAAAGATAGAGTTTGTTATGGGCTACTTCAACCCCACGTCACTCGCTGACGTCACACTCACTCCCTAAGGAATGGGGGCCACCGCACCAAGCCCCGGACGAACCGCCCACAGAGGTCGACCTCGAGACTTCGGTAGATGAAGCTTGCTACAACTGACGAAGGAAGGTTGTCGTCATACCACTCCTCGATTAGCATGAGGTGTGACCGACAAGACAGTCTGCCACGACTGACGAAGAGGCGGCACAGCAGCGCCCCCAATTCTCTCGAGAATCGGGGAACGACGGTTGTGGCCATCATGACAGGGCGCGTGGACCCAAACCCGATTGGTCAGCACCCCCTCACCCCGGTCTAAGCATTTGTCCGAAGGCCAAGGGACCGAGTCGCTCAGGGAACATTCCCTCACCGCCAACTATAGAAAAACTCAACAAAACTAATTGATTACTTATGAAAAGCAAATCCAGTAATAATTCGAAAAGCAAAACACAATTCAATCCGAAAACAATAACGAAAGTAAAGCAATAGAGTAGGTGAAGGCCCGATTGTCCACAATTCACCTCGGTTGAAGAAGAAGAACGACTTGTCTTTGGAAGGAAACTCAATCATAAGAGAAGATGGATCTTCTCTTCTTTCTCTTGAATTACTGACGCCAAGAGAGCCTTTGTTTCTTTGATCCAACAAACGAGAGAGCTTTCTTCTTTCCTACGGTATTTGGCCTTTTCCGAGTCTCTTCACCGTAAAAGGGATTGTTCTTTATTTCTTCATCTTGCTCTCTTATATAGCCTTCAGTGGTTCCATAGTCTGTACCCTAATCACGGATCTCCATCCAAATTAGGGAAACAACCTCAGACGTGGCAGATACAAGAAGAGCCGGCGGCTGGAAAAACGCAGCAGAAGAAAAAGTATTGCGATTGCGTTGCGATCGCAAAGCTCTGTTTCTGGTTGCGCTCCTTCTTATCCCATTGTGCTCCTTGCAAAACTTCAGCAATACATCAGCAAGGCATTAATTAGACATTTTTTCACCAATTACACACTTATGCACAGATTTTCCACATAAGCATTAATCTTAACACCATTTCACAAATGTCACTACTAAACACATATTATGCTCAATAATGGCTAGAATGCTTCAAAAGACTTCATGAATTAAAGCAATTATAGACCTAAATAACTCTCATTTGGAGAGTTAACACACCCCCAAACTTGAGCTATTGCTAGCCCTCGAGCAATTCTATAAACTCACCTTCCCTCTCTTTCTCTTTGGTCTAGCTGCTAAGTCTTTTTCTTCTCTCCAACTAACCAGACTGTTATTCTCTTGGCTTACTGCCGAAGGAAATGCTGTCCTGTGACACACTTCAAGCTAAAACCAACTTCATCGTTATCATTCTAAATTCCTTTGCCTTTAAAACCTTCAGCTTGTAATACCTCCCTACTTTCTGGTTTATCTGCCTATATCACCAAGCTCATTGTGCAGTCATCCTTTAGCTTTAAAATCTACCTACTCTCAACTTAAAACTCAGTACATGCTTCTAAATTTTATTCTCATTCGTTTATTCCCTAGGAATCCTTAAAGTCATACCATGCTTAGAACCAAAAAGTGTCAGAGTACAGAATCCATAGAACAATCTAAGCCATGGCATCACTCTATTTAGGATAGACACTCATTTCCCTAGATAAGCCTTCTAGTTACAGCCCCTTGCTTAGCTAACTTAGGATCAAATTTCAGTACATAGGAACATCTAAGCATTCAAGGCTGCAACCTTCTGGCATACATTCTTCTTCTTTGTTTTCTGTTTTTTTTTTTTTTTTTTTTTTTTTTTTTTTTTTTTTTTTTTCATCTTTGCTTTTCTTTTTCAATGTTTCATTTTTCCTAAGTTTGCCTTTTGATGCAGTGTCACTTGTGGGTCACACAAATGGCACTGATTACTCAGCATTCCTAGAAAAAAAAGAAAATGTTTTTTTTTTTTTTTCTTTTTTTTTCAAAGAAGAACAATACATATCTAATAAGGGAGAGGGGAGTGTTCCTAGGGGCTAGAAGGTTGCCTCACCCCCAAACTTGGACTTCTCATTGTCCTCAATGAGAACCTTGGGTGGCACACCCCAAACTTAGTTAGAAGCATCTAGTTTAAGTTAAAAACAGGCAGACTTTAAATAGCTAAAGATTGGAATGACTCTCCTAGGGTAGATAACACACTAGGCAGAGGTTTATTCAAAACAAAGGTAAGGTCTTACAGGGTTTCGTGCTTTCCAACCTATGAAGCTAATTCAAACTGAAAGCGTGTACTTGACACTCATCCAGCACACTCAACAAACAGCCCACAGAGAAAAATCACAATTCAGCTAAGTAAGAGATCAAGATAGAACAAACAATAGAAGGTTCATTGCTCAGTAACAACAGGCTTGGATTTTTCTAATGATAGCATGCTGATTTAGACACAAACATGCTTGAGAGGGACATGCGGAGAGCGCAACGAAACCGCAATCAACTAAACAGAGCAAATATTTCATTCATCAAGGCTCCTCACTACTCTAATTCTATTGTGGGCCCATGGGGCTTTTGGAAAAGTAAAGACAACAGAAAAGAACTATCTAAACTAACTGTGCTATACTAATTTAAACTAATCTAAGCTACTCTAAACTAAGCTAACTACTGAAATTAAAACAGAACAGCATTTGATATTGGGTGGGGGGGGGGGGGGGGGGGGGGGGGGGGGGGTCCAATAAGGCAGTAGGGAATGTAGGGAATTTGCACCTCAGGTGCTCAGCCAATGGGCTATCTTTTGCTGTATGTCCAGCAAAGATGACATAGACATAGACTGAGCAGATGCAAGGTTGTCCAGCTCGATCTGCATATTTCCCTTTCTTCTCAATTTCAGCTCGTTGGGCAGCTCTAAGTGGCCCACATAAGCCAACTTCCTCTCCTCCTTTGTCACAGTCACACCTGCACGTAGACAAAGTTTAGTAATGGTGTTAGGGAAGAAGAGTATGCCGTTTTCCTTCTTTGAGCATTCGAGGATGGAGGCAGATATGAGCTCGCCCACGTCAATTGTCAGCCCCTTCATGATCGCATATAGAAGCAATGACCTCCCTTGATTGATTGTTGTCTCGTGTGTAACTTGGTGATCCTTCTCTTGATCAGGGAAAACCAGACGGCTGCCTTATCCTTCAGTACTGCACTCATCAAGGTGTGCTTCCCTTATTTGAAAATGGCCCACATTGCTTCGGGCTTGCCTATTTCACTCAAAACCTCCTCCAGAATAGCCTCAGATGGGTTGGCCACTATCTTTGCATAGTTCGAATTCTTATGCTCCTTGAGAGCATAAATTTCATTGATTGCTTCAGCTGAGAAGTCTATCTAAACACCCCTCACCATGGAGTAGCAGCCATCTGGATGAATCAGGTTGGCATAGAAGTCGTAGACAATCTCCGAATAGGCTTGGATTGGTGGCCTACACAGCTCTTCCCAGCCATGGTTTACAATGCATGTGCGTAGGAATTGCGACAGGTCAGCAAGAGTATCCAAAAACCCCCTCGTGGAGGAGTTCCTCTTCATCAAGGTCAAGCCCCTTGCTTTTGCTGCTTCGGACACGTATCTCTCAGCTGGAGGTTCATCCTCCTGAAACATTTTCTCTTTATCTTTTGCCTTTGCCTTAGCTTTAGCTGCCTCAACAGCTTCTGTTTTCATCTTCTTTGCAGGGGGCTGAGACTCATTCTTCTTCTTAGCCTTTTTTGAGGCCTTCGACCTTTTTGCCTTTACTATCACGGGGATCCTCTCCTTGGGCACCGTTTCTGCCTCTTTCTCCAATTCGACCGTCAATTCAGCCGCCACCCGATTTATCCGCTCATCTATGGTCTCGGCCGCAGGTGACCTTCTCTCGATCTCTTCCGCAACAGGACTTTCATCCCTAATGGGGCTGATGACTTCCTCACCCTCTTGCGCATCACCAATTGTGGTAGATGCAGAATTCGGCTGCTGTGTAGGAGAGACCTCAGTCCCAGACTGTTGTTGCGTAGCTTAAGGGCTTTGCATGGCAGTTTCGAATGAAGGCATGTTGGTGGTGGGGCTTTCGTCACTTGTTTCCTCTCTAATCTTGGTCTTTGGGTCCCTCCCTGCCGTGACTTTTCTCTTTTTTTGCAGGGACTTTTCTAGGCCCAAAAGTGTTGGCTGCCTCACCCGAGGCTAAGGAGATTAAAACATCCCCTGCCATAGATGTGTTTTTCGTTGTGGGAGAAGGTTTTGTTGGAGTAGAGCTTTGTGCTTCTTGATGACGGGTTGATACCATGGTTTACTTTCTTGGAGATAAAGAGATGAAATTTTCGAGAAGAACAAGGGAGAAATTCTGTTGAGAGCTCGAATAGGTTTTGATATTTCGCTATAAGAATGAAGCTGCAGCCTTTCCCTATTTATAACGTTTTGCGAAATTAAAGGGACGAGCGTTGCGGCCTCGCAACGCAATCGCAATGCTGCTTCTTCCAACGGAAATCTCCAAAATATAACCGTTGGAGATTTTCTTTCCCTTTTTGGCGACTGCCGCAGAATCTTCACAATATCCAATCTCTGAATTTTCTGATTCTCCCTATATCTTCTCTCTTCCTCTTGATTGATCCACCCAAATTGCACCCAAATTGCCGTTAGAATTCCAATCACCATCCTCCTACTTTTAATCACCATAAACAAAATTAATTAATTTCAGAAATTTAAGAATTCAATTAAACATTAAATAAAAATAAACATAAATTTTTCGCATTTATAAAAAAAATTTGAGCACAAAGATATTTCTAATAACGTCCATGCTCATCTCTTCTTGATTGAATTCAAACTTCGGACAAGAGGAACGCCGAGAGCGTCCCTACGTCTCTTTCCTCGTAGTAGTGCTTCAATCTTGCACCATTCACCATAAACGGCTGGCCCTGTTCCAAATACTTAATTTCAACTGCACCATGCACAAAAACGTTAGTAATGACAAAGGGGCCAGACCACCGAGATTTGAGTTTCCCAGGAAAAATCCTCAATCTCGAATTAAATAATAACACATGCTGTCTTTTTTTAAAATCCTTTGGCCTAAGTCTACTATCATGCCAGTTTTTTGTTTTTTCTTTATACATTTTAGCATTTTCATATGACATGTGCCTTAATTCATCTAATTCATGGAATTGCAGAGACCGCAATGTTCCCGCATCGGTCACGCAAAAATTTAACTCCTTTAAAGCCCAAAAGGCTTTGTTTTCTAATTCAAGGGGAGATGGCATGCTTTTCCATAAACTAACTTATAGGGAGACATTCCTAAATGTGTTTTATATGCAGTTCTATATGCTCATACTGCATCATCTAATTTGAAAGACCAATCCATTCTATTTGGTTTTACAACTTTTTCTAATATTCTCTTGATCTCTCTATTAGAAATTTCTGCTTGTCCATTTGAATAGGGGGGATCGGGTGTTGCTACCCTATGCTTAACATTATATTTAGCTAACACCTTCTCCATAGATTTGTTTATGAAGTGTGATCCCTCATCACTTATGATGGCACGTGGAGTGCCAAATCGTGTGAAAATATGTCTATTAAGAAATTTTATAACTGTCTTAACATCATTTAAAGGACATGCAATTGCCTCAACCCATTTTGAGACATAGTCTACAGCTACTAAAATATACAGATTACCAGCAGAAGGTGGAAATGGACCCATGAAGTCAATACCCCATACGTCAAAGAGTTCTAACTCTAAGATGTATGTCAGAGGCATCTCATCCTTCCTACTGAGGTTACCTGTTCGTTGGCATTCATTGCAATTGCGCGCGTAGTCATGTGCATCCTTGAAGATTGTTGGCCAGAAATACCCACTCTGAAATACCTTCGCAGCAGTCCTTTGACCACCAAAGTGCCCTTCATACGGTACTGTATGACAATGTTGCAAGATGGATCTTACTTCAGCAGCTGACACACATTTCCTTAGCAATCCATCCGCACAGAATCTGTAGAGGGTTGGATCATCCCAAATGTACTTTCTAGCATCATTCAAGAACTTCTTCTTGTCCTGTCCTTTGTCAAATTCTGGTAACACCTGTGAGGCAAGAAAATTTGCAATGTCAGCAAACAATGGCTCAACATTATCATCACAATGTACTAAGACAAAAACATGTTCACCAATAAAAGAATCCATCATTGCGGGCTCCGCAATAGATTCGCAATGACTCTGCAATCTTGATAAGTGGTCAGCAACCACGTTTTCACATCCCTTTTTGTCCCGTATCAAGATTGCAGAGTTATTGCGAATCTATTGCGGAGCCCGCAATGATGGATTCTTTTATTGATGAACATGTTTTTGTCTTAGTACATTGTGATGATAATGTTGAGCCATGGTTTGCCGACATTGCAAATTTTCTTGCCCCACAGGTGTTACCAGAATTTGACAAAGGGCAGGACAAGAAGAAGTTCTTGAATGATGCTAGGAAGTACATTTGGGATGATCCAACCCTCTACAGATGTTGTGCGGATGGATTGCTAAGGAAATTTGTGTCATCCGCTTAAGCAAGATCCATCCTGCAGCATTGTCATACAGCACCGTATGGAGGGCACTTTGGTGGTCAAAGGACTGCTGCGAAGGTATTTCAGAGTGGCTATTTCTGGCCAACAATCTTCAAGGATGCACATGACTACGCGCGCAATTGCAATGAATGCCAACGAACAGGTAACCTCAGTAGGAAGAATGAGATGCCTCTGACATACATCTTAGAGTTAGAACTCTTTGACGTATGGGGTATTGACTTCATGGGTCCATTTCCACCTTCTGCTGGTAATATGTATATTTTAGTATCTGTAGACTATGTCTCAAAATGGGTTTAGGCAATTGCATGTCCTTTAAATGATGCTAAGACAGTTATAAAATTTCTTAATAGACATATTTTCACACGATTTGGCACTCCACGTGCCATCATAAGTGATGAGGGATCACACTTCATAAACAAATATATGGAGAAGGTGTTAGCTAAATATAATGTTAAGCATAGGGTAGCAACACCCTATCACCCCCATTCAAATGGACAAGCAGAAATTTCTAATAGAGAGATCAAGAGCATATTAGAAAAAGTTGTAAAACCAAATAGAACGGATTGGTCTTTTAAATTAGATGATGCATTAGGGGCATATAGAACTGCATATAAAACACCTTTAGGAATGTCTCCCTATAGATTAGTTTATGGAAAAGCATGCCATCTCCCTCTTGAATTAGAAAACAAAGCTGTTTGGGCTTTAAAAGAGTTAAATTTTTGCGTGACCGATGCGGGAACATTGCGGCCTCTGCAATTACATGAATTAGATGAATTAAGGCACATGTCATATGAAAATGCTAAAATGTATAAAGAAAAAACAAAAATCTGGCATGATAGTAGACTTAGGCCAAAGGATTTTAAAAAAGAACAGCATGTGTTATTATTTAATTCGAGATTGAGGATTTTTCCTGGAAATCTCAAATCTCGGTGGTCTGGTCCCTTTGTCATTACTAACGTTTTTGTGCATGGTGCAATTGAAATTAAGAATTTGGAACAGGTCCAGCCGTTTATGGTGAATGGTGCAAGATTGAAGCACTACTACGAGGAAAGAGACGTAGGGACGCTCTCGGCGTTACTCTTGTCCGAAGATTGAATTCAATCAAGAAGAGATGAGCATGGACGTTATTAGAAATATCTTTGTGCTCAAAATTTTGTTATAAATGCGAAAAATTTATGTTTGTTTTTATTTAATGTTTAATTGAATTCTTAAATTTTTGAAATTAATTAATTTTGTTTATGGTGATTAAAAGTAGGAGGATGGTGATTGGAATTCTAACGGCAATTTGGGTGGATCAATCAAGAGGAAGAGAAAAGATATAGGGAGAATCAGAAAATTCAGAGATTGGATATTGTGAAGATTTTGCGGCAGTCGCCAAAAAGGGAAAGAAAATCTCCAACGGTTATATTTTGGAGATTTTCGTTGGAAGAAGCAGCATTGCGATTGCGTTGCGAGGCCGCAACGCTCGTCCCTTTAATTTCGCAAAACGTTATAAATAGGGAAAGGCTGCAGCTTCATTCTTATTGCGAAATCTCGAAACCTATTCGAGCTCTCAACAGAATTTCTCCTTTCTTCTTCTCGAAAATTCCATCTCTTTATCTCCAAGAAAATAAACCATGGTATCAACCCGAGACTCTCGTCGTCAAGAAGCAGAAAGCTCTACTCCAACAAAACCTTCTCCCACAACGGAAGACACAGCTATGGCAGGGGATGTTCTGATCTCCTTAGCCTCGGCTGAGGCAGCCAACACTTCTGAGCCTAGAAAAGTCCAGGCAAAAAGAAAGAGAAAGATCACTGTCGGCAGGGACCCAAAGGCCAAGATCAGAGTGGAAACAAGTGAGGAAAGCCCCACCACCAGCATGCCTTCATTCGAAACTGCCATGCAAAGCCCTTCAGCCACGCAATAGCAGTCAGGGACCGAGGTCTCTCCTACATAGGAGACGAATTCTGCATCTACCACAATTGGTGATGCGCAAGAGGGAGAGGAAGTCATCAGCCCCATTAGGGATGAAAATCCTGTTGCGGAAGAGATCGAGAGAAGGTCACCTGCGGCCGAAACAATAGATGAGTGCATAAAACGGGTTGCTGCTGAAGTAGTGGCTGAATTAGAGAAAGAGGCAGAGACGGTGCCCAAGAAGAGGACTCTCGTAATAATAAAGGCGAAAAGACCGAAGGCCTAAAAAAAGGCTAAGAAGAAGAACGAGTCCCAGCACCCTGCAAAGAAGATGAAAACAAAAGCTGTTGAGGTAGCTAAAGCTAAGGCCAAGGCGAAGGGTAAAAAGAAAATGTTTCAGGAGGATGAACCTTCAGCTAAGAGATACGTGTCTGAAGCAGCTAAAGCAAGGAGCTTGACCTTGATGAAGAGGGAACTCCTCCACGAGAGGGAGTTTTTGGATACTGTTGCTGACTTGCCGCAATTCCTACGCACAGGCATTGCAAACCATGGCTGGGAAGAGCTGTGTAGACCACCAATTCAAGCCTATTCGGAGATGGTCTACGACTTCTATGCCAACCTAGTTCATCCAGAAGGCTGCTACTCCACAGTGAGGGGTG
Source organism: Herpetospermum pedunculosum (assembly GCA_028017165.1). Classification (NCBI taxonomy): domain Eukaryota; kingdom Viridiplantae; phylum Streptophyta; class Magnoliopsida; order Cucurbitales; family Cucurbitaceae; genus Herpetospermum; species Herpetospermum pedunculosum. Next base: position 9,338,432 of record CM051527.1, read on the forward strand.
TTGAGATAGATTTCTCAGCTGAGGCAATCAATGAAATTTATGCTCTCAAAGAGCATAAGAATTCGGACTATGCAAAGCTAATGGCCAACCCATCTGAGGCTATTCTGGAGAAGGTGTTGAGTGAAATAGGCAAGCCCGAAGCAATGTGGGCCATTTCCAAACAAGGGAAGCACACCTTGATGAGTGCAGTACTGAAGGACAAGGCAGCCGTCTGGTTTTCCCTGATCAGGAGAAGAATCACCCCAGTTACACACGAGACAACAATCAATCAAGGGAGGTCCTTGCTTCTATATGCGATCATGAAGGGGTTGACAATTGACGTGGGTGAGCTCATATCTGCCTCCATCCTCGAATGCTCAAAGAAGGAAAAGGGCAGACTTTTCTTCCTTAACACCATTACTAAACTTTGTCTACGTGCAGGAGTGGCTGTGACAAAGGAGGAGAGGAAGTTGGCTTATGCAGGCCACCTAGAGCTGCCCAACGAGCTGGAATTGAGAAGAAAGGGAAATATGCAAATCGAGCTGGACAGCCTTGCATCTGCTCAGTCTGTGTCTATGTCATGTTTGCTGGACATACAACAAAAGCTAGCCGAATGGGCAGAGTACTCACAAGCGAGGGACATAGAACTGGCTGAGCACCTGAGGTGCAAATTCCCTGATTTCCCTGCTGCCTTGTTGGAACCTTGGATGCCTCCAAGTGTGGAGGAGTTTGAATATGAAGAAGAGGATGATTAAATTCCACTGATTGACGGCATTCGAGGGAGTTGTTCCTCTTTGAAAGAAAGAAAAAAAAAACACATTTTTTTTTTCTAGGAATGCTGAGTAATCAGGGCCATTTGTGTAACCCACAAGTGACACTGCATCAAAAGGAAAACTTAGAAAAAAGGAAACATTGAAAAATAAAAGCAAAGATGAAAAAAAAAAAGAAAAAAAAAAAGAGAAAAAGAACAAAAAACAAAGAAGAAGAATGTATGCCAGAAGGTTGCAGCCTTGAATGCTTAGATGTTCCTATGTACTGAAATCTGATCCTAAGTTAGCTAAGCAAGGGGCTGTAACTAGAAGGCTTATTTAGGGAAATGCGTGTCTATCCTAAATAGAGTGATGTCATGGCTTAGATTGTTCTATAGATTCTGTACTCTGACACTTTTTGGTTCTAAGCATGGCATGACTTTAAGGATTCCTAGGGAATAAAAGAATGAGAATAAAATTTAGAAGCATGTACTGAGTTTTAAGTTAAGAGTAGGTAGATTTTAGAGCTAAAGGATGATTGCACAATGAGCTTGGTGATATAGGCAGATAAACCAGGAGGTAGAGAGTTATAAAAACCTGAAGGTTTTAAAGGCAAAGGAATTCAGAATGATAACATGAAGTTGGTTTTAGTTTAAAGTGTGTCACAGGACAACATTGTTTTCGGCAATAAGCCAAGAGAATAACAGTTTGGTTAGTTGGAGATAAGGAAAAGACTTAGCAGCTGGACCAATAGAAAGAGAGGGAAAGTGAGTTTATAGAATTAGCAATAGCTCAAGTTTGGGGGTGTGTTAACTCTCCAAATGAGAGTTATTTAGGTCTATAATTGCTTTAATCCAGGAAGTCTTTTGAAGAATTCTAGCCATTATTGAGCATAATATGTGTTTAGTAGTGACATTTGTGAAATGGTGTTAAGATTAACGCTTATGTGGAAAAACTGTGCATAAGTGTGTGATGGGTGAAAAAATGTCTAATTAATGCTTTGCAGATGTATTGCTGAAGTTTTGCGAGGAGCGCAATAGAATAAGAAGGAGCGCAACCAGAAACAGAGCTTTGCGATCGCAATGCAATCGCAATACTTTTTCTTCTGCTGCGTTTTTCCAACCGCCGACCCTTCCTGTATCCGCCACGTCTGAGGTTGTTTCCCTAATTTGGATGGAGATCCGTGATTAGGGTACAAACTATGGAACCACTGAAGGCTATATAAGAGAGCAAGATGAAAAAAGAAAGGACAATCCCTTTTACGGTGAAGAAACTCGGAAAAGGCCAAATACCGCAGGAAAGGAGAAAGCTCTCCCGTTTGTTGGACCGAAAAAACAAAGGCTCCCTTGGCGTCAGTAATTCAAGAGGAAGAAGAGAAGATCCATCTTCTCTTCTGATTTAGTTTCCTTCCCAAGACAAGTTGTTCTTCTCCTTCAACCGACGCGAATTGTGGACAATCGGGCCTTCACCTACTCTATTGCTTTACTTTCGTTATTGTTTTCGGATTGAATTGTGTTTTGCTTTTCGAATTATTACTGAATTTGCTTTTCATAAGTAATCAATTAGTTTTGTTGAGTTCTTCTATTTCCATAAGTAATCAATTAGTTTTGTTGAGTTCTTCTATTTTTATGAGTAATCAATTAGTTTTGTTGAGTTCTTCTTTTATCATGCGTGGCTAGAGTTATAAGGGTTTGTTAAGATGAACCTGTAGGTCATAACTATGTAATTTCAGCATATAAATAAGCATGCATGCATTGAATGAGTGTGAACTTCATCCCATGAACATTTTCGACCAGCCATCCATTTTGTTCTAAAGAGTTCCTAACCTCCGGAAGGAGTGTCGCAACGTTTTTGCGACGCGGAGCGGCCGACGACCTTCTGTTAAACAGGGGTTTTCACAAAAATGGAGTCGCCACCAATCATTTAGGGTGTGATTGGCCACCTTAAAAATACGGTCTACGAAGTAAAAAAAACGAGGTTCGGGGGTCGGTTGAGTGTAGGGAAGGTGCTAGCACCCTACAACATCCCGTTTAAAAAAACGGTAGCCAAAACGTTTTATCCTAATTATCTAGCTAATTTCAAATGATCCTTAATTTGAAAACTAATAAAATAAACAATTAAAATTAAATAATGTCTCAACTAATCATACCCTATCTTTAAAATAAAGTAGGGTTTTGATTTTGTGAGTGAGTTTGTTGATTTCGCCATTAACGCCTTAATCTCGATACCGAGATCATCGAACTTTAAAAATCATTTAATAAAATCGTTTTGTTTCAAAATCAATTTGAAATTCGATTAAAACTTTAATTAAAATTAAAACAACTTTTGTTGTGAAACAAATAATTTCGAAACTTAATTTGAACTTGATTTGAAATAAAAATCTTTTTTTAAAATTAATTTAAAACCCCAATTTTAAATCAACAATTCTTTTTGTTTTGAAATCAAATCAATTTTGGGATTTAATTTAAAAACTCATTTTAAAATCAAATTCTTTTTGGTTGAAATTCGATTTAAAACTCAATTTGGAATTGAAAACTCTTTTGATTTGAAATCGAAAACAATTTGAAATTCAATTTTAAAACTCAATTTTAAAATCAAATGAAAACTTTTAAAAGAAGGTGATTCCTGTAATTAGCGCATAATGGCATTGGTTTTAAAAAAATAATAACAATGAATCCTCCAAATGGGGAAATCCCAATTTATCCTGGGATCTCAATTAAAATACCCTCGAGATGAGAGGAACAGTCCTTCATCTCTCCCGGGGTTACAAATTAATTTTAAAATACCCTCGAGATGAAAGGAACAGTCCTTCATCTCTCCCGGGGTTGAAATTTAATATTAAAATACCCTCGAGATGAAAGGAACAGTCCTTCATCTCTCCCGGGGTTACTAATTAATTTTAAAATACCCTCGAGATGAAAGGAACAGTCCTTCATCTCTCCCGGGGTTGAAATTTAATATTAAAATACCCTCGAGATGAAAGGAACAGTCCTTCATCTCTCTCGGGGTTGAAAATTAATATTAAAATGCCCTCGAGATGAAAGGAACAGTTCTTCATCTCTCCCGAGGTTGCAAATTAATATTAAAATAATACGAAAATAAAATGATAGTTAAATGAACGAGTAAGCTAACGTACATAGTCCCGAAAACAAACTTAAAAAAGTTAAAAACCGAAACTAAACAAACCAGCAGGCCAATACGATATAACCTAGGTATATAAAGCAGGGTATATATTGAACATGCAGGGGTATATATCCAAATCAGAGGGTATATATGCATATAGCATGGTATATGTGAACACACAACAATAGGGGCAAAATTGTAAATAACACAAGATTAATGGCATTTTCGTAAATGACTTAAATTCTAAAATTTGACCTTCTTCCTCACGGATTGCTCAGCCGCCGATCAAGCTCGAAGCCTGCTGCAATCAGCTCAGGTTCGCCGGAGATGTCGCACGCCGCCTGGTTCGCCGCCGTCTAGTTATGGGGTTCGAGCTCCGCAAGGTCGCCGCCGATCGTCTGTGTTGTTCGAAGGTTGGAGAAGGAGATCCGTCGCTGGCCTGCCATGAACGCCGCCGTGAAGCTTGCAGTTGATGGATGTCGTCTGGGTCTGGGCTGCCGGCGAAGACGAAGTTGCGCCGTCGTCTGAGCTTCAAGGTCGTTTAGTTCGTGGAGGTCTAAAACCCAAATCGTCGCTGTCGTCGTCCGAAGGAGAAAGTGGCCGCCGTCCGTCTGGGTTTACCACTGCTGCCGGAGCTTCAAGGCCGAGGACAACGCCGTTTGAGAAGCTCAGAGGGGTCGCCGGCGTCTGGAGGAGAAAACGGCCGCCGTTCGTCTGGGTTTGCAGCTGCTGGAGAAGAAGACCGACGAAGATGGGAGATGGAGCTCGCGAACGCTGCCGCCGTCAGGAGGTTGAGGAAGCTGAAGAGGATGAAGCGCGCCACCGTACGCCGCCGTGGCCTTGGGTTCGAGGGGATGCCGCCGTTCAGCTCGAGTTTGCTGCGAAGTGAAGTCCGCCGTGAGGTTTGGAGAAGACGAAGATCTCCGCCGCACGCGGTGGCTCTCCGCCGTGGTCTTGCCGGAGCTCCGCCGCTGTGCCGCCGTGCGCCACCTATTGCCGGAGTTAAGTTGCCATGGGAAGGAGATGGGGGATAACTTGGAGAAGAAGATGAATAGTAGGAGAGAGAGTGGAGAGAGAAAAATGATTTTTATTCCCTAGGGATCCCCACTTTTTTTGGCTTCTTCTCCTCCCATTTCCTCACTTTTTTTCTCTCTTTTTTCTTTCCTTTTCTCTTTCTATATATATAGTAAACATTAGGTCACCAATGGGCATTGGTTTGGTTTTTTTCTTTAAATTTCATGACCTACAAATCCAAGAACCGAACCGAGGCACTAAACCGAAACACTAACGAAGCACTAGACCAAGCATTAAACCAAACACCCTAAAACAACCCTAAAATTAAATCTTGAAAACCAAAACACCTAACCCTGAAACATAAAACACGAAACCCTAAAAATGAAACACCCAAAACTAAAAATCTAAAAACGAAACGCAGCGGGAAACCGAGATCGAAGCGTTAAACCCTAAAAGAAAACCCGGGAAGCTTCGAACGACCCACTAACGGAAAACCAATTTTTTTGTGATTTTCTTGAAAACTTCAAAAAATGACGAAAAACGCGAAATTAAAGACAAACTCAAAAAAAATACTTAAAAATGAGTGAAAAACATTAAATCATGTGAAAAATCCAAAATGTTGATAAACAAGGCCGGACGAAATACGGTGTCTACAGCTTGCCCCCGTTTGTATATCCTTGAAGAATTGAAAGGGTAGACAAATGATAATGACAAAGTATTTGGACGGCCACAAATGTTTATCATCAACAACAACGTGGACCTGGGTTGAGCAGGCTTCGACCGCTACCGGGACTTACCCGCAGACATAGGGTTCGATTTAACCAACAGGAATTTAAACGAACCTGGTTTTGCCAGGCTTCGACCAGCTACCGGGACTTACCCGCAGACATAGGGTTCGATTTAACCAACAGAAATTTAAACGGACCTGGTTTTGCCAGGCTTCGACCAGCTACCGGGACTTACCCGCAGACATAGGGTTCGATTTAACCAACAGGAATTTAAACGGACCTGGTTTTGCCAGGCTTCGACCAGCTACCGGGACTTACCCGCAGACATAGGGTTCGATTTAACCAACAGGAATTTAAACGGACCTGGTTTTGCCAGGCTTCGACCATCTACCGGGACTTACCCGCAGACATATGGTTCGATTTAACCAACATGAATTTAAACGGACCTGGTTTTGCCAAGCTTCGACCAGCTACCGGGACTTACCCGCAGACATAGGGTTCGATTTAACCAACATGAATTTAAACGGACCTGGTTTTGCCAGGCTTCGACCAGCTACCGGGACTTACCCGCAGACATTGGGTTCGATTTAACCAACAGGAATTTAAACGGACCTGGTTTTGCCAGGCTTCGACCAGCTACCGGGACTTACCCGCAGACATAGGGTTCGATTTAACCAACAGGAATTTAAACGGACCTGGTTTTGCCAGGCTTCGACCAGTTACCAGGACTTACCCGCAGACATAGGGTTCGATTTAACCAACATGAATTTAAACGGACCTGGTTTTGCCAGGCTTCGACCAGCTACCGGGACTTACCCGCAGACATAGGGTTCGATTTAACCAACAGGAATTTAAACGGACGTGGTTTTGCCAGGCTTCGACCAGCTACCGGGACTTACCCGCAGACATAGGGTTCGATTTAACCAACAGGAATTTAAACGGACCTGGTTTTGCCAGGCTTCGACCAGCTACCGGGACTTACCCGCAGACATAGGGTTCGATTTAACCAACATGAATTTAAACGGACCTGGTTTTGCCAGGCTTCGACCAGCTACTGGGACTTACCCGCAGACATAGGGTTCGATTTAACCAACAGGAATTTAAACGGACCTGGTTTTGCCAGGCTTCGACCAGCTACCGGGACTTACCCGCAGACATAGGGTTCGATTTAACCAACAGGAATTTAAACGGACCTGGGTTTGCCAGGCTTCGACCAGCTACCGGGACTTACCCGCAGACATAGGGTTCGATTTAACCAACAGGAATTTAAAAGCAGAATGAGATGAATGAGAGTTTTTGTGTGTGTGTGTGCGTGTGGGAGACAACGGTTTTTATTTCAAAACTTAGTTGCCGACTTAAACTTGAAACAAATTATTTGGAAAGCATTAGAAACTCTCATGGATATGAAGAAGTTCTAAATGCATGTTTTTTTTTGTTTTTTTTTTTTGAAATATTGATGAGACTGACCCTCAAGTGAGAATAGAATGCAAATGCGAGTTGCAAAATATGATTCGAATGTCGCACAAAACATGAGTGCATGCGTTAATGTGCAATGAGAAAGATGAAGCAATGTTCATTAATGGCAATGCATTTGACAATTTGTGAAAATATGTCTTGATTTGCTTGGCTTGACCAATGAATTTGACTTTGAAAGCATGATGCAATGATGCATATGCATGTTAATGGTAGAAAATGATTGTTTATGAATGCAACATGTGTGCATAATATGTTAAAAAATGAATGTCATGAATGCAACATGTGTGCACATGCTTGTCGAGGGTAGAAGAATGATTGAATGCAATACATGCATAACATGTTAAAGGTGATGGATGATTGAATGTATCATGCCGAGGGTAGAAAACTGTAGAATGCAACGTGTATGCACGAATCATATGATCTACCAACTAACCATGATATGTGAATTTTTTTTTTTTTTTTTTTTTTTTTTTTTTTTGATGTAAATGATATCAACTTACATGATGGAATGCAGGATTTGTGAAAACAAATGCTTAATAAAAAAATGACTTTGTGTTATTCAAATGATCACTCTTGCTTAAGTTCATTGATCTTATCAGCCAATACTTAGCGGAGAATCAAATGAAAATAATGGTGTCATCTTCAGATTTTTTTTTTTTTTTTTTTTTTTTTTTTTGAATGCTTTCTTTCACCTGAGAGAAATGAAATGTGTCAGTTCTAGATCACTCAACCATATTGGGCATTGTGGGCTGTTGGGTAGATTCTCATGTGCTAGGTTAGAGAACTTATCAAAAATAATTGATAATGTTGAAAATCTTCTGATTAAACTGCTTCATAACTTAGCCTTGTAATGAACAAGAATGTTGGATTACAATAAAGTGAATTTAGATTTGGAAATATGGGATGACAACCAACGAGTTTTTTTTTTTTTTTTTTTTTGTAAGCAAAAGAAGGAATGAATGCGAAGGAAGATGTAGTACTCGCATGCTTTCAGAAGATCTCTTGGACAATAAGAGATCGAAAATATCTCTTCACATTTGAGTGAGAAATTGGAAATTAGTTAGATGGAAAGATGAGTGAATTGACTCCATTTCCTCGGACAAGGGTTTTGAGAGCTAAAAGTAGCTTCTTGAGAAATTCTCACTTTTACTTTGAGTAAGCTCGAGATCTTTGATGATATTTGATCTAGCGTGGCGAAGGCGTAGGCTTTGCCCCAGTATTGATGATGTGTGACTGAGATACCCCTAGTTTGGCGAGACGTAACCTCTTGATCTACTGATTGCACCAGTTTTTTTTTTTTTTTTTTTTTTTTGGAATGATGCAATAAAATGCCCCAACTTGATGATGATTTCGCTCTATTTGCGGCAAAGACGTGGGCTTTGCCCCAGTGCTGCAAAGACGAAGGCTTTGCCCCAGTATTGATGATATTGATTCAACGTGGCAAAGACGTAGGCTTTGCCCCAGTTTATGATGCTGTCAGCGCGTGGCAAAGGCGTAGGTTTTGCCCCAGTGTTGCGAAGATGGGGGCTTTGCCCCAGTTTGATGATTGTGGCTTCACTCTTATGGCAAAGACGTGGGCTTTGCCCCAGTGTTGCAAAGACGAGGGCTTTACCCCAATTTTGTTGATGTCCAACAAGCTTTGTGAGATTTAGCTTCTTGATCAATCGATTGCACCAAAATTTTTTTTTTTTTGAATGAAAGGTGCAATAAGATGCTCAAGCTTTGACGACGACTTCACTCTATTGTGGCAAAGTCGTGGGCTTTGCCCCAGTTTATGATGTTGCTTCAGCGTGTGGCAAAGGCGTAGGCCTTGCCCCAGTGTTGCGAAGACGAGATCCTGCGTGGCTCAAATATAGGCTTTAACCTGAATGTGGCAAAGGCTAAGACTTTGCCCCAGCTTATTGATTTACCGCGGAGACCTTTCAGCATCTTCAAGATGCAGCTTTTATAGAATCATCCTCGATTTTTTTTTTTTTTTTTTTTTTTTTTTTTTTTTTTTTTTTACGGTGCAACCAGACTCTTATGTCACTCTAGCAGACATTCCCTATCATTTCTTTATTCACACTCCTTGTGATGATGTTAACCCCGAGCAAAAACTCATTTAAGACCTTGAGATAATTTCCAAAGTTACTACCTCTCTAGCTCTCAAAACCAACGTCCTTAGTCCAAAAATCAATTTCTACTCGAAGAAAGAGATAGATCAAAGAATAGGAAAAAGTAGAATGAATTCATATCAGATGAAGATGGAATGAAAGAGTGTATGAGAAATTACAAGTCTTAATTATGAAGCAGTAAATCACAAGCATTCAACATTAATTCATTACATCTGAAGTTCTCTTGGTCTGGTGGATAATTTTGAGGGGTTCGCCACATAATTGAGTGTGACTTGCTTTGCAAAAGGCTTGGTGGATAAAAAGATGTAGAGATACACCGTATAAATGTAGATGGTGAAATGAACCAACTATTTTGCGGTGGATCTACGAATTTAGAAGATTGCCTCAAAATTATGTGTGGCATGCAGGTACAGGATTTTACAGTGAGTAATTTTGAACAGTCACTGCAAGATGGGTTTGCCATAATAAGAACATTGATCAGTGGGGTATGATGGTATGAATTTTGGCACATGAGAGAGAATAAAGGTCAAAATAACGCTCCTCTAGAAAATGAAGTTCAGCTTAAGAGCTTAAGAGGAGTATTTTGAAAAGGTAATGAAATGGTAGAGACTTGACAAATTTCTCAGAGAAAAGCAGTGAAAGCAACCATCTTTCTTTTTTCGATTTTTTTTTTTTTTTTTTTTTTTTTTTTTTTTTTTTTTTTTTTTTTTAATGATGAACCCTATGATCTTGTTATTAATTCTCGCTAAGGTTTCAACGAATGAGAACGATTAAAACAATCACAAGAATGATCAAGTAAACACACAAAATAACTTTTTTTTTTTTTTTTGGAATGCAAGTGATGAGTTTTTTAATTTCAAAATATGCACGAGATGCAATTTTCGCAAAATATGATTTTTATGTTATGACATGCGAAATGAGACGATGCATGGAAATATTGTCACATGCGATTTTATGCAATTAAAAACAAACAAATCCTTGAACGACTCGTCATGAAAAATACAACTGATTTTTTTTGTTTTTGGCTTACTATGCAAGATGAAGCAATATGATGCAACAAATGTTTTTTTTTTTTTTTTTTTTTAATTTATGACATTTCATATAAATGAAATAATGCATGAACAACTTCCATGATGTAATGACGTGATTTAATGCAACTTTTTTTTTTTTTTTTTTTTTTTTTAATCATGCAAAATGACAACACATGCATAGACACTTTTTTTTTTTTTTGAAATGATAGAGATAACCATGCAAATGAGCTATTGAATGCATGATATCATGCAAATGATTTTTTTTTTTTTTTTTTTTTTTTTGAGATATTATGACTTAACAGGCAGGATGAGCTGACGAATGCACAATGCACAACGTTATGCAAATGATTAATGATTTTTTTACATTGAGATGTTATGACATGTTATGCAAGATGAGCTAATGTTTTTTTTGTTTTGTTTTATGTGTGAATTTTTTATGCATGCCTTTGAGACTCTATGCAATGCAAAGTGAAATAATGCATGCATGAGCATTTTCTATGTTGCCTGTGATTTTTTTTTATTTGTCATGCAAATGAGCTAATGCCGAAACATTTGTTTATGATGTGATGATGTGATGAACTTTGATGCATGCTTAATGAATTAACGATGTATGGACATTTTTTTGTGAATGTATGAAGTTATGCAACTGAATGATAATTCGCCATGCGAAATGAGTGTATGATGCATGAACACATATTTTTTTTATTTTAAATGATAATATGCAACTGACTGATAATTCAACATGCAAAATGAATTTATGATGCATGAACATTTTTTTATTATGCATGATGACATGCAATGGAATGATAAACAAATGATCAAACGACATGCAAAATGAGATGATTTTTTTGACATGCGAAATGCATGAATTTATGTTTTTATTACACGTGCACGTGTGAAATGACACATGCAACATGAAATGATTTTTTGACATGCAAAATGCAAGAATTGCTTTTATTATGTGTGCACGTGTGACATGACACCATGCAATATGAGATGATTTTTTTACATGCAAAATGCGAGAATTTATGCTTTTATTATAGGTGCACGTGTGAAATGACACGATGCAATATGAAATGATTTTTTGACATGCAAAATGCAAGAATTGCTTTTATTATGTGTGCACGTGTGAAATGACAACATGCAATATGAGATGCAAAATCAGATGATGCATGAATTTATGTTTTTGTTACATGTGTACGTGTGACATGACATCATGTAATATGAAATGATTTTCTATGAATTTATGCATGAGCATTTTTTTTGACATGCAACATGATTTTTAACATGTATGAATGCACATTTTATTATGCATGAGTGAGATGATACTATGCGATTGGGATAATGCCCGTGATGCATTTTTTTTTTTTTTTTTGAATGATGATATGGAAATGATGGATGAGAAGTGAAGAAATTTTTTGAATGATCATTTTTGCACGCAAATGATTTTTTTTTTTAGATTTTGTGTATGTCATGCAAAAATGAAACAATTCATGAATTTTTACTTATGCATGAATGATGAAATGAGACTCGATTTTTTTTGCGATGCATAAACGAGATGCAATTAACGAAAAAGACTTATTTATTGTTTTTTTTTTTTTTTTTTTTGCACGTCTCTAAACCCTGAACGAAATATTTTATTTGGATGAGAACGCGATGACTCGTAAAAAATAATGCTGATCCTTAAATGTTTTTGATTTTTTTTTTAAAAAAAAACGACGTGTAGAACGAATATCACTAGAAGAAAATTTTCTGAAAACGAAAAATGAAAAATGAACGAAGATTTTTCGTGCGCCTTTACGGGGGCAGGTTACATCCTCCCGCAGGTCGACATTACTCGACTCTCCATTCTAAACCTAAACAAAGAGGTCCCCAATTATAATTGAATGCTAAAAATTAGCAAACGAATTAATTTGAACGTGAATCTTTTGTGCGCCATACAAGGGCGATTATGTCCCTTTGAAGGTCGACATTACTCGATTATCTATTCTAAACCTCAGGGGTACGACTCAGTTGTAAAAAAAAGAATTGATTGATTTTTTTGTTTTTATAAAAAAATGCCTATAGTGAAATTAACAGACATGCAACTTAAAAACATGAATGAAACACACAACATATGATATAAACACGAGAATCAAACGTGCGACAAAGTAAGTGTATTCTAAAATTCAGAGTTTTTTTTTTTTTTTTTTTTAAAAAAAAAAAAACGGTTAGCCCTAGGATGTATATGAGTGTAATTTAGGTTCTAAACAATCCTAGATAAAAACGGTCCCCGAGCTTTCCAACTAATTAAACAGCGCGGATAGCTCGAGTGGAGAATTTCATGCACCTGCACGAGAACCGAAGTTCCACGAAGGTCACACTACTCTATCTCCGAATCTAATCCTAAATGGTAGAGCCCGGGTAGGAGGCTCGTGAACGTGTGTGCGAAATGCATGATAATGCAAACAATTTAAATTACGATAAATGAAATAAATTAAACAACACAATGCATAACAACGCAATGAATTTAATAATAAACATGATGTGAGGGTAAGACTCTAACCATAAGGATAAAGGATGTGAGGGTAAGACTCTAACCATAAGGATAAAGGCCCCCAAATTAATTTGAAAGCTAAAGATTAGCTAACGAATTAATCTGAGCGAGAATCTTTCGTGCGCCATACAGGGGCAATTATATCCCCTTGAAGGTCGACATTACTCGATTCTCAATTCTAATCCTAAGAGGTAGAGCCCGGGTAAGAGGCTCGTGAACGTGTGTGAAATGCATGATAACGCAATAAACAGTAAATTGCGAGAACAACAGAACTAAAACCCGACGAAAATGAATATGCATGAGAGAAGCAACACAAAACATAAAGATAAATAAACGACGATCGGCTCTAGGATGCACATGAGTGTGGTTTAGGTTCTAAACAATCCTAGAAGAAAACGGTCCTCGAGTTTTCCAACTGATTAAACAACATGGATAGCTCGAGTGGAGAATTTCATGCGCCTGCACGAGAACCGAAGTTCCACGAAGGTCACACTACTCTATCTCCGATTCTAATCCTAAATGGTAGAGCCCGGTTAGGAGGCTCGTGAACGTGTGTGAAATGCATGATCATGCAAACAATTTAAATTAAAACAATGCATAACAACGAAAATAATAAACATGATGTGAGGGTAGGGTTCTAAACATAAGCATAAAGGCCCCCAAATTAATTTGAAAGCTAAAGATTAGCCAACGAATTAATCTGAGCGAGAATCTTTCGTGCGCCATACAGGGGCAATTATATCCCCTTGAAGGTCGACATTACTCGATTCTCAAATCTAATCCTAAAAGGTAGAGCCCGGGTAGGAGGCTTGTGAATGTGTGTGAAATGCATGATAACGCAATAAACAGTAAGTTGCGATAAATAAATCAAGACAATTAGAACAACACATAATTAAATAAATAAAACAAAGACAAACAAAGACCAAAAAAGAAGATTAGCTATATGTAAGATAAAATGCAATGACCTAGACCCACTAAAAAAATGTCCCCAGTGGAGTCGCCATGCTGTCGCAACGTTTTTGCGACGCGGAGCGGCCGACAACCTTCTGTTAAACAGGGGTTTTCACAAAAATGGAGTCGCCACCAATCATTTAGGGTGTGATTGGCCACCTTAAAAATACGGTCTACGAAGTAAAAAAAACGAGGTTCGGGGGTCGGTTGAGTGTAGGGAAGGTGCTAGCACCCTACAACATCCCGTTTAAAAAAAGGGTAGCCAAAACGTTTTATCCTAATTATCTAGCTAATTTCAAATGATCCTTAATTTGAAAACTAATAAAATAAACAATTAAAATTAAACAATGTCTCAACTAATCATACCCTATCTTTAAAATAAAGTAGAGTTTTGATTTTGTGAGTGAGTTTATTGATTTCGCCATTAACGCCTTAATCTCGATACCGAGATCATCGAACTTTAAAAATCATTTAATAAAATCGTTTTGTTTCAAAATCAATTTGAAATTCGATTAAAACTTTAATTAAAATTAAAACAACTTTTGTTGTGAAACAAATAATTTCGAAACTTAATTTGAACTTGATTTGAAATAAAAATCTTTTTTTAAAATTAATTTAAAACCCCAATTTTAAATCAACAATTCTTTTTGTTTTGAAATCAAATCAATTTTGGGATTTAATTTAAAAACTCATTTTAAAATCAAATTCTTTTTGGTTGAAATTCGATTTAAAACTCAATTTGGAATTGAAAACTCTTTTGATTTGAAATCGAAAACAATTTGAAATTCAATTTTAAAACTCAATTTTAAAATCAAATGAAAACTTTTAAAAGAAGGTGATTCCTGTAATTAGCGCATAATGGCATTGGTTTTAAAAAAATAATAACAATGAATCCTCCAAATGGGGAAATCCCAATTTATCCTGGGATCTCAATTAAAATACCCTCGAGATGAGAGGAACAGTCCTTCATCTCTCCCGGGGTTACAAATTAATTTTAAAATACCCTCGAGATGAAAGGAACAGTCCTTCATCTCTTCCGGGGTTGAAATTTAATATTAAAATACCCTCGAGATGAAAGGAACAGTCATTCATCTCTCCCGGGGTTACAAATTAATTTTAAAATACCCTCGAGATGAAAGGAACAGTCCTTCATCTCTCCCGGGGTTGAAATTTAATATTAAAATACCCTCGAGATGAAAAGAACAGTCCTTCATCTCTCTCGGGGTTGAAAATTAATAATAAAATGCCCTCGAGATGAAAGGAACAGTTCTTCATCTCTCCCGAGGTTGCAAATTAATATTAAAATAATACGAAAATAAAATGATAGTTAAATGAACGAGTAAGCTAACGTACATAGTCCCGAAAACAAACTTAAAAAAGTTAAAAACCGAAACTAAACAAACCAGCAGGCCAATACGATATAACCTAGGTATATAAAGCAGGGTATATATTGAACATGCAGGGGTATATATCCAAATCAGAGGGTATATATGCATATAGCATGGTATATGTGAACACACAACAATAGGGGCAAAATTGTAAATAACACAAGATTAATGGCATTTTCGTAAATGACTTAAATTCTAAAATTTGACCTTCTTCCTCACGGATTGCTCAGCCGTCGATCAAGCTCGAAGCCTGCTGCCATCAGCTCAGGTTCGCCGGAGATGTCGCACGCCGCCTGGTTCGCCGCCGTCTAGTTATGGGGTTCGAGCTCCGCAAGGTCGCCGCCGATCGTCTGTGTTGTTCGAAGGTTGGAGAAGGAGATCCGTCGCTGGCCTGCCATGAACGCCGCCGTGAAGCTTGCAGTTGATGGATGTCGTCTGGGTCTGGGCTGCCGGCGAAGACGAAGTTGCGCCGTCGTCTGAGCTTCAAGGTCGTTTAGTTCGTGGAGGTCTAAAACCCAAATCGTCGCTGCCGTCGTCCGAAGGAGAAAGTGGCCGCCGTCCGTCTGGGTTTACCACTGCTGCCGGAGCTTCAAGGCCGAGGACAACGCCGTTTGAGAAGCTCAGAGGGGTCGCCGGCGTCTGGAGGAGAAAACGGCCGCCGTTCGTCTGGGTTTGCAGCTGCTGGAGAAGAAGACCGACGAAGATGGGAGATGGAGCTCGCGAACGCTGCCGCCGTCAGGAGATTGAGGAAGCTGAAGAGGATGAAGCGCGCCACCGTACGCCGCCGTGGCCTTGGGTTCGAGGGGATGCCGCCGTTCAGCTCGAGTTTGCTGCGAAGTGAAGTCCGCCGTGAGGTTTGGAGAAGACGAAGATCTCCGCCGCACGCGGTGGCTCTCCGCCGTGGTCTTGCCGGAGCTCCGCCGCTGTGCCGCCGTGCGCCACCTATTGCCGGAGTTAAGTTGCCATGGGAAGGAGATGGGGGATAACTTGGAGAAGAAGATGAATAGTAGGAGAGAGAGTGGAGAGAGAAAAATGATTTTTATTCCCTAGGGATCCCCACTTTTTTTGGCTTCTTCTCCTCCCATTTCCTCACTTTTTTTCTCTCTTTTTTCTTTCCTTTTCTCTTTCTATAGATATAGTAAACATTAGGTCACCAATGGGCATTGGTTTGGGATTTTTTCTTTAAATTTCATGACCTACAAATCCAAGAACCGAACCGAGGCACTAAACCGAAACACTAACGAAGCACTAGACCAAGCATTAAACCAAACACCCTAAAACAACCCTAAAATTAAATCTTGAAAACCAAAACACCTAACCCTGAAACATAAAACACGAAACCCTAAAAATGAAACACCCAAAACTAAAAAATCTAAAAACGAAACGCAGCGGGAAATCGAGATCGAAGCGTTAAACCCTAAAAGAAAACCCGGGAAGCTTCGAACGACCCACTAACGGAAAACCAATTTTTTGTGATTTTCTTGAAAACTTCAAAAAATGACGAAAAACGCGAAATTAAAGACAAACTCAAAAAAAATACTTAAAAATGAGTGAAAAACATTAAATCATGTGAAAAATCCAAAATGTTGATAAACAAGGCCGGACGAAATACGGTGTCTACAAGGAGTAAGAACTCAGAGTCACTCATGCATGTTAGCCTTTCATGGTAGATAGATAGTGGTCTAGGAATAGGCACTTTCCTAACACGTTTTATAGCATGAGCATATAAATAGGTTCTTAAAACTTACTTGGATATGAGTAACTTAAGAGTCTAAAGCATATAATCGGAAGATGTATGACATCTAGCTAAAACGATGCATGTAATGTTAATTTTCTGCTGAATGATCATGGTTTCTGCCTATGGAGGATTCTTAGCCAACCTTGTTGTTTTTATCTTAAGATTTCACTCGTTGCTAGTTTATTGCGAAAGTATTGCGAGAACCGCAATCTTATTTTCTGTCTTTCTCTTAGATTTTACTTGTGTGTTAATCTGTTGCTAGTCTTATTGCGAAAGTATTGCGAGACCCGCAATACTGTGTTCTATTCTGCGAGTCAGTTAGTCTATTTTCTTGAATTGTAGTTTCCTTAGTTTCTTTTGCATTGCTCTAACTTTGCGTTTTCCTTGCGTCCTTTTCAATTTCGTGTCTCGAATCAAAATCCATTTCATTCCTGGTTACCTTATCTAATTTAACATGTATAAAATCGGCATTTACTCAACTTAGTCTCTGTGGGAAATCGATATAAAATATACTTATCACTTGCTGCAGACCGTGTATACTTGCATGGTTATTTGCTTAATTTAATCAATATATAACCTCATTGAGCAAAGCAACATGGGGCCAATGTTACGGGCTACTTCAGCTGCTGACGTTACACCCACTCCCTAAGGAGTGGGGGCCACCGCACCAAACCCCGGACGAACTGGCCACCAGAGGCCAACCTCGGGACTTCGGTAGATGAAGCTTGCTACAGCTGACGAAAGGCAGGCTTTCGTCATACCACTCCTCAATTAGCACGAGATGTGACCGCAAGACAGCCTGCCACGACTGAGGAAGAGACGACACAGCAGCGTCCCCAATTCTCTCGGGAATCGGGGAACGACAATTGTGGCCATCATGACAGGGCGTGGGGACCCAACCCCGGTTGGTATGCACCCCCTCACTCCGGTCTAAGCACTCGTTCGAAGGCCAATGAACCGGGTCGCTCAGGGAACATTCCCTCACCGCCAACTATAAATACCCTTCTTGTTCAAAAGGAAAAGGGGGACGGGTAACTCTACCCAAAACTATCTCTCTCTACTACTCCTATTTATGCTCAGATCCCTCTGACTTAAGCATCGGAGGCCCGTGGGCCAGGCCCATCGGTGCAAGATGATTCTTCTTTCCTCTGCCAGGTACCCCGACCCGTCGCTAACCACCACCGGTGGCGGAGCGTGCGGAGGAATTTAAAGGTCCAAAATCTTGCGTCAACAGAGTTGAAGGTAGAAAAAAAATGGATGGATTTTTTTTGGGCAGATTGATCGTGGGAGAATATGGAAGTTATGGAGGGATAAAATGGGAATTATGAAACTTAGTTGGAAGAGGCACCAAATATTTTGGGAATCCAATTTCAAAAGCTACTCTCTATCAGATTTTAGAAAAGCAAAGAATTAAAAAGTGATTTGATTTAAATTAATATAAAATCAAGGTTACCAAACAAAAAACGGTTAAGATTATTTAAAAATCACTTTAATGACCTTCAAACTCAGCCCCAAACGGGGCCTAACTCGATTTTATGCACCATTTTTATAAGTTTAGAATTTGTTGCCTAAGGTAGTTTAGTCCTATGCTAAATATAGTTTTTAGACATTTATCCAATAAAAAAATATTTTGGACATCAATCAACAACTATTAAATTTTTGACATTGTTCTAGTTATCCTTTTGTTTTAACGTGATTTTTTAAGATGCACATGCAGAGGACATTTTCTATTGATGTTTTTGTCCTTCGCACTTTTTTAAAAAAAAAAAACATTCTTTCATCAATTATCTTTATTTTATTTTTTCTAAATTAATGCATTCATCCACTAATAAATTATCATACAATACTTATATAATTATTAAGTTTTCTCTATTGTGATATAATCATCTGTGGGGATCTTTAAGAAACCTCCAAGATTCTTCCATGGCGTGAGAGTTTGCTTCCTCCTTGTTGAGAGTTTGTTTCCTCTCTATTGGAGAGCTTTTTCCTAGAGCCCTCTTCCTTTATTGTTTACTTTGGTTTAATCATTTCTTTCCCTTTCTTGGCTCTGTTTTTTGTTTCCCTGTGCTCTATTTTTATTTCCTTTTCCCTGGTTCAAATGGCTGGTGAAGTTTTAATTTCTGATTGGCAGAAGCTTTCCCTTTCTTCTGAAGAAGAAGAAGTTGTCATCAATTGCAATTCTTCATCTATTAATCTGATTCAAGATGACTTATCCCTCCGCGTTTTTGGAAAACTCATTTGTTCTTGATCTATTCCCTGTGAAATAATTCAAAGTACTTTTAATACTATTTGGAATCTAAACAACAATCTTCAAGTTAGTATTCTATCTAAAAATCTTTTTATCTTTTGTTTCAAGAAGCTACAAGATCGAAATCGAATCCTACACACTGGCCCCTGGATCTTTGATAAATGTCTTCTTGTTCTTAAGTCCCCTGATCCTTTCCTTAAGCCTTTTGAAATTAATTTCCAAACAGATTCATTTTGGGTTCATTTCTTGGATCTCCCTTTTGCTTATTGCACCAAGTTAATGGTTGCTGATCTTGCGAATGCATTTGGAAGTTTTCTAGAAGTTGAGACTGATGATTAAGGGCGTTGTTGGGGTCAAGCCTCAAAGTTCGCATGACACTAGACATTACCAAACCACTGAGAAGAGGTATTAAAATTAACATTGATGGTCCAATTTCTGGAAGTTGGATCTCCATTCAATATGAACATCTTCCTGACTTTTGTTTTTGTTGTGGGCTAATTGGGCACATTAAAAAAGAATGTGCAAAACCCTTTATTGGTACTTCCCATCCTTTTTCTAAGATTTGCAATTTCGGTCCTAACCTTAGGTATCAACCTCTTTTTCATCCCTCAAAACAGAAAAAACAAGGTGTTTTTCAGAAGAAAAAAAAAATCCTATTTTCTCTCCTCAATCTTCTTTTGTTTCTAATCCCCATTTCCCCTTCTTCTTTGTCTCCCATTGTGGAGACTTCTTTCCCCTCCTCCCTTCCATTTCAATCCCATATCCTTCTATTTCTATTATTGTTTCTGATGGAGCGCATGTAGCGCAGCGGAAGCGAGACAGATTAATGGCACTCTAATTTCATCAATTTAGCTAAATAAGAAACATGCACAAAGCTTTGAAATAAAATGAATTAGAACACATACCTCTTGTAGTTCTAAGGACTTCTATTCCGATGCTCGAATCTCTTCACGAACCCTTCGAATCTTCCCTCGAACTCCTCGAGAACCACCTCCGGTAGTCCCGCTATCCTCGGGCCGAGCAACGGAGTGGTGGGACTCCTTTGTGAAAGAAAAAGTTTGGAAGAAGAAGATGGGAAGATTAAAATGATGCGGATTTTGTGAGAAAAAATCTAACACTTAGCTTTCTCAAGTAACATGAACTCTTCATGCTCATCCAAATATCAAACTCTTTGAAAATTCATCAACTTCAAATCATTTGAACTTCATCCAATTTATAGGCAATTCACATGCAACAAACTCTTTGCTTAGCATCACACCTCAAATTGGATGGATTAGTCTTCAACCAAGTGTTCCAAAATTGATGAGTTTATGCATGTTGTTGGTGATTCACAATCCATTTCACAACTCGGATAAATCCACTAACTTGTATAAGTCAACTTTGACTTGGATAATCCCACTTGTAATATTTTGTCATTTTAAAAATTAATTATGAATTAATTTTAATAAACAAAATAAATTTTAATTAATTAAACTTTTTAATTAATTAATATTATTATTTAATTCAATATCAAATATTAATTAAATAATAAGACTAATCCCGATTTCTTAAACCGAATCATCACACATGAATCCTTATTCATGTTTTAGACCGATCTCATATTTAAATCATATTTAAATCATATTGTTACACGGCTTAATCCGAGCTAGCCAGGAGAACCTAAAGGACCTACAGATCATGAGCTCCAACGATACGAGATTAACCGACCAAACTCTTTAGCCAAGCTAACCAACATTCGTTAACCCCCGGAGACTCCACTAAAGTCCAAGGGTTGCACTCTCGTCACCGAAGATATATTTCTGTCCTCTTGATATAACCATCATTAGTAAGTCGATCCTTCACTGGTCGTTCGTAATTACAGCTGGGTCAAAATAACCGTTTTACCCCCGTAATTACATCTTGTTTCTTAAGTCCCACTGATCCTCTAATGAACTATTGGTTTCTGGTCCAACCACCAAACCGATTGGTAAGTGATCTCATCACTATACCAAGTCCCTCTCGGGCCAATGAGAGGGTGGGATCCCTAGTTCAAGACCCGGAGTCAGCACTTAAGGGTGGGATCCCATCTCGCAGGACTATGTTCCCAGCTACCTACCCGGTCTTATCCCCAAGATGGTAGGCTTATTGAGTTGACGATCTCGGGCCACTCTCACCCATACAAGTCAAAGGATAAGGTCGAATAAACAGGAGTTCATAGCGTGCTCAGGATTCAGATCGAGTTACCTAGGTCATCATATGAAAAAGTCAGTCTTTACAGTAAACGGAGTTGAAAAGAAAGAGTGACTTTATTTCGCGGTTCAGTCTTATGCAAACTCATTGCATAGGACGCCCCCACTCACATGTCTCCACATGAACGATTTCGGATCACATCGTTTGTACTATACAAAGTGGGCCGCGTCCGATAGTGTCTCCAGGATAAGGTACCCAACCTTATCCCTATACTATAGACCGTTCTGGCTATTACTTGAACTTGATCCACAATCATGTCACACATGAAGTTCAAGTATACAACCTATAGCCATGGGTTCTTTGTTTATGAGAGTTAGGTGAAAAGTAAAAACAATTCACTTTATTCAATAACAACTTTACTGAATAAATCTCAATAACAACTTTATTGCAAAATAAAATATACATTCAGTTTACAAACCACGAGTTTTAGGACATAAAACCCAACAGTTTCTCAACCTCTTCCTTCAACTCATTCTCAAGTTTTCTTACCCCCTCTTCCATCTTCATTTCTTCTTAATTCCTCTACTATACTTCTGCCAATCCCTCTAACCAGCTCTCCTTAGTCTTCCTCCTCTCAATCTAAGATTAGTAATCTGAAGGGTAAGAAGATTTCCTCTGATTTTTCTCCTTTCCCTATTAATATCAATGTTCCTTATTCAGGTATTAAAAGAAAATCTAATAAGACTATCTCTAACGAATTTTCAAAAAGAAACAAGATTGTTACTCCTACCCATTCTGTCCCCCAAGTAGCTACCATTAATTTTGAAAGGTAGAGGTTGTTGAACAACCTCGCTGTTCCTCATGAAAATCCTCTGTTGGAATGTTCGTGGATTGGGGAATCCTCAAACATTTCGTACTGTTAGAGATACTTTGTGTTCAAGGCAACCTCACACTGTTTTCCTATCGAAAACTCGTAGTGACCCTTGTTATATATATGGCTAAACTTCAATCTGTTATTGGGTATTTTGGTTATTTTTCGGTCTCTAATGATGGTTCGGGGGGGGGGGGGGGGGGGGGGGGGGGGGGAGAAGGATGTTGATTTATCTATTAGATCTTCTTCAAAATCTTACATTGACTCTTTTATTTCTTGGAGAGGCAAATCTTGGAGATTCATAGGTTTTTAGGGTCACCTTAATCCCTCTAAAAGACATGTCTCTTGGGATCTTTTAAAGCGTCTTCATAATAATGATAACTCAACTTGGTTAATTGAGGGAGATATGAATGAGCTTTTTTCTATCTATGAGAAAAAAAAAGAGGTGATTCTAAGGACCCCAACTTCATTGAACCGTTTAGACAAGCCATTGATAATTGTGGTGTTTTTTACTTGGGCTTTAAAGGTAATATCTTTACTTGGTGCAATTGTTGGAAACATCGTCCACCCATTTTTCAAAGACTGGATAGATTTTAGGGGAATTCTGCTTTTGAAGACATTTTTCCTTCTTTCACTAATCACCATTTGGATTGGGCTAGATCGGACCATAGACCAATTGAACTTTCAACTTCTACTTGTCTTTTTAATCGATAAAGAAATAACTTTTTAAGACCTTTTAAGTTCGAAGAACATTGAATTCAGCATGATCATTGCAATTCTCTCTTATTTCTTCTTTAAGTTGTTCGAACCTAAATTCTAATTTTCAGTCTAGATCTTCTACTGACCTTCATAACATTCTTAATCAAACTTCTTCTTCCCTTAAACCTTGGGGTTCTGCCATTTCTAGTTCTCTTAAAGCTAAGATCAAGGATAAGAAAGTTGCTCTTCAACTTGTCTTTTCTGTGAAGGCCCCTGATTTTGGCAAAATTTCTTCTCTTGAGAAGGATATTGATGATATTTTGCTTGAGGAGGAATGTTTTTGGAAACAACACTCGCGTGAGAATTGGCTTAAATGAGGTGATAAAAATACTACTTGGTTTCATAAGAAGGCTTATCTTCGTAAAAAGAAGAACCACATCTCTGGAATATTTGATTCTAATAATGTTTGGGTTGAAAATCCGGTTGATATTGAAAATACTTTTGTTTCCTATTTTACTAATATTTTCTCTTCTTCTAACCCTTGTGCTGCAGATCTAGATAAAATGCTTCATCTTATTCATCCTTTTGTTATAGAAGTAATGAATGACTCTCTCCCAGCTACCTTTACCAAAGAAGAAGTTGAGTTGGCTCTAAAGCAATTGTCTCCCTCCAAAGCCCCTGGTCCTGATGGATTTCCAGCCCTCTTCTATAAAAAAAAATTTGGGCCTCGATTAGTCCAGTTACTACTCAGAGTTGCCTTAATTTTTTAAACAATTCTGCTGATATCTCATCTCTTAACCATACCAACATTGTTTTAATTCCTAAAACTAAGCATCCGGTTAATGCTTCAGACATTAGGCCCATTAGTTTGTGTAATTTTTCTTACAAAATCATTTCAAAAGTTTTAGCTAACCGTCTTAAACCCTTCCTCAATGATATTATTTTCCCTTACCAATCAAGGTTTATCTCTAATCGCTCAATCACTGATAATATTTTTGTTACTCATGAATGTATTAATTTTACAAAAAAAAAAAAAGATTGTCTGGTTCTACTGGTTATGCAACCCTTAAACTTGACATGTCTAATACTTTTGATAGAATTGAGTGGTCTTTCCTTGAACAAATTATGTTTAAACTTGGTTTTGACTCTAGATGGATAAACCGTATTATGTCTTGCGTCTCTTATGCTACTTTTTCTATTAATATCAATGGTTATGTTAAAGGTTTGATCTCTGCTACTCGTGGGCTTCGGCAAGGTGACCCTCTCTCCCCCTATATTTTTCTTCTTTGTACTGAAGGGCTTTCTCAGTTCATTCTTGCTGCTCAAAATAATAAGACTTTATCGGGTGTCTCTATTGCTAGATCTGCTCCTTCCATCACTCATTTACTTTTTACAGATGATAGTTTATTCTTTGATGGAGTGATATGCGCAGCGGAAGCGATTTTGGACCGATGATACTCTAATTTCATCAATTTAACAAATAGAAAACATGCTCAAAACGACGGAAATAAGAAATGAGAAATACATACCCTTTAGTTCCAATTTCCTCAAGCTCCGCCGCACGTTCCTCGTCACGAACACTTTCGGCCTCTTCGCACGAACTCCCCGAGGACCACCCGAGGTAATCCCGCTATCCTCGGTGCCGAGCAACGGAGTTGTGGGACTCCGATTAGAAGAGAAAAGAAAAGAAAAGAAAGGAGGAAGAAGAAGAAGAAAAAGAAGTGAAAGGTAGAGGGCTGAAAAACTTCTGAAGTTTTTTTTTAAACTTTCGTATACCCACATCCTTACTTCTTCAACTTGGTCAAACATACACATATATACACATATATATAATTATTATTATTATTAATAATAATAATAATAATTTTATTTATTAAACTTTTTAATAAATAAAATATATATAATTATGAATTAAACTTTTTAATTAATAATTATTATTTAATTCAATATCAAATATTAATTAAATAATATGATTAAACCTGGTTTTCCGAAAATCGACTTTTTTACACATGAATCCTATTCATGTTTTAGGCCAATCTCATATTTAAATCATATTTAAATATGTCCATCATTCTTCCACAAACCGAATTTGAACAATTCAAATTCTTTTTCTTTTTCTTTTCTCTTATACTGTTGCACGACGTTATCCAAGCTAGCCAGGAGAACCTAAAGGACCTACAGATCATGAGCTCCAACGATACGAGATTATCCGGTCAAAACTGTTTTAACCGAGCTAATCATCATTCGTCAAACCCCCAGAGACTTCACTATAGTCTGAGGGCTGCACTCTCCTCACTGTAGATATATTATGTCTTCTGATATAACCGTCACAGGAAAGTCAACCCTTCACAGGTTGTTCGTAATCATAGTTGGGTCATTTAAACCGTTTAACCCCTACATTACATCTTGTTTCTTAAGTACCACTGACACCTCTAATGAACAATAGATTTGTGGTCCAACCAACAGATCAATTAACCATCTCATCTCATGAGAGTGTGAGCTCTAATTGTTCAAACCCCAGAGTCAGCTATTAAGGGAACAACCTATCTACTAACCCAAAAGAGCAGGTTAGGAGTGAACTTCATCTTACTACACTATGTCCCCAGCTACCTATTGAACTTTATCCCTGAGATGACAAGTTATTGAGTCGGCGCTAATGGGCCACTTTCACCCATACAAGTCTAAGGATACTGTCTAATAAGCAAGAGTTCATAGTAAGCTTAGGATTAAGATCGAGTTACCTAGGCCATCAAATGAAAATGTCGGTCTCATCAGTAAACGGAGTTATAAAGAGAGCAACATATTTCACGGTTCGGTCTTATACAAACTCTTTGCACAGGACGCCCTCCCTCGCACATCTCTATGTGAAACGATTCAGATCACATCGTTTTGTACAATACAAAGTGAGTTGCATCCAATAGTGTTACCAGGATAAGGTACCCAGCCTCATCCGTATACTATAGACCGTTTTGACTGACTACTTGAGCCTGATCCACAATCATGTCATACATGAGGCTCAAGTACTCATTTTCAGTCAAGGGTGTTGGTCATTGGTATAGGTTAACTTAAACACGTTTCACTTTATTCCAGTAAACTTCTTTACTGAATAAAACTAATAACTCTTTATTCTAAATAGAGTATTTACAAACATAACAGTTTACAAACCACGAGTTTTAGGACATAAAACCCAACATTCTTTTTCAAAGCTTCAAGTCATAATTGTTCTACTATTTCTAGTATTTTGCATTCTTATGAGAAAACTTCTGGTCAGATTATTAACTTTAATAAATTTGCTATTCTTTTCTCTCCTAATATTTCTCATACTTTTCAGGTTCATCTTCAAAGTATTCTTGGAGTTAGATTGGTTAAGAACCTTGGCCGCTACCTTGGTGTTCCTTATAGTTTCTCCCGCAAGAAGGTTGCTGACTTAAGCTATGTTTCTGATTAAGTGTGGAAAGTGGTTCGTGGATGTAAAGCTAGCATGTTCTCCTTAGGTGGCAAAGAAGTTCTTATCAAAAGTATTGCTCAAGCTCTCCCCCTCTATGTTATGAGTTGTTTTCAACTCCCTGAGAGGATTTGCAATGAAATTACTAAAGCTATTTCAAGATTTCGGTGGAATTCCTCTAATTCTTCAAAGAAACTTCATTGGTTCAAAATGGATACTCTTTGCAAACCTAAAGAGTTGGGTGGTCTAGGCTTCAGAGATATTGAAATTTTTAATCAAGCCATTTTGGCTAAACAAGCTTGGAATATTTTTAACAATCCTTCTGGGTTTGTGGCTCGTGTCCTTAAAGCAAAATATCATCCCTCAACCGATTTTCTATCGGCAGAGCTTGGTAAACGTCCTTCTTTCGTTTGGAAAAGCATTTTATGGGGAAGGGATCTTCTTTCTAAAGGTATTAGATTGAAGGTGGGAAATGGTTCAACTATCTCTGCTTTTACAGAACAATGGGTGCCTACAAAATCTACTTTTAAGGCTTTTAATCCTCCCATTTTTCCTTTGAACCTACGATTAATAATCTAATTCTAGACAACCGTACTTGGAACCTCCCACTCTTAGCCAGTTTATTTGTTCCTATGATGTTAGTCTCATTCGAACTATTCCTATTAGTCGTTTTCCCTCTCTTGATAGGATGGTCTGACATTACTCTATTGATGGCCTTTATAGTGTTAAAAGTGGGTATAATTTGGGTTATTCTTTAAAGCATACAGAGAGTTCTTCTAATATTTCTTTTTCTAACAAATGTTGGATTTCTTTATGGAGTCTCAAACTTCACAATAAAATTAAAATCTTCATTTGAAAAACTATTACAGATAGTCTCCCTTCTTTACTTTTATTAGATTAAACCGTAAAGGTATTGATTGCCTTACCTTTTGTCCTATTTTCCAAAAGCAAGAAGAGTTCATAGTTCATTCGCTCCTCTTTTGCTCCTACCCAAAATAAATTTTACGGCATTTCCTTCCTTCTTTATCTCTTCACAAAAGACATTTTCTCTCTTTTATGGATCATTGGAATCTCTGGATGAAGACCCTTCACAAAGACAATTTGGCGTTAGTCTGTATCATTTGTTGGGCCATATGGAAGGATAGAAATTCAGCTATTCATGGTTTACCTATTTTGGATGTCAATTTGAAGATTTTGTAGATTGAAAATTATTTGTCTGAGCTTCGAGGTGTTACTTCTCATTCTTCACCACCTTTCCACCAACTTTCTCAAAATATTCATCCCCCTGAAGCTTGGTCTGCGCCTCCTAAGAACTGGTTTAAGCTTAACACATACGCTTCATGGTTCTCTTCTGCCTCTGAAGCCAGTTTTTGGGTTGTGATTCGCGATTCTTCGGGTTCCATTGTTGCTGCTCAGGCTTTAAAAAAAGCGTTTCTTCTCTAGCCCTCTTCATGCCGAAGTTGAAGCTATTTATAGAGGCCTCCTCTTAGCTTCTCATCTGGGCATTCGTCAGCTCATTTTAGAATCAGATTTCAGCCTTGCTATTCAAACCCTCTCTTTTTGCTCTGCTCCGATCAACGAGTTCGGTTCTCTGATCTCCAATGTTGAGTCTCTTTGCCATCAGTTTGAGAGCATTTCTTTTTTGCATGTGGGAATAAATGGAAATCGTATCGCAGATGCCCTAGCATCTTTTGCAAATTTTTCCCCTTTTCTCGCACTTGGCTGATTTCTTTCCCTAGTTGGTTGACGTCATTAGCCACTGAGGATTCCTTTGCCTTGTAATGGTTTCTTCTTTTGTAAATAATAATTTGGGGCAAGGAGACAAATGACCATTTTTAATTCTCAAAATCGATAGATGTTATTTTTTAAAAAAATGTGATATATGTCCCTTTTTAGTTTAATCTCTCTTCCTTAACTTTTTCATTCCTTATTTACCCTCCCTAATATCTCAATCTCTTTCCGCATTTCTAAAATAAGATTTAGTAATTCAAAAAAACTAACTCTCTCCAAATATTTTCTCTCTTCCATCTCTCTTCTCTTCCACATAATCTTCCAACATAACAAAATATCACTCCTCTTGCTTAAAATGCCATTGTTTAGCGAAGAGGATCAAAAATTAAAAATAACAAAAATTGAGCTTAAAATATCAGAACTTGCTTCCCCTACTTCAATCCATTATTGATACAAAATCAACTTTACCTACCTATAAGTGCAAAAACAGTACACGGTACATTTGAAGACAAAAAAAATACATGTTGTTGGAGGAAAATATGCTAGTATGCATATTAACATTCTAAGTTTGCAAATTGAAATTACACGATACTTGAAAATTGCTATTACAGTGTATTTTCAATTTGTAAAATAGGAATTAAGTAGTACTTGCAATTGTGCAAATTGTAATTACAAGATTGAAATTCCACTGTATTACACATACTAGCATATTTTCAATTTTCAATTACGTATTTTCAATTTGAAAAATTGGAATTATAATGGTCGGTGCAATAAAAAAGTTTTCGAAAAAAATACAAACTCAATAATTAACAAAAAAGGATAAGTTTGAGAAAACTTAAAGTAGCATAAGAATCCTAAAAAGGAGAAAAAAAAATTGAAAAAAAGAGAGAAAAATACAGTGTATTGAATTGCAAATACATTGTATTCAAAATTCACTGAATTAAAAATACACTGTATTTGAACTCCAGTGAATTGCAAATACACTGTATCCGAACTTTGTTGAATTCTAAATACATTGTATTCAAACTTCGTTGAATTCTAAATACATTGTATTCAAACTTCGTTGAATTCTAAATACACTGTATTCAAACTTCGTTGCATTGTAAATACACTGTATTCAAAATTTACTGAATTAAAAATACAATGTCTTCGAGCTTCCGTGAATTGCAAATACATTGTATTCGAAATTCACCGAATTATGGATTAAATATTCACAAAAATATTCATATAAAACTTGGAAAAAAAATATTGTACTTACATCTTAAAGTAGAGGTCACTATTGCATTTCCAACCAACTAAATGAAACCTCTGCAGTTAGAACCAACTAAATTAAACCTGGGACCAATCAAATACCCAATGGTTCACTCGCTATTGCACACCAAATGTCGTCGAAATTCGACGTGTTCAGTTTTGGGTATTGATGTTGGAGCTTCTAACTGGAAAATTGTCAAATCAAACGTCTTGGGCGAAGAATGGATCGATCTTCAGTTTTGGCGTATTGATGTTGGAGCTTATAACCGAAAAATCTTCAAATCAAGCGTCCTTAAGCGAAGAAGATTTTTGACGTGGAGTTAATGAGGAAGAGAGAATGAATGACGAAAGTTTTTGAGGTGGAGTTAATGAGGGAGAGATGAAAACTTTCATTTAAACTCTATTCTTATTTTTTTTTTTATTATTACTTTAAATTAGAATAAAATTAGGGAAGAGAGGAAATATATTTTAAAATAGATATAATTGGTATAGTAAATTGACTATTCGAGATTTAAACTTTATTCTTAATTTTTATTTTTAAATTTTATTATTAAAATAGATATCATGAAATTTGGGGTGAGAGGGGAGAGAATAGAGAATCGAAGATGAACGAGGAGAGAGAATAATTTTGTTGGAAAGAATTTCTTTGGATGGTAGATAAGAAGTTTGAGAAGGATTTTGTTGTAGAAGAGTAAGAAGGAGAGATAAGAAGCTTTTTTTTAGAGATATAATTTTAAGATGAGATAAGAAGTTGGGAGGACAAAAACGAAAGGAAAGATGAGAAAAAAAAAAAACTCAATTTAAAAAAAAGGGGCATACTTTGATATGAGATCTAAAAAAAAGTCTTCTATTAGGATTTTCCTAATAATTTTCCTTAAAAAAAAAAAAAAATCTCTATTGTACAATTATTTAATTAAATTAGATTAAAATAATATGTAAACTGCGTCAAGATTAATAAAAATATTACTGGTATAATACATAATTTATTAATATTCAAATACATCCTTAATTTTAAAAATATGTAATAATCAACAAAGCTATTTAATTTTAAATAAAAGTTGACTTACATAATTAGAAAACCGTAGATATATTAAGAAGAAAAAAGGTAGATAGATATTTTTAAAATAATGTAAAAAAAAGTTGTGCTGTGAGAGTGAGCCTACGGCAAAATTTAAACAAAACATGCTTAAAATAATGTCATGTGTTTTGTGGTAGATTTTTCTTCTTCAACCACAATGATAAAGATATTAAATTAAAAAATTATTCGTCCTTTTGTTCATTTTTTTTTTTTTTTTTTTTTTTTTTTTTTTTTTTTTTTTTTTTTTTGTAGTTTTTCAAATTTTGACATTCTTTTAAACACTAACGGTTATCAAACAAGTCTGTTTCTTAAAAAATGAAAAACAGAAATAGAAAATAAGAAACGAGAACGTTATCAGACGGGCCCTATACTACTCCCTACCCGATATATTAATTGGAAGAGAGGAATAGATCGCCATCGATCAAGAAAAAAATTTAAAAAATAAATAAAAGATGTGTGTTAGACAAGAAACATTGGTTAGAGAAAGCAAAAGAAAAGTCAGAGAAAAAAAAATGTTATAAAGAGAAAAGTTAAAAAAGCTCTTAGACAAGGAATATTAGTTAGAGAATTAAAATGAAAAAGTATAAAAGAAAAAAAAGTGTTAGAGAAATTTTAGAAAAAAAAAGTTTAAAAAGAATATTGAACTTTTAAGTGAGAGAAAATGAGAAAGTTATGTTTAAAAAAGAAAAAAAAAAAAGAAAAAAAAACAAGTTATTTGTTTGGTAGTAATCCAGATTTTTATGGAATGAGTATATAATCTCATTAGTTTTGATATGAGATATTTATGCATTTTGAGATGCTCGAGCATTCTAGGATGTCCGTTTAGAAGATATTTATCTACTTTCGGATGTCTTTTTTCAATATAAATTTTTAAGATGTAGAGGATATTTTTTAGGGAAAATTTCAATTTATACCCCTAAACTGTGAAGATTGTATCAATTAAAACTCTAAACTTTCAATTGTATCAATTTAAACCCTAAACTTTCATAAGTGTATCAATTTACACCCTCCATTAGAAAAATGTTAGTTTTTACACGTGTGGAGACTTATAATTGATCAATTAAACCCTTAAATTTTCATACAATTGATTTCAATTATGAAAGTTTAAGAGTTTTAATTGTTAAAATTATAAGTTTTCACTCGTTTAAATTGTTTTTTTTTTCAAATAAAATCTAACAAAAGGTGTAAATTGATACACTTATGAAAGTTCAGGGTTTAAATTGATATGATCGTTAGTTTAGGGTTTTAATTGATACAACCCTCAAAGTTTAGGGGTATAAATTGATTTTTACCCTATTTTTTATTGATATTTTTTTTTGTCCTTTCACACTTTTTTTTTTTTTTTAATTTTTTTCTTTCATCAATATTTTTTATTTTTTTCTTTATTTTGTAGTTAAAAATAAATCAATGTATTTATTGTTTTAAGTACAATAATAAATTACCATTACCATGTTAAATGTACTTCTAATAAATTCCCATATGAATGTACTTTTTCAGTCGCATCATACTTATGTATCTATTGAGTTTTCTCTGTTGTACGACTATTAATGAATTTTTAGTTTTTTTTTATAAAATAAATTTATTTCAAAATGATAAATATCAAAATATTATATTAATTTAAATGAGATTCAAATAATATGTAAATTACATAAAGATTTGTAAGAGCATTATTGATATAATACATCATTTTAAGACATTTTTGTTGTACACAAATCTTGCAAAACAAACACAATTATCTAAATATTTTCCGACATTCTTATAAATTATTCTTTCAAAATAAATATGACAATCTAAAATGATCTACAACTATATTTTCAGGCATCTATAATTCTAAGAATCTAAATATTTTAATTATCTAGATTTCCAAAAAAAACAAATGGTGGGTAAACATAAATTTTAGAGAGAAAAAGTAAAAAATATTACCATTTTAGAACGAGAAAATGAGAGATATTAGAAGTGAAACACAAATAAATGTAATATAGAAATTAAAAATTTAGAGAGAGAAAAATAATTTCTTTAGGATAATTTAGGTCTTCTTTATTTCTTGGTGGGACTCACGATTTTTTTTAATTTTTGTTTCATGATTTGTTGTTTCTTCGACATCTTCAACTTCACCAGTACAGTCTCACTTCCATATTTTATCTCTCATTCTTCAAACTCGTTTAATCTGTGTGTCATTTGAATAATGGATTTTAAATATTATAACAACATATTTTTATTTATTTGGGTTCGTTGATGATAAATAATCGAAACAAAATAATTCTATTTCGACTTATTAGCGACTATTAAACATCACAAAAGCGAACTTAAATGCAGATCCTCAAATAGCCTTTAATCGTAGACAAGAATTTGCTAAAACACTACGATCAAACAAAAAACAAGAGTATGCACAAAAGTCAGAACAATATTCAAATGAATGAGTATTATGATATTATGATAAATTTACAAAATTTAACATGTATGTAAGTAAATAACTCCATGAAGTTTGAATCAAACTTTAAGTAAACAACATCAAAGTAAAACAGATTGCGATTTGAAATAATTTTCATTATGATTGTAACCTGTTTTGATTACAGGGAAGTAAAACCGACCTTATTACACCTTATCTTACTTACTTGGTTTGCTTTCCAAATTTTATGATCGGCCACGTTTTCCTTAAAAATGAATGATTTGAGTCCAAAAGATTAAAGAATAAAGGGGTATTTGGCCTAAGGAGTTGTTGGAGAAAGAGTTGGGAGAGAAGTTAAGAGTTTGGCCCACAAACTTGTTGAACTCGTATAAAAAATATCAATTCTCAAAACTTCAATCGTAATTACTATTGAACTCACACACTTCTATAGTAATTACTATCCAATCGGTACCATTTGTGAGGCATCACATTTCTCTCTCTTCCCATCTTCCACAATATTTTTAATTATTTTAAAAAAAAAATGTAATTTAAACAAAATGTGATAGTGACTAAAAATGTCATTCAACCTATTTTTATTATTTTAAATATAAATTAGGTTCTTCAAGATACTTAAACAAAATTTGAAAGAGTAGTAGAAAAATAAAAACATCAACTTATTTTGATCGGTTTAAATTAATGAATTAAAATATTTTAAATTCACATGCAATATTTAACACATTATTGTAAATTCTCTTCTATTTCAAAATTATATCAAAATAAAATGAATAATTAATGTGGGTGATATTGAAAATAGAATGTGAAGTATTGTTGTTAAAAATATTTTTGTTATCTTCAAATAAATTTGTGAATGATACATAAAATAAAAAGCATAAATACTATTCTTAAAATTCATAAAATTAATGATAGTCCTAACAAAAATTGAAGTAATTAAAGATAGTCGTGGTGTTTTGATTTAGATTCCTAAGTGTTTATATTTTGAAAACATGCATTTTAAAATAAATTGAATTTTTGAAAAAATGCATTTTGGAATAAACTCTAGAAGGTAGCTTCTCGAAAAAATGTTTTTAGGGTTTAATCGAGAATTCATCGTTTTTTTCACAAAAAAAAAAACAGAAAAATTACTAAAGTGCCCTCCAACTACTCCCTCTCCCCTCCTCTTTTTGCTCATTTTCACCCCGCACCTCGATCTCATCGGTTCTCTCAATAAAAGTTATTTTGATACATATTACTTTAGACTTAAACACAGGTTTTAGAATTGTTGTTTGAAAACTTAACAAAATCCTCGAGGAATTGATTTTTGAAAACTTAATAAATTCTTAATATAAATCCCACAAATCTTTTATCTATATATATATATATATATATATATATATATATTTAAATTTCAGAAAATAAAAGAAAAACATTACCAAAACTTGAAAACAGATTTTAGAATTTGATTTTTTTAAAAACATAAATACACGAGTTGCAATATAGACAAATATTATTCTCACGCCTATAGTTTTGGGTGAAGCAATATAATATAATATATTATAATTTTATTTGAATTAAAATTTTCTAATATATTATATTTTAATATTATGTAATGTTAAGCTGCAATATACCCTCTCACTCTACAACATTAACATATTTTATTTTTTCTTTAAAAAATAACCACTTTTATCTTGTCACCGATCATCGACAATAGTAAACGTCGGTCATAATTTTTAAAATACAAATTTGAACTTAATAATTATAATTGTATTGTTTACTAATAATTGTCCTTTACATAATTTGACATTAGTAGAAACACTATAGAGCAAACCAAATACATTTGTAGATAAAGACACTTTTGAAAAAAAATGTAACCAAACACCTTAATGTTTTAATTATAAACATTTCTAGAAAAAATGTTTATTCTAAAATGCATTCTTTAAAAAATATTTTTTTTAGTAGTCAATCTAAACACACTTTTTGTCCTTAAAATTATTTTTATTCTTAAAAAAAAATTGTAAATGATAAATAAAATAAAAAATAAAAAATTTATTTTTAGAATTGATTGAAATTGGAATAAATCCTTGATCATGAAAGTTTGTGCAAAAGAAAACAATTAAAATAAATTTAGATTTCTAAGTAGCTAAACACATATTAAAACTTCTTCTACTAAACAACTCCAGACTAAACAAGGGGTTTTTGTACGAATGACCCATCTCTCGGGGGCCGCGAAGTTTTTAACCCAATTTTTGAAAACTTATGTTTTTTGACCTTCTCGTGATAAGGAAGTGCACAAAGTCATTCGTACCCTTCGCTTATCACGAGCCTCGTGATAAGCGAAAGGTACGAATGACTTTGTGCAAATTATTACGAGAGAAGGTCAAAAAAAACATAAATTTTCACGATGAGAGTTAAAAAATCTTGTGGCCCCCGAAGGGTGGGTCATCCGTACAAAAATTCCGACTAAACAACTCCGACCCCTTCCAATCATACCGAAACGCCCCTAAAAAATTTAGAGTGGGAAAGGAGAAGGTGTGTGTGGGTGGGCATGATGTTTTTTAAAACCGACATATGAAATCAAGTCAATTCGATGTTTTTCCTTCCTTCGTCGACTTGGAAGTCGTCGTGTTAGCGTTTTTATAATCTCAATGGTTTCTTGCTCCCGAAGCTTATCATTTCGCTATATTAATGGCGATTTCTATGATTTTGATGTCTCCTCGTCTCCATATCTCTCAATTAGCTTCTAGTACGCAGCAACAAACTACGATTTTCAAACACTCATGGCTTCTGATGCTGTGCACGATCTCATTTCCCTCTTTTCCTCCGAGGGCAGAGACTTTCTCATCCGCAATAATGGCGATCAGGTATGTATCCTTTCTCAATTCATAGATTCAGATATTCATTTCGTTTGTAGAACTGTAACTAACCCTATTCCAATTTGAACTTGCG
Source organism: Herpetospermum pedunculosum (assembly GCA_028017165.1). NCBI lineage: Eukaryota > Viridiplantae > Streptophyta > Magnoliopsida > Cucurbitales > Cucurbitaceae > Herpetospermum > Herpetospermum pedunculosum. The sequence continues at coordinate 9,374,083 of CM051527.1, forward strand.
CTTCCTGTTTTTACCACTTTTGGGCATTGATTTGGGGTTTTGAACAGGTGAAGATCAGTTCGTTAATTGGAAAGAATGTGGGGTTGTATTTCTCGGCGTCATGGTGCCCTCCCTGCCACCGTTTCACTCCAATTCTTGCTGGGGTTTATGAGGAATTAGCTTCCAAGGATGATTTTGAAGTTGTGTTTGTTTCTGGTGACCACGATGAGGAATCTTTCAAGGATTACTTCTCTAAAATGCCATGGTTGTCTGTTCCATTTTCGGATTCGGATACCATTGAACGATTGAATGAACTTTTTGAAGTGAGGGGAATTCCTCATCTTGTTGTTCTCGACGCCAATGGGAAGGTTTCAACTGCTGATGGAGTGAGATTAGTCAGTGAATATGGGGTTAATGCCCATCCTTTTACTCCTGAACAGATCAAACTTTTGAAGGAGAGAGATGAGGAAGTGAAAAGGAACCAAACCATTAGTTCCATTTTGGTTTCGAATTCGCGCAATTACGTGATCTCGCAAGATGGAAATCAGGTATAATTTCTTCAATTGTTTTTGTAATTCTGAACTTTTCATTGGAATGATGTGATAACTGATAACTACAATGTCTGTGCTGTAGATTCCTGTCTCTGAGCTTGAAGGGAAAGTGATTGGGCTGTACTTCTCAGTGTATGGCCATGAAACGTGTGATGATTTTACGCCTATTTTGGTTGATGCTTACAAGAAACTGAAAGAGGAGGGACAGAACTTTGAGATTGTGTTGATCTCTTTAGATGATGAGGATGGTGACTTCAATGAAGCATTCAAAACAATGCCATGGTTGGCATTGCCGTTTCAGGACGAGAAATGTAGAAAGCTTATTAGGTATTTTGAGCTTAGTGATATTCCTACCCTAATCATAATTGGGGAGGACGGGAAGACTTTGCAACCGAATGCAGCGGAACTCATCGAAGAGCATGGTACTGATGCCTACCCTTTCACTCCTGAAAAACTTGAGAAGCTCACCCAGATTCAGAAGGCAAAGCTTGAGTCACAGACTTTGGAGTCTCTTTTCGTTTCTGGGGAAAGAGATTTTGTTATTGAAAAAAATGGTACAAAGGTAAAAGTTTATTCTTGCAACTTCTAATCATAATCTCTGAGTTAAGCCACAATGTGTTTGTGCAGTACTTTTAAGTTGCTTCCTTATGTATTCTTATGTTCAATTGCTTTCTGTTTCGCCAGGTTCCTGTATCTGAACTTGTTGGCAAGAACGTTTTGCTATATTTCTCAGCTCACTGGTGCCCCCCGTGCCGTGCATTCTTGCCTAAGCTTGTAGAGGCATACAATGAAATTAAACGAAAGGACAAAGAGTTTGAAGTCATTTTCATTTCGAGTGATAGGGACCAAGATTCATTTGAGGAATTCTTTTCAGGGATGCCTTGGTTAGCCCTGCCATTTGGGGATGCAAGGAAGAAGTTTCTAAGTCGCTGGTTCAAAATTGAAGGTATTCCGGCACTCGTAGCCCTTAACCGAAGTGGTCGTACTGTCTCAACAGAGGCTCGTAAGGTCATAACAGCTCATGGAGCAGATGCCTATCCATTCACAGAGGAACGTCTGAAGCAACTGGAGGAGCAGTTGGAAGAAGAGGCAAAGGGGTGGCCTGAGAAACTGAAGCATAAACTACATGAAGAACATGAACTTGTTCGGACACGTCGTGCTGCTTATTCTTGCGACGCGTGTGATGAGATGGGATATGGTTGGTCGTTTTACTGTGAGGAATGTGACTTCGATTTGCATCCGAAATGTGCTTTGAAAAACGATGAGGGAGCCGAGGAGCAAAAAGAAGAGTGGATTTGCGAGGGAGACGTATGCCGCAGAGCCTAAATATGGAAACTTAAGATGGTTTGTTCTTTGCTTGTTGCCTTGTGTGATGCCGTGGTGTGTTCTGTTTACTGCAGCTATGTTGTTCCAAATCATCTGGCCTGTAATAAGTTTGTAGTTTCGAGCATTTTATGCCTGCTTTTTCGGGTATTGTAATGTAATTTGGCTTGAGCTATTTCTCCCTTGTGATTTTTAAGTTATAAAGTCGTTCTCTGTAATATTTGTGGCCGTCACCTTTTCTTTCCCCAACATTTCTGTTTTCTTTGGATACATAGATCTAAACCTAAGTGCAAGATCACCACAAGGTTTTAAATTTTCGTCGACATGTCGATATTTCCATCGACATTTTCACATATCTATAGGTTCGACATCGACATGAGGGGTGAATCGACATTTCCATCACACCGTACAAAATCGATGAAATATTAAAAAAACAATAACAAAATGTAGTCTAACGTGAATATAATATTATAATAAGTGTATTTTAACTCATTTAAAAGTATAAAATGTTTATCTATTAATTTTAATAATTTTTTTTAAAAAAATATTTTTAAAAATCTTCCTGAAATATCCATCGACATCGACATTTTATCGATATTTTCATCGACATTTCCACAAAATTGAGACCTCGATATTTCCGTCGTCATTTAAATCCTTGCCTGAATCATCAAGTAAGATTTATATTCTAAGCTGTGATTATAGGAGTTGATAACCATTTTTAATTTTAAATTTGAAAAATGGGTTATTATTTTTAGAATTTTAGTTCCATTTAGTCTTGTAATTTAAAATGTTTTTAATAGGTTTTTGAAATTATATCTATCAAATCAAAAATTTCTAACAGTATATTTAAATCATTAGCATATATAATAATAACAAATTCTTGTGATGTGATTTCTTTTATAAAAAAGACTAGAATAAATATAGTTATTTTTATATCATTCTTTTAACTAAAGATTATATCACATCCGTTCGAATTGTTTTAATTTATATAAGAATTGATTTCGGCAGCGGAAATTGTTTTAATCTCTATAATAATCGATTTGCTTAACCGACCAAGACTTCTTAATTTATGATAAAAAAAAATGATAATGGATATATTAAACATCTCTAACATTTATTATTTTTGTCTAAAATATGTAAACATCAACCGAGCTATTTGATTTTAAATAATAATTGACTTACATAATTAAAAAAACCGAAGATATATTAAGAAGAAAAAAAGGTAGATAGATATTTTTAAAATAATGTTAAAAAATGTAGTGATGTGAGAGCGAGCCTACAAAAAAAAATTAAACAAAACATGCTTAAAATAATGTCGGGAAATTGCATAAAGTGACTTGTCATAGCAAAACATTATCAAAATTGACCCGTCTCCCACAAAAATATTAAAACTGACCGGTTTGGCGGTTTGGGGGATGTGAAATTATACATATGCCCTTCATTAAGGAATCCCGAATTTGTCTATGCGATGGCACAGGCTGTGCCATGGCATAGGCTGTGCCATGGCACAGTCTATTTCAAAAAAAAAATTCTTTCAAAAAAATTGAAAACAGAGGACGAAAAACTTCTATTTGTATTTCTTTATTCTCGCATTTCTCAAATCATCAGCAGAAAACTTGTACTTACATAAACCATAAAAAAGAAATCATAGCCAAGACAGTGTATAAAACAGACAGATCGACTTCAAGTGTTTGGTGTAGACGACGATGCCCCTTCTCGTCTGTTTGACAATGGGTTCCTACACGTTTTCCTGTTATGCCCAGATTCGCCACACCGTGTACACCTGTGGACTTGTACCTCCTCCCCTATTGATGGTATCCTAGTAGACTTACGTCTACCAACTCTTTGTACAACTTTTGGGGGTAGTATCTCTCGTTCTTCGAAGTTTTCTGGTCTTCTCCATTCTTGTATATGCCCCACTGGATAGATTGGTTCTGCATAAGAGGAAATTAGGCAATTGGTCGTGTAATAATTTGCACATAGAGTATGCATTGGTACATTTCGATCTTTTGCGGCGGCAATTGCATGTGTGCATGGAATTTGCCAAATGTCAAATTTTTTACAGCTGCATGTATGGGCGTGTAGGTCTACCATCCCACCTAAGTATCCATCGTCCACGTCCAATTGGAAATGGTCTATTGATCTAATCTTGTGCCTTCTAGACTTGACTTCCCGCTTTTCTAATTTTCCAATTACAAAGTCTGTAATGGGTTTGTTAGAATCTGATGCTTCGTTCCGTCTTTCATAAAACCAGTCTTGGAGATGTTGTCTTATATCTTCGAACATTTTTGTAACAGGCAATGCTCGAGAGTCTTTGAACAATGCGTTAAGACTCTCGACCATGTTGGATGTCATTTTATCGTACCTGTTATGGACTTGATATACTCGTGCCCAACGGTGTAATCCAATTCTCTCCAAGTATCGTTTTACTCCTGGGAACTTACAAAGTTGATCCTAGTACATCTGGAAATTTGACATTCGATATGCCTTTGCCGCAAGATAGAATAATGGAGTGATGGCGTTATTCTTGAATCTGTCGTCCAAGTTGACTTTGATGTGTTGCATGCAAAGACCATGGAATACTTGTGGGAATACTCTTGCAATTGACTTTTTAATGCATACCTGGCGATCCGACAATATGACCAAATTGGGAATATCACTCCCAATTGCCTTCTCTAGGTTTGTCATAAACCAAATCCAGGATTCGTCGCATTCTGTGTCTCCCAACCCAAAGGCAATTGGGTATAGTTGATTGTTCCCATCAATGCCCGTGGCTATGAACAACTTACCCATGAATTTATGATATAAATGAGTGGCATCAACAGCAATTATAGGACGTAGACAATTCTTGAAACCCCTCACACATGGTCCTAACGCCATGAAACCATGTTTGAAATGCACACCATCTTCTAATTCAATCTCGAATAGCGTACCTGGGTTCACTATCTTCAAAGCTTCACCATATGCATAGAGAAGGGTGTAGGAGTGTTCTGGTGATCCGAATGCATACTCCAAAGCTTGCTCTCTGGCACGATACACTCTTTGGTAGGTTATATTCACACCGTAATCCTTTCTCATGTCGTCTACTATGTCCCTGGGTGTATAGGAACGACCAGCTCGTTCGTACTTGGACTTTATTAACTCTCCTATAACTGATGCCTTAGCTTGACGATGGCTGTGAGATATCAACTGAAATCTGCATGTGTGAACATTTGTATACTTGTTCACCCTGAAGAAATCAGAACCATCCATTCTCATTGCGCGAAGCATCCAGTTACATGTTTCAACTATGCACTTGGCTTTAAATAGGGACTTTGTTGATTTTTTAACTTTGTACTCAAAGTGCCTATCCATTGCAATCATTGACAGTTTGATTTTCAAGTCTTTCTTGCAGAAGAAGATCTCTCCAACCTCAGTATCTTCCTTCGTAAGACAATGTTGCGGAACAATTATACGATCATCGTACAATGTGGCATGGTGAACGGAAGGACCTGCTCTATCAACTCGCACTCCTTCTTCTCTGGTCGTCGATGCATTTCGAGCTGATGGACTTGCTCTATCAACTCGCACCTCTTCTTCTCTGGTTGTCGATGCATTTCGAACTGAGGGGCGTGCTCTATATGAAGTTGATGGCTCTGCATGAATGAAAGTAGATGGCGAAGCATGGTCAATCTGAACTTCCTCTTCTGGTTGCTCAACATCTTCTTCAACAGTAAATTGAGATGCATTGTAATCATCCCAATGATTGATCCTGTCATCCCCTAGATTGCATGAAAATATATTTGGATCCAACGCAGAAAATGAAGAAATATTTTCTTGTGCCAATCCATGTTCTGATGGGACTTGAACGTGGACTGGTGGATCCGGTTCAAAACGTTGTTCGGGTGATGCTTCATGAAATGTAGAAGCACTTTCTTTTGGTTTGACTGTTACGAAGATAGGCATTTTTGTCGCATCTTCTCCCTCAAGGAAGAAACCAAGACCCCAATCATCTATGATATCAACAGGAGGTACAGCAACCAATAAGTTGAAACAACACTTCAGTTCTATGTCGAACTCACTCTGATCTATATTCAGTTGTCTATATATAATTGTCAACAAGTCATCTCTTGTTATATTAATTGGAACCCTCAATCCCGGCATGTTCCCACCAATGTAATTCATCCCGCTGTTGTCCCATGAACCACCATAATGCAAGTAAGTTCGCACCATTGCCATCGAGGGTAAGCTGGACGAGATTGTATAAGTTAGATTAAATTGTATGAAATTAAAAAACAAAAAATTGATTTTATTTCACAGCATATGCTATGGCATATGCTGTGCCATAGCATATGCTGTGCGATCGCATATGCTGTGCCATAGCATATGCTGTGCGATAGCATATGCTGTGCCATAGCATATGCTGTGCGATAGCATATTTTGAAAAAGCATATTTTGAAATAGCATATTTTGAAAAAGCATATTTTGAAAAAGCTCATGAAGAATAACGAAGAAATAGTGGAAGAAAATGGGAAGAAAATGATGATTCGTGTAACTTTCAAATGTTAATGAACAATATATTTGTACCTTGGAAGATGAAAGAAAGAAACTGAAAAGTGTAATATGGTGGGGCTTGAGAACAATTTGTCGGATGGTGGGGCTTGAGATCAATTTGTCGGATGGTGGGGCTCTTAACGAAATGCTTGAAATGCTTGAATGATTGAACGGTGGGGGTAAGGGGAATGTAGGTGACAACATTAATTTGATGTACGCGGGTTGGTGAGGACAAGTTTGCATTGAAGTTGTTTTAAGTTTGCATTGATGACTGACATATGCTGTGCGATCGCATATGCCTGTAACAGTTTATCACTTATGCCTGTAACAGTTTATCACTTCTGCCATGCCTGTATCAGTTTATCACTTCTGCCCATTTTGTGTATCAAAAACCAGCAATTCAAAAACCACCAAGCAGATACATCGAGCAATTCAAAAACCACAAACCTAGAAACATCTATCAATTAAAAAACCACCAACCAGAACATCTACAAATAAAAAACCAGCAACCAGAAACATCAAGCACTTGAAGAACGATAAACCAAAAACATGCACCTGATTCAATAAATGAAACTGTTATCCCACATTTGTGCTACATATTGTTCAGTAATTAAATGCAACTGATTTCTAAGTAATGAATCCATACTATCAGATGTTACATGACACTCAAAATAACGTGCGCACCAATACCCACAATCATCCCGCAACTTCTGGATATTGGTTTTCATGCTTCGCTTCACCATCCACGTGTATTTGTTTTGCCAAGGATATTTATCGAAGTGGCCGGTGGCTGTCAGCAACGAAGGTAAAGACTTTGATAGCGGATGTGTTACCTGAGCGAGGGTGATATCATCCACATGCGTGGGCATTGAATCAAAAATCCTAACACATCCTTTACGTAGGTCGATAGCTGCTAGCATCCAATGTCTTTTAATGTTGACTGGCCCATACACGTAGTCAACCTCCGACCATGGTGGCTCTTCTACGGGAGCTTGACCTAGGACGATGTCAAGAAAACTTTGATCCCGCCCGGTCCACCACTCGACCGACCCCAGATAGTCCTTCTTTTCTAACGATGACCCGGGTCCCTCGGGGGACATTAGAAATGACTACACAAATGAAATGAGAAGACAATATTATAATTGACATGTGGTTTTCACTAAAACATTGTAGGATAAGCTTACCATGAAAGCCGTGCTGACAACCGTAAATTTGAGGCGACATAGATTTGGTCTTGCTCGGAGCTTCTTTTTAACGAACATCATTAGAAGGTCCATATCCTGCAAAAATGTACAATACTTAGTGCCAAATAAAAATAAATAGAAAAGTAAGAGCTTCTTTTTAACGAACATCATTCGAATACTTACGTCTTCAGATAAAAACGCATTCTCCATGAACTTCTTGAAGAAGTTTTTGTCCCTCATAACTCCCTGGATACATCGGAGTTCCTTGTTCGTTTTCCTGGATTTAATCCAGACCTTGTACTTTGATAGTAGTAAGGGTGAGATATGGAAGGAAAGATTGTACCGGTTAACTGCGCCTTCCGAAGGATCAGGTGATTGATCCACCTTACTTTTACCCTTTTCCTTTACTCCAATCTTTTTTTCCTTCTCCATTATTCCTGGATTTGCAGAGAACTCGACTTTGGGCTTGAACTTCTTTTTCATCTTCCTCTCACCGTCCTCGTTAGGGGTATACTTCGACACCCTCGCTCTCTTGCGTACACCGCGACGAGGGTCCTGCACGACATGTGTGCATCACATTAGCATAAAGGTATGAAAATATGAACGAATAAAACAAACATTAGTTAAGTACAAGTACCTGACTCTGACTGACGTCGGCAAGAAGATGGGTGGACTTCTCCGTCCGGCCCCCCACAGCTACATTCCCACCCTGGACCTGGGGGGAATGCTCAACTATGAACGGTCTCGTCGGGCCCCCTTCATCTACATTCCCACCCTCGACCTGAGGGGAATGCTCGGGAACGGTCGCGGTCGGGGTGCCCGAAGCTAAAACAGTCCCACCCTCGACCTCGAGGGACTGCTCAGCTACCATCTCTGTCGTCAGGGTCGGGCCCCCTTCATCTACATTCCCACCCTCGCCCTGGGGGGAATGCTCGGGAACGGTCGCGGCCGGGGTGCCCGAAGCTAAAACAGTCCCACCCTCGACCTCGAGGGACTGCTCGGTCGTCGGGGTCGGGCCCCCTTCATCTACATTCCCACCCTCGCCCTGGGGGGAATGCTCGGGAACGGTCGCGGCCGGGGTGCCCGAAGCTACAGTCCCATCATCAACCTCGCGGGACTGCTCGGTCGTCGGGGTCGGGCCCCCTTCATCTACATTCCCACCCTCGCCCTGGGGGGAATGCTCGGGAACGGTCGCGGCCGGGGTGCCCGAAGCTACAGTCCCATCATCAACCTCGCGGGACTGCTCGGTCGTCGGGGTCGGGCCCCCTTCATCTACATTCCCACCCTCGCCCTGGGGGGAATGCTCGGGAACGGTCGCGGCCGGGGTGCCCGAAGCTACAGTCCAATCATCAACCTCGCGGGACTGCTCGGTCGTCGGGGTCGGGCCCCCTTCATCTACATTCCCACCCTCGCCCTGGGGGGAATGCTCGGGAACGGTCGCGGCCGGGGTGCCAGAAGCTACAGTCCCATCATCAACCTCGCGGGACTGCTCGGTCGTCGGGGTCGGGCCCCCTTCATCTATATTCCCACCCTCGCCCTGGGGGGAATGCTCGGGATCAGTGTCATCATGAAGCTCCACTTCAGAATTACCCGGGATGTGAAGATCCACATTCAAAGCCTATAACACATACAATAAATACATGTTATTCTCAATTTATAAAGAAAATGTAATGAGTGGAAATAAGAGACATACATTGCATATTAGTTTCAGATAATCTTTGATCGTCTTCAGCTCGCCCTCTATACGGTCGATATCTTCCCTGTAGACTTTCTTTCTCCTACTTCTCTTCTTCTTACTCTTCTCCTTCCTACTCGAAGACCCTCTCTTCTCCTTCCTACTCGAAGACCCTAATGCCAAAGACGGTTGGACAATAGGCGTGACACTAGGAACTACAGTAGCCTCAACATTGAGACCACTAAATTGCCCACCTCCACCTCCATCATAATGGTCGTCAATAGAGTCCCAGGGCACCTCGTCATCCTCCACGTGCACGTTGTCATCCTCGACGTGCACCTCATCATCCTCCATGTCATCCTCGACGTGCACCTCATCATCCTCCATGTCCTCCTCCACGTGCACCTCGTCATCCTCCACGTCCTCCTCCTCGTCCTCCTCCACGTCGTCCTCCTCGTTCTCCTCCACGTCCTCCTCCATATGATCCGGCCCCATTTCCAAGGGAACAACCTCTAACCCATTCATTCTATCATTTTTGTACCGAACTTCAGCCTCAGACATGATTAGTCTACTCACTCGGGTCTGCACATACATAGAAACAACATGTCAAACTAAGTTTAATCTTACAAAAAAACAAAAACAAAAATTTGCAAGACTTACTAGGTTCGAAGAAAACACATCCTTATCAAGTTGGATATATGTGGGAAACCGCAAGCACGACCATCGAAGGATCCGTGGAACGGCAGATGTGCTCACCCGACTAGCTATGTTCTTTTTAATACTGGACAGAATCTCGTACCCCCATACCTAAGATAATGAATACAAAACGTTAAATTTAATGTATACAAGTATTTAATATGCAAATTCTTAGAAAGACAGATAGACATGTACGTGGAAGACATGTGCAAAACCTTTAATGGTGTAGGTCTGCCCTTTTTTCTTCAACTTATAATTCTCGACTCTGCCTTTCATGCAACTCTTCAAGCTCTTCAATGTTCTCTCAAATATTTTTGAAGACCAATCATAGCGGGTGAACACCTCCCAATCATCAACTATGCCAAAAACAGACAAGTCCAGTAGAGTCTTTTTATCTTTACCCATCATGGCCAACTCAATAAAAAGTACAAGAGAAATCTTCACGACATCTTCATCATTCTCAAACTGACAACTCTTGTACTTCAACTCCAAGTCTTTTGCATATATTTTTTCCTCAGTTGGTGGAAATAAAATTTGCATCAATCGACTACTATTAGTTTTTCTGTTCACCTCCGGGAGAGTAGGAGACCATAGACCAGTGATGATGTTGAAATCCTCCCTGGAAAAGGTTGCCTTCTTTCCCAAAATACCAAAACTTATCACGCCAACTCTAACTTCTTCCACTTCCCTAAGCATGAGGTGATGAACCAACTGGCCATTGAATATCAAATTCACGTCCAGTAGTGGACCAAAACATGTTTTCCTATACATGTTCATCTGTGTCTCCGTTAACTTCGTCTTAATTAATGCAGTTGTGCTCGAGATATGCGACAAAGACGAAACAGTAGCGGGGAAGTAGTCCTCGGGTTTGATCTTATGAACCAACTCCATTTCAAAGACCTATGCAAATGAACAAGTTAAAACATGTTATTTTAAAATTAGGAGATCGAGACAGTATAGTGAAGGTTTAGACAGTAAGGTGAAAGAGAAATCGCACTGTGCGATAGAAATCGCACTGTGCGATTTCTATCACATTGTGCGATTTCTATCGCATTACGATAGTAATCTCACACTACGATAGAAATCGCACTGTGCGATATCAATCGCACTGTGCGATTTCTATCACATTGTGCGATTTCTATCGTAGTGTGAGATTACTATCGTAATGCGATAGAAATCGCACAATGTGATAGAAATCGCACAGTGCGATGTCTATCGCACAGTGCGATTTCTATCGAGCAAACCCTACGCAGTTTCACAAATTCATCAACCAAATCAGATTTTTTAACACTTTTCCATTACTCAGACATCGACGAAATCAGCTCTACAACCTATAAACAAACAATTCGACTCCTTCCAACCCCTCATTCGCCGATTCATTCAAATTCCTTCAACTCTTAAAAACCCTAAATTTCAAGAATTCTTTTAAAACATAGTACAGTGCAGTAGCGTGGGACACAACACAAGAGTAGCGTGGGACACAACACAAGTAAAAATGGGAAGAAAGCATACCTTTGAGGGCTGTGAGATTTGAGGGTTGTGAGATTTGAGGGCTGTGAGATGCGATAGAAATGGGAGGTTCTTCTCAACGCTTGCGATATAAATGGGCTGTGCGATGCCAACGTCTTTTTCCTATTCAATTTTCTTAATGGAGGGCATATGCATAATTTCACATCCCCTAAAACCTCAAACCGGTCAGTTTTAATATTTGGTTGGGAGACGGGTCAATTTTGTTAATGTTTTGCTCTGACAGGTTAGTTTATGCAATTTCCCAATAATGTCATGTGTTTAGTGGTAGATTTTTCATCTTCAACCACAAACATAAACATATTAAATTAAAAAATTATGGACCCGTTTGATAATGCTCTTGTTTCTTGTTTCCTATTTCTTGGTTTTGTACTTTTTGTAGTTTTTCAAATTTTGAAACGTTTTTTAAAATTTAGAAACAAGAAACGAGGATAGTTATCAAACAAGTCTGTTTCTTAAAAAATAAGAAACAGAAACATGAAATAGAAAACGGGAACGTTATCAAACAGACTCTATACTATCCACTACCCGGCATTGAAATATATGGCCATCGGTGAAAAAAAAACTAAAAAAAAAAAGAAAAAAAGAGCAAAAGAGAAAAAAAGAGCAAAAGATGTGTGTTAGACAAGAAGCATTGGTTAGAGAAAGCAAAAGAAAAGTCATAGAGAAGAAAAATGTTATAAAGTGAAAAGTTAAAAAAGCGATGTGTTAGACAAGGAATATTAGTTAGAGAAAGAAAATGAAAAAGTATATATATAAAAAAACAAAAGTGATATTGACTTTTAAGAGAGAGAAAAATGAGAAAGTTATGTTAAAAAAATGGAATAAAAGTAATAGAGATATAAAAGTTTCTGGAGAGAGAATTTTATTTAGGAGAGAAATTTAGATAATATAAAGAATATATATATTAGAAAAAAAAATAGATCATCTATAATATAATATAATATAATATATATATATATATATAAATAGATAGATATATAGGGCTGGTTGCACAAATAGCAATGAGGCCCAAACTAATTGCAAATTTAGCAAACTTTAAAATGTTTTGCAAATATGGCAAAAAAACCCGTTTCTATCATTGATAGACTTTATTATATCACTGATAGACTTCTATCAGTGATAGACTATTATCACTGACAAAAATCTATAAAAAGCTGAGGTGATCAGCGATAGACTTCTATCAGTCATAAGATATCAGCGATAAAAATTGCTATATCCGCAAAAATTTTAAAAACATGCTATATTTGCAAACAATAAGTCTTAAATTGTCATTTACTACAATTTCCCTAGATATATATGGGCTGGTTGCACAAATAGCAATCAGGCTCAAACTAATTGCAAATTTAGCAAACTTTCAAATGTTTTACAAATATGGCAAAAAAATTCGTTTCTATCACTTTTATCATATCACTGATAGACTTCTATCAGTGATAGACTATTATCACTGATAGACTATTATCACTGACAAAAATCTATAAAAAGTTGAGGTGATCAGCGATAGACTTCTATCAGCCATAAGATATCAGCGATAGAAATTGTCATATCCGCAAATTTTTTAAAAACATGCTATATTTTTAATTATCTTATTCTAAATTGACATCTATTACACTTTCTGTATATATATTATAGATAGATATAAAGAACTAAATAAAATCCTACATAAGAATTTAGGTAATGTCGCTGTTAGTAGATATACTTATCCAAAGAAAAGAGAAATGTAGGGGAAGAAAAAAGTGACGCTTATGCTATGCCCTCCATCGGATGTTCGTCTATGTTTATTGAGCTTTGCAACTAAAATAGTCCTCGGTGAATAAGATGAGTAAAGAGAAGAAAAAAAGTGACGCTCACAAATATTCTAGGGAATATAACTTTAGAACATAGAAATCACATACAAGAAATAGCTAACAAATGAAAAAGAGTCACAAATAATAATGCTCAAAACTACAAACCTCTTATTCAAACAACAAAATCTCATCACAAAGGCAACAAGGCAAAGCACAAACAACTCATAAACTTGTGTTCATAGTATGTTTTCTTATGCTTTACCCTTCTCTTCATTTCCCTCATCGGCTTCCTCGTCGTCGTTCTTCGACCCGCCGCAGCCACAAGAAGCTTTTACATATTCTTCAATTTTTTGAATAACAAAATCCCTTACACCACAAACTGAAGGAGAGTCCATAGTTTGTGATTCGAGCTCTGCGTTCGGAATCTCAGCGAGATCGTCGAGCTTCTTGGGAGCGAAAGGGTAGGCATCAATACCATGGTCTTCGATTAGTTCGACCGCGTTCGGGTTTGAAGTCTTCCCGTCCTGCCCAATTATAACAAGGGCAGGAATATGAGTAACCTCAAAATATAGCTTTAGTTGTTGAGATTTCTCATCCTTAAATGGCAATGCCAACCATGGCATTGCTTTGAATGCTTGTTTGAAGTCTTCATCATCTTCATCATATAAAGAGATGAACACAATCTCAAAATTCTCTCCCTTCTCCTTCAGTTTATTGTAAGCCTCAATTAAAATTGGTGTGAACTTATCACAATGTTCATGGCAATGCAGTGAGAAATACAGCCCAATCAACTTCCCTTCAAGCTCAGACACAGGAATCTATACACCACAAATACTCAAATGTTTCAGATTAAAAAAAAAACAAAAACAAAGTAAGAATCTCAAAAATCATTCAAGAAAGCTTGTCTATTTTTGGGTTATCAAGTTTCAAAATGTCAATTTTAGTTCACATTTTTTCATTCCTTTATTTTATTTACTCTTATGGGTAATATTTGATGCCTGAAAATAAGATATTTGTAACTAATATTGTTGTAAAATCAAAGAAAATTTGATGAAATTAATACTTAAATTTTATATAATTGTGCTTGAATTAATATTCCAAAGAATAAATATAATGTCAAATTGAGCCTAACTCAATCGACATAATATTGTGCGGAGTTCAATCTCCCTCGCTTTTGAAAAAAAATCAACAAATTATGCATTTTAATTGAGAATTGAGTAGTCAATTATGATTATTAAAATTGATTTGAATAAACTAATTAGGTTAGTTTAATATATTATTATCAAGTAAATATTTTGTAATCTGTTTGATTATAAAGTGCTGGTTGCATAAATAGTTATCAGACCCAAAATAATGACAAATATAGAAAAATTTAAAACATTTTGTAAATATGACAAAAGAACCCGTCATGAGTAGACTATTGCATAAATAAGACCAAAAATAATGACAAATATAGAAAAAATTAAAATATTTAGTAAATATGACAAACAAAAAAAATCCGTGACAATCACTAATAGCCATTGGCAAATATAGAAAAATTTAAAATATTTGTAAATATAGAAAAAATTAAAACATTTTGTAAATATAGAAAAATTTAAAATATTTTGTAAATATGACAAAAGAACCTATAACAGTCACAGTAAACTATTGCATAAATAACAACCAGACCTAAAATAATGACAAATATAGAAAAATTTAAAATATTTTGTAAATATAACAAAAAAAAAAAAAAAAAAAAAAAAAAAAAAAAAAAAAAAAAAAAAAACCGTGACAATCACCGATAGACTACTAATAGTCATTAACAAAATTCTATAAAAAAAAATTGAAGTATCTAAGTAGCTATCACCGATATAGAAGGCCCCGTGATAAAAATGGTATATTTGTCAATCTTTTAAAAAAATGCTACATTTTTTAATTATTTTATTCTAAATTGATAGGGACCTGATGCAATTTCTCGATTATAAATATAATTAAATATTTAAAATTTAAAATTAAATTAATATATGAAATTGAAACAAAATGGAGGAGAAAGAATTAGATAGGGACAAAAGAGGGGTTTTTTGTACGGATGACCCACCCTTCGGAGGCCGCGAGGATTTTTAACCCAGTTTTTTGAAAACTTATGTTTTTTTTGATCTTCTCTCGTGATAAAGAAGTGCATAAAGTCATTCGTACCTTTCGCTTATCACGAGGAGATCACAGTTGTCTCCTCGTGATCGTGATAAGCGAATGGTACGAATGACTTTATGCACTTTCTTATCACGAGAGAAGTTCAAAAAACATAGGTTTTTGCGATGAGGGTTAAAAAACCTCGCCGTCCCTGAGGGATAGGTCATCCGTACAAAAACCCCAACAAAAGAGAGGGGGGAGAGAGAGATTTAAAAAATCTTACTTTTGAAATGGTATCAAATACCTAGTCCAATAAACAAAACAAAAAAAACCTTATTCCATGGTATAGAAAACATGAGAATTTGCCAATCAAAGGATTATATATTCCTTCTCCATTCTTATCCAATTACTTTTAGAAGGGTATCAAATACCCTTATTCTTATCCATCAATTAAAAAACACTTTTTATTTCTTCTACTTCGGGTGAAATAATGATTTAGTTCCCGAACTTTAGTTTGTAATAATTTGGTTCATAAATTATATATACGGCAATATTTTGAAAAAATATCTATACTAAAATAGACATAAATTGAGAGGGCAACAACTATAATAAAATTTAAACCTTATAACTCGAAAGAAAGAAGTTATACCTGAGTTCCATCATTCGAGATGACATAATTGCGCGAGTTCGAGACCAAAATGGAACTAATTGTTTGTTTCGTTTTCGCTTCGTTCTTTTTGTCGTTCAAAAGACGGATCTGTTCAGAAGTAAAAGGATATGCATCAACTCCATATTCACTCACTAATTTCACTCCTTGATCGGTTGAAACCTTCCCATTGGCGTCCAGAACAACAAGATGAGGAATTTCCTTTACTTTGAAAAGTTCTTTCAAGCGCTTTTTGGTCTCTGAATCAGCAAATGGAATGGACAACCATGGCATTTTAGAGAAGTACTTTTGGAATGACTTTTCATCTCTATCAGAAGAAATGAAGATAACTTCAAAGTCGTCATTCGAAGCTAATTCCTCATAAACCATTGCTAATTTTGGAGTGAAAATGCAACATGGAATGCACCATGATGCAGAGAAATAAAATCCCACGTTCTTTCCGATTATGGAACTGATTTTGACCTGCTCAAGAACACAAATTAATAATGGGTTTCCAAAATATAGTAAGGGCACGTTTTCGTAAGTTAAATTCCAAGTTTAGTGTTTTGTTTAGTCTTCAAAGTTTGTTTGTATGAGAACTTTCAATTTGAACTTTAAAAATATATAATAGGTTTTCAGATTAATATATAGTTTTTGTCTAATAGACAAAGATGTTTCCGGGTCGGGGTCGGGTAATGCCTTCTCCATATCTCATTCCTTATCCATTTTTCGCAAAACTAAACGGAGAATTTCACGAATAAGGAATTTCTCGCGGATAATTTGTGCAGATCGAGTTTTTCCTTACTTATATACCCAAGATCACCATTGGTAGATGTTGTCCCCTTACTTATATACCCAAGATCTTCCCCTTTCCTAACCAATGCGAGACTTTGTTTGAACTCAAACCTGTGTTTAAACTCGAGCATTATCACCTAACCAGATGTTGTCCCTTACTTATATACCCAATCCCCTTTCCTAACCAATGCGAGACTTTGTTTGAACTCACCCCTGTGTTTAAACTCGAGCATTATCACCTAACCAGATGTTGTCCCTTACTTATATACCCAAGATCTTCCCCTTTCCTAACCACCCTTACTTATATACCCAAGATCTTCCCATTTCCTAACCAATGTGAGACGATCTTCCCATTTCCTAACCAATGTGAGACTTTGTTTGAACTCACCCATGTGTTTAAACTCGAGCATTATCACCTTTAACCAGGTCACTCTTCATGAGATATCACCTTTAACCAGGTCACTCTTCATGAGATATCACCTTTAACCAGGTCACTCTTCATGAGATATCACCTTTAACCAGGTCACTCTTCATGAGATATCACCTTTAACCAGGTCACTCTTCATGAGATATCACCTTTAACCAGGTCACTCTTCATGAGATATCACCTTTAACCAGGTCACTCTTCATGAGATATCACCTTTAACCAGGTCACTCTTCATGAGATATCACCTTTAACCAGGTCACTCTTCATGAGATATCACCTTTAACCAGGTCACTCTTCATGAGATATCACCTTTAACCAGGTCACTCTTCATGAGATATCACCTTTAACCAGGTCACTCTTCATGAGATATCACCTTTAACCAGGTCACTCTTCATGAGATATCACCTTTAACCAGGTCACTCTTCATGAGATATCACCTTTAACCAGGTCACTCTTCATGAGATATCACCTTTAACCAGGTCACTCTTCATGAGAGAGTGCCCCTGCCGGATAAGCTCGACCACAAGATCCACAAGATCAACCATGACTATGTCATCGAGGCACACCGACATGGTTAGGTAAGGGGCATGGCTCTGATACCACCTTGTTAGGGACAAGTAACATCCACATTGTAACGATATTATCCACTTTGGGCATGACCCTCATGGCTTTGCTTTTGGTCACTCCAAAAGACCTCGTTACAATCTAGATGTTGTCCCTTACTTATATACCCAAGATCTTCCCCTTTCCTAACCAATGTGGGACTTTGTTTGCACTCACAACATAAATACTGACAACATAACCTAATTAGATATGTGACTAACCATAGTCTCAAAAAGTGAAAAAATCTTCCTTTTGCACAAAAAAGAAAAAAAAAAGAAAAGTCTTCCAATATCTTAAGTCTTTAATTTGTTAAGTTAATATGTATATATATATATATATATATATCATTCGGGTGGGCGGATTAAATCAACATCTCTACTAAATAGGTCAAAAATCTTAAAAATAAATTGATCCATTTTATAAACAATTGAACTTTACGTCTAATGACATCCCATATAAATTTTCAATTTTATGTCTACTAGCTATGTTTGTGAATATTTTTTTTTTAAAATGTCATATAAGTAAGGTTGTTTTTTTTAATATTGCAATTTTTGAAACTTTTTATAAAAATATTGCATGTTTCAAATTAATTTATTTTTTAAAATATTGTTGTTTTTATTCAAGATCATCTTTTGAGAAGACAACTTTCTCACGCCACCAAAGATACTTCTTTTGGGCCCACACATATCGTCTTTTGAGCAGTGTGTATTAAAAAATCGATATCTTCTTACTCATATATGCAAAAAAATCGAAAAGGATATGACTGAAAAACTAACACCGAGAGAGCTTCAATTTGATACCCAGTTTCACTATTTTTGGAGTTGTATATAGAATGATAAAGATCGTCGAAATTGAGCTACAATTCTAAAATTTGCAGAACCATAGTGCTTCAATTTGATACTTAGTTTCACTATTTTTGGAGTTGTATATCGAAAAATATGGTCGAAGTTGAGCTTTAATTTTGAAATTTGCAGAACCATAGTCCAACTTCGATGGTCTTTATCTTTTGATATACACAACTCCAAAAATATTGAACCTAGGTATCTAATTGAAGCTCTCTGTGTTATCTTTCCAACCATACATTTTTCGAAAATTTTGAATACCTGAGTAAAAAGATATCGATTTTGTAATGCACATGGTTCAAAAGAATCTTCTCGTTGATGCAAATTAAAAGACGACATGTGTGGGCCCAGAAGAAGATCGTTTTTTCAAAAAAACGACTTTCATCCTCTTGGAACAAGATCGTCCTCATCTTTGCTCACGTGAAAAAGTTGTCTTTTTTTAAAATTACAATATTACAAAAAAAAAACAGCCTAAAATAAGAACCTATTAGACACAAAAATTGAAAATTTAAGGACATAATAAACATTTTATGGTTTATGGACCTATTGGAAACAAAAAATGAAAGTAGAATGACCTATTAGAAGGATTTTTAATTTATATTTATTATATGTTTTAGTCGAGCATGATAAAATTAAAAAAATCGTAAAACATAAACAAGAAACAAGACACCTGATTTTAACGATTCTATTTCTCAAAGAAAATGAAAATACATTACCAACCAACCCTAATTTTAACCTAAAAAATAAATGTACCTCATCACCATTGTTGCGTATGAGAAAGTCTCTCCCCTCGGAGGAAATGAGAGAATTGAGATCGTGCACAGCATCAGAAGCCATAATAATAATCTTTCAAATCAACATATATCCAAATCAAAGAACTCGCTATTAATATAGAGAAAGCACAAGCTTAGCCAGAAAGTGATTAACTTTGGATTATGAAAATGAAAACGTGTTGAAACTCTGAAGTCAATAAATTAAAAGCATCGAATTTACTTTATAAATTGTGGGTTTTAACACAATATTCCAATCAAAAGGTAAAATTCACAAAATTTATTCTGCAATACTTTTTAAGTTTAAGATAATTGTTGTAATAGTAAAGGGTTATTTAGATTGGAGAGGTTTTTTTTTAAATAATTTATAGAAAAATGGTTGTTTTCAAACATTTTAAATAAATGGTGGTTTTTTTGTGTTATAGTAGAATGCACTAGTGTGAATGCAATGTGAGTGCGCATTGACATTTAATTCCCTAAACTCGTAGATACGGTTAAAAGTTAACACAAAGTTTTAATTTGATATCCGGTTTTACTAGAGTTGTGTATTAAAATATACCGATGGTTGAAGTTTAGCTACAATTTTGAAGTTTTTAGTCATATCTTCAGTAGTAAATTTTTTAGAACTTTGACGATATATATCTTTTGATACACGATTCCAAAAATAGTGAAACCAGGTATCAAATTAAAGCTGTCTGTGTTAGCTTTCCAATATTACTCTTTTCGAAGTTCTTTAATATCTGGGTGTAAAGATATCTATTTTTGAATGCACTCAATCTTCAGTTCTGAAATTTGCAGAACTATAGTCCAACTTCGACGGTCTTTATCTTTTGATACACAACTCCAAAAATAGTGAAACCAGGTATCAAATTGAAACTCTCTCTATTAGCTTTCCAACCATATATTTTTCGAAATTTTTGAATATCTGGTTAAAAAGATATCAATTTTTTAATAAAATGATTGCGAGGTTGCGACCTCCCTTTAAAACGTAATATTTTTAAAAATACTTTCAAATCTACAATATTTTTATAAAAAAATTTAAAAATTATAATATTATTAAAAAACAACCTAAAAATCGATACATCTCACTAAATTTAGGCAAAAAAGTATTTTATTTTTAAATTATTTTGAGTTTGAACTTTTAAAATTGTTCTATTTGGACTTTAAATGTTCAAAATGTTTACTTTAATATTTAAAATATTTAAAAATATCTATTTCTTCAATACATACTATTATTTTAAGGGGAGTCGCAAGAATTGCAAAAAACAATAGGCTAATTACATTTGTAGCAACTATGTTTAGTTTTTGCATATATAGCAAAAAACTAGGGTAATCGCGAGTTAATAACAGGTTAATCAATAATCTCAAACTTGAAAAGTCGAAAATACCCTCCTCTGACAGTTTACAGTAATCACGTGTTAATCACTAACCTAAATCATTGCAAGTTGATACGCCTCTGCTGATACACATCTGATTTACCTTATATTTTGTTTATCACGTGTTAATCACTTTAAAGTAATCACATGTCAATCAATATTTGGTGTATCAGTTATACAACTGATGTACCTTATATTTGGTGTATAAATTGTACAACTGATAAACTTTAATTTAAATTTCGTGTATCACTTATACAACTGATTTACCTTATATTTGGTGTATCAATTGTACAACTGATAAACCTTATAAATGGTGTATCACTTATACAACTGATTTACCTTATATTTGGTGTATCAATCACAATCAATATACCTTATATTTGGTTTATCACACGATTGATTTACCTTGTATTTGGTGTATCAATAGTTGTGACTGATACACCAAAAACAAGATATATCAGTTATACAACTGATAAACCTTATATTTGGTGTTTCACTAACAATATATCTTATATTTTGTGAATTATTATACAACTAAGTAACCTTATATTTTGTGTATCAATTATAAAACTAATTAACCTTATACTTTGTGTATCAGTTATACAACTATTTGGTGTATCAATCACAATTGATATACCTTATATTTGGTCTATCATTTCTACAACTGGTTTACCTTATATTTGGTGTATCCGTTATACAACTGATTTACCTTATATTTTGTGTATCAATTATACAACTAATCAACCTTATACTTTGTGTATCAGTTATACAACTGATTTATCTTAGATTTGGTGTATCAATCACAATTGATATACCTTATATTTGGTGTATCGTTGCTACAACTGATTTACCTTATATTTGGTGTATCATTTTTACAACTAATTTACCTTATAGTTATCATTTCTACAACTGATTTACCTTATATTTAGAATATCACTTATACAACTGATTTATCTTTTGTGTATCAATTATACAACGAATTAGTCTTATACTTTGTGTATTAGTTATACAATTGATTTATCTCATATTTGGTGTACCAATCACAATTGATATACTTTATATCATTTCTACAACTTATTTCCCTTATATTTGGTGTATCTGTCACAACTGATTTACCTTATACTAATAAAAGGGTAAAATAAGATGACTATAAAAACGAAAATTAAAATTTGAAAATTTTGATATATTTGCAAACTCCAAAAATTGTAGCTAAACAGCCCATCCGAGGATCCGATATTGCCACGCTGCCTCTCGATCAGCGTGAGAAGTGATCAACAAGACACCCTGACTCACCTGACGGGACGGTGGTACAGCAGCGCCCCCAATCCCCTCGAGAATCAGGGGACGATGGTAACCCTCATCATGACAAGGTGCGTTGGTACTCGACTCTGGTCGGCCCATACCTCCTCACTCCGGTTCGAGGACTCACATGATGGCGGGCCAACAGATCCGTTTAGGGAACAATATTTCCACACCGCCTATAAATACCCCTCCTCGAGGAGGGGGAGGTGCATGACAACGCGTAACTCTACACAATCTCTCTCTACCACCCCTACTTATGCTTAGACCTTTCTGACATAAGCATCGGAACCTTGTGGGCCTAGCCCCACACCGGTGCAAGTTTACACTTTTCTTCCTCACGCAGGTACCCTACCCCATCGTCGGCGGCCGCCCGCGACGGAGCACACGGAAGTTCAAGGAAGTCCCAAATCTTGCGCCAACAAGTTATACAACTAATTTATTTTATATTTGGTGTATCAATTGTACCACTGATAAACCTTATAATTGGTGTATCAATTGTACAACTGATAAACCTTATAATTGGTGTATCACTTATACAACTGATTTACCTTATATTTAGTGTATCAATCACAATTAATATACCATATATATGGTTTATCACTTATACGATTGATTTACATTGTATTTGGTGTATCAGTAGTTGTGATCGATACGCCAAAAAATAAGATATATATCAATTGTACAATTGATAAACCTTATATTTGGTGTATCAATCATAATTGATATATCTTATATTTGGTGTATCATTTTTACAACTGATTTACCTTATATTTGGTGTATCAATTATACAACTGATTTACCTAATATTTGGTAAATCAATTATACAACTGATTTACCTTACATTTGGTGTATCAATTATACAACTGATTTACCTTATATTTGGTGTATCAATTCTAATTTACCTCATATTTGGTGTATCAAACACAATTGATAAACCTTATATTTAGTATATCATTTCTACGACTGATTTACCTTATATTTGGTGTATCAATTATATAATTGATTTACATCTTATTTGGTGTATCAATCACAATTGATAAACTTTATATTTGACGTATCATTTCTACAACTGATTTATTATATTTGGTGTATCAATCACAATTGATATACCTTAGATTTGGTGTATCATTTTTACAACTGATTTATCTTATATTTGGTAAATCAATTATACAGCTCATTTACCTTATATTTGGTGTATCAATTATACAACCGATTTATCTTATATTTGGTAAATCAATTATACAATTGATTTATATTTGGTGTATCAATTATACAATTGATTTACCTTATATTTGGTGTATCATTTTTACAACTGATTTATCTTATCTTTGGTAAATCAGTCATACAACTGATTTACCTTATATTTGGTGTATCAATTATACAATTGATTTACCTCATATTTGGTGTATCATTTCTACAACTAATTTACCTTATATTTGGGATATCAATCACAATTGATATACCTTATATTTGTTACATCATTTCTCCAATTGATTTACCTTATATTTAGTGTATCAGTTATACAACTGATTTACCTTATATTTGGTGTATCAATTATACAACTGATTTATCTTATATTTGGTAAATCAGTTATACAATTGATTTACCTTATATTTGGTGTATCAATTATACAATTGATTTACCTCATATTTGGTGTATCATTTCTACAACTGATTTACCTTATATTTGGGTGTCAATCACAATTGATATACCTTATATTTGTTATATCATTTCTACAATTGATTTACCTTATATTTAGTGTATCATTTTTACAACTGATTTACCTTATATTTGGTGTATCAGTCACAATTGATTTACCTTAATTGATTTACCTTATATTTGGTGTATCAGTCACAACTGATTTACCTTATATTTTGTGTATCAGTCACAACTGATTTACCTTATATTTGGTGTATCAGTCACAACTGATTTACCTAATTTATCTTATATTTGGTGTATCAGTCACAACTGATTTAACTTAAATGATTTACCTTATATTTGGTGTATGAGTCACAACTGATTTACCTTATATTTTGTGTATCAGTCACAACTGATTTACCTTATATTTGGTGTATCAGTCACAACTGATTTACCTGATTTATCTTATATTTGGTGTATTAGTCACAACTGATTTAACTTAAATGATTTACCTTATATTTGGTGTATGAGTCACAACTGATTTACCTTACCTGATTTATCTTATATTTGGTGTATCGGTCACAATTGATTTACCTTATTAAGTCACAACTGATTTACCCTACAACTATTTACCTTATATTTAGTGTATCATTTCTCCAATTGATTTACCATATATTTGGTGTATCTGTCACAACTGATTTACCTTAACTAATTTACCTTATATATGGTGTATCAGTCACAACTGATTTACCTTATTAAGTTACAATTGATTTACCTTATACTAACAAGGGTAAAATGGGAATACCTTAAAAAACGAAAAGCAAAATTTTAAAATTTTGCTATATTTGCAAACTCCAAAAAGTGTAGTTAAATTTTTAATTACCCTAATTTATCTTGCTATTCATTATAATTTCCCATTATTTTGTCATCTAATCAAACTTCATTATAATTTTCCATTATTTTGTCATCTAATCAAACTTTTTCATTGGAACGATGTGAAAACTAAAACATTTGTGCCGTAAGATTTTTGTGATTGGGCCATACTAAACCTATTTTGGTTGATGCTCACAAGAAACTTAAAAGAGAATGTAACTTGTTGGTGTTAAATGAGTAATTTATAAGTTTCAATAATTAGTATTTTGAGTTATCTCTAGAGTCTTTTTTTTTTTTTTTTTTTTTTATCTTTAGAACATGTTTACCACTCTGTAATGGATTTTTCCTTATTAAAAAAAAAAAAAAAGTAATGGATTTTTCCCAACAATTGTAATGAATCAATTATAATGGATTAAGACTTCAATCGTAATCAGTTTACCTTTGATACTGTTTACTTGAGGCTAATTCAAACGTAATCTAAAATCCATTGATAGTGTTTACTTGCACGTAATCATTCATGAATTTACAATAATACTCTTTTCGCTTTAATCGTATTCAGAGTCGTGTATTGACTCGTTGTCTGGGCGTTACTTGTGTGCAGACTCGTGAACTCATTTTCCAACATGAATCTTCACTTCCTTCTGTTTATTCTCTCGTGTGCAAGCTCGTTGAGGAATTGTGTACAAACTCGTTTGGCGAATCGTGTAAATCTGTATATTTTTCATCTTCTATGTATTAATCTGATCGATGACGAGGTTGACGATGTTGGAATTAAAAAATAGTGAGATATAAATTAATGCGGAATAAACTAGATTATATCTCAACCTCCCACTTCACAGGTTAGAATCCAAAAGCCAATCAGTCACAAAATACAATAATAAAAGATAAGGGAAAGAGATAACAACACCGAGAGATATACTGGTTCGCCCCGATCTCGGGACTACGTCCAGTCTTCTGCAACTGCAGGTTCTACTATAATGGAGATTACAATTGTTCCCTCAAGCTCGCGCTACAAAACTCACCCAAATAGTCCAACTAGAACTATTTGCTTCCAAGTACCACAACCCGGTAGCTTGGGATAAGCAAAGAGAAATACCCACAATCTTGAAAAATACACTCTGTATTTTTCAATGCTCACTGCCTATAACTACTGTACTGCACCAAAACATTGACAATATTCTTCAACTGAAGAACTGTGCAGCCGCAGGTCATGCTCTAATTTTTGCTTTCAGCCGCAAAGACAAAAATCTCACCACTGTTGACTAAAGTCAAATTACATATATGTATTTATATGTGTCTAACTTGTTTCTGACCTAGCCCATACATGGGCCTTAAGTGTCAATTTGGCCCAACACAAAAAACACAATTTCGCCTTCAATTTAATTGTAGCTTCAATTTTGACTCCACCAAAAAATCCTAACAGACGACGACTATCTTCTACGTATGCAGATGATTAATATCCAAAAAACATGAAGATTTTCAAACATTTCGTCTCGATAAACAATAAATCGGGTAGACCTAGAAAAACGTAAATGTGTTTTGTGGAAGAGAACGTAAATGTGTTAGATGAAAATTAAATTCAGGATTGAAAAACAGAGGAAGGGAGGAAAAAATGGCAAAGTGTATTAGTGAAGAAATGCAAGGATCAAGGAAGAGAAAGAAAGAGCATTTGTGGAAGGAAATGGATCAAAAATTGGTGGGCCCCATGTAATCTTCAATGGTAATTGAGCACCCCGATGTGGTAGAGGAATGTGGTAATGAGAATACAAATTTTGAGGTGGGACTCACCCTTTGATTACGTTTGATGAATGGTCTCTTTATGATCTTTGTTGAAACATTAACTTTCCTTCACATGGTGTACTATTTTGCTATTTTTTTTTTTTTTTTTCAATATATATTTTTTTTCTCTTTTTTTTTTTTTTCTCTAAAAGAAGCATTAAAAGAAGCTAATGAACGGAATGTTTTTTTTTTTTTTAATACTTTGTTAACACAGTTCAACTCTCTCCTTTTGATGAATGGAAACATCGTGTGGTAAACACTTATAATTCTTAAATTCAGAGTTCAAAGAAAGGCAAATAACAAGAGAATGGATATAAGGCTTCTAATGCGACAATTTTCCAATGAAAATGGTCTAAGGCTCAAAATTTGACTTTCTAAAGGATTATGTCAAGGTAGGCTGTTTGAGAAAGCTAAAAGTGATTTTACCTAATTGGCCTCATGAAATTAAAACATTCAAGTTAAATTCAGAGATTCCATGCATATTGATAGCTCTAATTTAGAGCTATTGTTTACTCCCTAATTATAGCTAAAACCATGCTTAATATTGATTAAATTGCCTTGTTATAGGTAAGCTCGTGGTAGAGAGCTCGTGGAGTCCGATGACGTGTTTCGGGGCTAAAAGAGTCGTTTTAGAGCTTCATGGACGCATCGAGAATGAGGGAGCTCAAGAAAGGAAGAAATTGGCACAAGTTGAAGCTCAAACCCGAGAGCTAGCGTCTCGACACTACTTCCTCAAATTTTCAAGAAACCCGAGAGCAAGCGTCGAGCGAGAGCATCTCGACGCTGCTCGACGCTGTCCGAGCGTCTCCACGCTCCGAACGTGCGGGCGCTGAATTTTTAGGGTGCAGCGTCTCGACGCTACGTCGATTATATAAGCGTTTTTTTCCTGATTTTAGGGCATTCACTGTTCATTATCCCCCTCGAGATTGTCGCTTTTCTCCCATTTTTCTGGTTCTTTTCTTCCTTTTGGGCTGTATAAGGTGGACAACCTCCATGGATTCTTGGAGAAGCTTATTCTCCATGGATAACTAAGGTATTTGTGCTTGATTAGTTTAGTAGAGGGATTGATTTCTTTTGTATTAGGTGAGATTAATGCTTAATTGAATGTTTAGCATGTTTGAATGAATTTCTTGCATCTCTTAATCCATATTTTGATTGAATGACTTGCCTTTCCGATTTTGGAGTGACGTCCTCAATTTGTTACGCATGTTAGTCGGCTAGCATTATTCTTTAATTAGTCTTAATGCAAGTAGCAAAGGTCTAGCTCGTGGCTAATCAATTCGAGCCTATGTGACGGATGAGGGTAGGAGATGATTAACTTTTTCACGGTGAGCTTAAGATTAAGAGACAAATCAAATTAGTTTTAGGATTAATTCGTCTCAATTGTACCCGTTACTATTCGTTAATTAATTTGGGATTCATGAACTTAGATTAATTGGCGAATATGTTTAATTAGAATTGTTCGTTTCTAATTAATGCTTTGGGATGTTTTGGACCCGAGACAGACAAGGCATTTTGGATGCATGAAGCATCTTGGCTAATTTCCTTGTTAATCGATGAATCGAAGTACATTAGATCAATCCCGACACTAACTAATCAAGCATGCTTGTCAATTTTATACTTCCCGCTTTAATTTTCGTTAGTGCATTTTCTACTTGTTTAGTGATTTCCCAAAACAAAACTCCCCTGTTTTATTTCGTTACAAATTCAAATCAATGAAATTAGGATTATAGATCTCCCTGTGGATCGACCCGGTTATCACTAACTACAAGTTAGTTTGGTATAATAGGTTTATAAATATTATTTTGGCGGGCTTCGACAACCCGATATTTGTAGGACATTCAAAAATTTTACTACCAAAATTGGCGCCGTTGCCGGGGAGCAAAAATTAATCCTACTTGATTGAATTTTATTTGCTTTGTGTTTTTATTTTTATTTATTTTTATTTTTCTTCTGTAAATAATTTTATTTCTTTTTATTTCTTTTCATTTTTATTTTCTTGGGTTTTGTTTATTTTTATTATTCTTGTACAGTATGCCCGTTTCTTTTAAGTTGTGTGCAGTTTTCTTTTAATTTTTTAGAAAAGTGGAAGAGATGGAGGCTATGGCTAACGATGAGCCTCATAGGACCATGAGACAGTTGACATCACCTGACTTAGACCGACAGCCACTGTGTATAGCGTATCCGGTAGTTCCAGGTAATATTCAATTAAAAGTTGGACTAATTCACCAACTACCTTCATTTTGTGACGATGCAAGTACTCTGAAGCATCTTAAGGAATTCCATCTGGTATGTTTGGGGATGATGCCCCAATGAGTGATCGAGGACCAGCTGTGCTTGAGGGCCTTTCCTTTCACTTTGAAGGAAAAGGCAAAAGATTGGTTGTACTGTCTTCCGTCTGGGTCTGTTACGACGTGGAACGGATTGAAGGGATCATTTTTGGAAAAGTACTTCCCTGCCTCAAAATCCACTGATATCAGGAGGCAAATCTGTAGGATCACGCAGGGAGCTGAAGAGAATTTATACGAATGTTGGGAGAGGTATAACCGACTCTGTGGGAGCCATCCCAATCACTAGATAACTGAGCATCTCCTCATTCAGTATTTTTACGACGGTATGCTCCCACGTGATTGTTGCGTGCTCAGTGTGTATGTAAAATGTAAATGCGAAGAGCACTCAGATCATGCAAGCATACATGGTCTGTAGCAAGTGATAAATATTTTTTAATTCGTTTTCCCACAGAGATTGAGTTTAGTTACTAATGAGTTGAGGTGCTAAATTAGATAAGGTAACTTAAATTGGGTAGATTTGGGGTTGATGTACTGAAATAACAAAGAAGCAAGAAGGATGCGATCATACACGGGAAGTAAGTAAAGAGATAAAGCTATAATGTGAAGAAGAATAATTGCGGGTCTTGCAATGTTTTCGCAATAAAATCGCAAAGATAAAAAGCTGATAAAAAGACTAAGGCAAAAAGCAGGAATGTTTTATTGCGGTTCTCGCAATAATCTAGCAATAATTTAGCAATGTTTTTAATGTAAAGTAAGCCAGCAAGGTCGACTTAAGACTCCTCTATAGGCACTTAACTACGATCATTCAGCAGTAGATTAACATATCATGCATCGTTTTAGCTCAATCTCATGCATCTCTCGATTACATGCATTAGATCTTTAGTTCACTCATATCCAGGTAAGACATAAACACCTATTTATACAAGCAAGCTAACAAACGTGCTAGGAGAACGCCTATTCCTAGGTCATTTTCTGGTTACCATAAAAGGCTAGCATGAATGGATGACTCTGAACTCTTACTCCTTCCGGAGGTTAGGAATTCTTTAGACAAAATGGATGGCCGGTCGAAATTGCCCGTGGGATGAAGCTTACATACATTCAATGCAATCGTGCTGCTCTACATGTTGGACTCTCGTATTTCTAGCCTATAGACTCATCTTTAGCAGACCTTTCTTAGATTAGTTACTCATGGTGTTCAAAGAACTAAAGGAGATGGATTGATTGATCATGATTTAGAGAACTTAGTAAAAGCAATTGAATAAGAAATAACAAAATGAAGAACTCAAGAAACTTAATTGATTACTCTCTAAAAATAAGGTTCAGAACACTTCATAAGAACAACGTATAACGATATGAAAGCAGTAAAGATCAAGTGTAATGGAGAATGAATCAGAACAATGTCGCAAATGGAATCAGTAGAGAGAAGACAATAAAGAAAGCTGTAAAAAGTGCAAGGATCTCTCCGTCGCAAACGCCTCGGATGAAGGGGAAGATTAGCTGTTCTTGGGGATGAATTCAATCAGAAGAGAAGAAGGATCTTCTCTTCTTCCTCTCGAATTATCGACGCCAAGGGCTGATTTCTTTGTTCCAACAAACGGGAGAAGGAATTTCGTCTGCAGATTGCTTTGCAACTGGGATCTCCACGCTTCTGAGTGTCTTTTCCCTTCATCATCCGTCTCTTTTTATAGCTTCTGCAGGTACCTTCAGTCGTGGATATCCATCCATTCTGAACAACAATCTTCCACGTGGCAGTAGTGGAAAGCTTAGGCGGCTGGAGAATCGCAACAATGACGACTGACGGCTGGAAAAGTTCAGCAGAAGAAGACTGGCATTGCGATTTCCTTGCGAGGGCCACAATGCCCTGTTCAACGTTTCTTTGCGGTTTCAGCAATGTTTCCGCAATGTTTCCTGCAATGTACATTTTAGCTTGTTTTACATCATTTTACATCATTTTTCGTTCATTTTCCAAATAAGTTCTATTTTAGCATCATTTCTCAAATTCTCACATTTAGGCACACATTAAGCTAACTTCTAACAAAAACACTCAAGAATGTACATGATTTAAAGGTAAATATAACCCTAAATAATGCACTTTTGGAGAGGTAACACACCCCCAAACTTGAGTTATTGCTAGTCCTCGAGCAATATAAAGGCTTACTTTGGCTGCTAAATCTTGTCTTCTAAACTCTACCTAACTGACTTGATGACTTCCCTAGGCTTACTATCAAAGGCACTGCGGTCCTGTGACACTCTTCTAAGTTCAAACTAGCTTCATATTCTGCCTATTCTGATTTCCCTCGCCTTTAAAACCTTCTGCTTTTACTAACTTCCTATCTTATGGTTTATCTGCCTATGTCATTGGGCTCATTGTGCAGTCATCCCTAAGCTTTCAAACTCTCCATAGTTTAAACTCAGACTCAGTACATGCTTCTAATGTTTTTATTTTTTAGTTACCTAGGAATCCTTAGAGTCATGCCAGGATTAGCACACACAAGTATCAGAGTACAGTCCATAGAACAAACTAAGCCCTAGCATCACTATGTTGGATGAACACTCATCTCCCTTGACATACCTTCAAGCTACAGCCCTGTGTTTAGCAAACTAAGGATCAGAGTTCAATTTCATAGGACATCTAAACACTTAGGCCGCAACTCTTTGGCACACATTCTTCTTCCTTGGTTTTATTTTTCTCTTTTTTCTCTTTTGGCAAAGTCTTCTCTTTGAATTGCCTTTTGATGCAGTGCCACTTGTGGGTTACACAAATGGCCCTGATTACTCAGCATCCTTAGAGAGAGATGATAGCTCCAAAATAGAGCTATTATTATGTCCCTAATTCTGGCTAGAACCATGTCAAATATTGATTAAAATGCCTTCTTGTAGGTGATTTCATGGTCGAGAGCTCGAGAAGTCCAAAGACACATTTCAGGGCTTAAAGTGCCGTTTTAGAGCTTCATAGACGCCTCGAGAGTGAAAGCGCTGGAAGAATTGAAGAGATGGCAAAAATTGCCTTGGAAAGACAATTTTTGGCCATCAAAACCCGAGAGCATGCATGCATGGGCGGCAGCGTCGAGACGCTAGCTCGACGCTGGCCGAGGGTCTCGACGCCGCCCCGAACGCTTCCGAAGATTGACGCACCCCAGCGTCGAGACGCTGCCCGAGCGTCTCGACGCCAACCCGACGATTTTCCAGACGGACGCGCGACAGCGTCGAGACGCTGTCCGAGCGTCTCGACGCCCGCGCGCGCGCGCGACCAACTTAGGGCACAGCGTCGAGACGCTTGCCTAGCGTCTCGACGCTCCGACGATTAAAGGCGTGAAAACGCCGAAATTTTGCCCAACTTTTGATTCCAATTTTTCTTCTTCTTCTTCCTCTCGGGTCTACGCCAACTTCCACCATTTTTGGGCTTCTTCTTCTCCTCTTTGTATGCTACTAAGCTCTTCCATGGGGGATTTGATTTATTCATCCTCCATGGAAGGCTAAACTAAGGTTAGTGCTTAATTTCGATTTGGTTTTGTGATTTATGGATGTTTGGGGAGATTTGCCTCTTTGTGAATGTGAAGCCAATTAGTATGTCAATTGCATCTCTTGCTTGTTCTTATTCAAAGTCTAGCATGTGTAGCTTAATTAGGTTGACGTCCTAGTTCCTATGCATGATAAAGGGCTAAAGGTTGGGACGTATAGTTGCCCAAACCGCTAGGTAGCACGGGCTTAAGCATGGCTAATTAATTCAACCCAAAGTGACAGTTGATAATATGAATTAATTATTGTTTTCATGTTAGGCTTAAGGCAAGAGAAAAACCGGGTTAGTCTTAGGATTAAGCCGTCACAATGTTCCCGTCACTGGCTTATAGTCGATTTAGGGGTCGCTACCTTGAATAGATTATTGGCCAAGTACGATTAGAATTGCACATGTCTAATTAAATCCTTGGGTCATTTGGGCTAGCACTTAGCCAAATTAATTGTGTGCATAAGCATGATTAGCTAATTAATAGTGTCGATGAACCGAACATCCATAATGATCAATTCCATTCCTCGAAGTTAAGCGCAACCATTTAAATTTTGCACGTTGTCAATTTAATTTTCCGTTAGCTTGCACGTTAGGAGCTCCCTTCCCCCAAACCAAATATGCACATACTTTTACAATTAGCAAATTAGACTTAGTTAAATTGAATTTCTCAATTCTCTGTGGATCGACCCCGTTACCACTTAGCTACAAATAGCTCGGTGCATTCGGGGTTTATAAATTGTATTTTGGCAAGCCTCAACAGCTTGAATTTTGTGAACATACAAAAGTTCATTACCAAAATTGGCGTCGTTGCCGGGGAATTAAGTTTTATTTAGTTTGATTAAGTTTAGTTTGTTGGTTTTAAAATTTTCTTTACTTCTTTTTGTACAGTTTAATTCTTTTGTATTATTTTACCCGTTTTTGTTTGAGTTTTTGGAGCGCAGTCATTCTTTGAAAATTCAAAAGAAGCGCCAAGATGGAGGTCGGGGGTAATTATGAGCAACAAAGAACCTTGAGGGAGCTTGCATCATCTGAGCTAGGCTGGAACACATCGAGTATTATGTATCCGGTAGCTGCAGGTAATTTTGAACTTAAAGCTGGTCTGGTTAACTTATTACCTTCTTTTTGTGGTAATACAGATGAGGATCCCGTCAAACACCTCAAGGAATTTCAGATGGTGTGTTCGTCACTTAGAACCGATGACACCACTGCAGATCAACTCCATCTCAGGGCCTTTCCTTTCACCTTGAAGGAGAAGGCGAGAGATTTGATGTATTACCTACCGACCGGATCCATCACGACTTGGAAGGAGCTAAATGAGGCGTTTTTAGAGAAGTATTTTCCTGCTTCAAAGGTCGTCGCCCTCAGAAGGGAGATACATAAAATTGAGCAAGGAAAGGAAGAAACCGTCCTTGAGTGCTGGGAGAGGTTTGGTCGGTTATGCGAAGATTGTTGTTGCGTGCTCAATGTGTTAAAATAAATAAGCAATAAGGTAGAGAGAGCACTCAGAACATGCAAGCATACATGGTCTTATAGCAAGTAGTAAGTATATTTCATTCGTTTTTCCACAGAGATTTATTATAAGCTATTCATGAAGTGTAAAGTTAAGAAATAAGGGGTGGATTTGATGGAGTAGAATTGGTTTTAAATTGTCTATTTCCTACTGAATACGTAGAGGGTAGTAACATAACCAAATGCAAGTCAAAGTTAAACTCAAACGAAAAGAGACGAGACTAATAAATGGAGACAAAAATGGCTAGACAGAATTGTAACTTTGGCAGAATTGCGGAAACAGCAATTCTACCGCAATTTAATTAACAGCGAAAGTGTGTAAAGTGATGAATTAAGGGCTACTAACGACTATCCTATAGGCTTTTTCATACGATTCTCAAGCACTGGATCAACTCACTATGCATCAAACTATCTCATTCTCATGTATCTTCCGATTTCATGCATTAGATTCTTTAGTTTACTCATGTCCAAGTAAGGTCTTAAGCATCTTGTTAAGGCAGAAAAATATGGTTTGTACTAGGGAAACGCCTATTCCTAGGTCGTTTCCTGGTTACCTTGAAAGGCTAGCATGATAGTATGACTCTGAACTCTTACTCCTTCCAGAGGTTAGGAGTTCTTTGGACAAAATGGATGGCCAATCGAAATTGCCCGTGGGATGACGCTTACATACAATCAATGCTTCGAGAGCTATCCTACATGCTTGGTTCACGTTTTTTAGCCTATAGTGTTGTCATTAGCATGCCCCTATGTGACTTAGTTACTCATGGATATAGGGAGAACAGAAATAAGAGTTAAAATAGACATGCTTAGAAGAGAAATGAAGACAAACAGTAAGGGAAAAACAGTAGATTGCAAAGGCAAGAAACTGTGAAATGGAGAGTTGTGCTTTGATTACTTGATTGTTTGAGTGAACAAAAAGGGAAGCTTAAAGTAAATAATGTAAAGACAGACGGCAACGAAATAAAATGATCTAGCTATTAGAAGAGAAACAACAACTAAACAGAACTGAAATTTAGAATTGAAAGACAGAAAGCAGTAAATGATGCTTGAAAGCCTCGTCGCAACCGCCTCGGCTGAAGGGGATGAAAGAATAGCTTTGCTTGGATGAATCCAATCGGGAGAGAAGATGAATCTTCTCTCCTTCCTATCAGATTGTCGATTCCAACAGCTGAGACTCTCACACCAACAGACGGCAAAGGAAAACACGAAGAAAGATGGAGCTGCGAGAAGACTTCTACGCTTTCGGATCATGACTGAACCCTCGACTTTGACCCCCTTTTATAGCAATCTGCAGGTGCGTTTGGGCCAAGGAGAACCATCAATCTTCAACGTCGTACTTCAAAATGGATGGAGGAGAAAGAACGAATCCCTGAAATAACGGAAATTAACAGAAAAAGATCAGTCAACTTACGGTTTTCACTTGAAACATTGCGGTTTCCGCAATGTTTCCGCAATGCTATCGCAATGCTTGTTTTTCATTCTTTTCCTTCGGTTTTCAACCCTTTTCTTTCCTATTGTACATAAGTCCTAATTTAGCTACCTTCTTCTAATTCTCATATTTAAGCATAGGTTTAGGCTAAATGCTATCAAAAACACCTAAGAGTGAACATCTTTCTAAGATAATTAAGTCCTAAAAAGGTCACTTTTGGAGACGTAACACACCCCCAAACTTAAGGTTTTGCTTGTCCTCGAGCAATCTAGGACTTTCCTAGGCTGCTGTTTCTTCTTCTTTAACCACTTCCTAACTCCCCTATATTCTCATCTATAGCAGTGCTGTCCTGTGACACACTTCTAAGCTTAAAACTACCCTCTCATCTAGCTTCTTCTGATTTCGCATGCCTAATACTCCTACTGTTTTTATTACTCCCTACAACTGATCTACCTGCTTTTATCATATCATGCCGCTATCCCT
The DNA here is from genome assembly GCA_028017165.1 of Herpetospermum pedunculosum. Classification (NCBI taxonomy): domain Eukaryota; kingdom Viridiplantae; phylum Streptophyta; class Magnoliopsida; order Cucurbitales; family Cucurbitaceae; genus Herpetospermum; species Herpetospermum pedunculosum. The sequence goes on from CM051527.1 coordinate 9,409,718, forward strand.
AAGGTTTCAAATTCTACCTAGCTTTACCCCAGACTCAGTACATGCTTCTAGTTTATACTTATGAGCTACCTAGGATTCCTTAGAGTCATGCCAGTCTTAGTATTAACAGTGACAGTAGTACTTTAAGAGAACAACCTAAACCCTGGCATCACTACATTGGACATACATTCATCTCCCTAAACAACCCTACAAGCTACAACTTTGTGCTTAGCTAATTGAGGATCAGAGTTCTTTTTATCAGGACATCTAAGCCACAAAGTTGCAACTCCTAGGTATACATTCTTCTTCCCTTCTCTTTTCCTTTTTTTTCTTTCTTAGGTGGAGCCTTTCCTTTGGTTGCCTTTTGATGCAATGCCACTTGTGGGTTACACACTTGGCACTGATTACTTAGCAACCTAAGAGAGACTCCCCTCTTTATTCTATTTTTCATTTTTTTTTTCAGTTCATCATTTTTGTCAAGGAGAAGAAGAATGCTTATGCTTTTAAGGGAGAAAGGAATGTTCCTAGGCCTAGGGTGGCCTCCCCCAAACTTAAACTACTCATTGTCCCCAATGAGTGTCTGAAGTGGCACACCCCCAAACTATCCTAGAAGCATCTAGTCTAAGGTAAAACAAAGAGAATTTAAAAGTCCTAGGCATAGGCAGAACATTGTAAAAGAAAATATCACAGCAGCAGAAAATTGAAAAAAAAACAGACAGGCAAGGACTTACAGCTATGCATGCTGAGCTTTTTAGAGGCTAATTTAAACTATCAAAGGGTGTCCTATGACACTCATCCAGCATGCATTTAGATAAGCTATATAAGGTAGGCATGAAAGCAGCAAAAGATAGAATTTAAACAGATCACAGCCTAGCTAAACAGACAGTCCAAAACATGCATTCAGTAATAAACATTGCGGGTACCGCAATTATTTCGCAATCAGGTCAGGGCAGATATATCAGTCACTAAGGCCCCTAAGCATGCTTTATCCAGTCATTCAAGCTCGACAAAAATAAACCTAAACTATCCTACCTAATCAGCTAGCAGCAGGCTATACTAAGCAATTTAAAAACGTAAAACTAAGCAACTAAAACAGATCAAAATCTTACTAAAAACAACATAATTCACATGGTCTATCAGAAAGCAGAAATTTTCTTTTTCTAAGGGAACAACAATACTCCCTTGAGTGCAATTCAAACCAGCACTCAGATGTCGTCATCCTCATCAGGTCGTCGGGGTCGTGGAGGCACCCATGGATTCAGAAGATTTGTGGGGAAGTCAGGGAAGATGCACCCAAGTTGGTCAGCAACCTCCTTGTCCCTTGCCTGTGCGTAAGTGGCCCATTGAGCCATCCTCCTTTGCATATCCATCAGGCAAGCCATGGACAGTGACTGATCAGCAGCCAACCTATCCAGCTCGAATTCCATGTTCCCCTTCCTTTTTAGCCTCAAGCCAGCAGGCAGCTCCAAGTGGCCTGTGTAAGCCATTTGCTGCTCCATTCGCTCAATAGGAACTCCTGCAAGCAAACATAGTTTAGTTATAGTATTAGGGAAAAACAATGGACCCTTACCTTTCTTCGCGCACTCAGCAATGGCGGCTGACATGATTTCACCCACGTTGACCGTGAGACCTCGCATGATGGCATAGACCAGCAGCGATCTGCTCTGGTTGATGGTGGTCTCATGAGTCACGGGGGACAGCTTCCTCCTTACAAAGGCAAACCATACAGCCGCCTTAGCTGTGAGGTTGGCACTCATGAGAGTGTGCCTCCCATTGCGTGACACGGTCCAGGATGCTTCAGGCTGGCCAATGGTTCGAATGGCCTCCTCCAGGACTGCCTCAGTAGGCTCATCAACGATCCTCGCATAGTCAGTATGTTTTTGGCCCTTTAGGCCATAGGCTTCGTTGATGGCTTTTGCTGAGTAGTCCACTTCTACTCCCCTAACCACAGACAGCCCCTCCTCAGAGTTTCGTAGGTTGGCGTAGAAGTCATATACCATACTCGTGTAAGCCGGATTGGGTGGTCTGCACAACTCCTCCCAGCTGTGATTCACAATGCCTGTGCGCAAGAATTGCGGCAGGTCAGCAGGTCTGTCGAGGAAGCCCTTCTCATGCAGCAACTCCCTCTTTCTCAGCTCAATACCCCTGGACTCAGCGTCAGAGGACACATACCTCACTGACTGAGGCTCATCTTCAGGGTAAAGCTTGGCCTTCCCTTTGTCTGTTGGTTTGGCTGACTCCGCAGCCTCAACCTTGAGTTTCTTGAGCGATGGCTCCGTGCTTTCCTTCTCTGATGAAGGCGCCCTCTTGGCCTTCTTCTTCTTCAGCTTCTTGGATCGCTTGGCCTTGAGAATCTTGACCTTCTTCTCCTTCTTGAGCTTAGCCTCGAGGGTGATCTGCTGGAGGCACGCCCCCAGTGTCTCCTCCATTGAGTCATCCTTCTGTGCAAGACTCTCCGGGCTAGCTTCCCTCATAGGAGAGAAAACCTCTTCTTCCTCAGCTTCCCCACTGCCCTGCGTTGATTCTTGGTACTCCCCATATGGGAATTCAGGGTCAGGCCGTGGGGAAGTGTGCGACGACGTGGTTCTTTGCTCTGTTGTAGGTGTCTGTGCAGAACTCTGTGGTGAAGACGGCTGCTCAGGGCTCTGCACTGGTGGCGATGAGGAGAGCTCAGGGCTTTGCACCGGTGGGGCTGGTGAAAGGCTGCGCTCGGCTGACTCGTGAGATGGCTGGCCCAATTCTTGACTCTCCACAGAGGGAGTCTTTTCCTTGATTTCTTCCTCGGCCACCGCCATACTCCATCGTCGCTTCTTGGGTGTGCCTGCTGGTTCAGAAGGTCCAGCAGGTATCTCCGTAACTACCTTCCACTTCTTCTTGCGGACAGGCAGTTTCAGCAGGCGTTCGGTACGCGCAGCCTCAGCATCAGCCAAGGCAAGCAGTGCTTCTCTCGCAGCCGTTTCAGCGTCATCGGCCCTTTTCTTGGACGCAGATCGTTCGGCCCTTGTTAGCACCATTGTTGAATCTTGGAGATTTGGAGAGAAGAATCAAAGATGAAGAGAAAAGAGCTTTCTTGGAGTTCAGATACTTGGGAAATCGTATAGATAAACGCGCGTCTCAACGGATATAAAGAAAACGGAAATATCCCAACGGCTATATTTTTGCGGATCCTGCAAATCCAGCGCAATTTTAGTGACCGTTGGAGATTTTTTTCATCTAAATGTCGATCTTTGCTCATCCGTATCTTTTATTTGGCCCAATATTTTCTTGATTTTTAAAGCTGGATTTACTCTCCTTGATTCCCTCTATCGATTCCCTACAAAAAGAAATAAAATCAACATCAAATTCGCAATTAAAATCATACAAACTTATACACGAATGATAACCGGAAAATCGCAAAAATAAACTAAGGCATGAGCCTCATGTTGACGAGCACAGCAATCACTCGTCCTCTCTCGTTCTTAATTTCATGCTTCAGTCAAGAGGAAGGCCGAGAGAGTCTTCACATCTCCTTCCTCATAGTAATGCTTCAACCTTGCACCATTAACCATGAATGGTTGTCCTTGCTGCAAGTTCTTTATCTCAATAGCACCATGAACAAACACATTAGTAATCGTTAAAGGACCTGACCATCTGGACTTTAGTTTGCCTGGAAATAATTTCAATCGTGAGTTGAATAATAAAACAAGTTGGCCTTTCTTAAAGTCCTTGATCCTAAGTCTACTGTCGTGCCAAATCTTGGTCTTTTCCTTATACATTTTGGCATTTTCATAAGACATATGTCTAAGCTCATCAAGCTCATGTAATTGCAAAGACCGCAACGTTCCCGCATCGGTCACGCAATAATTCAACTCTTTTAGTGCCCAAAATGCCTTAATTTCTAACTCGAATGGAAGATGACAAGCTTTACCATACACAAGTCTGTAAGGAGACATACCTAAGGGTGTCTTATATGCAGTTCTATACGCCCAAAGTGCATCCTCGAGTTTAAATGACCAGTCCTTTCTATTAGGTTTGACCACTTTTTCTAAGATGTTCTTAATCTCCCTATTTGAAATTTCAGCCTGACCATTCGAGTGTGGGTGATAAGGAGTGGCTACTCTATGTCTAATGTTATACTTAGCCAACACTCTCTCCATAGCCTTATTAATGAAATGTGTCCCCTCATCACTAATGATAGCACGAGGTGTTCCAAACCTAGTAAAAATATGCCTATGCAAGAATTTTATTACTGTTTTGGCATCATTATTGGGACATGCTATGGCTTCTACCCACTTGGATACATAGTCTACTGCCACTAATATGTAAAGGTTACCTGAAGATGGGGGAAATGGTCCCATGAAATCAATGCCCCACACATCAAAGAGCTCCAACTCTAAGATGTAGGTGAGAGGCATTTCATCCTTGCGACTGAGGTTACCTGTTCTTTGGCATTCATCGCAGCTGTGGGCATAGTTGTGGGCATCCTTGAAGATTGTTGGCCAATAGTAGCCACTCTGAAATACCTTTGCAGCTGTTCTTTGACCACCAAAGTGTCCACCATAAGGAGCTGTGTGGCAGTGCTGCAGCACAGACTTCGCCTCAGCAGCTGAAACACACTTCCTCAGCAAGCCGTCAGCACATGTTTTGTAAAGTGTGGGATCATCCCAGATGAATTTCCTTGCTTCATGAAGGAACCTCCTCTTCTCTTGTCCTCCCTTGAAAACTGGTAATACCTGTGATGCAAGGAAGTTAGCAATGTCAGCAAACCAAGGTTCCTCATCGTTATCACGATGAGTCAATACGAAGACATGTTCATCAATAAAAGCATCAGAAATTGCGGGTTCCGCAATTTTTTCGCAATTGTGCTGCAATCGAGAAAGGTGATCCGCAACCACATTTTCACATCCTTTCTTGTCCCGAATGTCCAAATCAAATTCCTGCAGCAATAACACCCACCTAATCAACCTAGGCTTAGCATCAGCCTTCCTCATGAGATACTTTAAGGCAGAATGGTCAGTGTACACAATTGTCCTAGTGCCTACAATATAGTTCCTAAATTTTTCACAAGCAAACACTACAGCTAGCATCTCCTTCTCAGTGGTTGTGTAGTTGCATTGTGCCTCATTAAGTGTCTTGCTAGCATAATAGACAGGGTGTGTTAACTTGTCAATCTTCTGTCCTAACATAACCCCTACAGCATAGTCACTAGCATCACATAACATCTCAAATGGGAGATCCCAATCTGGCCCTACTATAATAGGTGCTGTGACCAGTGCTTTCTTAAGGGTTTGCCAAGCTACTAAACATTCCTTAGAGAAGACGAATGGCCTATTTAGCTCTAGAAGCTCACACAGAGGCTTGGCTATCTTAGAAAAGTCCTTAATGAACCTTCTGTAGAAGCCAGCATGCCCTAAGAAACTTCTAATGGCCTTGACATTCTGAGGCTCTACCAACTTCTCTATGATTTCTATCTTTGCTCTGTCAACTTCTACACCTGCCTTGACACTCTGTGACCTAAGACAATCCCTTCATCCACCATGAAATGGCACTTTTCCCAATTTAGGACTAGGTTGGTGTTAAGTCTCTGAAAGTGACTTATTTAGGACCCATTTAGCTTAAGAAGATGTACACATTTAGGTGTTTTTATTAGCATTTAGCCTAAACCTATGCTTTAATATGAGAATTAGAAGAAGGTGGCTAATTTAGGACTTATGCACAATAGGTAGAAAAAGGGGTGAAAACCGAAGAAAAGGATGGAAAAAAGAACCATTGCGAATGCATTGCGGAATAATTGCGGTGGCCGCAATTATTCAAGTTAAAACCGTAAGTTGGCTGATGATTTTCTGTTTAGATCCGACTTTTCAGGGATTCATTCTTTCTCCTCCATCCATTCTGATATACGACGTTGAAGATTGATGGTTCTCCTTGGCCCAATCGCACCTGCAAACTACTATAAAAGGGGGCCAAAGTCGGAGGTTCAGTCATCATTCAACGCACAGAAGTCTTTCTGCAGTCCACCATTTCCACTGTTTTTCCTTTGCCGTCTGTTGGAGTGAGGTTCTCAGCTTTTGGAGACGATAATCTGATAGGAAGGAGAGAAGATTCTTCTTCTCTCTCGATTGGATTCATCCAAGCACGGCTGAATTCTCATCACCAACATTCGAGGCGTCTGCCACGAAGATTTCCAGCAACCTTTACTGTTTTCTGCTCTTTCCTTCTCAATTCCATTTCTGTTCAATGTTGTTCTTAGCTTAGTCATTTACTTATTGCATTTCGTTGTTGTCTGCCTTGAATTCATTCTGTTTAAGCTTTCCTTTGTCATTCAAACACTTTAAGTAATCAAAGTAAGTTTCTGCATTCCACAGTTATTCCTTATTCTGCTACGAGTTTGGCTTGCTGTTTTACACACGTTTCCCTTCTAAGCATGTCTACTTTATCTTATATTTCTGTTCTACATATATCCATGAGTAACTAAATTCATTTAGGGGCATGCTAATGACAGAACTATAGGCTAAAAAACGTAAGTCAAATAGGTAGATCAACACTCGAACATTGATTATATGTAAGCTTCATCCCACGGGCAATTTCGATTGGCCATCCATTTTGTCCAAAGAACTCCTAACCTCTGGAAGGAGTAAGAGTTCAGAGTCGTATAATCATACTAGCCTTTCATGGTAATCAGGAAACGGCCTAGGAATAGGCGTTTCCCTAGTATAAACTGAACACTCCTGCTTTAACAAGATGCTTAAGACCTTACTTTGAAGTCGAGTAAACTTGAGTCTCTCATGCATGGAATCGGACGATACTTGAGATAGAGTGAGTTTAATGTATAGAGAGTTGATCCAAAGCTTGATAATCGTAATAAACTGCCTATAGGATAGTCATTAGTAGCCCTTAATTCACCCACTTAACCAGTTTTTCGCTGCCAATTAATTGCGGATTAATTGCGGTTCTCGCAATTCTGCTAAATTGCTTACTGTCTAGCTGTTTTCTTCTTCGTTTATTGATTCCATCTCTTGTTCTTTAAGCCTGATTTTTACTTTAATTTGTTTATGGCATATTCCTTTATACATTCAGCAGAAAGTAGTTAATTAAAAACCAATTTTACCCCATCAAATCCATCCCATCTTTCTTAACAAACACACTTCGCGAATAGCTAAAAACAAGTCTCTGTGGAAAAAACGAATTAAATATACTCACTACTTGCTGTAAGACCATGTATGCTTGCATGTTCTAAGTGCTCTCTCTACCCTTTTGCATATTTATTTTTACACATTGAGCACGCAACAAGTTTTTGGCGCCGCTGCCGGGGACTTATTTTAAGTGAAAACGAAGTTGTTAAGTTTAAGAAAACCAAGTTTATCATTGAGTGAAACTAATCTGTTTCATTTCTTTTGCAGGTACTGTTAAGGTAGTTTATGAGTGAGCGTTCACATAGTAATTTAGAGTTCGATCCTGAACCTGAAAGATCACTCCGAGCTAGAAACAAAGCAAAGAAACGCCTCTTTAAACAACCTCCTATACCTCAAACCACACCTGAAACTAAAGAAATGGGCGATTTAGTTCCAAATCCGGCACCTGCCATTCGCAACCCCATTGAAATAGCGAATGACAAGAATAGTGCCATTCTTTCATATCTAGTACCTATGCCTGGGGAGCTGAACCCCAGCATAATCCGTCCTGAAATCACTGCTCACTCATTCGAGTTAAAGCCAGTGATGTTCCAAATGTTGTCCACTGTGGGACAATTCTTTGGAATAGAAAACGAGGACCCCCACAACCATCTTAGGAACTTCTTAGGAGTTAGTGACACCTTCCTAATCCCTGGAGTTTCCCAAGAGGCCCTTAGGCTATATCTTTTCCCTTACTCTTTGAGGGACAAAGCCAAAACATGGTTGAACTCGTTACCCTCAGGGTCTGTCCGCAATTGGACAGATCTAGCAGAAAAATTCCTAGTCAAATATTTCCCACCTGATAGGAATTCTACTTTCCGTGATGACATAGTCAAATTCAAACAAGCTCCAAGTGAGTCTCTTCACGAAGCTTGGACTAGATTTAAAGATCTTCTCGTTAAATGTCCACACCATGGCATTCCATGGTGTATTCAAATAGAAGTTTTCTTTAAAGGATGCAACCCCAGCACCAGACAAGTCTTAAATTCATCTGCTGGAGGTTCCATGTTGTCCAAGAGTTACAACGAAGCTTATGAGATCTTGGAGAAGATCTCAGCATCTCACTGTAGATGGTCAGACGATCCTGTAGAGCCAACTAGAGCTCAAGACAAGGATGCTCTAAGCGCCATGAGCACCCAAATAAATGCCCTGACCAACTTAGTCAAGCAAATGGCTCAGGCCAATCTCCAAACCAGTGCCAATACCGCCACAGCCATGTCAATGGGCGTACAACCAAATCAAGGCGAGGCACCTATCTGTGGATTCTGTGGGGAAGGACACCCTTATGAATACTGTCCTGGGAATCCATCCTCGGTCTGCTATGTAGGAAGTCAGCAGCAGCCAAGGAACAACCCCTACTCACAAACTTACAATCCTGGTTGGAGAAACCACCCTAACCTGTCATGGGGTGGCCAGCAAAACACTAACCAAAATCCTAACCAACCAAGGCCGAGTGGAACACCTGGTTTCACTCCCCAACATAACCAGTCAATGTACCAAAAACCTTATAATCAACCTGTAGGATCTTCTGTAGAAAACCTACTCAAGGAGTATATAGCTAAAAATGATGCTACTCTTCAGAGCCAGCAAGCTACCCTTAGGAGCCTGGAAAACCAAATAGGCCAGTTAGCCAATGAACTTAAAAGTAGGCCCCAAGGTAGACTCCCTGCTGACACCGAGATACCAAGGAGAGATGGCAAGGAACAAGTTCAAGCAATTGAACTTAGGAGTGGAAGACCATTGGTGAGCAATACAAAAGACACACCAAAGAGAGTAGAGAACACTGAGTCTAGTGCTCCACTGGAGTCTCTGCCAAGCCAAGGTCCACCACCAACTAGCACATCAGGAGCCAGGCTAGAACCAATTGTAGAGGACATAGAAGAAATTCCAAGGCCTCCACCGATCCTAAAGCGTCCTGACGTGCCTGCTTATGTGCCACCACCTCCTTATCCTCGAAGACTGAAGAAGAAGCAGGAACAGGAAGTTCATTTTAATAAATTTTTAGAAATACTTAAGCAAGTGCATGTGAACATTCCTTTTGTAGAGGTTTTACAGTCTATGCCTTCATATGTAAAGTTTTTGAAGGATATCATTACTAACAAAAAGATAATTGGTGAGTTTGAAACAGTAAACCTCACCGAGGAGTGCAGTGCCATCCTCCAGAACAAGCTGCCCAAGAAGGAGAAGGATCCTGGTTCCTTCACCTTACCTGTAGAACTTGGAGGCAAGCATGTGGGCAGAGCGCTTTGTGACCTGGGCGCCAGCATAAATCTCATGCCCCTGTCCCTATTCCGTCAGTTGGGAATAGGAGAAGCACGTCCAACTACTGTCACTTTACAACTAGCAGACAGATCCATCGCATATCCAGAAGGTAAGATTGAGGATATTCTAGTTAAAGTTGACAAATTCATTTTCCTTGCAGATTTCATTGTCCTGGACTATGAGGCAGACAAGGAGGTACCCATCCTGCTAGGTAGGCCATTTCTAGCCACAGGTAGGGCACTAATAGATGTGCAAAAAGGTGAGTTAACTATGAGAGTTCATGATGAAGAGGTAAAATTTAGTGTTTACAAAGCTTTAAAATACCCCTCTGATTCTGAGTCTTGTGCTAGCATTGATGTTATTGACTCACTTATGGAAGAACAATTAGAGCATGTATTATTAACCAAGCATGCTAGTGAATATGTACAAATAGATGTAGATGATCTAAATGTAGCTGACATAATGAACATGCCTGTAAATAACCCTCAGCATGTATGTATGACTATAGATTTAACTGATAGAATCATTAACCCTCTGAAGCCCTCCATTGAGCATCCACCTGTTTTAGAACTAAAACCACTACCTACTCACCTCAAATATGCATATCTAGGAGATAATGACACACTGCCTGTAATTATTTCTTCTAAGCTAAGTGAACAGCATGAGGTTGATTTAATTTTACTGCTTAAGCAACATAGGAAGGCTATAGCATGGTCTATTGCTGATATTCGAGGCATTAGCCCTTCTTATTGCATGCACAAAATTATATTAGAGGAAGAGCACACACCTAGGGTAGATCACCAGCGTAGGTTAAACCCCTCTATGAAAGAGGTAGTGAAGAAAGAAATAATAAAGTGGTTAGATGCAGGAGTAATTTTCCCCATAGCTAGTAGCCAGTGGGTGAGTCCCATCCAGTGTGTACCTAAAAAGGGGGGAATAACTGTGGTAGTCAATGAGAACAACGAACTGATTCCAACAAGGACTGTCACAGGGTGGAGGGTATGTATGGATTATAGGAAGTTAAACAAAGAAACTAAGAAAGACCACTTCCCCATACCGTTTATTGACCAGATGCTAGACAGAATAGCTGGTAGAGCCTACTACTGTTTCCTAGATGGCTATTCAGGCTACAATCAAATAACTATAGACCCTAAGGATCAAGAGAAGACCACCTTCACTTGCCCTTTTGGAACGTTTGCCTTCCGCAGAATGCCTTTTGGCTTATGCAATGCACCGGCAACTTTCCAAAGGTGCATGATGGCAATCTTCTCTGAGTTGGATGAGTCCATGATAGAAATATTCATGGATGACTTCTCAGTCTTTGGGGATTCATTTAAAACCTGTCTAGAAAACCTAGGACAAGTCCTGGCTAGGTGTGAAGAGACCAACCTAGTCCTAAATTGGGAAAAGTGCCATTTTATGGTAGATGAAGGGATTGTCTTAGGACATAGAGTGTCAAGGGCAGGTGTAGAAGTGGATAGGGCAAAAATAGAGGTCATAGAGAAGTTGGTAGAGCCCCAGAATGTCAAGGCCATTAGGAGTTTCTTAGGGCATGCTGGCTTCTATAGAAGGTTCATCAAAGACTTTTCTAAGATAGCCAAGCCTCTATGTGAGCTACTGGAGCTAGGTAGGCCATTCATCTTCTCTAAAGAATGTGTAGTAGCTTGGAAAACCCTTAAGGAAGCACTAGTCACAGCACCAATCATAGTAGGACCAAATTGGGATCTCCCATTTGAGATGCTATGTGATGCCAGTGACTATGCTGTAGGAGTCATGTTAGGACAGAAGATTGACAAGCTCACACATCCTGTCTATTATGCTAGTAAGACCTTGAATGAGGCTCAATGTAACTATACAACTACAGAGAAAGAGATGCTTGCTGTAGTATTTGCTTGTGAAAAATTTAGGAACTATATTGTAGGAACTAGGACCATTGTATATACTGACCATTCTGCTTTAAAATATCTGATGAGGAAGGCTGATGCTAAGCCTAGATTGATTAGATGGGTGTTATTGCTGCAGGAATTCGATTTGGACATTCGGGACAAGAAGGGATGTGAAAACGTGGTTGCAGATCACCTGTCTCGATTGCAGCACAATTGCGAAAAAATTGCGGACCCCGCAATTACTGATGCTTTTATAGATGAACATATCTTTGCTTTGACTCATCGTGATAACGATGAGGAACCTTGGTTCGCTGACATTGCTAACTTCCGTGCAGCACAGGTATTACCAGTGTTCAAAGGAGGACAAGAGAAGAAGAGGTTCCTCCATGAAGCAAGGAAATTCATCTGGGATGACCCCATACTTTACAGAACCTGTGCTGATGGGTTGTTGAGGAAGTGTGTGTCAGCTGCTGAAGCGAAGTCTGTGCTGCAGCACTGTCACTCATCTCCTTACGGTGGGCACTTTGGTGGTCAAAGAACAGCTGCCAAGGTATTTCAGAGTGGCTACTACTGGCCAACAATCTTTAAGGACGCCCACAACTATGCCCACAACTGTGACGAGTGCCAAAGGACAGGTAACCTCAGTCGTAAGGATGAGATGCCCCTCACCTACATCTTGGAGTTAGAACTCTTTGATGTATGGGGCATTGATTTCATGGGACCCTTCCCTCCATCATCAGGTAACTTGTACATTCTAGTAGCAGTAGACTACGTGTCAAAGTGGGTAGAAGCTAAGGCATGTCCTAATAATGATGCTAAGACAGTCACTAATTTCTTGCACAGGCACATTTTCACTAGATTTGGGACTCCTCGTGCTATCATTAGTGATGAGGGGTCACATTTCATTAATAAGGCTATGGAGAAGTTATTGGCTAAGTATAACATCAGACATAGGGTAGCTACTCCCTACCACCCACACTCAAATGGCCAAGCTGAGATTTCCAATAGGGAGATTAAGAACATCCTAGAAAAGGTAGTCAAACCAAATAGACAAGACTGGTCTTTCAAGCTTGAGGATGCACTTTGGGCTTATAGAACAGCATATAAGACACCTCTAGGAATGTCTCCCTATAGGTTGGTATATGGCAAGGCTTGCCACTTGCCACTTGAGTTGGAGAACAAGGCATTTTGGGCCATGAAAGAATTAAATTTTTGTGTGAAGGATGCAGGGACACTAAGATCTTTACAGCTACATGAACTTGATGAGCTTAGGCACATGGCCTATGAGAATGCCAAGATGTACAAAGAAAAGACAAAAATATGGCATGACAGTAGACTTAGGATCAAAGACTTTAAGAAGGGCCAACTTGTATTGCTATTTAATTCACGATTAAAGCTATTTCCAGGCAAATTAAAGTCTAGATGGTCAGGTCCCTTTATTATTACTAATGTCTTTGTTCATGGTGCCATAGAAATTAAAAACTTGCAGCAAGGACAGCCATTTATGGTCAATGGTGCTAGGTTGAAGCACTACTATGAGGAGGGGGATGTGAAGACTCTCTCGACCTTCCTCCTACATGAAGCATGAAGTTAGAAACGAGAGAGGACGAGTGGTTACTGTGCTCGTTCAGTCAAGGCCCATGCCTTAGTTTATTTTTTCTGTTTTTATCGATGATCGTTTGTATGTTTTGTAGCGTGATTTTAATTGTGTATTTAATGTTTGTTTTGTTTGTTTTTGTAGGGAATCGAAAGAGGGGATCAAGGGGAGTAAATCGCACTTTAAATATCAAGAATCGGTTGGGCCAATTGAAAAATACGGGCGATCAAAGTTTGGATTTTGTATGAAATCTTGTCCCTAGAATTGCGAAAATATTGCTGACTCCGCAAAAAGAGCCGTTGGGATTTCATCCGTTGCTTTTATAGCCGTTAGAGGGCGCCCGTTTGATACGATCTTCCCATTCTTTGCTCTCCAAGATTTCTGCGATTTTCTCAACCTTTGATCTCTCTCTCCAAACCTCCAAGATTCGACCATGGTTTCCACTAGGGCTGAGAGATCCGCCGCCAAGAAGAAGGCCGACGACGCAGCTGAAGCGGCTGCGAGGGAAGCGCTTCTCACCCTTGCTGATCAGGGTGCTGTACGCACTGGCCGTCTTGGCAAGCTTCCTATTCGTAGGAAGAAGTGGAGGGTGGTAACTGAAATCCCTGCTGGCCCATCTGAGCCGGTGGGTACGCCCACGAAGCGCCGGTGGACTGTCAAGACTGCCGCCGGACCAAGCAAATCCAAGACTCCCTCTGTGGCGAGTCAAGAATCTGATCGTGCATCCCACGAGTCAGATAAAGAAGGTGCGACGCCGTCTGCATCACCTGTGCGCAGCCCTCTGCCGTCTGAATCACCTGTGCGCAGCCCCCTGCCATCTGAACCAGTGCTAAGCACCGAATCAGCACCGCCTGCGCAGAGCGCCGAGTCATCTCCAGCACCTCAGAGTGCTGATCTACCACCTGCGGCTGTGCAGAGTCCTGAGTTGCCGTCTTCGCCGTGGAGTTCTGCGAATACCCCATCAGCAGAGCACAAGTCTCCACGGCCTGATCCGGAATTCCCTTATGGGGATTACCAAGAATCCACGCAAGGCAGTGGAGAGGCAGAAGAAGAAGAAGTCTTCTCTCCCATGAGAGAAGACAGCCCTGATGAGCCTGCACAGCAAACGCCTGCTGATGATTCTATGGAGGAGACGCTGGGGGCCTGTTTCCCACAACTCCAGGCGAGGCAGAAGGCCAAGAAGAAGGCCAACAAGGAAGCCAAGAAAGCCAAGAAACTGAAGAAGAAGAAGGCCAAGCGAGTGCCTTCAGCAGAAGAAGACAGTGCTGAGCCTTCGCTCAAACGCCTCAAGGTGGAGGCTGCTGAATCTTCCAAGCCTACTGATAAGGGGAAGGCTAAACTCTACCCCGAAGATGAACCTCCATCAGTGAGATATGTCTCGTCTGATGCTGAATCAAGGGGCGTGGAGCTGAGGAAAAGGGACCTGTTGCACGAGAAGGGGTTCCTTGATCGCCTAGCTGACCTGCCGCAGTTCTTGCGCGCAGGGGTGATCAACCATGGCTGGGAGGAATTCTGCCGACCTCCCAACCCAGCATACACGAGCATGGTCTATGACTTTTATGCTAACGTGCTCAGCCCTGAGGATGGCCTGTCTGTGGTCAGAGGGGTAGAAGTGGACTTCTCTGCTAAGGCCATCAATGAAGCATTCGGTCTAAGGGGCCAGCCCCACACAGATTACGCCCGGATAGTTGATGAGCCGACCGAGGCTGTGTTGGAAGAAGCCATCCGCACCATTGGCCAGCCTGAGGCCTCCTGGACAGTCTCACGCAATGGGCGGCACACGCTCATGAGTGCCAACCTCACGGCAAAGGCAGCTGTGTGGTTTTCATTCGTGAGAAGAAGACTCTCCCCGGTGACGCATGAGACCACCATTAACCAGAGCCGTTCGCTGCTGGTTTATGCTATCATGAGAGGTCTCACGATCAACGTGGGAGAAGTCATCAATGCTGCCATCGCCGAGTGTGCTAAAAAGGGTAAGGGGCCATTATTTTTCCCCAACATTATAACGAAGTTATGCTTGCTTGCAGGAGTTCCCACCGAACGCTTGGAGCAGCAGCTGCCCTACACAGGCCATCTGGAGTTGCCTGCACACCTACGGCTGAGAAGGAAGGGCAATATGGAGTTTGAGTTGGATAGGTTGGCTGCTGAGCAGTCCCTATCCATGGCCTGTTTGATGGACCTGCAGAGAAGAATGGCTCAATGGGCCAACTATGCGCAGGCGAGGGACAGAGAAGTTGCAGACCAATTGGGGTGCACCTTTCCGGACTTCCCCACCAACCTCCTAACTCCATGGGTGGCCCCACGACCAAGGCAACCAGATGAAGATGATTGAGTGCTGGTTTGAAGAGCACTAGAGGGAGTATTACTGATCCCTCAAGAAACAAAGACAATTTTCCTGTTTTTTTTGATAGATTCATGTATATTATGCTGTTTTGTGGTTAAGTTTTGATCTGTTTTGGATGTTTAGTTTTATGTTTTCCTTTTTGATTAGGATAGTCTGATGTTAGTTGATTAGGTAGGATAGTTTAGTTTTATTTTTAGGATGCATAAGTCACGGGAAAAAGCATGCTAGGGGCCTGAGTTAATGTTAAATCTGCCCAGATTGTATTGCGAAATAATTGCGGTTCCCGCAATTTTTGTGACTGATTGCATATTTTTGACTGCCCGTTTAGTTAGGCTGTGATCTGTTAAATTCTATCTTTTGCTGCTAGCATGACTACCTTATATAGCTGATCTTGAAGCATGCTGGATGAGTGTCATAGGACACCTTTTGTTAGTTTAAATTTGCCTCTGAATAGTGCTCAGCATGCATAAACCATAAGTCCTTAAACCTGTCTGTTATGTTCAAATTTTCTGCTGCTGGGATAGTTGCTTCTAGAATGTTTTGCCTATGCCTAGGATGTTTAGATTCTCTTTGTTTTACTTTAGACTAGATGCTTCTAGGACAAGTTTGGGGGTGTGCCACCTCAAACACTCATTGGGGACAATGAGTAGTTGAAGTTTGGGGGAAGCCACCCTAGGCCTAGGAACATTCCTCTCTTCCTTAAGACATAAGCATTCTTCTTCTCCTAAAAAATTTTTTTGTGATAAATAGAAAAAGTGAAAAATAGAATAAAGAGGGGAGTCTCTCTCAAGTTGTTGAGTAATCAGTGCCAAGTGTGTAAACCACAAGTGGCATTGCATCAAAAGGCAAACCAAGGAGAGACTCCACCTAAGTAAAAAAAAAGAAAGAAAAAAAAGAAATAGGGGAAGAAGAATGTGTGCTTGGGAGTTATAATCTTGTGGCTTAGATGTCCTATGAAAAAAGAACTCTGATCCTTAATGAGCTAAGCACAAGGTTGTAGCTTTTAGGTTTGTCTAGGGAGATGAATGTTTATCCAATGTAGTGATGCCAGGGTTTAGGTTGTTCTCTATAAAGTACCACTGTCACTGTTAATACTAAGACTGGCATGACTCTAAGGAATCCTAGACACATTAAAAATAAGCTAGAAGCATGTACTGAGTCTAGAGTAAAGCTTGGTAGAATTTGAAACCTTAGGGATAGTAGCATGATGTCATAGAAGTAGCTAGATCAGTAGTAGGGGGTCAACAAAAGCAGTGGGTATAGTAGGCAGGTGAAGTCAGAAGAAGCTAGGCAAGAGGTTAGTTCTAAACCAAGAAGTGTGTCACAGGACAGCATTGCTTGAGAGAGGGATATAAGGGAGTTAGTGAGTAGTTAAAGAAGAAGAAACAGCAGCCTAAGTAAGTCCTTAGTATGCTTGAGGACAAGCAAAGCCTTAAGTTTGGGGGTGTGTTAAGTCTCTGAAAGTGACTTATTTAGGACCCATTTAGCTTAAGAAGATGTACACATTTAGGTGTTTTTATTAGCATTTAGCCTAAACCTATGCTTTAATATGAGAATTAGAAGAAGGTGGCTAATTTAGGACTTATGCACAATAGGTAGAAAAAGGGGTGAAAACCGAAGAAAAGGATGGAAAAAAGAACCATTGCGAATGCATTGCGGAATAATTGCGGTGGCCGCAATTATTCAAGTTAAAACCGTAAGTTGGCTGATGATTTTCTGTTTAGATCCGACTTTTCAGGGATTCATTCTTTCTCCTCCATCCATTCTGATATACGACGTTGAAGATTGATGGTTCTCCTTGGCCCAATCGCACCTGCAAACTACTATAAAAGGGGGCCAAAGTCGGAGGTTCAGTCATCATTCAACGCACAGAAGTCTTTCTGCAGTCCACCATTTCCACTGTTTTTCCTTTGCCGTCTGTTGGAGTGAGGTTCTCAGCTTTTGGAGACGATAATCTGATAGGAAGGAGAGAAGATTCTTCTTCTCTCTCGATTGGATTCATCCAAGCACGGCTGAATTCTCATCACCAACATTCGAGGCGTCTGCCACGAAGATTTCCAGCAACCTTTACTGTTTTCTGCTCTTTCCTTCTCAATTCCATTTCTGTTCAATGTTGTTCTTAGCTTAGTCATTTACTTATTGCATTTCGTTGTTGTCTGCCTTGAATTCATTCTGTTTAAGCTTTCCTTTGTCATTCAAACACTTTAAGTAATCAAAGTAAGTTTCTGCATTCCACAGTTATTCCTTATTCTGCTACGAGTTTGGCTTGCTGTTTTACACACGTTTCCCTTCTAAGCATGTCTACTTTATCTTATATTTCTGTTCTACATATATCCATGAGTAACTAAATTCATTTAGGGGCATGCTAATGACAGAACTATAGGCTAAAAAACGTAAGTCAAATAGGTAGATCAACACTCGAACATTGATTATATGTAAGCTTCATCCCACGGGCAATTTCGATTGGCCATCCATTTTGTCCAAAGAACTCCTAACCTCTGGAAGGAGTAAGAGTTCAGAGTCGTATAATCATACTAGCCTTTCATGGTAATCAGGAAACGGCCTAGGAATAGGCGTTTCCCTAGTATAAACTGAACACTCCTGCTTTAACAAGATGCTTAAGACCTTACTTTGAAGTCGAGTAAACTTGAGTCTCTCATGCATGGAATCGGACGATACTTGAGATAGAGTGAGTTTAATGTATAGAGAGTTGATCCAAAGCTTGATAATCGTAATAAACTGCCTATAGGATAGTCATTAGTAGCCCTTAATTCACCCACTTAACCAGTTTTTCGCTGCCAATTAATTGCGGATTAATTGCGGTTCTCGCAATTCTGCTAAATTGCTTACTGTCTAGCTGTTTTCTTCTTCGTTTATTGATTCCATCTCTTGTTCTTTAAGCCTGATTTTTACTTTAATTTGTTTATGGCATATTCCTTTATACATTCAGCAGAAAGTAGTTAATTAAAAACCAATTTTACCCCATCAAATCCATCCCATCTTTCTTAACAAACACACTTCGCGAATAGCTAAAAACAAGTCTCTGTGGAAAAAACGAATTAAATATACTCACTACTTGCTGTAAGACCATGTATGCTTGCATGTTCTAAGTGCTCTCTCTACCCTTTTGCATATTTATTTTTACACATTGAGCACGCAACAGTTGGTCTCCTCACACCTAGCCAAGACCTGTCCTAAATTCTCTAGACAGTTTGTAAATGAATCCCCAAAGACTGAGAAATCATCCATGAATATCTCTATCATGGACTCATCCAAATCAGAGAAGATTGCCAACATGCACCTTTGGAAAGTTGCCGGTGCATTGCATAAGCCAAAAGGCATTCTGCGAAAGGCAAAAGTTCCAAAAGGGCAAGTGAAGGTAGTCTTCTCTTGATCCTTAGGGTCTATAGTGATCTGGTTATAACCTGAATAACCGTCTAAGAAGCAGTAGTAGGCTCTACCAGCTATCCTGTCTAGCATTTGGTCAATAAAGGGTAGAGGGAAATGGTCTTTCTTGGTCTCTTTATTTAGCTTCCTATAATCCATGCAAACTCTCCATCCTGTGACAGTCCTAGTTGGAATCAGTTCATTGTTCTCATTGACTACCACAGTCATCCCCCCCTTCTTAGGTACACATTGTATAGGGCTCACCCACTGACTACTAGCTATGGGGAAGATCACACCAGCATCTAACCATTTAATTATTTCTTTCTTAACTACCTCTTTCATAGAGGGATTCAGCCTACGTTGGTGATCTACTCTAGGTGTATGCTCTTCCTCTAGTATAATCTTATGCATGCAATAAGAAGGGCTAATGCCTCTAATATCAGCAATAGTCCATGCAATAGCCTTCCTATGTTGCTTAAGTAGTAAAATCAGTTCAACCTCATGCTGTTCACTTAATTTAGAAGAAATAATTACAGGCAAAGTTTCATTATTTCCTAGATATGCATACTTGAGGTGAGTGGGGAGAGGTTTTAATTCTAAGACAGGTGGATGCTCAATGGATGGTTTTAAAGGATTCAAGGCTCTATCAGTTAAGTCAATATTCATACAAACATGCTGAGGGTTATTTACAGGTATGTCCATTATCTCAGCTATGTTTAAGTCAGGTAGTTCTAATCCTACATATTCATTAGCATGCTTGGTTAATAACACATGCTCCAGTTGTTCTTCCATTAAAGAATCTACAACGTCCATGCTAGCACCGGATTCAAGGTCAGAGGGGTACCTCAAAGCTTTATACACACTAAATTTCACCTCTTCATCATGAACCCTCATAGTGAGCTCACCTTTTTGGACGTCGATCAGGGCCCTACCTGTGGCAAGAAAAGGTCTGCCTAATAGGATGGGGACCAACTTGCCTGCTTCATAATCCAGGATAATGAAATCTGCAAGGAAAATAAATTTGTCAACTTTCACTAGAATATCCTCAATCTTACCTTCTGGGTATGCAATGGATCTGTCTGCTAGTTGTAAAGTGACAGTGGTTGGCCGTGCTTCTCCTATTCCCAACTGGCGGAATAGCGATAGGGGCATGAGGTTTATGCTGGCGCCCAGGTCACAAAGCGCTCTGCCCACGTGCTTGCCTCCTAGCTCTACAGGTAAGGTGAAGGAACCAGGATCCTTCTCCTTCTTGGGTAGCTTGTTTTGGAGTATGGCACTGCACTCCTCAGTGAGGTTTACTGTTTCAAACTCACCAATTATTTTTTTGTTAGTAATGATATCTTTCAAAAACTTTACATAGGAAGGCATAGACTGTAAAACTTCTACAAAAGGAATGTTGACATGCACTTGCTTAAGAATTTCTAAGAATTTATTAAAGTGCACTTCCTGTTCCTGCTTCTTCTTAAGCCTTCGAGGATATGGAGGTGGTGGCACATATGCAGGCACGTCAGGTCGCCTTAGGATAGGTGGAGGTCTTGGAATTTCTTCTATCTCCTCAATAATCGGCTCCAGCCTGGCTCCTGATGTGCTTGTTGATGGTGGACCTTGGTTTGGCAGAGACTCCAGTGGAGCACTAGACTCAGTGTTCTCTACTCTCTTCGGTGTGTCTTTGGTGTTGCTTACCAATGGTCTACCACTTCTAAGTTCAATTGCTTGAACTTGTTCTTTACCATCTCTCCTTGGCACTTCAGTGTCAGCAGGAAGCCTACCTTGGGGCCTACTTTTGATTTCATTGGCTAGTTGCCCTATTTGGTTCTCTAGGCTCCTAAGAGTGGCTTGCTGACTCTGTAGTGTGGCATCATTCTTGGCTATGTATTCCTTGAGTAAGTTTTCTACAGAAGATCCTACAGGTTGGTTGTATGGTTTTTGATACATTGATTGGTTATGTTGAGGAGTGAAACCAGGTGTTCCACTCGGTCTTGGTTGGTTAGGATTTTGGTTAACATTCTGTTGTCCATCCCATGACAGGTTTGGGTGGTTCCTCCAACCAGGGTTGTAAGTATTGGAATAGGGGTTGTTCCTAGGCTGCTGTTGGCTTCCAACATAGCAGACTGAGGCTGGATTCCCAGGGCAGTATTCATACGGGTGCCCTTCCCCACAGAATCCACAGATAAGTGTCTCACCTTGACTTGGCTGGGTGCCCATTGACATGGCTGTAGCGGTGTTGACACTTGTTTGGAGATTGGCTTGAGCCATTTGCTTAACTAGGTTGGTCAGGGCATTTATTTGGTTGCTCATTGCACTTAGAGCATCCTTGTCTTGAGCTCTAGTTGGCTCAACTGGATCATCTGACCACCTACAGTGAGATGCTGAGATCTTCTCCAAGATCTCATAGGCCTCGTTGTAACTCTTGGACAACATGGAACCTCCAGCAGATGAGTTTAAGACTTGTCTAGTGTTGGGGTTGCATCCTTTGAAAAAGACCTCTATTTGGATACACCATGGGATGCCATGGTGTGGACATTTAAGAAGAAGATCTTTAAACCTTGTCCAAGCTTCGTGAAGAGACTCAGTGTCAGCTTGTTTGAACTTGATTATGTCATCACGAAAGGTAGAATTCCTATCCGGTGGGAAGTATTTGACTAGGAATTTTTCTGCTAAGTCTGTCCAATTGCGAACAGATCCAGAGGGTAATGAGTTCAACCATGTTTTGGCTTTGTCCCTCAAAGAGTAAGGGAAAAGGTATAGCCTCAAGGCTTCTTGGGAAACTCCAGGGATGAGGAATGTGTCACTAACTCCTAAGAAGTTTCTAAGATGGTTGTGGGGATCCTCATTTTCCACTCCAAAGAATTGTCCCACAGTGGACAACATTTGGAACATCACTGGCTTTAACTCGAATGAGTTGGCAGTGATTTCAGGACGGATTATGCTGGGGTTCAGCTCCCCAGGCATAGGTACTAGGTACGAAAGTATGGCGCTATCCTTGTCATTCGCTATTTCGATGGGATTGCGAGTGACAGGCACCGGATTTGGAACTATTCCATCCATTTCTTCTTGAGACAATTGCGGAGGAATTGCGGTGCCCGCAATTACTTGAGGTAAAGAGGGTTGGTTAAAGAGACGTTTCCCCGGCAGCGGCGCCAAAAACTTGTTGCGTGCTCAATGTGTTAAAATAAATAAGCAATAAGGTAGAGAGAGCACTCAGAACATGCAAGCATACATGGTCTTATAGCAAGTAGTAAGTATATTTCATTCGTTTTCCCACAGAGATTTATTATAAGCTATTCATGAAGTGTAAAGTTAAGAAAGAAGGGGTGGATTTGATGGAGTAGAATTGGTTTTAAATTGTCTATTTCCTACTGAATACGTAGAGGGTAGTAACATAACCAAATGCAAGTCAAAGTTAAACTCAAACGAAAAGAGACGAGACTAATAAATGGAGACAAAAATGGCTAGACAGAATTGTAACTTTGGCAGAATTGCGGAAACAGCAATTCTACCGCAATTTAATTAACAGCGAAAGTGTGTAAAGTGATGAATTAAGGGCTACTAACGACTATCCTATAGGCTTTTTCATACAATTCTCAAGCACTGGATCAACTCACTATGCATCAAACTATCTCATTCTCATGTATCTTCCGATTTCATGCATTAGATTCTTTAGTTTACTCATGTCCAAGTAAGGTCTTAAGCATCTTGTTAAGGCAGAAAAATATGGTTTGTACTAGGGAAACGCCTATTCCTAGGTCGTTTCCTGGTTACCTTGAAAGGCTAGCATGATAGTATGACTCTGAACTCTTACTCCTTCCAGAGGTTAGGAGTTCTTTGGACAAAATGGATGGCCAATCGAAATTGCCCGTGGGATGACGCTTACATACAATCAATGCTTCGAGAGCTATCCTACATGCTTGGTTCACGTTTTTTAGCCTATAGTGTTGTCATTAGCATGCCCCTATGTGACTTAGTTACTCATGGATATAGGGAGAACAGAAATAAGAGTTAAAATAGACATGCTTAGAAGAGAAATGAAGACAAACAGTAAGGGAAAAACAGTAGATTGCAAAGGCAAGAAACTGTGAAATGGAGAGTTGTGCTTTGATTACTTATTTGTTTGAGTGAACAAAAAGGGAAGCTTAAAGTAAATAATGTAAAGACAGACGGCAACGAAATAAAATGATCTAGCTATTAGAAGAGAAACAGCAACTAAACAGAACTGAAATTTAGAATTGAAAGACAGAAAGCAGTAAATGATGCTTGAAAGCCTCGTCGCAACCGCCTCGGCTGAAGGGGATGAAAGAATAGCTTTGTTTGGATGAATCCAATCGGGAGAGAAGATGAATCTTCTCTCCTTCCTATCAGATTGTCGATTCCAACAGCTGAGACTCTCACACCAACAGACGGCAAAGGAAAACACGAAGAAAGATGGAGCTGCGAGAAGACTTCTACGCTTTCGGATCATGACTGAACCCTCGACTTTGACCCCCTTTTATAGCAATCTGCAGGTGCGTTTGGGCCAAGGAGAACCATCAATCTTCAACGTCGTACTTCAGAATGGATGGAGGAGAAAGAACGAATCCCTGAAATAACGGAAATTAACAGAAAAAGATCAGTCAACTTACGGTTTTCACTTGAAACATTGCGGTTTCCGCAATGTTTCCGCAATGCTATCGCAATGCTTGTTTTTCATTCTTTTCCTTCGGTTTTCAACCCTTTTCTTTCCTATTGTACATAAGTCCTAATTTAGCTACCTTCTTCTAATTCTCATATTTAAGCATAGGTTTAAGCTAAATGCTATCAAAAACACCTAAGAGTGAACATCTTTCTAAGATAATTAAGTCCTAAAAAGGTCACTTTTGGAGACGTAACAATTGTCCCAATCATCAAATAACTGAGCAGTCCCTCATTCAGAGTTTCTACTATGGTTTGCTTCCCCAAGGCCAGCAGATGATAGACGCCGCCAGTGGAGGTTCGCTTATGGATAAGACACCCGTCGAAGCTAGAGTTTTGATTTCTAACGTAGCTAGAAGCTTGGAGTGGAGTGGAGATAGAGACAAGGAACATACTCGCCTGAGAAGGGACGTGGACGAGCTTAAGGCCCAACTTTTAGTGGTAAGTAGCGTTGTTCTTGCTTTGAAAGATCACTTACAGCCCCGTCCTTCTATTTCAGGTAGATCCTTGGAAGAAATGCTTGAATCACAACATAAGGAAACTCGAGAGCAGTTTCAAACTCTGAGCGATGCAGTGATTCAAGTCAGTAAGAGGTTGACAGTGATGGAGCACCAGAACGCAGAAAACGCTAGTGCCATCACTTTGAGAAGTGGGAAGCATCTTCCCACGAGTACCCCGCCGGTGGAAGTCGATCATGGCCACATCGAGCCACAGACAGAAAATCTCGAACCACAGTGGCATGGGGTAAATTTCGATCCTACATGCACTAGAGTTTATGTGCCTAAGGCTCCTTTTCCTAGCAGGTTAGCGAGACCGCCTAAGGAGAACTACTCAGAAGGAGTTCCTAGACACATTCAGGAAGGTAGAGATCAATATCCCTCTGTTGGATGCCCTGAGGGAAATTCCAAGGTACGCCAAGTTCCTAAAAAGACTTTGCACCAACCAGAGGAAGACAAAGAAGAGTGAACGCGTCGTGGTAAGTGAGAACGTTTCCGCTCTGATCACAAAGAGCTTACCGGTTAAATGTGACGATCCAGGTATGTTCTCTCTCCCTTGTAAAATAGGAGGCATGCATATTAGAAGAGCAATGTTGGATTTAGAAGCCTCCATTAGTGTTATGCCTTATTCCATTTATCAGAATCTGAAATTGAAAGAAATGAAGAAAACATGAATAGTTATTTAACTTGCTGATAGAACTTCTGTGCATCCTTTAGGAATAGTGGAAGATGTGTTAGTGCAGGTTAATGAATTAATTTTTCCTGTTGATTTTTATGTTCTGAAAATGGATGAAAATTATTCCTCTTTGCCTGCTTTGATCTTATTAGGTAGGCCCTTTATGAAAACTGCTAAAACTAAAATAAATGTGGATAAGGGCATTTTATCTGTTGAGTATGGCGGAGAGGTTGTTGAGATGCATTTGCCCATTGTAGAAGAGCATGATGATGATGTATTCTCTCTTTGTCAAGTAGACACATTTGAATCTTTAGCGCAGAATCAATGCATGACTGTTGAGGATGGGGATGACCCATTATTTTTAACTGAACTTTTTGATGATCATGAGTTGCATGAACCACCCTTGACTGAATTTTGTGATTCATCTGTTTCCGCCTTGACAATTGTTGAGAATCCTGCTAGGCTACTCCCTTCCACTCTACCTTGCACTATTGGAAATGAAATGATTAATCAAGCCATACTAGATTTAGGACCATCGATTAATGTTGAGTCGCATGCTGTTTTGAAGGAGCTTAAACTGAATGACTTGCATGAATCTGGTTCTAGTGTGCAATTGGCTAATAAATCCTATGTGCACCCCTTGAAAAAGGTGGAAGATGTTTTGGGCAGAGTAACTGACCCGTTCTTTCCTGCTGATCCTTATGCTTTTGGAATGCATGAAAATCTCTCTCATGTTTTTGCATCAATTTTATGGGATCAACCTTTTATGAAACCTGCAAAAATTAAAATTGATGTTGTATGTGCGCAGAAGGCACGAGAGAAAGAATTGTTCATGGATTTTCGCAGGAAAGAAGAAATTAGGAAGATGGATGGGGCATCTTCCAAGTTCGATTATGGATGAGTTGATGAGTGAATACAGTCGAGCAATCGACTCTAAAAATTTGCGCTTCTCGGAGGCACCCGAGCTTGGACTGTAATTATGTTATTTATTGCTTTGCTTTTGTTTATATTAGCTTTTGAATTCGTTGTTTGTTTGTTTCTTTCCTTAGGAGAAAAGGTGGAATGGCCGACAATTCGAGAGTATAGCGGAAGACGATGGTGCACATCTCCACCCGCCGGCTCCATAAGATTCAGGGGAGGTTTTCTGTTCCCTTAGGATTTTATTGTTTTGATTGTTTAATGCATTGGGGACAATGCATATCTTAAGGTGGGGGGTGGAGTTTGTTGATAGAGATAAGACTTCTTAGTAGTTGTCAGGCGTATGTATACTCTGATTGTTAGATTAGAATCTGAATGCATGTTGTCCGATGAGAACGGTCTGTGATTTGTTTGTGAACACTCCGTATTTGTATAATTCGAAAAATTTGACAATGTATGCATATTTTGAGCCTATTTTAAAAAATTTTCTGCTACCTCCCTACATTCACTGAGCACATAGCCCTCTTATTCTCAATTATGTAGGTTTAGAATGATTTTATTTGGTCTGAAACCTTGTTGTCACCCCGAAATGTACCATTAGGGAGGCTTGATGTGTTAGAAGTAGTAATGATTCATTTGTCGTATAGCGAAGCTATTGCCAAAAAAAAAAGAATGCATGAAAATAAAAACTCTAGAGTTGCTCCTCCTTCTTGTGTTGCCCGTGTAACCAGGGGCGATCGTGTAACCCACGGTTGTCACTACATGAAAGGGGAACTAATAGAAGTGAACAATAGTCCTTAAAAACGTGAAGCTAAATTTGGTTTGACGTGTTAGGCTCTCTTGGAGAAAAATAAAAAAAAAATGGTTCAAAAGGAATAATGGGTACAAAGTGCTCAAAGAAAAGAAAGAAAATGTAGGCCTTATGTTTTGTTGCTTTTTCTATCACTAAAAGCCGTTAGACTGTTCTTATCGTCATAAGTTGGGGGAAAACGAGTTATAGGGCCGTATAAGGTTGTTCCGGACTTGCATGAGCTAGGTTGAGAGGTGCTAAGCACACACACACGTAAGGGAATAGGAGTTAAAATTTTGAAATGATTTCAACGTTTGCATGCATTTGATGGTTTTGAATTTATTTAAATACCTTGTTTCACAAGCATTGAGATTTGAGTTTTCAGCATGCAATTAATTCTTTGGAGATAATTTAGAGTATACCTTGCTCGAGGACTAGCAAGATTTAGGTCGGGGGTATTTTGATAGCTCCAAAATAGAGCTATTATTATGTCCCTAATTCTGGCTAGAACCATGTCAAATATTGATTAAAATGCCTTCTTGTAGGTGATTTCATGGTCGAGAGCTCGAGAAGTCCAAAGACACATTTCGGGGCTTAAAGTGCCGTTTTAGAGCTTCATAGACGCCTCGGGAGTGAAAGCGCTGGAAGAATTGAAGAGATGGAAAAAGTTGCCTTGGAAAGACAATTTTTGGCCATCAAAACCCGAGAGCATGCATGCATGGGCGGCAGCGTCGAGATGCTGGCCCGAACGCTTACGAAGATTGACGCACCCCAGCGTCGAGCGCGCACGCTCAACGCCCGCTCAACGCTGCCAGCGTCTCGACGCTGCCCGAGCGTCTCGACGCCAGCCCGACGATTTTCCAGACGGACGCGCGACAACGTCGAGACGCTGTCCGAACGTCTCGACGCCCGCGCGCGCGCGGACAACTTAGGGCACAGCGTCTCGACGCTTGCCTAGCGTCTCGACGCTCCGACGATTAAAGGCGTGAAAATGCCGAAATTTTGCCCAACTTTTGATTCCTATTTTTCTTCTTCTTCTTCCTCTCGGGTCTACGCCAACTTCCACCATTTTTGGGCTTCTTCTTCTCCTCTTTGTATGCTACTAAGCTCTTCCATGGGGGATTTGATTTATTCATCCTCCATGGAAGGCTAAACTAAGGTTAGTGCTTAATTTCGATTTGGTTTTGTGATTTATGGATGTTTGGGGAGATTTGCCCCTTTGTGAATGTGAAGCCAATTAGTATGTCTATTGCATCTCTTGCTTGTTCTTATTCAAAGTCTAGCATGTGTAGCTTAATTAGGTTGACGTCCTAGTTCCTATGCATGATAGAGGGCTAAAGGTTGGGACGTATAGTTGCCCAAACCGCTAGGTAGCACGGGCTTAAGCATGACTAATTAATTCAACCCAAAGTGACAGTTGGTAATATGAATTAATTAACGTTTTCATGTTAGGCTTAAGGCAAGAGAGAAACCGAGTTAGTCTTAGGATTAAGCCGTCACAATGTTCCCGTCACTGGCTTATAGTCGATTTAGGGGTCGCTACCTTGAATAGATTATTGGCCAAGTACGATTAGAATTGCACATGTCTAATTAAATCCTTGGGTCATTTGGGCTAGCACTTAGCCAAATGAATTGTGTGCATAAGCATGATTAGCTAATTAATAGTGTCGATGAACCGAACATCCATAATGATCAATTTCATTCCTCGAAGTTAAGCGCAACCATTTAAATTTTGCACGTTGTCAATTTAATTTTCCGTTAGCTTGCACGTTAGGAGCTCCCTTCCCCCAAACCAAATTTGCACATACTTTTACAATTAGCAAATTAGACTTAGTTAAATTGAATTTCTCAATTCCCTGTGGATCGACCCCGTTACCACTTAGCTACAAATAGCTCGATGCATTCGGGTTTATAAATTGTATTTTGGCAAGCCTCCACAGCTTGAATTTTGTGAACATACAATAGTTCATTACCAAGAGACAATACCCTTTACTTTTCTTTTGCTTTCTTATTCATTTTTTTTTTTAAAGAAGAAGAATGTCTATATATTTTTTTTTCAAAGGAGAGAGGAGTGTTCCTAGGCGTAGAGGTTGCCTCCCCCAAACTTAAACTCCTCATTGTCCCCAATGAGAGTCTGAGGTGGCACACCCCCAAACTTATCTTAGAAGCATCTAGTCGAAATAAAAACCAGACAGACTTAAAAACTTCTAGGGATAGAATGACCCTCCTAGTTCAGATAACTCATAAGTAGAAGTTTATTAAAACCAACATGGTAAGGTCTAACAGAGGTACATGCTCAACATTTTACGAAGCTAATTAAAACTAACAAGAGTGTACTTGACACTCATCCAACATGCTCAATAGACAGATGGTAGGGATGGATTTTTGAATATCCTCCCTAAATATCAAGTTGTCGAGGCTTGCCAAAATAAAATTTATATATACCTATTAACCTTAGCTTTGCAGCTAGTAGTAACAGGGTCGATCCATAGAGAAGGACGTGATTGAGATTAAAGCTCGAAATGGAATTCAATTAATCGATTGGGTCTTGTAACAAGGGGGGAGTTTAAGCATGCAACAAGAGAATTAATTGCTAACGGAAGAATTAAAAAGAAAGAGAGTGAAGAGTGATCGATTCGGGGGATGTCGGGATTCTTGCTAGGCATTCTTACACTTATCATTTAATTCGAAATCTAAGGCTATACATCGACATGCACGCGGTCGGTTACTTGGGAACCCCTTGTGTAACCGGCTCCATATTAATTAATTAGAACTAAGGTCCTAACTAAACATTATTTAAAGCCTCTTTAGAGTGATCAACCCCAAATTGACTCTAAACAGTCACTAGCTAACCGCGACGAACATTCGAATATGCATTCTAATTGCTAATTGGCTACCCGGCAACCCTGAAGTACCCAACAATCAGCATACATACATCGATACTCCGATTTAACTTTGTTATCCTGTGTTACTAGGCGAATAGTGAGAGGCACGGCATCGCTATTCTATAACGATAACATAAGCTAGAAAACTCGATTGTCCGTCGGCGAAATCTAACTCATGCATAGGTTTAAGCAAGAATAACAAATCAGAACCAAAGTATAGATTATCAAAGTGCAAAAAAAGCCTAACAAATTATCCCTAAATCACCCCAAATCGTTCACAATACCTTAGCCGACCATGGGGCGGATCGTCACAAACGCTCCAAGAAAGGCCATGGACATCATCCCTAAAGCTATTACAAATAAAAGCTCCCTAACTATGCCACAAATGGCGGAGCTAAGCAAAAAATGGAAGAAAAACCGAGAGGAAGAAGATGAAGTTCGGAGATGATATGGCTGAAAATCGTCCTTCAACCGATTTAAATCCGTCGGAGCGTCGAGACGCTGGGACAGCGTCGCGACGCTGCGACCTAATGAAATCCGCGCGCGCCTCGCGATGGCGTCGAGACGCTAGGCGAGCGTCTCGACGCTGGCCCGATAACTTCTTGCGCGCGCCTCCCTCGGAGCGTCTCGACGCCACGGCAGGGTCTCGACGCTGGGCAGCGTTGAGAAAGCGTCTCGACGCTGTCTGCTCGACGCTTGCTCTCGGGTTTGGGCTGGAAAATTGCCTCTCCTAGGAAATTTTGGTCCGGTTCTTCTTGGATCAACTTGCCCTTTTCCCGATGCACTCCCGGGGCGTTAAAACACCGCTCTTAGCTCCGAAACAAGTCCAATGGACGCACGAGCTCTTCACCGCAAATCTCCTATAAACGAGATAAATTAACAAATTAAATGCGGAATTTAGCTTGAATTAGGGAATGAATAATAGCTCCAAAATGGAGTTATCAACAGACTACCTATGTACATCAGTAATGCAGCCAAATAATGAGATTTAAAGACAGACAGCCCATCAGAAAGTCATACAACAGCATGCTTAAGCAAACAAAATATTGCGGGGTCCGCAAAGAATTCGCAATGTTTTCAACAGAGCAGATGTAACCGTGATCAAGGCTCCTAACATGCGATGTTCTATTCGTAAATAACTATAGGCAACAAAAAAACTATCTAAGCCAACTAATCATACGAAACGAAACTTAAACTAAGCAGGCTAATTAAGAAATTAAAACAGAACAAACAGTTGATTATTGGGGGGTAACTGGTCACAGAAAAGCAGATTTTTTTTTTGGAAGGGATGAGAAATACTCCCTCGAATGCCATCAGTCTAGCATTCATTTATCCTTATCTTCTTCATCATTCCTCTCACTCGGAGGCACCCAAGGACTCAACAATTCAGTAGGGAAGGTAGGGAACGTGCACCGCAGGTGCTCAGCCAGCTCTTGGTCCCTTGCCTGCGAATACTCAGCCCATTGGGCTAACTTTCGTTGTAAGTCCATCAAGCAGGCCATGGACAATGACTGTGCAGCAGCAAGTCCATCCATCTCGAACTCCATGTTGCCTCTTCTCCTCATCCTCAGGTCACTGGGCAGCTCAAGGTGCCCAGCATAGGCCAATTGTTTCTCCTCCATCGTCACAGGCACCTCTGCGCGTAAGCATAATTTAGTAATGGTATTGGGGAAAAAGAGTTGGCCCTTACCTTTCTTGGAGCATTCGATGATTGATGCTGCTATGACTTCACCCACATCAATGGTGAGTCCCTTCATTATCGCATAAATTAGCAGCAATCTCCCCTGATTGATGGTTGTCTCATGTATGACAGGGGAGATTCGTCTTCGAATCAAGGAGAACCAAACAGCCGCTTTGTCCCTGAGGGCTGCACTCATTAGTGTGTGCTTCCCATGCTTTGAGACTGCCCATGCTGCCTCAGGCTTCCCTATCATATTCAGTGCTTCCTCCAGGACTCCCTCTGAGGGAGAAGCCATAATCCTTGCGTATTCAAAATCCTTGTGCCCCTTGAGAGCATACACTTTGTTGATTGCTTCGGCTGAGAAGTCAACTTCTACTCCCCTCACCATTGAAGAACAGCCTTCGGGGCGAGTGAGGTTGGCGTAGAAGTCGTACACCATGTCAGAGTAGGCCTGAATTGGAGGCCTACACAGCTCTTCTCAGCCGTGGTTCATAATTCCTGCCTGCTGGAATTGCGACAGGTCCGCAAGAGAATCAAGAAATCCTCTCTCGTGGAGGAGTTCTTTCTTCATCAATTCCAGGCCTCTAGCCTTCGCATCCTTGGACACATACCTCGCAGCTCGAGGCTCATCCTCTTGGTACATCTTTCTCTTCCCCTTGTCCTTTGCCTTGGCTGCTTCAACAGCCTCAGATTTCATTTTCTTGATAGAGGGTCCAGCTTCAACCCTCTTCTTTTTAGTCTTCTTGGAGGCTTTTGGCCGCTTGCCTTTCACAATCACAGGGGCTCTCTTCTTGAGCCTCGCCTCGGCAGCTATCTGTTGGAGGCATTCATCCAGTGTTTCCTCCATTGAATCCTTGCTTTCCCTCTCCACAGGGCTGTCAAGATTGACATCCCTAAATGGGGAAACTACCTCTTCTTCCTCATTCGGATCACCAATTGATGCCGATTTTGGTTTTTCTTCAGATGGAACTTCAGGTTCCGTCTGTTGCTGAGGGGAATCCGGGCTTTGCATGGTCGTTGTTGCGTGCTCAATGTGTAAAGATAATTATGCAAAAGTGTAGAGAGAGCACTTAGAACATGCAAGCATACATGGTCTCACAGCAAGTAGTAAGTATATTTCATTCGTTTTTTCCACAGAGACTCATTTTTAGCTATTCGCGAAGTGTGTTTGTTAAGAAAGATGGGATGAATTTGATGGGGTAAAATTGGTTTTTAATTATCTACTTTTTGCTGAATGTATAAAGGGATATAACATAAACAAATGCAAGTTAAAACTAGACTTAAAAGACAAGAGATGGAATTAATAAACGAGAAAGAAAACAGCTAAACAGACTGAAAATCTGGCAGAATTGCGAGGACCGCAATGTTTCCGCAATTAAACAGCAGCGAAAGTGTGTAAATGGGTGGATTAAGGGCTACTAATGACTATCCTATAGGCATTTTCTTACGATTCTCAAGCATTGGATCAACTCTCTATACATCAAACTCACTCTATCTCAAGTATCGTCCGATTCCATGCATTAGAGTCTTAAGTTTACTCGACTTCAAAGTAAGGACTTAAGCATCTTGTTTAAGCAGGAGTGTTTAGTTTGTACTAGGGAAACGCCTATTCCTAGGCCGTTTCCTGATTACCATGAAAGGCTAGCATGATTATATGACTCTGAACTCTTACTCCTTCCAGAGGTTAGGAGTTCGTTGGACAAAATGGATGGCCAATCGAAATTGCCCGTGGGATGAAGCTTACATACAATCAATGTTCGAGTGTTAATCTGCCTACTTGATTCACGTTTTTTAGCCTATAGTTCTGTCATTAGCATGCCCCTAAGTGACTTAGCTACTCATGTATATATAGAGAACAGAAATGGCAGATAAGATAGACATGCTTAGAAGGGAAATGTGCTTAAAACAGTAAGACAAAACCGTAGCAGCAGAAAGTAGAAACTGTGAAATGCAGAAGTGTACTTTGATTGCTTTGATTGTTTGACGACAAAGGAAAGCTTTAAAAGAAATGATTAAAAGACAGACAACAACGAAATGCAGTAACTTAAACTCTAAACTAAGAACAACAGTGATCAGAAATGGAAATAAGAAGAACAAGACAGAAAAGCAGTAAAGGATTGCTGGAAAGCTTCGTGGCAGTCGCCTCGAATGAAGGTGATGAAAAGTCAGCCTTGCTTGGATGAATCCAATCGAGAGAGAAGAAGAATCTCCTCTCCTTCCTATCAGATTATCGACTCCAAAAGCTGAGACTCTCACTCCAACAAACGGCAAAGGACAACAGAGAGAAATGATGGACTGCGAGAAGACTTCTGCGCTTCGAATGATGATCAAACCTCCGACTTTGGCCCCCTTTTATAGTAGTTTGCAGGTGCGTTTGGGCCAAGGAGAACCATCAATCTTCAACGTCGTATATCAGAATGGATGGAGGAGAAAGAACGAATCCCTGAAATAACGGAAATTAACAGAAAAAGATCAGTCAACTTACGGTTTTCACTTGAATAATTGCGGTCACCGCAATGTTTTCGCAATTCATTCGCAATGCTCATTTTTTCATTCTTTTCCTTCAGTTTTCAACCCTTTTTCTACCTATTGTACATAAGTCCTATATTAACTACCTTCTTCTAATTCTCATATTAAAGCATAGGTTTAGGCTAAATGCTATCAAAAACACCTAAAAGTGTATATCTTCTTAAGCTAAATGAGTCCTAAATAAGTCACTTTCAGAGACTTAACACACCCCCAAACTTAAGGTTTTGCTTGTCCTCAAGCATACTAAGGACTTACTTAGGCTTGTTTTTTATCTTCTTTAACTACTTACCGACTCCCCTATATCCCTATCTCTAGCAGTGCTGTCCTGTGACACACTTCTAAGTTTAGAACTAACCTCTTATCAAGCTTCTTCTGACTTCACCTGCCTACCATACCTACTGTTTTTGTTAACCCCCTACTACTGATCTAACTACTTTTATGATATCATGCCACTATCCCTAAGGTTTCAAATTCTACCAAGCTTTACTCCAGACTCAGTACATGCTTCTAGCTTATTTTTAATGTGTCTAGGATTCCTTAGAGTCATGCCAGTCTTAGTATTAACAGTGACAGTGGTACTTTTAGAGAACAACCTAAGCCCTGGCATCACTACATTGGATATACATTCATCTCCCTAGACAAACCTAAAAGCTACAACCTTGTGCTTAGCTCATTGAGGATCAGAGTTCTTTTTTAAATAGGACATCTAAGCCACAAGATTATAACTCCCAAGCATACATTCTTCTTCCCTATTTCTCCCTTTTTCCTTTTTTACTTCGGTGGAGTCTCTCCTTGGGTTGCCTTTTGATGCAATGCCACTTGTGGTTTACACACTTGGCACTGATTACTCAGCAACTTGAGAGAGACTCCCCTCTTTATTCTATTTTTCTCAAAAATTTCTTTTTTATTAGGAGAAGAAGAATGCTTATGTCCTTAGGAAGAGAGGAATGTTCCTAGGCCTAGGGTGGCCTCCCCCAAACTTCAACTACTCATTGTCCCCAATGAGTGTTTGAGGTGGCACACCCCCAAACTTGTCCTAGAAGCATCTAGTCTAAAGTAAAACAAAGAGAATCCAAAAATCCTAGGCATAGGCAAAACATTCTAAAAGCAATTACTCCAACAGCAGAAAATTTGAACATAACAGACAGTTTTAAGGACTTACGGTTTATGCATGCTGAGCACTATTCAGAGGCGAATTTAAACTATCAAAGCGTGTCCTATGACACTCATCCAGCATGCTTTAAGATCAGCTATATAAGGTAGTCATGCTCGCAGCAAAAGATAGAATATAACAGATCACAGCCTAACTAAACAGACAGTCCAAAACATGCAATCAGTCACAAAAATTGCGGGAACCGCAATTATTTCGCAATTCAATCCGGGCAGATTTAACATTGATTCAGGCCCCTAGCATGCTTTTTCCTGTTACTCATGCATCCTAAAAATAAAACTAAACTATCCTACCTATTCAGCTAACATCAGACTAGACTAAGCAAAAGAAAAAAACATAAAACTAAACATTAAAAACAGATCAAAAATTGAACAAAAAACAGCATAATTCACATTATCTATCAGAAAGCAGAAAATTGTTTTTGTTTTCTAAGGGAACAGCAATACTCCCTTCAGTGCACTTCAAACCAGCACTCAATTCTCGTCATCCTCATCTGGTTGCCTTGGTCGTGGGGGCACCCATGGAGTTAGGAGATTGGTAGGGAAGTCCGGGAAGATGCACCCCAGCTGGTCTGCAACTTCCTTATCCCTTGCCTGCGCATAGTTGGCCCATTGAGCCATTCTCCTCTGCATGTCCATCAAGCAGGCCATGGATAGGGACTGTTCAGCAGCCAGCCTATCCAATTCAAACTCCATATTCCCCTTTCTTCTCAGCCTCAGGTTAGCAGGCAGCTCCAAATGGCCTGTGTAAGGCAGCTGCTGCTCCAAGCGCTCGGTGGGGACTCCTGCAAGCAAACATAGCTTGGTTATGGTATTAGGGAAAAACAAGGGTCCCTTACCTTTCTTTGCGCATTCAGCAATGGCAGCTGACATGATTTCCCCCACATTGACCGTGAGACCGCGCATGATGGCATAGACCAGCAGTGATCTACTCTGGTTGATTGTCGTCTCGTGAGTCACAGGGGACAACTTTCTCCTCACAAAGGCAAACCAAACAGCTGCCTTTGCTGTCAGATTGGCACTCATTAAGGTGTGCCTCCCATTGCGTGAGACGGTCCACGCTGCTTCAGGCTGGCCAATTGTGCGGATGGCCTCTTCTAGTACTGCCTCAGTCGGCTCATCAACTATCCGTGCATAATCTGTATGAGGTTGGCCCTTGAGACCAAAGGCTTCATTGATGGCCTTGGCTGAGAAATCCACTTCCACCCCTCTGACCACAGACAGGCCATCCTCAGGGCTGAGCACATTGGCGTAGAAATCGTACACCATGCTCGTGTAGGCTGGATTAGGCGGTCTGCAAAACTCCTCCCAGCCGTGGTTGATCACTCCTGCGCGCAAGAACTGCGGCAGGTCAGCGAGGCGGTCGAGGAAACCTTTCTCGTGCAACAGGTCCCTCTTCCTTAGCTCAGCACCCCTAGATTCAGCGTCAGACGAGACATACCTCACTGACTGAGGTTCGTCTTCAGGGTAGAGTTTAGCCTTCCCCTTATCTGCTGGTTTGGATGATGCAGCAGCCTCCACCTTGAGGCGTTTGAGCGAAGGCTCAGCACTCTCCTTGTCCGTCGATGGCACCTTCTTGGCCTTCTTTTTCTTCAACTTCTTGGCCTTGTCAATTCTGGCCTTCTTCTCCTTCTTGAGCCTGGCCTTGATGTTGAGTTGCGGGAAGCATGCCCCCAACGTCTCCTCCATAGAATCGTCCTGCTGTGCAGGCTCGGCAGGGCTATCTTCCCTCATAGGAGAGAAGACTTCGTCTTCCCCAGCATCTCCACTGCCCGGCGTGGACTCTTGATAATCCCCATATGGGAATTCAGGATCAGGCTGTGGAGAGTTGTGCGATGGCGTGGGATTGTGCTCTGCTGATGGTGTCTGCACAGAACTCAATGGCGAAGATGGTGGTTCAGGACTCTGCGCTGCTGCAGGTGTCGGATCAGAACTCTGAGGTGCTGGAGACAACTCGGAGCTCTGTGCAGGCGGTGACGACTCTGCGCTTGGCACTGGTTCAGATGGTGAAGGACTACGCGCAGGTGAGGCAGACGGCGACGATCCTTCTTTGGCTGACTCGTGGGATGCACGATCAGGTTCTTGACTCTTCACAGAGGGAGTCTTTGCTGTGCTTGGTTCGGCGGCCGTCTTGACACTCCACCGGCGTTTCTTGGGCGTGCCCATTGGCTCAGATGGTCCAGCAGGGATCTCAGTGACCACCCTCCACTTCTTCCTACGAATAGGAAGCTTGGGAAGAGGACCGGTGCGAACGGCACCATCGTCTGCAAGGGAGAGAAGCGCTTCCCTCGCAGCCGCTTCAGCTGCGTCATCAGCCTTCTTCTTGGCTGCGGATCTTTCAGCACGTGTGGCCACCATTGTCGAATCTTGGAGGTTTGGAGAGATGGATCAGAGATGGAGAGAATCGCAGATTTCTTGAAATCAGAGAATGAGAGAATCGTATCGAACAAGCGCGTTCTAACGGCTATAAATGCAACGGAAAAAATCCCAACGGCTCTTTTTGCGGATCCAGCAATTTTAGCGCAATTGTAGGGATATTTTATCATCAAAATCTCAAACTTTGCTCGTCCGTATCTTTTATTTGGCTCGATCGTTTCTCGATTTTTAAAGCTTGATTTACTCTCCTTGATTCCCTCTTTCGATTCCCTACGAAAACAAATAAAACAAACATTAAATACCCAATTAAAAACACACCACAAAACATACAAACGATAATCGGAAAAACAGTAAAAATAAACTAAGGCATTTGGCCTTGACTAAACGAGCACAGTAACCACTCGTTCTCTCTCGTTCTTTTTGTCATGCTTCAGTCAAGAGGAAGGCCGAGAGAGTCTTCACATCTCCTTCCTCATAGTAGTGCTTCAACCTAGCACCATTGACCATAAATGGCTGGCCTTGCTGCAAATTCTTTATCTCTATTGCACCATGAACGTAGACATTAGTAATAACAAATGGACCTGACCATCTAGACTTTAGTTTGCCTGGAAATATCTTTAAACGTGAGTTAAATAATAGGACAAGTTGGCCTTTCCTAAAGTCTTTGATCCTAAGTCTACTGTCGTGCCATATTTTGGTCTTTTCTTTATACATTTTGGCATTCTCGTAGGCCATATGCCTAAGCTCATCAAGTTCATGTAGCTGCAAAGATCTCAATGTCCCCGCATCCTTTACACAAAAATTCAACTCCTTCATGGCCCAAAATGCTTTGTTTTCTAACTCAAGTGGCAAGTGGCAAGCCTTGCCATACACCAACCTATAGGGAGACATGCCTAGGGGTGTCTTATATGCTGTTCTATAAGCCCAAAGTGCATCCTCAAGCTTAAATGACCAGTCTTTCCTATTAGGTTTGACCACTTTTTCTAGGATGTTCTTTATCTCCCTATTGGAAATTTCAGCTTGGCCATTCGAGTGTGGGTGATAGGGAGTAGCTACCCTATGTCTAATGTTATATTTAGCCAATATCTTCTCCATAGCCTTATTAATGAAATGTGACCCCTCATCACTAATGATAGCACGAGGAGTCCCAAATCTAGTGAAAATGTGCCTATGCAAGAAGCTAGTGACTGTTTTAGCATCATTATTAGGACATGCTTTGGCTTCGACCCACTTGGACACGTAGTCTACTGCTACTAAAATGTAAAGGTTACCTGATGATGGAGGGAATGGTCCCATGAAATCAATGCCCCACACATCAAAGAGCTCCAACTCTAAGATGTAGGTGAGGGGCATCTCATCCTTGCGACTGAGGTTACCTGTCCTTTGGCATTCATCACAGTTGTGGGCATAGTTGTGGGCGTCCTTGAAGATTGTTGGCCAATAATAGCCACTCTGAAATACCTTCGCAGCTGTTCTTTGACCACCAAAGTGTCCACCGTAAGGAGATGAGTGACAGTGCTGCAGCACAGACTTCGCTTCAGCAGCTGAAACACACTTCCTCAACAACCCATCAGCACAGGTTCTGTAAAGTGTGGGGTCATCCCAGATGAATTTCCTTGCTTCATGCAGGAACCTCTTCTTCTCTTGTCCTCCCTTGAACACTGGTAATACCTGTGATGCACGGAAGTTAGCAATATCAGCGAACCACGGTTCCTCATCGTTATCACGATGAGCCAAAGCAAAGACATGTTCATCTATAAAAGCATCAGAAATTGCGGTCTCCGCAATTTTTTCGCAATTGTGCTGCAATCGAGACAGGTGATCTGCAACCACATTTTCACAACCTTTCTTGTCCCGAATGTCCAAATCAAATTCCTGCAGCAATAACACCCATCTAATCAATCTAGGCTTGGCATCAGCCTTCCTCATAAGATATTTCAAGGCAGAATGGTCAGTGTATACAATTGTCCTAGTGCCTACAATATAGTTTCTAAATTTTTCACAAGCAAATACTACAGCAAGCATCTCTTTCTCTGTAGTTGTATAATTACATTGAGCCTCATTCAAGGTCTTACTAGCATAATAGACAGGGTGTGTCAGCTTGTCAATCTTCTGTCCTAACATGACTCCTACAGCATAGTCACTGGCATCACATAGCATCTCAAATGGGAGATCCCAATTTGGTCCTACTATGATTGGTGCTGTGACCAGTGCTTCCTTAAGGGTTTTCCAAGCTACTACACATTCTTTAGAGAAGATAAATGGTCTATTTAGCTCTAGAAGCTCGCACAGAGGCTTGGCTATCTTAGAAAAGTCCTTAATGAACCTTCTGTAGAAGCCAGCGTGCCCTAAGAAGCTTCTAATGGCTTTGACATTCTGGGGCTCTACCAACTTCTCTATGATCTCTATTTTTGCCCTATCCACTTCTACACCTGCCCTTGACACTCTATGTCCTAAGACAATCCCTTCATCTACCATAAAATGGCACTTTTCCCAATTCAGGACTAGGTTGGTCTCTTCACACCTAGCCAGGACTTGTCCTAGGTTCTCTAGACAGGTTTTAAATGAATCCCCAAAGACTGAGAAGTCATCCATGAATATTTCTATCATGGACTCATCCAACTCAGAGAAGATTGCCATCATGCACCTTTGGAAAGTTGCCGGTGCATTGCATAAGCCAAAAGGCATTCTGCGGAAGGCGAACGTTCCAAAAGGGCAAGTGAAAGTGGTCTTCTCTTGATCCTTAGGGTCTATAGTAATTTGATTATAGCCTGAATAGCCATCTAAGAAACAATAGTAGGCTCTACCAGCTATTCTGTCTAACATCTGGTCAATGAACGGTATAGGGAAATGGTCTTTTTTAGTTTCTTTATTTAGTTTTCTGTAATCCATACATACCCTCCACCCTGTGACAGTCCTTGTTGGAATCAGTTCGTTGTTCTCATTGACTACCACAGTTATTCCCCCCTTTTTAGGTACACATTGGATGGGGCTCACCCACTGGCTACTAGCTATGGGGAAAATCACTCCTGCATCTAACCACTTTATTATTTCTTTCTTCACTACCTCTTTCATAGAGGGGTTTAACCTACGCTGGTGATCTACCCTAGGTGTGTGCTCTTCCTCTAGTATAATTTTGTGCATGCAATAAGAAGGGCTAATGCCTCGAATATCAGCAATCGTCCATGCTATAGCCTTCCTATGTTGCTTAAGCAGTAAAATTAAATCAACCTCATGCTGTTCACTTAGTTTAGAAGAAATAATTACAGGCAGCGTATCATTATCTCCTAAATATGCATATTTGAGGTGAGTAGGTAGTGGTTTCAGTTCTAACACAGGTGGATGCTCAATGGAGGGCTTTAACGGATTTATAGTTCTATCAGTTAAATCTATATTCATACATACATGTTGAGGTTTATCTACAGGCATATTCATTATGTCAGATACATTTAAGTCAGCTACATCTACTTGTACATATTCACTAGCATGCTTGGTTAACAATACATGCTCTAATTGTTCTTCCATTAGTGAGTCAACAACATCCATGCTAGCACAGGATTCAAGGTCAGAGGGATACCTTAAAGCTTTATAAACACTAAATTTTACCTCTTCATCATGAACCCTCATAGTTAACTCACCTTTTTGAACATCTATTAGTGCCCTACCTGTGGCTAGAAATGGTCTACCTAGCAGGATGGGGACCTCCTTGTCTGCCTCATAGTCCAGGACAATGAAATCTGCAAGGAAAATGAATTTGTCAACTTTAACTAGAATATCCTCAATCTTACCTTCTGGATATGCGATGGATCTGTCTGCTAGTTGTAAAGTGACAGTAGTTGGACGTGCTTCTCCCATTCCCAACTGGCGGAATAGGGACAGGGGCATGAGATTTATGCTGGCGCCCAGGTCACAAAGCGCTCTGCCCACGTGCTTGCCTCCAAGTTCTACAGGTAAGGTGAAGGAACCAGGATCCTTTTCCTTCTTAGGCAGCTTGTTCTGGAGGATGGCACTGCACTCCTCGGTGAGGTTCACTGTTTCAAACTCACCAATTATTTTCTTGTTAGTAATAATGTCCTTCAAAAACTTTACATATGAAGGCATAGACTGTAAAACCTCTACAAAAGGAATGTTAACATGCACTTGCTTCAGTATTTCTAAAAATTTATTAAAATGAACTTCCTGTTCCTGCTTCTTCTTAAGCCTTCGAGGGTATGGAGGTGGTGGCACATATGCAGGCACGTCAGGACGCCTTAAGATAGGTGGAGGCTTTGGAATTTCTTCTACGTCCTCAACAATTGGCTCTAGCCTGGCTCCTGATGTGCTAGTTGGTGGTGGACCTTGGCTTGGCAGAGACTCCAGTGGAGCACTAGACTCAGTGTTCTCTACTCTCTTTGGTGTGTCCTTTGTGTTGCTCACCAATGGTCTTCCACTCCTAAGTTCAATTGCTTGAACTTGTTCTTTGCCATCTCTCCTTGGTACCTCGGTGTCAGCAGGGAGTCTACCTTGGGGCCTACTTTTAAGTTCATTGGCCAATTGGCCTATTTGGTTCTCTAGGCTCCTAAGAGTAGCTTGCTGGCTCTGAAGAGTAGCATCATTCTTAGCTATATATTCCTTGAGTAGGTTTTCTACAGAAGATCCTACAGGTTGACTGTAAGGTTTTTGGTACATTGACTGGTTATGTTGGGGAGTGAAACCAGGTGTTCCACTCGGTCTAGGTTGATTAGGATTTTGGTTAGTGTTTTGTTGGCCACCCCATGACAGGTTAGGGTGGTTTCTCCAACCAGGATTGTAAGTTTGTGAGTAGGGGTTGTTCCTTGGCTGCTGCTGGCTTCCTACATAGCAGACTGAGGATGGATTCCCAGGGCAGTATTCATAAGGGTGCCCTTCCCCACAGAATCCACAGATAGGTGCCTCGCCTTGATTTGGTTGGGTGCCCATTGACATGGCTGTGGCGGTATTGGCACTGGTTTGGAGATTGGCCTGAGCCATTTGCTTAACTAGGTTGGTCAGGGCATTTATTTGGGTGCTCATGGCGCTTAGAGCATCCTTGTCTTGAGCCCTAGTTGGCTCTACTGGATCGTCTGACCACCTACAGTGAGATGCTGAGATCTTCTCCAAGATCTCATAGGCCTCGTTGTAACTCTTGGACAACATAGAACCACCAGCAGATGAATTTAAGACTTGCCTAGTGTTGCGTGCTCAATGTGTAAAAATAAATATGCAAAAGGGTAGAGAGAGCACTTAGAACATGCAAGCATACATGGTCTTACAGCAAGTAGTGAGTATATTTAATTCGTTTTTTCCACAGAGACTTGTTTTTAGCTATTCGCGAAGTGTGTTTGTTAAGAAAGATGGGATGGATTTGATGGGGTAAAATTGGTTTTTAATTAACTACTTTCTGCTGAATGTATAAAGGAATATGCCATAAACAAATTAAAGTAAAAATCAGGCTTAAAGAACAAGAGATGGAATCAATAAACGAAGAAGAAAACAGCTAGACAGTAAGCAATTTAGCAGAATTGCGAGAACCGCAATTAATCCGCAATTAATTGGCAGCGAAAAACTGGTTAAGTGGGTGAATTAAGGGCTACTAATGACTATCCTATAGGCAGTTTATTACGATTATCAAGCTTTGGATCAACTCTCTATACATTAAACTCACTCTATCTCAAGTATCGTCCGATTCCATGCATGAGAGACTCAAGTTTACTCGACTTCAAAGTAAGGTCTTAAGCATCTTGTTAAAGCAGGAGTGTTCAGTTTATACTAGGGAAACGCCTATTCCTAGGCCGTTTCCTGATTACCATGAAAGGCTAGTATGATTATACGACTCTGAACTCTTACTCCTTCCAGAGGTTAGGAGTTCTTTGGACAAAATGGATGGCCAATCGAAATTGCCCGTGGGATGAAGCTTACATATAATCAATGTTCGAGTGTTGATCTACCTATTTGACTTACGTTTTTTAGCCTATAGTTCTGTCATTAGCATGCCCCTAAATGAATTTAGTTACTCATGGATATATGTAGAACAGAAATATAAGATAAAGTAGACATGCTTAGAAGGGAAACGTGTGTAAAACAGCAAGCCAAACTCGTAGCAGAATAAGGAATAACTGTGGAATGCAGAAACTTACTTTGATTACTTAAAGTGTTTGAATGACAAAGGAAAGCTTAAACAGAATGAATTCAAGGCAGACAACAACGAAATGCAATAAGTAAATGACTAAGCTAAGAACAACATTGAACAGAAATGGAATTGAGAAGGAAAGAGCAGAAAACAGTAAAGGGGTGCTGGAAATCTTCGTGGCAGTCGCCTCGAATGATGGTGATGAGAATTCAGCCGTGCTTGGATGAATCCAATCGAGAGAGAAGAAGAATCTTCTCTCCTTCCTATCAGATTATCGACTCCAAAAGCTGAGAACCTCACTCCAACAGACGACAAGGGAAAATCGAGAGAAATGGTGGACTGTGAGAAGACTTCTGCACGTTGAATGATGACTGAACCTCCGACTTTGGCCCCCTTTTATAGTAGTTTGCAGGTGCGATTGGGCCAAGGAGAACCATCAATCTTCAACGTCGTATATCAGAATGGATGGAGGAGAAAGAATGAATCCCTGAAAAGTCGGATCTAAACAGAAAATCATCAGCCAACTTACGGTTTTAACTTGAATAATTGCGGCCACCGCAATTATTCCGCAATGCATTCGCAAGGGTTATTTTTTCATTCTTTTCTTCGGTTTTCACCCCTTTTTCTACTTATTGTGCATAAGTCCTAAATTAGCCACCTTCTTCTAATTCTCATATTAAAGCATAGGTTTAGGCTAAATGCTAATAAAAACACCTAAATGTGTACATCTTCTTAAGCTAAATGGGTCCTAAATAAGTCACTTTCAGAGACTTAACACACCCCCAAACTTAAGGCTTTGCTTGTCCTCAAGCATACTAAGGACTTACTTAGGCTGCTGTTTCTTCTTCTTTAACTACTCACTAACTCCCTTATATCCCTCTCTCAAGCAATGCTGTCCTGTGACACACTTCTTGGTTTAGAACTAACCTCTTGCCTAGCTTCTTCTGACTTCACCTGCCTACTATACCCACTGCTTTTGTTGACCCCCTACTACTGATCTAGCTACTTCTATGACATCATGCTACTATCCCTAAGGTTTCAAATTCTACCAAGCTTTACTCTAGACTCAGTACATGCTTCTAGCTTATTTTTAATGTGTCTAGGATTCCTTAGAGTCATGCCAGTCTTAGTATTAACAGTGACAGTGGTACTTTATAGAGAACAACCTGAACCCTGGCATCACTACATTGGATATACATTCATCTCCCTAGACAAACCTAAAAGCTACAACCTTGTGCTTAGCTCATTTAAGGATCAGAGTTCTTTTTTCATAGGACATCTAAGCCACAAGATTATAACTCCCAAGCACACATTCTTCTTCCCCTATTTCTCTTTTTTCTTTCTTTTTTTTACTTAGGTGGAGTCTCCCCTTGGTTTGCCTTTTGATGCAATGCCACTTGTGGTTTACACACTTGGCACTGATTACTCAGCAACTTTAGAAAGACTCCCCTCTTTATTCTATTTTTCACTTTTTCTATTTATCACAAAAAATTTTTTAGGAGAAGAAGAATGCTTATGTCTTAAGGAAGAGAGGAATGTTCCTAGGCCTAGGGTGGCCTCCCCCAAACTTCAACTACTCATTGTCCCCAATGAGTGTTTGAGGTGGCACACCCCCAAACTTGTCCTAGAAGCATCTAGTCTAAAGTAAAACAAAGAGAATCTAAACATCCTAGGCATAGGCAAAACATTCTAGAAGCAACTATCCCAGCAGCAGAAAATTTGAACATAACAGACAGGTTTAAGGACTTATGGTTTATGCATGCTGAGCACTATTCAGAGGCAAATTTAAACTATCAAAAGGTGTCCTATGACACTCATCCAGCATGCTTCAAGATCAGCTATATAAGGTAGTCATGCTA
Source organism: Herpetospermum pedunculosum (assembly GCA_028017165.1). NCBI lineage: Eukaryota > Viridiplantae > Streptophyta > Magnoliopsida > Cucurbitales > Cucurbitaceae > Herpetospermum > Herpetospermum pedunculosum. The sequence continues at coordinate 9,454,500 of CM051527.1, forward strand.
GCAGCAAAAGATAGAATTTAACAGATCACAGCCTAACTAAACGGGCAGTCAAAAACATGCAATCAGTCACAAAAATTGCGGGAACCGCAATTATTTCGCAATACAATCTGGGCAGATTTAACATTAACTCAGGCCCCTAGCATGCTTTTTCCCGTTACTTATGCATCCTAAAAATAAAACTAAACTATCCTACCTAATCAACTAACATCAGACTATCCTAAACAAAAGGAAAAACATAAAACTAAACATCCAAAACAGATCAAAACTTAACCACAAAACAGCATAATATACATGAATCTATCAAAAAAAAAAAAAAAAAAAAAAACAGGAAAATTGTCTTTGTTTCTTGAGGGATCAGTAATACTCCCTCTAGTGCTCTTCAAACCAGCACTCAATCATCTTCATCTGGTTGCCTTGGTCGTGGGGCCACCCATGGAGTTAGGAGGTTGGTGGGGAAGTCCGGGAAGGTGCACCCCAATTGGTCTGCAACTTCTCTGTCCCTCGCCTGCGCATAGTTGGCCCATTGAGCCATTCTTCTCTGCAGGTCCATCAAACAGGCCATGGATAGGGACTGCTCAGCAGCCAACCTATCCAACTCAAACTCCATATTGCCCTTCCTTCTCAGCCGTAGGTGTGCAGGCAACTCCAGATGGCCTGTGTAGGGCAGCTGCTGCTCCAAGCGTTCGGTGGGAACTCCTGCAAGCAAGCATAACTTCGTTATAATGTTGGGGAAAAATAATGGCCCCTTACCCTTTTTAGCACACTCGGCGATGGCAGCATTGATGACTTCTCCCACGTTGATCGTGAGACCTCTCATGATAGCATAAACCAGCAGCGAACGGCTCTGGTTAATGGTGGTCTCATGCGTCACCGGGGAGAGTCTTCTTCTCACGAATGAAAACCACACAGCTGCCTTTGCCGTGAGGTTGGCACTCATGAGCGTGTGCCGCCCATTGCGTGAGACTGTCCAGGAGGCCTCAGGCTGGCCAATGGTGCGGATGGCTTCTTCCAACACAGCCTCGGTCGGCTCATCAACTATCCGGGCGTAATCTGTGTGGGGCTGGCCCCTTAGACCGAATGCTTCATTGATGGCCTTAGCAGAGAAGTCCACTTCTACCCCTCTGACCACAGACAGGCCATCCTCAGGGCTGAGCACGTTAGCATAAAAGTCATAGACCATGCTCGTGTATGCTGGGTTGGGAGGTCGGCAGAATTCCTCCCAGCCATGGTTGATCACCCCTGCGCGCAAGAACTGCGGCAGGTCAGCTAGGCGATCAAGGAACCCCTTCTCGTGCAACAGGTCCCTTTTCCTCAGCTCCACGCCCCTTGATTCAGCATCAGACGAGACATATCTCACTGATGGAGGTTCATCTTCGGGGTAGAGTTTAGCCTTCCCCTTATCAGTAGGCTTGGAAGATTCAGCAGCCTCCACCTTGAGGCGTTTGAGCGAAGGCTCAGCACTGTCTTCTTCTGCTGAAGGCACTCGCTTGGCCTTCTTCTTCTTCAGTTTCTTGGCTTTCTTGGCTTCCTTGTTGGCCTTCTTCTTGGCCTTCTGCCTCGCCTGGAGTTGTGGGAAATAGGCCCCCAGCGTCTCCTCCATAGAATCATCAGCAGGCGTTTGCTGTGCAGGCTCATCAGGGCTGTCTTCTCTCATGGGAGAGAAGACTTCTTCTTCTTCTGCCTCTCCACTGCCTTGCGTGGATTCTTGGTAATCCCCATAAGGGAATTCCGGATCAGGCCGTGGAGACTTGTGCTCTGCTGATGGGGTATTCGCAGAACTCCACGGCGAAGACGGCAACTCAGGACTCTGCACAGCCGCAGGTGGTAGATCAGCACTCTGAGGTGCTGGAGATGACTCGGCGCTCTGCGCAGGCGGTGCTGATTCGGTGCTTAGCACTGGTTCAGATGGCAGGGGGCTGCGCACAGGTGATTCAGACGGCAGAGGGCTGCGCACAGGTGATGCAGACGGCGTCGCACCTTCTTTATCTGACTCGTGGGATGCACGATCAGATTCTTGACTCGCCACAGAGGGAGTCTTGGATTTGCTTGGTCCGGCGGCAGTCTTGACAGTCCACCGGCGCTTCGTGGGCGTACCCACCGGCTCAGATGGGCCAGCAGGGATTTCAGTTACCACCCTCCACTTCTTCGTACGAATAGGAAGCTTGCCAAGACGGCCAGTGCGTACAGCACCCTGATCAGCAAGGGTGAGAAGCGCTTCCCTCGCAGCCGCTTCAGCTGCGTCGTCGGCCTTCTTCTTGGCGGCGGATCTCTCAGCCCTAGTGGAAACCATGGTCGAATCTTGGAGGTTTGGAGAGAGAGATCAAAGGTTGAGAAAATCGCAGAAATCTTGGAGAGCAAAGAATGGGAAGATCGTATCAAACGGGCGCCCTCTAACGGCTATAAAAGCAACGGATGAAATCCCAACGGCTCTTTTTGCGGAGTCAGCAATATTTTCGCAATTCTAGGGACAAGATTTCATACAAAATCCAAACTTTGATCGCCCGTATTTTTCAATTGGCCCAACCGATTCTTGATATTTAAAGTGCGATTTACTCCCCTTGATCCCCTCTTTCGATTCCCTACAAAAACAAACAAAACAAACATTAAATACACAATTAAAATCACGCTACAAAACATACAAACGATCATCGATAAAAACAGAAAAAATAAACTAAGGCATGGGCCTTGACTAAACGAGCACAGTAACCACTCGTTCTCTCTCGTTCTCTTTGTCATGCTTCAGTCAAGAGGAAGGCCGAGAGAGTCTTTACATCCCCTTCCTCATAGTAGTGCTTCAACCTAGCACCATTGACCATAAATGGCTGTCCTTGCTGCAAGTTTTTAATCTCTATGGCACCATGAACAAAGACATTAGTAATAATAAAGGGACCTGACCATCTAGACTTTAATTTGCCTGGAAATAGCTTTAATCGTGAATTAAATAGCAATACAAGTTGGCCCTTCTTAAAGTCTTTGATCCTAAGTCTACTGTCATGCCATATTTTTGTCTTTTCTTTGTACATCTTGGCATTCTCATAGGCCATGTGCCTAAGCTCATCAAGTTCATGTAGCTGTAAAGATCTTAGTGTCCCTGCATCCTTCACACAAAAATTTAATTCTTTCATGGCCCAAAATGCCTTGTTCTCCAACTCAAGTGGCAAGTGGCAAGCCTTGCCATATACCAACCTATAGGGAGACATTCCTAGAGGTGTCTTATATGCTGTTCTATAAGCCCAAAGTGCATCCTCAAGCTTGAAAGACCAGTCTTGTCTATTTGGTTTGACTACCTTTTCTAGGATGTTCTTAATCTCCCTATTGGAAATCTCAGCTTGGCCATTTGAGTGTGGGTGGTAGGGAGTAGCTACCCTATGTCTGATGTTATACTTAGCCAATAACTTCTCCATAGCCTTATTAATGAAATGTGACCCCTCATCACTAATGATAGCACGAGGAGTCCCAAATCTAGTGAAAATGTGCCTGTGCAAGAAATTAGTGACTGTCTTAGCATCATTATTAGGACATGCCTTAGCTTCTACCCACTTTGACACGTAGTCTACTGCTACTAAAATGTACAGGTTACCTGATGATGGAGGGAAGGGTCCCATGAAATCAATGCCCCATACATCAAAGAGCTCTAACTCTAAGATGTAGGTGAGGGGCATCTCATCCTTGCGACTGAGATTACCTGTCCTTTGGCACTCATCACAGCTGTGGGCAAAGGCGTGTGCGTCCTTGAAGATTGTTGGCCAGTAGTAGCCACTTTGAAATACCTTGGCAGCTGTCCTTTGTCCACCAAAGTGTCCACCATAAGGAGATGAATGGCAGTGCTGCAGCACAGACTTCGCTTCAGCAGCTGTAACACACTTCCTCAACAACCCATCAGCACAGGTCCTGTAAAGTATGGGGTCATCCCAGATGAATTTCCTTGCCTCATGGAGGAACCTCTTCTTCTCTTGTCCTCCCTTGAACACTGGTAATACCTGTGATGCACGGAAGTTAGCAATGTCAGCGAACCAAGGTTCCTCATCGTTATCACGATGAGTCAAAGCGAAGATATGTTCATCTATAAAAGCATCAGTAATTGCGGGGTCCGCAATTTTTTCGCAATTGTGCTGCAATCGAGACAGGTGATCTGCAACCACGTTTTCACATCCCTTCTTGTCCCGAATGTCCAAATCGAATTCCTGCAGCAATAACACCCATCTAATTAGTCTAGGCTTAGCATCAGCCTTTCTCATTAGATATTTTAAAGCAGAATGGTCAGTATATACAATGGTCCTAGTTCCTACAATATAGTTCCTAAATTTTTCACAAGCAAATACTACAGCAAGCATCTCTTTCTCTGTAGTTGTATAGTTACATTGGGCCTCATTCAAGGTCTTACTCGCATAATATACAGGATGTGTGAGCTTGTCAATCTTCTGTCCTAACATGACTCCTACAGCATAGTCACTGGCATCACATAGCATCTCAAATGGGAGATCCCAATTTGGTCCTACTATGATTGGTGCTGTGACCAGTGCTTCCTTAAGGGTTTTCCAAGCTACTACACACTCCTTAGAGAAGATAAATGGCCTACCTAGCTCTAGAAGCTCACATAGAGGCTTGGCTATCTTAGAAAAGTCCTTGATGAACCTTCTATAGAAGCCAGCATGCCCTAAGAAACTCCTAATAGCCTTGACATTTTGGGGCTCTACCAACTTCTCTATGACCTCTATTTTCGCCCTATCCACTTCTACACCCGCCCTTGACACTCGATGTCCTAAGACAATCCCTTCATCTACCATAAAATGGCATTTTTCCCAATTCAGGACTAGGTTAGTCTCCTCACACCTAGTCAGGACTTGTCCTAGGTTTTCTAGACAGGTTTTAAATGAATCCCCAAAGACTGAGAAGTCATCCATGAATATTTCTATCATGGACTCATCCAACTCAGAGAAGATTGCCATCATGCACCTTTGGAAAGTTGCCGGTGCATTGCATAAGCCAAAAGGCATTCTGCGGAAGGCAAACGTTCCAAAAGGGCAAGTGAAGGTGGTCTTCTCTTGATCCTTAGGGTCTATAGTTATTTGATTGTAGCCTGAATAGCCATCTAGGAAACAGTAGTAGGCTCTACCAGCTATTCTGTCTAGCATCTGGTCAATAAACGGTATGGGGAAGTGGTCTTTCTTAGTTTCTTTGTTTAACTTCCTATAATCCATACATACCCTCCACCCTGTGACAGTCCTTGTTGGAATCAGTTCGTTGTTCTCATTGACTACCACAGTTATTCCCCCCTTTTTAGGTACACACTGGATGGGACTCACCCACTGGCTACTAGCTATGGGGAAAATTACTCCTGCATCTAACCACTTTATTATTTCTTTCTTCACTACCTCTTTCATAGAGGGGTTTAACCTACGCTGGTGATCTACCCTAGGTGTGTGCTCTTCCTCTAATATAATTTTGTGCATGCAATAAGAAGGGCTAATGCCTCGAATATCAGCAATAGACCATGCTATAGCCTTCCTATGTTGCTTAAGCAGTAAAATTAAATCAACCTCATGCTGTTCACTTAGCTTAGAAGAAATAATTACAGGCAGTGTGTCATTATCTCCTAGATATGCATATTTGAGGTGAGTAGGTAGTGGTTTTAGTTCTAAAACAGGTGGATGCTCAATGGAGGGCTTCAGAGGGTTAATGATTCTATCAGTTAAATCTATAGTCATACATACATGCTGAGGGTTATTTACAGGCATGTTCATTATGTCAGCTACATTTAGATCATCTACATCTATTTGTACATATTCACTAGCATGCTTGGTTAATAATACATGCTCTAATTGTTCTTCCATAAGTGAGTCAATAACATCAATGCTAGCACAAGACTCAGAATCAGAGGGGTATTTTAAAGCTTTGTAAACACTAAATTTTACCTCTTCATCATGAACTCTCATAGTTAACTCACCTTTTTGCACATCTATTAGTGCCCTGCCTGTGGCTAGAAATGGCCTACCTAGCAGGATGGGTACCTCCTTGTCTGCCTCATAGTCCAGGACAATGAAATCTGCAAGGAAAATGAATTTGTCAACTTTAACTAGAATATCCTCAATCTTACCTTCTGGATATGCGATGGATCTGTCTGCTAGTTGTAAAGTGACAGTAGTTGGACGTGCTTCTCCTATTCCCAACTGACGGAATAGGGACAGGGGCATGAGATTTATGCTGGCGCCCAGGTCACAAAGCGCTCTGCCCACATGCTTGCCTCCAAGTTCTACAGGTAAGGTGAAGGAACCAGGATCCTTCTCCTTCTTGGGCAGCTTGTTCTGGAGGATGGCACTGCACTCCTCGGTGAGGTTTACTGTTTCAAACTCACCAATTATCTTTTTGTTAGTAATGATATCCTTCAAAAACTTTACATATGAAGGCATAGACTGTAAAACCTCTACAAAAGGAATGTTCACATGCACTTGCTTAAGTATTTCTAAAAATTTATTAAAATGAACTTCCTGTTCCTGCTTCTTCTTCAGTCTTCGAGGATAAGGAGGTGGTGGCACATAAGCAGGCACGTCAGGACGCTTTAGGATCGGTGGAGGCCTTGGAATTTCTTCTATGTCCTCTACAATTGGTTCTAGCCTGGCTCCTGATGTGCTAGTTGGTGGTGGACCTTGGCTTGGCAGAGACTCCAGTGGAGCACTAGACTCAGTGTTCTCTACTCTCTTTGGTGTGTCTTTTGTATTGCTCACCAATGGTCTTCCACTCCTAAGTTCAATTGCTTGAACTTGTTCCTTGCCATCTCTCCTTGGTATCTCGGTGTCAGCAGGGAGTCTACCTTGGGGCCTACTTTTAAGTTCATTGGCTAACTGGCCTATTTGGTTTTCCAGGCTCCTAAGGGTAGCTTGCTGGCTCTGAAGAGTAGCATCATTTTTAGCTATATACTCCTTGAGTAGGTTTTCTACAGAAGATCCTACAGGTTGATTATAAGGTTTTTGGTACATTGACTGGTTATGTTGAGGAGTGAAACCAGGTGTTCCACTCGGCCTTGGTTGGTTAGGATTTTGGTTAGTGTTTTGCTGGCCACCCCATGACAGGTTAGGGTGGTTTCTCCAACCAGGGTTATAGGTGTTGGAGTAGGGGTTATTCCTAGGCTGCTGCTGACTACCTACATAGCAGACCGAGGATGGATTCCCAGGACAGTATTCATAAGGGTGTCCTTCCCCACAGAATCCACAGATAGGTGCCTCGCCTTGATTTGGTTGTACGCCCATTGACATGGCTGTGGCGGTATTGGCACTGGTTTGGAGATTGGCCTGAGCCATTTGCTTGACTAAGTTGGTCAGGGCATTTATTTGGGTGCTCATGGCGCTTAGAGCATCCTTGTCTTGAGCTCTAGTTGGCTCTACAGGATCGTCTGACCATCTACAGTGAGATGCTGAGATCTTCTCCAAGATCTCATAAGCTTCGTTGTAACTCTTGGACAACATGGAACCTCCAGCAGATGAATTTAAGACTTGTCTGGTGCTGGGGTTGCATCCTTTAAAGAAAACTTCTATTTGAATACACCATGGAATGCCATGGTGTGGACATTTAACGAGAAGATCTTTAAATCTAGTCCAAGCTTCGTGAAGAGACTCACTTGGAGCTTGTTTGAATTTGACTATGTCATCACGGAAAGTAGAATTCCTATCAGGTGGGAAATATTTGACTAGGAATTTTTCTGCTAGATCTGTCCAATTGCGGACAGACCCTGAGGGTAACGAGTTCAACCATGTTTTGGCTTTGTCCCTCAAAGAGTAAGGGAAAAGATATAGCCTAAGGGCCTCTTGGGAAACTCCAGGGATTAGGAAGGTGTCACTAACTCCTAAGAAGTTCCTAAGATGGTTGTGGGGGTCCTCGTTTTCTATTCCAAAGAATTGTCCCACAGTGGACAACATTTGGAACATCACTGGCTTTAACTCGAATGAGTGAGCAGTGATTTCAGGACGGATTATGCTGGGGTTCAGCTCCCCAGGCATAGGTACTAGATATGAAAGAATGGCACTATTCTTGTCATTCGCTATTTCAATGGGGTTGCGAATGGCAGGTGCCGGATTTGGAACTAAATCGCCCATTTCTTTAGTTTCAGGTGTGGTTTGAGGTATAGGAGGTTGTTTAAAGAGGCGTTTCTTTGCTTTGTTTCTAGCTCGGAGTGATCTTTCAGGTTCAGGATCGAACTCTAAATTACTATGTGAACGCTCACTCATAAACTACCTTAACAGTACCTGCAAAAGAAATGAAACAGATTAGTTTCACTCAATGATAAACTTGGTTTTCTTAAACTTAACAACTTCGTTTTCACTTAAAATAAGTCCCCGGCAGCGGCGCCAAAAACTTGTTGCGTGCTCAATGTGTAAAAATAAATATGCAAAAGGGTAGAGAGAGCACTTAGAACATGCAAGCATACATGGTCTTACAGCAAGTAGTGAGTATATTTAATTCGTTTTTTCCACAGAGACTTGTTTTTAGCTATTCGCGAAGTGTGTTTGTTAAGAAAGATGGGATGGATTTGATGGGGTAAAATTGGTTTTTAATTAACTACTTTCTGCTGAATGTATAAAGGAATATGCCATAAACAAATTAAAGTAAAAATCAGGCTTAAAGAACAAGAGATGGAATCAATAAACGAAGAAGAAAACAGCTAGACAGTAAGCAATTTAGCAGAATTGCGAGAACCGCAATTAATCCGCAATTAATTGGCAGCGAAAAACTGGTTAAGTGGGTGAATTAAGGGCTACTAATGACTATCCTATAGGCAGTTTATTACGATTATCAAGCTTTGGATCAACTCTCTATACATTAAACTCACTCTATCTCAAGTATCGTCCGATTCCATGCATGAGAGACTCAAGTTTACTCGACTTCAAAGTAAGGTCTTAAGCATCTTGTTAAAGCAGGAGTGTTCAGTTTATACTAGGGAAACGCCTATTCCTAGGCCGTTTCCTGATTACCATGAAAGGCTAGTATGATTATACGACTCTGAACTCTTACTCCTTCCAGAGGTTAGGAGTTCTTTGGACAAAATGGATGGCCAATCGAAATTGCCCGTGGGATGAAGCTTACATATAATCAATGTTCGAGTGTTGATCTACCTATTTGACTTACGTTTTTTAGCCTATAGTTCTGTCATTAGCATGCCCCTAAATGAATTTAGTTACTCATGGATATATGTAGAACAGAAATATAAGATAAAGTAGACATGCTTAGAAGGGAAACGTGTGTAAAACAGCAAGCCAAACTCGTAGCAGAATAAGGAATAACTGTGGAATGCAGAAACTTACTTTGATTACTTAAAGTGTTTGAATGACAAAGGAAAGCTTAAACAGAATGAATTCAAGGCAGACAACAACGAAATGCAATAAGTAAATGACTAAGCTAAGAACAACATTGAACAGAAATGGAATTGAGAAGGAAAGAGCAGAAAACAGTAAAGGGGTGCTGGAAATCTTCGTGGCAGTCGCCTCGAATGATGGTGATGAGAATTCAGCCGTGCTTGGATGAATCCAATCGAGAGAGAAGAAGAATCTTCTCTCCTTCCTATCAGATTATCGACTCCAAAAGCTGAGAACCTCACTCCAACAGACGACAAGGGAAAATCGAGAGAAATGGTGGACTGTGAGAAGACTTCTGCACGTTGAATGATGACTGAACCTCCGACTTTGGCCCCCTTTTATAGTAGTTTGCAGGTGCGATTGGGCCAAGGAGAACCATCAATCTTCAACGTCGTATATCAGAATGGATGGAGGAGAAAGAATGAATCCCTGAAAAGTCGGATCTAAACAGAAAATCATCAGCCAACTTACGGTTTTAACTTGAATAATTGCGGCCACCGCAATTATTCCGCAATGCATTCGCAAGGGTTATTTTTTCATTCTTTTCTTCGGTTTTCACCCCTTTTTCTACTTATTGTGCATAAGTCCTAAATTAGCCACCTTCTTCTAATTCTCATATTAAAGCATAGGTTTAGGCTAAATGCTAATAAAAACACCTAAATGTGTACATCTTCTTAAGCTAAATGGGTCCTAAATAAGTCACTTTCAGAGACTTAACACCTAGTGCTGGGGTTGCATCCTTTGAAAAAGACCTCTATTTGGATACACCATGGGATGCCATGATGTGGACATTTAAGAAGAAGATCTTTGAATCTAGTCCAAGCTTCGTGAAGAGACTCATTATCAGCTTGTTTAAACTTGACTATGTCATCACGAAAGGTAGAATTCCTATCAGGTGGGAAGTATTTGACTAGGAATTTTTCTGCTAAATCTGTCCAATTGCGGACAGATCCTGAGGGTAAAGAATTTAACCATGTTTTGGCTTTGTCCCTCAAAGAGTAAGGCGACAAGTATAGCCTTAAAGCTTCTTGGGATACTCCAGGGATGATAAAGGTATCACTGACTCCTAAGAAGTTCCTAAGATGGTTGTGGGGATCCTCATTTTCTATTCCAAAGAATTGTCCCACAGTGGACAACATTTGGAACATCACTGGCTTTAACTCGAATGAGTGGGCAGTGATTTCAGGACGGATTATGCTGGGGTTCAGCTCCCCAGGCATAGGTACTAGATATGAAAGAATGGCACTATTCTTGTCATTCGCTATTTCGATGGGGTTGCGAATGACAGGTACCGGATTTGGAACTATATCGCCCATTTCTTTGATTTCAGGTATGATTTGAGGTATAGGAGGTTGTTTAAAGAGACGTTTCTTTGCCTTATTTCTAGCTCGAAGTGATCTTTCAGGTTCAGGATCGAACTCTAAATTACTATGTGAACGCTCACTCATAAACTACCCTAACAGCACCTGCAAAAGAAATGAAACAGATTAGTTTCACTCAATGATAAACTTGATTTTTCAAACTTAACAAACTTCGTTTTCACTTAAAATAAGTCCCCGGCAGCGGCGCCAAAAACTTGTTGCGTGCTCAATGTGTAAAGATAATTATGCAAAAGTGTAGAGAGAGCACTTAGAACATGCAAGCATACATGGTCTCACAGCAAGTAGTAAGTATATTTCATTCGTTTTTTCCACAGAGACTCATTTTTAGCTATTCGCGAAGTGTGTTTGTTAAGAAAGATGGGATGAATTTGATGGGGTAAAATTGGTTTTTAATTATCTACTTTTTGCTGAATGTATAAAGGGATATAACATAAACAAATGCAAGTTAAAACTAGACTTAAAAGACAAGAGATGGAATTAATAAACGAGAAAGAAAACAGCTAAACAGACTGAAAATCTGGCAGAATTGCGAGGACCGCAATGTTTCCGCAATTAAACAGCAGCGAAAGTGTGTAAATGGGTGGATTAAGGGCTACTAATGACTATCCTATAGGCATTTTCTTACGATTCTCAAGCATTGGATCAACTCTCTATACATCAAACTCACTCTATCTCAAGTATCGTCCGATTCCATGCATTAGAGTCTTAAGTTTACTCGACTTCAAAGTAAGGACTTAAGCATCTTGTTTAAGCAGGAGTGTTTAGTTTGTACTAGGGAAACGCCTATTCCTAGGCCGTTTCCTGATTACCATGAAAGGCTAGCATGATTATATGACTCTGAACTCTTACTCCTTCCAGAGGTTAGGAGTTCGTTGGACAAAATGGATGGCCAATCGAAATTGCCCGTGGGATGAAGCTTACATACAATCAATGTTCGAGTGTTAATCTGCCTACTTGATTCACGTTTTTTAGCCTATAGTTCTGTCATTAGCATGCCCCTAAGTGACTTAGCTACTCATGTATATATAGAGAACAGAAATGGCAGATAAGATAGACATGCTTAGAAGGGAAATGTGCTTAAAACAGTAAGACAAAACCGTAGCAGCAGAAAGTAGAAACTGTGAAATGCAGAAGTGTACTTTGATTGCTTTGATTGTTTGACGACAAAGGAAAGCTTTAAAAGAAATGATTAAAAGACAGACAACAACGAAATGCAGTAACTCAAACTCTAAACTAAGAACAACAGTGATCAGAAATGGAAATAAGAAGAACAAGACAGAAAAGCAGTAAAGGATTGCTGGAAAGCTTCGTGGCAGTCGCCTCGAATGAAGGTGATGAAAAGTCAGCCTTTCTTGGATGAATCCAATCGAGAGAGAAGAAGAATCTCCTCTCCTTCCTATTAGATTATCGACTCCAAAAGCTGAGACTCTCACTCCAACAAACGGCAAAGGACAACAGAGAGAAATGATGGACTGCGAGAAGACTTCTGCGCTTCGAATGATGATCAAACCTCCGACTTTGGCCCCCTTTTATAGTAGTTTGCAGGTGCGTTTGGGCCAAGGAGAACCATCAATCTTCAACGTCGTATATCAGAATGGATGGAGGAGAAAGAACGAATCCCTGAAATAACGGAAATTAACAGAAAAAGATCAGTCAACTTACGGTTTTCACTTGAATAATTGCGGTCACCGCAATGTTTTCGCAATTCATTCGCAATGCTCATTTTTTCATTCTTTTCCTTCGGTTTTCAACCCTTTTTCTACCTATTGTACATAAGTCCTATATTAACTACCTTCTTCTAATTCTCATATTAAAGCATAGGTTTAGGCTAAATGCTATCAAAAACACCTAAAAGTGTATATCTTCTTAAGCTAAATGGGTCCTAAATAAGTCACTTTCAGAGACTTAACAGTCGTCTCAAACGATGGCCTGTCACTGTTGAGGCTTCCCTCACTCATGGAATTCCTACTTCTGGTCTTTGGCTCCTCCAATGTAACCTTCCACGTTCTTCTAGGGGACTGTGTTGGCTCAGAAGTGTTTCCAGCTTCAGTTACCACCTTCCACTTCCTCTTCACAGGAAGCTTCGGAGGTCTCGATAGTTTCACAACTTCAGCGTTTGCCAAAGACAGCAGCACATCTCTCACCAATTCAGCATCCTCCGTGATTGGGGATGTCTTCTTGGGCGTGGATCGTTCAGATCTTGTGGACACCATTATCGTTTCTTGAAGGCTGAGTTGGGAGTTTCTGAGGACGGAGAGCTCTGAGTATTGGAATTTCGAGGGTTTGAGAATCGTAAATGGAAATGATCCCCAACTCGTCCTATTTATACTCGGTTGTTGCCCCAACGGCCATATTATTGCGGTCTCCACAATTTTTTTTAGCAAATCTTTTTAGATATAACCGTTGGAATTTCATCCTTGATTGTTATTTGTTGCAAGATTCTAGCAACTAAATCTTCGATTTTGCAAGATCTTTTCCTTTATCTTTCCTCGCCTCTTGGTTTACTCCCCTCATTGCCGTTTTAAGATCTCCAATTACCACGCTCCTAATCAATAAAAACAAACGTAATTAAAACTAGAAATAACAATACTGTAAGCAATCTAAAAGAAAAATAATAAAGAATATCTATTCCATAATCTTTTGATGGTTGAGCATAAAGATAATTTCATTGAATGCCCTTGCTCATCCTTTCTTTCATTGCTTTTAAGCTTCGGATAGGAGGAAGGCTGAGAGTGTTTTCACATCTCCTTCCTCATAGTAGTGCTTCAATCTAGCACCATTTACCATGAACGGCTGACCTTGATTCAGATTTCGAATCTCAATTGCACCATGAACAAACACATTAGTAATCACAAAAGGACCTGACCAACGAGACTTAAGTTTGCCAGAAAATAACCTAAGTCGTGAATTAAATAGCAAAACATGCTGGCCCTTTTTGAAATCCTTAATCCTAAGTCTACTATCATGCCAAATTTTAGTTCTTTCTTTATACATTTTAGCATTTTTGTATGACATATGTCTTAGTTCATCTAACTCATGTAATTGCAGAGACCGCAATGTTCCCGCATCGGTTACGCAATAATTCAACTCTTTTAAGGCCCATAAGGCTTTGATTTCTAATTCAAGGGGTAAGTGGCATGCTTTTCCATACACTAACCTATAAGGAGACATTCCTAATGGCGTTTTATATGCAGTCCTATACGCCCATAATGCATCATCTAACTTAAAAGACCAATCATTTCTATTCGGTTTCACCACTTTTTCAAGTATACTTTTGATCTCTCTATTAGATATTTCAGCTTGTCCATTCGAGTGTTGATGATAAGGTGTTGCTACTCTATGCCTAATATTATATTTAGCTAACACTTTTTCCATAGCTTTGTTTATAAAGTGTGTTCCTTTATCACTTATGATGGCACGTGGTGTGCCAAATCGTGTAAAAATATGCCTATTTAGAAATTTAACGACTGTTTTGGCATCATTTAAGGGACATGCAATTGCTTCTACCCATTTTGAGACATAATCTACAGCTACTAGAATGTAAAGATTACCAGCAGATGGAGGGAATGGTCCCATGAAGTCAATGCCCCATACATTAAAGAGTTCTAACTCCAAGATGTATGTTAGAGGCATCTCATCCTTCCTACTGAGGTTACCTGTTCGTTGACATTCATCGCCGTTGTGTGCATAGTCGTGCGCATCCTTGAAGATTGTAGGCCAGAAGTAGCCACTTTGGAACACCTTTGCAACAGTCCTCTGACCACCAAAGTGTCCACCATAAGGAGCCGTATGGGAATGCTGCAAGACTGACCTTGATTCAGCAGCTGACACACACTTCCTTAGCAATCCATCCGCACAACTTTTGTAGAGGGTTGGATCGTCCCAAATGTACTTCTTAGCCTCGTGTAAGAACCTCTTCTTGTCTTGCCCCCCTATGAAAGTTGGTAACACCTACGAGGCAAGGAAGTTAGCAATATCCGCAAACCAAGGTTCATCATTGTTATCACAATGCACTAACACAAAGACATGTTCATCAATAAAGGAATCAGTCATTGCGGGCTCCGCAATTTTTCCACAATGACTCTGCAATCTTGATAAATGATCAGCAACTACGTTTTCACATCCTTTTTTATCTCTAATCTCTAGATCAAACTCTTGCAAAAGTAACACCCATCTAATTAGACGAGGCTTAGCATCAACCTTTCTCATTAAATACTTTATTGCAGAATGATCAGTGTATACAATCGTTTTATTACCTACAATATAAGGCCTAAATTTTTCACATGCAAACACTACTGCTAACATTTCTCTCTCCGTGGTAGTGTAGTTACATTGTGCTTCATTTAAAGTTTTACTCGCATAATATACAAGGTGTGTTAGTTTATCTCTCTTTTGGCCAAGCATAGCCCCAATTACATAGTCACTAGCATCACACATTAGCTCAAAAGGCAAATCCCAATTTGGGCCTACTATGATTGGTGCTTTGACTAAGGCATCTTTAAGCTTTTTCCATGCTATTAGACATTCATTTGAGAAGATAAAAGTTTTATTCACTTAACCATAAGATAAAATGCCTCGGATGAAGGGGAAGATTAGCTGTTCTTGGGGATGAATTCAATCAGAAGAGAAGAAGGATCTTCTCTTCTTCCTCTCGAATTATCGACGTCAAGGGCTGATTTCTTCGTTCCAACAAACGGGAGAAATAATTTGGTCTGCAGATTGCTTTGCAACTGGGATCTCCACGCTTCTGAGTGTCTTTTCCCTTCATCATCCGTCTCTTTTTATATCTTCTGCAGGTACCTTCAGTCGTGGATATCCATCCATTCTGAACAACAATCTTCCACATGGCAGCAGTAGAAAGCTTAGGCGGCTGGAGAATCGCAACAATGACGACTGACGGCTGAAAAAGTTCAGCAGAAGAAGACTGGCATTGTGATTTCCTTGCGAGGGTAGCAATGCCCTGTTCAACGTTTCTTTGCGGTTTCAGCAATAATTCCGCAATGTTTTCTGCAATGTACATTTTAGCTTGTTTTACATCATTTTACATCCTTTTTCGTTCCTTTTCCAAATAAGTCATATTTTAGCATCATTTCTCAAATTTTCACATTTAGGCACACATTAAGCTAACTTATAACAAAAACACTCAAGAATGTACATGATTTAAAGGTAAATATAGCCCTAAATAATGCACTTTTGGAGAGGTAACAGTGATCAACAAATGATTGATGCTACTAGTGGCGGATCTCTCCTGGACAAGACTCCCGTGGAGGCCAGAAGTCTGATTTCTAATATGGCCGGGAACCTCAAGCAGTATGGTGGTGGAAGAAATAAGCAAGCACGTCTTTCAAGGGATGTGAGCGAGCTTAAGGCCCAAGTGTTCGAGGCAAGTAATGCAATTCGCTTATTAGCTTAATCCTCACAAAAAGCTCAAACTTCTGCTTCAGGACGAAGTATCGAGGAAATGGTGAGTTATTTCTTGAAGGAATCTTCAGCCATGTTTGCGAGTTGTGGAGCTCAAGTCCAATCTCTAAGCGGTGCAATGACGAAGCTCACTGAGAGGATAGATAGGTTGGAAAGGCAGAATTGTGAGCAAGTGTGCGCCATAACCTTGAGAAGCGGGAATGAAATCTCCTCAAATTCTACACCAGTGGAGGAGAGTCCTGAACCAAGATGGAAAGGGATAAATTTTGATCCCACTTGTACTAGGGTGTACGTGCCTCAAGCTCCTTTCCCGAGCAGATTGATGGAGCCTACACCCGAGTTGGAGAGCAAAAAGAAGAAAACTCCTCATGTGGTTCAGAAGTACATGCCCAAGCCTTCCAATCCAAGAAAGTAGTTGAATCCTGCAGTCATTGAAGAAAAGGACCGAGATGAGGAACTGGTGGACGATATTTTGAACTATCGCTTAATCTCAAGCTGTCGAAGCTTGCCAAAATACGATTTATAAAGCCTATAACCAAGGCTTTGCAGCCAGTGGTAACAGGGTCGATCCAAGGAATAGGTAGATTGAAATCACTAATGAAATTGGGATTTAATTAATTGATTGATTTTGGTAACGGGGGGTTTTTATCATGCAAAGGAAATAATAAGAAAGATAACGGAAGAAGAATAACTAGTAGAAAACGTGTGCACGGTTTGGGGAGTTTCGGGATCAAATGTTAGACAAATTCGGTTTATCATTTAATGCTAATATCATGGTATTCAGTTTATTGAGCACGCGGACGACTACCAGAGAAGCCCCAAAGTAGCCGACTCCATGGATTTTAATTAGACCACACAGTTCTAATTACACTTTATCTAAGCTTACATCAAGGTGATCAGCCCTAAGGTAAATTTAGACAGTCACTAGCTAACCGCGACGAACATTCGAGCGTGAATTCTAATTGCTAGTAGATTGCCCGCAAACGCCGTATGCAATCAACAATTATCCTACCCGACCCGATACTTCGATTTAGTTCTATCTACCTGTGTTACTTAGTCGAGCAGTGAGAGGCACGGCATCGCTGCTCTTTAACATACACAACATGCGAAACTACACGAGTGTCAATCGTCGTATT
Organism: Herpetospermum pedunculosum; assembly: GCA_028017165.1. NCBI lineage: Eukaryota > Viridiplantae > Streptophyta > Magnoliopsida > Cucurbitales > Cucurbitaceae > Herpetospermum > Herpetospermum pedunculosum. Next base: position 9,471,786 of record CM051527.1, read on the forward strand.
TTAACATGCGCGTTGGATTAAGCAAAGTAGACAAATGCTAATAAACAGAACCAATATGCATCATTCAAGAGTAGATTATCAAAACCAAATTATCTAACAAAATCGCCCTAAAACATTCCCAAACCGTTCACCCTTACCTTAGCCGCTCATGGCGCGGTTTGTCAATTCCGCTCCAACGACGGCCATGGAAGGAATCATCGACTAATTACAAAGAAGGTAGAGCTCACTCGCATGCCAACAATGGCGGAGCTCAACGGAAAGTAGAGAAAAAACGAGGAAGAAGAAGATGAAGGAGAGCACAAATGGTGAAAAAGATCCCCCCAAAAATGGCAGAAAATCGTCAATATAAGCTGTTGTAATCCTCGTAGCGTCGAGACGCTAGGCCAGCGTCGAGACGCTGTGCCCTAAGTAATCCGCGCGCGCTCGCGATGGCGTCGCGACGCTGGGTCAGCGTCGCGACGCTGCCCCGATAAAATTCCTGCGCGCGCCTCCTCCGGAGCGTCTCGACGCCAAGCAGGGTCTCGACGCCAGGGCAGCGTCGAGCTAGCGTCTCGACGCTATCACTCGACGCTTGCTCTCGGGATTTTCCAGCGTCGAGCCAGCGTCTCGACGCTGTAGCTCGACGCTGGCTCTCGGGTTTGGGGCTGAAGCTTTACCTCTCCAAGGCGGTTTTGGCCCGTTTCTTCACGGATCAAATTCCCCTCTTCCCGATGCATTCCCGGGGCGTTAAAACTCCACTTTAAGCTCTCGAACGGGCCCAACGGAGGCACGAGCTCTTTGCCGCTTTTCTCCTACAAAAGAGATATATTAATCAATTAAAAGCGGACTTAAGCTAATATTAGGAAGTATTTAATAGCTCCAAAATGGAGTTATCAAACACCCCCAACTTAAACATTGCTAGTCCTCGAGCAAGCACTACAAAGACATTGACTCTAAGGACGCGTTTACATGCATTCTAACTCAAACCTCCATGCATATTGAAATTTCAAACACGAGTATAATCATGGAAGCATTTTGTTCATGCATTAACTAGGACATATCAAAAATTAACTCTTGCCCCCTAACGTGTGTGTGTGCTAGCCAACCACTCCTAAACTCACGTAAACCCGGAAAACCCGCATGCAACGCACATCCCGTTTTCCCCCTACTTCTAGCGTTTAAGAACAGTCTAAACTTGACTTACACGAGAGAGAGAAGCAAATTAAGAGACCTAATTGTTTTTCTCATTCTTTTTCTTTTCACGAGTACTTCGTACTCTTTTATTAAGGTTCTTTGAACAAACTTTTTATTTCTTTTTCTTTCCAACTCGAGCTGCCTAACACGTCAAACTTTGGCCAAAGCTTCACGTTTTTAAGGACTCACGCTCACTTCTTTAAGCGCTAAAAAGAAGGAGGAGCGCCTCGAGAGGAATTTTCTATCAAACATGCTTTTCTATTTTTTTTTTACATTAGGCTAAGCACATGCTTTCTCAATTAACTAACCACTAACTCTCATGCAACAAGCTACCTATGGGTGCCTTTCGGGGTGACAACAAGAATTAGCGAAACATGCGAATTTCGAGCCTACGGAATCTAGGTAGAGGTTGCTAAGTGCTCGGTAAGATGCAAGGGAGCAACAGAAAAAATTTTAAAATTTTTTACATGAACCTAATAAACACAAAACTCATGCAAAAACTTGATTATGAACATGCTCAAATTTCCAACATGCATTTCCTAGGCTATCATCGTCAGAAAACAGTAAACAGAGTCCCAAGCACTTCAATATCAAAATAGCAGTTCTCAACAGACTACACATGCGTATCCATCAGACTAACTCCACCCCCAACTTCAAAATTTGGCATTGTCCTCAATGCCAACCAGTCAGATAAAACAAAGTAAAAAGGGAAGAAGAAGTACACTTCCCTGACTCTTTGTGAAGCTCGCGAGGGCGAGGAAGCGGCGCACAAACGCATCAGAGCCCAAAATTGTCTTCTCTTCCTCCATTCCTAAAAAAAAACAGCAAGCTAATTGTTGCGTGCTCAATGTGTAAAAATAAATATGCAAAAGGGTAGAGAGAGCACTTAGAACATGCAAGCATACATGGTCTTACAGCAAGTAGTGAGTATATTTAATTCGTTTTTTCCACAGAGACTTGTTTTTAGCTATTCGCGAAGTGTGTTTGTTAAGAAAGATGGGATGGATTTGATGGGGTAAAATTGGTTTTTAATTAACTACTTTCTGCTGAATGTATAAAGGAATATGCCATAAACAAATTAAAGTAAAAATCAGGCTTAAAGAACAAGAGATGGAATCAATAAACGAAGAAGAAAACAGCTAGACAGTAAGCAATTTAGCAGAATTGCGAGAACCGCAATTAATCCGCAATTAATTGGCAGCGAAAAACTGGTTAAGTGGGTGAATTAAGGGCTACTAATGACTATCCTATAGGCAGTTTATTACGATTATCAAGCTTTGGATCAACTCTCTATACATTAAACTCACTCTATCTCAAGTATCGTCCGATTCCATGCATGAGAGACTCAAGTTTACTCGACTTCAAAGTAAGGTCTTAAGCATCTTGTTAAAGCAGGAGTGTTCAGTTTATACTAGGGAAACGCCTATTCCTAGGCCGTTTCCTGATTACCATGAAAGGCTAGTATGATTATACGACTCTGAACTCTTACTCCTTCCAGAGGTTAGGAGTTCTTTGGACAAAATGGATGGCCAATCGAAATTGCCCGTGGGATGAAGCTTACATATAATCAATGTTCGAGTGTTGATCTACCTATTTGACTTACGTTTTTTAGCCTATAGTTCTGTCATTAGCATGCCCCTAAATGAATTTAGTTACTCATGGATATATGTAGAACAGAAATATAAGATAAAGTAGACATGCTTAGAAGGAAAAAGTGTTTAAAACAGTAAGCCAAGCTCGTAGCAGAATAAGGAAAAACTGTGAAGTGCAAAAACGTACTTTGATTACTTCAAGTGTTTGAATGACAAAGGAAAGCTTAAACAGAATGAATTCAATGCAGACAACAACGAAATACAATAATTGAACTGACTAAACTAAGACAACAATGATCAGTAATGGAAATGAGAAGAAAAGAGCAGAAAACAGTAAAGGTTGCTGGAAATCTTCGTGGCAGACGCCTCGAATGTTGGTGATGAGAATTCAGCCGTGCTTGGATGAATCCAATCGAGAGAGAAGAAGAATCTTCTCTCCTTCCTATCAGATTATCGTCTCCAAAAGCTGAGAACCTCACTCCAACAGACGGCAAAGGAAAAACAGTGGAAATGGTGGACTGCAGAAAGACTTCTGTGCGTTGAATGATGACTGAACCTCCGACTTTGGCCCCCTTTTATAGTAGTTTGCAGGTGCGATTGGGCCAAGGAGAACCATCAATCTTCAACGTCGTATATCAGAATGGATGGAGGAGAAAGAATGAATCCCTGAAAAGTCGGATCTAAACAGAAAATCATCAGCCAACTTACGGTTTTAACTTGAATAATTGCGGCCACCGCAATTATTCCGCAATGCATTCGCAATGGTTCTTTTTTCCATCCTTTTCTTCGGTTTTCACCCCTTTTTCTACCTATTGTGCATAAGTCCTAAATTAGCCACCTTCTTCTAATTCTCATATTAAAGCATAGGTTTAGGCTAAATGCTAATAAAAACACCTAAATGTGTACATCTTCTTAAGCTAAATGGGTCCTAAATAAGTCACTTTCAGAGACTTAACACACCCCCAAACTTAAGGCTTTGCTTGTCCTCAAGCATACTAAGGACTTACTTAGGCTGCTGTTTCTTCTTCTTTAACTACTCACTAACTCCCTTATATCCCTCTCTCAAGCAATGCTGTCCTGTGACACACTTCTTGGTTTAGAACTAACCTCTTGCCTAGCTTCTTCTGACTTCACCTGCCTACTATACCCACTGCTTTTGTTGACCCTCTACTACTGATCTAGCTACTTCTATGACATCATGCTACTATCCCTAAGGTTTCAAATTCTACCAAGCTTTACTCTAGACTCAGTACATGCTTCTAGCTTATTTTTAATGTGTCTAGGATTCCTTAGAGTCATGCCAGTCTTAGTATTAACAGTGACAGTGGTACTTTATAGAGAACAACCTAAACCCTGGCATCACTACATTGGATAAACATTCATCTCCCTAGACAAACCTAAAAGCTACAACCTTGTGCTTAGCTCATTAAGGATCAGAGTTCTTTTTTCATAGGACATCTAAGCCACAAGATTATAACTCCCAAGCACACATTCTTCTTCCCCTATTTCTTTTTTTTCTTTCTTTTTTTTTTACTTAGGTGGAGTCTCTCCTTGGTTTGCCTTTTGATGCAATGCCACTTGTGGTTTACACACTTGGCACTGATTACTCAACAACTTGAGAGAGACTCCCCTCTTTATTCTATTTTTCACTTTTTCTATTTATCACAAAAAATTTTTTTAGGAGAAGAAGAATGCTTATGTCTTAAGGAAGAGAGGAATGTTCCTAGGCCTAGGGTGGCTTCCCCCAAACTTCAACTACTCATTGTCCCCAATGAGTGTTTGAGGTGGCACACCCCCAAACTTGTCCTAGAAGCATCTAGTCTAAAGTAAAACAAAGAGAATCTAAACATCCTAGGCATAGGCAAAACATTCTAGAAGCAACTATCCCAGCAGCAGAAAATTTGAACATAACAGACAGGTTTAAGGACTTATGGTTTATGCATGCTGAGCACTATTCAGAGGCAAATTTAAACTAACAAAAGGTGTCCTATGACACTCATCCAGCATGCTTCAAGATCAGCTATATAAGGTAGTCATGCTAGCAGCAAAAGATAGAATTTAACAGATCACAGCCTAACTAAACGGGCAGTCAAAAATATGCAATCAGTCACAAAAATTGCGGGAACCGCAATTATTTCGCAATACAATCTGGGCAGATTTAACATTAACTCAGGCCCCTAGCATGCTTTTTCCCGTGACTTATGCATCCTAAAAATAAAACTAAACTATCCTACCTAATCAACTAACATCAGACTATCCTAATCAAAAAGGAAAACATAAAACTAAACATCCAAAACAGATCAAAACTTAACCACGAAACAGCATAATATACATGAATCTATCAAAAAAAAAAACAGGAAAATTGTCTTTGTTTCTTGAGGGATCAGTAATACTCCCTCTAGTGCTCTTCAAACCAGCACTCAATCATCTTCATCTGGTTGCCTTGGTCGTGGGGCCACCCATGGAGTTAGGAGGTTGGTGGGGAAGTCCGGAAAGGTGCACCCCAATTGGTCTGCAACTTCTCTGTCCCTCGCCTGCGCATAGTTGGCCCATTGAGCCATTCTTCTCTGCAGGTCCATCAAACAGGCCATGGATAGGGACTGCTCAGCAGCCAACCTATCCAACTCAAACTCCATATTGCCCTTCCTTCTCAGCCGTAGGTGTGCAGGCAACTCCAGATGGCCTGTGTAGGGCAGCTGCTGCTCCAAGCGTTCGGTGGGAACTCCTGCAAGCAAGCATAACTTCGTTATAATGTTGGGGAAAAATAATGGCCCCTTACCCTTTTTAGCACACTCGGCGATGGCAGCATTGATGACTTCTCCCACGTTGATCGTGAGACCTCTCATGATAGCATAAACCAGCAGCGAACGGCTCTGGTTAATGGTGGTCTCATGCGTCACCGGGGAGAGTCTTCTTCTCACGAATGAAAACCACACAGCTGCCTTTGCCGTGAGGTTGGCACTCATGAGCGTGTGCCGCCCATTGCGTGAGACTGTCCAGGAGGCCTCAGGCTGGCCAATGGTGCGGATGGCTTCTTCCAACACAGCCTCGGTCGGCTCATCAACTATCCGGGCGTAATCTGTGTGGGGCTGGCCCCTTAGACCGAATGCTTCATTGATGGCCTTAGCAGAGAAGTCCACTTCTACCCCTCTGACCACAGACAGGCCATCCTCAGGGCTGAGCACGTTAGCATAAAAGTCATAGACCATGCTCGTGTATGCTGGGTTGGGAGGTCGGCAGAATTCCTCCCAGCCATGGTTGATCACCCCTGCGCGCAAGAACTGCGGCAGGTCAGCTAGGCGATCAAGGAACCCCTTCTCGTGCAACAGGTCCCTTTTCCTCAGCTCCACGCCCCTTGATTCAGCATCAGACGAGACATATCTCACTGATGGAGGTTCATCTTCGGGGTAGAGTTTAGCCTTCCCCTTATCAGTAGGCTTGGAAGATTCAGCAGCCTCCACCTTGAGGCGTTTGAGCGAAGGCTCAGCACTGTCTTCTTCTGCTGAAGGCACTCGCTTGGCCTTCTTCTTCTTCAGTTTCTTGGCTTTCTTGGCTTCCTTGTTGGCCTTCTTCTTGGCCTTCTGCCTCGCCTGGAGTTGTGGGAAACAGGCCCCCAGCGTCTCCTCCATAGAATCATCAGCAGGCGTTTGCTGTGCAGGCTCATCAGGGCTGTCTTCTCTCATGGGAGAGAAGACTTCTTCTTCTTCTGCCTCTCCACTGCCTTGCGTGGATTCTTGGTAATCCCCATAAGGGAATTCCGGATCAGGCCGTGGAGACTTGTGCTCTGCTGATGGGGTATTCGCAGAACTCCACGGCGAAGACGGCAACTCAGGACTCTGCACAGCCGCAGGTGGTAGATCAGCACTCTGAGGTGCTGGAGATGACTCGGCGCTCTGCGCAGGCGGTGCTGATTCGGTGCTTAGCACTGGTTCAGATGGCAGGGGGCTGCGCACAGGTGATTCAGACGGCAGAGGGCTGCGCACAGGTGATGCAGACGGCGTCGCACCTTCTTTATCTGACTCGTGGGATGCACGATCAGATTCTTGACTCGCCACAGAGGGAGTCTTGGATTTGCTTGGTCCGGCGGCAGTCTTGACAGTCCACCGGCGCTTCGTGGGCGTACCCACCGGCTCAGATGGGCCAGCAGGGATTTCAGTTACCACCCTCCACTTCTTCCTACGAATAGGAAGCTTGCCAAGACGGCCAGTGCGTACAGCACCCTGATCAGCAAGGGTGAGAAGCGCTTCCCTCGCAGCCGCTTCAGCTGCGTCATCGGCCTTCTTCTTGGCGGCGGATCTCTCAGCCCTAGTGGAAACCATGGTCGAATCTTGGAGGTTTGGAGAGAGAGATCAAAGGTTGAGAAAATCGCAGAAATCTTGGAGAGCAAAGAATGGGAAGATCGTATCAAACGGGCGCCCTCTAACGGCTATAAAAGCAACGGATGAAATCCCAACGGCTCTTTTTGCGGAGTCAGCAATATTTTCGCAATTCTAGGGACAAGATTTCATACAAAATCCAAACTTTGATCGCCCGTATTTTTCAATTGGCCCAACCGATTCTTGATATTTAAAGTGCGATTTACTCCCCTTGATCCCCTCTTTCGATTCCCTACAAAAACAAACAAAACAAACATTAAATACACAATTAAAATCACGCTACAAAACATACAAACGATCATCGATAAAAACAGAAAAAATAAACTAAGGCATGGGCCTTGACTGAACGAGCACAGTAACCACTCGTCCTCTCTCGTTTCTAACTTCATGCTTCATGTAGGAGGAAGGTCGAGAGAGTCTTCACATCCCCCTCCTCATAGTAGTGCTTCAACCTAGCACCATTGACCATAAATGGCTGTCCTTGCTGCAAGTTTTTAATTTCTATGGCACCATGAACAAAGACATTAGTAATAATAAAGGGACCTGACCATCTAGACTTTAATTTGCCTGGAAATAGCTTTAATCGTGAATTAAATAGCAATACAAGTTGGCCCTTCTTAAAGTCTTTGATCCTAAGTCTACTGTCATGCCATATTTTTGTCTTTTCTTTGTACATCTTGGCATTCTCATAGGCCATGTGCCTAAGCTCATCAAGTTCATGTAGCTGTAAAGATCTTAGTGTCCCTGCATCCTTCACACAAAAATTTAATTCTTTCATGGCCCAAAATGCCTTGTTCTCCAACTCAAGTGGCAAGTGGCAAGCCTTGCCATATACCAACCTATAGGGAGACATTCCTAGAGGTGTCTTATATGCTGTTCTATAAGCCCAAAGTGCATCCTCAAGCTTGAAAGACCAGTCTTGTCTATTTGGTTTGACTACCTTTTCTAGGATGTTCTTAATCTCCCTATTGGAAATCTCAGCTTGGCCATTTGAGTGTGGGTGGTAGGGAGTAGCTACCCTATGTCTGATGTTATACTTAGCCAATAACTTCTCCATAGCCTTATTAATGAAATGTGACCCCTCATCACTAATGATAGCACGAGGAGTCCCAAATCTAGTGAAAATGTGCCTGTGCAAGAAATTAGTGACTGTCTTAGCATCATTATTAGGACATGCCTTAGCTTCTACCCACTTTGACACGTAGTCTACTGCTACTAGAATGTACAAGTTACCTGATGATGGAGGGAAGGGTCCCATGAAATCAATGCCCCATACATCAAAGAGTTCTAACTCCAAGATGTAGGTGAGGGGCATCTCATCCTTACGACTGAGGTTACCTGTCCTTTGGCACTCGTCACAGTTGTGGGCATAGTTGTGGGCGTCCTTAAAGATTGTTGGCCAGTAGTAGCCACTCTGAAATACCTTGGCAGCTGTTCTTTGACCACCAAAGTGCCCACCGTAAGGAGATGAGTGACAGTGCTGCAGCACAGACTTCGCTTCAGCAGCTGACACACACTTCCTCAACAACCCATCAGCACAGGTTCTGTAAAGTATGGGGTCATCCCAGATGAATTTCCTTGCTTCATGGAGGAACCTCTTCTTCTCTTGTCCTCCTTTGAACACTGGTAATACCTGTGCTGCACGGAAGTTAGCAATGTCAGCGAACCAAGGTTCCTCATCGTTATCACGATGAGTCAAAGCAAAGATATGTTCATCTATAAAAGCATCAGTAATTGCGGGGTCCGCAATTTTTTCGCAATTGTGCTGCAATCGAGACAGGTGATCTGCAACCACGTTTTCACATCCCTTCTTGTCCCGAATGTCCAAATCGAATTCCTGCAGCAATAACACCCATCTAATCAATCTAGGCTTAGCATCAGCCTTCCTCATCAGATATTTTAAAGCAGAATGGTCAGTATATACAATGGTCCTAGTTCCTACAATATAGTTCCTAAATTTTTCACAAGCAAATACTACAGCAAGCATCTCTTTCTCTGTAGTTGTATAGTTACATTGAGCCTCATTCAAGGTCTTACTAGCATAATAGACAGGATGTGTGAGCTTGTCAATCTTCTGTCCTAACATGACTCCTACAGCATAGTCACTGGCATCACATAGCATCTCAAATGGGAGATCCCAATTTGGTCCTACTATGATTGGTGCTGTGACTAGTGCTTCCTTAAGGGTTTTCCAAGCTACTACACATTCTTTAGAGAAGATGAATGGCCTACCTAGCTCCAGTAGCTCACATAGAGGCTTGGCTATCTTAGAAAAGTCTTTGATGAACCTTCTATAGAAGCCAGCATGCCCTAAGAAACTCCTAATGGCCTTGACATTCTGGGGCTCTACCAACTTCTCTATGACCTCTATTTTTGCCCTATCCACTTCTACACCTGCCCTTGACACTCTATGTCCTAAGACAATCCCTTCATCTACCATAAAATGGCACTTTTCCCAATTTAGGACTAGGTTGGTCTCTTCACACCTAGCCAGGACTTGTCCTAGGTTTTCTAGACAGGTTTTAAATGAATCCCCAAAGACTGAGAAGTCATCCATGAATATTTCTATCATGGACTCATCCAACTCAGAGAAGATTGCCATCATGCACCTTTGGAAAGTTGCCGGTGCATTGCATAAGCCAAAAGGCATTCTGCGGAAGGCAAACGTTCCAAAAGGGCAAGTGAAGGTGGTCTTCTCTTGATCCTTAGGGTCTATAGTTATTTGATTGTAGCCTGAATAGCCATCTAGGAAACAGTAGTAGGCTCTACCAGCTATTCTGTCTAGCATCTGGTCAATAAACGGTATGGGGAAGTGGTCTTTCTTAGTTTCTTTGTTTAACTTCCTATAATCCATACATACCCTCCACCCTGTGACAGTCCTTGTTGGAATCAGTTCGTTGTTCTCATTGACTACCACAGTTATTCCCCCCTTTTTAGGTACACACTGGATGGGACTCACCCACTGGCTACTAGCTATGGGGAAAATTACTCCTGCATCTAACCACTTTATTATTTCTTTCTTCACTACCTCTTTCATAGAGGGGTTTAACCTACGCTGGTGATCTACCCTAGGTGTGTGCTCTTCCTCTAATATAATTTTGTGCATGCAATAAGAAGGGCTAATGCCTCGAATATCAGCAATAGACCATGCTATAGCCTTCCTATGTTGCTTAAGCAGTAAAATTAAATCAACCTCATGTTGTTCACTTAGCTTAGAAGAAATAATTACAGGCAGTGTGTCATTATCTCCTAGATATGCATATTTGAGGTGAGTAGGTAGTGGTTTTAGTTCTAAAACAGGTGGATGCTCAATGGAGGGCTTCAGAGGGTTAATGATTCTATCAGTTAAATCTATAGTCATACATACATGCTGAGGGTTATTTACAGGCATGTTCATTATGTCAGCTACATTTAGATCATCTACATCTATTTGTACATATTCACTAGCATGCTTGGTTAATAATACATGCTCTAATTGTTCTTCCATAAGTGAGTCAATAACATCAATGCTAGCACAAGACTCAGAATCAGAGGGGTATTTTAAAGCTTTGTAAACACTAAATTTTACCTCTTCATCATGAACTCTCATAGTTAACTCACCTTTTTGCACATCTATTAGTGCCCTACCTGTGGCTAGAAATGGCCTACCTAGCAGGATGGGTACCTCCTTGTCTGCCTCATAGTCCAGGACAATGAAATCTGCAAGGAAAATGAATTTGTCAACTTTAACTAGAATATCCTCAATCTTACCTTCTGGATATGCGATGGATCTGTCTGCTAGTTGTAAAGTGACAGTAGTTGGACGTGCTTCTCCTATTCCCAACTGACGGAATAGGGACAGGGGCATGAGATTTATGCTGGCGCCCAGGTCACAAAGCGCTCTGCCCACATGCTTGCCTCCAAGTTCTACAGGTAAGGTGAAGGAACCAGGATCCTTCTCCTTCTTGGGCAGCTTGTTCTGGAGGATGGCACTGCACTCCTCGGTGAGGTTTACTGTTTCAAACTCACCAATTATCTTTTTGTTAGTAATGATATCCTTCAAAAACTTTACATATGAAGGCATAGACTGTAAAACCTCTACAAAAGGAATGTTCACATGCACTTGCTTAAGTATTTCTAAAAATTTATTAAAATGAACTTCCTGTTCCTGCTTCTTCTTCAGTCTTCGAGGATAAGGAGGTGGTGGCACATAAGCAGGCACGTCAGGACGCTTTAGGATCGGTGGAGGCCTTGGAATTTCTTCTATGTCCTCTACAATTGGTTCTAGCCTGGCTCCTGATGTGCTAGTTGGTGGTGGACCTTGGCTTGGCAGAGACTCCAGTGGAGCACTAGACTCAGTGTTCTCTACTCTCTTTGGTGTGTCTTTTGTATTGCTCACCAATGGTCTTCCACTCCTAAGTTCAATTGCTTGAACTTGTTCCTTGCCATCTCTCCTTGGTATCTCGGTGTCAGCAGGGAGTCTACCTTGGGGCCTACTTTTAAGTTCATTGGCTAACTGGCCTATTTGGTTTTCCAGGCTCCTAAGGGTAGCTTGCTGGCTCTGAAGAGTAGCATCATTTTTAGCTATATACTCCTTGAGTAGGTTTTCTACAGAAGATCCTACAGGTTGATTATAAGGTTTTTGGTACATTGACTGGTTATGTTGGGGAGTGAAACCAGGTGTTCCACTCGGCCTTGGTTGGTTAGGATTTTGGTTAGTGTTTTGCTGGCCACCCCATGACAGGTTAGGGTGGTTTCTCCAACCAGGATTGTAAGTTTGTGAGTAGGGGTTGTTCCTTGGCTGCTGCTGACTTCCTACATAGCAGACCGAGGATGGATTCCCAGGACAGTATTCATAAGGGTGTCCTTCCCCACAGAATCCACAGATAGGTGCCTCGCCTTGATTTGGTTGTACGCCCATTGACATGGCTGTGGCGGTATTGGCACTGGTTTGGAGATTGGCCTGAGCCATTTGCTTGACTAAGTTGGTCAGGGCATTTATTTGGGTGCTCATGGCGCTTAGAGCATCCTTGTCTTGAGCTCTAGTTGGCTCTACAGGATCGTCTGACCATCTACAGTGAGATGCTGAGATCTTCTCCAAGATCTCATAAGCTTCGTTGTAACTCTTGGACAACATGGAACCTCCAGCAGATGAATTTAAGACTTGTCTGGTGCTGGGGTTGCATCCTTTAAAGAAAACTTCTATTTGAATACACCATGGAATGCCATGGTGTGGACATTTAACGAGAAGATCTTTAAATCTAGTCCAAGCTTCGTGAAGAGACTCACTTGGAGCTTGTTTGAATTTGACTATGTCATCACGGAAAGTAGAATTCCTATCAGGTGGGAAATATTTGACTAGGAATTTTTCTGCTAGATCTGTCCAATTGCGGACAGACCCTGAGGGTAACGAGTTCAACCATGTTTTGGCTTTGTCCCTCAAAGAGTAAGGGAAAAGATATAGCCTAAGGGCCTCTTGGGAAACTCCAGGGATTAGGAAGGTGTCACTAACTCCTAAGAAGTTCCTAAGATGGTTGTGGGGGTCCTCGTTTTCTATTCCAAAGAATTGTCCCACAGTGGACAACATTTGGAACATCACTGGCTTTAACTCGAATGAGTGAGCAGTGATTTCAGGACGGATTATGCTGGGGTTCAGCTCCCCAGGCATAGGTACTAGATATGAAAGAATGGCACTATTCTTGTCATTCGCTATTTCAATGGGGTTGTGAATGGCAGGTGCCGGATTTGGAACTAAATCGCCCATTTCTTTAGTTTCAGGTGTGGTTTGAGGTATAGGAGGTTGTTTAAAGAGGCGTTTCTTTGCTTTGTTTCTAGCTCGGAGTGATCTTTCAGGTTCAGGATCGAACTCTAAATTACTATGTGAACGCTCACTCATAAACTACCTTAACAGTACCTGCAAAAGAAATGAAACAGATTAGTTTCACTCAATGATAAACTTGGTTTTCTTAAACTTAACAACTTCGTTTTCACTTAAAATAAGTCCCCGGCAGCGGCGCCAAAAACTTGTTGCGTGCTCAATGTGTAAAAATAAATATGCAAAAGGGTAGAGAGAGCACTTAGAACATGCAAGCATACATGGTCTTACAGCAAGTAGTGAGTATATTTAATTCGTTTTTTCCACAGAGACTTGTTTTTAGCTATTCGCGAAGTGTGTTTGTTAAGAAAGATGGGATGGATTTGATGGGGTAAAATTGGTTTTTAATTAACTACTTTCTGCTGAATGTATAAAGGAATATGCCATAAACAAATTAAAGTAAAAATCAGGCTTAAAGAACAAGAGATGGAATCAATAAACGAAGAAGAAAACAGCTAGACAGTAAGCAATTTAGCAGAATTGCGAGAACCGCAATTAATCCGCAATTAATTGGCAGCGAAAAACTGGTTAAGTGGGTGAATTAAGGGCTACTAATGACTATCCTATAGGCAGTTTATTACGATTATCAAGCTTTGGATCAACTCTCTATACATTAAACTCACTCTATCTCAAGTATCGTCCGATTCCATGCATGAGAGACTCAAGTTTACTCGACTTCAAAGTAAGGTCTTAAGCATCTTGTTAAAGCAGGAGTGTTCAGTTTATACTAGGGAAACGCCTATTCCTAGGCCGTTTCCTGATTACCATGAAAGGCTAGTATGATTATACGACTCTGAACTCTTACTCCTTCCAGAGGTTAGGAGTTCTTTGGACAAAATGGATGGCCAATCGAAATTGCCCGTGGGATGAAGCTTACATATAATCAATGTTCGAGTGTTGATCTACCTATTTGACTTACGTTTTTTAGCCTATAGTTCTGTCATTAGCATGCCCCTAAATGAATTTAGTTACTCATGGATATATGTAGAACAGAAATATAAGATAAAGTAGACATGCTTAGAAGGAAAAAGTGTTTAAAACAGTAAGCCAAGCTCGTAGCAGAATAAGGAAAAACTGTGAAGTGCAAAAACGTACTTTGATTACTTCAAGTGTTTGAATGACAAAGGAAAGCTTAAACAGAATGAATTCAATGCAGACAACAACGAAATACAATAATTGAACTGACTAAACTAAGACAACAATGATCAGTAATGGAAATGAGAAGAAAAGAGCAGAAAACAGTAAAGGTTGCTGGAAATCTTCGTGGCAGACGCCTCGAATGTTGGTGATGAGAATTCAGCCGTGCTTGGATGAATCCAATCGAGAGAGAAGAAGAATCTTCTCTCCTTCCTATCAGATTATCGTCTCCAAAAGCTGAGAACCTCACTCCAACAGACGGCAAAGGAAAAACAGTGGAAATGGTGGACTGCAGAAAGACTTCTGTGCGTTGAATGATGACTGAACCTCCGACTTTGGCCCCCTTTTATAGTAGTTTGCAGGTGCGATTGGGCCAAGGAGAACCATCAATCTTCAACGTCGTATATCAGAATGGATGGAGGAGAAAGAATGAATCCCTGAAAAGTCGGATCTAAACAGAAAATCATCAGCCAACTTACGGTTTTAACTTGAATAATTGCGGCCACCGCAATTATTCCGCAATGCATTCGCAATGGTTCTTTTTTCCATCCTTTTCTTCGGTTTTCACCCCTTTTTCTACCTATTGTGCATAAGTCCTAAATTAGCCACCTTCTTCTAATTCTCATATTAAAGCATAGGTTTAGGCTAAATGCTAATAAAAACACCTAAATGTGTACATCTTCTTAAGCTAAATGGGTCCTAAATAAGTCACTTTCAGAGACTTAACACTAATTAAAACTAAGTTAATCTAAAAAGCAACTAAACTAAACTAAAGCATAAAAACAGTTCATCGCTCGGGTGCCTCCGAGAAGCGCAAAATTTTTAAAGTCGGTTGCTCGACTGTATTCTCTTCACAGACTCATCCATAGTCTGTAGGTGCGGGGGACGATCCAAGCTTGTCCTTGTCCACACCTTCCCTGCAATCATTCTGAAAAATATTTTGCACTCTTCGTGCCTCAAGCACGTGAATATCAGAATAGTTAGTGCAAAAACCAGCAGTGTCATCAAACAAATTCAAATCAGATTTCCTAACTGAGACATGGGAACCATCCCTCAAGCGCGAGGGTAGACTCCCATTCTCATCATGCTCAATCACAGATACATTCCCAGCATTCACAGACGACTTCGATGCATTTATAATAAATTCATTCACCATTCCATCAAATTCTACAGATAAGGCACCCCTATCAACATCTATCTTGACCTTAGCGGTCTTCATAAATGGGCGGCCTAATAAAATAGAAGAGGAAACATGCGAAGAATTCTCATTCATATTCAGCACATAGAAATCGCATGGAAACAGTAAGTCCTTAACTTTGACTAAAATATCCTCAATCTTCCCTAAAGGATGCACATACGATCGATCGGCTAGTTGGACAACTATATTAGACTCAATTAAAGTACACAATTCAAGTTCTTTAAAAACATCATAAGACATGTGTTGCGTGCTCAATGTGTTGAAATAATTAGGCAATAAAAGAGATAGAGCACTCAGAACATGCAAGCATACATGATCTTATAGCAAGTAGTAAGTATATTTCATTCGTTTTCCCACAGAGATTTATTTTTAGCTATTCGCGAAGTGTTTTGTTAAGAAAGAAGGGGTGGATTTGATGGGGTAAAATTGGTTTTTAATTGTCTAATTCTTGCTGAATGTGTAAAGGGTAGTAACATAAACAAGGACAAGTGAAATCTAAGCCCAAATGAAAAGAAACGAAATTAATAAATGAAGGCAAAGACAGCTAAACAGAATGGAAACTTAGACGGAATTGCGGAGACCGCAATTCTACCGCAATTACAATAACAGCGAAAGTGTGTAAATGGGTGAATTAAGGGCTACTAATGACTATCCTATAGGCATTTTTATACGATTCTCAAGCACTGGATCTACTCTCTATACATCAAACTATCTCAATCTCATGTATCGTCCGATTCCATGCATTAGATTCTTTAGTTTACTCAACTCAAAGTAAGGTCTTAAGCATCTTGTTAAAGCAGAAAGATATGGTTTGTACTAGGGAAACGCCTATTCCTAGGCCGTTTCCTGGTTACCTTGAAAGGCTAGCATGATAATATGACTCTGAACTCTTACTCCTTCCAGAGGTTAGGAGTTCTTTGGACAAAATGGATGGCCAATCGAAATTGCCCGTGGGATGAAGCTTACATACAATCAATGCTTTGAGAGCTATCCTACATGCTTGATTCACGTTTTTTAGCCTATGGAGTTGTCATTAGCATGCCCCTAAGTGTCTTAGTTACTCATGGATATAAGGAGAACAGAACTAAAGGATAAAATAGACATGCTTAGAAGGGAAATGTGTTTAAAACAGCAAGGGAAAGCAGTATAATGCAAAGGCAGAAACCGTGAAATACTGAATTTTGTGTTTGATTAATTGATTGTTTGAATGAACATAAGAGATACTTAAAGTAGAGAACAGCAAGACAGAACACAACGAAATGATCTAAACTAGCCACAAGAACAGAAACAACACAAGACAGAATTGGAAAACAGAGATGAAGAACAGAAAGCAGTAAAACAGCTCGAAATCTCGTTGCAGCCGCCTCGAATGAAGGATGAGAAAGGTCAGCCTTGCTTGGATGAATCCAATCGGGAGAGAAGAAGAATCTCCTCTCCTTCCTATCAGATTATCGATTCCAACAGCTGAGCTTCGCAAACCAGCAGACGGCAAAGGAAAACTAGGAGAAAAGGTGGACTGCGAGAAGATTTCTACGCTTTCGGATGATGCTTGAACCCTCGACTTTGACCCCTATTTATAGTAATCTGCAGGTGCACTTGGGCCAAGGAGAACCATCAATCTTCAACGTCGTACTTCAGAATGGATGGAGGAGAAAGAACGAATCCCTGAAATAACGGAAATTAACAGAAAAAGATCAGTCAACTTACGGTTTTCACTTGAAACATTGCGGTGACCGCAATGTTTCCGCAATGCGTTCGCAAAGCTTGTTTTTCATTCTTTTCCTTCGGTTTTCAACTCTTTTCTTTCCTATTGTGCATAAGTCCTAATTTAGCTACCTTCTTCTAATTCTCATATTTAAGCATAGGTTTAGGCTAAATGCTATCAAAAACACCTAAGAGTGAACATCTTTCTAAGCTAATTAAGCCCTAAAAAGGTCACTTTTGGAGACGTAACACACCCCCAAACTTAAGGTTTTGCTTGTCCTCAAGCAATCTAAGGACTTTCCTAAGCTGCTGTTTCTTCTTCTTTAACCACTTACTAACTCCCCTATATCCCTATCTAGCACTGCTGTCCTGTGACACACTTCTAAGCTTAAAACTACCCTCTTATCTAGCTTCTTCTGACTTCGTCTGCCTAACACTCCATCTGTTTTCATTAACTCCCTACAACTGATCTACTTGCTTTTGTCATATCATGCCACTATCCCTAAGGTTTCAAATTCTGCCTAGCTTTACCTCAGACTCAGTACATGCTTCTAGCTTTATTTTTAATGTGTCTAGGATTCCTTAGAGTCATGCCAGTCTTAGTATTAACGGTGACAGTAGTACTTTTAAAGAACAACCTAAACCCTGGCATCACTACATTGGATAAACACTCATCTCCCTAAACAACCCTACAAGTTACAACTTTGTGCTTAGCTAATTGAGGATCAGAGTGCTTTTTAAATATGACATCTAAGCCACAAAGTTATAACTCCTAGGTATACATTCTTCTTCCCTATTCTTTTCCCTTTTTCTTACTTAGGTGGGGCCTCTCCTCTGGTTGCCTTTTGATGCAATGCCACTTGTGGGTCACACACTTGGCACTGATTACTTAGCAACCTAAGAGAGACCCCCCTCTTTATTCTATTTTTCAATTTTTTTTTCTTCTTAGTTCATCATTTTTTGTAAAGGAGAAGAAGAATGCTTATGTTTCTAAGGGAGAGAGGAATGTTCCTAGGCCTAGGGTGGCCTCCCCCAAACTTCAACTACTCATTGTCCCCAATGAGTGTCTGAGGTGGCACACCCCCAAACTATCCTAGAAGCATCTAGTCTAAGGTATAACAAAGAGAATCTAAAGCCCTAGGTATTGACAACACATTCGAACGGCAAATATCACAGCAGCAGTAATTTTAAAAAACAGACAGATAAGGGCTTAAAGCTGTGCATGCTGAGCTTTTTTTAGAGGTTGATTTAAACTAGCAAAGGGTGTCCTATGACACTCATCCAGCATGCTTTTAGATAAGCTATATATGGTAGTCATGATAGCAGCAAAAGATGGAATTTAAACAGATCACAGCCTAGCTAAACAGACAGTTCAAAACATGCTTTCAGTAATAAAAATTGCGGGTACCGCAATTATTTTGCAATCAAGTCAGGACAGATATAACAGTGATTAAGGCCCCTAAGCATGCTTTTTCCAGTCATTCGAGCTCTCTAAAAATAAAACAAAACTAACCTACCTAGTCAACTATCATCAGACTATACTAAGCAAGATTAAAAACATAAAACTAAGCATCTAAAACAGATCAAAAGTGTACGAAAAACAGCATAGTTCACATAGTCTATCAGAAAGCAGAAAATTGTCTTTTTTTCTAAGGGAACAGCAATACTCCCTTCAGTGCAATTCAAACCAGCACTCAAATGTCTTCATCCTCATCTGGTTGTCGTGGTCGTGGGGGCACCCATGGAGTCAGAAGGTTTGTGGGGAAGTCAGGGAAGATACAGCCAAGTTGGTCTGCAACTTCCTTGTCCCGTGCCTGCGCGTAAGTGGCCCATTGAGCCATCCTCCTCTGCATATCCATCAGGCATGCCATGGATAGTGACTGATCAGCAGCCAGCCTATCCAGTTCAAACTCCATATTCCCCTTCCTCTTCAGCCTCAAGCTCGCAGGCAGCTCCAAGTGGCCCGTGTAAGCCATCTGCTGCTCCATTCGCTCAATGGGGACTCCTGCAAGCAAACATAATTTGGTTATGGTGTTAGGGAAAAACAATGGTCCCTTACCTTTCTTGGCGCACTCAGCAATGGCGGCTGACATGATTTCCCCCACATTGACCGTGAGACCTCGCATAATGGCATAGACCAGCAGCGATCTGCTCTGGTTGATGGTCGTCTCATGGGTCACAGGGGACAGCTTTCTCCTTACAAAGGCAAACCATACAGCTGCCTTTGCTGTTAGGTTGGCACTCATGAGGGTGTGCCTCCCATTGCGTGAGACAGTCCACGCTGCTTCAGGCTGGCCAATGGTTCGAATGGCCTCCTCCAGCACTGCCTCAGTAGGCTCATCAACGATCCTTGCATAATCAGTGTGTCTTTGGCCCTTGAGGCCATAAGCTTCGTTGATGGCTTTTGCTGAGTAATCCACCTCTACTCCCCTCACCACAGAAAGCCCTTCCTCAGAGTTTCGCAGGTTGGCGTAGAAGTCGTAAACCATGCTCGTGTAAGCTGGATTGGGCGGCCTGCACAACTCCTCCCAGCCATGATTTATGATTCCTGCGCGCAAGAACTGCGGCAGGTCAGCAGGTCTGTCGAGGAAGCCTTTCTCGTGCAGCAACTCCCTCTTCCTCAGCTCAGCACCCCTATACTCAGCATCAGAGGAAACATACCTCACTGACTGAGGCTCATCTTCAGGGTAGAGCTTGGCCTTCCCTTTATCTGCTGGCTTGGCTGACTCGGCAGCCTCAACCTTGAGTCGTTTGAGCGAAGGCTCAGTGCTCTCTTTGGCTGACTCGGCAGCCTCAACCTTCTTGGCCTTCTTCTTCTTCAGCTTCTTGGATCGCTTGGCCTTAAGAATCTTGGCCTTCTTCTTCTTCTTGAGCTTTGCCTCAATGGTGATCTGCTGCAGGCACGCCCCCAACGTCTCTTCCATTGAGTCAGTCTTCTGTTCAAGACTCTCCGGGCTAGCTTCCCTCACAGGCGAGAAAACCTCCTCGTCCTCACCTTCCCCACTGCCCTGCGTTGATTCTTGGTACTCCCCATATGGGAATTCAGGGTCAGGCCGTGGGGAAGTGTGCGACGGCGTGGTTGTTTGCTCTGCTGAAGGTGTCTGTGCAGAACTCAGTGGTGAAGACGGCTGCTCAGGGCTTTGCGCTGGCGATGATGGAGAGGAGCTGTGCGCTGGTGGTGCAGGTGGCGAGGCACTCCTCTTGGCTGAATCGTGGGACACACGATCAGTTTCTTGACTCTCCACAGAGGGAGTCTTTTCTTTGCTCGGTTCAGCGGCCACCGCTAAACTCCACCTACGCTTCTTGGGTGTGCCTGCTGGTTCAGAGGGTCCAGCAGGTATCTCAGAGACAACCTTCCACTTCTTCTTGCGAATCGGAAGCTTATCCAGTCGTTCCGTTCGCGCAGCCTCAGCATCAGCCAAGGCAAGCAATGCATCTCTCGCAGCCGTTTCAGCGTCGTCAGCCCTCTTCTTGGCTGCAGATCTTTCAGCCCGTGTGAGTACCATTGTTGGATCTTGGAGATTTGGAGAGAAGAATCAAAGATGAAAAGAATCGCAGCTTTCTTGGAAATCAGAGAGTGGGAGAATCGTATCGATCGAGCGCCTTCTAACGGATATAAAGGAAACGGCTAAATCCCAACGGCTATATTTTTGCGGATCCTGCAAATCCAGCGCAATTTTAGGGATATTTTTTCATCAAAATGTCAATCTTTGCTCGTCCGTATCTTTTATTTGGCTCAATCTTTTCTTGATTTTTAAAGCTGGCATTACTCTCCTTGATTCCCTCTTTCGATTCCCTACAAAAAGAAATAAAAGCAACATCAAATTCGTAATTAAAATCCTACAACAAAACACACAAACGATAACCGGAAAATCGCAAAAAATAAACTAAGGCATGAGCCTTATGTTGACGAGCACAGCAATCACTCGTCCTCTCTCGTTCTCGTTTTCATGCTTCAGTCAAGAGGAAGGCCGAGAGAGTCTTCACATCTCCTTCCTCATAGTAGTGCTTCAACCTTGCACCATTAACCATAAACGGTTGGCCTTGCTGCAAGTTCTTTATCTCTATGGCACCATGAACAAACACATTAGTAATCACAAATGGACCTGACCACCTAGACTTAAGTTTCCCTGGAAATAGTTTCAACCGTGAGTTAAACAACAAAACAAGTTGACCCTTCTTAAAGTCCTTAACTCTAAGTCTACTATCGTGCCAAATCTTGGTCTTTTCCTTATACATCTTAGCATTTTCATAGGCCATATGTCTAAGCTCATCAAGCTCATGTAATTGTAAGGACCGCAATGTCCCCGCATCATTTACGCAAAAATTCAATTCTTTCATGGCCCAAAATGCTTTGATTTCTAACTCAAGTGGTAAGTGACAAGTCTTGCCATATACCAGCCTATAAGGAGACATACCTAGGGGTGTCTTATATGCTGTCCTATACGCCCAAAGTGCATCCTCGAGCTTAAAGGACCAGTCTTTCCTATTAGGTTTGACCACTTTTTCTAGGATGTTCTTAATCTCCCTATTTGAAATTTCAGCCTGTCCATTCGAGTGTGGGTGATAGGGAGTGGCTACTCTATGTCTAATGTTATACTTAGCCAACACTCTCTCCATAGCCTTGTTAATGAAATGTGACCCCTCATCACTAATGATGGCACGAGGTGTCCCAAACCTAGTAAAAATATGCCTATGCAAGAATTTGGTGACTGTTTTAGCATCATTATTGGGACATGCTTTGGCCTCTACCCACTTGGATACGTAGTCTACTGCTACCAAAATGTAAAGGTTACCTGAGGATGGAGGAAATGGCCCCATGAAGTCAATGCCCCACACATCAAAGAGCTCCAACTCTAAGATGTAGGTGAGAGGCATCTCATCCTTTCGACTGAGGTTACCTGTTCTTTGGCATTCATCGCAGCTGTGGGCATAGTTGTGGGCATCTTTGAAGATTGTTGGCCAATAGTAGCCACTCTGAAATACCTTTGCAGCTGTTCTTTGGCCACCAAAGTGTCCACCATAAGGAGCTGTGTGGCAGTGCTGCAGCACAGACTTCGCTTCAGCAGCTGAAACACACTTCCTTAGCAAGCCGTCAGCACAGGTTCTGTAAAGTGTGGGGTCATCCCATATGAATTTCCTTGCTTCATGAAGGAACCTCTTCTTCTCTTGTCCTCCCTTGAAAACTGGTAATACCTGTGATGCAAGGAAGTTTACCTTGGAAGATTGCGGAGACGGTTTCTTTCTTCGTCTCGTCACTTTTTCTTGACATTCTTTTACTCGTGCACCACTTCTTGAGGAACTTGGCATACTTCGGCACTTGGCTTACTGCCTCAAGAAGCGGGATGTTGACCACCACCTTTTGGAAGGTTCGAAGGACCTCCGCATCATCAGATTCCAAAGTAGGCTTCGCAAGCCGACTCGGGAATGGTGCTCTGGTAACATCCTCAGGTACACTGACCTTCTCATCCTTTCTCTCATTCTGAATCTCAGGAGCAGTCGGGGCGGACTTGTTCAAACTGTCCGTGGCTTCCTTCACAGCTCTAGTGGAAAGTGACTTCCCACTGCGCAGCTGAATGGCACTCACGTTTTCACATGAGTTTACTGTAGTTTGGGAAGGAAGCTTCCCCGAGCTCTTGCTCTCAATCTTACTGATAGACACCGCCATTTGGGACAGCTGCTTGTTCAGATTCTGCAGCTCGGCCTTGTGAGAATTAAGCTCTTCACGAGCCTCTTTTTGGAACTGGCTGGTGCTAGTCACGATGGTCCTTACCATCTCTTCAAGCGAGCTGGAGGAGCTCGAGGCTTGAGCCTGGGTGGAAGAATTAGGCCTATCCTGAGACTGGCCTTGGAAGCGAGATTGTCCTTCCCTATTCCCATAGCTGAAGTTCGGATGGTCGCGCCAACCGGGGTTGTATGTGTTTGCATATGGGTCGTACTTCCTTGGGTTGGAAGCGTACCCCCCGATCGCGTTGACCTCTTCCGCCTCGCGGTGTCCTCCAATGATTTTTTTCAACATACTGCCTATCTCGGCCACCTGGGCCTTCATCTCAATCAATTCATGGCTCTGAGCCACGCTATGGACTTGTCCTTGCCCCCGAATACCGAATTGCTGCGAGTTCGTAGCCATGTTTGCAATCAGCTGCTTGGCCTCAGCTGGAGTCTTGTCGATCAAGGCCCCTCCACTCGCTACATCAATCATTTGCCGATCATGGGGCGTCATCCCCTCATAAAAGTACTGTATCAGCAGCTGGTCGGCAATCTGATGATGTGGGAAACTGGCGCACAGGCGCCCAAAACGTTCCCAGTACTCGTGCAGGGACTCACCGACATCCTGGGTGATCCCATAAATCCTCTTCCGCAGTGTGGTGGCCAAGGATGCGGGAAAGTATTTTTCCAAGAATACCCGCTTCATATCCTGCCACGTGGTGATCGATCCGGAGGGCAGATAGTATAGCCAATCTTTGGCCTTGTCTTTGAGTGTGAAGGGGAATGCCCTCATATTCAATTGCTCCTCCGTGACCCCTGCGGGCTTCATCCCCGCGCAGACGCAATGGAATTCCATCAGGTGTTTGTTCGCGTCCTCACCTGCGTTGCCATGGAAAGAAGGTAACTGGTGAATTAAACCGGATTTTAATTCGAAGTTACCTGCTACCACGGGGTAGTTTATGCACAAAGGCTGCAGGTTCAGGTCTGGCGCTGCCAGTTGCTTTAGCGTCCGTGGCGCATCACCTTGCGCCATCTCGTCAACCAGGAAGAGATTGCCTTCTTCTCCTTCAAACGGTCTCTGCCCCTCCCGGGCTTCTCTTCGTAACCGCCGCTCCTCTCTGTCGATCTTTGGGATAAACTGCAATCCACTAACCTCAGAGGAACGGGTCATACACAAACAAAAATTCAAACATACAAGATACAAACAGAAAAAAATTTCAGCCAACCATCAATCATTCAAATCCAAACTTCAATCATAATTTTAATCAAATTTGCCTATTCCCCGGCAACGGCGCCAATTTTGGTGGACGATATTTTGAACTATCGCTTAATCTCTAGCTGTCGAAGCTTGCCAAAATACGATTTATAAAGCCTATAACCAAGGCTTTGCAGCCAGTGGTAACAGGGTCGATCCAAGGAATAGGTAGATTGAAATCACTAATGAAATTGGGATTTAATTAATTGATTGATTTTGGTAACGGGGGGTTTTTATCATGCAAAGGAAATAATAAGAAAGATAACGGAAGAAGAATAACTAGTAGAAAACGTGTGCACGGTTTGGGGAGTTTCAGGATCAAATGTTAGACAAATTCGGTTTATCATTTAATGCTAATATCATGGTATTCAGTTTATTGAGCACGCGGACGACTACCAGAGAAGCCCCAAAGTAGCCGACTCCATGGATTTTAAGTAGACCACACATTCTAATACACTTTACCTAAGCTTACATCAAGGTGATCAGCCCTAAGGTAAATTTAGACAGTCACTAGCTAACCGCGACGAACATTCGAGCGTGAATTCTAATTGCTAGTAGATTGCCCGCAAACGCCGTATGCAATCAACAATTATCCTACCCGACCCGATACTTCGATTTAGTTCTATCTACCTGTGTTACTTAGTCGAGCAGTGAGAGGCACGCCATCGCTGCTCTTTAACATACACAACATGCGAAACTACTCGAGTGTCAATCGTCGTATTTTAACATGCGCGTTGGATTAAGCAAAGTAGACAAATGCTAATAAACAGAACCAATATGCATCATTCAAGAGTAGATTATCAAAACCAAATTATCTAACAAAATCGCCCTAAAACATTCCCAAACCGTTCACCCTTACCTTAGCCGCTCATGGCGCGGTTTGTCAATTTCGCTCCAACGACGGCCATGGAAGGAATCATCCACTAATTACAAAGAAGGTAGAGCTCACTCGCATGCCAACAATGCCGGAGCTCAACGGAAAGTAGAGAAAAAACGAGGAAGAAGAAGATGAAGGAGAGCACAAATGGTGAAAAAGATCCCCCCAAGAATGGCAGAAAATCGTCAATATAAGCTGCTGTAATCGTCGTAGCGTCGAGACGCTAGGCCAGCGTCTCGACGCTGTGCCCTAAGTAATCCGCGCGCGCTCGCGATGGCGTCGCGACGCTGGGTCAGCGTCGCGACGCTGCCCCGATAAAATTCCTGCGCGCGCCTCCTCCGGAGCGTCTCGACGCCAGGGCAGCGTCGAGCTAGCGTCTCGACGCTATCACTCGACGCTTGCTCTCGGGTTTTTCCAGCGTCGAGCCAGCGTCTCGACGCTGTAGCTCGACGTTGGCTCTCGGGTTTGGGGCTGAAGCTTTGCCTCTCCAAGGCGGTTTTGGCCCGTTTCTTCACGGATCAAATTCCCCTCTTCCCGATGCATTCCCGGGGCGTTAAAACTCCACTTTAAGCTCTCGAACGGGCCCAACGGACGCACGAGCTCTTTGCCGCTTTTCTCCTACAAAGAGATATATTAATCAATTAAAAGCGGACTTAAGCTAATATTAGGAAGTATTTAATAGCTCCAAAATGGAGTTATCAGGAACCTCCTGTGCCTGAGCCAAAATGTGCCCCGGTAGCACCATTTCCAAGTAGGCTGGCCAAGCCAAAGCCTATGGTGGATGAGGATGATAAAGAAGTCTTGGAGACTTTTAAGAGGGTTGTGGTGAACAATCCCCTTCTGGAAGCCATCAAGCAAATCCCCAAGTATTCCAAATTCTTGAAGAACTAGTGCACCTCCAAGAGGAAATCGAAGGACAAGGAAGAAAAGCTGTTGAGAGAGAACGTCTATGCTATCTTAGAAAGTAAATTTCTCAAGAAATGCAAGGACCCATGTAAGTTTACTTTGCCTTGCACTATAGGAGATAAAATGATTAATCATGTCATGCTAGATTTAGAAACATCGATTAATGTAATATCACATGCTATTTTTAAAGAGCTTAGATTGAATGACTTGCATGACACCGATGTTATTGTGCAATTGGCTGATAAATCTTAGGGAAATTATAAAGTATAGCAAAATAAATTAGGCTAATTAAAAATTTAGCTACACTTTTTTGAATTTGCAAATATAGCAAAAATTTTGAAGGTTGAGTTTTTCATTTTTTTATATTCCTAATTTACCATTTTTACCATTTTTATTTGGTGTATCAATTCTATAACTGATTTACCTTCTATTTGGTGTATCAATTATACAACTGATTTACCTTCTATTTGGTGTATCAGTGACACCTAATATACCTTCTATTTGGTGTATCAGTTGTACGACTGGTTTACCTTATATTTAGTGTATCAGTTATATAATTTATTTACCTTATATTTGATAACACTTATATTTGGTGTATCACCTATAAAACTTATTTATTTTATATTTGGTGTATCAGTCAACTGATTTACCTTATATTTGGTATATCAGTTGTACAGCTAATTTACCTTATATTTGGTGTATCAATTGTACATATGATTTACCTTATATGTGGTGTATCCGTTATACAATTGACCTTATATCTGGTGTATCAGTCATACAATTGATTTACTTTCTATTTGGTGTATCAGTTATACAACTTATTTACCTTCTATTTGGTGTATCAGTGACACCTGATATACCTTATATTTGGTGTATCAGTTGTACAACTGATTTACTTTCTATTGGGTGTATCAGTTATAAACCCTAGATTTAGTGTATCAGTTATACAACTGATTCACCTTTTATGTGTTGTATCAGTTAAGTGAAAAGTTATGTAGTTTATCATCCAAAAAATCAAGAACTACTGATGAATATCATGTTGTAATCTAAATTATCAATATGATGTAATAAGTGAAAAAGGGAAACAATACAAGAAGAAAAACAAACAGTAATCGGGCTTCACCTTCATTCAATTTTGTTGCGCGCTCAGTGTGTATATAAAATGTAAATGCGAAGAGCGCTAAGATCATGCAAGTATACATGATCTGCAGCAAGTGATAAGTATAATTTAATTCGATTTCCCACAGAGATTAAGTTTAGTGACTAACGATTTGGTGTGTTAGATTAGATAAGGTAACTAAAATTGGATAGATTTTGGGTTGAGGTACAGGAATATAAAAGATGCAAGAAGAATGTAAACATAAATGCAAAGCTAGCAAAGAGGTAAAGTTATAATGTGGAAAAGTAGAATTGCGGTTCTCGCAATTTTCTCGCAATAAATTCGCAAAGGATAAAAACCTACGGAAAAGACTAAGGCAAAAGGCAGAAATGGTTATTGCGGTTCCCACAATAATCTCGCAATAAAATAACAACGATTTGAATGTAAAGTAAGGCAGCAAGGTCGACTTAAGAATCATCTATAGGCATTTAACTACGATCATTCAACAGTAGATTAACATATCATGCATCGTCTTAGCTAGTTCTCATGCATCTTCCGATTACATGCATTAGTTTCTTAGATTACTTCTGTCCAAGTAAAGCTAACAACCTATTCATAAACACATGCTAATAAACGTGTTAGGAGAATGCTTATTCCTAGACCACTCTCTATTTACCATAAAAGGCTAACATGAATGGATGACTCTGAATTCTTACTCCTTCCAGAGGTTAGGAATTCTTTAGACAAAATGGATGGCCAGTCGAAATCGCCCATGGGATGAATCTCACATACATTCAATGCATTCATGCTATTCTACATGCTGAGTTCTCATATTTCTAGCCTACAGATTCATCTTTAGCAGACCTCTCTTAGATTAGTTACTCATGGTTTTCGAAGAACTGAGGGAGATGGATTGATTGAACATGAATTGAAGAACTCAGTAAACCTAGTTGATTGATATATAATTAAATGAAGAACTCAACAAAACAACAAATTGATTAAGGGATGACAGAATGAAGAACTCAATAAACCAATTGATTACTCTTTTAAGAAAGCAATTCATATAATAATTCGTAAACAAACATATGTCAATCCGGAAGCAACAATGAAAGGGAAAAGCAATAAATGATTCAGAACAACATTTAGAGGAAGCAGAAATTAAATTGGAAAGCGATAAAGGAAAGCAGTAAAGAAAAGTTGTTAATTGCGTGAGGATCTTCCAAGTCGTGAATCGCCTCGCCACATGCACTAGCATTTTTGCAACCTAGCCACGTGTCGCGATTTAATTGGTCAGCGTTTTTTTTTTAAATAAAAACACTAACTTTTAAGTTTTCAAGCGGATTGTTGAAGTTTTTTTTTTTCATCTTCTTCTCCTAAATTCAAATTTGATTCAGCTTAGAAAAAAAAATTATCAGATTGTCCCGATAGAGAAGGAGCTCGGGACAAAATATGCCAAGAAGTTTAACTTTTGTTTTTTTTCGGTTCTACTGGTAATAATTGGTTGGTTGGTACTTTTCTATGGTTTGTGGGAAGAGGAAAATAGAATCACAAATATTGTTGAGAGATCGAGGAAGAAGGAGGCTAGAGAAGAAAACTGATTAGATTTGGAAGAGTAAGAAATAGAAACAGAAACAAAAAATGGGTTTTTCTTAAAGGAGAAATGAAAATTTGAGAAACTTTTGAGAAGAAGATAACTTCTTTTATAAGCAGAATTATCGGGCCAGATAAGATTTTTTTTCTTTTTCTAAAGCTCAATCGATTTGGTATATAAAAACTCTTCTCCCTCTTACTTTCTTCTCACCATTTCATTTCTCATTCCCTCCTTTTCTTATCTAAGGTCTATTTTTTTTTAAGCTTAATCGATTTGAAACTAAGGAGAAAGAGACAAAAATGGAAGCGTGCTTTGACAATACGCATACAAAAACTTTCTTTAATAAAAGCCGTGAAAACTTAAAAATAATTTTTTTATTTAAAAAAACAAAAATATTGACTAATCAAATCGTGACACGTGACTCAGCCACAAATAGCATGTAAGGATGTTTGACACTTTTTTTTTTTTTTTCCTATAATTTTCAATATTATCCTTATCTCTTCACAACTAGCGTGCAATTTTTTTTTTTCCACTAGTGTTCATAGATGAAGAAACATTTACGTTTCCCGTCGTTTGAAAACCCATCATTTCTATATTCTCCTTTGAATGTAAATAATGGGAAAACATTTTTCTTTTTTGGGATTGATTTTGAATTTAAAAATTTAAAATGCAAAGATAAAAATTTAAATAAATATAATATTTTTTTTCAAAGATATTTAATTAATGCAGAGTTTAAATTCACGATCTCTTAGTCAAAGACACAACCTTATATCAATTGAACTATGTTCGGTTTTAAAAAATATAATATTTCATATTCATAAACTTAATTTATTTTTATTAAATTTATATATGTATAATTATAATATATTTTAAATTATATGAGGTTATAAAATAATAATTATATAAAATTTATAAGATTAAATATGTTCATAAATTAATTAATAATAATTTATATTTCATATGCGGTGTGGGAGAATCAAACATGTGACCTATTATTCATTAGGTCGTAACGGTTGAACTATGTTCATGTTGGCTTCAGATTTCATAGTTGATGACACATTTTATGTCAATTTAGCTATGACGATTTGATAATATTTTATTATCCTAATAATAAAAATATGGGCTGATAGCAATCAGGCCCAAAGTATTAGCAAATATAGCAAAAAATTAAAAGAATTGCAGATATAGCAAAATAAGAAGACTTACCCATTTAAATTACCAAAAAGCCCATACATTAAACCCAATTAGAAAACCAAGAGACGCAGACGACTCTTCACCCAATTTTCTTCGTTTCCTCTTCTCTAAATTCTTCAGCGACACTCCAACTTCTCCAACCCTTCAGTTCTTCATCTACGTCTTTTCTGATTACTCTCTCCCCAAAACTTAAATTCTTCCCTGATTTCTCCTTATCCAACCCTTGATTTCTCCTTCTCCAACCCTTGATTTCTTCAGTCTTCTACAACGTCTTCTGCGATTCATCTTCAGTCGTCAGTCAACCCTTCAAACAACATTATGTCAACTGAACAAATGAAGGGAACCAAAAGGAGTTTGTTCAAAGGAGGAGATTCATCTTCCAACAAAAAATCGAAGAAAATTGCTGAGGTATATCAAATATAAAAAAAAAATCACTATTAAATAGGTAAAATGCATGCATGATTATCAGTAATATCAACTATAGTAGATAAAATGCATGAATAAATATCAGTGATAGAATGCATAACTGACTATCAATGAAATTGGTTTCTCTCCTCGCTGAAGTTTTAAATGTCTATCAATGATAGCATGCATGAAAAACTATCAGTCATAGAGTCCATTGAACTTTTACTTAATCAGTGATAGACTTCATATAAGTTTTACTTAATGTATGTTGAATGTATGGAACCTTAAAATAAGTAGAAGTATCCTGCATGTTTCCCTTAAAAAAATCTATCATTGATAGACTTCATTTTCTATCAGTGATAGACATTTAGTAGTGATAGTTTCATACTATGTTTACCATAGGATGTGTAAAAGGAATTTGACATTGTCTGCTACTATGTGTTTGTCTATCATTGAGTAACTGTTCTTTTTTTTCCCCTGCCTATCATATGCTTGATGTTTAATTATGCTTTCTGTTATGTTTAGTGATAGACTCCATATAAGTTTTACTTAATGTATGTTGAATGTATGAAACTTTAAAATAAGTAGAAGTATCGTGCATGTTTCTCTTAAAAAAAAATCTATCATTGATAGACTTCATTTTCTATCAGTGATAGACTTTTAGTAGTGATAGTTTCATATTATGTTTACCATAGGATGTGTAAAAGGAATTTGATATTATCTGCTACTATGTGTTTGTCTATCATTGAGTAACTGTTCTTTTTTTTTCGTCTGCCTATCATATGCTTGATGTTTAATTATGCTTTCTGTTATGTTTAGTGATAGACTCCATATAAGTTTTACTTAATGTATGTTGAATGTATGAAACTTTAAAATAAGTAGAAGTATCGTGCATGTTTCTCTTAAAAAAAATCTATCATTGATAGACTTCATTTTCTATCAGTGATAGACTTTTAGTAGTGATAGTTTCATACTATGTTTACCATAGGAGGTGTAAAAGGAATTTGACATTGTCTGCTACTATGTGTTTGTCTATCATTGAGTAACTGTTCTTTTTTTTCCCCTGCCTATCATATGCTTGATGTTTAGTTATGCTTTCTGTTATGTTTAGTGATAGACTCAATTGTCTTCTATCACTGATAGACTATATTTTCTATCAGGGATATATAGACTTCTATCATTGATAGACTTCATTTTCTATCAGGGATAGACTTTTAGTAGTGATAGTTTCATATTATGTTTACCATAGGATGTGTAAAAGGAATTTTACATTGTCTGCTGCTATGTCTTTGTCTATCATTTATTAACTGTTCTTTTTTTTCCCTGTCATATGCTTGATGTTTAGTTATTCTTTATTTTATCACTTATAGAAACCTATTAGTGATTAGTATATAATTTTTTTTTGTTTTAACATATCATATTCATTTGTTTAAACAGGAAAACAAATTGATTGTTCCCAAGAAACAATGGACGTCCATACTTAAAATTACATTCTACTTTAAATTAGAGATCATAGGACATATAGAGAAATTCTTGGACAATAGATGTATGGAGATACTTAGGAGTCGACCCTTTGAAAATCTGATGGATTTGAAAATGGGGAAGGTCCCCCTCCAACTGCTTTCCCATCTGCTTAGGAGACAATGTAAATCAAAAAAGGAAAATGTTTTATCATTTAACCTGGAAGAAAATATTATAGAATTTGGGTTGAAAGATTTTTTTCTAATTACAGGATTGAACTGTAATGAATATCCAACTGTGGATATCTATGATGATAGTGAAGAAAAACTATCTGTAATTAGAAATACATTTTTCAAGAACATTGACACCTCCGTAGATAGAAGAGACCTGCAGTCAGCCATCAATATAGGTGATATTTGTAATGATGATATTATTAAGGTTAAACTTGTCAATCTGTACTTATTGGAATGTTTGTTAATTCCAAGACAATCCCACAATAAGCTAGATTGGGGACATATGGCAATGTTAGATGATGAAAGAAAATTCAATGCATTTCCATGGGGGAGGGCTTGCTATGACCTTACAATAGAATATTTCAAAAAGGCTGTAAATAGTAAATCAAAGTCTGTCTACCTTCAGGGGTTTCCGATAGTTTTAATTTATTGGGCTTTTGAAGTTATTTCCAAACTTAGTGACCCAATTATTGGACTTGGAAAGAGAATTATAAATCAAACTCCAAGAATGGTATGTTGGGAATCTCACGAACGAGGAGGTTGGCAAAATCTGAATGACAACATATTTCTAGCTGATGATGTAAGTTATCTTCCTTAAACTTTTTCATCTGTGATAGGTAGTCTATCACTGATAGTAGTCTATTAGTGATAGACCACTATCAGTGATAGAAGTCTAAAAATGATAAAATACTATCAATGATAGAATTTTAGCATTCATTAACTTCAATCATAGATAATTTTATTCATAGTTTATCTGATTAAATTTTCAATTATTTTTTACATATATAGTTTGTTGTGGTTCCAATGGTTGCTACGGAAGAAGAGATTGCTTCAAAAAACTTCAATTATTTTATTGAGTTATCACAACAGAAGAAAGAGAAGAACATGATGGCTAAACAAAAAGGAAAAAATATTGGAGGGGGAGAGGGTTTAGGGGGAGAAAATGATGAAGAAAAGAAAAAAACAGCAATGGATAAACGAGAAGGTGAAGATATTGGTGGGAGAGAAAATGATGAAGAGAAGAAAAAAAAACATAAAGGCAAGATATCTTATTTAGAAAAAGATATCGAAGAGCTGAAAAAAGGAAAAAATGAGATTCTTAAAGGGCAAAAAGAGATTATGAGATTGTTAGTATCTTTAGGGGAAGTAGTCAATGAGAGACTTCCACCGAAGTATGAAATGGAAAAACAATCTCAAGAGTCCTTACATAAGAACCTCCCTCCATCTGTTAGCCTTGAACAAATAGATGCTGACACCGCCAATCTTGATAAGATGGATGTTGACACCACCAATCTTGATAAGATGGTTGATTATGCAACCACCTATGCTACTGAAATCAATGATAAAATGGTAAAATTAACGATCTCTATTTTATTAAAAAAAAATTGTCAATGATATTCTAATATCAATAACATATCAATGAAAGGTTGAAGCTGAAGCTGAAGAGGAAAAAGAAGAGAAACAAGAAGAAGAGAGTGAAAAAGAAGAACAAGAAGAAGAACAAGAAGAACAAGAAGAGAAAGAAGAAGAGAAAGAAGATGACCAAGAAGAAGACAAAGAAGAATGTCGAGTAGAAAAGCAAGAAATAGAGGAGAAAGAGGAAGAGGTAAATACTTAACTCATCTATTTTATTTCCTATAACATTGACAAATCAAAGGTAAAAGTATATCACTGAAAGAAGTCTATCAGTTATAGACTTCTATCACTGATACACTTTATAACAGTTAGTAGTCTATCAGTGATAGTCTTCTATCACTGATAATACTTCTACATGTGATAGAAGTCTATCATTGATTCTTCAAGCAAAACAATTTGGTTATTGAACTGATCATTATTTGTTGTTTGTTGTTCATTGAAAGGGTGATCAAGAAAAGGAAAAGAGGACCAAAATAGTACATGACATACAAGGGAAGGTAATGTTTTTTGTTTTTTCATGTATCATCTACTAATGTCTATCAATGCCCATTCAATTTGAGTATCTAATTACATTTTAATGTTTTTCAGGATGTTGAAAAAAAGAAAACGAAAAGAATAAGACCTAAAGTTCTTGTTGATAATGTGCGACCCAAAAGACTACCTAAACCAACAAGAAAAGTCTTGTCGAATGCAAAAAACAAGAAGAAAGATCCAATTGAAAAAAGACATTCTCCAAGGCTGAAGGCTATTCCTGCACCAAGTTTCAATTTAAATATCTCTGAATGAACATTTGTAGAATTTTTTTGTATGAAATTTACTAGACTCTTTGTTTATGTTGTAGTAGTTGTCGTGGTGACTTAAACAGATATAACTTTTTGGTTTTAGACTATTAGTGTTGATTTCTGTTTGTTCTTTAATGTGAAGGCTATTAGTGTTGATTTGTGTTTGTTCTTTAATGTGACAAGACCTCGTAATTGTAATGATATGTTTCCTTTGATCGCCTTTGTAGCACAATTTGAAACATGATTGTTGTAACTTCGTATGGTTAGAAGTGATTTTTATAATTTTTCAAAAACTTTATGAATCAAATAAGATTAAGTAAATCATGAGTTGATATATACATAGGTTGTTAGATGGGTAAATAAAAGATTAAGATTTCTATCACTGATAGACTTCATTTTCTATCAGTGATAGACTTCTATCACTATTAGACTTCTACCAGTGATATATATAAAACTCAACTTATGGAGGAGTTAAAGGCACACTTTATTAATTATTATGTAGGTCCAAAAAAGTGGCATATATCTCAAGCACAATTTAGCGAAACATTGATAGATTATTATGTAGGTCCAACAAAGTTAGTATATCAGTGATAGAAGTATAACACTGATAGAAGTCTATCATTGATTCTTAAGATAAAAAAATTTAAAGACGAGTAGAAGAACCATCTAACATTGATAGCTTTGTTTTCCAATTTTTCTCGTCTCCACTCTCATCTATCATATGCCATTTAGTTTATTTAATTTTGTAATGTGTCGAAAAACCAAAAAATCTATCAAGCAAGAGGACATCTTAAAAAATTGGACAACAAGAAACAAACAAGAAAAGTCTTGAAAAATGCAATGGATATTAAACTTTCAATCCCATGTCTTAATCTACTAAACTTATATTATCCAAAATTCGTGAATGAATAATTGCAATCATCAATAACTAGCTACTTAAAATATATTACATCATTATAAAGTTGGTGGAAATTTACATGTCCTACGATTGTGACCAACACGGTGACAGCGACTACATTGTGTACGACTTTTGAATTCACCAATTGATAGCATCCTTTGTTTTCGAGGCCTTCTTGCTTGACGTTTAACAACTGAAGGTAATAAATCCACACCAACATCTATAGAGCTCCAATCCAAATGATTTCTAACTGGCCGAACTGGAATATTATAAGTTTTCGACAATATATTGGAATAATAATAATCAGACACATATGAATAAACTGTCAAATCAAGCCAACGAATAACAGCAAGTGCATGAGCACATGGAATTTCATCAAGATTCCAAACACGACAAGTGCACGATCCAGAATCCAAGTTTACAATGAATTGATTATCTCCATCAATTACTTTGTGTTCTTCGTTGCTAATAGCTTCAACTTGAAAATCAAAATATAATCAACAATATCAAGAGAAAAACATCACTTGTAGGATAGATTGACAAACTTCTATCACTGATAATTGTTTATCAATGATAGAAGTCTATCGCCGATATACTTCTGTCTCTGATAGACTTCTACAATTTATATACTCTATTTAGAGTTTGTTTATTTATTGGTCAATAATAAATAACTCTTACCTTGAAGCTTCTGGATTGATCGTGTTGTTTACGCAATTCACCTTCAGCCCAACTAGTCAATATAGTCTTCATAGAAGATGCTATTTTACTTCGTTTATAATACCACTCCTGAAGTGTCTGTCTAATTTCTTCAAGTAGTGATGCAACAGGATAATCTCTAGGCTCTTTCAACTTTGAGTTCAAGCTCTCTGAAGAATTTGTAGTCATCATTTGATATCTTCTTCTCTTAGAATATACACGAGCCCACTTCTCAAAACCAACTTTATTGAGATATTCTCGAATAGTAGGAAATATAGACTCCATCCACTTCATATTCAACTCAAAGTCCTGAACTGTATAAGCTTTTGCGCAACTATAAAATATCTTATCAATCAAAGAATCTTTATATGTCATCTTCAAATTTTGCAAAAGGTGTTGTATACAAACGCAAAACTCAACAGTTGGAAAAACGATCGAAACAGCTTTTTGAATGCTTATATGTCGATCTGAGATGATGAATAATCCTTCTCGATATCCAAAACATTTTTTTATATTCTCAAAAAACCATTTCCACGATGCATCATTTTCTGAATCTACAATGCTGAAAGCTAACGGAAAAATTTGATTGTTACCGTCAAGAGTTGAGGCTATCAAAAGAGTTCCACCATATTTATTTTTCAAAAATGTTCCATCAACGGATATGTTGGGTCTACAATACTTCCAACCCTCAATAGATGAAATGATAGCATAAAACAATACTTAAACTGTCCATCTGCGTCGATTTCATAGCCTGTGAATGTACCTATAATAAAATAAAAAATAAATAAACAACACTAAGTTAAAAGAATAAATGGTATATCAGTGATTGAAGTATTTGAAGTATATCCGTGATAGACTTCTATCACTGATAGACTCCTATACAAGTTACCAATCTATCAGTGATAGAGTTCTACATGTGATAAAAGTCTATCACTGATACTATATCATTGATAGACTGATATCTGTGATAGTTGTCTATCAGTAGAAGACGGTTTACTTCTAATAACTAATAAACGATAAGAAAATAAAAACCTGGATTCATTTCTTCCAACTTCAGCAAAAACTTTGGGATCAAGGCGTATGATTCTCGTGAATCACCTCTCAACAACTTCATTATATGTTCTTTTGCTCTCCAAGCTTTATAATAACTAACATTAACACCGAGATCATTACGCACTTTATTCAAAATATCTTTTGGAGTCGACCTATCAGAAGAACTAAATCTGTATTCATTTTTCAAACAATCCCCAATTAAAGATGAAGAAGCGTGCCTATGAGAACTCTGAATATTATTGATAGAACAATTATGAATATCAACAAACTTCCTTAGCATCCACAATTCACTGCCCTTGTAACGAGATGCACTGACGTACCATTCACAACCATCTTTGGTGCATTGATACTCAATTGATTTTGAATTTGATCTCAAAGTCTTAAATTCAATGTTCTTCTTCATAGCTATAAAGGAAAAATACTTTGATAAAATTTTCTTACTTGCAAACACATCTTTTACCTTCAAATGACAAACATCATGAATATCTGAAATGACTCGGAAATCACTAGCAATCGCAAAAGTAGTAGAAGAAGCAATACACAACAAATTGTCAGTTCCACCGGCAACAACACTAGAAGACCCCTCTACACAAAGATCAGTGACATGAGCAACCAAAGGGTGTCTTGTACTTTGATCCTTAACTAAAGTCAAATACCAAGCCACATCTTTATCTTCATGAATTCCAACTACATTTAGGAATTCATTTATACCAACATCTAATAGAGCTGAAAGTTTTACAGAAGAAACCGAGGCATTCAAATGAATTTGCTTCAGTATTAAACCCATGAAATCATCATAAACAATATTTTCATCAACTAAGACTCCAGCAATCTTGTAATGCACATAGCAATTTTTTTCATTCCATTTTCCACTATGAAAAACAACTATTGGAATACCCATAATTTCAAATGAATTGCTGCAAAAAACAAAAAAAAACAAAAACTATGACAAACAATTATGACAGTCTTCTGCAAGCTATCGTGAATATATTAATTACTATAAGTGATAGAATACTATCAGTGAAAGCTTATTGATATTAAACAATTTATTATATGCGGATAGAATGCTATTAGTGATAGCTTATTTATATTAAACAACAAATTAACTCGTTGATAGAAAGCTTAATGATATTAAACAAGTAATTATGTCGCTGATAGAAAGCTTAATAACTAATACTATCGTTGATAGTATTCTATCGCCTATTTTATCAACGATAGTATATTATCGCTGATAGAATACTATCAACGATAACTTATTGATATTAAAGAATTGAAAGTTACTTACCAACATTGTTTTGTTGGAGAATCGATTCTGAAGGTTGAAGATATCAACGATGGCTTCTGAAGGTTGAATTGAACTCACTAAACTGAGAAGTTCAAACTCTAGGCTGAATCGATTTCCAACGACGACGAACAAGAACAAGAACAAGAACAAGAACAAGACACTGAATCTCGAATTCTAAATTATGAAACTGAAATATTCAATTTGGGAAGTTAGAGCTTCAAATCCAGACGACTCTTCTGAACCTACTAAACTGAGAAGTTAGAAATCTAAGCTAAATCGATTTCCAATGACGACGAATCCCGAACAAGACTTAGAATCCCGAATTCTAAATTATGAAACTAAAATCTTCAATTTGGGAAGTCAGAGCTTCAAATCCAGACGACTCTTCTGAAGTTGGAGCTTCAAAACGGAGAAGAATTGCCTTCAATGTCGTCGAACGATGAACAAGCGAAGAAATCTTCAGCGAGGAGAGGAAATCTTCAGCAAGGAAAAAAACCAAGAGAATAAATTTGGGCAAAAAATCTTCAAGATACTAAAAATTGGGCGGAAGAACGCGCGAACAAATAAGGGTTTTTTGGGAATAAAAAAAGTAATTTAAAAATTTTGCTATATTTGCAAAAGTTTTCAAAACTTGCTATATTTGCAAACAATAAGCCTGAAAGTGTCATTTACTACAATTTCCCTAAAAATATGGATAAATTATAGTAATCTATAATTAAATAATTTCAGACTTCTATCTTCACAATCTTTGTCACATGGGACCTACAAAATTGAAAATACCAACTTTTGCATGGATTATATTATTTAAGTATTTAATGGGTCAATTATAGTCATCTATTATTAAATAAATTCATAGACTTTTATCTTTCAATCTGTACCATGACAGACATGGGACCATACAAAATTGAAAAATACCAACCTCCATCTGACAAAGTCTTCTTACGGAAATTCAAAATAATTAATGTTAAATTATTTTCTTGACTTCAACTTGTTGGAGAGCAACGCTAGATGCAAAAACGAGAAAAAATGCAGAGTTCATCGTCATCCTGTTTTGATCATCCTAAGATGAACTACGATGTGTTTATAAGTTTTAGAGGTACAGATGTTCGCTATACTTTCGTAGGATATTTGTATGAAGCTTTGAATCATTTGGGGATAAAAGCATTCGTGGACGACAAAAAGTTTAAAATTGGAGACGATCTTCATTATTTATTTCAAATAATTGAAGAATCGAGATCTGCAATCGTGGTTCTGTCAGAGGACTATGCTTCTGCTAAGTGGTGTTTGAGAGAGTTGACCAAGATAATGGATTCTATGGGAACGACAATGGATCGTGTTCTTCCTGTGTTTTATCATGTAGATCCTTCAACTGTGAAAGATCAGTCAGGGACTTTTAAGAAAAGTTTCGATGAACATGAAGCCAATGCTATAAAGGAAACTGATAATCAAGAGAAGGAAAAACGCTTGAAGGACATCCAAAATTGGAGAAAAGCAATGAAGAAAATTGGCAATCGCACTGGAGTTGAAATCACTAAGGATAGGTAAAGTTCAAACATCTATATATATATATATATATATTTTTAAAAAAAATAATGATATAATAGTTGACTTATATTAAGAGACACTGAAATAAATTAATTAGCTAAAATTCTACCATGTTAAACATGATATAATAGTTGACTTATATTAAGTATAAAATGTTATATTATTGTTGTTGCTCATTTCCAATAAAAATGTACTCAATTGTCACAAAATTGTTAATATCTAAGTAATCACACAAATCTATAATAATGAATTTGAAACTTTAATTTGGAAACTACAAGGAGCAAATTAAAATAAACCATAAATTATAGGAATTGAAATAGTAATTTTAACCTTTAATTTAAGCATTGAATATTTGAAACCTCAATATTTAAGTTTATTTTTTTATTCTATTAATAAATATTGACATTTTTTAACCTATAAAAATTATCAACATGTGCTTAACTTATTGGTTGCGGCATCTACCATTTCTTTTGAAGTTTGAGGTTCAAATCTTAATGTATTAAAAAGATTTCTTAACGAAAAAAAAAAAATTGCCACTGATTTTTTTTTTTTTTGGACTAGAACCTAAACCTTAATAACTAATAGTGTATTTCACCCATAAAAATATTACTAGATGACGAAATGTATAAAGTGAATTTGAGTTATAATTTGTATGAAAATCATAATATTATGTATATGCATAGAAGGTTAGAAACTGGAATCCTACACATAATTCAATATCTAGTATTAACCTATCATGAAGTTTAATGTCTATTGTGCAGTTCCGAAGTGGAAGTAGTAAAGAAAATTGCAAAGCAAGTATTCAATACATGGCGTCCTAAGTTGGAAGCACTTGATAAAAATTTAGTTGGAATGAAATCTCGATTGCTTCAGATGAATATGCATCTTGCTTTAGGATTGGATGACGTACGTTTTGTTGCAATAGTGGGAAGGGGCGGTATGGGTAAAACAACTATTGTTAACGTGGTTTTTCATTGCCTCCTTCCTATGTTTGAGGATCACTGTTATATGAAATTATCCGGAGAAGGCAACCCAAAGCAAAGTTTAGTATCATTGCAACATCAAATGCTTTCTAGCATTTTTTATACTGAGAATTTTAGAATATGGAATGAGAAGCATGGAATGGAGATGATTAAAAATCGATTGAGTGGTAGAAAAGTTCTTCTTGTTCTTGATGGGATCGAAGAGAAAAGGCAGCTAGATAAGTTGGCTGGAAGTATTGATTGGTTTGGTCCTGGAAGTAGAGTGGTCATTACAACTAGAAATAAAGAACTACTTTATCGACCAAATAATGTTGAAATGAAAGAATACAATGTGGAGCAACTAGATCATGATAGTGCTCTCCAACTCTTTTTGAAGCATGCATTTGATACTAGCCAATTACCAAATAAAAATTTAATGGATCTTAGTAGTGAAATGGTAGAGAAGGTGGAAAGACTTCCATTAGCTTTAGAAGTTATTGGATCTTTTTTGTACCACAAAGAGATTGATATATGGATAGAAACATTGAAGAGACTCATCAAAGTGGATGAAAGGAACTTTTTTGATGTATTGAAAATAAGTTATGATGGATTGGGAGTAGAAAGCCAACAAGTTTTTCTTGATTTGGCATGTTTCTTCCATGGGAAAAGAAAAGATAGAGTGCTTGAAATATTGGAGAGTTTTGGTTATAGTCCCAAGAGTGAAATACTATTATTGATGGAAAGATGTTTGATTAAAGTTACGCATGAAAAAATATTGATGCATGATTTAATTCTTGAAATGGGTCGAGAAATTGTGCATAAGGAGTCCCTCGTTCAACCATACAAACAGAGTAGAATTTGGCTTCAAGAAGATCTCTACCGCATATTTGCTGAAAAACATGTAATAAAATTGGTTAACTTTATATTATTTTTTATATCTAACATTCTTCTATTCCTTCTAAAGGTTTTAATTATTGAGATGTGTCTTTTTCAGGGATTAACGTATATTCAAGGCATAGTTTTAAGTATGGAAAAAGAAAAGAAAGAATCAATACAATTGAATGCCAAGTCCTTTTTAGAGATGACGAGTCTGAGAATATTAGAAATTGATAATGTGGAGTTAGTTGAAGACATTGAATATCTATCTCAGTTATTACGGCTAATTAATTGGCCTGGCTGCCCATTGAAGTATTTGCCTCAAACATTTCAATCACGATATTTGTTTGAACTACTCTTGCCTCACAGTTGCATTTTACAACTTTGGGAAGGAAAAAAGGTAATTAACTACTTCTTCACTTTTAGTTAAACATTTTTAGTTTTTATTTTATTTTGATTGGTTTTTTGTTTTTGCAACAGAATTTTGAGAAGCTTAAAGTGATTGATGCGAGTAACTCAGAAGACTTGTGCATGACACCTGATTTTTCTGGAGTTCCAAATCTTGAGAGATTGGTTCTACGTAACTGTGTGAATTTATGTGAGGTTCATCCCTCCATCAATTGTTTGAACAATCTCATTTTACTAGATTTGAGCGGTTGTGTTGGTCTTAAACTCTTTCCACCAAATATAAGATGCAGAAATCTCCAAACTTTGGATCTTTCTAGTACAGGTCTTGAAAGTTCTCCGGAGATAGGGGAAAGTATGGAACGTTTGACTCACCTTCATCTTTGTGAGTCTAACGTAACCCAACTTCATCCTTCAATTGGATATCTAATTGGCCTAGTTTTGTTGGACCTAAACTTCTGTATTAGCCTTTCAAATCTTCCTTGTGAAATTGGTAATTTGAGGTCTTTGAAAAAACTAAGCTTGAGAGGATGTATAAAACTTTATCAAATTCCTCCGAGCTTCGCAAATATTGCACAATCCTTAGAGATTCTTAATATTGCTGACACCTCTATAACCCATGCAGCCTCAAGTATTTGTTGTTTAAGGAATCTAGAAATATTAGATTGTGGAAGACTATCAAGTGGCATTTGGAGGTCATTATTGCCAATATCTAGTGGTTTGGGGTGCCTTAAAACTCTAAATCTGTGTGATTGCAGACTTGTGGATGAGGACGTGCCCGAAGATCTCCATTGCTTTTGCTCATTAGAAAAATTATATCTCTGCCATAATGACTTTGTAAAGCTCCCAGATAGCCTCAGCCATCTTAAGAAGTTAAAAAAATTGTACTTGAATGGTTGCACTAAGCTTAAAGACTTACCAAAGCTTCCACCAAGTTTGCAATTTGTAGAAGGAAAAGAATGCAGATCAATATCAGAACAGTTTTATAATAAAAGATTACACATGATCTCCTCAACTTCCCAAAACAGTCCAATTAAGACGTTTTATCCATCGACATCAACATTTTATCGATATTTCATCTACAATACTTCCACTTCCTACAAAAAGCATTGGGATAGTATACATACCAATTAAGACGTTTTCAGATCGTTTGAAGAATCAAAATTCTTTCTCTATCAAGGCTACAATGAGTTGTAATAGCATATATGTGAAGGTCAAAGCATGTGATGCCTCTATAATCTGCTCGAAAAATGCATCGGAGTATTTGGCAAAGTTGTTCACCAAGCTCTATTGCAGTCAAAGAAAATTCCACAGGAACACTATAGAGCTTAACCATAAGAGTGAATGCATGTGTGATGAGCTTGAAGTTGCAAAGGATGATGTTTCATTTGAATCTAGTGGAACTACTGATTCAACATGTTTGCTAAGAAACAGGAACCTCAAACCAATACTTGGGAGAATATTTCAGGTTTGTCTTCTATAATTTAATATCTCTGTCTTTAATAACCATATATAGTTCTTTCACATTGACTGTATGTATAACTTACAGGAAGAAAATAATTACTTTGGAGGCTACTACTTCCCACACATAAAAATTTCTGGATGGTTTAGAAATCAGAAAGACAAGAACAAAGTAGCAGTGAAGCTTCCTGTAAATATAGATAAAGATAAGAAGTGGATGGGGTTTGCAATGTTTGCTATCTTCTCAATCTCTGAGAATGCTAATTGCCATTGCTTCGATTACGAAATACAATCAGATGCTGGGAGGATTCTATATAACCATAATGACTTGAACCCTAAAAAGTTGTTAGAGTATTCAAATAAAATACTGTTTATTGGGTTTCAACCACGGAATTGGTATCCTTATGAACTAAATTCTTCATCCAACCATGTCTACATTAGTTTCAATACTAATGCTGAAAGAATGCAAGTTGAGATGTGTGGAGCTCGTCTAGTTTACAATCAAAATGTTGAGGGACTTGTTCAGACAATTGTGGATTGCATAGTGGAGAGTGGAGCTGACCTCTATGAATATTACAACCAACAAGTTATGGGAGATCTTTTAAGCTTGATTAATTCGCATAAGCATCATGAGTCTTCCCAACAAACCAGTGGTTTGAGTTCTACTGATTCAAGCTTTTCAGTTGAGCAACTTTTACATGGAAGCTTCCCACACCCACTCTTCCAGAAGAGCATACAGGTTATCTTTCTCTATATCTTTGTGATTCTCTAAAACATGAGGTTTTTGCACAAATGACCTTCCCCGGGAGTGTTAATGCCAAATGACCCGATTTTTTAAAATGCATGTTTTTTTTACCTTCTCTTATGATCAGCAAGCCCTCTCCCTCTGTGAAAAGTCATTCATACTCTTCTATGAACATGATCGCAAGGGAGATGACTATAGTGCCCTCATGCTCAGCGAAGGGTACTACAAATGTTTCTCTCGCGATCGTGCTCAGCGTAGTGCTGATGACGTCAACAAAGAGGGGGTCATTTGTGCAAATATCCCCTCTAAACTTGGATATTTATTTACTTTGCATATTCTATACTATTGCAGGAACGATTTGGAAGTAAGTTTGATCTTATTCTACCTGGAGACATGATCCCAGAATTTTTCAACAATCAAAGTACAGGAAACATGGGAGGAATAAAGTTACCACAATATTGGGATCATAATCCAAATTGTGATGGTCTTGCTGTGTGCGCTCTTGTGGTTGTGGATAAGGAAATGAGAAAACTAAACGACCTTCAAGAACCAGAGAGGTATACGAAAGTTGTGGATCTTATATGCAAATTCAGAGTTGACTCAGATGAAATTGAGCCAGTGCATTACCACTTTGTGTCTCAAGAAAAGCTCTTGAGTGAATATGCATCACATTTCATTTGGCTCTTCTACACTCCCCTTACTGAATTTTATATTCTTTGGCACAATTGCAACTACATTGGAATGACACTCGAAACCAGCTGTGATGAACTATTTCGTGTGCAACATTGTGGTCTTCATCTAATATCCAAAAAAGAAAGGAAAGAGATTGATCAGATGATAATGGAGTCAGCTATTCCACCATCCAT
Source organism: Herpetospermum pedunculosum (assembly GCA_028017165.1). Lineage (NCBI taxonomy): Eukaryota > Viridiplantae > Streptophyta > Magnoliopsida > Cucurbitales > Cucurbitaceae > Herpetospermum > Herpetospermum pedunculosum. The sequence continues at coordinate 9,516,540 of CM051527.1, forward strand.
TACCCACAAACAAAAGGAGTCTCAACAATGACATAAATTGAGGAACAATTTAACTTTATATTTTCTTCGAGACTTTCATAAATGTGAGTATTTTAATTTATATCGACAAACCTCAACAAACTTTATTGTATTTCTGTTAATCCGTTGGTAAAATTATCAGGTTATTGTTTTTGAAACTCTTGTAAAATCTCCCAAGAAAGTAAATTGATTGCTCTTAAAGTGGATATTGTCGGAGGCAATAAAGTAAAAATTGAGACAAAATCTAGAATGAAGAGGGAATATGAAGAATTTTCTTGTATTGAGTGCTATGGTACTTTGCTCAATTGGAACTTACTTACAAAGGGTGGAGAACACCTCTATTTATAGGTGTTAAAAATCAGACTCCTAGAATTAACTCTATAGGAAGTTAGTACATTTCCGAGCATGAAAGACAAGAGGCATGACCTACTGATAGCAGTCTAAAAGTGCTAATTTATAGTTCCTAAGTCTTGTGAATTAAGAAACCATTTGTGTGGGGGATTGAACTTAGGACCTCATGGTCACTAGACGATACATTATGTCGTTGAGCTATGCTCTTGTTGGCAGGAATCATTTGTGCTTAATGTTTATATTTTGTAAAATTTAATTGCTTAGGGGTAAATCTGACCATGACATTAATTAAGAGTTTAAATGGGTATTTTAGAACATATTATTAATTAATCGTTTTGAGTGTTTATACCATATAAATTAATTAATCAAATATTATTTCAATTATGATGAGTGGTATGGTGGTGTAGGAAGAATTTGACAAGTTGATAGGTGTGAGTTCGAGTTTAGAGGAAGGCAAAACGATGATTTGATAGCGACTTCTAATTAATTTCTAATTTCTTTATTAAAACAACAGGGGATTGCAATCTGGATAGAATTGAATGCAAATAAACAAGCCAAGTATGAAAATCAGAGCACTTACCTTAGGTGCCCGTTGTGCAAATCAAGCAAAATCCACAATGTTTGAGCTTCATTATAAGAAAATGGAAGAAAAACGAAGTTCTAGCTCAAAAACCCGAGCTTACAACAATGGAGGAAAGGGAAAAAATGAAGAAGATGACCTAAAAATTGGAAAAAATGGTTTTTATAATCGTCGTAGCGCCGAGACGTTGCTAGGGGTCTATGCTTGAGAAAAATATTTAGAAACTCTGCCCTCCTTTAGACTCAAACTCAAGCCAAGCCTAATAACTTGCCAGATTCCTCCTGCACCACCCGACCACTCATCACAATTAGGATAAAATTTGATTAATTAATAATATGTTCTAAAATACCCATTTAAGCAAATATAAACATTAAGCACAAATGATTCCTTAATTCACAAGACTTAGGAACTATAAATTAGCACTTTTAGAGTGCTATCAAAATACCCCCAACCAAAATCTTGCTAGTCCTCGAGCAAGGAAAACTCTGAATTACGTTTTTTTTTCTAACCCAAAGCAAAGTTTAGTATCATTGCAACATCAAATGCTTTCTAGCATTTTTTATACAGAGAAGTTTAAGATAAGGAATGAGAAGTATGGAGCGGAGATGATTAAAAATCGATTGAGTGGTAGAAAGGTTCTTCTTGTTCTTGATGGGATTGAAGAGAAAAAACAGCTAGATAAGTTGGCTGGAAGCATTGATTGGTTTGGTCCTGGAAGTAGAGTGATTATTACAACTAGAAATAAAGAATTACTTCATCGACCAAATAATGTTGAAATGAAAGAATACAATGTGGAGCAACTAGATCATGATAGTGCTCTCCAACTCTTTTTGAAGCATGCATTTGGTAATAGTCAATTACCAAATAACAGTAGTGAAATGGTAGAGAAGGTGGAAAGACTTCCATTAGCTTTAGAAGTTATTGAATCTTTTTTGTACCACAAAGAAATTGGTATTTGGAGAGAAACATTGAAGAGACTCATCAAAGTAAATGAAAGGAACTTTTTTGATGTATTGAAAATAAGTTATGATGGATTGGGAGTAGAAAGCCAACAAGTTTTTCTTGATTTAGCATGTTTCTTCCATGGGAAAAAAGAAGATAGTGTGCTTGAAATATTGGAGAGTTTTGGTTATAGTCCCACGAGTGAAATACTATTATTGATGGAAAGATGTTTGATTAAAGTTAGGCATGAGAAAATATTGATGCATGATTTAGTTCTTGAAATGGGTCGAGAAATTGTGCATAAGGAGTCCCTCGTTAAACCACACAAACAAAGTAGAATTTGGCTTCACGAAGATCTCTACCGCAGATTTGCTGAAAAACATGTAATAAAATTGGTTAACTTTATAGTATTTTTTATATCTAACATTCTTCTATTCCATCTAAAGGTTTTAATTATTAATGGTGTGTATCTTGTATTTTTCTTCTATGTCAGGGGTTAACGTATATTCAAGGCATAGTTTTAAGTATGGAAAAAGAAAAGAAAGAATCAATACAATTGGATGCCAAGTCCTTTTTAGAGATGACCAGTCTGAGAATATTAGAAATTGATAATGTGGAGCTAGTTGAAGACATTGAATATCTATCTCAGTTATTACGACTAATTAATTGGCCTGGCTACCTATTGAAGTGTTTGCCTCAAACATTTCAATCACGATATTTGTTTGAACTACTCTTGCCTCACAGTTGCATTTTACAACTTTGGGAAGGAAAAAAGGTAACTAGCTAGTTCTTTCCTTTCGTTTTAGTTGTGTTTGATTTTAATTTGGTTCATAATTATTTATGTAGATTCAATTTAGTTCATATGGTTTGGTTAGATGTTTTGAAGTTGTTATGAGATATTGACAAAATTTTATATGAATGGTAAATTAGGTTATTGCATCAAGGTTTAAATTGAGTAAAAATTTAGTGGGACAAGTATATAGCCTAGCACTTGCCTTACACAAAAAAATGAATGATGCATATTTTTATTTATTTATTTTTTTTTTTTTATTTTTTTTTTTTTGTCTTTGCAACAGAATTTTAAGAAGCTTAAAGTGATTGATGCTAGTAACTCAGAAGAGCTGTGTATGACACCTGATTTCTCTGGGGTTCCAAATCTTGAGAGATTGGTTTTACGTAACTGTGTCAGATTGTGTGAAAGTTCATCCCTCCATCAATTGTCTGAACAATCTCATTTTACTAGATCTGAACGGTTGCGTTGGTCTTAAACTCTTTCCACCAAATATAAGATGCAAAAATCTCCAAACTTTGATTCTTTCTGGTACAGGTCTTGAAAGTTCTCCGGAGATAGGAGGAAATATGGAACGTTTGACTCACCTTCATCTTGATAGGTCTAACATAACCCAATTTCATCCTTCGATTGGACATCTAACTAGCCTTGTTTTGTTGGACCTCTCTTTCTGTTTGAGCCTTTCTAGTCTTTCTTGTGAAATTGGTAACTTGAGGTCTTTGAAAAACCTCAGTTTGGAAAATGTAAGGTTCCAATACTTCTGATTTGTATTGAATTCAAGAAAAGCCCGAAGGCGATACAACAGTGATCGATTAAGAGGATCACACTCTCCTTCCTTCTCTCTTTGAGAAACTAGATTTAAGCCTCCCTCCTAATCTCCTTACAATCCCTTTTTATAATAGTTCTTAGTAACTAAGTAACTAAGTAACTACCACAAACTAACAACTCATGTAACTATTACAACAACTAATAACAACTATAACCACCTTAAGTACAATCTAGTTACCCTCTACCCATCCTACTCCTCCTCTTGTATTGATGTAGGATCGGTGGCCTAACATTTCCCACGGCTTCAAAATCTACCTTGTCCTCAAGGTGGAATTGCGGGAATTGTGCACGCATTACTCGAACATCCTCCCACGTGGCCTCATGGGGGGGCAGGCCTTTCCAACTAATCAAAGCTTCTATAGCTCCAGTATGATCGTTGCGTTGGTAAGCGAATACTTCAAGAGGTTCGGCAATCCATTCAAACTCCTCCGTTAGTACCGGTGGTCCTGTTTGAGCTTCATCGTGGTGGCCTAAGGCTTGTTTGAGCTGAGACACATGGAATACTGGATGTATTCGGGCCGCATCAGGTAATCGCAGCTTATAAGCGACTTGGCCAATACGGGATATAATCTCATATGGCCCAAAATACTTGGGAGATAGTTTTTCATTCTTTCGACGAGCCACTGTAGCTTGTCTATATGGCCTTAGCTTAAAAAATACCCAATCCCCCACAGAGAATTCACAATCCGTGCGTTTGTCATCTGCAAACTTCTTCATTCTTGTTTGCGCGATGAGCAAGTTCTCCTTTAGTTGATGAAGGGCTGCATCTCTAGCCACGAGCTGTTGGTCTAATGCATCATTCGAAGTACGCATTCCATCATAAGCCAACAATGGTGGAGGGGTTCGTCCATAGACTACTTGAAAAGGGGTCATTCCAAGCGATATATTGAACGTGGTATTGTACCAATACTCGGCCCAATGTAACCACAATTTCCACTGTTTAGGTCGTTCACCACAAAAACATCGTAAGTATGTCTCCAATCCTTTATTCACTATCTCAGTTTGCCCGTCCGTCTGAGGGTGATAAGAAGTACTTCTTCGGAGTTGAGTCCCTGCTGCACTGAACATTTCTCGCCAAAAATTGCTCAAAAAGACTTTATCTCGGTCCGAAACTATGGATCGAGGAAATCCATGTAAACGAACAATTTCATTGATAAAAACGTCACTCACTGTTCGTGCTGAAAATGGGTGTTTCAAAGATAAGAAGTGGGCATACTTGCTTAATCGGTCAACCACTACAAAAATGGAATCAAATCCCCCTGATTTTGGTAACCCCTCGATGAAATCCATTGATATATCCTCCCATATTCGTATAGGAACTTCCAGTGGTTGAAGTAATCCCAAGGGTGATGTGGCTAAGGATTTGTTCTTTTGGCACACCAAGCATTCAGACACATATTTCTGGACATCCTTTTTCATACCCTCCCAATATAGTTCACCGATTAAACGTTTATAGGTGCGTAAAAATCCAGAGTGACCGCCCACAACAGAGTCATGATAGGTGTGTAATATTGACCGAAGTAAAGTGGAAGTTTTTGAAAGTACTAACCGTTTCTTGAAAAGCAAGTTTCCCTGATGCCATGAGTAATTAGGACATGCTGCTGGATCGTCCTTAATTTGCTCAATAATTGCCTTCAACTTAGGATCGTTGAGGACCTCATTTTGAATGATGTCTATGTCCACCAACGCAGGGACCGATAACAGGGCCAATGTAGGCTTGAAAGGTTGTTCTTCTAATGGTGTTTCTGTAGGAATTCGTGATAAGGCGTCTGCTGCCTTATTCTCCACTCCTGGCCTGTACCTTACTTCAAAGTTGTAGCCCAATAGTTTCGACAACCATTTTTGATATTGAGGTTGGATCACTCTCTGCTCTAATAAGAATTTTAGAGCTCTTTGATCCGTTTGGACCACAAAGGATTGTCCCAACAGATAAGGCCTCCATCGTTGTACCGCCATTACAATAGCCATTAGTTCTCTTTCGTATATGGACTTAGTCTGAGCTCGGGCTGACAAAGTATGGCTGTAATAGGCCACTGGTCTTTGTTGTTGTGATAAAACCGCCCCCAACCCAGTCCCTGATGCGTCGGTTTCAATAACAAAAGGTCGATTAAAGTCGGGTAATGCTAACACCGGCAGGGAGATCATTGCCGTTTTCAGCTTCTGAAAAGCCAAGCCGGCCATATCACTCCAGTCATAGGCCCCTTTTTTGAGCAGCTGAGTCAGTGGGGCCACAATAGTCCCATAGTCCTGCACAAACCGTCGATAGTAGCCTGTAAGGCCTAAAAAACCTCTTAATTCTCTAATATTTCGGGGTACAGACCACTCCACCATTGCCCTGACTTTCTCAAAGTCAGCCTCCACTCCCGAAGCTGAGATCCAATGTCCCAAATAACTGATCTTCTTCTTAGCAAAGCTACATTTCTTTTCATTCACCAAGAGCTGATGTTCTTTAAGCAAAGAAAAAACCAAACATAGGTGGCGTACATGTTCTTCCATAGTTTGGCTATATATCAGAATATCATCAAAAAACACCAAAAGAAATCGCCGCAAGTACGGTTTGAAGACTACATTCATTAAAGACTGGAATGTAGAGGGTGCATTGGTCAAGCCAAAAGGCATCACCACGAACTCGTAATGTCCCTCATGTGTTCGAAAGGCTGTCTTGGCAATGTCGTTGTCCTGCATTCGTATTTGATGATAGCCTGATCGGAGATCAAGCTTAGAGAATACGTGTGATCCATTTAACTCATCCAATAGTTCCTCAACCACCGGAATAGGGAATTTATCGGGAATGGTTGATGAGTTGAGCACCCGGTAATCCACGCAGAAGCGCCATCCCCCATCCTTCTTTTTAACCAATAATACAGGGCTCGAAAACGGACTAACACTGGGTCGAATCACCCCAGATTGTAGCATCTCATCTACCATTTTCTCTATTTCTGCCTTCTGCGTGTATCCATACCGATATGGTCGGACATTTACTGCCGAAATTCCTTCTTTTAAATGAATCTGGTGATCGATGAGGCGTCGAGGAGGCAGAGTAGTTGGCTTTTGAAATAAACCATCATACTCTTGTATAAGTTGCTGGACGTCTATGGATACATCCTCCGAACCCACTGGATCTTCCGAAGAGAATCCTTCTTCCTCAGCCTCAATAGTTCGTAGTTCTACCAAGAATCCTTGATCCTCTGGTTCCCACAGCCTTGCCATGCTTTTGAAGGTTACCTTTGACTTTGTTAGACTCGGATCACCTTTTAAAACGATTTGTTTATCGTTCTTTCCAATCCGGATCGTTAGCTGCTTCCAATCCACCTCTGTGACTCCCAATGTGTTCAACCATTTCATTCCAAGAACCATGTCAACTTCTCCCAGCTCAATTGGCAAGAAATCTTCACATATTATCATTTCTCCCATTGTGACGGTTATTGACTTACACACTCCCTGCCCTTTGACGGCTGTTCCCGACCCCATGATCACGCCGTAATTGGCGGTTTCTGAAATTGGGATTTGTAGTTCTTCCACCAACCGTCGATTGACAAAGTTGTGGGTAGCTCCACAATCAACTAAAATCACCACGTCTCGTTGGGCCATCTTCCCACGAAGCTTAATCGTTCCTGGTGACGAAATTCCTACTACGGAATTCAAGGATAGCTCCACGGCATCCCCTACCTCGATCTTTCTCATTTCCACTTCCCCTTCGTCGTCCGCATTCTCTTCTTTTAACTCTGATTCTTCAAGATTCTCATGAACCACAAGAACCCGAAGTTCCTTCGCTTTACATCGATGTCCAGGCGTAAAGACTTCTTCACACCTAAAACAGAGCCCATTTTCTCGCCTTGCGCGAAATTCCGCATCGGACAGTCGTCGAATCGGACCTTCCCTTCGAACTCCCGAATTGGAAGAATTCGATAACGTGATCGTTCGCGTTGCACCAGACGTTCCTCCGCTGTCCTTGGTAGTATTCAGAGCACTCGATACATTTTTAGGGATGGGTAAACTTACTTGGGCTTTTGAAGATTGGATAATGGGCCGTTGGGCCTCCTTTCGCGTTATTTCCATATCCTCCACTAACTGCGCAATTCTCATTATTTCCTTCAATCCCTTAGGTCTCCAGCATCGAACCTCTGCTCTAATGACTGGAGCGAGACCGTTGAGAAATGTATCCTCCCGGACTTCAGCTTGAAGATGAGACAGAGGGGCGGCGAGCCGATCAAATTCATTTCGGTAAGCTTCCACCGTTGTGATCTGCTTTATCGCCAAAAATTGGGCACACAGGCTGCCTTTTCTTGTGGACCTGAATCTTTCAAGCATTTGGGTTTTAAGATCATTCCAATTGCTAAAAGAGTTCAACTCCTCTTCTCCTCTGAACCAATGCAAAGCCACTCCTGAGAAACTGATAATAGCCACAGTGAATTTCTCTTCCTCCGTCAGTTTATGAATCTTGAAGTATCTTTCAGCCCGAAACAACCACGCGTCTGGATCATCACCATCAAATATTGGCATTTCAACTTTCTTGAACTTGTTTCTATCATTACCAGCTTCCTCTCTTTTTCCATTTGCCTCATTGGTTACGATTTCTTCAACATCGACCTTCTCCGTTACGTTTTCAGCGTTCTTGGTTTTGCCTCTCATCAATGCCAACTCAGAAGCAATGCCAGTCATCACCATTCTTGTTCCATCCGATACTTTCTGTTGCTCCTCCATCTGTGCCAAAAGCTTTTCCATTGCCTTCCTCATGAGTACCATATTGTCTTCAATAACCGGAATCTTTTCCACATCTGCTCGAAGTCCTCCCATCTCGAGCTCATTCATGTCTAACCTCTCCTCCAAGCGTTTTTGAGCCATTTTTTTCTTCTCCAGATCGAACTTGCTCTGATACCAAATGTAAGGTTCCAATACTTCTGATTTGTATTGAATTCAAGAAAAGCCCGAAGGCGATACAACAGTGATCGATTAAGAGGATCACACTCTCCTTCCTTCTCTCTTTGAGAAACTAGATTTAAGCCTCCCTCCTAATCTCCTTACAATCCCTTTTTATAATAGTTCTTAGTAACTAAGTAACTAAGTAACTACCACAAACTAACAACTCATGTAACTATTACAACAACTAATAACAACTATAACCACCTTAAGTACAATCTAGTTACCCTTTACCCATCCTACTCCTCCTCTTGTATTGATGTAGGATCGGTGGCCTAACAGAAAATTGTACAAAACTTGATCGAATTCCTTCGAGCTTGGCAAATATTGCAGAATCTTTGGAGACTCTTATTATTGCTAAAACCTCAATAACCAATGCACCCTCAAGTATTCATTGTCTAAAGAATCTAAAAACGTTAGATTGTGAAGGACTACCAAGTGGCATTTGGAAGTCATTATCTGGTGGTTTGGGGTGCCTTAAGACTCTAAATCTGAGTTATTGCAAACTTGTGGATAAGGACGTTCCCGAAGATCTTCATTGCTTTTCCTCATTAGAAATACTAGATCTCAGCCATAATTACTTTGTAAATCTCCCAGATAGCCTCAGCCAGCGCAAGAAGTTAAAAAGATTGTACTTGCATTATTGCACTAAGCTTAAGGACTTGCCAAAGCTTCCAGCAAGTTTGAGATATGTAGAAGGACTAGAATGCAGATCGATGTCAAAACAATTTTATGACAAAATGTTACATGTCCCCTCAAAATCTGGTTACCATGTCTTTTATTTTTTCCTACTTTCCGAGACTGGAAACAACGGAGAATACGTTGGGAATGATGACATTTGCAATTTCAAATCCTTAATGTTAAATAGAAGACACTATGAGGTTTCTCTCTTCATTCCGTCTATTTCAATGTACTAAAAATCTTGGGTAAAATACACTTTTGGTCATGAGATTTGGAGTTACTGTCTATTTTGGTCCTTGGAGATTTAGAAAAGGAGTCTCCAAAGGGTTTGAGAAATTGTTCACAATTGTCCTGAGTTTCCTTGGCCCTTAGTTTACCAAGGGTAAAATGATGTAATTTTTTTTAGAGCATGTGGGGGAGGGATCCTGTGGGGGGAAGGATCGAACCTAGGACCTCTTTGTCACTAATCCTTACATCATACCAATTGAGTTGTGGGGGGAGGGATTGAACCTAGGACCTCTTAGTCACTAATCCTTACATCATTCTAATTGAGCCATGTTCTCATTGTCAAAATGATGTAGCATTGTCGATTCTACATTTAACATAATATAATAATATAATTTTTTTTTTCTTCAGATTGGGCTTCATCTCTCCTCCCTTCCTCAATCACCCCTCCTTGTGAAGCTTGCCCTTTGTTGAGGATCCTACATCGAAAAGATGAAGGGACTTCACCCACAATATAAGATACATGAGTTACTCCTCTTATTGTCAATTGATTTTGAGATGGAACCCCATGATATACCTGGTATCGGAGCCTACGAAGCCCAAAGAATGTTGCTCAATTGGAGCTTACTTACAAGGGTGGAGAACACCTTTGGTGAACATACATATCAGCCGATTGATCATGAACTCCAAATAGAATTCTTCTTTCTTGGTCAGTGCTCTATTGGAAGATCAAGAAGAGATCTTTGAGAATTCTCCTATTCTCCTTAACCAAACAGCTTCAGTTGCAACTGTATATTCTGCTACAGTTTATTGCTTTCTCGAACTCCAAGATATTGCATTAGATCCCAAACAGAACACATAACTTGAAGTGCTTTTTCAATCGTCAAGGGAACCAGCCCAATCACTGAAAGTGTCTAGACATATTTGAGTCCATGCTTTTTGGTACTATGCAAATATCTCAAAACTTTTTTAACAACAGCATAATGATTTTTGCTTGGTTCATTCATGTACCTGGAAATGACGCTAACAGAATATATAATATTTGGCCTGGTATTAGTAAGATAGATCAACGAACCCACCAGACTTCGAAAACTTTTTGGATCTACTTTACCAGCATTATCATCACAACATAACTTCTCATTTGATGACATAGGAGTTGCAATTGGCTTGCACTTGCTTATGTGAATCTTCTTAAGTAAATCGTCAACATATTTTTCTTGGGAAAGAAAAATCTCACCTTGATGTTGTTTGACTTGAATTCCAAGAAAATATTTCATGAGACCCAAATCAGTCATTTAAAATTTCTTCATCATGCTCTGTTTAAATTCCTCAAGCATTTCTGAGTTACTTGCAAAAAAGATCAGATCGTCAACATATAAGCAAACCACAAGGAAATTTGCTCCTTCCTGTTTCACATAGAGAGATGGTTCACTAAGACTTTTCTGAAAACCATTAAGACAAAAGTATCCGTCAATTTTGCTATTCCATGCACGAGGCGCTTGCTTTAATCCATATAAGGCTTTATGGAGTCGATAAACCTTATGCTCTTTTTCATGAACAATATACTCTTCAGGTTGTTCTACATATACTTCTTCTTCCAACTCGCCATTCAAGAGAGTGAATTTGACGTCAAGTTGAAATATCTTCAACTGTAACTAGGCTGCTAAAGCAAGAACAATCCTTATCGTTTCCATGCGAGCTACTGGTGCAAAAGTCTCATTAAAGTCAACACCATGTTGTTGAGAATATCCTTTTGCTACTAGGCGAACTTTATGCTTCTGAATGGAACCATCTTCGTTGAATTTAGTCTTGAAGACCCATTTTAAGCCAATAGCATCTTTCCCTAGAGTTAAGTCTTGGAGCTCCCACGTCTTATTTCTTTCGTGTTAGCTATTTCTTCATCCATAGCTTTGTTCCAAACGTCTTCTTTTGTGGCATCATCAAAACTTTGTGGCTCACAAGTAAACATGACAAAATGCTCACTTGGAGCATATATATATCTTGCAAAGACCACATTCTTCTTGGAGAAGATTATGAGTTATCTTGATTTGAAGTAGCTTCGACTGGAGATCTTGCCGGAGTTGACGGAGAACTCCTTGGTGATCTCAAATTCTGAGAGATTGGTTGCCAATCAGGCTCTAGAATAATTTCATCATGTTGAGAAGGTTGAGAATCATAATTCTCGAAATCCCATGTTGTCTTTTCATCGAATATTACGTCTCTTGATATCAATAATTTCTCCGTCTCTGGATTTAGAAGTCGGTATCCTTTTGATTCATCACTATATCCGATGAATAAGTATTTAGCTCCATTTTTATCGAACTTCTCTCTTTCTCGTGAAGGAACAAGATGATAAGCTGGACAACCAAAAACTTTCAAGTGATCAATAATTGGTTTCTTCTTATTTTATGCTTCAAAAGGAGTTTTGTCTTCGACTGCTTTAGTAGAACATCGATTGAGGATATAAACAGTTGTATTAACAGCTTCTGCCCACAAATTATTTGGAAGATCTTTGGCCTTCAACATGCTCCTTGCCATCTCAACAATGGTCCGATTCTTTCTTTCAGCAACGCCATTTTGTTGAGGGCTATGTCGAACCGTGAGTTGTCTCATTATGCCATTCTCCTTGCAATAGTCCATGAATGGTTTATAAATGAACTTGCCTCCACGATCCGTTCTCAATGTCTTGATCTTTTTGCCACTTTGATTTTTTGCAAGAGCCTTGAACTGAAGAAAACTAGCAAAAGCTTTTGATTTTTCATTAAGAAAATAAATCCACATCATTCAGGTAAAATCATCAACGAATAATATGTAATATTTTGTTAGTGAATGATGAAGTTCTTGTGGGGCCACATATATCTGAATGTACCAACTCTAATGGACATTTAGCCCTCCATGAAGTTTTAGGGAAAGGAAGTCTATGGATTTTTCCATAAATGCAACCTTCACATCTTTTTCCATTATCTTCAATATTGGGAAGTCAAATCATCATATTTTTCTGTTTTAAAGTACGAAGACTTTTGCTGTAAAGATGACCATACCTTAAATGCCACAAGTGAAAAATATCTAGACTTTCGCTTTTGAGAGCAAAATTCTCTTATAATGGCATAAGGAGCGGGAAGACTTTGGTTAATGACATACCAACGTTTGCAACTATATGGTCATTTTTCTTATCTAGAATAATGCATTTTCCATCATCAAAGTTAACTGCATATCCATATTCGAGAAATTGACCAACACCCAACAAATTTTGAGTTATTTCTAGGTTGAGGGTGCTTGATAACTCCAATTTGGAGCTATATTTCACTCCTTAATTCTAGCTAAAAGCTGTATTTAAATGTGTAATTTACCTTGTTTTTAGGTGATTCGCGGCGAAGAGCTCATGGTGTTCGTTGGACGTGTTTCGAGGCTTAGGAAGTCGTTTTAGAGCTTTGGGAATGCATCGGGAAAAGGGGAGCTTCAAGCATGAAGAGTTGGGAAAAAGTTGTCATGCAAAGGCAAAATTTAGCCCCCAAACCCGAGAGCAAGCGTTGAGCGGAAGCGTCGAGACGTTGCTCAACGATGCCCAAGCGTCGAGACGCTCCGAAGAGGCGCGCGCTGGATTTTTAGGGCGCAGCGTCTCAACGCCTCGGGCGAGCGTCTCGACGCTTGGGCATCGTTGAGCATTTTGACGATTTTTCATCATCTTCTCCGCCATTCTCCTCGGGTTTTCACCATTGTAGCCACATTTTGGAGCTTTTCTTCTTCTCTTCTACTTTGTATGACTTCCAAGGCCTCCATGGGAGCTTGTATGCTTCTAAATTCCATGGAAGGCTAAGGTAATGTGACGGATTATTTAGGATAAATGTAGGGATTTTGTAAACGTTTTGTAATATTTTGATGATTTAGCCTTTAATTTTTGTCTTGGCATGTTTGTATTGTAGCATCTACTCTCTCTTGCTTAATCTATGAGTATGTTAGATTGGTAGACTGACAATCTCGATTTCTAGCATGCTTTAACGTTATAGATTAGTGATGTCGTGCCTCTCCTAATCGACTTAGTAACACAGAGGAGTAGAACAAATCAAAGTATCATATTAAACGTTCTGAATGTTGATTACTTCAGGGTTGTCGGGTAATCAATTAGCATTTAGGATGTTTAATTGAATGTTCGTCGTGAATTTCTAGTTACTGCTTTAGTTATTTTGGGGCTGATCATTCTGATTTAGTTAATAGCAATGTTTAATTAGGATTGACAATTCTAGTTAATTTATATGTGGTCGGTTGCTTCAGGGTTGTCGGGCAACCGTTCACGTGCGCATTTCATCCATCGCCATGTTGTAGAATTAAATGATAAATATTACATTACTTAGCAAATCCTGAAATTCCCAAATCCATCACGCTTGAATCTCCGTTATATTTTTTCCGTTAGCATTCTTAGAATTAAATTGCATGAGAAAACCCCCCCGATTTGTGACAATTAATCAATCAATTTATTTACAATTCGAGCATTTAATTTCATCTTTACACGCTCTCTGTGGATCGACTCTGTTGCCGCTAGCTACAAAGCTAAGCAATTTCGGACTTATAAATTTCATTTTTTGCAAGCCTCGACAACTTGAGAAATTCGTGGATATTCCCAAATCCAGTTTCAGAGCACAAATGAGCCAAAGAAGGTATAAAAAACCAATACAGAAAACTCTAAATACAATCAGAGATGTTGCCCATATTTGACATCATTTCATTAACCAAGAAGTTTACAATCACAGAAATTCAATACTGTGTCTTTGCTTTCCTAAGGGAAATTCTTTCAAACAGGTGGAGTGCATAAACAAAATCATACATAGCACATCACAGATAAACCCTTAGTGAAATTAGTACAAGAAGCAAAAAACATGAACACCCACAAAAGTCAAACCCAAAAACAATAGTAATGAAGCAGAGAAATGAGTACCCGATCCATCCCCGCCGGCAGAGGCTGAGCAACAAAAGTGGGAATCTCGTCCATGTACTTGTCGGGCTTCCCGGAGTGCAAGATCCTAGCTACAAATTTTAAATTTACACTACCCACCTAATCACACAACAAAAATTCTCTAAAAACGTTAATGAATAAGATAGGTAATTTCAATAGAAGTAATCCCGTTTTGATGATCAATTCATATACGTTGCTGAAACCAGACTCAGTATTTTATGTACCTCAAAACTGTATAATTCCGTGTTTCTTTCTGCAAAATCAGAACTATTCTATTGCTTGGCCTGATTAATGCTTGAACCATGAAAAATTAAGCTTCCTTGTAGCAACTGGAATGAAGCTGAAACAACACAATCAAGAGTCATTGCCACTTCTAGTAGAGAGTAGAGGGGATTGTGGAGCTTTGTTCCAACACCAGAGCCTCCAGCTTTGAATAGTGACATCAGCAACAAATAATTGAAGAGTAAAACTTAGTTGCAGGTTGGGCTACAACTATCTTTTGCAGCCCAAGCGTGTCACAATTTTAATAGCCAAATATTAATGCTATTTTTTAAATAAAAAAAAATCTTATAAGTTTTTCACGCCATTTATTGTTACCCTTCTTTTTTTCCTTTACTTTGTAACTCTCACCCTTTGGCTAGAAAAATCAAGTTTCAACCTCCAATAAATTAACTTCTCCCATTGTAGAGAAAAATACAAAATGAACAAAGAAACAGTATATTTATTTCTTTCACTTTTCTTTTCTTCTTTGATTCTTTATATGTTTTTCCTTCTTCCCTCTCCACTTTTTCATCATTTCTTTTTCCAATCGTCTTTTTAAGGTGGATGAAAATTGAAAAAAAAACACAATTAAAAAATAATAATAAGAAAAAAAATGCCCTCCTCTGGTCTCTGGTATGCAATAACTTTTTTATTCTGCGATTAATCTATTGGAGGTTGAAGTTAAACTTTCATGGCCGATGGAAGAATGAAACTCGCAAAGTAAACGAAAAAAAAAAAGGAGAGCAATAAACGAAGAAAAAAAAAGAGCAATAAACGGCCTAAAAAGCTAATAAAGACTTTTTTTTTTAATTTTAAAATAGCATAAATATTTGGCCAATAAAATTGTGACATGTGGCTGGGCTGCAAAAGATAATTGTAGTCCAGCATGCAACTAAGTTTTACTCATAATTGAAAAAAGGGAAAATCAGAACAATGTCTACAATAAATAATCGTTAATGGAAAATGTTAATGGAAAATGTCTAAATACGTGTTTAGTTTGTAATGTATGTCTAGAGATTTTTTAGAAACAAATCTCTTTGTGTTGGTTCTCCATTATGCCCTTACCTTTTTTTTTAAAATATTAGTTTTGAAATTAGTTGATTTTATTTTAAAATTTAATTAGTTTTAATAGTTTATTTGGTGAGGTGGATCATTTCACGTTAAAAGAAACCGGTTTTTTTTTCGTTAGTTAATGTCTGTCATTATGTATCTCTATGTGGTCCTGTGAGTAGATCCGACACACACACCCTCTGTCGGGTATACGCTTGGACACACCCGTGGAGATATACAGCCATTGCGTCACACATACCTTCGGTAGGGGTATACAGTTGGAGTCTGCCTTGTGTAATTACGAGCTCCATTCAATTTGTGAATATTTCCCTAAAAATAGGGATAACCAATACACTGCCCACCCTACAAATGAGGAGATATCGGTCAAAATTATACCGTTAAACAACAAATACCCCTACAATTAGGGAAAGTCTAACATTTTCAGAATCTGAATTAATCTTCAACTTTTTTTTTCCCTTTTCCTTTTCCATTGCGAAATTTTTTTCCCCTCATCCTTTTGTCCAGTTCTTCGGCAAGAACAAAAAATCGTTCCACCGAATCCCTCAAAAAATGGTTCCACCGATTCTTTATAATCTGAGAGTTCAACTGAATCCCTCAAAAAGGGGGATCACCACCTATTATTCAAATTTTAAGAAATCTTGGAGATAACCGTGCACTTTTAATTCAAAAAAATCACTTGTTTAAAATAAAAATGTCCAGCTTCCGCAAGGTAAAACCCTAGATTACTAACCTGAAATCCCCTACCTAAACTAACATTACCATTTTAGTTGTTCGTTCAAAAACAGAGATGAAGAAGAATTGCGAGAGAGGGAAATGCTTACCAAATTAGGTAAATCTGCGGGTAAGACTCTAGGTCGAATGCGTGGTGTTTACGGTGAAGGATGTCGAAGAAGGTAATGCATGTAAGCCACTTTTATGCATTTCTGAGGAAGGATTCCTTCTGTCTCTAGGTCGAATGGAATGCCTGTAAGCCGCTCCTTTGTATGGGTTTTTCGGTGAAGAATGTGTGCCGAATCAAATGCCAAAAACTCTTCCTAATCACCTACTAAACACATAATTTTTTAGGAAAAATTTATTTTAGGTTGCGTGTTACAGTTTTGTCCCTCCAACCCATAAATTATATCATTTCGAATTATAGGGAATCATTAACTAATTTAAAAAAAAAATAACATTCCCTCTTTTATTACTCTGTGTTGCAGTTTAGAAGTTGTTGGTCGACCGATGTTTGACTCTTTATTACTGTGCGTGCAGTCATGCACACACCTCCAATGATTTTATTCGTTGGCTGTATAACTTCCTCAGGGTATACATATCCGGTCACAAATTCTGAGAAGCAATTCCTTTTCGGTTGCGTGTTACAGGTTTTTCCCCCGAAGCCATAAATGATATTATTTCGAATTATTCGCGTTCACGAATTTAAAAAATCAGCATTCCCTCTTTTAAGTTGTTAGTCGACCATTCGCCGACCTCTTTATTGCTCTGTGTGCAGTCATGCACACACCTCCCGTGATGGATTCTTCGTTGGTTGTATCACTTCCTCTGGGTATACATATCTGGTCTCTCAGTGTTGTGTATGTCCCATTTTTTACTCTGTGTGGAGGCATGCACACACCTCCACTGTTGGGATTCTTTTTACTCTGTGTGCAGGCACGCAGACACCGACCGCTACTAATTGATTCGTTGTGGCTGTATTATTTCCTCAGGTATATAGACCCATTTCTAATTATTTGGGGCGGGAGGTATAACCATGTAACTCTTGGGATAAGTGTCTTTTATCATTTTTAACGTCTCCTCTATGTTAAATCCACGTTCAAAATTGTTTTATCTCTCTTCCCAACATTTTTTATATTTTTAAATATTATATTTTTCAATCTCAAAATTAGGATAAATTGTGGAAGGGTAAACTTGTCTATTTGGTTGTAAATTCCCTTACTACATATAGGTTTTAGACATAATTGAAAAGAAAAAAGTGATTAGACATTTTTCATGTTGGCTTGCTTTATTTTAGACATTCTTCTGGTTTTCCCATTGAAAAAACGTAAAAAAATAAATAAATAAATAAATAAAAAAATAAAAAAAATAGCAAGGCGTAAAAAGTTAATAAAAACTTTTTTTAATTTTAAAATAGCATAAATATTTGGCCAATAAAATTGTGACGTGAGGCTGGGCTGCAAAAGATGGTTGTAGTCCAGTCTGCAACTCATAATTGAAAAGACGTTACGTCGTAACGTCATACAGCTCCAATCATCATAACTCTAAGAGAAGAGTTCAGTTCATCCAAAAAAGAAGAGTTATAGGAGACTCATATAATAAATACAATTCAAAAAAGAAGTTTTAGGAGACCCATATAATAACTACAATGCGGCAATGGAGAACTCCAGAGCCTCCAGCTCTGAATAGTGACCAATTGCACATCATGATCACTTGATTTGTTGAAGACTCGGGATGCAAATCTCACTATACTGGGTCAATAAGTAGAAGCATCAACCTATGGTAAAAGCAATATATACCCAATCAAATGTGTTCCAACGAACAACAAAAAAAAAAAAACAAAGAAATATTTAACATTCCTACCTCAGATTGAAACTCCGCATTCAGTTTCCTTCAAGAACCCAACTTACCCATCTATTATTCTCTCTGAAAGCCAATAGATTTTCCTTCATCACACTGTATTTTGCATTCATCTGGTTCCTTCATTTCCAAATAACCAAAAATAACACAACTATTTTCCCAGGTTAACAAAATGGCTTTTTACATGAACAATAACTTGTTAGGGTAAATCAATACAAATATAATTAATCCAAATTCTATACTAGATTCAGACAATATATATTTTATCTAAAACAACCAGATCAGTTATTGGTTCCAAATATAAAGCGGAATAAACAATTTGGAAACCAATGCTTAGAAGAATAGATAAACCAACCTAAAACTTCTAAGCAATAAGAACGATAATAAATCAAGTTCAAGGAAAGAGAGATTTACACCGGATTTATACTGGTTCACCCAGTGTGGGCTACGTCCAGTTCTCTGCTACCGATGCAGGTTCCACTATAACGTTGGGAGAAAGTTACAAGAATTTAGAAACGCTCAAGAGTGATTTCTCTCACTTTTCTCTCAAAGAAAAATTGCTCACGAATCACTCTAACAATAGCTCTTAAATTCTTCAATGAAAAAAAACCTCCGACAATAACACTCAAGAAAAAGGAACCACGGCTGTCTGTTCTTCTTCAAAGCAAATAAACTCCACAGCCTCCCTCTGCCTCTGTTTCTTTTTTGTCATTCAATTAAGTACCCAACTTCCTAATTTTATAAGAAAATTTCACCGCCATTGTCTTGTTATCCTTTTATAAAAATTAAGTGCACCACCTTTTTAACCAATTAGACTAAAGCATGATTAGTTAAGTGCACCTCATTTTTAACCAATAACATTGATTAGTTTAGTTGGGCCAATATCATGGGCTTTTTTTGGGCTTCATTATTTTCCTAACAATCTCCCACTTGAAGACAAAATAAGCAACATGTCTCCCGTGCAACGGTAGCGACTCTTCTTTACTCATGTCGAAGTCCAACTGAAGTTGCGCACAACTTCAGTTTGTCAACAGGAACGGTCTTGGTAAACATATCGGCTGGATTCTGACTTCCTGGAATCTTTTCAAGCACCAACGCTCCATCTTCCAAAATTGATCTGATAAAATGGTACCTCACATGTATGTGTTTCGTTCTTGAATGAAACACTAGATTCTTTGCTAAATGAATAGCACTCTGACTGTCGCAATGCAAAGTCCCTTTTCCCAATCTCAAGCCAAGTTCTTCTAAGAAGGACTGAAGCCATATCATCTCCTTACTTGCTTCAGTAACTGCAACATACTCGGCCTCTGTAGTAGAAAGAGCTACTATCTTCTGCAGTCTAGATCCCCAACTAATAGCAGTATTACCCAAAGTAAAAACATACCCGGTAGTACTTTTCCTGCCATCTGTATCACCTGCCATATCTGCATCCACATAACCCTGCAGTTTAAAATCTGACCTTTTAAAATGCAGAGCATAATCAGTTGTCCCTCTGAGATATCTGAAAATCCACTTAACAGACTCCCAGTGCTGCTTCCCTGGATTACACATATACCTGCTAACAACCCACTGCTTGTGCAATGTCCGGTCTTATGCAAACCATGGCGTACATCAGGCTACCTATAGCTGAAGCATATGGCACTCTAGCCATATGATCTATTTCCTGCTCAGTAGTGGGTGAGTGCTCCTTAGATAATCTAAAATGACAAGCTAAAGGAGTACTCACCGATTTCGCGTCTTCCATGTGAAATCTGGTCAGTACCTTTTTCACATACTCTTCCTGCGACAATGTCAATGTACCATATTTCCTCTCAATTCTCATCCCTAAGATTTGTTTGGCAGCTCCCAAATCTTTCATATCAAATTCTTTAGATAATTCAGCCTTTATCTTTAGAATTTCCTGTTTGTTTGCACCTGCTATCAACATGTCATCAACATATAGCAGTAAAATAATATATGAGTTACCCTGAGATTTTACGTAGCAACAATGATCTCCCTGGCACCTCTGGAATCCACTGTTGCATATAAAGCTATCAAACTTCTTATACCATTGTCTGGGAGCCTGTTTGAGACCATACAGGCTTCTCTGAAGTTTGCAAACCATTTTCTCTTGCCCCTGTATTATGAAACCCTGTGGTTGTTTCATGTAAATTTCTTCCTCCAAATCACCATGAAGAAAAGTTGTCTTTACATCCATCTGTTCTAGGAACAGATCCTCTTCTGCCACTATTGATAATACAGTTCTAATAGTAGTTAGTTTAACTACCGGAGAAAATATCTCATTGAAGTCAATACCTTCCTTCTGTTGAAAGCCCTTGACTACAAGCCTTGCTTTATATCTTTTGCTACCATCAGGCTCTTGCTTTATTCTGTAAAGCCATTTGTTCTGCAAAGCTTTCTTACCTCTTGGTAACTCTTCCAGTTGCCATGCCTGATTCGTCATAAGAGAATCCATCTCATCCTTCATAGCCAACTCCCACTTGACAGAATCTTCCAGTTGAACCACCTCATCATAACATTCAGGTTCACCTCTGTCAGTCAATAATATATAATTCAAAGTAGGGGAATACCTATGTGGTGGTCTGATAGTCCTGTTGGACCTCCTAACTGTTGGAGGTGACGTTCTCTGAACTTCATCAGGTTCCACTGTCGGTTCGTTAGGTTCTATAACCGGTTCCTCAGATTCAACATCTGGTTCTTCAGGAGTAGTTGTGTTCTGATATCCAACTCTTGTTGTTCTGGTCTCAACCTCTGGAAGACTTATAAATTAAGTCTTCTCTTCTAGCTCAGACTTTTCTCAATCAACTGTTGTTCTGTCTTTATACAGAACTTCTTCATTGAAAATCACATTCTTGCTTCTGACTATCTTCCTGTTTTGGTCATCCCAAAATCTATAGCCAATCTCAGCACCGCCATATCCAATAAAATAACATTTCTTGGATTTAGCATCTAATTTACTCCTGTTTGCAGCATCAATGTGAAGGTAAGACACACAACCAAAAACCTTTAGATGAGAAAGGTTTACCTCTCCTGTTTGCAGCATCAATGTGAAGGTAAGACACACAACCAAAAACCTTTAGATGAGAAAGGTTTACCTGTTTACAGCTCCAGACTTCTTCAGGTAACTTGAAGTCTAGTGATATGGTAGGGCTTCTATTGATCAGATAGGTTGCCGTGCCGATTGCCTCTGCCCAGAACATCTTCGGCAATCCTGAATGTAATCTCATGCTTCTGGCACGCTCATTCAGTGTCATGTTCATTCTTTCTGCGACACCATTCTGCTACGGTGTCCCTGGAATAGTCTTTACCATCACAATCCCATTGTCTGCACAAAATCTTTTGAACTCCCCATCAACATATTCACCGCCGTTGTCTGATCTCAAGCTTTTAACTTTCAGACATGTCTTATTCTCAACCATAGCCTTCCAAGTTTGGAAAACAGAAAATACATCAGATTTATGTTTGAGAAAGTAAGTCCATACCTTTCTGCTTGAGTCATCTATGAAGGTCACATAATATCTGGAACCACCAAGGGAAGAAACTTCAGCAGGCCCCCACACATCAGTGTGAACTAACTCCAACTTTGTAGGTTTTCTCGTTGGCCCTGTCTTTGAGAAGCTGACACGCTTCTGCTTCCCAAAGATACAACTCTCACACAACTTGTGTTCAACTGCCTTTAGTCCTTGTAACTTCCCTGCAGAGTGAAGAATTTGCATACCTTTTTCACTCATGTGTCCCAACCTGTTGTGCCATAAACCAGTCTGACTCGAATGATCTACAATAGCCACCATGTCCTTGTCATTGCTGTTGACATATAAAGTCCCTGACTTGCTTTCTCGAGCGACTAGCATTGCACCCTTTGTAACCTTCCAGTTTCCTTGACGAAAGGATACTTCACATCCTTCGTTGTCTAACTGCCCTACAGAAATCAAGTTCTTCACCATATTTTGAATGTGACGTACCTGGCGAATTTTCCAGACTGAACCATTCGCCATTTTCAAATTCACGTCACCGGTTCCAATGATGTCCAAAGGCTCTCCATCAGCAAGATACACCTTTCCTTGATTTCCTGCAACATAATTTTCAAGAATGTCACGGTTCCCTGTAGTATGGAATGACGCACCTGAATCTATCACCCATGTCTCATGAGCACTTTCCACTGCAAGAACCAGAGCATCGTCGTGTATCTCTTCTTCAACAACATTTGCACTGGCTTCAGTCCCTTCAGTTCGCTTTGGGGCCTTGCAGTTCCTTTTCAGGTGTCCAGGCTTACCACAATTCCAACATTCAAATTTGCTGTTTCTGGACTTGCTTCTATTGTTTTTCAATTTACCTTGATTGCTATGACCTCTGTTATAACCTCTCCCCCTGTCCACATTCAATGCTGAACCAGAAGAAGAAGCAACACCTGAGTCCTTTCTGCGGATCTCTTCTGCTATAACAGAATCTCTAACCTGTGAAAGCTGCAATTTCTCTTTTCCACATGAATTAGAAAATGCAGTCTTCATGGTATCCCAGCTATCAGGTAATGATCTCAACAACAATATTGCATTCAATTCATCAGTGAATTCTAAATCAACTGCAACTAATTGATTTATCAGTAAATCAAATTGATTTAAATGAGTAATAACAGATGTACCTTCGGCCATCTTCAAATTAAAGAATTTAGTTGCGAGATACAACTTGTTGTTTATAGATGGTTTTTCATACATGTTAGACAGAGCTGACATAAGTCCTGTCGTGGTTGTCTCCTTCGCCACACTGCTTTGCACATTCTTTGTCAAAGTCAGGCGAACAGTCCCCAACACCTTTCTGTCCAACTTTTTCCATTCTGCTTCCCCCATATCCTCAGGCTTTCCATCCAATGGCAAATCCAATTCCTTGGAATGCAAATAATCCAATATTTGACATTTCCAAAAAGAAAAGTCTAATCCATTAAATATAACCATTTTCCCATTATCTTCTCCTGACATCGTTCTATAACCAATCGCTCTGATACCACTTGTTAGGGTAAATCGATACAAATATAATTAATCCAAATTCTATACTAGATTCAGACAATATATATTTTATCTAAAACAACCCAGATCAGTTATTGGTTCCAAATATAAAGCGGAATAAACAATTTGGAAACCAATGCTTAGAAGAATAGATAAACCAACCTAAAACTTCTAAGCAATAAGAACGATAATAAATCAAGTTCAAGGAAAGAGAGATTTACACCGGATTTATACTGGTTCACCCAGTGTGGGCTACGTCCAGTTCTCTGCTACCGATGCAGGTTCCACTATAACGTTGGGAGAAAGTTACAAGAATTTAGAAACGCTCAAGAGTGATTTCTCTCACTTTTCTCTCAAAGAAAAATTGCTCACGAATCACTCTAACAATAGCTCTTAAATTCTTCAATGAAAAAAAACCTCCGACAATAACACTCAAGAAAAAGGAACCACGGCTGTCTGTTCTTCTTCAAAGCAAATAAACTCCACAGCCTCCCTCTGCCTCTGTTTCTTTTTTGTCATTCAATTAAGTACCCAACTTCCTAATTTTATAAGAAAATTTCACCGCCATTGTCTTGTTATCCTTTTATAAAAATTAAGTGCACCACCTTTTTAACCAATTAGACTAAAGCATGATTAGTTAAGTGCACCTCATTTTTAACCAATAACATTGGGGTAATTGTAATAAATAGCTACTCTAAAATAACCGTAATGAAATATAACTAACTTATTTTATTATTTGTATCCAATAGCTAACTAGATTATAGGGAAAGAAAGAGAATACGTGATATACCTAATATGCCATTTGTAGATCACCTTATTTACAAAACTG
Source organism: Herpetospermum pedunculosum (assembly GCA_028017165.1). Lineage (NCBI taxonomy): Eukaryota > Viridiplantae > Streptophyta > Magnoliopsida > Cucurbitales > Cucurbitaceae > Herpetospermum > Herpetospermum pedunculosum. Next base: position 9,540,558 of record CM051527.1, read on the forward strand.
CCACTCAACTGATTTGTTATTTCAACTAACCAAATTTATTTAATTTAGGAATAAAAAAACGTAACAACTCACATTCAACCCCCAAGCATCAAGATATTTCTCCTATTATTTCGAACTTTCATCCTAAATTTATGGCTTCAACAGAACTGATTTATATATCTAGCACTCTTGATCTAATACATTCTCAAAAAGTTACTCAAATCGGCAGTAACTACGCACTTATGGTGGCTCCATCTTGCGACAATGCATCAAAGGAGGTGTAAACAGTTGCATACTTACAATTGGGGGTAGATTGACAGTTAATATGCGTATAGACCACACCACAATATTTTTTTGTGTTGAGAAATGATGTGTAATTAGGAGTATGTACCTTGAAACTAGATTGATTGGTCATGGTAGCATTGCCCCATGGGTGTTCCTTAAGTATGCTACCAACGAATTACCAATAAAAGACAAAGTATGGTATCAACATACATACTTAGATTTATATAACACACATTACAAAATGGTGTGGATTCAGCGTTATACACACAAGTATACACGAGGACCATTAATTTACTTTTCAATATGATTCGAAGTATGTATAAAGTTAGTTTAAAGCTACTAACAACAATTACCGACAAACGGGGATATCACGGGATGAACATACATGTTTAGATTAATATAACATCGTACATACATGTTGACAAACATTCTAATAATATATTTGGGTTGTATAAACTAGTATGTACACAGGCGAACATACATGAGGGTGGTGTATATAACACAGCAGATACAAGGTATATCACTCAATCATACCTAACTAATCCCTATATGTTTAACGTTGTCAATGAAAGTACACAACAAAGCAATGCACTACACTCGTGGTACATACTATGATTTACTACGACATGTATACGATGAAGGAGGTATATGATAGCAGATACAAGGTATGTCATCCAAATTTTCAGGAGTCAGAACCGCACTCTTGTTCCTTTTGTCTGTCTTCCCTTTTCGTTTATTGTCTGATGACATTGAGAGAGTCTCACACAAATTCTCCTTTCGCGGTTTCTATAGAACAACAAGTAAATTTGTGTAAATACAAATATAGGGGGAGAAATGTCAATATGAATGACTGTAAATAAAGATACTTACATCATTTGATTCACCATGTTTTCTAAACTCTAGATATTTCTCTTTCTCCTTTGTTTTCTGCCTATTCCCCTCGGATGTCTTTTCTCATTTCACCCCTTGCTGGGTTGCGGGTGTAATTTGTCTCATTCTTCATTGCACTCGTTACTTCGGGGTAACGAGTCCTAAAGGTGTATACTTCAAATTACAGCCACACAATACATTCGAATAGAGGACTTATTACTACATATTAACATACATGATAAACATGAGGGTAATAGTCTAATGGGTAGTGCCTCGACGTCGTCATCCACCCGAATTGACGAGGGTTATTACAAAAATCAAAGACGAGGAATTCATTTATTCATACCACTAGATTTCACAAAACAAATTGTTGTTCATCTACAACAACTTAAAATAGGTCTTGCGCGATGCACGTAACATGTGATTCAACTCTTGGTCAACTCAACGATGAAATGGTTGTTCATCTACAACAACTTAAGGTATTGCACGATGCACGTAACATATGTAATTCAACCTTGTTCAACTCAACAATTTTATCGTCAAACTTCTCGCAGTAGATGCCCAAAATGAATTTCACAATTGTTCATTTTTACCCTCTTTAGGAACGAGGAAGAGAAATCATTGATCACAAGGCTATCTAAAGACATGAATCTTGTGTGGATGCTAGAAGGTTATTCAAATCGGATGTACAACTGTTGCTTGGTTGTGGATGATGAAGTTGTAGATACGAACACATACAAGGACAACACGGGTCTTAAGATTCTCAATACCAAAAATACGTTATGATTATTTGCAGTATATAATATACATGTAAATTACTAACAACTATCAACAAAAACAACAATGTGTCTTATATGCCTGTAATTAAACATATCAAATCAGTCAATACCTATATGTATATAATGATGCATACGTGTGAAAAACTACAACAACAATCTATAATAGTTAATAATACTACATACTAATACATATGTGTTTTACATACATATGATACACGCATTAAATATGTAGCAAACTATATATACAATCATATGCATATGCATTTTTTATGTACGTAAGAGTATATACATGCAATTAATCACAAAGTTATGTATACAATCATTGTGATTTAAATCAAAGACATTACAAAAGTCTCTAAAAAAGTGGAATCAAATTAGTCCCATCATTTTATAAATCAAAGAAGTTGCAAAAAAACTCCAAAACGTGGAATAAAGTTTTAGAATCCAAAATTTGTAGAGAAATTATTGATCACAAGCCTATCTACAGACATTAATCTTGTGTGGATGATGCTTATTCAAATCGGATGTACCACGACTGTTGTTTGGTCGTGGATGGTGAAGTTGTAGATACGAACACATACAAGAACGGCGCGGGTCTTAAAATTCTCAATACCAAAAATATGTTATGATTATTACTAGAGTATATAGTATTATATACATATAAATTACTAACTATCAAGAGAAACAACAAAATGTGTTATATGCATGCAATTAAACACATCAAATCCGACAATATCTATGTGTATATAACGATACATACGTGTGGAAAACTACAACAACAATCTATAATAGTCAATAGTACTATATACTAGTAACATATGTGTCTTACATATATATATGATATATGCATCTCTATGTACATAAGAGTATCTACCTGCAATTAATACAATAATTCAAGAGATAAATTGTGATTTAAATAAAAGACATTACAAAAAAAATCTGGAATCAAATTAGTAATTTTTTTTTTTTTTTTTTTTATAAATTAAAGAAGTTGCAAAAATCCCTAAAAAGTGGAGGATCCAAAATTTGTATTAAGATTATAGATAAATTGTGATTTAAATCAAAGATATTATAAAGATCCCTAAAAATGTGGAATCAAATTAGTCCAGCTATTTTATAAATCAAATACGTTGCAAAAAATTCTTAAAAAGTGGAATAAATTCTGCAATCCAAAATTTGTGTTTAAAATTTTGAAACGTGTGACCTCTAAGTCCTATCATTTTTCCATAGGTTTGTCATACAACAAAATTTCTAAAATATCGGGATGGAGTTCAAGATTTAAATACAAAACATTTTTAAAAAAAAAAAATCAATTAAGCGAATAACAAAAATCTGTCCCCAAACCCGAATTTCCAGAATGCAAAGTTCGATATGGGAGCAAGAAGAACATGATGTGGATGGAAACGCCCATGAGAATGAAGGTTAGGGGAAATCAAAAGAGAGTTGTAGGTAAATATTTTTTTTTGGGTGAATGCAATTATGGATTATTTTTTAATTTATATTATTTGACGTTGTTGGGATCTTAATACTGGTTAAACATTCTTGTTGGAGGATGTAACATATTTTTAAATCATAGGTGGTTGATTTTAAATTAGGAAGTTTAGTTTTTCATTTTTGAATCTGTGTATCCTTCTCAATACACCATTTTTAAAGCTAGTATCATGTAATTATAGGTTTAATTACCCCTATATACCTCAACAGAAATGCTAACGCAAATTAGTTCAAATAATTTTAACGGTTTTCTATATACCTCAACAGAAATGCTAACGCAAATTAGTTCAAATAATTTTAACGGTTTTCTAATTGTTGCGCTTTTTCCTCCCAATTAATTTATCTCTCCTAAAATCAATCATTTTTTCTAATTCATTTAATTTATCAACCGGTTAAATTTCACATGGGTATTTAAGTCTCAACATAGTTTAAGTTAATTTACTAATTATAGTTGTTAGTTATATTTCATTCATTTAAAAACATTAGCTATTTTTCAGTAACCATTATTTCAATCTAGTTATTCCTCTGGTTGCCCCATAACATTGATTAGTTTAGTTGGGCCAATATCATGGGCTTTTTTTGGGCTTCATTATTTTCCTAACATAACTCATCTTGGAATGAATCCAAAATTCCAAATACTTTTCTGGAAGTGGATGCATAAGCCTTTTTAGTGAGTTTTCAGTCAAAAATGTCTATCATTTGGAACTTTAAATCAAAACACACAGAAATTAAGTGATCCTACTGGTAGGAGTTTAGGATGTTTAGAGATAACCTCAATACAAATTTTAAATTACATGGAATAAATTGTTACATACTAAAGTTCAAAGACTAAATTAGATCAAATCGCTACATTAAAAGTATCGTTACAATCTAAAGTTTAGAGACTAAATTGTTACTTTCATGAAAGTTGATGACTAAAAGTGTTTTTTAACATAAGTTTAATAATTTAAAACCTTTGTTATGTTCTTTATGAAAGTGAGAGTTGTCAACGATTTAGAAAAGAAACGGGAGAATTTCTAGTACATCCGTGGTATGGAAAAATTTCATACCACTACCTTTAAAAAAAATGACACGTGGCAAAATGATTTAAAAAATTAATATATTTAATAGTGTGGGTCCCAATTAAACCACTATCTCGTCACGTGTCATTTTTTTTAAAAGCAGTGGTATGGAGTTTTTCCATACCACAAAGAAACAGTCATATGCGCAAACGCAAACTTTCCCACTCGTTTGAGTCAGAATTTGATGGGAGAATTTCTAGTACATCCGTGGTATGGAAAAACTCCATACTCCATACTGCCTTTAAAAAAATGACACGTGGCGAAATATGGTTTAAAAAAATAATATATTTAATAGTGTAGGTCCTAGTTAAATAATCATTCCGCCACGTGTCATTTTTTTTAAGGCATGTACTAGAAATTCTCCCGAATTTGATTAGCTTCCAAACGAATCTTGTCCAGCTGTAGTCCAAATTCATTTAAGAATCTAAGTGACAAAATTCGAACACCAAGATACATAATTGCATCTCAAAGGCAACATCATAAGGCAGGGAGAATTTCTAGTACATCCGTACTATGGAAAAATTTCATACCACTGCCTTTCAAAAAATGACACATGGCAAAATGGTTTAAAAAAATAATATATTTAATAGTGTGGGTCCCAATTAAACAACCATTTTGCCATGTGTCATTTTTTTTGAAAGGCAGTGGTATGAAATTTTTCCATACCAGGGATGTACTAGAAATTCTCCCCATCATAAGAAATGCAAATTGAACACTCCTGACAATTTGACACAAACGATCTATAATTGCACAAGATATAAAAGATCATTAAATTCTCTTCATAAAAGTGGTCTCGACACAATTAATAAGTTTGGATGTGTGTATTGAAACTGACGTTGGAACAAAGTGAGAAAATGTAATTATTTGCTGCAGGTCCTCTTGATCTCCTCAATCGTCATTAAATGATTCTTTTCATCCATTGCATCAAAGAACAGTGCTAGTGAAGTACCTTCATTTGAAAGATCAGCAGGCCATTTGCATGCATGGAAGTCTTTACACAATTGGCCTAATTCCATAAGTTTTCAAATTAGCTCAATTAGATAATCAACAAAAATAACCAAAATAAAGTTTTCATGTAACCAATAGTCAGAGAACGTTACTTGAATCAGTACCAAAGCCTCAAATATTTATGATGTGACTAATCATCAATTGAAAGGATTTCAAAACAGTAAGAAGACAGAAGAATAATCCATTTTCTAATCAAAAGAAAAAAAAGAACAATAATCTCGAGTCTTCATCTAGCACAATTAAATTACCATGAATGAACATCTGCAGTAAGGTAATTGACTAGAAGATAATTGTTCGCTCATTAAAATTCTCTTTCACCATTTAATATAATGAGAAAAGAGATGGGACCTTGCTAGAAAAACTATACAAGTAACATTTCATCATAGGTATAAAACATTGAAATTTCAGAGCCCAAATAATTTTTCAATGTTTACAAGTGTGGTTCTCCTTTGGCCAGGTCTGATAGGTACTTGTAAATGAAGTGAAGGAAAAAGAAAAATCAGAATGCGAGATTGGGAAAGAAACTATGCAAAAACTGATGCTAAAACTTGAAGAAGATGAAGGAGCAGAAGAAGAACAATAAAGGGTTAAGTGGTTCAGCACTAGATGGCCTACGTCCACCATAAGGGACCAATCAATTTACTTCCTTGGGAGATTTTACAAACAGTCAGATAAATAGAAATACAATAAAGTTTGTATGTTTGTGGATATAAATTCAAATACTGCCACATTTATGAAAGTCTCCAAAAAAAAATATAAAAGTGAAATTGTTCCTCAATTTATGTCATTGCTGAGACCCCTTTTGATTGTGGCTAATGGATGGTGGAATAGCTGACTCCATTATCATCTCATCAATCTCTTTCCTTTCTTTTTTGTGTATTAGATGAAGACCACAATGTTGCACCTGAAATAATTCATCACAACTGGTTTCGAGTGTCATTTCAAAGTAGTTGCAATTGTGCCAACGAATATGGAATTCAATAAGGGGAGTGTAGAAGAGCCAAATGAACTGTGAATCATATTGACTCAAAAGTTTTTGTTGAGACACAAAGTGGCAGTGCTGTGGCCAAATCGGGTATGAGTCAACTCTAAAATTGCATATAAGATCCAAAACTTTTGTATACCTTTCTCGTTCTTGAATGGTATTTAGTTTTCTCATTTGTTGATCCACAACCACAAAAGCGCACACAGCAAGACCTACTATGTTTGGATTTGCATCCAAATGTGGTGGAAACTTCATTCCTGCCATGTTTCCTATACTTCGATTGGTAAAAAGTTGTGGGATCATATCTCCATGTAGAATAAGATCAAACTTACCTCCAAACCGATCCTGCAATAATAATAATTAAAGTAAATAAATATTCATGTTTAGAGGGGATATTTGCACAGATGACGGGGTTTTTGTACGCATGACCCACCCTTCGGGGTGCGTGAGGTTTTTTAACCCAGTTTTGGAAAACTTATGTTTTTTGGCCTTTTCTCGTGATAAGCAAGTGCACAAAGTCATCCGTACCCTTCGCTTATCACGAGGGTATCACAGTTGTCTCCTCGTGATCGTGCTCAGTGAAGGGTACTAAAGACTTTGTGCACTTGCTTATCACGAGGGAAGGTCAAAAAACATAAGTTTTCAAAAACTGGGTTAAAAAACCTCACCCTCTTCGAGGGGTGGGTCATCCGTACAAAAACCCCACAGATGACCCCCTTAGGGTCTTAATGTTTTTTGACCTCCCCTCGGAAACACATATATTTTGTCCCTTTGCTGACGTCATCAACATTACGCTGAGCACGATCGCGAGGAAAAAAGTTTGTAGTACCATTCGCTGAGCACGAGTGCACTATAGTCGTCTCCCTCGCGATCGTGCTCGGTGAAGGGTACAAATGACTTTTCACAGAGGGAGAGGACTTGCTGATCACGAGAAAATGTCAAAAAACAGGTGTTTTAATTTAAAAAATCGGGTCATTTGGTATTAAGACTCCCGAGGGGAGGTCATGTGCAGAAACCCATGTTTAGAGAAGCATAAAAATATAGAGAAAGATAACCTTTATGCTCTTTTGGAGGAGTGGGTGTGGGAAACTTCCATGTAAAAGTTGCTCAACTGAAAAGCATGAATCAGTACAAGTCAAAGCAGTAGTTGGTTGGTTCACATAGGCATTTTGAAGGGATGAGACCTTATGCTTATGAGAATTAATCATTCTTAAAAGATCTCCCATAACTTTTTGGTTGTAATACTCATAGAGGTCATCTCCACTCCCCATAATGCAATCAACAATTGTCTGAATAAGTCCCTCAACGTTTTGCTTGTAAACCAGACGAGTTCCACATAACTCAACTCGCATTCTTTCAACATTAGTATTGAAACTAATGTAGACATGGTTGGATGAAGAATTTAGTTCATAAGGATACCAATTCCGTGGCTCAAACACAATAAGCAGTATTTGATTTGAATACTCTAACAACTCTATAGGGATAAAGCAGTTATGCTTAGATAGAGTCCTCCCATCATCTGATTGTATTTCATAATCGAAGCAATGACAATTAGCATTCTCAGAGATTGAGAAGATAGCAAAGATTGCCAACCCCATCCACTTCTTATCTTTATGTATATTTACAGGAAGCTTCACTGCTACTTTGTTTTTGTCTTTCTGATTTTTAAACCATCCAAAAAAATTTATATGTGGGAAGAAGTAGCCTCCATTGTAATTATTTTCTTCCTGTAAGTTATTCATACAGTCAATATGAAAGAACTATATATGGTTATTAAAGACAAAGATATTTAATTATAGAAGACAAACCTCAAAGATTCTCCCAAGTATTGGTTTGAGGTTCCTGATTCTTAGGAAACATGTTGAATCAGTAGTTCCACTAGATTCCAATGAAAAATCATCCCTTGCAACTTCAAGCTCATCACACCTGCATTCACTCTTATGATTGAGTTCTGTAGTGTTCCTGTGGAATTTGCTTTTACTGCAATAGAGCTTAGTGAACAACTTTGCCAAATACTCTGATGCATTTTTCCAGAAGATTATAGAGGCACCACATGCTTTGACCTTCACATATATGCTATTACAACTAATTGTAGCCTTCATAGAGAAAGAATTTTGATCCATCAAACGATCTGAAAACTTTCTAGTTGGTATGTATATTACCCAAATGCTTTTTGTAGGTGAAACTTTGAACTCTCCAAACTCCAGTAGATGAAAATTTGATGGATTCCCATCAATCTCTAAGTTAACTGAACACTTAACCTGATCAACTTTAAAATGATATTCTATATTAGCTAAGAGGAAAACTCCACAAACATTGCTTATATCATTGTTCAATGAGGATTCTTGGTTGTACTCAATGTTTATCCAATTCCCTTCGTTTATTTGGTCAACGCACTCGAAGGTGTCAACTTCACCGTGGATTAAATAGTATGATTGCTCATCTAAAATATTGACCTGCGAGGATAAAGATTAATTAACAAATAATACATTGGAATATATTGTTAGGGACAACGTAACTCCACGTTAGTTTGATATTGTCTAACTTGGATGACTTTGCTTTTGGTTTCACACAAAAGACCTCATACCAATGGAGATGTTATCTCTCACTTATATATCATGATCTTCCCCTCTTCTAACCAATGTGATATTTTGGTCGCACTCCCAACAATTGATACCAGGTACTTTGTTCGAGGGGAGGATTGTTGGGAATGCGACCAATATACCACGTTGGCTAGATAAGGAGAAGATCATGGGGTATATAAGAGTTGACAATTATCTTCCAATGGTATCAGATCTTTTGGGTGAAACCAAAAGCAAAGTCATGTGAGGGTTACGCCCAAAGTGAACAATATCATACAATGTGAAGATGTATGGATTCCGTTGTCCTTAACATATATAGGATATATAGGATATGAAGAGAAAAACCTCAAAGAATCTTCGAGCCAACATCAAATGTTGGAACCTGTTAATGGTGCATTCAACTTCCGTAGTCTCCTTGGAAAGGATGGAAAAATTAAGTTTAAGGCTGTGTGGGGAAGTTGAGGAGATGTGTAATCTTTTATTATAAAATTGTTCTGATATTGATCTGCATTCTTCTCCTTCTACATATTGCAAACTTGGTGGAAGCTTTGGTAAGTCTTTAAGCTTAGTGCAATAATTCAAATACAATCTTTTTAACTTCTTAAGATGGCTGAGGCTATCTGGGAGCTTTACAAAGTCATTATGACAGAGATGTAATATTTCTAATGAGGAAAAGCAATGGAGATCTTCGGGAACGTCCTCATCCACAAGTTTGCAATCACTAAGATCTAGAAATTTTAGAATGTTGCATTGGGGGAGCCATAATGACCTCCAAATGCCACTTGATAGTCCTCCACAATCTAATATTTCTAGATTGGTTAAACAACCAATACTTGAGGGTGCATGGGTTATAGAGGTGTTAGCAATATTAAGAATCTCCATGGATTCTACATTTGCCAAGCTTGGAGGAATTTGGTCAAGTTTTGTACAATCTTTCAAAAGGAGGGTTTTCAAAGACCTCAAGTTACCAATTTCACAAGGAAGACTAGAAAGGCTCGAACAGAAGGATAGGTCCAACAAAACCAGGCCAGTTAGATGTCCAATTGAAGGATGAAGTTGGGTTATGTTAGACGTATCAAGATGAAGGTGAGTCAAAAGTTCCATATTTTCTCCCATCTCCGGAGAACTTTCAAGAGCTGTGCCAGAAAGAATCAAAGTTTGAAGATTTTTGCATCTTATCGTTGGTGGAAAGAGTTTAAGATCACCACAACCCTTCAAATCTATTAAAATGAGATTGTTCAGATAGTTGATGGAGGGATGAACTTCACACAATCTGACACAGTTATGTAGAACCAATCTCTCAAGATTTGGAACCCCAGAGAAATCAGGTGTCATGCACAACTCTTCTGAGTTACTAGCATCAATCACTTTAAGCTTCTCAAAATTCTGTTGCAAAACAAAATAATAATAATATTAATAAATAAACAATAAACAATCAACCATAAATGAAAATATGCATTATTCTTTTTTCGTGAAAGACATGTGCTAGCTCCAAGTGGAGAATGGTTGAAACTTAATAGAGGAAAGAAAAACAGGTTTCATTTGGATTGGGGGCACCAACTTAGAGTTGGGTGGACTGAGTTATTATAACTCAGTCCATGTTTGACTCGCCGACCACTATAACTCACCGTAACTGATTTCAATAGTATTTATTATTCACAACTATTATAACTTACAGATTATTATAATCATCGACTATAATAACTCACTCAACGCCCTAAACAACCTCTTAAAATGTTAGGGCATGTTTGGGAGTGATGATTGGATTATTGATTTTAAAGGAAGAGATTTAATAACAATTGATTTTGTAAAATTGATTTATATATAATCATTTTTATGTTTGGTTTGGAGTGATTTTCATATAATTAGAAGTGATTTTGAATTATTATGTTTGGTTCTAAAGTGATTTTAGAATTATTAAATTACAAAAAAAAAAAAAAAAATAACATTGTATTTTGAAATTATTTAACTGATAATTGAAAATCAAAATTAAACAAAAATTGTTTGGAAATGATTACTATTTAATATTAAAGTCATGAAACAAAAATTCTTGAAAGATCATGAAAAACAAAATTAAAAAGTCATGAAACTATAATAAATAATATATCATAAATGAAAAACTATAATAAATAATATATCATAAATAAAAGGTTGCAAATGCAAAATTGAAATTAAAAGGTTGCACAACATTGGTTTTGAACCTTGGTATGGGTGAGAAAGAAGCAAAATTATTTCTCCTTTCACCAACAAACCAAATTCAAATTTTCATAAATAAATGAACATAAATAATATTATATTTTTAATTAAAAAAAAATAGTCATTTTTAAAAACAAAATATCACAATCACTTGCAAAAAATCACTCCAAAATCACCTCTCAAGTGATTGACCGGGAATCACTAAAAGTGATTTTCAATTCTTCCAAAATCACTTTTATACTATTGCCAAACATCACCATTTTGAAATATAATTGATTTTGGGCATGTAAAAGTGATTTTGGTCCTTCCAAAATCACTCCCAAACATGCCCTTATTATTGTTATCTGAATATTTGAATATTTGAAGTTATGAAAAAAAAAATCTTATGGGTCTTTGTTGCAATCTTGGCTAGGAAACCAAGAAAAAAAAAATCTCTCTATATTTTGAATTTTTTTTAACTGATAAAACGTCAGGATAGAATAATTTGTAAACATATATGCGAAAGCTTAGAGTGAACTTCAGATCTTAAAAATGTTAAATATTAAGTTACTCTAATCGAAAAAATTCTAAAAATTTATATTATAGAATCTCAGTGCTTATATATATAAAAAAAAAATAATGCTTAATTAATTTATCTTTTAGAAGGGTTAAGTGTTTATAAAAATAAATTCTCATAGTTCTCCTATGAATGAATATTTTAAAATGAAAAACATATGAAACAATATCACTTCCAAAAATACTTAAAATATTTTCGACTTTTTTTTTTTTTAGGAAATTCTCCTTGATAACTAGCCACCCAGAAGACATAGAAAACTTGAAAAACTCACATCACCGTCAAAATTGCAACCATGATGTATAATAAAATTTCAAAATATAGAAAGAAAAAAAAATCTTCAAAATTGCAACCATAATAATAATAAAAAAATCTTGGTTACAATACTAGCCAAGATTGCAACCAGGACCCAAAAAGTGACAATCCCGGTGCTAGATCCGGGCTAGGATTGCACCTGCATGAACTAAACAAATAGTGTGTAAAAAGAGCATTATTGTTGATAAATAAAAGTTCAAATAGGTTGTTTTTGACAATAACTCATAACTCACTCGTCCTCAAAAGGCGAATGAAAAACTTTATGTTAAAAGGGGTTTAAAAAAAATACCATGTATAAATAAAACTTAAATTATACATTTTTGTTGTACGAAAAAAAAACTTAGTTTTGATCAAACTATATGAGCTAAATTGAAACTACTAAAACTATAAGAACCAAATTAAAATCAAACACAAACTCAAAGGAAATGAAAACTAAAAAATGTAACTAAAAGGAAGAACTAATTACCTTTTTTCCTTCCCAAAATTGTAAAATGCGACTATAAGGCAAGAGTAGTTCAAACAAATATCGAGATTGAAATGTTGGAGGCAAACACTTCAAAGGGTAGCCACGCCAATTAATTAGCCGTAATAATTGAGATAGATATTTGATGTCTCCAACTAACTCCACATTATTAATTTCCAATATCCTTAGACTGGTCATCTCCGAAAAGAACTTGGCATCCAATTGTATTGATTCTTTCTTTTCATTTTCCATACTTAAAACTATGCCTTGAATATACGTTAAACCCTGACAAAGAAAAAACATACAAGACACACATCATTAATAATTAAAACCTTTAGAAGAAATAGAGGAATGATAGATATAAAAAAATATTATAAAGTTAACTAATTTTATTACATGTTTTTCAGCAAATCTACGGTAGACATCTTCATGAAGCCAAATTCTACTTTGTTTGTGTGGTTGAACGAGAGACTCCTTATGCACAATTTCTCGACCCATTTCAAGAATTAAATCGTGCATCAATATTTTTTCATGCTTAACTTTAATCAAACATCTTTCCATCAATAATAGTATTTCACTTTTGGGACTATAACCAAAACTCTCCAATATTTCAAGCACTCTATCTTCTTTTTTCCTATGAAAGAAACATGCCAAATCAAGAAAAACTTGTTGGCTTTCTACTCCCAATCCATCATAACTTATTTTCAATACATCAAAAAAGTTCCTTTCATCCACTTTGATGAGTCTCTTCAATGTTTCTCTCCATATATCAATCTCTTTGTGGTACAAAAAAGATCCAATAACTTCTAAAGCTAATGGAAGTCTTTCCACCTTCTCTACCATTTCACTACTAAGATCCATTAAATTGTTATTTGGTAATTGACTATTACCAAATGCATGCTTCAAAAAGAGTTGGAGAGCACTATCATGATCTAGTTGCTCCACGTTGTATTCTTTCATTTCAACATTATTTGGTCGATGAAGTAATTCTTTATTTCTAGTTGTAATGATCACTCTACTTCCAGGACCAAACCAATCAATGCTTCCAGCCAACTTATCTAGCTGCTTTTTCTCTTCGATCCCATCAAGAACAAGAAGAACCTTTCTACCACTCAATCGATTTTTAATCATCTCCACTCCATGCTTCTCATTCCATATTTTAAAATTCTCTGTATAAAAAATGCTAGAAAGCATTTGATGTTGCAATGATACTAAACTTTGCTTTGAGTCCCCTTCAGATAATTTCATATAACAGTGATCCTCGAACATAGGAAGGAGACAATGAAAAACGACGTCAACAATAGTTGTTTTACCAATGCCACCCCTTCCCACTATCGCAACAAAGCGCACATCATCCAATCCCAAAGCAAGATGCATATTCATTTGAAGCAATCGAAATTTCATTCCAACTAAATTCGTATCAAGTGCTTCCAACTTAGGACGCCTTGTATTGAATACTTGGTTTGCAATTTTGTTTACTACTTCCACTTCAGAACTGCACAATGGACATTAAACTTTATGATAGGTTAATACTAGAAATTGAATTGTGTAGGATTCAATTTTCTAAACTTCTATGCATACATAATATTGTGATTTTTATACAAATATAATTGAAATTCTCATTATACATTTCGTCATCTCGTAATATTTTTATAGCCGAAATACACTTTTAATCCCCGATAATTCAGTTCGGTAACAAAAAGAAAAAAAAGATTGGGTTCGAAAAATGAGAATTATCCTCTAAAAAACAGATATCAAAAGAAATAAAGAAAAAATTGAGAGAAAAGGTGAGGAAGTCTAGAGGAAAAAGAAATAGTGAAAAAAGGGAGGTGTGGACCACACAAAATAAGAAATAAATACGTCAAATCAGCCTAACTCAATTGACATTACCTTTGACTAAGAGGTCATGAGTTCAATCCTCGCATTAATTAAATATTTTTGCAAAAAAAAAACATATTAAAATGAAATTGATTTTGTAAAGAAACATGGATAAAAATGTTCTTTAGGAGTACATTCGTTAACATTGAAATATAGACATGGGTTTTTGTACGGATGACCCCCTTCGGGGCGTGATTTTTTTATCCGTTTTTTTTTTAATTTATGTTTTTTGACATTCTCTGGTGATAATTCACTGAGCAGGATCATGAGGAGACAACTATAGTGAGGGTATTTTTAGATCTCAAAATAAAGTGGCCCACAACATAGCCAAATGGGCTCTCTGTTGTGAGTCCTCTCTTGAATGGTTTGCAGATGGGCCTCTGTGGCTTAGGAGTCTTTTAGACTCTGATATCTCCAATTGTAGTCCTTCGGGAACTTAGTTTTCTCTTAATGAAGTTCATTTATCTCAAAAAAAACTATAGTGAGGGTATTTGTAAGAATGACCCCCCCCCCCCCCCCCTCTCTCGGGAAGTAAGGTTTTATAACCCGGTTTTTTAAAATTTATATTTTTTTACCTCCTCTTATTATAGCAAGCGCACAAAGTCTGTAGTACCATTCACTAGCACGATCACAAGGAGACAACTATAGTGCCTTCGTGCTAAGCAAAAGGTACCGAATGTACGAATGACTTTTCACAAGGGGATAACACTTGCTTATCACGAGAGAAGGTCAAAAAACATAAATTTTTAAGAGAATGTCAAAAAAACCTTACGCTCCTCGAGAGGAGGGTCATTCGTAAAAATGCCCCTCCTCGAGGGGGGCCATGCGTACAAATACCCCAACTATAGTACCATCCTGCTCAACGAAGGGTACAAATGACTTTTCATAGAGGAGGAGATTTGCTTAGTACGAGAAAAGGTAAAAAAAAAACATAAATTTTCGAAAAAAAGTTAAAAAACATAAATTTTCGAACAAAGGTTAAAAAAACTTTAGGCTTCCCAAATATATATATATATATATATATATATATAGGGAAATTGTAGTAAATGACAATTTAAGACTTATTGTTTGCAAATATAGCATGTTTTTAAAAATTTTGCGGATATAGCAATTTCTATCGCTGATATCTTATGACTGATAGAAGTCTATCGCTGATAACCTCAGCTTTTTATAGATTTTTGTCAGTGATAATAGTCTATCAGAGATAATAGTCTATAACTGATAGAAGGCTATCAGTGATATAATAAAGTCTATCAGTGATAGAAACGGGTTTTTTTGCCATATTTGCAAAACATTTTAAAGTTTGCTAAATTTGCAATTAGTTTGGGCCTGATTGCTATTTGTGCAACCAGCCCTATATATATATATAGAATGGAAAAATTAAAAGGAAATGAAAAGATAAAAGGAAAAAAAAAAATAGAAGACAAGGCAAAAACATTAAAGAAAAAGAACCAATTTTTGCTTTATGTCTATTTAAGAAAATTGCTAATATTTGATAAAAACTCATGAATGTCCTATGAGATTTAAGCAAAATACAAGGATTAAATTAAAAAATTTAAAAGAATGCAAGGATCAAAGTAAAATCAATCAAATCAGAAAGATTAAAATTTTAATTTAACTTAAAATACATATAGATTTATTTGGACTAAAATGAGGCTTGATTGGTTTCTCTAGACTTAATGCTAAAAAATAAAAAAATAGGTTAAACCAAGCAAATTGTGCTATTACTAAGAGTTCATGATTCATTCTCCCCGCATTAATTAAATTATTTAAAAAAAAAATTCAAAAGAGATAGATGATAATAAGATTTATTTTTCAAAAAAATCAAAAAATAGATATTTGAGCTTTACCTATTCTTTGTGATTACAACTCCGGTACGATTGCCAATTTTCTTCATTGCGTTTCTCCAATTTTGGAGGTCCTTCAAGCGTTTTTCCTTCTCTTGATTATCACCTTCCTTTAGAGCATTAGCTTCATGTTCATCGAAACTTTTCTTAAAACTTCCAGATTGATCTTTAACTGTTGAAGGATCTACATAATAAAACACGGGAAGAACACGATCCATTGTCGTTTCCATAGAATCCATTATCTTGCTCAACTCTCTCAAACACCACTTAGCTGAAGCATAATCCTCTGAAAGAATGACGATTGCAGATCTCGATTCTTCGATTATTTGGAATAAATCATGGAGATCGTCTCCAATTTTAAACTCCTTGTCGTCCAAAAAAACTTTTATCCCCAAACGATTCAAAGCTTCGTACAAATATCCTACAAAAGTGCAGCGAACATCTTTACCTCGAAAACTTATAAACACGTCGTAGTTCATCTTAGGACGAGGATCAAAAGAAGATGGCAATGAACTCTGCATTTTTGCAAGACCTGAAGATGCAAAGAATAATAATATTGGCTAAGTAAACTTGCGAATTCATTTATATGATATTTTCCTTGCTCGTTTTGTAGGCATCTCAGATTCAAGTCAAATAATTAATGTGAAGTCAAGAAAATAATTTCACATGAATTATTTCGGAGTTTCCCTTAAGAAGACTTTGTGCAAGTTGGTATTTTTCAATTTTGTATGATCCCATGTGATAGAGATTGAAGATAAAAGTATGAGAGTTTATTTAAATAATATAAGTATATATATTAGTGTGTTGTCCATATTTTTATTATTAGGATATATAAAATAATCAAACAAAAACTATATACATATTGGAAGAGTTGAAATCTACAATTATATGTTTGAATATAATTTTTTTTTTTTTTTTTCAACGGTATTTTAATTAATGCAAGGATTGAACCCATGATCTTTTAGTTAAGGGCACAACCTTATGTCAATTGAGTTATGCTCGGTTTGGCAAAATAGTTTTTTTTTTTTGCCACATTTTAATTAATGCGAGACTGAACCCAACCCATGACCTCTTAGTCACAAGCTCAACCTTATGCCAATTGAGATGACTCGATTTGGCAAAACATTAACAAGATAACCAATTGTGCTAGCCATAATTTTAATAAGTTTGATATTTTTAAATATGTTATTAAACATTAATGGCTATAGGGTTCGAATTATTTATTTATTTTGATAGGCCTTGCTTAGTCTATTGGGAAATTGTAGTAAATGACAATTTAAGACTTATTGTTTGCAAATATAGCATGTTTTTAAAAAATTTGCGGATATAGCAATTTCTATCGCTGATATCTTATGACTGATAGAAGTCTATCGCTGATCACCTCAACTTTTTATAGATTTTTGTCAGTGATAATAGTCTATCAGAGATAATAGTCTATCACTGATAGAAGTCTATCAGAAGTCTATCAGTGATATAATAAAGTCTATCAGTGATAGAAACGGGGTTTTTTGCCATATTTGCAAAACATTTTAAAGTTTGCTAAATTTGCAATTAGTTTGGGCCTGATTGCTATTTGTGCAACCAGCCCTAGTCTATTCGTTAAAAAAAGAAAATCCTCGTGAATGTCTAATCATTAAAAAAAAAAAAAAAAAGTTCAAAACAAAATTCTGAGAGTAAAACTTGCTCAGTCTGGGCTACAAGTATTTTTGCAGCCCTCATTTGGCTAAATATTCCTACTTTCTCTCTCTTCAATTAACAATTCCTCCCACTTTCTCTCTCTTTATTTCTCTGCACTCCAAACTTAGGCCATGAAATTTCAATTGAGGTTATTTGAAATTTGCAGGACTGAGTGTTATATAAGTATTATATAGACATAAATTTTCAAGTGAGTTTTTAGAGGAAGTGAAGGAAAAAGTGGAAAATTTCACGGTTGGATTCATTTGGGTCGGTCATGGTAGTGCGATTAGTATTCTTCAATTTCGAGTTCAATAATTAATTTCTTCAAAACACTTACCCTAACAACCAAATTAGACCACATGGGGAGAGAGGTTGGTAAAGAAAAATATAGGTTGGATTTTATTTTTTAAGAAAAATCCCAAAAAAAAAAAAAGGAGAAATTTGTTAGAGTAATGCAAATTTGAGAAACAATGTTAAAAAAATAGTTAACCAAAAAAAAGAAAAAAGATACTTATGGTAGGGAAAGGAAGAGAGAGTGAGAGATGAAATTGAAAACTCGATGTAAAGGAAAGAGAGAAAGAATATGAAGAGTTGTTTATCGATGAAAAACAAAAGGAAATGGCTTAAAGAGTTTTAATATACATATTCCATCAATCAAGTTGTGACATGTGGCTGAGCTGCAAAAGATACTTGTAGCCTAGGCTGTGGGAGAATTTCTAGTACATCCGTGGTATGGAAAATCTCCATACCACTGCCTTTAAATGACTGTCACGTGGTGAAAGGTTATTTAACTTAACTAACGATAGTTTAGCTGGGACCCACTTTTTTAAATTTATTATTTTCTCCTACTAAAAAAATTTAATAAATACATTATTTATTTAAATTCTCTCTCCTCGTTTTCTCTATCTCTGCTTCATTTTCTACTTCAATAGTGTTGTCTACTCCAATAGAATTTAAGTCAATATCACCTACATGAATTATAATAATTAACTTTACAATATATAAAACAAAAAGTGTAATCTATATGTTCAATTAGGAAGAAAACTCACTCATATGTAGTTCTTCCGAGCTAACCATTGATTCGGCAACAAAACTAACAATTAAACCTAAAATTAACAATAACTCTACTCAAAATAACAAATATATATATATATATATACATAATGAAACTTCATAAGAAAAAAAAAACAAATACTAAAATGCAACATACTTAAATATTTGCTCCAGTAGATATCCAAATGTAATCCTAATATTTTCTGCATTTAAAAAAAATAAAAAATAAAGAAATATTAGAAAGGAAGTGAAAAACAAAGAAAAGAGAATGAAATAAATGGATGTAGAACATAAACCTTCTCCAAATCTAACCTGAAAAATTAGCTTAATGGTGAAGATGAAGAAAAATAAAGTTTTGAATATATTTTAAATATCAATGAAGAAGTTGAATAATATTAAAAAGGAAAAAAAAAATTGAGAATGCAAAGAGTCAAAGAAAAGAAAAAAAAAATTAATAAAAAACGAGGAGAGAGAATTTAAATAAATAATGTATTTATTAATTTTTTTTAGTAGGAGAAAATAATACATTTAAAAAAGTGGGTCCCAACTAAACCATCGTTAGTTAAGTTAAATAACCTTTCACCACGTGGCAGTCATTTAAAGGCAGTGGTGGAGATTTTCTATACCACGGATGTACTAGAAATTCTCCCCCTAGGCTGTAAGCAAATTTTACTCTTTTCAAAATAATGTCTACATCTGTCTGTTGTGAGTTTAGACTATTTTATCTTTCCTAGATAATTCATCATTTGTCTGCCACGTCAGTTAACCATCCCTAAACAGTGTATCCATTTTAAGAACAGTGTATTCAGGAACCTGACCCTAAAATTACTTCAAATCTTGGTTTCAAATTAAGTTTTAGTTGGATTCTCCCAAACATTATATTTTCGAATATTTTTAATTCAATTCAACCATTATATAAGTCAGATTTTATTTTAATTTAAAAATGTAATTTCAAATGAATTTGAAAACCTTAAATTTATGTCTCAGTGTCACACGATCAAAATCCTTCAATGATTTGATCATTTTCCCTCTAAATTAATCCTTAGCAAAACTTTAATGATTTTAAGGATAACGTATCGAGCAAACTTACTCTAAAAAAAGTTTTCCTCAAATTCATTTTTGTTGAGTTTATTTCGATTATCCTACCGAACTTAGGACAAGTTGTGATGAGAACAGACCCCGAGAGTGCAATGGAATCTATGGTCAAAACCATGTTTTCTCTAAAACAACAAGACATACACACCTTTGATTTCTCAAATAACATAAAACATTTATAAAATCTCAAATATCCCAAATATTTCTCAAGCCACAAATTCAACCAAATGCATAAAATCACTATAAATGCTTATCAATTCCAAGAAATCTCAAATCAATTTCTCTAATATTTCATAAGAGTTGGTCTAAAACCATCCATATTAATATATTTTCCTAAAATTTCATAACAATAATTTAATAACGAAAACATTTCATAAATTAATCACTCACAACATTGTCGATAACGTCTTGGATCGCAAGTTATTTCAATACATGTTCACCTGAGATTCCAATATAACTAAATCAACATTAAACTTTAAATCGTGTTTGAAAATAAAACTATAGCACCAATTTAACTCCAATTTCTAATCTATTTCTCTTATTTCAATTTCCAAATTAAACATTTCTCTTTTCTTTTTCATCTTTTTACAACCAAAATATAATTGGGCATTTATTCCCAATTCAATAATACTATCTTCTCCCTTTTCATAAGCCATTTATTATTCTAAAATAAATCAATCCTCTGTCTAAAATAGCAGACATCTCTCTCTTCTTGGCAACACAGTTCTCTTTTTTTCTCTTTGTTCAATTAAGTCAAATCTCCCACCTCACTATGTTGTAAAAAAAAAAAAAAATCTTTCCTTTTCATTTGATAACAAAGTTTCATTCTTTGTTTTCCTACCTCAAATTATTCTTAAAAGATCTCCAACACTACCAAAAAAAAAACTCCTAATCTTTCATCAAAATTTAAACCCATGAAATATTATGACATTCAACACCCAAATTTCAATTCATTCCTCAATTTTATGGAATAGCCTCACTAAACTCCTATCTACTCCTAAGTAATCATAGAGTTCGCCCACCAAATCTCAAGCTAGATCAATTCAAACTCCTCCAATTCCTTCAAACTTCAAATTGAAAACCATGAGTAGAGATGAGTCGTTACCGTTGCAGGGGAGACATCTTGATTATTTTGTCTTGGAGTGGGAGATTTTAGAAATTGAACAAGAGGTTACTTTTTTGCAAGTTGCTTAATTAATGATAAACAAAGGAAATGGGCGGCTGGAACATTTCTTATAAAAGTAGAATATGGGATTTCATTTCAAACACGGTGAGAAGAGAAAAAGGTTGGCCGAGGGATTTCTTTTGAAGCAGAAGAAAAGCTGCAGGTGGTTCTTTTATTTGAAGAAGAAGATATCACAGAGAGGTTTTTCTTGAGTGTTATTATAGGAGCCTTTTTCGTTGAAGAATTGAAGAGTTATTGTTAGAGTGATTCGTGAGCATTTTCTTTGAGAGAAAAGTGAGAGAAATCACTCATGAGCGTTTCTAAATTCTTGTAACTTTCTCCCAGACGTTTTAATGGAACATGCATCGGTAGCAGAGACTGGACGTAGCTCACACTGGGTGAACCAGTATAAATCTGGTGTCAATCTCTCTTCCTTTGAACTTGATTTATTATCGTTCTTATTACTTAGAAGTTTTAGGTTGGTTTATTTATTCTTCTAAGCTCTGGTTTCCAAATTGTTTATTCCGCTTTAAATTTGGAACCAATAACTGATCTGAGTTTTAGATAAAAATATATATATATTGTCTAAATCTTGTATCGAATTACCCTAACAGAATGCAGTGTTCACAAACCAAGAGATCAATCACTTGCTTGATGTTCAAAGTGGCATGTTAGTTCAATTCCCTCAAGCCTCTTTCACTTACATGTCCCAGACGCTTGTGATATTCTTATCAATATTAGTGAAAGGCTTCTAGATTCTGATAGGAATGAAATTAGAGAAAAATTAGGGATATCAGAGGGTATATTAATAAATAGTTAGAGAAGTTGTTAGTATTTTGTGAGTAAACTAGTGCTTCAAAGTGATCTCGAGAGGAGAGGGTCCAAGTACCTCGAAACCCGCACTTAGTTTATCTGGTAAGTTCTTTACCTTTTACATTACAATACATTTCGGGATCATATCAGATTCTTCTTCTTTGTTCTTGCACGTGCATACAGTGTTTCATTGTCTCTTTCTTTTCCAAGTTTAATCTCCAATTCTTTCGATTCGAGAGCATCAAGAACAATTTTCAAATCTAAACTATATTTTCCATGGACTTTATGAGAAAATATGTTAAAATGAGATAGAGAAGAGTAGAATAACACAAAATCTACATCCCCTGTAGAGATTCATAGGCTTTATTTATGACAGCAAATATAGTAAAGTACAATTGTTCCTCAATTTTTGTCAAATGGCACCAGAAATGTCATTGTAGAGGCCCCTTTTGTTGTTGGCTAGGAGGGTGGAAAAGTTGAGGCCAATATCATCTTATCAATCTCCTTCCTTTCTTTTTGATGTATTAGACGAAGACCACAATGTCGAACTCGAAACAGTTCATCACAGCTTGTTTCAAGTGTGATTCCAAAGTGGTTGCAATTGTGCCAAGAAATGTGAAATTCAGTAAGGGGAATGTAGAAAAGCCAAATTAACTCGGATGCATATTCATTCAAGATTTTTTCTTGAGGCAAAAAGTGGTAGTGCTCTGGCTTCAATTCATATGAGTCAACTCCAAATTTGCATATAAGATCCAAAACTTTTGTATACCTCTCTCGTTCTGGAATGACATTTACTCTTCTCATTTGCTGATCCACAACCACATGAGCGCACACAGCAACACCAACCGTGTTTGGATTTATATACAAATCTGGTGCTAACTTCATCCCCACCATGTTTCCTATTGTTCGATTTGTGAAAAGTTGTGGGATCATATTTCCATGTAGAATAAGATCAAACTTACTTCTGAATCGTTCCTGTAATAATAAATTCAAGTAATTAAATTTCCATGTTTAGAGTGGATATTTGCCCAGATGACCTCCCTCGGGGCTCTTAATGTTTTTTGACCTCCCCTCGGGAACACATGTTTTTTGCCCCTTTGCTGACGTCATCAGCACTAAGTTGAGCACGATCGCGAGAGAAAAGTCTGTAGTACCCTTTGCAGAGCATGAGACACTATAGTCGGTCTCCCTTGTGATCGTGCTCAAACTTTTCATACAGGGAGAGGACTTGCTGATCACGAGAGAAGGTCAAAAAAACATACGTTTTAAAAACTCAGGTCATTTGACATTAAAACTCCCGAGGGGGTCATCTGTGCAAAAACCTGATGTCTAGAGAAGCACAAAGATAGATATAGAGAAAGATAACCTTTATGCTCTTTTGGAGGAGTGGGTGTGGGAAACTTCCATGTAAAAGTTGCTCAACTGAAAAGCATGAATCAGTACAAGTCAAAGCAGTAGTTGGTTGGTTCACAGATTCATTTTGAAGGGATGGGACCTTATTCTGATGAGAATTAATCATTCTTAAAAGATCTCCCATAACTTGTTGGTTGTAATATTCATAGAGGTCATCTCCACTCCCCATAATGCAATCAACAATTGTCTGAATAAGTCCCTCAACGTTTTGGTTGTAAACCAGACGAGCTCCACATAACTCAACTCGCATTCTTTCAACATTAGTATTGAAACTAATGTAAAAATGGTTGGATGAAGAATTAATTAGTTCATCAAGATTCGAATTCCGTGGTTGAAACACAATAAACAATATTTGATTTGAATACTCTAACAACTTTATAGGGATAGAGTTGTCATGAGTAGATAGAATCGTCACATTCGATTGTATTTCGTAGTCGAAAGAATGATCTTTAGTATTCTCAGATACTGAGAAGATAGCAAACATTGCCAACCCCATCCACTTCTTATCTTTATGTATATTTACAGGAAGCTTCACTGCTACTTTTGATTTCTTGTTCTGCTTTCTAAACCATCCAGAAATTTTTGTTTGTGGGAAGAAGTATCTTCCAATATAATGCTTTTCTTCCTGTAAGATAATACATAGTATTGAGACTGTGAAGAGAATATATTTTTTAATTTTGAAAGAAGACAAACCTCAAACATTCTGACAAGTATTGATCTGAGGTTGTTCCTTAGCAAACATGTTGGCTCGTCAGTTCCAGTATATTCAAGCTCATCGCAGCTGCATTCACTATCACTATCAGGACGAGGTGGTTCTATAATGTTCCTGCGGAATGTGCTTTTAGAGCAATAGCGCTTAGTGAAAAAGTTAGCCAAATACTCAGAAACATTTTTCCAGGAGAGTATAGAAGCACCACATGCTTTGACCTTCACATTTATGTTATCACAACTAATTGTAGCCTTTATAGAACAAGAGTTTTGAGCCATCATCAAACCATTTGAAAATATGTGAACTGGTAAGTATACTATCCAAATGCTTCTTGTAGATGAAAATTCTGAGTCTTGAAACTTCAGTGGGTGAAAATTTGACGGATTCCCATCAATCTCTAACTGAACTGAAAACTTACCAACACTAACTTTAAAATCATCCAATGTTTGTAGATACTCTACATTAGCTGAGAGGTAAACTCCACAAACATTGTTGATATCATTGTTACTCCCTGATTCTTCTTGCTTGTTGTACTCAATGTTTATCCAATTCCCTTCATTTCTCTCCTCGAACCACTCGAAGATGTCAACTTTATTATGGATGAAACAATGTGCTTCCTCATCTGAAATATTTACCTGCCAAAACAAGATTAATTAGACGTTGACTTCGTGTCTATTTGGTCCCGGAATTTTCCTCACTGTTAGTTGACTAATGCTAAAATGATGTGGCGGGCTGATTTAGCAAAATATATATTGAATCTCTCTCTTTGATATCTTCACCTTTCTTTCTCCATATGTCCCCTACTTTTGGTGAGCAATGAGACGGTATCCATGAAGACGACAACCATAATTTTTATGACGTCGAGTTTTTGTTAACATGCAGGGACCTCACTCACAATATATAAGATACATGCGTTACTCCTCTCATTACCAATTTGTTTTAAGAATGGAACCCCATAATATCTAATATGGTATCAGAGCCTAAGAAGCCCAAACGGGTATTCGGTCCAAGAATGGTGAACCCAAAGAGGCACAAGAGGCACCATCTTGAGGGGACATGTTAAGATGAAGGGACCTCACTCACAATATATAAGATACATGGGTTACTCCTCTCATGAAACCCTATGATATCAAACAACTTTCAAGGGGTGATGGAGAAAGGGAGGAGAGACAAAGTCCACATCTAAAAAAAATGAATTACCAAGTTATTATATTTTGCTAAATCAACACATACAATCAGTCACATCATTTTAGCGTTAGTTCTAAAGGTCAACCACAGGGACCATTTAGACCGGAGGCAAATAGACACCAACTTCAAACCTCAGAACAAAAAATGTATTTTGACATTGTAATAATAATGAGAGGAAAAGAGAAACCTCAGTGTATCTTCGATTTAACATGGAGTATTTGGAATTGCACATGACGTCATTTCCATCGTATTCCACTATTCGAGTCTCGGAATAATGTAGAGAAAAATCAAGGACACAATATCCAGAACTTGAGGGAATATGCAAGATTTTATTATAAAATTGTTTTGACATCGATTTGCATTCTAGTCCTCGTACATATCGTAAATTTTCTGGAAGCTTTGGTAAGTCTTCAAGGTAAGAGCAATGATTCAAGTACAATCTTTTCAACTTCTTAAGATGACTGAGGCTACTTGGGAGTTTTGCAAAGTAGTTTTTGCTGAGATTTAGTATTTCTAGTGAGGAAAAGCAATAGAGATTTTTGGGCACGTCCTTGTCCAAAAGTTTGCAACCACTCAGATCTAGAGTTGTAAGTATCTTCACACCAAAGTACTTTTTACTTGGCTGAATAATGATTTTCAATTTAGGGATCATTGACTTCCAAATGTAACGTGATAGTCCTTCACAATCTAACGTTTTTAGATTCTTTAAACCATGAATACTTGATGGTGCATGGGTTATAGAGGTTTTAGCAATACTAAGAGTCTCCAAGGATTCTGCATTTGCCAAGTTTGATGGAATTTGGCTAAGTTTTGTACAATCTTTCAAAAGGAGTGTTTTCAAAGATCTCAAATTACCAACTTCACAAGGAAGACTAGAAAGACGAAAACAGGAGGATAGGTCCAACAGAACTAGGCCAGTTAGATTTCCAATTGAAGGATGAAGTTGAGTTATGTTAGACCTATCGAGATAAAAGTGAGTCAAAAGCTCCATATTTCCACCTATTTCTGGAGAACTTTCAAGACCTGTACTAGATAGAACTAAAGTTTGGAGATTTCTGCATCTTATATTTGGTGGAAAGAGTTTAAGATCACCACAATCCTTCAGATCAAGTAGAATGAGATTGTCCAGACAATTGATGGAGGGATGAACCTCACACAATCTCACACAGTTACGTAGAACCAATCTTTCAAGATTTGGAACCCCAGAGAAATCAGGTGTCATGCACAAGTCTTCTGAGTTACTCGCATCAATCACTTTCAACTTCTCAAAATTCTGTTCAAAGAAAGAAAAAAAATGTTTAACAACTTTGAACTATATGAACTAAATGATAAATGTAGTACTTTTAACTGATAAATGTTTAACTAAAAGTACTGAAGAAGTAGCTAATTACCTTTTTTCCTTCCCAAAGTTGTGAAATGCAACTGTGAGGCAAGAATAGTTCAAACAAGTATCGAGATTGAAATGTTGGAGGCAAACACTTCAAAGGGTAGCCAGGCCAATTAATTAGCCGTAATAATTGAGATAGATATTTGATGTCTTCAACTAACTCCACATTATTAATTTCCAATATCCTTAGACTGGTCATCTCTGAAAACAACTTGGCATCCAATTGTATTGATTCTTTCTTTTCTTTTTCCATACTTAAAACTATGCCTTGAATATACGTTAACCCCTGAAAAAGACACACCTCATTAATAATTAAAACCTTTAGAAGGAATAGAATAATGTTAGATATAAAAAATACTATAAAGTTAACCAATTTGATTACATGTTTTTCAGCAAATTTGCGGTAGAGATCTTCTTGAAGCCAAATTCTACTTTGTCTGTGTTGTTGAATGAGGGACTCCTTATGCACAATTTCTCGACCCATTTCAAGAATTAAATCATGCATCAATATCTTTTCATGCGAAACTTTAATCAAACATCTTTCCATCAATAATAGTATTTCACTTTTAGGATTATAACCAAAACTCTCCAATATTTCGATCAATCTATCTTCTCTTTTCCCGTGGAAGAAACATGCCAAGTCAAGAAAAACTTGTTGGCTTTCTACTCCCAATCCATCATAACTTATTTTCAATACATCAAAAAAGTTCCTTTCTTCCACTTTGATGAGTCTCTTCAATGTTTCTCTCCATATATCAATCTCTTTGTGGTACAAAAAAGATCCAATAACTTCTAAAGCTAATGGAAGTCTTTCCACCTTCTCTACCATTTCACTACTAAGATCCATTAAATTGTTATTTGGTAATTGGTTATTACCAAATGCATGCTTCAAAAAGAGTTGGAGAGCACTATCATGATCTAGTTGCTCTACATTGTATTCTTTTATGTCAACATTATTGGGTTGATAGAGTAATTCTTTATTTCTCGTTGTAATGATGATTCTACTTCCAGGACCAAACCAATCAATGCCTCCAGCCAACTTTTCTAACTGCCTTTTCTCTTCGATCCCATCAAGAACAAGAAGAACCTTTCTACCACTTAGCCGATTTTTAATCATCTCCACTCCATGCTTCTCATGCCATATTCTAAAATTCTCTGAATAAAAAATGCTAGAGAGCATTTGATGTTGTAGTGACACTAAACTTTGCTTTGAATCCCCACCAGATAATTTCAGATAACATTGATCTTCAAACATAGGAAGGAGACAATCAAAAACGACTTCGACAATAGTTGTCTTTCCAATGCCACCCCTTCCTACTATCGCAACAAAGCGTACATCATCCAATCCTAAAGCAAGATGCATATTCATTTTGAGCAATCGAGATGCCATTCCAACTAAATTCTTATTAAATGTTTCCATCTTAGGACGCCACATGTCAAATATTTGGTTCGCAATTTTCTTTACTACCTCTACTTCAGAACTGCAAAATGTATATTAAACTTCATGGTTAAGTTAATACTCAAAATTGAATGGTGTAATATGAAATTTTCTAAATTTCTATGCATACATAATATATATTTTGATTTTAATACAAAGGATAGTTGAAATTTCCTTTACATTTGTCACCACATCATTTTATAACTTTTCCATAAAAAATCATGATTTGGTACTTTTATGTCGAAATAAATTATTTTTGGTCACTGAAGTTTAAGTTTAGTGTTTGGTATATTTTGTATCTTAGATTTCAAAAGGAACATATTTGTGTTAAGTTTTGTCTATATATATATTATTATTAGAGCTGGTTGCAGAAATAACAATCCGGCCAAAAATAATTGCAAATTTAGCAAAGTTTAAAACTTTTTGCAAATATGTCAAAAAAATCAGGAACTATCACTAATAGACTTTTTTACTATTACTGATAAACTTCTATCACTGATAGACTATTATCACTGACAAAATTCTATAAAAAAGACTACTATCAGCGATAAACAATACTATCAGTGATAGAAATTGTCATATCCGCAAATTTTTTAAAAAAGTGTTATATTTTTAATTATTTTACTCTTGACATATGTTATAATTTCCATTATTATTATGTATTTGACCAAGTCAAATTGATTAAGGTTTAGTTGTAATTACAATTAATTAAAAATATTAGAAAATATAATTGATTGTTTAGAAAAATTTATAAAAAAAATATTTTTCATAATATCTCAAATTTTGATTGAAAATTTCGAAAAATGGTGAATGGGATAAATATAAAAAAATTAATTAAAGCAAATATATATATATATATTAATAAACAATATAAAAATAATATAAATATAATTCAAATTTTATTTATTATTATAGTATACAAATAGAGTATATATATTAGATTATAATATACCGATATATATATATATAGGGCTGGTTGCACAAATAGCAATCAGGCCCAAACTAATTGCAAATTTAGCAAACTTTAAAATGTTTTGCAAATATGGCAAAAAAATGCGTTTCTATCACTGATAGACTTTATCATATCACTGATAGACTTCTATCAGTGATAGACTACTATTATCACTGACAAAAATCTATAAAAAGCTGAGGTGATCAACGATAGACTTCTATCAGCCATAAGATATCAGCCATAGAAATTGCCATATCCGCAAAATTTTTAAAAACATGCTATATTTTTAAGTACCTTATTCTAAATTGACATCTATTACAATTTCCCTATATATATATATATATATTGAAAAAGTTCAAATATTTCAAAATATAGAATTGGTCCAGAAAACATGTTGACTCACGAAAAAATGTAAATGAGGAAAAAATTAGTATACATTCAAATATAAAATATAAAATTTGTCATAATATTTTAAATTTTGATTGAAATTTTCGAAAAATAGTGAATAGGGAAACTTTTTTGGGGAGAGGCAAAATTTTACTTTCTAACATTTTATACATATATATTTCTAATAAAAAAAGGAAAAAAAAAATCTCATACATATATTATACATATATATTTCTAAAAAAACAACTTATCGTACATATATTATCTTTGGTAGCAAAGCCTTAAAATCTTTTGACTTTTTAATATAATTTTTTAACCTAAAATATATATGAATGTATTTTGACCCAAATTAGTAAGGGTGTGCCTACTCATAGAAATGATGGAAAGAGTAATTTACTTGGTATGTTTATCATCTAGAGGCTTGATCATTTCTCTATTCTCAAACAATCAAAAGAGATATGATAATATGATTTTTTTTTTTTTAAAAATAAAATAAATAGAGAGGTTTGAACTTTACCTATTCTCGGTGATGACAACTCCGGTGTGATTGCCAATTTTCTCCATTGCCTTTTTCCAATTTTGAAGGTCCTTCAAGCGCTTTTCCTTTTCTTGATTATCAATTTCCTTATGAGCGTTGGCTTCATGTTCATCGAAACTTTTCTTAAAGATTCCAGATTGATCTTTAATAATCGAAGGATCTACATGATAAAACACAGGAAGAACACGATCCAACATCGTTCCCATGGAATCCATTATCTTGGTCAACTCTCTCAAACACCACTTGGCAGAAACATAGTCCTCTGAAAGAACGACGATTGCTGATCTCGATTCTTCGATTATTTGAAATAAGTCATGAAGACTGTCTCCAATTTTAAACTTTTTGTCATCCATGAAAGTTTTTATCCCCAAACGATTCAAAGCATCATACAAATATCCTACAAAAGTGTAACGAACATCTTTACCTCGGAAACTTATGAACACGTCGTAGTTCATCTTAGGACGATCAAAAGAAGATAACATTGATGAACTCTGCATTTTTGTAAGATCTGAAAATGGAAAGGAAAATAATGTTGGCCAAGTAAACTCCGGAGTTATATGATCATTTATTTATTATCTTCCCTTGCTTGTTTTTGTGGGAAACTCAGTTGGTGTTCTCTAGCAAGATCCAAGGTAAAGACTATGAAGTCAAGAAGATAATATTAATAATGTACTCAAAGAAAAATAAAATAATAATAATAATATTAATAAAAAATAATAGCAGGTGAATAAAGATTCTTCATCCATGACTATATATATGCATTATTTAATGTTAGCGTCATAAAAATAATTTTAAACAATAGTATGGCTGTCTAGCATTTCTATATGTATTCAACCCAACCCAATAATTTAACCTTAATTTGAATGATATGCATGAGACTAGCGTTGTTGTGCAACTTGCCGATAGATCTTACGTGCATCTTTTAGGGAAGGTTGAGGATGTTATGGTGAAAGTGAATGACTTATTTTTTCCTGTCGATTTCTATGTACGGGATATGAACGAAAATACATTTGATATTATTCATTCTTCCATATTGTTAGAGCGTTCCTTTATGAAGACCTCTAGGATCAAAATCGATATTTATAAGGGAATCCTTTCTGTGGAATTTGACGGAGTAATGAATGAATTTTCAATTAATACTTTGAAATCTAATTTGTCTGCTGAGAATCTGAATCTGAATGATAATGTTGATGTTGTCTGTTCTTTGAATGAGAATGTCGCTAATGTTTGTTTTTTATCTGTGAATGATGATGTCTGCGTGCGGGAGGCACAAAAGAAATTTTTTTCTATGAATGTGAACAAGTACGAGAAGGATGGGAGGATGGATGGCGCATCTCTCAAGCTGATGGATAACGGGTAATTCGAGTCCGAGAATAAAGTCGAGCAATAGACTTTAAAAATTTGCGCTTCTTGGAGGCACCTGAGTTTGGACTGTTATTTTTGTTTGTTTTAGTTTATTGCTTTGAGTAGTTAAGTTGTTTAAGTTTGTCTGTTTGTTTTTGTTTGTTTGTTTTAGGAGAATGAGAGACTTGCTCGTATTTTGGACCTAAAATTGGATGAAAAGATCGCGTTTCTTTCTCCGCCAACCTTTAAAAGATCAGGGGAGTTTTCGTGTTCCCCTCTATTTTGTTCTTTAAGTGCTTTATCGGATGGTTGATGCATTGGGGACAATGCATTCTTTAAGGTTGGGGGTGGAGTTGGCTGTTGGACTTTCTGTAGTTGTCGAGCATGTATACTCTCTGAATTTGATATGGTGTAGTCTGAATTTGCATGTTGTTCGATGAGGACAATCTAGAAAAGGTTTTTAAAATCTTCGTAGTTGCATATTAAAATCTTGTAGAGTATTTTTCAAAAAAAAAAAAAAAAATTTGTTGTCGCTTCCTTGCATCGAAATCTTGTTGTCACCCCAAAAGGCACCCTTAGGGAAGACTTGATGCATGATAGGTTGTAGTAAGTTAATCGAGTTATAACAAAGTTATTGCCTAGAGTAAAAAAAAAAAAAGTGAAAAACATGTCAATAAAAACTCCTGAGATACTCCTCTTCTTAAATGCACATTGAGAAGTGAATATAGTCCTTAAAATGTGAAGTTTGCCCGTAGTCAGATACGTTGTGCAGTGGAACTACGGATAAGTTGGAACGAAAGTAAGCTTGACATGATAGACTCTCTTGGAGAAGCAAAGTAAAAAAATGGTAGTTCAAGAAAATAAAAGTGAAAGAGTACATACTCAAGAGAAAAATAAATTTTAGGCATTTTGATTTGTTACTCTCTTAATTGTTGAAAAATCATAGAATGTTCATTGCCAGAAGTAGGAAAAAAATGAGATGTAGGGTTGCATGTGGTTTTTTCGGGTCTATAAGAGCTAGGATAGGTTTGCTAATCACACACGCACGTAGGGGAGTAATAGTTAAATTTTTGAAATGTTCTTAATCAGTGAATGAAATCGATTGCTTTCTTTTTATTGTAAATGCCTTGATTTCATAAGCATTTAGGTTAGAGTCGTCAACATGCAATTTCATTTTGTAGTGATAATTTAGAGTTTGTCTTGCTCGAGGATTAACAAGATTTAGGTTGGGGGTATTTGATAACTCTCATTTAAAGCTATGATTTACTCCCTAATTATGGCTAATACCGTGTTTATTTGTGATTAATTGCCTTTGTTGTAGGTATTTCGCGGTAAAGAGCTCGTGGAGTCCAAAGAGCGTATTTCGAGGCTAAGGAGGTCATTTTAGGGCTTCGGGAGTGCATCGGACAAAGAAGAGGAGCAAAAGGGCAAAGTTACACAAAGGGCCCAACGTCGTGACGCTGCAAGAGCGTCGAGACGCCGCTCCAAGGCAAAAATTGAAATCAGACCCGAGAACAAGCGTCGAGACGCTCAACGCTGTCACGGCGTCAAGACGTTGTCCATAGCGTCCCGACGCTCCGAGAACGCGCGCACGCTGAAATTTTCGTCAGTAGCATCGCGACGCTGCCTGTAGCGTCTCGACGTTACGTCGACTATTTAAATCATCTTCTCCGATTTTAAGTTATCTTTCCAGCCATTTTCTCTCAGGTTTTCGCCATTGAAGACCAATTTCAAGCTTTTTCTTCCTTTTTTGGTGTTGTATGAACTCTAAAGCTTCCATGGAAGTTTGGATTCTTCCAAACCCCATGGAAGGCTCGAGGTAAGTGTTAGATTTAGGAAATTTCAGGGATTTGCAATTAATGTAATGACTTTGTTTGCACTCACAACAGAGATTTTGTAATTTTGAGTTCTACTTAGTCTAAATCTTTTGAACATCTATTTCTTCTGATTTAATCCTTATTAGCATGTGTTCAAGATTGATTGACGTTCATGAATGCTTGCATGCTATATCGTTATCTAGATTAATGATGTCGTGCCTCTCCTAATCGCCTAAGTAACATAGGTTCGATGAAGTCGTAGGTAGCATTGCACGTTCCCTTAGTCTGTGTTAGCTAACCCCGAAGAAGTAGATAAATCAGAATATTGGCTTAGGCTATCCAAGTCAAACATTCGTCACAAATTGCCCGTTACTGGCTTTGGTTAATTTAGGATTCATCGCCTTGAATTAATTAATTTTCGTGTTTAGTTAGAATTGCACTCATTGTTACGTCTCCAAAAGTGACTATTTTAGGACTTATTTGTGATAGAAAGTTGTGCATTCGTAAGTGTTTTTGGTAGGATTTAGCTTGAACTTGTGCTTATATATGAGAATTAGAAGAATGAAGCTAAATTAGGACTTATATGCAAAAGGAAAGAAAAAGAACCAAAAACGAAGTTAAAGGATTGAAAATTGCACATTGCGGAAGCATTGCGAAAACATTGCTAAAACCGCAATGTTTTAAGTGAAATCCGTAAGTTGTCTAACCGATTTCTGTTTTGTTCCGATCTTTCAGGGGCCCATTCTTTCTCCTGCTGCCACGTAGAGATACGACGTTTAGAATGGATGGTTCTCCTTGGCCCAATCGTACCTGCAGCACATTATAAAAGGAGGTCAAAGTGGAAGGTTGAAACACACTCGAAAGGCGTAGAATTCTCATCTCAGCGCAGTCTTTTCTCCTTATTTTCTCATCCGGTCGTTGGCTTGAAGGTCTCAGCTGTTGGAGTCGATAATCTGAGAGGAAGAAGAGAAGATTTGTCTTCTCTTCTGATTGGATTCATCCAAACAAAGCTTTCCTTCTCCCCTTCAACCGAGGCGTCTGCGACGAGGAGTTTACGCACGGATTTAGCTGCTTTATCTTTCTGTTTCCTTTGCTGTTTGTTGTCATTTTACTTTCGTTTGCTACTCTATTTCATTTCGTCTCTTTCTGTTTAGTTTTAGTTATTCAAGGTTGTCATTTGTTTAGTTAAAACGTTGGTTAATCAAAGCTTCAATTCAGCACTTTGCAAGTTCTTCTTCTCTTCGGTTTACTGTCTTTAGCTTCTGTTTTGTCTTTATTACTCTACCAAGCATGTCGTCTCCATTTATTCTTCCCATTCCATCTTCATCCATGAGTAGCTAAATCACATAAGGGCATGCTAATGACAAGTCTATAGGTTAAAATATGTGAATCAAGCATGTAGGATAGCTCTCGATTGCATTGAATGTATGTAAGCTTCATCCCACGGGCAATTTCGATTGGCCATCCATTTTGTCCAAAGAACTCCTAACCTCTGGAAGGAGTAAGAGTTCAGAGTCGTACATTCATGCTAGCCTCTCAAGGTAGCCAGAAAACGACCTAGGAATAGGCGTTTTCCTAGTACAAATCACAACTTACTGTTATAACAAGATGCTTAAGACCTTACTTGGATATGAGTAAACTAAAGAATCTAATGCATGAAATCGGAAGATACATGAGAATGAGTTAGTTTGATGCATGATGAGTTGATCTACTGCTTGAGAATCGTGTGAAAAAGCCTATAGAGGAGTCGTTAGTAGCCCTTGTTTCCACACTTTACACACAATTCGCTGTTAGGAACATTGCTAAATAATTGCTGTTTCCGCAATTCCTTTAGTTGAAATTCTGCCTTAGCCATTTTTCTCTTCGTCCGTTATTCTCTTCTCTTTACATTCGAGTTTATTATCTACTTGCACTTGTTTATGCTTTCATCATTTACATATTCCTTAGTAATTAGGCACTTTAAAACCAAATCTACCCCATTTTATCCACCCATTCTCACTTAACAAATCACTTCGTAAGTAACTAAGAATAAATCTCTGTGGGAAATCGAATGAAAAAATACTTATTACTTGCTACAAGATCATGTATGCTTGCATGTATAGAGTGCTCTACCATTGCATATTTATTTTAAACATTGAGCACGCAACAAGTTTTTGGCGCCGCTGCCGGGGATTTTGTTTAGTGAACACGAAGTTTGTTAATTTAGAAAAAAAAAAAAAAAAACTTAATATCTATTGGAGCTAATCTTCTTTCATTTCCTTTACAGGTACTATCAAGCTAGTTTATGAAAGAGTTTCCAAACCTCAACTCGCAACAAAGAGAAACTTTGCAGGTGGAAGACGTATGTGTACGACAAAGTAAATGAATACGCTGCAAAACTTAATTGGAGGACGAGTTTACCCACAACAGTTTGAAGAATTTTATCAGCCATGTGCTTATTGTGGGGATAATCATAACTTGGAGAATTGCCCAACCTTGAATTATCAAGAGAGGCAATATCAACAAAGCTATGACAACCATTATTCGTACATGTGTGAACATGATCAGTGGCAACTCTCAAATAATCCTTGGGAAGAGCATGTGCAAATTGCTCATTATGAAGAGTTCCCCCAACATGAAGACTATCAACATTATGCCCCAACTCCAAATGAAGAATTATCACCCGCTTTGGAGGCGCTATGGATAGAATTCATGGAAAGGAATGATGCATCCATGAGGAGAATGGATGTGCAATTAGCTCAGCTCACAAATGACTTACAAGATCTACTTGCTATAGCAAAATCACTACCACCATGCCCTCAGATGTTCGATTTTTATGATGATGAATCCTTTGTTACCTTCGAATCTGAGAAGAGTGATCCAATGGAATATCCATATGAAATGGTGGAGTTGGTGAAAGGTGAGAAAAATGAAATTGTGCTGGATGAGGCCAAAGAGACTATTGCGCTGCTTGAGGAACAAGAATTTGAAATGTCTGATGTTGCAGCAAGCTTCTCCACCAATGAAAGAGTTGAGCCACCACCACCACAAATGCTTCAGCTGAAGGAGTTAGAAAGAGATGTGCCCGAAAAAGAAGTCCCATCGCATCAAAGCTATGTTGTAGCAAATGTTGTAGAAACAAAACCAACGCACAGAAAGTACAAACCTTGGGATGTTATAACATGCAGTCTCTTTGAAAGAATCAACAAATTCAAGGTGTGGCAGAATGTCCGACCCCGTAAATCAAGACTTAAGTATCTTACAGGAGCAGAAGTGGTGCCTCGAAACATTGAAGAATATCCATATGAGGCAGATTGACAAGGGAGATTTCTGATCCCTAAACTCTTAAATTAGGATTTTATCATGCTTTGTTTAGATTTCGTATGTTAGGAGTAGTTTATTTTGGGAATGAAATATTTATTATGTGTCAACAATCATAGTCGTTTAGCATGAATTGATGATGCACTGTGGGCCTATAGGATTGCATATAAAACACCCTTAGGTATGTCTCCTTATAGGCTAGTGTATGGAAAAGCATGTCATCCTCCCTTCGAATTGGAAATCAAAGCCTTTTGGGCCTTAAAAGAACTGAATTATTGCGTGACCGATGCTGGAACATTGCGGTCTCTGCAATTACATGAGTTAAATGAGCTAAGAGATATGTCCTATGAAAATGCTAAAATGTATAAAGAAAAAACTAAGATTTGGCATGATAGTAGACTTAGGATCAAGGACTTTTAAAAAGGCCAACATGTCTTATTGTTCAATTCACGGTTAAGGTTATTTCCGGGCAAACTTAAGTCTAGGTGGTCAGGTCCGTTTGTTATTACTAACGTCTTTGCTCATGGTGCTATTGAGATTAGAAACCTACAGCACAAGATGGCGCAGTGGGCAGAATATGCACAGGCCCGGGACAAAGACGTGGCTGATCAGTTGGGGTGCATCTTCCCTGCTTTCCCAACTGACTTGTTGAAACCGTGGGCACCTCCTAGGGAAAGGAGAGATGAGGATGAGGAAGATTGAATGCCAGCCTGACGGGCATTCGAGGGAGTTTTCTGATCCCTCTTAAAAAAAAAAAAAAAAACTTGCTTTTCTGTGACTCGTGACCTCTGTTTTGAATCCAATACATAATCTGTTTTAATTGTTCTTTTGATTGTTTAGAGTAGTGTAGTTAGGTTGATGGTTTCTGAGTAGTTAGCTTCGTTTATTTTACTGTTTTGAGTAGTTGTAGATGACTGGAAATAGCATGAAAAAGGGGCCTTGTTCACTGTTACATATGCCCGGTAGGTTTATTGCGAAATTTTTGCGGATTCCGCAATTTTTGTTAGTTATCGCATGCTATTGTCTGACTGTTTAATAGGCTGGTTCTGTTTCAATTTTGTCCTTCTGCTGCTTGTTTGACTACCATATATGACCTATCTATAAGCATGCTGGATGAGTGTCTTAGAACACCTTTGTTAATAATTTTTTCCCCTATTCATGTGATTTCTCAGTATTGGCTTGGGTAATCATTCCAGTATTTAACTTGATTAGTACTTGACATCGAAAGCCCAGATTATCTCCTGAATTTAGAAACCAACAAAATTAAAATACTCCTGTGCTAATAGCTTTCTTAACTATTTCTTGAATTGCTTGATTAATACTTGACATTAAAAAACTCCTGTGTTAATTGTTGGATTATCTCCTGAATTTAGAAACAAAAAAAATTTGATTTTGATTTTGTTGTTCTAAACTAACCGGAGAAAATGAAGGGAAGAGAGGAGAACGAAAAAGATGAAAGAGAAGAAAAATTGTTAATCAAAAAATTGGTGATGGTGATTTTGATTTTGTTGTTCTAAACCAACAGGAGAAAATGAAGGGAAGAGTGGAGGAGGAGAACGGAGAAGATGAAAGAGAAGAAAAATAGACCCACATAAAACTTAATGTTTTTTTAATTTTAAAAGAATGGATACGTGTCAGATATTTAAAGGCAGTTCTATACCACGGATGTACTAGAAATTCTTCTCCTATGTTGTTATTCGATTTGTTATGATTTTCTCTTCTGTTTGTCTGGCATGTTTGTCTGACACGTGTCATGTGTCCTATGTATGTGCATCGGGAGAATTTCTAGTACATCTGTGGTATGAAGTTTTTCCATACTACTGCCTCTGAATGGATGACACGTGGCGAAATAATATAAAAAACAATATATTTAATAGAGTGGATCCCACTCAAACAACCATTTCGCCACATGTCATCCATTCAAAGGCAATGGTATGGAAAAACTCCATACCACCGATGTACTAGAAATTCTCCCATGTAAAACTGCTTAAGTTGTCTCCTCCTTTCATTAATGAGAATATTGAATATTTCTGATTCACTTTCACTCACATCTTCCAGGGTTTCTAACACTTATTACATCCAGCCGTTTGAATCACAACCACCACATATAGCAACAATCACCCTTTCTCCAAAAAGACTCCCTTACCATTTTAGCAACAGGGAGGTGTTTCTTTGCCGAAGGGAACCAACACCCAGCCCACTTGTCTTTCTTTTCACATCACCAGACGGCTGCTTCCTAAGGCAATGTGTGGTTGGCTCCCAAGCGGCTGATATAGCTGCTTTTTAGCCGGCTCAATTAATGAGCTTCCAACTCCCATAGGAATTTTAGACATTTCCAAGGGCAGACTCCTGCTGCAACAAGCTCAACAATTCAGCAACATTTGTAATTTTGTGGCAACAATACTTTTGCTGCAGCAACCTTGAAGCTTTATGCTACAGCAATTCCTGTGATTCAGCAAAAATGCTATCAAATGGCACTATAAATGCTAAGTGCTCTTATGGAAGGGCCATCAAACACTACTCAAGACTGGTGAATTCAGATAGAAAGTGTACACAATAACTTCTAGTTTAAGAATTATCAAACCCCCAAACTTAAATTATTACTCGTCCCAAAGTAATGTTTAGCTTTTCATTCCCTTTAAATTGATACAACACAGGCTGCATAATCAAACCACTTCTCTCAGCCCTAGCTGTTTCTTCCACTCACCTAGGCAAAACTCTACAAATTGAAATCACACTTCTTTCTTTTGGGGAAGGAATGAATAAGGAATGAATCATCACCCAACTTCAACTTCTTCTTTATAAAAAGAATCTCCACCGCCACTCTTTTAACTTTTTTTTGTCAAACCAAGCATAGTTCAATTGGCATAAAGTTGTGCCCTTGACTAAGAGGTCACGGGTTCAATCCTCTCACCCCGCATTAATTAAATACCTTTGCAAAAAAAAAAAAAACTCTATAACCAACTATATATTCTTAGGAAAACACACAAATGCAAAAGTTAAGCTTCAAGCGGATCACAGTATTTCACCAAAACTAATACAAAGTAAAAACAGATGAATTAGCTTCCAACAGCAAAACAATGAAAAACAAGAATTAGAGTTCAAATTTGCGTTTCAAGTTTTTAAGCCATGCATACATTTATTAAAATTTTCAAACGAAAAAATCAAAGAAAAAAAATATACACATTAGAATATACCAAATGACTCTAGTTTAAATGCGTAGTTTATAAGGGGTTTTTGTACGGATGACCCACCCCTCGGGCCGCGAGGTTTTTTAATCTTCCTCGCGAAAACTTATGTTTTTTTGACCTTCTCTCGTGATAAGAAAGTGCACAAAGTCATTCGTACCATTCGCTTATCACGATCACGAGGAGACAACTATGATCTTCTCGTGATAAGCGAAGGGTACGAATGACTTTGTGCACTTCCTTATCACGAGAGAAGGGCAAAAAACATAAGTTTTCAAAAACTGGGTTAAAAAACCTCGCGGCCCCCGAGGGGGTGGGTCATCCGTACAAAAACCCCTAGTTTATATTCTTTTAAAAAAATGAACAATAAAAATTGCATATTGTCAGCAATTATATATATACAACCTCCACATGTCACAACCAGTTACACCCCTATAACCCCTATAATTGGTAGTACAGTAATTGAACCAAATGAACTACATGTTCAAACTTTTTTTTTTCTTTTACTGGATAATGAAGTAGTATAGAAAATAATACTAAGTAAGAGCAACCAAATTTTCACATCAAACTCTTCTCAATCATCAATGTCACTTGGAGCAACAATTTTCCAAGAATCTGCATTTCCCAAGTATGTTTCAAGATCAAAACCTTATCCATTTTACTTTGTAATAATGGTAGAATTCATTCAAGGTTAGAAAAACACAAATTAAGCAGTTCAATTGAAAGCACTTGCCATTCAAGGAGAGAGTCTTCATTAAGAAATAAAGCAATCAAATAATGAACTTAAATACTTGTAAGGTCTCTATAGAAAATAGTTTATTGTAATTTTTCAGAACAAGACAATCTCTATACAATTCTAACTTCTAAGCAAGGAAAAACATGAACAGATCAAGCTTGTAAACTTATAAAAGAACAAAAATGACAGCTCATACTGAATCTCATAGTGGAATAAAATATCATCTGCAAAGCTGAATGTTACTGACAGTTAGGCCCCTTCCAATTATTTTCTTCCTTTTGGTTCTATTTTCATTCAACCATATTAGGCTGGGTCTAAGAAGCACTGACACTGACACGGACACGACACGACACGACACGACGATAAGCCAATTTTAAAAAATGTAAGATACGGATACGAATACGTTGGAGACATGTTATAATTTATATATTATTTTTAGATAATATATATGTATATATTGTCGTAGTAATACTTCAAAATAAATTACTCATGCATAATCATACAAATTGAAATAAAGGAAATGGGGATGGCGTGAAATCAAGGGAGAGAGAGAGTCACAGACAGCAAAGAATAAAAACTTAGGGTTTTTTGTTTGTTATTTTAATATAAAAGGTT
The DNA here is from genome assembly GCA_028017165.1 of Herpetospermum pedunculosum. NCBI lineage: Eukaryota > Viridiplantae > Streptophyta > Magnoliopsida > Cucurbitales > Cucurbitaceae > Herpetospermum > Herpetospermum pedunculosum. The sequence continues at coordinate 9,581,665 of CM051527.1, forward strand.
GGACTAACTATTGGTCTATATTTATTCAAAAAAATAAATAAATAAATAAACTATTGGGCTATTGGACTTTTAATGGACAATCACAAATTTAAGAAAAAATAGTCCTGGAGTGTCCGCCCTAAAATGAATAATTAAATATTAGGACACTGATTTTGGCATGTCGGTGTCCGACACGTGTCTGAAACGGACACTCCATTTAACTCCACCTATAATGGAGTGTTCGTGCTTCCTGGGGCTGGGTTCTTTTCATCTTGATGAAAGAAATAATCGAGTGTATTTTTCATCCTAAGTGATAATTGTATCCATTTACTTCAAAATAATCACAAAACTTCTTCAATAGAAAGCTACCAGCAAAATCTTATACTTCAATTGTTGGACTCACCAGTTGTTGTCCAGCTCGGGCTTTCCCTTCAAGAATAAACCATTGGAAACAACCCCACATTCACAGGTCGTGTTCCAGTGGAATCATTAAGCAATAGAAAAAGAAAACCAAAATGCAAACCTAGCAAAAACAAAAGGCAACACCAACACAAGTGACTCTGAGCAGCCAAGAGAACGCCTGCACCTACCTGTAAATTTTTAAACAAGCAATACAAAGAGTATTAATTCCATCACTTCTTTAAATTTAAGATTCAATTTTATTAAATTACAAACTTATAGATCAAATTTAACTTAATCTAAGGATAACAAATTAAATGAAAGCTTTCGTTTATTTTTCTAAGTAAAACGAAACAGAAAAAAAGAATACAACTAAACTAAATCAGTTTTTATAGATATTTTCACAAATTCTATCAGAAATGGGCGTGATGATTTCTCTCCCTCATAGAAAAGAGAGAATGAAAAATAAAAGGTACAAGGTTAGAACTGAAATGACAAAGAGAAGAATAAAAGCTCGGTAATTCATCAAAAACAAACAAAAAAAAAAAGAAGCTTACAACCAAAATGCATGTTTTTTTGCAGAAAGATACTGACACTAATCAAATCACCGGGATAATGAATTCATCAACATCTCCACAATCCAACACATGATTAACTTAACATGAAAATGAGATAGTGAATTCAAACTATTTGGTTTTTTTTTCCTTTTATTCGACATTTCACGATCTGTCAAGTTAAGCAATTACCAGTACCTTTCTTAGCCAGTGTTCATGAGTAAATTTTCAACCATTTTCCTTTCTGCTGTGTGTAGCAAATGAAGACCACATTGTTGCACATGGAATAGTTCCTCATCGTTAGTGCTAACCTTACAGCTCAAGTAATTGCAACAGATCCAAGGGAGGGCATCAAATGCTGCAAATGGTATGCTAGAGAGCCAAATGAATGATGGTGTGTATCCACTCAAGAACCTTTCTGCAGGAACAAAAAGGTGGTGCTTTGGTTCCACTTCATGAGAATCAACTCCAAATTCACATTTAAGATCCAACACAATGACACGACTCCGTGGCTCAGAAATCATCTCGGGTTTTGCTATTTGCCTGTTTATGACCACCACAGCGCACATAAGAACCGCAACTTCATTTTTTGCAAAATACAATCTTTCTGGAATCCTTATTGTTACTTCGTTCCCCATGCTTTGACTAGTGACAAAATTTGGAATTTCTTTTCCAGGAAAGAAAGCATCAAACTTACTACTTTTGAAACTTTCCTGTAAGAATAATATGCAATCCAAGTTTAAAACTAGTTGAATAATTTGTTAGAGAGAAAGAGAGAGAGAGAGAACCTGGATCTTCTTCGTGAAGAGTGGGTGTTGAAAACTTTCATGTATTATTTCCTCATTGGAAAGGTGGCCACCTGGATCACTTGAAGTAGAAGTTGATGGTTGGTCTACAGGAACTTGATTTGGCCCTATACGTCGATGATATGTTCTTAAAAGGTATCTCAAAAGTCCTTGGCTATGATCTTTTTCCTGTCCACTCTTTAGTACACAATCCACGATCGTGTGGATTAGCCCCTCCACATTGTGCTGGTAAACCAGACGAGCTCCGCATGACTCAACTCGCAATCTTTCAGCATTAGTAATAAAACTGACATAAAAATGATCTAATTCATCTTGTAAATAAGGAAACACATATCGTGGTACAAAACTAACAAAGAGAATTTGAGGTGAAGATTGTAACAACTGTAGAGGGATAAAAAATGACTTGGATGCATATGGACGTCCTTCTCTCCAATGCCTACCATCCTCATTTGAGCTTATCTGAAAGTTGAGAGCATATTTATGAAAGAATTCGGAACTTTCATGTACGGAAAAAATGGTAAACACAGCCAATCCCATCCATTTCTTCTCTCTAAACAAATTTAGAGGAAGCTTCACTGCCACTGTGTCCTTAGGTTGCTGGATTCTAAACCAACTTGAAACTTGACCTTGTGGGAAAAAGTAAAATTGAGAATGGTGTTTCTCTTCCTACAAAATACATTATATCATGAGTCTATAACCACAAATCAAAGGAGAAAGACAATTAAATATATATTTTAAGAAGACAAACCTCATAAACTCTTTGAAGAATTGATTGAAGGTTGTTCTTCAATAACGAAAATGAGTCACTTTCATTTTCAACATATTGAGTTGAACAATATTGGTCCACAGTTTCTGGCTCATCGCAAATACACTTGCTCTCGTGATTGCTTTCTCTAATAATTGTGTAGAATTTATTCAGATTGTGAGTGCGATATATCTTATTGAACATGTTTCTCAAAAAGTATGGAGCATTTTGGTGGGAGAGTATGGTGGCACCACACTTTTGTACATTGATAGATGGCCAAGACCCCTTAGCCATAATCTTGAAACACAATCTGGATTCTGGAAGCATGTGAAGTGGTATAAATAACATCCAAAATCTTGTTCTAGACGTCAACTTGAAGAAGGTCAATGGTAAAATACCAGTCTTAGGATTTTCTTCCATTTCCAACTCAATGGCAAATTTGGAATAAAATGTAATAACTTCTTCATCTGCTGTGTTTAGAGAGCATTGAATACAAGCTGAAAGGACAACCCCATATATATTGTTGGCATCATTTTTAAACTGATAGTACTCAATTTCTATAGAATTCCCTTCCCTTATTTCATCAAAGCATTCCAAGACATCAGCCTTATCATCAGTAGAAGAAAACAAGTCTCGTTTCGAAATAGACTCCTGCAAAACTAAAATCTATTAAAAGTGATTCTTAAATCCAAAAGATATGTTTATCATTCACACTCACACATGCATGTTAATATTCAATACTATAGATTGATGGATAGAAATAGACCTCGAAAGCCTTTGGATCCAACTTTAAGTTGGTTTTAGGGATGAACTCAAGGATAAAATGCTTGCCAAGCTGATAAGGTGTAGGAAATCTTCTAACAGGCATTCCAGATTCTGTATAAGACATTATGGGTTGTAGATTTGTTGGAAGGTTTGGAAATTGTTGCAAGTTAAAGCAATCGTGCAACTTCAATTCTCTTAGATTCTTAAGGTGGTTGATGCTTTCTGGGAGCCGTACAAAACTATTACCGCTCAGGTCTAGAATTTTTAATGCGGAAAAGTAGTGAAGATCTTCGGGAATGTCTTCATCCTCTAGATTGCAGCCTCTTAGACTTAGAACTTCAAGCGACTCCAAACCAATCTTCGAACCAGAAATTCTCAAATCTGATCCTAGAATATTGCATGGAGGGAGCAAGGAAGACCAAATGCTACGTGATAGCCCATCACAATTTAATCCCTCGAGATTCTTCAAACAATGAATAGTAGGCGGAATACGACAAATTGAAGTCTTACCAATGTCAAGGTACTTCAAACGATTTGTGTTTCCCAAGTTAGGCGGAATTTGGTCGAGGATTATGCAACCTCCCAAACGTAAAATTTCAAGAGACTTCAAGTTACCAATTTCATTGGGAAGACTGGAAAGCATAATACAATTGCTTAGGTCCAAAGCAATTAGGCCAACTAGACGTTCGATTGAAGAGTGGAGTTGTTTTATAGGAGTCTCGTCTAGAAGAAGTTCACTCAGGTGTTCCATACTCTCTGTAATTTCTAGAGTGCTCGTAATACCTGATTTGGAAAGAACCAGGCGTCTGAGATTTTTGCATCTCAAATTTGATGAAAATCTTTCAAGACTTGAGCATTCATTTAGATCCAAAAAATTGAGATGATCGAGACTATTGATGGAAGGGTGAATGTGATGCAGTCTTCTACAACGGCATAGAATCAATCTTTCAAGATTCGGAACCTTCGAAAAATCAGGGGTCTCAAGTAAATACTCTGAGTCACTAACATCGATCACCTTCAGTTTCTCAAATTCCTGGTGCAAAATAGTTTGTTCCTATTTTTAGAGAAACATATAAACACTTGATATTATTAAAGGTAGAGTTAATAAAGAAGAGATAAAACTAAACCTTTTTTCCTTCCCAAAGTCGTACAATACTACTATGTGGTAAGTGCAACTCCAGTAGATATGCTGAATGAAAATTGGATGGCAAACACTTTGAAGGATAGCCAGGCCAATTGAGAAGTCCTAACAAGTTCGAAAGAAATTTGATGTTTCCAGAAAGTTGCACGTTACTAATTTCCAATATTCTTAAACAGGTCATGCATGAAAACGACTTGGCCTCCAACGTGAATTCTTTTTGCTTCTTCTCCAAGCTTAATACTATGCCTTCAGTGTATTTTAATCCCTGACATTGGAATGCATATAACAAAACCTTAAGAGTAAAAGTTAAAATAAAGAAGAGAGAGAGGGTACAAATACATGATGAAGTAAACTACATGTTTCACAGTAAAAGCACGAACGACATCTTCTTGAAGCCAAATCCTGCTTTGTTTACTCGGTTGAGTTAGGGACTCCCGACGCACAATTTCTTGACCCAAAGCAACAATTAAGTCATGCATCAATATCTTCGCATGTGAACCTTCAATTAGACATCTTTCCATAAACAATTGTAATTCACTATGGGGACTATAACCAAAGCTCTCAAGTATTTTAATCACTTCAACTTTCCTCCTTCCATTGAAGAAACATGCCAAATCAAGAAAAACTTGTTGACTTTCTACTCCTAACCCATCATAACTTATCTTTAATACTTGAAAGAAATTTTTTTCATCAACTTTAATGAGTCTATTCAATGTTTCCTTCCATATGACCCCATTCTTTTTATTCAAATAAGATCCAATTACTTTCAAAGCTAATGGGAGTCTTCCAAGTTTTTCTATTATCTCCTTACTTAGATTCATCAAATTCCTATCAATGCAGTTAATTCCAAATGCATGGTTGCAGAACAGTTGGAGGGCACTGTATGCATCTAGGAGCTTCATGTTGTATTCTAGAATTTCAAAAGGTTGATGGAGTACTTCTTTGTTTCTAGTTGTAATGATGACTCGACTTCCCGGACCAAACCAATCGGGACTTCTAGCTAGCATTTCTAGCTGCTCTTTTTCTTCAACCCCATCAAGAACAAGAAGAATCTTTCTACCACGTAGTTGATTCCCAATCATTTCCGCTCCAAAGTCCTCATCCCATATTCTAATGTTTTCTTTTAAAAAAAGTCTAGACAGTAGTTGTTCTTGCAGTGACACTAAATTACTTTGCTTGGAACTACCTCCAAAAACGCGAAGAAAACAACAGCCCTCAAAGCTAGATGCTATACAGTCATAAACAACTTTCGCAATCGTTGTCTTACCGATACCACCCATCCCTACCATCCCTACAAAACGTACATCATCCAATCCTAAACCCAGCTGCACATTCATCCGGAACAATGGATATGCCATTCCAACTAAATTCTTGTTAGAAGTTACTAGTTTAGGACGCCATCTATCAAACATCTGGTCAGTGATTTTCTTGACGATATCTACTTCAGAGCTGCATACCAAGGGGGAAGAGTACTTCAAAATTAATCATCAAGTAGCTATATAGAGGATTCATCACAAGTTCATTTATCATTTCTAATGCTAAGACAATCAAACGAGACAAATTTACTTCACCTGTGTTCTGTCACAACTTCTCCAGAGAGGAGGCCAATTTTTGTCATGGAATCCTTCCAAGTTTGAACCTCCTCCAAGTAATTTACCTTTTGGTCATCTATGAAATTGTCAGCAGCTTTTTCATGATCATCAAAGCTTTTTTGGAAAGTCCCAGACTGATGTCGAACATCAGAAGGATCCACATGGTAAAACACAGGAAGAACTCGATGTGGTGGTGCCGTCCCAGCCATGGCGTCGATTATCTTGGCTAACTCTTTCAAGCACCACTTGGAAGAAGCATAATCTTTGGATAGAACAACGATTGAAGATCGAGATTCTTGAATTGCTTTAAGCAGCTCTTGACTGAGATTGTCCCCAATTGAGAGCTTCTTGTCGTCCATAAAAGTCATCATTCCCAATCGACGCAATGCATCGTACAAGAATCCGACGAAGGTGTTGCGAGTATCTTCGCCTCTGAAACTTATGAACACATCGTAAGTCATTCGAGGACGAGGATTGAGAGAAGTTGATGGTTGAACCTCCATGGTCACGATAGGATCAGCAGCTTCGTCGTCGCGTTGTCTTGTTCACTGGTTTTTCTTCGAGCTCCATCCAGTTGAAATTTGCATTATCGGTTGGGTCATCGGTGGGTGAGTGGTCGCTTTCTTCAACTCAGATTTTAAATAAATAAATAAATGGAAAAAGGAAATATCTAAGACGAGCCGTTGACAGAATGTTCATTTCTTCCTATTTAACAATTTTTTAACATCTGAGATACAGTTATATTTTCAGTCAAATATTAAACAAAAAGTATATAGTTGTGAGTTTGTAGTTACTCTTCATTCATTGAATTATAATATTTCAGAGGTGGGTATTTATAATAATCACTAGACCAAAGATAACAGAGGTACTGTTTGAGATTTCAGGAGTACAAAATTATTACATCCATCTCAAATTTAAACTAATATACCATAAATTTAAAATAGATAAAAACATAACCTAATCTTACATCCATATGAAACTCACAATATTAAATTGTGAGCTGTCCAAATGAAGTTGATTCCAATAGAGATGTCGATGTCGATATCGATATCAATGACAATTCCAACTACTGCAAATTCCAACTACTGCAAATTCCAAATGCAAAATAAAGTTTATTCCACTATATATATGTTGACCGATTCTAATGGCATGTACATTCCAATCTCAATAGAATTGTCAAATTTCACCCGCAAATTTCTGTCAATGTCTAAAGAGTTTTGCGGAACAATTTTATGTTATTCATATTAGGCAACACCACAAATATATATACAACCCTAATCTTGTATTTACATAAATAGAAGAGCTAATCTAGGAAACATAATAATTAATCCCGAAAGTAAATCGGTGACTATAAAATATATTGGCACAAGATTCTGGACTTCCATTTCACGGGTGCGTTCCGCCGTGCTCTTCCGTCGCCGGAGTGGAGTTGAACATGCACAAGGGAAGAAGATGAACTTGCACCGGTGTGGGGCTGGCCCCACAAGGCTCCGATGCTAAGTCAGATAGTGTTCTCAGCGTAAGTACGAGTAGTAAAGTGTTTGAGTGAGTACTCGTTAGGTTGTGTTGTATTTCATTGTGTTGCATTACCTTACCTCGGACATACCTGTGAGGGTATGTTTTATAGGTGGTGAAAGGATGTGGGCCGATTGGGTCGGCCCGTCCTTTCCTCATCATGAGGATCTGGGATCTCGGCAAGGAGGTGTGGACAATCAGTGTTAGTCCGTACCTATCTTCATGATGAGGATCTTCGATACCCCCGTTCCTAGGAGGATTGGGAGGTGTTGTTGTACCGTTGCCTTGTTAAGTAAGGCAGGAGTGTCCCATCGATTCTCTCGTCACCCCAACGTGGGGGTGGTGACAACATGACAACAGCAGATATGGGAACGGCCTGATGGCATCTGCCCCGAGAAACCAAGACGTCTGTTGTCTGCCTCGGGGACATCTAATGACACTCTCAGGGCCTCGGACTTGTGACGTCATCGTCATGACGTCGGGCGCCTGCCTCATGCTGAGGTAGCCCGTAACATTGGCCCCACCAGCGGGTTAAGCCGCCTTTTGTGGGTTTTCGCGATGGTTTAGTTCGGCGCACGTTACCGAGGCGTCTGGGAAGGCTGCCTTGGGAGATGATGACGTCCTCTCCTGTGGCGGCGACATACCTCCCCGAGATGCCACGCGTCGTTCGACCTGGAAGGGCGGCGAGACGTTCGAGGCGAACGTTTCGCCTTTGAGCCCCTTCCCCTTCAGTCGTGAAGAGTATAAAATAGGGGAATCTAAGCTATTTGGGGATAAACATGCTCCTTTTCCTCCGTTAATCTCCTTTTTTCTTCATATCTCTCGTTTTGTTCAATGAGCAGCAGTGAGTCTTCTCTGGTTAGTGATCGTGGTGCATTTGGTGTGTCAGGGGTCGTCTGGAGATGACGACCTTAAATGGCTGGAAAAGAGTTCTTCAGGGGGGTTGGCGGCCTCGACGAACGTGTTACCCATTGGGAAATAGAGGAACCATCTTGTCCACCGGCCCACCCGTTGAAGAGACGTCGGGTCTCTCAGTGGTCACTGTTGTCTTCCCCTCCCCGTGAGGTACCTGCGATAGAGAGGGTGAACCCCGACGTGCACCCGGGTCGAGGACCCGGGTCTTTTCCCATGGTGGTTCGCTCTTTAGGTCCAACCCAATGGGAGGTTGGGAATTATCGTCCTATGATCGACAGGGACGAGCCTGTGGTGGCGGTTGCTCCCGCCGTTGCTCCTGGCGAGGTCGAGAGCTCGAGGTCGGCCGGGGTTGGAACGATCTATCTTGATGCCCTATTCTGATGGCGTGGGAACGTGTCGTCAGATGCTGATGGTGGGGATATCTAACGTGAAGTCCATCTCGCCCTTCGTGATATTGTCCGAGGGGAGACCTCAGTGTTCTTCGAAAGGCGTGTCCCCCCCGTACGGAGTTCATTTTTAACGTTTTAACGTTATTTCCAGCATCACGATGTTATCCTCTAAGAAAGTTTTGCTTGTTTCATTCATTCTCTTGACCTAGGAGCTTAAATTTGCATCCAAATAGTTTTTTTTGTTTTTTTTTTTTTTTATAATAAATCTTCTAAAAGCGATGATTTGCTCTAAATGCTCGATGTCTATAAAATAATAAAATATAAACGTAAAATTAATCGGGCCTTTAAGTTTGAAGAGAATGAACGCTTCAATCCCCCCACAGTAGAAGCGTTGGAATCGTTCTTTGTTTTATTTAAAATTAAATTAAAATAGAAGTTAAGCAAATACCTTTGAAGACCAATAATATTATTGTATTTCATTTCACAAGACCTTCCTCACTATGACTCGACCACATGATCAAAGTTTGTGGGAGCTGTTTTGACAGAATGAGAGAACAATTCTCTCTGCAGTTTGTAGGAGTTTTTTTTAAAGAAGGAGAGAACAATTCTCTCTGCAGAGGGTGAGTAGTGTGTTTGACGAACCTTTTTTGCTATACCTAAATGTCCTATTTATAGAGCCTTCATGAATTAATTTTATTTAATAAAATACATTTTAATATCTATTATATTAATATATGTATTTTATATTTATTTGAATTTTGTTCAAATATCATAAAATTAATCTTTTATAATATACATTTAATTGAATCTCATTCAAATTTCATAGGTATATAGTTTTCAATATTAATGTATCTAATACATAAATTATTTTCTCTAATATTCAATGTATCAAATACGATAAATATATTTTTCTCTTCTACATTTTAATATATTAAATATTAATTTGAATATTTCAAATTTTTCAAATTTTTCTTACAACTAAATTGATTCTTGTAGTGTTATTATGAGTTAGCAAGGGGACCTTATGGACCTACAACTTATAAGCTCCAATGATACAAAATTAAACTTTAATTCACTAACTCTAGGTCATTCCACTATAGGTCTAGAGTTGCACTCATATGCACTGTAAGAAATGTTGTGTCCATGAATATAACCATTACATGCAAGTCGATCATTCACGAGTTGTTCGTAATTACAATTGGGTCAAAAGTTTGTTTTACCTCTGTAATTACATCTTACACCTTAAGTATCACTGATTCTCTAATGAGTAACCTGTTTATGATTCAACCATAAACCAAGTCCTCTCGGGCCAGTGAGAGGGTGGGGCCCCATTATTGAAGTCCCGAAATCAATATTTAAGGGAACTACTCATCTACTTTCCCTAAATGAGAAGGAGAGAATTTCATCTTGTGAAACTTATGTTCTCAACTCCCTATTTGGTCAAGTCCCCAAAATGGTAGGCTTATTGAATCGACTATAAAAGTCATTCTCACCCATACAAATCAAAGGACGAGCTCTCACAGGTAGGAGTTCATAACTCACTCAAGATTAAGATCGAGTCACATATATATGATCATCTTGTGAAATATTAATCTTCTAAAATAACGGATTTATAAAGATAGATTATATATTTTGTGCTCTAGTGATCTTATACAAACTCATTGTATATATGATACCCTCACTCACATGTCTCTACATAAATGATTTGGATCAAATCATTTGTAACAATTACAAAGTGAGTCGTATCAATAGTGTTACCAGGATAAGGGACCCAACCTTATCCATATATTATAGACTGTTTAGGTTATTCCTTGAACATGATTCTCTCGTATGTCAACTACATATTGTTCAAGATTACATTAATAACCTTGGATTTTTATATATAATGAATATTATAAATTACAAATAATAATAATAAAATAATTATTAATTAATTACGAGGCTTTACGGCATAAATCTCAACGATCTCCCACTGGCACTAAAGTTGGTGAGACATGTATCCTAGGGCATACTCTACACCTAATTTGTTCTCCCACTCGCCTTAGTGAAAATGAGGCATGTCTCGTAATCCTAGACATTTGAAGTGGCTCTCAAACACTTTAGCTTGGAATTTTTTTTTATATAGATCAAAACGACTGTCAATTAAAAGTCATATTGGTCCTACCACGATGCTTTCTCTCTCGGCATGATATCCTATATATTGATGTAATCTATGTTCCTTAAGTTTAGCCATTACATAAAATGTGATAGACTTAGCTGAAGGGAATGAACTCTTCATTCCCCGCAGCGGAAGCGTTTGGAATCGTTACTTGGTTTTATTTAGAATTAAACTAAAAACAAGGTTAAGCATATATAAAATTACCTTTGATGAACAATCATCTTCTTGTGTTCCTTTTTCCACTAGATCTTCCTCGCTATGACTCGAACACAGGATCAAGGCTTGTGGGAGCTTTTTGAAAGAATGAGAGAACAATTCTCTCTGCAGAGGGTGAGTAGTGTGTTTGGCCAACCTTTTGGCTAAACCTAAATGTCTTATTTATAATAAGGCTTTTAGGAATTAATTTTATTTTATAAAATACATTTTAATATCTAATATATTAAAATATGTATTTTATATTTATTTGAATCTTATTCAAATATTATAAAATTAATCTTTTATAATATACTTTAAACCAATTTGAATCACATTCAAATAACATAAGTATATAGTTTTTAATATTAATGTATCATATACATAAACTATTTCCTCTAATATTTAATGTATCAAATACAATAAATATATTTTACTCTTCTACATTTAATATATCAAATATATTAAATATTAATTTGAATATTTCAAATTTGTCTTTCAACTAAATTGATCATTTTAGTGTTACTATGAGCTAGCAAGGGGACCTTATGGACATACAGATTTATAAGCTCCAATGATACAAAATTAATTAATTAAACTCATTAATTAATTAACTTTCATTCATTAACTCTAGATCACTCCACTATAGGCCTAGAGTTGCACTCTTATGCACTGCAGGACAAGTTGTGTCCATGGATATAATCATTACATGCAAGTCGATCCTTCACGAGTTGTTCGTAATTACAGCTGGGTCAAAAGTTCGTTTTACCCCTGTAATTACATCTTACACCTTAAGTACCACTGATTCTCTAATGAACAACTTGTTTATGATCCAACCATAAACCAAGTCCCTCTCGGGCCAGTGAGAGGGTGGGGCCCCATTGTTCAAGTCTCGAAATCAGCACTTAAGGGAACTACTCATCTACTTTCCCTATATGGGAAGAAGTGAATTCCATCTTGTGAAACTTATGTTCCCAACTCCCTATTTGGTCAAGTCCCCAAAATGGTAGGCTTATTGAATCGGCTACAAAGGTCATTCTCACCCATACAAATCAAAGGACGAGCCCTCACAGACAGGAGTTCATAACTCACTCAGGATTAAGATCGAGTCACATATGATCATCCTGTGAAATATTAATCTTCTCAAATAACGGATTTATAAAGAGAGATTATATATTTCGTGGTCCAGTCTTATACAAACTCATTGTATAGGATACCCCCACTCACATGTCTCTACATGAATGATTTGGATAAAATCATTTGTAACAATTACAAAGTGGGCCATATCAATAGTGTTACCAGGATAAGGCACCCAACCTTATCCATATACTATAGACTCTTTAGGTTATTACTTGAACATGATCCTTCCGTATGTCAACTACATACAGTTCAAGATTACACTAATAACCTTGGATTTTATTTATATAATGAATATTATAAATTGCAAATAATAATAATAAAATAATTATCAAATAATTATTAATTAATTACGAGGCTTTAGGGCATAAATCCCAACATTAACTATATCTGAAACATCTTCCAGACCAATAAGAAATAATTTTAGCTATACAAGTTCTTTGTTTCAAAAGCAAGAACATTTAACTTGCATACCATGCTCCATCATCTAGGGTAAACATAGATTTTCATAAATCTTTGTTAAAACAAGTGCATCCCGTAAAGATCAAATTGAAAAATATAATTTCTCATGTTATCCATAAATATTTTGAGATTTTTTTTTTTTAATTTTTCACGCAATGGTCATACCATTGGGTTAACTAATATTTGCTAACCAATTTTATGTCTTTTGTGTACATTAGATTTTCTCCCACTCAAACATAGATAGTCAATCTTATGTTCTCAACATTTTGAGATGTCTAAGGATACTATTCCTTAGACAAGATAAACTTTAGGTAAGAATGATAAATTATCATTTTTGAAGTACTACATCAAATACTTGACAACAATTTTGTCAGTATAAGATGTGTGAGACATAGATAACATTTTGTCCTCGAAATCTCTATTTATAGAACATACCCAGTAATTTAAATCATTCATTTGGAATTGGTTAGGTAGTCAACATTTTATGTTGGATTGAAATTTTACATCATTCACAATGAGTAATAAGTCATCCACAAAAAATATGAGAAAACTCCACTGAGTAATTAATGATCTTCTTTTCTATACAGTATCATTAATATTTATTCAAAGTCATAGTTTTTGATACTTTTATCAAACCTTACCTTCAAAAATCTAGTGATGAAATTCATTTCATAAATGAACTTTTACTACTTGCAAACCTTTTGCTTTTGATTTTTGAAAATGAACTCATGTAATTGATTTAATTTGTAAATGCATTGTTTAATATTTCTTTTCAGAAAAGATTTCTTAAACTTTTACTTCATATATCTCATATGCAACTATGAATTATGGAATGCTTATAAATTCTAGTATGACAACAAATCAGAAAGATTACTCATGGTTTACTTCTCCCACTATATTTTCCATTAGTCTTATTTTGAAGGTTTGTACCTTCTTATTTACAAATCTTTTACTTTTGTAGATATATTCAAAACCTATGGGTTTTACCCCATCACGAATATCTATAAGTTTTAGATAAAGATGAGTACATCTACTCTATCTCGAGATTTATGACTTTGGTCTACTAGTCTCTGTCATTGACCTCATTTCTACTTTGAGGTCAAGAAACCCTACATTTTTTCATCTAATACGACAACTTAGGCTTCATATAAGCTCTTGTAACGGTCGGGTCATCTCATAACACTACGATGAGGCTTATCCAATTCATGACTAGGATCCATTTGACTATCAAATATAATCAAATTGTTAACAATTTTTGTTAACTATTTAGTGGCTTCACTTGGAACCAACTTATCAACACTATCGAACATATTCCAGTCTTTTCGGGATAATTTCAGTATGTATGCTTAAGATCCCAAAACATGAAGGGTTGTAAACTAGCTTTACTACTCTTCTATAAATTCAAAGTTGTCTCACAGACACCTTTTAGAGGGAATCATGTTCACTATATAATCTCTATTGTATATCCTAACAAGAGTCTGGTAATGGCGTGTAATTCGTTATTGTTCTGATCATGTCTAACAAGGTCTTGTTTCTCCTCTTACAACACAATTTCACATAATTATACTTTGTGCTAGAGTTGAGATAAAATCTCACTTTCAATCAATTAGTCTTAGTACGTAAGGTTCATGTACTTTTCACTGTGATCCGATCATAGTGTCTTGATAGATTTACCTAATTGATCTTCAACTTGAATCTTATATTCCTTGAACTTTTCAAAATATTTAGACTCATGTTGCATTAGATAAAATTATCTATTCCTTGAATAATCATCAGCTAGAGTGATGAAATATTCATCAACTACTTTTGGCTTTTACATTCACTAAACCCATTTGGGTTAGAACGTGGAAGTTGAAAGTGTTATTTGGCTTTGTAGGCTTTTCCAATAAATGCCTATTGATTATCTTTTATGAAGGGCAAAATCTTAATACATATAAAGTAATTAACTCTAACATTTAGAGAATCACCTTTTATTAGTCTTTTTTATTCAAATGTATCAGAATCAATCTTGAGTGCCAAGGACAAGTATCATATTTTAGGAGAATATAAATTGTATTTACATTATGGATTCTATAATCCTGAATTTCTTAGTGTGTAGTATTTTGTATGTTAACAATTTAACACATACAAATTGTTCTTATTTTCAGCTCAACTTTTCAAACAATTTTGAAAATAAAAAATTTTAGTATTAAAATATTCATACTATATGAACCTTTTATTAGTAATAAAGTTAGATAAATTGAATTTCTTTTCTTGGATGTTTGTAATACTTAATTTTTTAGATTATTTAGATAAATATCTAAATCTAGCTTTTATTGACTTCAACAATATCTCATATGTTGTTGTCATTTTTTTTATCTTCTTGATTGGCATCTAGCATATCAAACAAAAAAAAAATTATAAGTCATTTCAATATCATGATTTATTAATCATGTGCTTCACGAACAATTCGATTAGCATTGACATTAGGTTTTTTAGAATATTTCTCAATAAAGATAAATTAAAGAAAAATTTATACCATCATTATAAAGTGTTAACATTATTTTTCCAAGTGATATTATTTTCTCAATTTGATAAATCAGTAACGAAAATTAAAAATGAGAGAAATAGACATAATATTGAAATATATAAAAAATATTATTTAACAACATGCCATCAATATTCATTCAATTTCTGCATAAAAAACAAACAATTTGATAAATGAACCCTAAATCATTAATTTCTAATGCTATGAAACTTTAAGTGAGTTAGAACAAGTGTTGTTGTAGAGTAGGTCAAATGTTCCTTCACTAAACTGAGACAATCTCAACCAAGTGTTATCCCATAATACCTATTAGTTTGGTCAAGAAAATCATTAACAACCTTAATGAGATTATTAAGGACAACGGAACCCAGGCATCTCCACATTGGTATGATATTGTCCAGTTTGGGCCTAAACCCTCATGACTTTGCTTTTGGTTTCAAACAAAAGGCCTAATTGTCCCCCCTTAATACCCATGATCTTTCCTTTTCTAGCCAATGTGGGATATTGTTTGTATCCTAACAATTCTCCCCTCGAACAAAGTACCAGGACCTCCCCACTCCCCACAAATAGTATCCTTGAGCAACATGAAAAGCTCAACCACGACCCTCAAATAGTCATCCATCTGAATTACACTTGAGCATTACACTTGAGCATCCCGCAAAGCTCAACCACAGATTCGCCACGCTATGGCTCAAATTATGACAATGTCATTGGAAGACTCATCAATATCTAAACCACCCTCGAACAAAGTACCATGACCTCCCCACTCCCCACAAATAGTATCCTTGAGCAACATGGAAAGCTCAACCACGACCCTCAAATAGTCATCCATCTGAATTACACTTGAGCATCCCGTAAAGCTCAACCACAGATTCGCTACGCTATGGCTCAAATTATGACAATGTCATTGGGAGACTCATCAATATCTAAACCCTCATGGCTTTGCTTTTGGTTTCAAACAAAAGGCCTAATTGTTCCCCCTTAGATACACATGATCTTTCATTTTCTAGCCAATGTGGGATATTGTTTGTATCCTAACAATCCTCCCCTCAAACATACCACACTTAAGCCTACTTTGTTCCCAACGATCCTCCCCTCGAACAAAGTACCATGACCTCCCCACTCCCCACAAATAGTATGCTCAACCACGACCCTCAAATAGTCATCCATCCGAATTACACTTGAGCATCCCGCAAAGCTCAACCACGGATTCGTTATGCTATGACTCAAATTATGAAATGTCATTGGGAGACTCATCAATATCTTTATTCGACACCCGATGATTTTAGCAAACATGGCTAAGTAAAGGACATAGCTCTGATACCACTTATTAAGGACAAGGAACCCAAACATCTCCACAATGGTATGATATTGTCCACTTTGGGTCTAAACCCTCATGGCTTTGCTTTTGGTTTCACCCAAAATGCCTCATACCATTGGAGATAATTGTCCCCCCTTATATACCCATGATTTTTTCCTTTTCTAGCTAGTGTGGGATATTGTTTGTATCCTAACAGAGATCTTTATAAGTGTAACTCATCATTTTAGATTCTATAATTTTATCTCAACAAGTGCTGCCATAGGGTAGGTTAAGTATTGAAAACAAAATTACAATCTTATCCTTCTTAGTGAAGGGAATGAACTCTTCATTCCCCGCAGCGGAAGCGTTTGGAATCGTTACTTTGATTTATTTAGAATTAAACTAAAATACAGGTTAAGCTTATAATACAATTACCTTTGAAGATCAATCATCTTCTTGTGTTCCTTTTTCCACGAGATCTTCCTCGCTATGACTCAAACACGGGATCAAGGCTTGTGGGAGCTCTTTGAAAGAATGAGAGAACAATTCTCTCTGCAGAGGTTGAGTAGTGTGTTTGGCCAACCCTTTGGCTAAACCTAAATGTCTTATTTATAATAAGGCTTTTAGGAATTAATTTTATTTTATAAAATACATTTTAATATCTAATATATTAAAATATGTATTTTATATTTATTTGAATCTTATTCAAATATTATAAAATTAATCTTTTATAATATACTTTAAACCAATTTGAATCTCATTCAAATAACATATGTATATAGTTTTAAACCAATTTGAATCTCATTCAAATAACATATGTATATAGTTTTTAATATTAATGTATCATATACATAAACTATTTCCTCTAATATTTAATGTATCAAATACAATAAATATATTTTACTCTTCTACATTTAATATATCAAATATATTAAATATTAATTTGAATATTTCAATTTTTTCTTTCAACTAAATTGATCCTTTTAGTGTTACTATGAGCTAGCAAGGGGACCTTATGGACCTACAGATTTATAAGCTACAATGATACAAAATTAATTAATTAAACTCTTTAATTAATTAACTTTCATTCATTAACTCTAGGTCACTCCACTATAGGCCTAGAGTTGCACTCTTATGCACTGTAGGACAAGTTGTGTCCATGGATATAACCATTACATGCAAGTCGATCCTTCACGAGTTGTTCGTAATTACAGCTGGGTCAAAAGTCCGTTTTACCCCTGTAATTACATCTTACACCTTAAGTACCACTGATTCTCTAATGAACAACCTGTTTATGATCCAACCATAAACGAAGTCCCTCTCGGGCCAGTGAGAGGGTGGGGCCCCATTGTTCAAGTCCCAAAATCAGCACTTAAGGGAACTACTCATCTACTTTCCCTATATGGGAAGAAGTGAATTCCATCTTGTGAAACTTATGTTCCCAACTCCCTATTTGGTCAAGTCCCCAAAATGGTAGGCTTATTGAATCGACTATAAAGGCCATTCTCACCCATACAAATCAAAGGACGAGCCCTCACAGGCAGGAGTTCATAACTCACTCAGGATTAAGATCGAGTCACATATGATCATCCTGTGAAATATTAATTTTCTCAAATAACGGATTTATAAAGAGAGATTATATATTTCGTGGTCCAGTCTTATACAAACTCATTGTATAGGATACCCCCACTCACATGTCTCTACATGAATGATTTGGATCAAATCATTTGTAACAATTACAAAGTGGGCCGTATCAATAGTGTTACCAGGATAAGGCACCCAACCTTATCCATATACTATAGACCCTTTAGGTTATTACTTGAACATGATCCTCCCGTATGTCAACTACATACAGTTCAAGATTACACTAATAACCTTGGATTTTATTTATATAATGAATATTATAAATTGCAAATAATAATAATAAAATAATTATCAAATAATTATTAATTAATTACGAGGCTTTAGGGCATAAATACCAACACTTAGGAGATTCACCTTGACCCATGTAAACACCTTCCGTAGGGGAACGGTCCAAAAGTCGCCTCGAAGTCCCACATGGATCTCACGTTGTGAACCAATGATAGAGACCGTAGGATATGTTGACACATTTTCTTCTCCCACTTACTATTTAAAAATATTATTCTCAAGAGATTCACCATGATATTGACTCATGCAAACACCTTTTGTAGGGAGGACGGTCCAAAGCCGCCACAAGGCCTCACATGAATCTCATGTTGTAAATCTATGAAAGAGATGGTAGGATTATCTTGACATATGTCTTTCTCCCACTAAGTATTTTGAAATAAGAATTTCTATTACTTAGACAAATTAGGCTAATCTAATTTATCTAAGTTTTTCAATCTACCCTAAAACTCTTATGTTCGTTAGATTGATTTTAATGTGAATTACCAAGTATATTAAACTATTTAAAACTAATCACATTATGAACCTGCTTAATGAAATTAAATAAATTTTGACTAATTCAATCCTAGGTCAATTCTCAGGTAGAGGTGTTCCTTTTTAGTCAACTTAAGTATCTCACCCGTAACTTTTCTTAGACAAAGTTCCCTTATAGTCAAATTTTATTTCAAATTCATTAATCTTTAATTACCTATTAATTACTAGATTAATGAACTTCAATGAATTTTAAGCAATATTTTTAATCCTATTAAAAAAAATTCACCTTATGGATAATCTTGAAAATTTTCCATTTTAAATCCTTTAAAAAAATATTAAAAGATTATCATACATTCTAAAGGAAAGAAACATCCTCATCTCATTAGGAAAAATTCATAACTTTTATTATGAAAAGATGAATTTCTATTAGAAAGGAAATAAAAAATCATAATCTTTATTAGGAAAATATGAATTTTTATTCGAAAGGAAATATTCTAATCTCAATGAGAAAAATTCATAATCTTTATTATGAAAACATAGATTACTATTAGAAAGTAAATACCCGAATTAAATTTTCCAAATATAACAATTATATTCAAGAATATGGAAAATATAATCACATTAGGAAAAATCTAATCATATTAGAAAAACATCTTAATTATATTCTTCCAAATTTAACAATTATATAGAAAATAATTAAAATGCATGATCATGCTTAACCTATGGTGAGATTTTAATCTATAGGCATACTTGATGTGCAATTAAGTAATATATTTAAAACATACATTAACCTACATAATTAAATTACAACTAACAAAATTGACAGACATATTTGGCTTATCCTAAGAAATGGAAAACAATTTAAATTACATTAATTTAAATTCAAGACATATCTTGGTCTTCATCTTATTGGACACTTCAAACTTAGGGATTTTATAAACACTAAATAAAATTAGCACCAGCCGCAAATCACAATTCAATTCCATCTGATTCAAAGTAAGTCACAAACCTTCAGTTGCAGGACTCCACCCGTAAGCTTCCTCTTATATTACTCTTCATCAAAATCAGCCAATCCACACGCTCCTAGTTGCAAGTGGAGTCCACCCAATTGAATGGATTATGATCCATTGTTAAGCTCAAGAATTCAATTTAATGTGGAGATATGTGTTTGCTTAACCAATTAAGCCTTCACCGACCAGTACCTTGAAGTGAGATAAAGTAACTGTATTGAGATATTGTTGAAATATATTGGGGTTAAATATATTAGAGTTATATTTAGCTTTCTTTAGAGATACTTAAGGAAAAAAATTTATTTTCACTCCTATATATATGTATTTGATCGTATGAGAGTTATGTTGAGGTTTAAAACAAGCGAGATATAAATAAACTGCAGAATAACAAACTATAATATATCTCACACTCTCCCACTTCACAGGTTAAAACTCAAAAGGTAATCGGTCACAAAATACAATAATAAAAAGATAAGGGAAAAGAGAACGACACCGAGAGATATATTGGTTATCCCCGATCTCGGGACTACGTCCAGTCTTCTGCAACTGCAGGTTCTACTATAATGGAGATTATAAAGTCCAAACTCGCGCTACAAAACTCTCTCAAATAGCCCAACTCGAACTATTTGCTTCCAAGTACCACAACCCGGTAGCTTGTGATAAACAACAAAAGAGAAACACTCAATTCTAGAGAAAAATACCCACTGTATTTTTCCTAATTGCTTACTGCCCACACACAAATTAACACTGAACAAAAATCATAATAAAATTGCTCAGTCGTCGTCTGCACTACCGTCAACCGTCAACCGCAAATATCATATATATATATATATATTCATAAAACCTAACAATCTCCCACTTGGTGACAAAACGACGATCTTGCCTCCAACAAACTGATCATCTTGGCAAACTCCAAGGCTTTACCGCCACTACAACTGTTATTTCCGATCTTCTTGGCAAACTCCAAGGTTCAACAAAAAACCTGTAAAACAATAAACTAACAAACAGACAACCATCAGAAAAATAATTGTAGCTCATATGTGCTTGCCCCGAGGTATGAGCAAGCTACGTGGAACTGTCCCCCAAACATAAAGAACAATCACGTACTCTCACTTCAGCTAAGTGGTAACAACTGACATCTTCTTCGATCCTGAACACTTGTTCCTGAAGAAGATATATTCTGCAAATGACTTGACTCCTTTATTCAAGTCTGCTGCCAAGCTAGGGACTAAACCTTTGACCATAGCAACTGCCTTGGCCTTACACTTTGATGCCCTTACTTGCCTAGGCAACTTCATCAATTCATTCGAATGCCTGACAATTGGGGATTGACGATAGCCATCATCTTTCTCTCTCAGACTTCCCAATTGTTTCTGAATTGATGGATCTTGATCTAACTGATCGAAATTGACTATCATTGTTGCTGACTCAACTGTACCTCTACACCTACCATCTGCAGCTTTAATTGACATCCACTGTCTCTTTGATCTTTTGGCAACACTAAACTGACATCTATACAATGTGGACTTTCAGTGGCCAACTGCCACTACCTGGGATCCTAACTTGAGTTTACACTTGGCAACTGCCAAACTCACAATTGTAACCCTCATCCTCCAACTTGCCAATAGAGATGAGATTCATTTTCATCCTAGACACAAACCTAACATTGTGCAACATCATAACACTACCACATTTTGACTTCAATCTAACATCCCCAATCTCACATGTCTTGGAGACTCTACCATCACCCATCCTCACTAGACCATGATGTCCACCTGTGAATGATGTGAACAAATTTATATCTGAAGCTATGTGAACTGAAGCTGCACTGTTTACAACCCATTCACATGAGTGGTTACTACTCTCTGTGTCACTCTCAACACAGACATAGGCATCATCAACTATGTTTATCTTATGATCCTCTTTTAGTTTCCTACACTGACTTTTGTAATGACCTTTCTTGTGGTAGTAAAAGCATTCTACCTCCTTATTCCTATGACTCCACTTTTTCCTATTGTTATTCAATTTATTATCTTCATAATCAATTTTGTCTTTACCCTTAGTTAGAGCTAAAGTTGATCCTACAAGAGATTCTTTACTACTCTCATTCTTATGAATTTCCTCAGCTATAACTAAATCACAAACCCCTGAAAATTTCAGAGTGTTATCTCTAGTCGAATTAGACACTAATGTCTTCATCGTTTCTCAACCATCAGGTAAAGACATTAATAATTGAATAACATACACTTCATCAGTAAATTCTATCTTAACAGACTTCAACTGATTAACTAAAGTGGTAACTTTATTAATATAGGAATTAACTGATGCATTTTCAACCATTTGCATGTTGAAAAATTTCTTCAGTAGATTTGCTTTACTATTTGGCAAACTGTTTCTCATACCTGTTTGTAAGCGCTTCCATTAGCTTGATTGCAGTAGTCTCGTTGGCTACAAGACTAGCCACTTCCATTGACAGACACATCATTATATTTGCAACTGCCTATTCATCCATATCCAACCAATCTTCATCTGACATCTCTTTCGGTCTCTCCTTTAGTGCCTTGTGCACTTTCTTACAGGTTAGAAAATCTTTGATTTGTATCTTCCAATAACCAAAATTTTCCCCGTCAAATTTTGTGACTCCCTCAAAACTTTTTGGATTCGTCGCTCCCATGATTCCTGAACCAAAATCTCTTATACCACTTGTTGAGGTTTAAAACTAGCGAGATATAAATAAAATGCGGAATAACAAGCTATAATATATCTCACACTCTCTCACTTCACAGGTTAAAACCCAAAAGGTAATCAGTCACAAAATACAATAATAAAAAGATAAAGGGAAAAGAGAACGACACCAAAAGATATACTGGTCGCCCCGATCTCGGGACTATGTCTAGTCTTCTACAACGACAGGTTCTACTATAATGGAGATTACAAAGTCCAAGCTCGCGCTACAAAACTCTCTTAAATAGCCCAACTCAGACTATTTGCTTCCAAGTACCACAACCCGGTAGCTTGAGATAAATAACAAAAGAGAAACATTCAATTCTAGAGAAAAATACCCACTGTATTTTTCCTAATTGCTTACTGCCCACACACAAATTAACACTAAAAAAAAATCACAATAAAATTGCTCAGTCGTCTGCACTACCGTTAGCCGCAAAGATCATAAAATTGAATAAGTCAAATTCAACATATATATATATATATATATATATATGAAAGTAGCTACAGACCTAGC
This sequence comes from Herpetospermum pedunculosum, assembly GCA_028017165.1. Lineage (NCBI taxonomy): Eukaryota > Viridiplantae > Streptophyta > Magnoliopsida > Cucurbitales > Cucurbitaceae > Herpetospermum > Herpetospermum pedunculosum. The sequence goes on from CM051527.1 coordinate 9,604,889, forward strand.
TTGTGTGGGCCAGACCCATTTGGCTTTTAACTCCAAATCTTTCCACGTGCGTGCATCAACATGTGTTTCTAAAATAGTTTATATAAATATATATATATATATATATGTATTCTCATGAGTTTTTTCTTCATAAAACCTAACATATTCTAAAATAGTTTATATTCTCATGAGTTTTGTCTTCATAAAACCTAACATATTGATAAGGACAACAAAATTCCACATTGGTATGATATTGTCCACTTAAACCCTTGTGGCTTTGCTTTTGGTTTCACCCAAAATGCCTCATACCAATGGAGATAATTGCCCTCACTTATATACCATGGATCAATCCCTTCCCTCACCAATGTGGGACTTTGTTAGCACTCCTAACAATCCAACCCTCGAACAAAGTACCACTTGGACCCTCCTAACGAATCACATTGTGGGATTTTTCTTGATGGCACGACACGATTACCTATCACACCCTTCAAATCACCTCTATATACCATGGATCAATCCCTTCCCTAACCAATGTGGGACTTTGTTAGCACTCCTAACAATCCAACCCTCGAACAAAGTACCACTTGGACCGTCCTAACGAATCACATTGTGGGATTTTTCTTGATTGCACGACACGATTACCTATCGCACCCTTCAAATCACCTCTTTCTCCCCTCAAACAAAGATCTACTATTCTTTTCTTCCTTGATAGGTGTTACGTCTCCAAAAGTGACTATTTTAGGACTTATTTGCTATAGGAAGTTGTGCATTCTTAAGTGTTTTTGGTAGAATTTAGCTCAAACTTGTGCTTATATATGAGAATTAGAAGAATGAAGCTAAATTAGGACTTATATGCAAAAGGAAGGAAAAAGAACCAAAAACGAAGTTAAAGACTTAAAATGTGCACATTGCGGAAGCATTGCGAAAACATTGCTAAAACCGCAATGTTTTAAGTGAAATCCGTAAGTTGTCTAACCGATTTCTGTTTTGTTCCGATCTTTCAGGGGCCCATTCTTTCTCCTGCTGCCACGTTGAGATACGACGTTCAGAATGGATGGTTCTCCTTGGCCCAATCGTACCTGCAGAACACTATAAAAGGAGGTCAAGATGGAAGGTTGAAACACACTCGAAAGGCGTAGAACTCCCATCTCAGCGCAATCTTTTCTTCCTGTTTTCTCATCCGGTTGTTGGCTTGAAGGACGCAGCTATTGGAGTCGATAATCTGAGAGGAAGAAGAGAAGATTTGTCTTCTCTTCTGATTGGATTCATCCAAACAAAGCTCTCCTTCCCCCCTTCAACCGAGGCGTCTGCGACGAGAGGCTTACGCACGGATTTACTTGCTTTTATTACTTTCTGTTCCTATTTCCATTGCTGTCTGTTGTTATCTCCCTTTCATTTTCTATTCTACTTCATTTCGTCTCTGTCTGTTTAGTTTTAGTTGTTCAGAGTTGACATTTGTTTAGTTCAAACGTTGGTTAATCAAAGCATTATTTCATCACTTCGCAAGTTCTTCATCTTTTCTGTTTACCGTTTTCTTCTTCTGTTCTGCCATTTACATTCTGTTAAGCATGTCTCCACCTCCTATTCTTTCTACTCCATCTACATCCATGAGTAACTAAGTCATATAAGGGCGTGCTAATGACAAGTCTATAGGTAGGAATACGTGAATCAAGCATGTAGGTTAGCTCTAATATGCATTGAATGTATGTAAGCTTCATCCCACGGGCAATTTCGATTGGCCATCCATTTTTTCCAAAGAACTCCTAACCTCTGGAAGGAGTAAGAGTTCAGAGTCATATATTCATGCTAGCCTCTCATGGTAGTCAGAAAACGACCTAGGAATAGGCGTTTTCCTAGTACAAATCAGTAAACTCACTATTATAACAAGATGCTTAAGACCTTACTTGGACATGAGTAAACTAAAGGATCTAATGCATGAAATCGGAAGATACATGAGAATGAGTTAGTTTGATGCATGGTAAGTTGATCTAATGCTTGAGAATCGTATGAAAAAGCCTATAGATGAGTCGTTAGTAGCCCTTGTTTCCCTACTTTACCCTTAATTCGTTGTTAGTAACATTGCTAAAAAATTGCTGTTTCCGCAATTATTTTCCTTTTACCTTCGAGTTTTCTTATCTACTTGCATTTGTTTGGGCTTTCATATTTCGCACATTCCTTAATAGTTAGGTAATTTAAACTCAAATCTACCTCATCTACACCACTCTTTCTCACTTAACCTCTCACTTCGGTAGTAACTAAGAATAAGTCTCTGTGGGAAATCGAATGAAAAAATACTTATTACTTGCTACAAGATCATGTATGCTTGCATGATCTGAGTGCTCTCTCATTGCATATTTATTTTAAACATTGAGCACGCAACAATAGGGCTACACCTTCTATCAATCTAGCCAACTTGATAGAGTTGTACTTCTTGCTTGCCACTCAAGCAGTTTTTATTCGATCTGGGGTCAGTCTATATTTTAACCACAAAATTCTTTCTTGAGAATGCTACTCGGTTGTCTCTTTTCAACCAGTTGTCAGTTGATTTTTTGGGTGAATGGACGGATAGGTATGTTCTGAATTTTCGTGACGCCAATAAGAGGCTCCTAATTCTTGACCATTTGAGTCCCTCTCGGGCTCGTGGGCGTTGGATCCCGCCTTTCGGCGATTGTAATAAAATTAATGTGGATGCAGGGCTGGACTCGCGGGAAAGGTGTAGCGATATTGTGAGAAAATAGTGTAACTTGTGGTTACAGGTAAGGTGAGTGAATACCAGTGCGCCTCGGGTAAAAATGGTCGAGGGGTGGTATGTCACGTGGGGTAACTTGTGGTAATAAAAAAAGTGGGGTGAATATCAGTGCGCCTCGGGTAAAAATGGTCGAGGGGTGATATGTCCCAGAATACTTACCCATACAGCTAGGGTACCATGACTCTGATACCAATTAATAAGGACAATGGAACTCCACATTGGTATGATATTGTCCACTTTGGGCCTAAACCCTCATGACTTTGCTTTTGGTTTCACCCAAAAGGCATCATATCAATGGAGATAATTGTCCTCACTTATATACCATGGATCAATCCCTTCCCTAACCAATGTGGGACTTTGTTAGCACTCCTAACAGGTTAAATGGAGAAAAATAGATTTATTTCATGTGAATTTGACATGGTATCAGAGCGTAGATTAATTTAGAAGAAAAAAACTTAGAGCGGCTAAGCCCTAGGGCGGCGGCGGCAGCCGCCGCCCAATTTCGAAAAGAGAAAAAAAAACTAAGAGATTTGTGGCGTGAGATCGTGGGTGTGTGAGATCGAGTGATTTGTGGCAGCTTCCTTGAGGGGCGGAGTGCGGCGAGGTCGGAGGTGGTTCGAGTCCGATTGCGAAGAGGCAACGCGAGAAGGATGTGTGCGGCGATCTGAAGGAGATCATATTTTCGATTTCTCTGAGGAGTTGTTTCCGTTGGCGTTAGGTGTGAAGAAGAAGAAGAACCCGATTTTGGTTTCAAAAAGAAGGAAAAGAAGAAAAGAAGAAAAGACCAAAGTGGCGAACAATGCGTGAAATCTTTAAATATATATATATATATATATATATATATATATATATATATATATATTTGTCGAGAGTTCGGTAGTGGAAAAAAATTAAATTATTTGCCGAGAGTTCGGTACTGGAAAAAAAATTAAATTATTTGCCAAGAGTTCAGTAGTGAAAAAATTTATTTACCGAGAGTTTGGTAGTGAAACGAGGAGGCCTCAACCATTATTAAGAGTTCAATGGTGAGAGAGGCAGTTTTGCAGAGAATTCTGGCGCGTTCGGTAGTGACACTGGGAATTCGGTGGTGAAGTGAGGGGTGACCAACTATTACTAATAGTTGTGGTGGCCTTCCATGGAAGTGCGGTGCAAGTTATTGAGAATTTATTTTTCAAATTGGACATGATCTCCATGCTCCAACTTGAGAGAGGGTGTTGAGATATATTGAGGTTAAATATATTAGAGTTATATTTAGCTTTCTTTAGAGAGATGTAAGGAGAAAAATTTATTTTCACTCCTATATATGTATTTGATCGTATTAGGGTTAAATGGAGAAAAAACAAATACATTTTATGTGAATTTGACAAATTGTCATACCTCAGGAAGTAATCCAATGCAAATTTAAAACATATCAGTCCACTTGCACCCACTGAATCCAAGCTGTGAATTTACCTATGTTCTAATTTTAATTCACATGTTGTGCTTTTAATTCACCAGCCAAATGCCTATTCAAATCCGATCGAAAGCAGCCACAAGTGGGTCTAAAAAAAAAATGCACAGAACCCTAAACCCTAGAGTTTTACAAATGATCTAATAAAAACTATAAAATCTAATGCCACAAATATACCTAAACGATCAATTTTGCACACCACATATATCACATATATGAAATAAGATTATAACACTCATCATTCATGAACTTTAATTCTAAATAAAATCAAAGATTGCTCTGATACCAATTGAAGGGAATGAACGTGTCAATCCCTCTACAACGGAAGCGTTGAAATCATTCTTTGTTTTATTTAAAATTAAATTAAAATAGAAGTTAAGCCAATATCTTTGAAGACCAATAATCTTCTTGTAAATCATTCTTTGTTTTATTTTAAATTAAATTAAAATAGAAGTTAAGCCAATATCTTTGAAGACCAATAATCTTCTTGTATTTCATTCCACAAGACCTTTCTCGTTATGACTCGAACAGAGGATCAAAGCTTGTGGGAGCTTTCTTGACAGAATGAGAGAACAATTCTCTCTAAGAGTGAGTAGTGTGTTTGGCCAACCTAGACCTAAATGTCCTATTTATAGGGCATTCAGGAATTAATTTTATTTAATAAAATACATTTAATATCTATTATATTAATATATGTATTTTATATTTATTTGAATCTGATTCAAATATCATAAAATTAATCTTTTATAATATACATTTAATTGAATCTCATTCAAATTTTATATGTATAGATATAGTTTTCAATATTAATGTATCTAATACATAAACTATTTTCTCTAAGATTTAATGTATCAAATACAATAAATATATTTTCTTCTTCTACATATCAAATATATTAAATATTAATTTGAATATTTCAAATTTTCAAATTTTTATTTCAACTAAATTGATCCTTGTAGGACATTGAGCGATAATTCGGCTTTCCAAATCCTCCAAGAACTCTCCAAGAAGTGAGAGATTTGTCCCTTGTTCTGCCTAAGGGTCTCTTCCACCTCCCTTCTGTGTGGTTTCTCTGCCTCGGTGCAGTTCTTTCAGCCTTGGTGCTGCTGTGTTTGTCTTCTCCTTTAAGCTTTTCTTTGTTTTGCCTTTGTCTTGGTTCTTTTTCTCTTTCTTTCTCTTTCTTGATCTTCTTTTGTGCTGTTCCGTTTTGCCCTGTATGGAAGATGAAGATTTGATATCAAATTTAAACAAAATGACTCTTTCAAATGATGAAGATCAAACTATTATTTCTCTTCCCCATCTTCCCATTAATCCTTCTCTTTCCAATCTCAATTTACATTTGCTAGGAAAACTTCTTTGTCAAAGATACATTAATAGTAACACCATTCAAACTTCTTTTCGTAAAATTTGGAATCAATCACATCTTCTTGTCCATAACCTATCCAAGAATTTGTTTGTTTTTATATTTTCTAACATTGCTGACCTCAATCGTAGCCTTCTTCTAGGTCCTTGGATTTTTGATAAAAGACTTCTTGTTTTAACCGAGCCCCATCCTTTCATTAAACCCTCTGATATGACATTTTCAAAAGTCCCTATGTGGGTTCACTTCTTTGATTTACCAATCATATGTCGAACAAGAATTGTAGCTACTGAAATAGGGAATGCAGTGGGTTCTTTTATTAATGTTGATGATGATGATATGGGTCGATGTTGGGGAACTAGCCTAAGAATTCGTATTAACATTGATATTAGTAAGCCACTTAGGAGGGGTATTAAGCTCTCAATTGATAATTCTCAGACCAAAAGTTGGATATTAATTCGGTATGAACGTCTCCCAGATTTTTGCTACTTTTGTGGGTTAATTGGGCACTTAGTTAAAGACTGTGGAGCAGCCTTTACAGACCCAGCTCTGATAAACCCCAAACATTATCCCTTTGGGCCTTCTCTTCGATATCAACCTCCCATTTCAAGCCCTTCTGCAAAAAAGTCTATCTCATTTCGACCTATTACTCCCCAAACCAAGATTTCCTCCCTCCCTTCTTCCCCTACAATCCCTTCACCTTGTGATAACCATCCAGAACCCCCTTTAGTTGGAATCCCCCCCCCCCCCCCCCCCCCCCCTCTGCCAAACAATGTCAGTCAAATGGATTCCTCAAACTCAAATAAAAATCAACATACTGGCCCCTCTTTGGGAGTATCTACCGTCCTACCTCCTACATTAGTTGGGCCTCCCAATAACTCTCCCCTTAATTCACCTTTCTCTTTTTCCAGTCAACCCTCCCCCTCTAGTAATAAAAAAAAAAGGGAAAAAGAAGGTTTCAATTTTGGATTCTTATCTTGTTTCTAATCCAAATTTTCTTGATAATAAAAGGAAGAGTTTGCAAGACCCCATTGTTACAATTACAAAGAAACCTAAAGGCTTGACAAGTCTATCTCCCTCTGGCAGCTCTAGCATCATTGACTTTACTTTGGCTGAGGTTGTTGATCAACCTCGCCCTTCTATATGAAAGTTTTGTGTTGGAATGTCCAAGGAATGAGTAATCCTAGGACATTTAGAGCAATCAAAGACTTACTCAAATTAAACAAACCTAATATAGTTTTCCTATCGGAAACTAGATGTGACTCTCCTCCTTTGAACAAGCTTATGATTTCTTGTGGTTTTGATGGTTTATTTGTTGTTTCTAATGAAGGATCAGGTGGAGGTCTTTGCTTACTTTGGAAGAATGATGTGGCTGTCACTATTCGTTCATCTTCTAAATCTCATATTGATGCATCTATCTTGTGGAATTCAAATTCTTGGCGTTTTACAGGTTTTTATGGTCATCCAAAAGCACATAATCGATCTACCTCTTGGGATCTCCTAAGAAGGATTCACAACTATGATGATTCGGCTTGGCTAATTGGTGGGGATCTAAATGAAATTCTTTCCAATTCAGAAAAAAAAGGAGGTGCCCCCCGGGATCCCAACCTCCTTGCCTCTTTTAGGACCGTTTTAGACGATTGCCACCTTAAAGATTTGGGTTTTTCTGGTAATAAATTCATTTGGTCTAACCGAAGTAGATCTGGTTCCCCTATTTTTATTAGGCTTGATCGCTTCTTGGCCAACCCTGCCTTTGAGAATCTTTTCCACTCTTTAATTAACCACCATTTGGATTGGTCTAATTCGGATCACAGGCCTATTATGTTATCAGCCCATGAAAGACCTTCTGTTTTATCTAATCCCTTTGGTCGTAAACCCTTTAAGTTTGAAGAACATTGGACTCTCCATGAGGAGTGTCATTCCATTATTACTAAAACCACTAATTACCACAACCATTCTTTGTATAAGAAGGATCTCCATTCTTTTCTACAGGATATAGCTGCGAATTTAAAGTCTTGCGAATTTAAAGTCTTGGGGCCATTCCTTATCTAACTCCCTAAAAACCAAGATTACTTTCCATAAAAGAGCTCTACAAACAGCCTATGAGGTCCAACCCTACCCTGATTTTAACAAGATACTAGTTATTGAAAAAGATCTTAACAATCTTCTTTGTGAAGAAGAAGTGTACTGGAAACAAAGGTCTAGGGAGAATTGGCTCAATTGGGGAGACCGTAACACTAAGTGGTTCCACAAGAAAGCTTCATTACGTAAAAAAAAAAATTGGATTAAAGGGATCAATGACTCTTCTAATAATTGGCAGGAGGATTCTAAAGGTATTGAACATGCTTTTATTAATTTCTTTTCTAATCTGTTTTCTTCTTCTAATCCTTGCTCTGAAGATATAGATTCAATTTTAAACAATATCAAACCCCTTGTTACAAAATAAATGAATGATAATCTTGATGCCCCTTTCACTGAGAATGAAATTATCTTTTCCCTTAAACAAATGTTCCCTACTAAGGCTCCTGGTCCTGACGGTTTTCCTGCTATTTTTTACCAAAAATTTTGGCCTATTATTGGTAAATTTACTATTGAACAATGCCTTGCTATTCTTAATTCTTTGGCCCCAATCAACCCTCTAAATCACACTAATATTGCTCTAATCCCCAAAGTTAAAAGCCCTAATCTAGTTTCTGATTTCAGGCCTATTAGTCTTTGTAATGTCTCTTACAAACTAATCTCTAAAACCTTAGCTAATAGATTAAAACCTATTCTTAACACTATTATCTCACCTTTTCAATCTGTTTTTATCTCTTCAAGGGCTATATCTGACAATATAATCCTTGCCCACGAATGTATTAATCACATTAAAAAAAACAACTCTAGATTGAAGGGCTCTGCGGCTTTAAAGTTAGATATGTCTAAGGCTTTTGACAGAGTTGAATGGATTTTCTTAGAAAGATTAATGGAAAAGCTTGGTTTTAGCCATAAATGGATTAGCTTAATAATGAATTGTTTGACTACCGTATCATTTTCTGTTATTATTAATGGTCATGCTAAATGCCACTTTACTCCTACCCGGGGTTTAAGACAAGGTGATCCCCTCTCTCCCTATCTCTTCCTTCTATGTTCAGAAGGCCTCTCTCAATCCCTTCTTCAAGCTCAACAGTCTAAGATGCTCTCAGGTATCAGGATTGCAAGGTCTGCTCCCTCAATTTCTCATCTTCTTTTTGCTGATGACAACCTACTCTTCTTTAATGCTTCTACCGCTAATTGCATCACTATTAAAACTATCTTAAATAACTATAAGAAAGTTTCAGGTCAATCTGTTAACTTTTCTAAATCAGCTTTGTTTATATCTCCTAAGGTTTATCTTTCTTTTCAGGGACATCTTCAATCTATTCTTGGTGTTAAGTTGGTCAAGAACCTCGGAAGATATCTTGGGGTGCTGATAGCTCCAAAATAGAGCTATCTTAATGTCCCTAATTCTAGCTAAAACCATGACATATATTGATTAAAATGCTTTCTTATAGGTGATTTCATGGTGAAGAGCTCGGGAAGTCCATTGATGATTTTCGGGGCTAAAAAGGTTATTTAAGATGTTTCGGGAAGTGTTCGGGTCAAAACGATAGGCCAAACGGAGCTCGGGAGCCAAAACGACCCAAAAGTGGGCTAAGAGCCGAGAGGGCAGCGCCCAAGCGCCGGCGCCCAGCGCCCAGGCGCCCAACGAACGCAGCACGCGCGCGCGACGCTCGCCAGCACCGCACGCCCGCGCGCGCCGCCTCGCCTCGCGCCCGCCCGCTCCGCCTCGCCCGTGTCCGCGCGCGCCCGCGCGCGCCCTTGCCCGTGTCCGCCTCGCCCGCGCGCCCGTCATTGAAGATCTGCGTGCGCCCCAGCGTCTAGACGCTAGCTCGACGCTAGCTCGACGCTGCCCCGACAATTCCCCACCATAGACGTGCATCAGCGTCGAGCGCGCGTCGCAACGCTCGCTCAACGCCCCGAAGTCTGAAGCGTGATTTTGAAGATCCACCCGAGAGCAAGCGTCGAGCGCAAGCGTCTCGACGCTCGCTCGACGCCGCGCGCACGTCTCGACGCCGCGCAGCGTCTCGACGCCGCCCCGCGCGCGCGCAGCAGCCAACTTAGGGCACAGCGTCGAGACGCTGGCCTAGCGTCTCGACGCTCCGAGCTTAAAAGGCGTGAAACCTTCAGTTTTGCAGCCACTTTTTGATTCTCCATCTTCTCCAAGCTTCTCCTCTCGGGTCTAGGGCAAAATTCCGCCATTTTTGTACTTCTTCTCCTTCTTTGTGCATGATTCCAAGCTCTTCCATGGTGGATTGGAGTAATCCAACCTCCATGGAAGGCTAAACCAAGGTATGTGCTTGATTTAGAGTTTTGGTTTGTAAGTTTTGGATGTTTGGGGAGATTTTTCCACTTTGTAATTGTTGAGACATTAGCTTGATTATGCATTCTCTTGCTTGTTCTTCATCAAATTCTAGCATGTGTAGCTAAATTAGATTGACGCTCTAATTCTTATGCATGATAGAGGGCTAAAGGTTGGGACGTATAATTGCCTATACCGCTAGGTAGCACGGGTCTAAGCATGGCTAATTAGTTCGGCCCAAAGTGACATTGGTAAACTGAGTTAATTAACGTTTTCATGTTAGGCTTAAGGCAAGAGAGAAACCGGTTTAGTCTTAGGATTAGGCCGTCGCAATGTTCCCGTCACTAGCACGTAATCGATTTAGGGGTCGCTACCTTGGATAGATTATTGGCTAAGTTTAATTAGAATTGCACGCTTCTAATTAATTCCTTGGGTCATTTGAGTTAGGAATAACCAAATGAATTGTGTGCATGAATTAGCTAACGCGTAAACCGTATCAATGATCCGAACATCCATAACGAGCAATTCCATTTCTCGAAGTTGAGCACAACCGTTTACTTTTTGCACGTTGTTAATTTTCCGTTAGCATAATTAGGAGCTCCCTTCCCCCAAAACCAAATTACCATTCTTTAATTTGTGCATTCTTTTATTTCTAGCAAATTAGACTTAGTTAGATTGAATTTCTTATTTCCCTGTGGATCGACCCCGTTGCCACTTAGCTACAAATAGCTCGGTGTATTCGGGTTTATAAATTGTATTTTGGCAAGCCTCGACAGCTTGAATTTGGAGTACCCCAAGAGTACATCTACCAAAATTGGCGCCGTTGCCGGGGAATTAATTAATTTAGTTTAGTTAAGTTTAGTTTGTTGGTTTTAAAAATTTTCTTTACTTTTTGTACAGTTTAATTCTTTTGTATTATTTTACGCGTTTTGTTTGAGTTTTTGAGCGCAGTCATTCTTTGAAAATTCAAAAGAAGCGCCAAGATGGAGGTCGGGGGTAATTATGAGCATCAAAGAACCTTGAGGGAGCTTGCATCATCTGAGCTAGGCCGGAACACATCGAGTATCTCGTATCCGGTAGCTACAGGTAATTTTGAACTTACAGCTGGTCTGATTAACTTATTACCTTCTTTTTGTGGTAATACAGATGAGGATCCCGTCAGACACCTCAAGGCATTCCAGATGGTGTGTGCGTCATTCAGAACCAATGACATCACCGCAGATCAACTCCATCTCAGGACCTTTCCCTTCACCTTGAAGGAGAAGGCGAGAGACTGGATACTTTACCTACCGACCGGATCCATCACGACTTGGAAGGAGTTGAATAGGGCGTTTTTAGAAAGGTATTTTCCTGCGAAAAAAGCCGCCGCCCTCAGAAAGGAGATATTGAAAATTGAGCAAGGAGCTGAAGAGAGCGTTCTTGAGTGCTGGGAGAGGTTTGGTCGATTATGCGAGGATTGCCCCAATCATCAAATAGCCGAACAGTCCCTCATTCAGGGTTTTTACTACGGTTTGCTTCCCCAAGGGCAGCAGATGATAGACGCCGCTAGTGGAGGCTCGCTCATGGATAAGACACCCACCGAAGCTAGAGCTTTAATTTCCAACATAGCTAGAAGCTTGGAATGGGGTGCAGATAAAGACAAGGAGAATGCTCGCCTGAGAAGGGACGTGGACGAGCTTAAGGCTCAACTTTTTGAAGTAAGTAGTGCTATTCTTGCTTTGAAAAATAACTCACAGCCCCGTCTTTCTGTTTCAGGTAGATCCTTGGAAGAAATGCTTGAATCACAACATAAGGAAACTCGAGAGCAGTTTCAAGCTCTGAGCGATGCAGTGATTCAAGTGAGTATGAGGTTGACAGTGATTGAGCGCCAGAACGCGGAGAGCGCTAGTGCCATCACTCTGAGAAGTGGGAAGCATCTTCCCACTAGTACCCCGCCAGTGGAAGTCGATCATGGCCACGTCGAGCCACAGACAGAAAATCCCGAACCACGGTGGCATGGGGTAAATTTCGATCCTACATGTACTAGAGTTTATGTGCCTAAGGCTCCTTTTCCTAGCAGGTTAGCGAGACCGCCTAAGGAGGACTACGAGAAGGAGTTCCTGGACACATTCAAGAAAGTAGAGATCAACATCCCTCTGTTGGACGCTCTGAAGGAAATTCCGAGGTACGCCAAGTTCCTCAGGAAAATTTGCACCAACCAGAGGAAGACAAAGGAGAGTGAACGCGTCGTGGTAAGTGAGAACGTCTCTGCTGTGATCACAAAGAACTTACCAGTTAAATGCGGCGATCCAGGTATGTTCTCTCTCCCTTGTAAGATTGGAGGTATGCATATTAGAAGAGCAATGCTCGATCTAGGAGCCTCCATTAGTGTTATGCAGTATTCCATTTATCAGAAACTGAAACTGAAAGGAATGACTAAAACAGGAACAATTATTCAACTTGCTGATAGAACTTCTGTGCATCCTTTAGGAATTATTGAAGATGTGTTAGTGCAAGTTAATGAATTAATTTTTCCTGTTGACTTTTATGTTCTGAAAATGGATGAAAATTATTCCTCTTCGCATGCTTCGATCTTATTAGGTAGGCCCTTTATGAAAACTGCTAAAACTAAAATAAATGTGGATAAGGGCATATTATCTGTTGAGTATGGCGGAGAGGTTGTTGAGATGCATTTGCCCAATGTAGAAGAGCATGTTGATGATGTATTCTCTCTTTGTCAAGTTGACACATTTGAATCTGTAGCTCATAATGAATGCATGACTGTTGAGGATGGGGATGACCCATTATTTTTAACTGAACTTTTTGATGATCATGAGTTGCATGAGCCATCCTTGACTGAATTTTGTGATTCATCTGTTTCTACTTTGACAACTGTTGAGAACCCTGCTAATCTACTTCCTTCCACTTTACCTTGCACTACTGAAAATGAAATTATTAATCAACCCATGCTTGATTTAGAGCCACCGGTTAATGTTGAGTCGCATGCTGTTTTTGATGAGCTTAAAATGAATGACTTGCATGAATCTGGTTCTACTTTGCAATTGGTTGATAATTCTTATGTGCACCCCTTGGAAAAGGTGGAAGATGTTTTGGGCAAAGTTAATGACCCGTTCTTTCCTGCTGATCCTTATGCTTTAGGAATGCATGAAAATTTCTCTCATGTTTTTGCATCAATTTTATGGGATCAACCTTTTGTTAAACCTTCAAAATTTAAATTTGATGTTGTATGTGCACAGAAGGCACGAGAGAAAGAATTGTTCATGGATTTTCGCAGGAAAGAGGTGCTTAGGAAGATGGATGGGGCATCGTCCAAGTTCGACTATGGATGAGTGGTCAAGAGTGAATACAGTCGAGCAATCGACTCTAAAAATTTGCGCTTCTCGGAGGCACCCGAGTTTGAACTGTATTTCCGTTGTTTATCGCTTTGTTTTTGTTTATTTTTGCTTTTGAGTTGTTGTTTGTTTTCTTGTTTTCCTAGGAGAAAAGGTGGAACGGTCGACGACTCGAGAGCCCATTGGAGGACGATGGTGCACATCTCCGCCCGTCGGCTCCATAAAATTCAGGGGAGGTTTTCTATTCCCTTAGAATTTTATTGTTTTTATAGTTGAATGCATTGGGGACAATGCATATCTTAAGGTGGGGGGTGGAGTTTGTTGATACATAGAGATGAGACTTCTTAGTAGTTGTCGAGCATATGTGTACTCTGGCTGTTAGATTAGAATCTGAATGCATGTGTCCGATGAGGACGGTCTGTGATTTGCTTGCGAACACTCCGTATTTGTATGATTCGAAAATTTGACGATGTATGCACATTTTGAGCCTATTTTAAAATTTTTTCTGTTATTTCCCTACATTCACTGAGCACATAGCACTCTTATCCTCAGTTCTGTAGGTCTAGACTGATCTTATTTTGTCTGAAACCTTGTTGTCACCCCGAAAGGTACCATTAGGGAGGCTTGATGTGTAGAAGTAGTAATAACTCATTTGTGTATAGCGAAGCTATTGCCTAAAAAAAAAGTGTTTGCATGATAAATAAAACCTCCAGAGTTGCTCCTCCTTCTTGTGTTGCCCGTGTAACCAGGGGCGATCGTGTAACCCACGGTTGTCACTGCATGAAAGGGGAACTAATGGAAGTGAGCAATGGTCCTTAAAAACGTGAAGCTAAATTTGGCTTGACGTGTTAGGCTCTCTAGGAGAAAAATAAAAAAAAAGTTGTTCAAAAGAAAAGAAAATGGGTACAAAGTACTCAAAGAAAAGAATAAAAATTAGGCCTTATGTTTTGTTGCTATTCCTATCACTTAAAGCCGTTAGACTGTTCTTATCGCCATAAGTAGGGGGAAAAAGAGTCATAGGACTGTATAAGGTTGTTCCGGGCTTGCGTGAGCTAGGTTGAGAGGTGCTAAGCACACACACACGTAAGGGAATAAGAGTTTAAATTTTGAAATGATTTCAACGTTTGCATGCTTTTGATGGTTTTGAATTTACTACAAGTACCTTGTTTCACAAGCATTGAGATTAGAGTCCAAGCATGCATTTAATTCTTTGGAGATTATTTAGAGTATACCTTGCTCGGGGACTAGCAAGATTTAGGTCGGGGGTATTTTGATAGCTCCAAAATAGAGCTATCTTAATGTCCCTAATTCTAGCTAAAACCATGACATATATTGATTAAAATGCTTTCTTATAGGTGATTTCATGGTGAAGAGCTCGGGAAGTCCATTGATGATTTTCGGGGCTAAAAAGGTCATTTAAGATGTTTCGGGAAGTGTTCGGGTCAAAACGATAGGCCAAACGGAGCTCGGGAGCCAAAACGACCCAAAAGTGGGCTAAGAGCCGAGAGGGCAGCGCCCAAGCGCCGGCGCCCAGCGCCCAGGCGCCCAACGAACGCAGCACGCGTGCGCGCCCGCGCGCGCCGCTCGCCAGCACCGCACGCCCGCGCGCGCCGCCTCGCCTCGCGCCCGCGCGCCCGCGCGCGCCCTTGCCCGTGTCCGCCTCGCCCGCGCGCCCGTCATTGAAGATCTGCGTGCGCCCCAGCGTCTAGACGCTAGCTCGACGCTAGCTCGACGCTGCCCCGACAATTCCCCACCATAGACGTGCATCAGCGTCGAGCGCGCGTCGCAACGCTCGCTCAACGCCGACAGCGTCGAGACGCTGGCCGAGCGTCTCGACGCCCCGAAGTCTGAAGCGTGATTTTGAAGATCCACCCGAGAGCAAGCGTCGAGCGCAAGCGTCTCGACGCTCGCTCGACGCCGCGCAGCGTCTCGACGCCGCCCCGCGCGCGCGCAGCAGCCAACTTAGGGCACAGCGTCGAGACGCTGGCCTAGCGTCTCGACGCTCCGAGCTTAAAAGGCGTGAAACCTTCAGTTTTGCAGCCACTTTTCGATTCTCCATCTTCTCCAAGCTTCTCCTCTCGGGTCTAGGGCAAAATTCCGCCATTTTTGTACTTCTTCTCCTTCTTTGTGCATGATTCCAAGCTCTTCCATGGTGGATTGGAGTAATCCAACCTCCATGGAAGGCTAAACCAAGGTATGTGCTTGATTTAGAGTTTTGGTTTGTAAGTTTTGGATGTTTGGGGAGATTTTTCCCCTTTGTAATTGTTGAGACATTAGCTTGATTATGCATTCTCTTGCTTGTTCTTCATCAAATTCTAGCATGTGTAGCTAAATTAGATTGACGCTCTAATTCTTATGCATGATAGAGGGCTAAAGGTTGGGACGTATAATTGCCTATACCGCTAGGTAGCACGGGTCTAAGCATGGCTAATTAGTTCGGCCCAAAGTGACATTGGTAAACTGAGTTAATTAACGTTTTCATGTTAGGCTTAAGGCAAGAGAGAAACCGGTTTAGTCTTAGGATTAGGCCGTCGCAATGTTCCCGTCACTAGCACGTAATCGATTTAGGGGTCGCTACCTTGGATAGATTATTGGCTAAGTTTAATTAGAATTGCACGCTTCTAATTAATTCCTTGGGTTATTTGAGTTAGGAATAACCAAATGAATTGTGTGCATGAATTAGCTAACGCGTAAACCGTATCAATGATCCGAACATCCATAACGAGCAATTCCATTTCTCGAAGTTGAGCACAACCGTTTACTTTTTGCACGTTGTTAATTTTCCGTTAGCATAATTAGGAGCTCCCTTCCCCCAAAACCAAATTACCATTCTTTAATTTGTGCATTCTTTTATTTCTAGCAAATTAGACTTAGTTAGATTGAATTTCTTATTTCCCTGTGGATCGACCCCGTTGCCACTTAGCTACAAATAGCTCGGTGTATTCGGGTTTATAAATTGTATTTTGGCAAGCCTCGACAGCTTGAATTTGGAGTACCCCAAGAGTACATCTACCAGGTGCCTTCTTGTTTCTCCTCAAAAAAAGGAGTTGATCTAAGCTATGTTGCTGAGAAAGTTTGGAGGATAGTCTCGGGCTGGAAATCCAATTTCTTCTCCATGGGAGGCAAGGAAGTTCTAATTAAAAGCATTGCACAAGCAATCCCTACCTATGTTATGAGTTGTTTCAGGCTTCCTAAACGTGTTTGCTCTGACATAACTAGAGCTATTGCTATATTTTGGTGGGGCTCTAATAATAATTCAAAGAAAATACATTGGAGTAAATGGAATCGGATTTGCAAACCTCCTGATCAAGGAGGGCTTAATTTCAAAGATATTGAGATCTTCAACCAATCTTTATTGGCCAAACAAGCTTGGAAATTACTAACTAATCCCACAAGCCTCACAGCTCAGACACTAAAAGCTAGATATCACCCGGACTCCGAGTTCCTTCATGCCACTTTGGGTGCATCCCCTTCTTTCTTTTGGAAAAGTGTTATGTGGGGAAGGGATCTTCTAACCAAAGGAATCAGGTATAGAATAGGGAATGGGTTGAGTATTTCTGCATTTACAGACAAATGGATCCTTAAAGAATCCCTCTTTACCCCTTGTAACCCCCATTCTAATCCCTTCAACATTACTGTGGACAAGTTAATCTTGGAGAATAGAAGATGGAATATTCCTCTTCTTTCTACCCTATTCAATAAAGATGATGTTTCAGTTATTTGCTCAATCCCCCTTAGCCAAAATGCAGAGGAAGACAGCTGGATGTGGCATTATTCAAACAATGGTGACTATAGTGTTAAAAGCGGTTACAAGCTTGGCCTTGCTCAATTATACAATGATGGCCCTTCTAATCCTAGTCATTCAAAAAGATTTTGGAAGGCTCTATGGAGTCTTAAAATTCACAACAAAATCAAGAATTTTATGTGGAAAGCTCTAAAAGGTTATCTCCCTACTTATGCTACCCTTAATAGCAGAGGAATGAATTGTCATACCTCTTGTCATCTTTGTTCAGCAGCCGTTGAGTCAATTCCCCACGCCCTTATTTTTTGCAAAAGGGCCAAAGTAATTTGGAATTTCCTCCTCCCAGCTTTTCTCCTCAAGAATTTTGCCAACCTCAATCTTTCTGATCTCTGGAGCTTTTGGATCTCCTCTGCAAGAAAATATGAATTGGAATTAGCATGTATTATCTGTTGGGCTATTTGGAATGATAGGAATTCTGTTATTCATGGGAAGCAAGTGCTGGATACTAATTCAAAAATATTATGGATTTCTGATTACCTTATGGAGACTGAAACGAAAGGCCCTCGCTCGAATTTTCATATCCGCACTGATAGCCAAATAAATACCTCTGCAATTTGGCTCCCTCCCCCTGAAGGGTTCTTCAAGTTAAACGTTGATGCGTCTTGGGTTTCTTCTTCGACCACTGCTGGAATTGGCATTGTAATCAGGGACTTCTCTGGTTTAATCTGCCATGCCTCTTCCCTAAAGGAAGATTTCTTTCAAAACCCTCTTCATGCAGAGCTAGAAGCTCTTCGTTCGGGAGTTCGCCTTGCTCAGTCCTTGGGCTATCTCCGT
This sequence comes from Herpetospermum pedunculosum, assembly GCA_028017165.1. Classification (NCBI taxonomy): domain Eukaryota; kingdom Viridiplantae; phylum Streptophyta; class Magnoliopsida; order Cucurbitales; family Cucurbitaceae; genus Herpetospermum; species Herpetospermum pedunculosum. The sequence continues at coordinate 9,622,716 of CM051527.1, forward strand.
CTGATTGTTGAGTCCGACTGTGCAGCAGCTGTTCAAGCTGTGCTATCTGAAGCCCCTTTCCTCAACGATGTTAGCATATGGGTGGAGGATCTGAAAATTCTTCGAAAATCTTTTGATGAGTTCGCCATCCGCCACATCTCTCGTAAGGGAAATTGTATCGCCGATACCCTAGCTCGAAATCCTTCCCCAATATCTGTTGGCTGGGACGCCCCTTGCCCTTCGTGGCTTTTATATCTTGCATGTAAAGACGTTGTTGCCCTTGTGGCTTAATAAACTCCTTTTGATGGTTTCCGTTCAAAAAAAAAATTGATCCTTGTAGTGTTTTTTTTTTTTTTTTTTTGAGTACATTAGGGGTGGGGGGATTCGAACCACAGACCTCTTGGTCATCAAGACATACATATGCCAGCTGAGTCATGCTCGCTTTGGCTATGAACCTACAACTTATAAGCTCCAATGATACAAAATTAATTGATTAAACTCATTAATCAATTAACTTTAATTCACTAACTCTAGGTCACTCCACTATAGGTCTAGAGTTGCACTCTGATTCATTGTAGAGCAAGTGGTGTCCATGGATATAACCATTACATGGAAGTCGATCTTTCATGAGTTCTCCGTAATTACAGTTGGTTCAAAAGTTCGTTTTACCCCTGTAATTACATCTTACACCTTAAGTACCACTGATTCTATAATGAACAACCTGTTTATGATCCAACCATAAACCAAGTCCCTCTCGGGCCAGTGAGAGAGTGGACCCCATTATTCAAGTCCCGAAATCAGCACTTAAGGGAACTACTCATCTACTTTCCCTATATGAGAATGAGTGAATTTCATCTTGTGAAACTTATGTTCCCAGCTCCCTATTTGGTCAAGTTCCCAAAATGGTAGGCTTATTGAATCGGCTGTAAAGATCATTCTCACCCATACAAATAAAAGGACGAGCCCTCACAGGTAGGAGCTCATAACTCACTCAGGATTAAGATCGAGTCACATATGACCATCCTGTGAAATATTAATCTTCTCAAATAACAGATTTATAAAGAGAGGTTATATATTTCGTGGTTCAGTCTTATACAAACTCATTGTATATGATACCCCCACTCACATGGCTCTATATGAATGATTTATTCAAATCATTTGTAACAATTACAAAGTGGATCGTATTAATAGTTTAACCAGCATAAGGCACCCAATCTTATCCATATACTTTAAATTGTTTAGGTTATTCCTTGAACATGTGATCCTCCCGTTTGTCAACTACATACTATTTAAGATTACACTAATAACCTTGGATTTTTATATATAATGAATATTATACATTATAAATTATAAATAATAATAATAAAATAATTATTAATTAATTACGAGGCTTTACGGCATAAATCCCAACAAAGTTAACATAAAATAGGTTCTAAAGATATCTCATTTTTTGCGCTATCAAATTTGTTATTGGTCTGAAAGGTTTTTAAGATATAGTTAAGCTTATATCATTTTATGCAATGGCTAAACTCATAGCCCCGATTTCTACTAGTGCATATTGAGAGAAAGCATCATGGTGGTGACCAAGAATGGCTTTAAAATCACATTTGCTTTAATCTATATACAAAGGCTCTCCAGGATAAAGTGTTTGAGGGGTCATCTAGAATGTCTAGGATTACGAGTACATGTCTCATCTTCACTTGGACAAATGGGAGAACATGTTGGGTGTAAAGTATGTCCTAAGAAACATGTCTCACGAGCTTCCAGTGCAAGTGAGAGATTGTTGAGATTTGCCTTAAAACTCGTTATTCATTAATAATAATTTTATTATTATTATTTGCAATTTATAATATTCATTATGTAAAAGTTCAAGGTTATTAGTGAAATCATCAACAATAGGTAGTTGGCATACGATAAGATCATGTTGAAGAAACAACTTAAATAGTTTATAGCACCCTACGACGCCGTTAAAAATGGTAGCCATATTTTATCTTATATTATCTAGTTATTTGTTAAAAGATCCTTATTTCAAGAAGAAAAAAACAGTTTTGTTTTTTTAAAATTGTCTCACTTAATCATATCTTAACTTTAAACAAATAAAGCAAAATTTTGATACATGGGGTGAAATTATCCCTCAATTGACTAATTATCATATTAAAATTTTATTTTATTTAAAGTAAATTATCACCTCCCACCTTTGAGAAATTTTATATTCTCAATTCCATCATAGAATTTACATATGATAATATTTACTTTTTTAAAATACATTTATTTTTTTTATTTTTTTTAAAAAGAAGTGTTTGTAAGGATTTTCATATGCCTACACGGGAGTCAAAACCCTACAAAAGCATATTATTCAATCCTCCAAATAAATATTATTTTATTTATCAAACGTTTACTTTTTAACAAAAAAAAAAAAAAAAAAAATGTGGATTATTAATTTTTAAAACTAAATTGAGATTTACTTGAAAAATTCAAATTAAAAGTAAATTGAAATTCATTTGGAAAATCTGATTTTAAATTAAATTGAAATTCATTTGAAGGAATTTAAAGGATTTATTTTATAAATAACGTAATTTTAAAAAGTAATTACAAAAATATAGTAGTTCTGAAAGTATTTGTGAAAGTAGGGTAATGAAATCGTGTACCATGGACACGATTATGGTAAATCATGTACCAAAGACACGATTTATAGGATAACTCGTGTCCATGGTACACTACTTATGACCATTATTTGTCACCTCAATTGCCATCGATTTAGGTCAATATGCGTCGGTAAAGGCGTTCCCGTCGCAAAACCAAGCGTCGGGAAACTCGTCGGGTTAGGCGCTTGGGGAAAGGTCTTATCGAAGCAGTAATTGCGCAGCGTCAGAAACCCTATGTTTGCCGACGCGTGACCAACGCGTCGGCACAGAAGACCATTTTCGACGCCAAGAGGCTGCGTCAGCATTTGTCTTCGTCGCCGATGCGTTGGGCACGCATCGTCAAACATAGGGTTGTCGACGCTGAGCGTATACGTCGACGATGATGGGTTTAGTCGACGCTTACCCATGGCGTGGACATTGGGCGTTGACAAATCTATGCGTCGCCATTTGTGTGTTTTTTGGCGACGTGTGTACGTGGCGTCAACATTCCCTTTTCACAATTTCAAATAAAATTACAAATTTTTCAAAAATTCTTTTTTTTTACCATTCGAATCTATATATAAATTTTTTTATTTATTTTACAAGTGAATATATGAATATAACCAACATTGAGGATAAAATTGAAAAATGTATTCGTACAATATTCTAGTATGATTGATACAAAACCTGAAAGAAAAATGAAAAATACAGACTTAAATGTAACAAAATATAATTGATTTAATAACACAAGAAATAAAAGTTCAAAAACTTAAATGTAATGATGTCAAAACTTTTGAAATTTCTTTATCACGATCTTCCCGGTCGTTCATCGATCGATCATGAAACACCTAATTCTGAAAACAAAAAAAACTTATAAGTACTTAAAATCATATACATATTAATTAACTTTTTCACAAAAATCAAAATATGAGATTACGTATCAAAGTTTACAAAATTTCACAAAAGAATAAGCTCATCCAACATATAAATTTGAACACAAACGACACTTCATATACCACAACATTTACAAAAACTAAAAGTTAATCCACCCTGAAAAAAACTAATTTAACCATCATATTGCACAAATAATAAAAAATATCGATGAAATAATCACAAAGTGCACAAACTAATCGCATTCATATTGCATACAAATATTGTGAATTCACAAATTTTGAATGTTTGAACTCCGAAATAATCGCATTCATATTGCATACAAATATGAAATGTACTCAACCTAATATATCTCATAGATCAACACCACAAACGTTACAAAATCTCATAAAGTGCACAAAAATCGCTTAATCCAATACAACCAAACTTATTCACATATTTTGAATGTTTAATGGAACGAACCTACTTTTCAAAGACTGTTAATTCGGGTCATTACTACGAACAACAATTAAAAACTAAATAAAACCTCACTTTCCACAAAGATTTAAACAAAAGGAAAGGGAAATGAAAAAAAAATTATTTTAGAAACTTTTAAAAATTTCGGCAGACTTTCCTTTGAAAAACGGATAAAACACTCCTACAATGAAAAATGCACACTCCCAAGTAAACTATTCAAACTCCAAAACTACACCAAATGTGTCTTATGGCACACTCATCAGTTTAGAAATCAGCCACAACAACATAACAAAAAAAAAAAAACCTCAAAATGAAAAACAAACTTAAAATTTTCAATTTAAACAGCAAAGAGAACTTATAAACGAAAATCTAAACACAAATTCAGCTTATCCGAAGTATCTCATGACCCTCTCCATAAAATCACAATCAATCATACTTTTAAACTCCGAACTAATTATTCATATTGCATACAAATATGAAATGTACTTAACCTAATATATCTCATATAGATCAACATCACAAAGTTTACCTAAATGTACTCGACCTACTAACCACAAACTTTACAAAACTTCATAAAGTGCACAAAAATTCACGTAATCCATACAATATTTTGCTACCATAGCTGCAGGATAGCAAAATTTATTTGGTTTTATTACGAGAGAGAGATAGTTCATACCACGTTTGATGCTTATCATCTTGGTGTTTGAGTCAAATGTTCGAGCATTTTTTTCATGGATTCCATCTCTTCTTGTTGTTTTTTATATTCATCGATTACTTTCTAGCATTTATCCATCTCTGCTTTCATGGTATCCAAATCTTTTTTGTTCCTTAGTTTCTCTTGTCGAGATCATCTTTTAACCCTCTTATCTCTATTGTATGCTCATATTGCATTTGGGTGACAAATGCACTTGATGAGCTACTCTCATTTCTTGTTGGCTTTGGTCTTGAACCCATTCCTTTAACGTATCCCGATCGAGTGCCCAACACCATCTTAGCTATCTGTTATGGAGCGACATGCGCAGCGGAACACGATTTCGGACCGATGATACTCTAATTTCATCAATTTAACAAATAGAAAACATGCTCAAAACGACGGAAATAAGAAATTAGAAATACATAGCCTTGTAGCTCCAATTTCTTCAAGTTCCGCCGGCCTCTTCTCACGAACGCCTCGAAGACCACCCCAGGTAGTCCCGCTATCCTCGGCGCCGCGCAACGGAGTTGTGGGACTCCGAAACAAGAGAAAACGAAAAAGAAAAGAAAGAGGAAGAAGAAGGAAGAAGAACTCTGAAGCCAGAGAGTTGGAGAATCAAAAAATGAAAAATCAGAGAAAAGTTTTCAATTCCTTTCCTTTGTTCTAATAGCCAAAGAACATATATATATATATATATATATATATAATAATTATTATTATTATTAAAAATAATAATAATAATTTTATTTATTAAACTTTTTAATAAATAAAATATATATATATAATTATTAATTAAACTTTTTAATTAATAATTATTATTTAATTCAATATCAAATATTAATTAAATAATATGATTAAACCCGGTTTTCCGAAAACCGACTTTTTTACACATGAATCCTATTCATGTTGTAGGTCATTCCCCTATTTAAATCATATTTAAATATGTCCATATTTAAATATATTCATCCTCCTTCCAAAAATCGAATTTGAACAATTCAAATTCTTTTTCTTTTTCTTTTCTTTTATACTGTTGCACGACGTTATCCAAGCTAGTCAGAAGAACCTAAAGGACCTACAGATCATGAGCTCCAACGATACGAGATTATCTGGTCAAAACTCTTTTAACCGAACTAATCAACATCGTTAACCCCCGGAGACTCCACTATAGTCTGAGGGTTGCACTCTCCTCGCTGTAGATATATTATGTCCTCTGATATAACCGTCATGGGCAAGTCGACCCTTCACAGGTTGTTCGTAATCACAGCTGAGTCATTTAAACCGTTTAACCCCTACATTACATCTTGTTCCTTAAATACCACTGACACCTCTAATGAACAATAGATCAGTGGTCCAACCAACAAATCAGATAACCCTCTCATCACATGAGAGTGTGAGCGCTCATTGTTCAAGCCCCGGAGTCAGCTATTAAGGGAACAACCTAATGACGCCGCCCAGACACCATCCGAAGCACGCGCGCGCCCTAGCGTCGAGACGCCGGCCGAGGGTCTCGACGCTGCCCAGACATCATTCGACGCACGCGCGCGCGCCCCCAGCGTCGAGACGCCGCCCGAGGGTCTCGACGCCGCCCCGATTGCCACACGCGGACGAAGCGCGCGACAGCGTCGAGACGCCGCCAGAGGGTCTCGACGCTCGCCCGACAATTTTCCAGATGGACGCGCGACAGCGTCTCGACGCCCGCGCGCGCGCGCGCGACAACCAACTTAGGGCACAGCGTCGAGACGCTCCGACTTTAAAAAGCGTGAAAACGCATTTTTCAGCCCAACTTTTCATTCTCCATCTTCTTCCAACTTCTCCTCTCGGGTCTACTCTCCATTTCCACCATTTTTGTACCTCTTCTTCTCCTTTGTGCATGATTCCAAGCTCTTCCATGGGGGATTGGATTAATTCATCCTCCATGGAAGGCTAAACCGAGGTAAGTGCTTAATTTTGAGTATGGATTTGTGAATTTTGGATGTTTGGGGAGATTTTTCCCCTTTGTAAATGTTGAGACAATTGGCTTGTTTATGCATTTCTTGCTTGTTCTTCATAAAATCTAGCATGTGTAGCTAAATTAGGTTGACGCCCTAGTTCCTATGCATGATAGAGGGCTAAAGGTTGGGACGTATAATTGCCCAAACCGCTAGGTAGCACGGGTCTAAGCATGGCTAATTAGTTCGACCCAAAGTGACAGTTGGTAATCTGAATTAATTAACGTTTTCATGTTAGGCTTAAGGCAAGAGAGAAACCGGGCTAGTCTTAGGATTAGGCCGTCGCAATGTTCCCGTCACTGGCACGTAGTCGATTTAGGGGTCGCTACCTTAGATAGATTATTGGCCAAGTTTAATTAGAATTGCACGCGTCTAATTAAATCCTTGGGTCATTTGAGTTAGAAATAACTAAATGAATTGTGTGCATGAACATGGCTAACGAGTAAATTGTATCGATGAACCGAACATCCATAACGAGCAATTCCATTTCTCGAAGTTAAGCACGACCGTTTAATTTTGCACGTTGTTATTAAATTTTCCGTTAGTTGCATTTTAGGAGCTCCCTTCCCCCCAAACCAAATTACAATTCTTTAATTTGTGCATACTTTTTATAATTAACAAATTAGGCTTAGTTAAATTAGATTTCTTATTTCCCTGTGGATCGACCCCGTTACCACTAAGCTTCAAATAGCTCGGTGTACATCGGGTTTATAAATTGTATTTTGGCAAGCCTCGACAGCTTGAATTTGAAGTACCACATAAAGTAGCTCTACCACCCTGTGTTACTATGGCGACAAGGAGAGGCAAGGCATCACTAGTCTATAACGCTAACACATGCTAGAAAACCCGATTGTCCGCCGTTGAAATCTAACACATGCATTGGATTAAGCAAGAACAACAAATGCAATCAAGAATTAAAGCCTAATCAGAACCAACATACATAGATTATGAAAATATCAAAAGCCTAACGAAAATCCCTAAATCATCCCGAATCTAACACGAGTACCTTAGCCGACCATGGAGAAAGTTGCCAAAATCGCTCCAACGGAAGCCTTGGCCATAATCCCAAGCTCCAATACAAGTAAAAGCTCCAAAAACTTGCCAACAAATGGCGGAGAAAAAGGAAAAGAGGAAGAAAAGCCGAGAGGAAGAAGAAGATAAAACTTGGCTGCCAAAAATCGTCATTACAGCCTTTAAATCCGTCGGAGCGTCGCGACGCTGCGACCTAAATGATCAGCGCGCGCCTCGCGATGGCGTCTCGACGCTGCCCCGATACTTTCCAGTGCGCGCGCCCCTCGGAGCGTCTCGACGTCGCGGCAGGGTCTCGACGCCAGGCAGCGTTGAGCAAGCGTCTCGACGCTTGCTCTCGGGTTTGGGCTGGAAAATTGCCTCTCCTTGGCAATTTTGGTCTGGTTCTTCTTGGATAAGCTTACCATTTTCCCGATGCACTCCCGGGGCGTTAAAACGCCGCTCTTAGCTACGAAACGCGTCCAATGGACGTCATGAGCTCTACGCCGCAATTCTCCTACAAACGAGACATATTAACTAATTAATTACGGCTTTTAGCTAGAATTAAGGAGTAATAATTAGCTCCAAAATGGAGTTATCACTAACCCTGAATAACGGGTTAGGAGTGAACTCCAATCTTGATGTACTATGTCCCCAACTACCTATTCGACTTTATCCCCAAGATGGTAGGTTTATTGAGTCGGCGCTTATGGGCCATTCTCACCCGTGCAAATCAAAGGATACTATCGAATAAGTAGGAGTTCATAGCGAGTTCAGGATTGAGATCGAGTTACCTAGGCCATCAAATGAAAATGTTGGTCTCATCAGTAAACGGTGTTATAAAGAGAGAGCAACATATTTCGCAGTTCGGTCTTATACAAACTCTTTGTACAAGACGCCCTCACTCGCACATCTCCATGTGAAACGATTCGGATCACATCGTTTTGTACAATACAAAGTGAGCCGCATCCTATAGTGTTACCAGGATAAGGTACTCAGCCTTATCCGTATACTATAGACCGTTTTGACTGACTACTTGAGCCTGATCCACAATCATGTCATACATGAGGCTCAAGTACTCATATTCACCCAAAGGGTGTTGGTCATTGGTATAGGTTAACTTAAACACGTTTCACTTTATTCCACTAAACTCCTTTACTGAATAAAACTAATAACTCTTTATTGTAAATAGAGTATTTACAAACATAACAGTTTACAAACCATGAGTTTTAGGACATAAAACCCAACAATCTGTATATCAAGTAGTGGTTGGGACCCTTCTGGAGTGGGGGCATCTTTCATCTCTTTGATTTGTTTCTACAGTTACAATTACTATAAGTAATAGTGTGACAAATATACAAATGAAGTATCGAAAGGAGGAAAATACTTACATGCGCGCTCCGCGACCTCATTGATCCACTTCCCGTCAATTCTAGATGTGTGTGTTCGCTCAAATGACTCAATTGGCCCAAATTGCCCGTCAACAACTTTCTTTTTCTACAATTCAAAATCATATAAAAAATATTATTATTATTTTTAGACTAATAATTAGGGAGAGAGATAGTTTAGCAACACATCTCTTCTTCTAGTATTTGACAAAATGAATTTGAACCAACTTTATGATTGAAAGGTAATTCAACTCGACTTTTCTTATTCGCCTCCGAAAGTTTCTAAAAGAGCGAATGATAAATAGGTAAAGAATATGAATTATATATGTAACATGTTATTTGTAATGAAATTAGTTAGTGTACCAGCCAATCGGGATCCACAAACTTATCGCATATAACTTGTCACTCCTCAATGTTGTCCTTAAGTCTCTTAGGTGGGTTCACACATACCACTTCAGGACTGGAAAATTTTAAATAGTGTTTGTGCAATTCTCCCCTGTACTCTTTAAACACAATACCCATTCGTTCTTCGAAGAATGCATTGACGGCTAGATCCGTCGAGTCAAATATGAAATGATCCTACATAGATATTACAAAGGTATTATATATTATATATTATATACTAGATATAATAAAAAAAATATACAATGAATGAACTTACCTTTAGTCGATTTTTTACTAGGGTCCCATATTCCTTCGGTACATCTTTAATTTGTGGGTAACGTACTGGAAAACACTCCCTCACATAGCTTCCAATACTATTGCTTAACTTTATGGCCTCCTCACCTACGAACTTGTTCGATATATGGTCGATGATGACATGAATTTTTTCCTTCTCAGCCCCATACTTCTCCAACTCGATATTACGCGTGAACCAACGATAATTCCTAGTATTAATAGTTTCATATGCATAACTATAAAATACTAATTAAATTTATCTAATACCAAAATGTATAACCCTACAACATGTGTATCCAAATAATAATAACCTGGAGAATATCCTAACATGTTAGGGTTCTCGGTGGGTTCGTCAAATTCTTCATCTATCTCGTTATTCATGATATCCATCTCTCGGTTCCCTTTACAAACACACAAGAAGAACATTAATATGAAATAATGATCAATACATAGGAAATAAAATAATGAAATACACATACAAATTTGTAAGCTAAGATCAACGTCATTCACTATCGTTTATGAAATCATCACCGTGTTCAATAATTAGGTCTTCACAAATTGTAGGTTCAATGTCATCTCGACATAATGTGACAACCTTTCTTCGAAGACTATCTTCCACTATGATTCCCCGTCCAGGTTTTGATAAATCAACTTGATCATTCTCTATATCTTCTATTTATGGCACGTCCCATAAACGTTTATTTTGGACAACTTGCACCACTTTCCAATTTGCACCATAATTTGGGTCGTCGATGTAAAAAATGTGTTGCCCTTGATTGACAAGAATGAAAGGGTCGTCAACACACCAATATCGAGATGTATTAATCGATTTGTACCCAAAATCTGCATGTGTTGTATTTTTCTTTGTACTATTTGTGTCGAACCATGTACATTTAAACATAAAAACACGTCTTGTATTAGCATACCAGAATTCCAAACATTCATTCACGACCCATAGAAATTACTCTCATCATCCCCACTTTGACTTACTCCAGGCACCATGATACCACTGTTTTGTGTTTTTCGACGATTATCAAGCTTTATACTGTGGAACCGTACTCCATTAACACTGCACATACTATAAGAGCGTGCCGCAGGAGCAGGTCCCATCGCTAGTGAATACATATCATCGTACCCGCTTTTTTACTCAGGCAAAGACAAAACTTTAGATTTGAACCAATTAGGAAAATGTTCTTGATGTATTTTAGCTAAGTCAGACTTCGTTCATGCTTCATGCCGACGTAATCTCAAATGTTGTTTGCGATATTGTTCAATTTGAGCACAATTGTTTAAAACAAACCAATGTGCAATACGTTTCTCCTCTGTTGTTAATGCCCTTAAAGTTGAGGCACCCAAGGGTCGTGCACTCTGTCTAAACACTTTGAAATCACCACATATTTCATTCTCGTGAATTGTATCATCATTTCTATCATTTCTAGTGAACCTCGTTTCAATTCCACTTAGGTATAACGAACAAAATGTCAATGATTCATTAATTACAAAGGCTTCCGCTATAGAACCCTTATGACGTGCTTTGCTCCGTACGTACTGTTTCGATGTCTTCAAACTTCTCTCGATAGGGTACATCCAACTGTCACTAACTGAACCAACAAATTTTGCTTCATATGGCAAATGAACTGCAAGGTGCACCATTACATCAAAAAATGTCGGTGGAAAAATTCTTTCCAATTTACAAAGTATGATTATAATATCTGCTTGTAATCGATCCAAATCACTGATGCGTAATGTTTTCGCACATATATCACGAAATAATGAACATAGCTCAACAATAGGAGTAGACACGTCCTTTCGCTAAAATGCTCGTACACCAATTGGAAGAAGTCTGTGAAGCAATACATGAGAATCATGTATTTTCAACCCAGTTAGTTTTCCATCTTTTTTTTTCACGCATCATGCTATGTAAGATGCGAACCCATTAGGAAATTTCACAAATTTCAAAAACTTTAAAAATGAAACTCGTTCACTGGAAGTCAATGTATACGCAGCATGAGGCTTGATAACTTTATTATTTTCCAATGTTATCAAGTGTAACTATTCTCGTATACACAATTCCTTTAAGTCCTTCTAAGCGTTTGTCGTGTCCTTTGTTTTTCCATCGATATTTAAAATTGTGCCAATCAAGTTGTCACAAACGTTCTTTTCAATATACATTACATCCAATTTATGTCGTAACAAAAGTCTTGACCAATATGGAAGTTGAAAAAAATACTTTTCTTCTTCCAAGTAGGACTACTTCGTTTTCTTTTCTTATCTTCTTTTGTTGGAAGCTTACTAAGCACAGGAAATTCGCGCACGCTTAATTCTTGTAAGATTTGTTCCTCATTGCTTACAATTGGAGGAGGTCTACGTTCTACATGTCCGTCATGTAGCTTACTTCCACGCTACCCATTATCCAATGGAAGATATCGTCGATGGCCCATGTAACATCTTTTTTCAATTAAACCACGCGACGACGTATCTTCGTTACAAATGGGACATGCATTGTATCCCTTATTACACCACCCAGATAAGTCCCCGTACGCCGGAAAATCATTTATAGTTCATAACAAACTGGCATGAAGTTGAAAGTACTCACGTTTATCACAATCATATGTTTGCACACCATTATTCCATAACTCTTTCAACTCTTCTATCAATGGTTGCAAATACACGTCAATTTCTCTACCAGGAGATTTCGACCCAGGTATGAGCAAGGACATAAAGAAATTTGTCTCCTTCATGCATTTCCAAGGTGACAAATTATAAGGAACTAATACTACATGTCACATACTGTATGTGGTACTCATATTGCTAAATGGATTGAACCCATATGAAGTTAATCCTAAACGAACATTACGTGCATTTGAAGCAAACTGAAGAAATTCACGATCCAAATGTTTCCAACCTTCGGCATCTGCAGGATTGATGGAGCGTTTCACGCCCAAACAACGAAAAATCAAGAAATTTAGAATACATACCCTTGTAGTTCCAATTTCTTCAAGTTCCGCCTCTCGTTCCTCGTCACAAACTCTTCCGGCCTCTTCTCACGAATGCCCCGAGGACCATCCCAAGTAGTCCCGCTATCTTCGACGCCGAGCAACGGAGTTGTGGGACTCCGAAAAAAAAAGAAAAGAAAGGAAGAAGAAGAAGAAGAAAGAAGAATGGAGGCAGAAGGTTAACCCTTGAAACTTCAAAAATGAAGTTTTAAAAGAAACCCCCAAGTCTAAAATGTGTACCCCGATTAGCACTTTTTAGCCCCAAAAATATATATATATATCAAATATATATATATATATATATATATATATATATTTATTTATTATTATTTTAAAAATTAATTAAAAATAATTAATTTTAAATAATAATAAATTTTTTTATTTATTAAACTTTTTAATCAATAAAACATATATATATATTAATTAATTAATTAAACATTTTAATTAATTAATATTATTTAATTCAATATCAAATATTAATTAAATAATATGGCTAAACCCGGTTTTTCGAAAACCGAATTTTTGCACATGAATCGTATTCATGTTTTAGACCATTCTCATATTTAAATCATATTTAAATATGCCCATCATTCTTCCACAAACCGAATTTGAAAAAATCAAATTCTTTATCTTTTTCCTTTTCTCTTATACTGTTGCACGACGTTATCCGAGCTAGCCAGGAGAGCCTAAAGGACCTACAGATCATGAGCTCCAACGATATAAGATTATCCAGTCAAAACTCTTTTAACCGAACTAATCAACATTCGTTAACCCCCAGAGACTCCACTATAGTTCGAGGGTTGCACTCTCCTCACTGTAGATATATTATGTCTTCTGATATAACCGTCATGGGCAAGTCGATCCTTCACAGGTTGTTCGTAATCACAACTGGGTCAGCTAAACCATTTAACCCCTGCATTACATCTTGTTCCTTAAGTACCACTGACACCTCTAATGAACAATAAATTTGTGGTCCAACCAACATATCAATTAACCCTCTCATCTCATGAGAGTGTGCGCACTAATTGTTCAAGTCCCGGAGTCAGCTATGAAGGGAACAACCTATCTTCTAACCCTAAAGAGCGGGTTAGGAGTGAACTCCAATCTTGTTGTACTATGTCCTCAGCTACCTATTCGACTTTATCCTCAAGATGGTAGGCTTATTGAGTCGGCGCTTATGGGCCACTCTCACCCGTGCAAGTCAAAGGATACTTTCGAATAAGCAGGAGTTCATAGCGAGCTCAGGATTGAGATCGAGTTACCTAGGCCATCAAATGAAAATGTCGGTTTCATCAGTAAACGGTGTTATAAAGAGAGAGCAACATATTTCGCGGTTCAGTCTTATGCAAACTCTTTGCACAAGACGCCCTCACTCGCACATTCCATGTGAAACGATTCAGATCACCTCGTTTTGTACAATACAAAGTGAGACGCATCCAATAGTGTTACCAGGATAAGGTACCCAACCTTATCCGTATACTATAGACCGTTTTGACTGACTACTTGAACCTGATCCACAATCATGTCATACATGAGGCTCAAGCACTCATATTCAGCCATGAGTGTTGGTCATTGATATAGGTTAACCTAAACACGTTTCACTTTATTCCAGTAGACTCTTTTACTAAATAAAACTAATAACTCTTTATTCTAAATAGAATATTTACAAACATAACAGTTTACAAACCTCGAGTTTTAGGACATAAAATTGTTACCTCTCCGAAAGTACATTATTTAAGGCCATATTTACCTTAACATCATGTAAATTCTTGAGTGTTTTTGTTAGGAGTTAGCTTAATATGTGCTTAAACGCGAGAATTTGAGGATTGAGGCTAAATTAAGGCTTATTTGGAAAAGGAACGAAAAAGGATGCAAAATGATGTAAAAAGAGCTAAAATGTACATTGCAGGAACATTGCGGAAACATTGCGAATCTCGCAATGAAACAGAGCATTGCGGCCCTCGCAAGGAAACCGCAATGAAACAGTCTTTGCTGCTGCATTTTTCCATCCGTCAGTCTTTGTTGACTGCGATTTTCCAGCCGTCAACTCTCCCTACTGCTGCCACATGTCAAGCTTGACTACCTCACAAAGTTGAATGGTGATCCACGATTAATGAGCAGCCTTTGGCAACCACCTAAAAGCTATAAAAAAAAGGGTGAGATGAAGGATGAAGGCAATCGAATTGAATCCACTTCAATTCATTCCACAAAGACTCAGAAGCATTGGAGATCCCAGTTGCAAAGCAATCTGCAGACGAAATTCCTTCTCCCGTTTGTTGGAACGAAGAAATCAGCCCTTGGCGTCGATAATTCGAGAGTAAATCTTCTCTTCTTATTGAATTCATCCCCAAGATCAGCTAATCTTCCCCTTCATCCGAGGCGGTTGCGACGAGGAGATCCTTGCACTTTTACAGCTTTCTTATTGTTTTCTCTCTACTGGTTTCCATTTGCGACATTGATCTGGATCGTTACTTCTGCACCCATTATTCTTTACTGCTTTCGAACCTTTGCACGTCTGTTTTATGAAGTATTTGTATTCGGTCTTTGAAGAGTAATCACTTAGTTTGTTGAGTTCTTCATTTCGTTATGTCTTATTCAATTAATTTACTGAGTTCTTTAAGTCATGATCAATCAATCCATCTCCTTTAGTTCTTTGAAAACCATGAGTAACTAATCTAAGAAAGGTCTGCTAAAGATGAATCTGTAGGCTAGAAATACGAGAATTCAACATGTAGAGTAGCATGATTGCATTGAATGTATGTGAGCTTTATCCCATGGGCTATTTCGACTGGCCATCCATTTTGTCTAAAGAATTCCTAACCTCCGGAAGGAGTAAGAATTCAGAGTCATCCATTCATGCTCGCCTTTTATGGTAACCAGAAAATGACCTAAGAATAGGCGTTCTCCTAGCACGTTTGTTAGCTTGTGTGTATAAATAGGTTTTTAAGTCTTACTTGGATATGAGTAAACTAAAAGATCTAATGCATGTAATCGAGAGATGCATGAGACTTAGCTAAAACGATGCATGATATGTTAATCTACTGTTGAATGATCGTAGTTAAATGCCTATAGTGGATTCTTAAGTCGACCTTGCTGTTTTACTTTACTTCTAAAATCGTTGCTAATTTATTGCTAGATTATTGCGAGAGCCGCAATAAAACATTTATGTTTTTTTCCTTAGTCTTTTTATTAGCTTTTATCTTTGCGATTTTATTGCGAAAACATTGCGAGACCCGCAATTCTTCTTCTCCATATTATAGCTTGATCTCTTTACTCGCTTTCCGTTTATGATTGCATCCTTCTTGCCTCTTATTATTTCAGGACATCAACCCCAAATCTACCCAATTTAAGTTACCTTATCTAATTTAGCACCTCAACTCGTTAGTCACTAAACTCAATCTCTGTGGGAAAACGAATTAAAAAATACTTATCACTTGCTGCAGACCATGTATGCTTGCATGATCTGAGTGCTCTTCACATTACATTTTATATACACACTGAGTGTAACGCCCCGCGTTTCAAAACTAGGGTAATTTGGAATAAAATATGTCTCTAAGCTCTTCTGGTCTGCTAACGTTAAATTAATGAGACTTTGTTGTTTAAGGATTCTAATTTTGGCAAATTAGCATTCCAGTTATGTCCCTCAAGTTAATAAATTGTACTACTTTTTTGAAAAAAGAGACGAGCTTTGGTTTTAAAAGTGTTTTAAAATGAGAAAGGAATGGTTTTTATTTGGTCAAAAGAGGTTAAGTTGAATTTGGTTTATGAAAATAAATGAATTAAGTTATTAAAAATAGAATAAAAGAGGAAATGAAGAAAACCTAAACAATTATCTTCCTCTAATTAATTCATTTCAGCCCATCTCTCATCTCCTCTCTCCCTCTCGTGAAACTCCATCCCGCAGCCTCCGATGACTTCTCCTCCACGTCGGCGACGCGACAAGCAGCGCTCCGACGAGTTCTTCGTCCACAGGCGTGCGCGTGATCCCGTCAGTGCGGCGGCGTCTCCTTCATCCACGATCCAAGCAACGTCGTCTCTCTCTCATCCATGGGCGATGCGTTCGGACAACCTTCGCATTTCGCGACGACAACCCACGCGCGCGGTGATTCTTCTCCTTCGGTAGCAGATCGACAAAGCCAAGCGGTGTCTCCTCCGGCCACCGTGCGCGTGACGACTTGCAAACGGCGGTGTGTGCGGCGTTCAGGCTGCGTTGGTGCGATTCAACCTCCGGCGACTATGCAAGCAACGGTGGTTCTTGGCAGTTGTACGCTGATCTGCGACGGTGCGATCTCAATCGCGCGTTTCCGTCAAACGAGTGAAGTTTTCCTTTGCTCCGGTAAGGTTCGCCACTGACCCACACTAATTAGATCTCAATTTCGAACTACCCATAGGTCGCGAGGTTCAGATTGATAAGTTCGGACCCAACAAATGCCAACCAGCAAGGTGTCGAGTCTCTTTGGTAAGTTTCGCCAATGACCCAAGCTTCATTGACCTTAAATTTGGTTTACCCACTTCATAACGATTCTAGATCTGCAGGTTTAGGCTTTATCGGACACCAACCAAGGCGCATTCTACTCCGTTTGGGTAAAACAGCAGGTAACAACGCGTGTTGATCCTTTTACTTGTCTTTATAGGTTCTGTAAATTAAGTTCTAACGCGTGTGAACCGTCTGTGTGCATCTCCAAGCCATTCCAAACACTCCCCGATTACCCACCAGTTATATTCGAGTAAGCTTAGTAAAAGTTCAAGCGGTAATGGTGCATTTGGACACCCTTTTAAGGCTATATTAAAGTGCTGTAAGTTGGTCCCTAATTGCTGGAATTTATCTTTGTAGCTTAGGTTCGATTCGAAGCGTTCAAGCTAGGCGTCAAACTGTTGTGGGGTCTCTTGGATTATTTTAGGATCAATAAGTAAGTGGCTTCTACCTGTTGAGTCTGTTTGTTTGTATGTAGCATGATGTATGTTAAATAATTGAATATATATGCTATGAGATGTATGAATTGCATTATGTTATTATAAATGTTCTGATAAGACTAAGCACACCTGAATGCTTAGCAATCTATATTTTGTCGTTATGATTTCTCTGATAAGACTAAGCACACCTGAGTGCTTAGCGTGATGTGTTGAGTTGTGTTCTGAATGGTTGATGTGATTATGAATTGTGTATGCTGTTTTGCGGTGATGTGCTGGAGTATAGAGAGATTCATTGATTTATATGATGAGCATGTTGGCTGAATATGATGTTTTAGACAGGGTTTAACACTATTGAGTGCTTAGTGTTGTGGAGTGTGTGATGAACGTGTTGTGGATGCTGTGGTGGTGATTGTGATGTTCGTTGTGTGAATGGTGTGATGAATGACATGTTGTGTGATGAGCTTGTGATGTATGTTGTGAGCGGGCTGTATCTGACTATGTATCTGAGGTGTGAATAGGGTCTAGGTGCATGATGCGAAATTCATGTAGCCTAGCGAAATTGTGAGAAAATAGTGTAATTTGTGGTTACAGGTAAGGTGAGTGAATACCAGTGCGCCTTGGGTAAAAATGGTCGAGGGGTGGTATGTCACGTGGGGTAACTTGTGGTTATCAAAAAGTGGGGTGAATATCAGTGCGCCTCGGGTAAAAATGGTCGAGGGGTGATATGTCACCGTCATTGGAAAGTCATCGGTGCGCCCTGGGTAAAAATGGTCAAGGGGCGATGCAACAGTTCGTGAATATCAGTGCGCCTCGGGTAAAAATGGTCGAGGGGTGGTATGTCACGTGGGGTAACTTGTGGTTACCAAAAAGTTGGGTGAATATCAGTGCGCCTCGGGTAAAAATGGTCGAGGGGTGATATGTCACTGTTATTGGAAAGTCATCGGTGCGCCTTGGGTAAAAATGGTCAAGGGGCGATGCAACAATTCGAGGCCTTGGGTATAAATGGTCAAGGATCGAACGCTGAGCGCCGTAGAAAAGTGTCGAGGCCCTGGGTATAAATGGTCAGGGGTCGTTGTGACTCGAAGGAGTTAGTCTCAGAGGGATTGTGAGGGCCATGAGTTGAGTTGAGAGAACTCAGTGGAGTCCGAGTGTGGACTTAGAGAACTCAGTAAAGTCTGAGAGAGTATGTGAAGCTAGAGTTTAGTCGGAGGGGACTTAGTGGAGATTTGAGAGGGCCTGTGAGGCTAGGCTTGAGTAGCTTGAGCATGATAGAAGTTGATTGTGCATTGTGTTGTTTATGAGTTCGTGAATGATAGAATGATACATGTGTGGTTTAAACATTGTGTATAAACTGTGGTTGAAACATTGTGTATGAACTTGGTTGTGAAAAGTATGTTGCTTTGTTTTATGCATGTTGGTTGGTGGTTCTTCATGTGGGGGCCACTTACTCAGTACGCGTTATGTACTGACCCACTAACAGAATTTTGCAGATGATGAGGAGTACCACGAATCGGGTGATGCTGACGAGGAGACCTGAGAAAGGAATACCATTAGCTATATTTCGTGCGTTGTATGCGACTTGTTCATTTATTCTTGGTTTACTTGAGCTTAGTTTGGTTATGTGAAGTTGTAATAGAATTGTAGTTCGTCAAGCATTGTCATCCTATTATTTTATTCTTTAGCAGGAGTTAAGCCTAGAGGGCGTAGTTTTGTTGGTACTTTTGCACTTCGGAGTTGTTAATCATTTTGGTTGTTGAAGTTTCTTCGGATAAGGAGTGATAGGGTGAAAGTTTCTTTAAGTTGTTGGTGGGCACATGTTTTGTTTTTAAGTTGATTCTGTTTTAGCTTGCTGGTTCCTGTTGTGAACGATTTACTGGTTTAAATTGCATAACAGGTGTTAGGTAATTGGATGAGTATTGGGTTTAAGTCGTTATGCTGCCGAAATTTTCGGAGCCTTGCATTTAGATCTAAGTGAAATTAAAAAGTTAGAGTTAGTAACGTTCTCGAGTTTAGTTGAAAATTCGGGGTCGTTACACTGAGCACACAACAAAAACCCAACAAGGATGTCGTAACATATCATCTGTGTCAATACGCTTATCTTTATGCCACCTCATTTTAGAAGCAACTTGTTTTGATGCAAACAATCGCTTCAACCTCGGTATCAATGGAAAATGACGTAAAACTTTATGTGGAATGTTCTTACCTTTCCCATCGTTAACTTTAACTTTATATCGAGACTCCCCACATACAGGGCATTGTTGCCAATCAACAAATTATTTTCAATATAATACGCAATCGTACTTGCAAGCATCAATATACTCATAGCCTAACCCTAAGCCACACAAGTTCTTCTTAGCTTCATAATATGAACTAGGTATAGATGCACCTATTAGAAATGCTTCTTTCAAAAAATTTAGTAACATACCAAACAAATTGTTACTCCAACCGTTAAGAAGCTTGATATGCATCAACTTCACCAAAAAATCCAACGAGGAAAATTTTGTACTGCCAGGGTACAACTGATTACGTGCTTCAATCATTAAATCCTCAAATACGTTCGAAGTATCCCTTTCATGGACGTTAGTGGGTATCTCATTCTGAACGTCTTCTCCATCGTCGACTACATTGTCAATTGGGACTTGTAGATCATTTAGAAGATTCAACATCTCATTTTCTTCAACAACATTACACTCTTCACTATCCAATCCATCACCGTGTATTGAATGAGATGTTTGACCTTCTAATTCTATAGGTAAGTCGACTGGTTCTCCGTGAAATACCCAATGACTATATGAATGATATATTCCATTTATGAATAAATGTTCTTTCAACCCATCAAATGACTCATACATTGCATTCATGCACTTTTTGCATGGGCATCTTATCTTTCCCGAATTATTAATGTGAAACTTCGTCGCTGCTAGAAATCGGGCTACCCTTTCTCTATACTCCAATGAGAACCTATCTTTAAGTTTAATCCATGCTTTACTCATTCTTAATTATATATCAATTTTAAACCAACTTGGGATAAAACCTGTAAGAGAAGTTAGACAATAGAATTAGGTATCTATGCGTTAAAGTTTTAGTCCATTAGAGTCGAGAGTAATAGAAGACAACCCTCAAGAGCCAAGTCGTTCAACTGTATGATTTATATTAAGAATTGGAATTAATGCCCTTACCGTTGGGATTAAAATTGGGATAGTTGTTTAAGAATTTGGTGATACTCTAAATTATTAAGAATTGCGAGTATCACCCCTAATTCCTGTAAAATGAAAATGTGCTCATAATCTATTGAGCATAAGAGGTATAACATTGAACTCCTAAATATTTTTGGTATAACATTGCAACTCCTAAACATTATTTAGGAATTGAGGCAAAAAGAATGAACACCGGCCCGAGGAAACAAATCATATTAGGATGAATTGCAATGTGTTCACAGAACATCCAACAAATATCAATCAAAATGTGCTCAAAAGATCCATATCAAACTCTAAACATTACAAAATATCAATGTATTGATTTCCCCAAAATCCTAAACATGACAAAAATATCAATCTCATAATCAAATCCCTAAATTGAATCCTCTTCATTTTAAGTTCTTCTTAATTTCAATCAAGTTCATCCTCTTAATTTCAAGTTCTTCTTCCATTCAAAATCAACAAAATTAAACAGAGAAATAGAGAAACAAAATCCAACTTTGGCCCTTTTCACAAACACTTCATAGGCAGATTAGGCAAACAACTAAATTAACCCACTATCATAATGCAACTAATACATTTTCACAGACAGTTGTGGAAATAAAAGAAGACAAATTTATCGATTCACGGGTAGCGATGATAACGGAGAGGAAGGGAGGAGACGGCGACGACGGGTAATGAAGAGACAGAGGAGACGACGACGGCGGCGACGATAATGGAGAGACAGAGGAGACGACGACGGTATTGTGGAGAGACTGAGGAGACGGCGGCGTCGGGTAATGGAGAGACGAAATTGACGGTGGCGGCGGTCATGGAGAGCGGTGGCGGTAATGAAGAGGAGAGAGGAGACGACGGCGGATTCGGAGGGGAGGGGAGGAGAGGGGGCGATTTGGGGACTTAGGGCGTAGAGAACACAAATGAAGTAGAAGAAATCCGGGTGAAGGGTTTTCTATTTTTAAAACATGTCGGTAACGGTCATTATCGCCAACGCTATAATACACAACGTCGACCATTATATATATTTACCGACACTGTCTCGCACCGCGTTGGTAAATATAAATAATTAATTCAAAATTATTTATAATTGTCGACGCGGTCCAAAGTCGCGTCAGTATATATAAATAAATAATTTTATAAAAAACTAAGGGTTTATATTTACCGACGCAGTCCAAAGCAGCGTCGGTAATACCCATTAATTGTCGACGCCCTTTTGAACTGTGTCGGCAACAATAAATAAATATTTTTTATATTTATATTTACCGACGCGGTCTTGGGCCGCGTCGGTATTTCCCGATAGTTACCGACGCTCTTTTGGATCGTGTCAGCAACAATAAATAATTATATTTTTATATTTATATGTACCGACGCGGTCCAACACCGCGTCGACAATTAATTACATTCGCCGACGCGAAGTTTGACCGCGTCGATAACAGTTACATGTACCGACGCGGTCCATTAGACGTCGGGAACAGTGACAATTACCAACGTAGTTGAAACCGTCGGGACTATGTGGCGTCGGTAATGCCATTATTTGTTGTAGTGTAAGACAATTTATTGATCAAGAGATAACATATGCAATGTGGAGTAAGCTTGATGAGTTATATCTCTCAAAAGATTTACCAAACAAGACCTATCTAAGAGAAAGGTTCTTTACATACAATATGGATGCAAACAAATCCATGATGGATAATCTAAATGAGTTTAAAATAATAACTTCAGAATTCAAGCATATGAGAGATAAAGTGGGAGATGAGAATGAAGCTTTCATTTTATTAAACTCTTTACCAGAAAAGTACAAAGAGGTAAACACAACTTTAAAATATGGCAGAGATGAACTAACTACTGATATTATCATTTCTGCAGTTAGATCAAAAGAAATGGAACTTCAATCTTAAAGAAAGCAAACATCAAATGCAGAAGACTTATTCACAAAAGGAAAAAAAACAAGAAAGGTTGGAAAAACAACAAGAATCAAGGAGATAGTCAAGACAAGTCCAAGATGAAATGCAATTTTTGTCACAAAATTGGACATCTAGCAAAAGATTGTTATGCCTTGAAAAAATAGCAAAACCAAAACAAGCAAGAAGGTAAAGCATCAGTTGAAGCTTCAGTTGGGGACATCTCATTTACCTATTCTGATGCCCTAGCTACCACAAAACGCTCATCCAAACAGAATGAGTCACTGCAAGTTCAAGATTGGGTTCTAGACAGTGAATGCTCATTCCATATGACTTCATCAAACGGTTAGTTTACAACCTATAGAGAATGGGATGGGGGAGAAGTATACATGGGTGATAACCATGTTTGTAAGGTGGCTGAAATTGGATCAGTGTCTATGAAGTTTCAAGATGGTTCAGCGAAGCTACTAAGGAATGTGAGACATGTTCCTAAGCTAAAAGGAAATTTGATTTCCCTAGGAATGTCGGACTCCATCCTACACTGTGTACACCTTAAATACGTGTCCACACAGCTTCCTAAAACTCCTTACATAAGAAGAAAAGTGGACTAAACACCCTCAAAACCTAGACCATTTAAGAATCTTTTGTTGTGTAGGGTTTGTCCATCAAAGCCAAGGAAAATTGAAGCCTAGAGCAACAAGGTGCATGCTTGTTGGTTTTACAGAAGGTGTTAAAGGATTTAAGATTTGGGATCCCACTGAAAAAAAATGCATCAATAGCCGAGATGTGCCATTCAGAGAAGAGGAAATGTTTATGGAAAGAGAGACACAAACTACAAGTACAGACAAGACCTCTAGACTTGAAATTGAGATGGAACAACCTAATTTGACAACATCCATCCCTCATCTATCAGATGAAGGAGGAAGCTCTCAAATAAAACTAGAAGAATCTCTAGTAAAACATGAAGTCTATGCAAGATCATTCTAATCTAGAAAATTATCAACTTGCAAGAGATAAGTAGAGAAAAATCATTACACCACAAAGAAGGTTTGATGAGGCAGATTGTGTTAATATGGCATTAAATGTAGGTGATTTTCTAAATGAAACCGAGCCTAACACTTTTGATGAAGCTATAAGTTGTCATAATGCAAAGAAATGGATTCAAGTAATGAATGAAGAGATGAACTCTTTAAATCGGAATCATACATGGACACTCAACATATTACCTAAAGGCTTCAAGCCAATTGCATGCAAATGGATTTACAAATACAAGGAAGACATTCAAGATGCAACAACCAAGATTCAAAGCAAGGTTAGTAGCTAAAGGCTATACACAAAAACATGGAATGGATTACAATGAAATATTTTATCCAGTTGTTAAATAGACATCTATTCGCATGTTACTTTATTTTGTTCAAAATAATCTAGAGTTAGATCAACTAAATGTTAAAACAACCTTCCTACATGGTGAGCTAGCAAAGACCATATACATGAAGCAATCTCAAGTGTATGAAAACAAAACATGGAGAACTATGTTTGTTTATTAAAGAAGTCTATATGGGGTTTAAAGCAACCTCCTAGATGTTGGTATCAAAGATTTGATGATTACATGACAACAATAGGATTTCAAAGAAGCTCTTATAATAGTTGTGTTTACATAAATAACAAACCATACTATACAATTGTATATTTGTTATTATATGTGGATGACATGCTACTTGCAAGTAAATCAAAGCAAGCAATGGAAAAGGTAAAGCAGTCACTTAAAAAGGAGTTTGACATGAAGAACCTAGGTGAATCTAAACGAATCCTAGGTGTTGAAATTACAAGAAGAAGATCAGAAAGTGTTCTTCAAATCAGTCAAACTACCTATTGTGGCAAGACTCTAAAGAAATACAACATGAAAAATTCAAGAGTTGTCTCAACTCCCTACCTACTGTGGCAAGACTATAAAGAATTACAACATGGAGAATTCAAGAGTTGTCTCAACTCCCTCGACTCAACACTTCAAGTTATTTGCCCTAAACTCACCCAAACTAGATGAAAAAGAACATTTGGAATTCATGTCTAAATTTCCTTATTCACAAGTTGTGGGGAGTCTCATGTACCTAATGGTATCAACAAGGCAAAATATTGCCTATGCTACAAGTCTAATTAGTAGATATATGGCTAATCCGGGGAAGAGGCATTGTGAGGCAACTAAATGAGTATTAAGATACCTACAAGGATCCTCAGAGGCTAAACTCACTTATACAAGCTGCAGTGATAAACATAATCAATTATTTGGTTATGTGGATTCAGACTATGCTGGGGATTTGGATAGAAAAAGGTCCCTAACTGTTTACTTATTCCCAATTGGGGGAAATCTTCTAAGTTGGAGAGATACCCTTCAACAAGTGGTAGCTCTCTCATCGACAGAAACAGAGTTTATAGCCCTATCAGAAGCAATAAAAGAGGCATTATGGTTCAAAGGTTTGCTAAAAGAATATGGAATTATGCAAACAACAGTCAAGATATACTGTGACAATCAGAGTGCTATACATCTATCCGAAAATAAAAAATTCCACAATAGAACAAAACATATTGACATAAAATATCATTTTGTTCGTGAACAGATAAAAAAGGGAGAAATATAGGTTTTAGAGGTTCATACCTCAGAAAACGTTTTAGATATGCTGACAAAGCCTCTTCCACTCCTAAATTAAACCATTGTCTTGAGCTCGTTGGCTTCGAATTACCTGAAAAACGGTTAGACAGAGGGAAAACAAAATCAACAAAGAACGAAGAACAAATTTACGTTTAAGGTGGAGATTTGTAAAATCAAATTATGGTTATTCTCTAAACTGAATATTGTTCTTCAACAGTCCTTGTAATGTTCTTTAAATACAAAGTTTGTTCTCAGTAAGAGTGAGATGAGAATAGAGGGAAGAAGAAATACTGAGAGTGAGAAGGTTAGAAAAAATTATCTTAAAAACCTCACGGTAAAAATTCATCTAAGGAAGAGCTTGAATAAAACATATAGATCACGAGGCTATGTGATATAGCTGGTGATCATCTTCTTCTCCATAAGCTTCTTTTTCTTCTTCTTCTCCTTGAAACATCGATCATCTTCACGGTAGCTCAAAAATCGCTAGAGCTTCGCTTGGCAAACCCTCACATTTTCCCTTCGCTTGGGGAATCTGTTTGTTGCATGTAGAGGGTATCGTGGCATTCTCTCTCCTCCACACACTCAAGCGTTGAGTTGTCAAACCGAGCTCTTCTGAACCTTCATTTGTTTGAAGCCCAATTTCAGCCCAACAAACCCTTTAGTTAACAATATGTTACTTTTAGAGTTTATTTGGAGGCTATATATGGCCTAGCTAGATCCAAAAATATCATTTCTTTAGATGGAGAAGGGGATCTTCCTTCTTATATTTCTACATCAAAGTCCTTGTAAAATGGGAGATTATGAAGATGAATGAAAGTTGTATATTTTCTTCTTAAGCCATGAGTTTGTTCCTTTGCATATCTTGTGATTAGATTTGCATGCTAGAATCATTCAAGTAGTCTTGATCAAGCTATCTTGTGGAGTGATTCAAATTTTGGTTGATAGCATCTAGATCTAGAAGGGTTTGAATTCCTGCTTTAAGGGTTCTTGCTAAGTTAGTTTCACAACCACGAACTAGACATGCGCTACTGACAATCGACAAATTTTTTCCAATAAAATATGCAATGATACTTGCAAATCATGTATTAATTAACTTACTTCCTTTTAGCTTCCTAAAACGAGTTATGTATAAATGCACTGATTTAAAATGTTTCAGTTACCACTTCTAGTAATATATCAAATGGTTTATTACTCTAGCTCTTAAGAATCTTAACGTGCATCAACTTCACCAAAAAGTTAAATGCAACCAAGGTACAATTGATTACATGCTTCCGTCATTAAATTCTGAAATAAATTTGGAGTATCTCTTTCATGTACATTAGTGGGCATCTCATTCCCAAAATCTTAGTAATCTACATCTAATTTTTGGCTTACAAAATGTCGCACTTATTTAATTCATCATCGTGTGAGTTGTATTGATTTCAAACCTAGACAAATTGATTCATTCTCCATGATATAGTAATTGACTATAAGAGGGAGATATTCCATACGTGAATGGATGTCGTTCTACTACATCGAATGTCATGGGCATCTTGTTTTCCCCAATATTTATCATTCTTAGTTATATACTTTTCAAACCAATCGTGATTTATGAAAAGTAGATTAACTTTGTCCCAAACCCAAACCTTAAGGCTAATTTACATATATGTAATTATCTCAGCTATGCTTCAAAAGCATTTCAAGAGGTTTCAAGTTTATAACTAACTATATTTGACTAAGTGGCCTTTCTTTTCATTCTTATTTTTTTTTTCTTTTCATTCTTAGTTTTTTTAATAATATTATTTTTTTCCAAATCTTGATCAAGCCTTTGGTTTTTTAAACTTAACTCACTATTAATTTCATAACATTTAACATTAATGTAAAATCATTAATAAAAAAAATTAAAAATTAAACAATCAACAAAATTAAATAATCTCTAACTTAATGAAAAAATGGTGAATGATAGAGTATCCAATGAAAAAGGTGAGGACGATTTAACTAAAATAAGTAATTTGAATACTTAAATAATTATTTGCCATCAAAATTCGAGTAGAGAAAATGCTAATTGTTTTTAGTTCAAATATTGCAAAAATTGTGTTAATTGATTTTTGAGATGTTAGGTAATTATCAAATGGTGGGAAAGTGTTAATTAAAGAGAAATTATTGAGTAATCATCAAATTTTACCATAAATAGGAAATCGGACAATAAGCACACATACCGAAAACAAAACAAAAAAGATATTTCCAGTACAATTATCAATAACACATGAACCAATCTCTCATATATTATCTCACTTCATTCCTTCCCTCTACCTTCAGTCGGATGATCTGATTATTGCAAGTAGTAGGCAGCAATGGAGAGCAACGAAGCGCCAATGATAGAGCCTATAGCTGGGAGGCTAGTGGTAGCACCACTACTTGGTCCAGGAGTTGGAGGCAACCCCTCATCGCTAGCCACAACGACACTAAAGGATGCGACAGCAAAGATGATGGCACATGCGATCTTCTTCATCTCCATTATGACTTCTGTAGTTTTTTTTTGTGGCGTTATCCGGTGAAAAGTTTGAAAGAAATTCAACCAAAACAATCACCAGAAAACGCCTTCGCTCGGAAATTGGTGCCTGGGAAAATAAGATTGAATTCATTGAATTTATAGTTGGAAACTAGAGTTATTTTTGGGAGAAAGTAAGTTTTTCTCGTCCTTTGATTTTGAACTGAATAGTTATATTTAGAAAAATTTCTTGATTTGCTGGAAAAATAGTTTGTTGAGAAATTGCAAGGCTATATTTCAAAGTTCCTTGGGTGAATAGTTGAATCAAATTGAGATGTAGTTTTTCGTAATAAAATTAATAAATTGCATATAAATTAAAAATATCTTTAAAGGTTTGAAAACATATTTCTATTTTTTCATTTATCCAATTAAAAGGAGAGAAAAAAATCACTATTCAGCCTATTATGTTACAAGTCCAACTATGAAAAGCAACATTATCTCTCATTTTACAAACAAAATTGATTCAACATCAACACTTGATTAACGAATATATATTATTACAAATATGAAATAATAAGAAACATATTTTTATAATATTTATTTTAGTTTGGTCTTTAAAATTTATTTTTATATAAAATATAAATAAAAATTGATAATATTTTTTGGAAAATTGAAACAGATGTCAATTTAGAGTAAAATAATTAAAAATATAGCATTTTTTTTAAAATTTTGCAGATATGGCAATTTCTATCACTATAGTATGGTCTATCGACGATAGAAATCTATCGCTGATAGTAGTCTATCACCTCAGTTTTTTTATAGAATTTTAGTCTATCAGTGATAGTAGTCTATAAGTGATAGACTGATAGTAGTCTATCAGTGATAGTCATATATCAACGATAGCTTCTATTAGTGATAGCCACTAATTTTTTTGCCATATTTGCAAAATGTTTTAAATTTTGCTAAATTTGCAATTATTTGGGGTCTGATTGCGGTTTGTGCAACCAACCCATTTTTTTTTACAACAATTGCGGTGGATGAATTCAATTAGAATTCAGTTCCATTTATTAATTTTTTGGACAAAAAATTTAGATCCACGCACTCTATATGTATATTATGTTATAAGTCTAACTACGAAAAGCTGCCAAATTGAGTGTAGCTCTTTTCTGTTTTTAGTACATTGGAGGTGGGGGATTCAAACAGCAGACCTCTTGGTCATCATCACATACATATGTCTGTTGAGTCATGCTCGCTTTGGCAAAAAACTGAGTATAGCTCAATTGTCATAAGGTTATGTCTTTGACTAAAGAGTCTAATCCCCGCTTTAATTTAAAATACTTTGAAACAACAAACTATGAAAAACAAGACAAAATAGTAGATATAGCATTACTTTTCATTCTCTCTCATCTACAAACAAAATAAATTCAAGCAGTTTTCATTTAATATTGTAATTTTAAAAAAAAATTATAAAAATATTGGAGGTTTGAAACTATTTTTAAAAATAATGTTGTTTTAAAGGGAGATCGTCTTTTTAGATAAAAAGACGATTTTCTTACTGCATGTACGAAAAAATTATTTTACATTAAAAAATTGATATCTTTTTACCTAGATATTCAAAAAATTCGAAGAAGGTATGGTTGGAAAGCTAACCGAAAGCTTCAATTTGAGGTTGGGAACGACTCCCATTGAAATTATTTTTGTCACCGTTTACGTTAAAACATTTTTTGAATTAATTATGAATTAATTGATTTAATATTTTAATTAATCTTAATTAATTTTGTTAGAAACTCCAAAAAAAAATTCTCTATTTAATTGAGAGTTGAAGGGACTTTTGAGGAATTCACTTTTTCATTCACAAAAAACCAATTCTGAGTATCGTATTTTTGTCTTGATTCCAATCCTTCTCTCACGAGTGGACGTGAGCGTTGAATGTTGTGTTAACCTTGGGGAGCAACCGACATAAACGATTCACACCGAGGTCGTGCCAAAATTTTCTTTCAAGGTAGTGGTTTACCACGACACAATAATTACCCTTCTGATTGATATCTGGTTCTCGATTTCCAACAATTTGAAAGCGAAGTTTTTCAAAATCGGAGACTATGGATTTAATGCAGAAGAGGAGGTTGAAATCTCATCGACTATTTCTTTTCGCAAAGTTCTATTTTTCTGTTTTAGTTTTGTCGCACACACCAGCTCGCCACCGTCACTTCAGCGCAAGCGATCAACCCACGAAGAACATATGGTTCTCAAACCAGTATCTGAGGCAGTCTGAAGTTCGTTGCACGTCGGCGTTCCACAAACAGAGCTCAGATCGTCGACAAAATGAGCGAAAATGAAAAAACCCACCGTTCATTTGGAAGCCTTGGGTCCTCGTGGGTCGCCATCGTTGAAGATCTTGGTTCAGGTCTTGTTTTCACCGGCGTGGGTCGTGATGTAGAGGGTTGTAAACGGCGTTGAAGGACTCTGTTTTGGGTGTCTATTTTTTAGATCTTGTTCAGGGAGGCTAATCGAAGAGCTTTGCAATGGTTTCAATCTTCTAATGTATTGAGAGACGAAAAATCAGACACCCAATGTGATACAATGTCACGGTGGAAGAGTGCTCATTCTTATTTACTATTTTTTAAAGTTTAATTTTGTTTATTGTTCCCAATGTTGGATTGCAGATTAAAGTGAAGAAAAGGGAAGATGTTGACTGAGTGGAAGATTATAGCTACAGGTTGGGTTGCTATTTTATTGTGTTCATTGGCTTTGGTGCTCATTCTTTATTGACATCCTACTATCAATTTTCTGATTAATCTTTTATTATGAGTTTGTTGTTGGATGTAAATACCCTTTTTGGTTGTTTTACCAATTTTCGAAGAGAGCAATATGTTGTGAACAATGAACTTTGATTTCATCATGAGTTTAGCATTTACCAATTTCCTAGAGAGAAGGATGGGAGCCTAATGCATATCTGAATGGAGAATATAATTTGTTTTGTTTTGTGTGGTTGGAGTTGTGAGACTCTGTCTTCAGCACCTAAGATGTTTAAATTTCATTTTGTGAAATATATTTTGATTTGGTTAATGTGTGTTCACAAATAGTTCTTTAAATTTGTGCTTAAGATATTTTCAAAATTGTTATTATCGCAATATAGATGCCAGCTTTGACTATGTCATCTTCTTCAAATTGAGTTGGAATCTGTTTCATATTGAGTGCTCCCGCACAAACTCTTGAGGTTCAAGAACTAATTGTTGTTATGGATCTTGTGATTCTTGTTAGAAATCTGACTTGATCATCAATATTTAAATCTAGATTAAATCTATCCAAATATTTGGGTGGCTTGTTTGACTAAGTAATTTAGTTTTTCTTGCAAATTGGATTTACTTTTGTGTTTAATTTCCTTTTATTTGACTATGGAGCTTTGATTTTATTGGAGAAGGTGATAAATCAAGGAATTAAGAGATTCATCTCTAGAACTTGTTTACAATCATTGCCAGCCTAT
Source organism: Herpetospermum pedunculosum (assembly GCA_028017165.1). Classification (NCBI taxonomy): domain Eukaryota; kingdom Viridiplantae; phylum Streptophyta; class Magnoliopsida; order Cucurbitales; family Cucurbitaceae; genus Herpetospermum; species Herpetospermum pedunculosum. Next base: position 9,654,028 of record CM051527.1, read on the forward strand.
AGAATATGTTTGATGATTTAATTAGTTTCACAAATATAGTTTAACTTAATGATGATTGAAATTGAATGAATTTATTTAGATCGAATCCAATATTGTGAGATTAAAGGTTTTTCAAATCTTTATATATATGAGATGATGATTTAGCAACTTTATTTCATGGCTATATTTTGTCATAATATTCAATATATATTTATTGAGTATATATTTGTCTATTATTAGCTCATTATATCAAATTGTTTTTACATGACATGAAGTAAGGGAAATAGTAATATTATTATTGTTGTATTATGTTTCTAACATCAAATGTGATGTTATTTGAGAAGTCTAATTATCATATTAGCATGAATGAAAATAATATTTATTATTGTAGACAGAGCTCATTTATGTAGAATGACAATTTTGAAAATGATGAATATTGCTAAAGTTGTTTAGTGGTGCAACTTTAAATTGTGAATCAATTAAAAGATTGAGGTAATGAGTATTTTTAATTGACAATATAAATGTGTGATTGATATCATAAATTGTCATGTTTAAGAGTTCAATTTAGCCATAAATTTTCATGAAATTTGAAAATTATTATTAGTGATAATAATCTAGTTTGGCCTTAGAACAATATTGGTTTATTACCTAGCTTGTTGGTAGCAAGAAAAAATGTGCAAAATCTATGATGTCTATGTGAAGCTTGTAGAAATTTATTATTTCCGAAAAGGTTCGCTCATGCTGGAGGGAGCATCCCCTCCCACCGGCCGACTGATGGAAATAGATTGACTACCGGAGATATTCGTGTTACTTCGTCTGCACTGGTTTAAGATCTTGATAGCTATATTAAAATGTGTGATATTTTATAAGAGTTATTTAAGATCTTGTTGGTCAATTATGCATGCATATTTTCATTGGTTGAAAATAAGAAGTTATTCATGTCAAATATTTTATCGAGCATGTCTATTGGCGAACATCAAATATATAAATTGTGAATATCAAATATGATTGAGATGTTCCATGTATTGTGACATATAGATGCATTTGTGTTCTTATTATGTTATGTTATTTTGAAATATGCAACAACTTATGAAGAAATGTTTTGGATAACATTTCTTGAAATATGCATATAATTATGTCATTATGAAGAAATATCATGTGTAATATATCTCTTATTGATGAAATGTATTGAAATAATCATGTGAAATTAAATGAATTATTGGCGAAGTACGAAATTTGTGATGCTCCCACTCATGTCTTATAAGTTTGTATGATAGTATACATCAATTTATTGTGATGTTTATAATTTATGTATTCACGCATAAATATGTTTGAGAGATTGAAATATATTTTTAATATCTCAAATGTGGGGAAAATAGTGATTAAAACCATTATTCATCGTAAAAGAAATGAAAAAATCATTTGATTTTATTGATGTGATACTAGATGTTAAGATAAGAAAAATCATTATAAGTCTTAAGAAGAATAATGAAGATATTATTACTCGATTTGAATATGCAAAACTTAACGGAGTGTCATGTTTCTGAGGAACTATTTAGACCTGATATTGCATATGTTGTGAGTAGATCGAGTAGAGATATACACATATTCTTGAAAAAGACCATTGCATATGTTGCTCTTCGTCGATTCTTGAGGTACCTTAAAGGTACATTGAATTTATGTTCGCATTTTAATAAGTTTCATGTGTTAGAAGAATATTGTGATGCAAATTGGGTAACGAACAATGACGATGTGAGTACCACTAGAGGATATGTGCTCATACTAGTGGGAGAAGTCATTTCATGGAAATAAGAAAAGGAGACGTGCATATAGCATGGTTCACCATAAAGTCTGAGTCCATAGCTCTCGAGCTAGTAGGGCAAGAGGCAAAATAGCTAAGAAACCTACTGGGAGACTTATCATTGCGGGGGCGTGAGTACCAGTCTCTATGCATTGTGATTCGCAGGCTGCCATATGTATTGCTAAAAACACTGTGTATAACGGCAAAAGAAGGAATTTACGCCTTAGACATGGAGTTGTGAAACAATTGCTGAAGAGTGGAATTCTCTCCTTGGAGTATGTGAGATATGGGAGGAATCTAGCGGATCCCCTCACCAAAGGCCTAACAGGGAGAGTAATTCTAGAGTCTTCAACAAGTATGAAAATCAAACCCTTATAATGGATTCATAGCCCTTTATTTGGGTGGTCTGAGTAAGACTTGATGGAACGCTTGAAAGGTATCCATAACCCTTTATTTGGGTGGTCGAAATACAGACTTGATGGAACTCCTGGAAGTCTTCATAGTTCAGTTGTTGAGTGGTCTGAGTACAGACTTGATGAAGTATTTAACGTGATTGTGAAGATGTGGTCGGCTTCTATGAAAGAGTATAGGGCCTCTTTCTAGAACTTTCACGGTGACCCGAGGTTCGATGTGCATGGCCTTAAAAGCACTAGATGTTGTATCTGTATCGTGGATTCAAGATAAAACATAAGGAATGGAGCGTGTTGTGGGGGTCTCAACCTTAATTGATGAAATTTTAAAAGGCAACTCACTCTCTTCAATTAGGTTGTTGCCCCACTTCATTATGCAACAATTCAAATCGTAAGATATTGTTGTTTAAGCTTATTATTTATTCTTTGCTCAAATTTTGGTTTTTGTTTCCTATTTTCTCTGTGGTAGTCATTCGTGGGGGATTGTTGGGAATGACTCCCATTGAAATTATTTTTGTAAACGTTTCCGTTAAAACGGTTTTTGAATTAATTATGAATTAATTTCATTTAATATCTTAGTTAATTCTTAATTAATTTTGTTAGAAACTCCCAAATTATTTTCTCTATTTATTTGAGAGTTGAAGGGGCTTTTGAAGAATTAACTTTTTCATTCACAAAAAACTAATTTTGAGCATCGTATTTTTGTCTTGGTTCCAATCCTTCTCTCACGAGTGGACGTGAGCGTTGGATGTTGTGTTAACTTTGGGGAGATCCGGCATAAACACGATTCGCACCGAGGTCGTGCCGAATTTTGTTTTCAAGGCAGTGGTTTACCACGACATAATAATTACCCTTCCGATTGATTTTCGGTTCTCGATTTCCAACATTTTATATTTGGTTTCACTATTTTTTGAGTTGTGTATCAAAAGATAAAAATCATCGAAGTTGGACTATAGTTCTGTAAATTTCAGAAATGAAGATTCGTTTGAGCAGTGTGCATTAAAAAATCGATATCCTATTAGCAAGATATTCAAAAAAATTGAAAAAGATACGGTTGGAAAGCTAACACAGAATGGTTCAATTTAATACCTAGTTTTACTATTTTGGAGTTATGTATCAAATGATACAGATCGTCGAAGTTGAGCTACAGTTCTAAAAACTTCACTAAACCCAGAAGTGAATATGGCAGAAAACTTCAAAATTGTAGCTCAACTTCAACGATTTTTATCTTTTGATACACAACTCTAAAAATAAATAATCCAGGTATCAAATTGAAGCGCTTTGTGTTAGCTTTCCAACCGTACCTTTTTCAACATTTTTGAATATCTGGGTAAAAAGATATCGATTTTTTAATACACAGCCAAAAGAATCTTCAGTTCTGAAATTTGCAGAACTATAGTTCAACTTCGATGATCTTTATCTTTTGATACACAACTCCAAAAATAGTGAAACCAGTATCAAATTGAAGCTCTCATAGCTTTCCAACTATACCTTTTTTCGAAATTTGTGAATATCTAGGTAAAAAAATATCAATTTTTTTTATTGCAAAGTAATTGTTTCGTATATGCAGAAGAAGATAGTCTTTTGAAAAGCTGAAGATCGTCTTTTCAAAAGACGACTTTTGCTCGCGTGAAGACTCCCTTCAAAACAACATTATTTTTAAAAATATGCGATGAATTCAATTAATAGTCGAGTTTCATTTATTAATTTTTTGGATTACTTATACTCATCAACTACTTCTACTAAATTATTTATTTTGTTTATTTCAATATACTAGTGGAAAGAATGAACCTTTGACCTCGAGGTTGATAGCATATACTTATGTCAGTTGAGCTATGCTCATTTTGACATATTATTATTATTGTTTATCAATAATTTAACAAACATAATTTTAACCACATCGGATCATGATTTGACCAAACTCTTCATTAATAATTTTAACATTATTATTGTCTATCAATAGTTTATCAAATATAAATTTTTTTCCCAAATACTTATCATATTCTATAATAATGATTTGAACATGGAATATAACTCCATTTTATCAACAAAAAAAAAAAAAACAAAATCCATTTTTCATTTCATCTATCTATTTAAATTTTTATTTTTCAATCACAAACCAAACACTCAAATATAATATAGAATAGATATTTATAATAACAAACATATATTGGAAAGAAAAAAAAGGAAAATTACATTTTTTTTTTGGGTCTAAGGTTAGGAATTAGTTTCTATTTAATCCCTAAGTTGACTTGACCATAGAAAGAGAATTGAGCTAAGAGAAGATAAAACAATTGAGGCAATTCTCTGTATTGTTTTCAATAGTCAATAATGAAGGAGATTACATCCTATTTATATGAAACCCTAGGTTAGGGTTTCATTCTAATTTAGACAAAATATACACGTGGCACAAGCCAATAATAAACATATATAAATACAGGAAATATAATTGTTACTATATTTCCTTAATATCCCCCCTCAAACGAGAGGGGAGTTCCACTACTCCGAGTTTGCTGCGAAGATACCCAAACTGAGTGTGAGATAGTGGCTTGGTGAGACAGTCCGCTAGTTGATCTGCCGACGGAACATAGCGTACTTGCAAGGCACCACGAAGAACCTGATCTCGAACAAAGTGAACATCAATTTCAATGTGTTTGGTGCGGGCATGAAAAACAGGATTGGTTGCCAAGGCACCAGCACTCAAGTTATCACACCACAACACTGGAACGGAAGGACAAATGACCCGGAGTTCAGTCAATAGTTGTTGGAGCCATATAATCTCAGCAGAAGCATGAGCCAGAGCCCTGTACTCAGATTCTGTGCTACTGCGAGCAACTGCAGTTTGTTTTCTAGAGGACCAAGAGATAAGTGTGTTACCAAGAAACACACAATAGGCTGCAACAGACTTTCGATCATCCACATTAGCTGCCCAATCAGCATCAGAGAATGCAACCAGTGAGGATATGGAACTAGGCTGAATGAGAAGTCCCATATGACGTGTACCACTCAGATAACGAAGGACTCGCTTGACAGCATGCCAATGGACATCAGTAGGTTGTTTCAGAAACTGACTCAGATGATTGACAATGTATGCAATGTCAGGCCTCGTATGAGTAAGGTACTGAAGAGCTCCAAGTGTACTGCGATAGAGAAAAGGATCTGACATAGGCTTCCCATCGCTAATAGACAGATGTGTACCCATAACAGCAGGTGAAGGAGTGGGTCTAAGATGCACCATATCAAGTTTATGCAGAAGATCATCAATATACTTGGTTTGGGTCAATAATAGCCCAGACTCAAGATGAGAAGCCTGAATCCCAAGAAAATAACTCAGGAGGCCCAAATCTTTTAGAGCGAAGCTAGTGTCCAGATCAGCAATCAGACTTGATAGTAAGGGGACATCATTGCCTGTGATAATGACATCATCAACATAAACCAGAATGAAAATTATGGATGTACCTTTGCTGTAAATGAACAAAGATGGATCAGCTCTGCTGTGCGTGAAACCACGAGACAACAAGGCATTCTTCAATGTGATGTTCCAAGCACGAGGTGCTTGCTTGAGACCATAAATAGCCTTTTTCAGTTTGCACACATGATTAGGGCAATTATTATCAACATAGCCAGGGGGCTGAACCATATACACATCTTCCTCAAGTTTGCCATTCAGGAAGGCATTGTGAAAATCAAGTTGACGAAGTACCCAACCCCGAGAAACTGCAAGGGAGAGCACCACTCGAATCGTAGACGGTTTCACTACAGGACTGAAGGTCTCAAAGAAGTCAATACCTGGACTCTGATGAAAACCTTTTGCCACAAGGCGAGCCTTGTACCGTTCCACACTTCCATCTGCTGCTCGCTTAATGCGAAAAACCCATTTGCTGCCAACTACATTTAGATTCGGAGAAGGCTCAACTAGTTGCCAAGTCTGATTTCGCATAAGTGCAGAAAACTCAAGATCCATTGTTGTTTTCCAAACCGGGGTGGCAAGAGCATCAGCTACACGGGTTGGTTCAGTCAACCTCCAGTCAGTACGAGCAACAGTCATCCAAACTTTAGGCTTAAAGACACCAGCCTTAGCACGTGTGACCATAGGATGAGTGGACTGTACTGTAGGAGTATGAGAAATAGAAGTACTAGAGACATCAGGAGAGAGAGCCACAATACCTGATGGCGGTGAGGTGACTGAATGATCAGTGGATCCTAAAGAGGCGTTGGCAGAACTTGCCGAGACACCTAGGGGGGGCGATAAGCCTGATCCCACGGTGTGACAATGATCCGGTAGAGTGCCTAATGACATCGGCACAGGTGATGATGGCAAGGGCAACTCAGTTGTTGCAGCAGAAATCTGATTAGAGGATGGTAGAGGGCGAACATGTATGTCAGACAGCTGTATCGGTGAACATAACAAGTCAGTTGGGAACCAAGAGCTTACTGAAGGTCCACCCTGAGATGACAAGTCATTTGTGTCACAGTCAGAAAAACCTGTAAGAAAGGGAAAATTATTCTCATTAAACTGAACATGACGGGAGATAATAATTTTTCCTGACGAACATAGGCATTTGTGTCCCTTGTGAGCTGGACTGGGACCCAAGTATACACATCTCTCTGTCTTGAACTGAAATTTATTGACATTGTATGGTTTAAGGTAGGGGTAGCAGGCACACCCAAAAGTCTTGAGTTCCACAAAGTTAAGCTGATGCCCAACTAACATTTCCATAGGAGATTTTTCCTGAAGTACAGATGACGGCATGCCATTAATGAGCAGGGTAGATGCAAGAAAAGCATCCCACCAATATTGTAAAGGCATGGTAGCTTGAGCCAATAGTGTTAACCCAGTTTCAACTATATGTCTGTGCTTTCTCTCAGCTCTTCCATTCTGTGCAGAAGTATATGGGCAAGAAAATCTTGATTTAATACCACTTTGAGCACACATATGATGCACTCTTTTATACTCACCCCCATTATCAGATTGTAAGGCTTTGATTTCCTTTCCAAATTGAGTTTTTACCATCCTGTTGAAGTGACTGAAAGCTGCAAGTGTGTCACTTTTCAAACGCAGAGGATAAATCCATACAAACCTACTAAAATCATCAAGAAAGTGTACATAATAACGAAATCCTTCTGTAGATACAACAGGAGCAGGTCCCCACAAATCAGTATGAATCAGATCAAATGGAGCAACAGCATGAGAAGTAGAGTGTGGAAAGGGGAGTGCATGACTTTTACCAAACTTGCAAGCTTCACAAAATTCGAATTTTTCATTGCTTTTAATTGGGAGATTACATCCACTAATCAACTTTCCTAAGGTATTTAAAGAAGGATGACCAAGTCTTCTGTGCCAAACAGCCTTGGACACAGCGACATTAACACTATTACTTGAACTAGGAATAATAAAGCTAGAATAGAAAGCAGCATTCTTTTTAAACTTCACATCTCTTGAGATAGTTCCAGGAACTTCCACTCCACCAAGTTGGTATAAGCCATCTTTAAGCACCCCTTTCAGCACTACTCTGCCCGTACGAGTATCCTTGATAAGACAAGAATCAACATGAAATTCAATGTATACATGATTATCCTGGGCAAGTTTAGAGACACTAACAAGGTTCTTTGCTATATCAGGCACACACAGAACATTCTCAAGGCGAAGCAGTTTATTATTTGCAATCAGACATGATGAACCAATATGAGAAATTACTAATTCATTACCATTACCAACAACAACTGTTTCTTTACCTCCATATTCAGTAGGGTAGGTCATGTTGGTATGATCTGACGTTACATGACTGGAGGCTCCACTGTCAACATACCAGTTAGGATCAGCAACTGTAGCCGGGTTAGCTACCAGAAAAGGGTTGGAATTATTCTGAGTTGCAACAAAAGCCTGAGACGGAAACCCAGGTGCTGCATGATGATTGTTATTTCCCTGTGCCGGATTGCTTCGCTCATTAGGCCACCTGTTCTGATCCTGATTTGGTGGAGTTTTGTCAGATAAGTCAAAACACTTGTAAGCAGGATGTCCAGATTTACCACACCACTGACACACCACTTTGTTATTACTGTTATTGTTCCAACGACCACGTCCTCGACCTCGACCACCTCGTGGAGGATTCGAAGACCGATGATAATTGCCATTCTGATTGTTGTTTTGTTGTGGCTGCATACTATTAGTTCTTGGTGAACTTGACTGACCTCTCACATTTGTGAAGTTAACTGAAGCAGTCTGACTAAAAGCAACATTATTTTTATGAGTGTTTTGGAGCTCAAGTCGTTTCTCAAACACAAGTAGCTCCCCCTGCATCTCAGACCACGAAATACTGATTCTACCTTGAATCATTGCAACAACAGGATTATACTCCTCATCTAAACCCAAGAGTACTTGGGATACCAGTGAGCGCATAGGGACTGGACTTCCAGCTTGTCCCAAATTATCTGCATTACATTTCATAATACGCAAATAATCTACCATTTTAAGTGAATTTTTTCTAGTGGTTTGAAATACCTGACGCAAGAAATCTTCCTCTGCCCTAGATTGAATTCCAAACAGCTCCTGTATTGCTGTCCATAGGTCCTTTGCATTCTCATAACCCAAGAGTTGTGTAGCAACTTCAGGAGTCATGGAATTGTATAGCCAACCGAGTAGTAGTTGGTCAACTACGAGTCATCGTTCATATTGCGATTGACTCGCTGCATTATAGGGCAGTCCCTGACCGTTTTCATCAAACGAACCGCTGCCCAAGTTACCCACTGCCGCGCCACTATTGCAGCCAAAGGATTGTTGTCGTCGCACTTCAGGTGAAGGCGTTGCTGCACTTCGGGTGGAAGGCCCACTTGCAAGCCCACTGGAATCAAGTGAATCAAGGTTTTGCTTCTGCCGCACTTCATCAAGTGCTCCTTGAATGTCACCACCCATCTTGGCAATTTCATGTGATTGAAGCCCACTGGAACCATCTGCCTTGGCAAATTCATGTGATTGATTAGGTGCTGTACTTCCGCTGGAAGTTCCACTTGCAGAGGTAATATTATTGACGACTTCGGCTGAAATCAAGTGAGATTTTTCAAAGCTATTTGGCGCACCCAATACGAAGGGACATACCTCTGCACCTGTAAGATGCCCTTCAAGTCGATAGCTTCGAAGGATGGGCATTGCCAAAGTTTTCCATAACAGAAAATTTCCTCTATCAAGCTTGATTGTCGTAATCTGATTTAGAAGCTGATTGAGGGGAGGGCTGGAAAACGTGGGATTGACGGAAGGTTGGGTAATGTTGAAGAATGAGGCGTTAGCCATTGTAGAGGCTCTGATACCAAGAAAGAGAATTGAGCTAAGAGAAGATAAAACAATTGAGGCAATTCTCTGTATTGTTTTCAATAGTCAATAATGAAGGAGATTACATCCTATTTATATGAAACCCTAGGTTAGGGTTTCATTCTAATTTAGACAAAATATACACGTGGCACAAGCCAATAATAAACATATATAAATACAAGAAATATAATTGTTACTATATTTCCTTAATAACCATTAGTTGTCTAATAAAAAGATGACACATGTAACATGTTGAGGAAGGTTAAAGGGAACCAAAGATTCTTTGTGAGCAAGAGTCTATATATTGACATCTTCTCATGTATCATCATGAGAGGCTAACCAAACAAAGTGACTTATGGTCAATAACCATGTCATCATATTGACTACCACATCATATTTTCGTTAAGTCAATTAACGGTCAACTTAATTTATGATAAAATTGAAACAAAATCCAAGCTCTTAAGGGCTAACGTTCCTGTTTCTTATTCCCTGTTTCATGTTTCTCGTTTCATGTTTCTTGTTTCCTGTATTTTGAGAACTAGAAACAAGAACATGTTTAATAACTAATCTTGTTTTTTGTTTCTTGAAAAAAAAACAGAAATAGAAACTTGTTTGATAACGTTTCTTGTTTCTTGAAACAAAATAGAAACTAGAAACATCATCCTGTTTGATAATTTTTTTTTTCTCTTTATGTTTTTTCTTTTTTTATAGTTTAATAGAATTTAGTATACATAATATATATATATATATATATATATATATAAAAGATATAACATGCATTAAAAAATATATATATATATATATATATATCTTACGTTTACATAATCGAATACAAATAAGTCTCCTGCAAAATTTAAAACAACCATAAAATTGTATTTATACTTCAAATGTTATTCAAATTTGATTTGATTTGATATATGTTTTTGTGTGTTGAAAGGACAAGGAGACATTTATTTAAAAATAGGGAAGTGAGGCTCCAACATGCCAAAACAACGTTCAATAACATTTCGCACTGAAAAAATGTCGATAGTTAAACACTTATTCCCTACCTCGAGGATGATTCCTTCCTTGCTCTAAAATCTCGAAGTCGTTGTCAATTCGTCATTGTTTGTTATGGATCGTGTTTTAAATTTTCGTTGACGTGTAGACATTTCTACGTGTCAATGAGCTCAATATCGACATAAGAGATGAATCGACATTTCAATTATATTATAGATAAATTTATGTTATATAACTAAAATGTCATTATTTGAGAACCTAATATTTAATAGTGGGAAATTTAAACTAATTTAAAAATCTTGAAATGCTAATTTGCAAAGTTTAAAATGTCGATGATGGAAATTTCAATGTCTCAATTTTATGGAAAGTCGAGGTAATAATATATAAAAAAAAAAAAAAAAAAAAAAAACACTGCATAACTAAGAAAGAAAAAAATAATAAGCAGCTCAATGTATTGTCTAGTGACCATGAGGTCCTAGGTTCAATCCCCACCCCAACATGTTGTTAAAAAAAAGTGAAAAAGTGGTTATATTTTGGATTTGAAGCCCCATAGGTGAAGAGCTTACTTGAGTGCTTTCTTGTCAATGAACCAACACTAATTTATCATCTATTTAGGAACATATTAATATAAAGAGAAACGGGGGACTGGGAGAAACACATTTTTGAAGTTTCTTAGGGCCCGTTTGATAACGTTTCCTGTTTCTTGTTCCCGTTTCTCATTTTTTGAGAAACAGACTTGTTTGATAACTATTACCGTTTCTTGTTTCTAAATTTTTAGAAACGTTTCCAAAAAAAAGGCAAAATTTGAGAAACTATAAAAAGGTGTTTTTTTTTGTTCCGTTTCTTTTTATATTATTTTGTTCCTATTTTATTTAAATATTGTTTTGGCTTGTTGGTCCAAATGGGTGCCCTTTCCTAATTTTGCAGTTTTTAATATTTGAATTTTAAATTTTAAATTTTGCAATATATGTATGTATATTTATTTATTATTTATTATTATTATTTTATTTTTTACAAAAAAAATATTTTGATATATTATGTCATATGTATATTTATTTATTTTTATTTTTTTAAAAAAATATATATTTATATATTATTTAAATTTTATAATATATATTTATATATTTGTTAGTATTTTATAGACATGAACCAATTAGAATTTTGCAAATATAAATTTTGTTCATTAACACATGCATTTAGTCCCACTTTAATATTTTACAACAACGACATTTACAGAGTTATATAATTGAGTTGGATCTGAGTCGACATCATTGAAAGCAAAATGATTCGAGTGAGACATGACATTACCGATAAAAATAATTTTATTAGTGTTGTTAATTTTGTATCGGGGCTTACTTGTATTAAATAATGTAGCTTTTGATAATTAGTTTTGCTTTATATATTTTAATGCATGTTATATATTTTTTATACTATATAACTAAATTATATTTAAACTATAAATAAAATGAAAAAAAAAAAGTAAAATAAAACAAGAAACTGTTATCAAACAAGTTTCTGATTCTGTTTCTTTTTTTTAAAGAAACAAGAAATTGAAATAGTTATCAAACATATTCATGTTTCTAGTTCTTAAAAAATAAGAAACAAGAAACAGGAAACAAGAACCAAAAAACATGGAACAGGAAACAGGAACGTTATCAAACGGACCCTTAAATTTTGCCTCTTTGTAAGAAACGTTTCTCAAAATTTAGAAACAAGAAACGAGAATAGTTATCAAACAAATCTGTTTCTTAAAAAATGAAAAACGAGAACGTTAGGGTCCGTTTGATAACGTTCTTGTTTCCTGTTTCCTGTTCCCGTTTCTCATTTTTTAAGAAACAGTCTTGTTTGATAACTGTTCCCGTTTCTTGTTCCCAAATTTTAAGAAACGTTTCCAAAAAATGGGCAAATTTTGAGAAACTACAAAATATTGTTTCTCCTTGTTCCATTGCTTTTATAGAATTTCGTTCCTAAAATTTTAGAATATTTAATGTTGCTTTGTTGGTTAGTTTGACTACTAATTTCAAGTTTCCCCACTTTCGTGCCTGGGTTTGATCTTCAAGCATTGCACCTTTTTTTTTATTTATTGTTTGATAACTGTTTACTGGTGCTAAATATTTTGCATCTGGGCTTACTACTATTTGATAATATAACTATTATTTACATATTATTTTATTTTTTAGTACATTGAACCCCGTTGAAATTTTGCAATATAAATTTTGCTCACTAAAACATACATTTAGTCTCATTTTAATATTTTACAACAACAACATATCCAAAGCTATATAATTGAGTTAGACCTAAGTCGACATCATCTAAGATAAAATAACTCGAGTGAGAGATGACTTTGCAGGTCAAATTTGGGCAACGTTGAAATGATACATACAATACAATTTTATCGTTGTTTTTAATTTTACATCGAGATTTATTTGTACTAGATTATGTAAATTTTGGATAATTATTTTTTAGATTATGTAAACTAAATTCTATTTAAACTCAAAAAGAAAAAAATAAACATAGAGAAAAAAAACAAACCATAAACAATAAATAGTTATAAAATAATATGTTACTTATGTTTCTTTTTTATCTTCAAGAAACAAGAAACAAAAAATGTTATCAAACAAGTTTTCGTTTCTGTTTCTTTTTTTCAAGAAACAAGAAACAAGAGTAGTTATCAAACATGTTTATGTTACTATTTCTCAAAATACAAGAAACAAGAAACACGGAAGAAAAAACAAAAAACAAGAAACGAGAAATAAAAACAAAATCCAAACCATGAAGAATTAAAATTGTCATTTTTGAAACTTCATTCATCAAATAGAAACTAAATTCAAAGTTTATAGACCAAAACTCAACTTTTAGGCATCAAATCAATATAAAATCAAAGATAGTTGAATTTGTTGCCTTCGTTGTTTTCCTAATAAAACATGCATGGTTATTGAAATTACATTATTAAAAAGTAATAACAATAGAACTTGTTTAATTGGTACCATAATTTAATTTTTAATATTAAATTAATAATAAACTTCTAAATGTTATTGAATATAATTTATGACAAACTATCTCGGAAAATTTATTTTCATTAATATTCATGTTTATTTAGAAAAGTGCAGTTGGCTTAAACGTTTAATCTCATATTAAAATTCTTCCTAGTCCATTTAACATTTGTTTGGTTAAAAAAAAGTTAATATACATTTTCTTATGTTAATCTCTCATGTTGATGCAAAAATTAGAATAGGAGAATGTCGTCTGACCTTCACGTGACTCAATTATAGAATTTGTTGATTTTATGGATGAAATGATCTGCAAAAGAAATATTAGAAAACATCAGTGTGGTTTCTGTCACGTTGCCTTCCATGCTTAAGTTAGAATCGAAGTTAAGTTAGAATCGAAGTTAAGGAGTAGCAAGTTTTAAATTGTAAGATACTTTTGAAACACACAATTTGATTAAAAGGAAAATTATAAAGGATAGCAAAATAAATTAGGCTAATTAAAAATTTAGCTATAATTTTTTGGGTTTGCAAATATAGGAAAATTTCTAAAGAGATTTTTCGTTTTTTTATATTCTCAATTTATCCTTCTTAACATTTTTATTTGGTGTATCAATTATACAATTGATATACTTATATTTGGTGTATCAGTTGTACGACTGATTTACTTTATATTTGGTGTATCAATGACAACTGATTTACCTTATATTATATTTAGTGTATCAGTTATATAATTGATTTACCTTATATTTGGTGTATCCATGGCAACAGATTTACCTTATATTTAGTGTATCAGTTATATAACTGATTTACCTTCTATTTGATAACCTTTATATTTGGTATATAGTTATAAAACTGATTTAGTTTGTATTTTGTGTATTGTACAAGTGATTTACCTCGTATTTGGTAACCCTTATATTTGGTGTATCAGTTATAAAATTGATTTACCTTTTGGTGTATCCGTTGTACAACTGATTTACCTTATATTTGGTGTATTAATTGTACATCTGATTTATCTTATATATGGTGTATCAGTTATACGATTGATTTACCTTCTATTCGGTGTATCAGTTATAGAACTTATTTACCTTTTATTCGGTGTATCAGTTATACAACTTATTTACTTTCTATTTAGTGTATCAGTGACACCTGATATACCTTATATTTGGTGTATCAGTTGTACACTTGATTTACCTTACATTTGGTATATTAGTGACACATGATGACACATGATATACCTTATATTTGGTGTATCTGTTGTACAACTGATTTACCTTAGATTTGGTGTATCAGTTGTCCAACTGATTTACCTAATATTTTTGGTGTATCAGTTGTACATCTTATTTACCTTTATTGGGTGTATCAGTTATATAACTTATTTATCTTCTATTTGGTGTATCAGTGACACTTGATAGATCTTATATTTAGTGTATCAGTTGTACACAACTGATTTATCTTATATTTGGTATATCAGTTCTAAACTGATTTACCTTACATTTGGTGTATCAGTGACACATGATATACCATATATTTGGTGTATTAGTTGTATAACTGATTTACCTTAGATTTGGTATATCAATTGTACAACTAATTTACCTTATATTTGGTGTATCAGTTGTACATCTGATTTACCTTTTATTCGGTGTATCAAATATACAACTGATTTACCTTATATTCGGTGTATCAGTGACACTTGATATACCTTATATTTGGTGTATCAGTTGTACAACTGATTTACTTTTTATTTGGTGTATCAGTTTTACATCGGATTTACCTTTTATTGGGTGTATCAGTTATACAACTGATTTACTTTCTATTCGGTGTATTAGTGACACTTGATATGCCTTATATTTAGTGTATCAATTGTACAACTAATTTACCTTATATTTGGTGTATCAATTGTACAACTGATAAACCCTAAATTTGGTGTATCAGTTATACAACTGATTCACCTTATATTGGTTGTATAAATTAAGTGGAAAGTTAGGTAGTTTATCATCCAAATAATCAAGAGCTACTGATAGATATCATGTTGTAATCTAAATTATCAAGATGATGTAATAAGTGAAAAGGGAAATAATATAGGAAGAAAAACAAACAGTAATGAGACTTCGCCTTCATTAATTTTTTAGACAAATAATAAAGAGGAATTATAGTAAAAGTCATTATTTTCACCTTATATTTCATAAATGTCACTAAGTTTCAAATATTACGGCTTTAGCACGGCTCAAATTTTGTTTTTTTTTTAAAAAAAATCGGATTTGCCCTCTTATTTTCGAAAATCATAACAAAATAATTATAAAAAAAATATATATATTTTATATTTCATAAATAAGTTATCATTTATTATAGGGTTGGTTGCACAAATAGCAATCATGTCCAAAATAATTTCAAATTTAGCAAAATTTAAAACATTTTGCAAATATGGCAAAACAATCAGTGACAATCACTAATAGAAGTTATCGTTGATATATGACTATCACTGATAGACATCAGTGATAGACTATTATCACTGATAGACTAAAATTCTATAAAAAAAACTGAGGTAATAGACTATTATCAGCGATATACCATATTATCAGTGATAGAAATTGCCATAGCTGTAAATTTTTTTAAAAAATGCTATATTATTAATTATTTTATTCTAAATTGACATTTGTTACAATTTTCCTTTATTATATATCCTTGTGTATAACTCATAAATAATCTTCATTAATTTTACTAAATATCATTTTAAGTTTTTCTTATTTGTATTATCAAGAATTTGGAAAATATTTTTCTAAAAAATATTAAATACTCATTCTATTTTGGAAATTATTAGCTTGTACGTTTCTTTTTTAAAAGACAAAAAAATCTCTCTCAAGTTCATCACAAAATATATGAACCTTAATTCCTATTTTTTTTTTTTTTTATCTTTCATACCAATTGTCCAACTCAACTAAGTAAGTTTTTTAAGTTTTCAATTTTTTTTTTACATTTTTCAAAACATAATGAGTATTTTACAATCAACATTATATATTGATACCTATTATAGATGCATTATTGACAAACGAATATTTTTTTATTATATATACCCTAATATAATTTTTAATTGATACCTATTTTACAATCAACATTATATAATTGATACCTATTATACATGCATTATTTAACATATACCTGAATATAATGTATAATGATGATGTACTTGATAAATAAAAGTGTATTTTCAATCCTGCAATACTTAATATATACCTGAATATATCGTATAATCGTTAACTAATTATAACACACAATTTTATTTTTTGGCATCTTCATTACCTAATATATACCTGAATATAATGTTTAATAGTTTCCAAATTAAAAAAAAAAAAAAAAAAAGAGTAAAACATACTATAATATCATTGAAACATAATTCATTAATTTTATACCTTAATGAGCTAATCCTATAAAATTAATACCAATTATGAATAATAATACTCTAAAGAAATTAGCCTAATTACCAATTATGAATAATAATACTATAAAGAAATTAGCATAATTAATGTAGTATCCATTAATGTTTTCAATTAATGTTTCAATCAATTCGGTTTTATTTTGAGATTTTTTTTCAAACAAAAATTTCTTAATCAATATTTTATTTCCAAATATTGTAAAATAAATTAATTGTATATAAAATAAAATATAGGGTTTGGACATTTAAGTAATTCAACCATATGAAATCTCTAAATCAACTTGGCTCATGACAAAGTCGTAATATTTGAAACTTGGTTACATTTGTGTAATTAAGGTCTCTAAAATGACTATATATGTAAACAACCCAATAGTAAATTAAAACAAGAGTGATACAACCAAAAAAATGTGAAGAACAAACAATAATCAAGCTTCACCTTCGTTTAAAACAAGAGTGAATCTAAAGTAGAGGTAATTTCAAAGAATTATTACCTTTTGTAGTACTTGGTGAGTAGAACGCAACAACAAGAGTAAATCAATTGACGTTGAAGGGAGAGAAAAATCGCAATGATTAGAGAAATCGTAAAGGTTTCAAAAAGTTACTTCTAGATTTAACACATGATTATACAAGTTGATTACTTTGAGGGAGAGAGTATTTTTTACATTTCCACTATAAACGAGCTTCAATTTTTTCATTTGGGTTGAGCTTAAATATTTTGAATGTAAAAAGAATGGAAAAATATCAGCAGATGTGTATCAACATGCAATCATTTAGGTTAGTGATTAACATGTGATTACTTTAAAGTGTTAGGGGAGGGTATTTTCGACTTTTCAACTTTTAGGTTAATTATTAACACGCGATTAACACACGATTACTCTAATTTTTTTGCTATATATGCAAAGACGAAACATAGTTGCTATAAATGCAATTAGGCTAATTGTTTTTTCTATTTTTGCATCTCCCCATATAAAAAGGAGTTTCTTTGAGCCAAAAGTTTGTTCCCTTTGTGTTGTGCAACCTTTTGTGGAATTATTCAAGGTTGGTTGGTCTTCAAAATTGTGGAGTGTTTCCCACTTTGGATTGGAATAATCAATAGTCCAACACCTTTGTCTTTCACCAAACAAAAGGTAACTTGTTATTGACTTGGTTTTCTAAACCTTTAAGCATATTGATTGTGCAACGCAAAATTGAAATTCGGTACACACAAGATTCAAATTCAGTAGATTACTTGAGAATCTTTCTCTTAGTGGATTACCTACGCTCTAAACCTATTTGTCGTGTATATCAACTAAACTATCTTAAATGTGTTAGATATGTTAAACATAAGGAAATTTAGACTTGTGAAAAGGTTTACGAAGAAAATGAGCTAATGAAAACTTATGCTTTTGAAAAAACTTGATGAAAACTTATGCTTTTGAAAAAACTTACAAGTTAAGACATTTGATACTAAGTGAGTAAAGATAAGCTCTAATTTTCACCATCAAGGTGATTTTAAAGAAAAAATCAAGAAATATTGCATGCTAAAATTACATTACCATACTTGTGCAATCAAGTCATAAAATCTATTCAGGCATATTCCGAAGACACAAAAACTTTCTATCCTAATCAAAGCAAACTAAACAAGTGAAACTAAACTAAACTATGAACATAAGCAAAAATAAAAATATTGAAAAATGAAAATATGGAGTAGAAACAGGGTAAGGGAGAACGATACTCCCATAATTTTAGATGAGGTGTCTTCTTCGGACTGGAAATGTTGATGGTTATGAAGACAGATTGGTGAAAAATATGGGAAGACTGGATCTAAACTTGGAGCAACTGCATCAAAGAACTTTCATATAACTTCATTTTCCTCTTTGGCATAGGCATAATAGGCCATATTCTTCTCGTATCATACGCTTCCATTAAGTATGAGTGAATTTAGGCAAACTGGAAAAAGTACATGGTGCAGCTGAACGTGTGGTATTTGGTGGTTGATGTGTGGCCACAAAGGAATAAAGTCTTTTTGGTTGCGAAATGTGCGATGTTGATGCTTTCTCGGTCTCTTGGTCGTTGAAAAACTGCAATTTCTTGACGAGATACCCATCAATAGTTGGCTTTGGCAAGCTTGTCACCTCAACTTGTCGAGGCTTAAGTCCAGTCTTTTGGAAAAGTCGGGTGATAAGGGAGCCAAAGAATAGCTTTCCAGTCTTCTTTCTTTCACATGATATCAACTTATCTCTTAGTAAACTCCCAATGTTGAGATTAAGCCCTTTGTGTGTGTTGTACAGGAGCATCACATGTTCCAAGGAGATAGTTGTGTCATGGGTAGTTGGTATCAACCGATTTTTGATGAAATACAACCACAAGGCTGGTTCAGCCTTAAATATTACATGGAATCAGAGTCTTAATTCCCGTTGGGGATACTTTTCACTTCGCTCCCTTGCGTGCTATCAATCGGAGGGCTTCTTTAAACTGTCCTTCAGTTGGATGATTGATTGCTTCGCTCCCTCTTGGGTTATTGCGAGTTGGGAGCTTGGAAAGGCGGTTGATATCCACCGCCAAAAAGCTCACTGTTTTGTTTCTTGTTAAATGAATAATTT
The DNA here is from genome assembly GCA_028017165.1 of Herpetospermum pedunculosum. NCBI lineage: Eukaryota > Viridiplantae > Streptophyta > Magnoliopsida > Cucurbitales > Cucurbitaceae > Herpetospermum > Herpetospermum pedunculosum. The sequence goes on from CM051527.1 coordinate 9,673,525, forward strand.
GTAACCTTCAATAACTAGTCCTTTGAGTTATTGATTGTAACTCTTTTGAATATGTAAGGGATCTAGCAATATAAAAGGTCATGTAACTTCCTAGGGAGTTAATTCTAGAAATCTCTAAAGTCTCCTAGCAATATGAAAGGTTATGTAACTTACTAGAGAGTTAATTCTAGGAATCTCTAGAGTCTCATTTTAACACCTATAAATAGAGGTGTTCTCCACCATTTGTAAGCAATCTCCAATTGAGCAAAGTTCCATAGCACTCAATACAAGAAAATTCTCCATATTCTCTCTTCATTCTATATTTTGTCTCAATTTTTTCTTTCATTGCTTCCAACAATTTGGTATCGAAGCTATCCTAAAATGAACACCAATTGTGTTCCAAACTTGGTTTCAATCCTAACAAACCAAGTTCCGGTTTTTTTATGGAGAGCATTATGAATACTGGCAAAGTCAGATGGAGACCATTTTTATTTCTCAAGGGAAATCATTGAAGAAGATTATGAAGTACCTGCTGTAGAAGAAGATGAAGCCACTTCCGAGCGGCCAGCAGATCAAGAGAAGGAATTTAAGAAGAACAAAAAGCGAAATGCTTTAGCGCTTCGTCTCATTCAACAAGGTGTTAGTAAGTCAATTTTCCCTCGAAGTTTTGGTATTAAAAAAGCTAAAGATGCTTGGGAGATTTTGCAGAAAGAATTTAAAGGAACTGAAAAAATTATTTCCATCAAGTTGCAATCCTTGTGGAGAGATTTTGAAAACTTGGCAATGAAGGAAAGTGAAAACATTCGAGAATATTTTTCTCGAGTTTCACAGATAATCAACCAGATGAAGTGTTATGGTGAAACAATTATAGAAAAGAGAATCAATGAAAAAGTTCTTGGGATTCTTCCTCCAAAATTCAATCATGTTGCTGCTGCCATAGAAGAATCCAAAGATGTGTGTTGACATTTTTTTTGAACTAATGGGTTCACTTCAAGCTCACGAAGAAAGGGTGAACAAGTCTCCAAGTCAATCAGTGGAGCAAGCTTTTCATATCAGGCTCGATTTTGCAGAAAAGAAGACTTTCAAGTCCAACTCCAAAACACGATGGAATCCAACACAAAAGAAAGAACAGGGTCAAAGAGTCAAGGGGAAATGACAAAGCAAATCTGGTAATTCCGACTCTCACTGCATTATTTGCAAAAAGTCAAATCATGAGTCTAAAGATTGTTACTTTAGATGCACTAAATGTCGGATTCCAAATCATTCCAAAAACAATTGTTGGTTTCAAAATAAAAAGGAAAAAGATGAAGCAAATTTTACAAAAGAAGATGAAGAGGGGAAATTATTTTGTTGCACAATTGACCAAAGTCAATCTCAAAGTAAATGATACTTGGATAGTGGTTGCAGTAATCATATGACAGGAAATAAAGAACTATTTGTCAAGATTGATCGCAGTTTTAGCTCTCAAGTGAAGCTTGGCGATGGCAAGATGCAGAAAGCAAAAGGAAAGGGTGCCATTGTTGTAGACACCAAGAAAGGAGATACGAGGCATATTTCAGATGTTCTTTATGTTCCTGGCATAACTCAAATTTTATTGAGTGTAGGTCAATTGCTCCAAAATGGATATGCAGATAACTTTGATGATGACAAATGCATTATTCTAGACAAGAAAAATGACCAGATAGTTGCAAAGGTTAATATGTCAGTAACCAAAGTTCTCCCGCTTCTTATGCCATTAGAAGAGAATTTTTCTCTCAAAAGCAAAAGTCCAGATATTTCTCACTTGTGGCCTTTAAGGTATGATCATCTTTTCAGCAAAATTCTTCGTACTTTAAAATAGAAAAATATGGTGATTGGACTTCCAAATATTGAAGATGATGGAAAAATATGTGAAGGTTGCATTTATGGGAAAATCCATAGACTTCATTTCCCTAAAAATTCATGGAGGGCTAAATCTCCATTAGAGTTGGTACATTCGGATATATGTGGTCCACAAGAACTTCATCACTCACTAACAAGAGATATTACATATTATTCGTTGATGATTTTACCCGAATGATGTGGATTTATTTTCTTAATGAAAAATCAGAAGCTTTTGCTAGTTTTCTTTAGTTCAAGGCTCTTGCAGAAAATCAAAGTGGCAAAAAAATCAAGACATTGAGAATGGATCGTGGAGGTGAGTTCATTTATAAAACCATTCATGGACTATTGCAAGGAGAATGGCATAATGAGACAACTCACGGTTCGACATAGCCCTCAGCAAAATAGCGTTGCTGAAAGAAAGAATTGGACCATTGTGGAAATGGCAAGGAGCATGTTGAATGTCAAAGATCTTCCAAATAATTTGTGGGCAGAAGTTGTTAATACAGTTGTTTATATCCTCAATCGATGTCCTACTAAAGAAGTCAAAGACAAAACTCCCTTCGAAGCATGGAATAAGAAGAAACCATTTATTGACCACTTGAAAGTTTTTGGTTGTCCAACTTATTCTCTTGTTCCTTCACGGGAAAGAGAGAAGTTTGATAAAAAAGGAGTTGTATACTTATTCATCGGATATAGTGATGAATCAAAATGATACCGACTTCTAAATCCAAAGACGGAGAAATTATTGATATCAAAGAGACGTAATATTCGATAAAATGGCCACATTGTTGGGTTTAATGTCCTTAAACTCGTGGTTTGTAAATATACTATTTAGAATAATCAGTTATTAGTTTTATTCGGTAAATGCGTTTACCGGAATAAAGTGAAACGTGTTTTGAATTAATCTATACCAACACACAAAACCCTTGACTATGCCAAATACTGGAGCTTCATGTATGACATGATTGTGGATCAAACTCTAGCATTTATAGTAAAAAACGGTCTATAGTATATGGATTATGCTAGGTACCTATTCTTGGTAACACTATTGAATCCGGCCTGCTCTGTGTTACACAGAACGATGTGATCTGAATCGTTTCACATCGAGATGTGCGGGCGGGGGCGTTCTACGCGATGAGTTTGCGTAAGACTGAACCACGAAAAAGTCGCTCTCTCTTTATAACACCGTTTACTGAAGAGACCGACTATTTCACTTTGTGATGGCCTAGGTAACTCGATCTGAATCCTGAGCTTGCTATGAACTCCTGCTTATTCGAGAGTATCCTTAGACTTGTATGGCTGAGAGTGGCGGAACGCCCGCTCAATAAGCTTACCAACTTGGGGATAAACTCGAATAGGTAGCTGGGGACATAGTGTGGCAAGAAAGAGTTTACTCCTAACCCGCTCTTCAGGGTTAGTAGATAGGTCGTTCCCTTAATAGCTGACATCTAGTCTTAAACAATCTGCGCACACTCTCTTCAAGCTTGAGAGAGGATCTGATCTGTCGGTTGGGTCCGTTGATCAATTGTTCATTAGAGATGTTAGTGGAACTAGAGGAACTAAGATGTAACACAGGGGTTAAGCGGTTATTATGACCGAGCTGTGATTACGGACAACATGTAAAGGGTCGACTTGCCCATGACGGTTATATCAAGAGGACATAATGTATCTACAGTGAGGAGAGTGCAACTCTCGGACTATAGTGGAGTCTCTGGGAGTTAACGAATGTTGATCGTTTCGGGTTAAAAGAGTTTTGACCGAATGATCTCGTATCATTGGAGCTCATGATTTGTAGGTCCTTTAGGTTCTCCTAGCTAGCTCGGATAAAGCGGTATAGCAGGGCTATATGGTAGAACTCGGAGAAACCTGAATTCGGGTCTGTTGTTCGAGGGTTTGTGTATTTAAATATGATTTAAATATATAATCGGAAGAAGTCATATTTAAATATCGACCAGTGGAAAATATGAATTTTGATTCATATATTGGAATAGTCGGTTTTCGGAAACCGGGATTAGTGGATAATTTATTATAATATTAATAATAAATATTAAAGTTAAAATTGTTTTAATTATAATTAACAATTTATAATTATTTATAATAATAATTATTATTATTATTATTATTATTAAGAATCCACCATGGAGCCATGCGTGCATGGGCTCCATGTGGATTCCATTTATCCACTTCCATACTCCATCTTTGGAGAATTGGAAAATTTCAAAAATTGATGGTTTTGACTTCACTCTCAAGCTCTTCCTCTCTCTTGGTTTTTTCTCTCAACCGAACATCCATTTTCAAGGGTTGAAGAAGAAGTTCTTGGTTGTTGCTTGAGTTTGATGAAGTTTTGAAGCTTTTGACATTTGAATATTAGAGGTTTGTTCTTTGGAAGAACTCCAAGTAAGTGTAAAGTTTTTTATACTTATTCCTCTAGTTTTGAATTTCAATTATTGAAATTCATGAGTTTGTTGTTTGAGTTCTTCATGTTCTTGATGAATTGTTCATCAAGTTCTTGGTAAACTCATATCAAAACTCATCCAAGCTTTATCATCTTCTTCCTCCCTCTCAACAAACTCCCTTAGCTCAAGGAGTCCCACTACTCCGCTATTAAGCCCGAGAATAGTTGGGACTACTATAAGGGTGGTCCTCGTTGGTGCCCGTGCTGAGTTCGTGACCGGAGGAGACGTAGAGATCGAGGGGGCAGTAGAGGTGCTGAGGTAGACGAGAAGACGAACGTCAAAATAAGGTATTTTTGTCAATATATACCGGTGTATTTATGATATATACCGGTACTTTTTTCAAAGAGTTCTCTTCGCTGGAAAATATATCGGTGGTATATATAATATTTTTACCGGTGGTATATTTAATATATACCGGTGGTGTATTTAATATATACCGGTGGTATATATAATGGTGGTATATATGGTATTTACCGGTGATATATACCGGTGGTATATATGGTATTTACCGGTGATATATACCGGTGGTATATATGGTATTTACCGGTGATATATACCAGTGGTATATATGGTATTTACCGGTGATATATACCGGTGGTATATATATTGTTTACCCGTGATATATATATATACCGGTGGTATATACCGGTCAGTATTTCCTCGGTATAATATATACCGGTGTATATATGATATATACCGGTGATATATGATATATACCGGTGATATATTTACCGGTGATTTGTACTGGTGGTATATACCGATCAACTTTTTTGGTTGACTTTTACCGGTCGGTTTACCGGTGGAGAGGGGTTTTTCCGTTGGACTCGAATTAAAGAAGTTTTCTAAGTGTTAGAAATGTTTCTTCTATTCTTAGTTCGTTCCTTATTGATTGCTATAGGTCCTCAACCAGTTTTAGGCTTTTAATTTAAGTCTTTCTTCCGCTGCGCCTCTGGTCGAGGGCCGGGACCCTCGCAGTTGGTTGAGTGGGGGTTCCAACAATTGGTATCAGAGTATGCTTTTAGTTCTCAATTTGGAATGAATTGAGTCTTAGGTGGGTTTAGTTTGTTTTCTAACTTGGGTGGCTGAAATGTATCGGATTATGGCAACCGTTTATTTTTCTTGTTTTTTACTTTCGGTTTGTAATAGCCTTGTCTGTTAATTAAGGCTTAATGTTTGGCTGAGAGTATGTATTTGTTGAGTCTTAGAGTTTTAGGCTGTTGCGGAAGCCGTGGTGTGCAAGAAGCCTGAAGCCGAGGAGGTTGAGGTTGTTCGAAGAGTTCGAAAAGCTTCAAGAGCCTAGCTTGGGGGTGGACGAGCTTGTAATAATTAGTTGTTGCTTGCTTGTTGCCATAATCTGACGTTTTAGTGTGTTTAATTTATAGGATGCATGAGATGTATGGTTTAAATTAACGCCCTTGTTTGTGCATAAAGTATGCCATGTAGATTTCAAATCCCACCATAGGAAGCATGTTTCATGCATTTTGTATGTTATAAGTGTTATGATGTATAGGATGCATGCCTAAATCATTAGAATTAATATAAGCGTTATATTGATTTTGAATTAGGAGTTGTATGTTTAAGACCATAATTGATATAAGTGTTATATTGATTATGTATTTAAATATTCAAATAACAATGCCTTAGTGTTTGTATGTTTGAGAAGCATATAGAAGTTTGTTGTAGTAAGTCTAGTTTTTGCAAGTGTTGTAAAAATGACTTAGACTTTTAAAATCTATAACAAAGAGAAATGCATGTTCATTTAGGGTTAATGATACCTCTGGTTCATTAGATGAATAGGTCGTTATCTCGTAAATGCTAAGGTTATGAGAAACTCACCCGGTGAAATCCTGTTCGAGGTTGGAGGTATTTAAGCTGACGGTTTACGGAACACCTCCTACCTGGGGACAATTCGGTACTTGAGTAAAGTTAACCAGGCTTTAAGAGCATGTTGGTGAGGTGTGAGGTTAATTAATCTATTAATAACCTAGATATCTCAGGTAAAATAGTTTTCCTAGACTTAAGGTTTTGTTTTCTTAGCCGGATAAAACCTGAGTAAAGTGTCCTTAAAAAATCGTCTACGATGCTTAGTAGAAGTGTTGAGAAGGAATATATGATATATCCCTCTCCTGCTACGCACTCTCTAAATTTCACATCGTGAGAATTATGCTCGGCCTCGAGATGTCAATAGGGCATCCCCCTTAGGATGACATTTACATCTTTCATTAGCAAGGTGAATGGAGTAAGTGTCTATAGTAAGTGGGAGAAGGAAGTGCGTCGGTGCTTCCTATGGTCTCCTCCATTGGATTGAACCGTGGGATTCCCATGTTCCGCCTGCAAGGTGCCCTAGGTGGCACCAATCCCTTAGGAGGGCCGTTTCATGGGAGTTGAACAAGTCAGTCACCATTTATGGATAAATAAACATAGGGTCATTCCCAACTCTGACATTCCCTTAGGTTGCACTGTTGGGGCCGTCTTGTGCGTTCTAAAAATGGAGGGTCACACTTACAGATTTGCTAAGGAGTTAGTAAATCTTGACCGAAAACGATAACTAAGATGCTATAGGAATATGAGTTATTCTGGAGTTAGCATTTAGTCAAGAATGTCTTGATTTAGTAAAGGGGTGCTTGACTACCCTTAGGTAGCAACCATTCTAACTTACTAAAGTATCGTTGCTAGTAAATAAAGAGTTTGGGTACTTTATTTACTGTTAAATCTCTTAGTTGGTTTAAATAGGTTAAAACTGTTTCACTGATAGATTTACATTTTGTTTCAGCATGGCGAGTTCTTTCGTACAGTTGTTAGCGAACGACAAATTAACCGGCGAAAATTATGCGACATGGAAGTCCAACTTGAATACGATTCTAGTGTTGGGCGACCTAAGATTTGTCTTAATGGAGGATTGTCCTCCGACTCCTGCTGCAAATGCTTCACGAAGTGTTCGTGAGGCATATGATCGTTGGATCAGGGCTAATGATAAAGACTGGGTCTATATCTTAGCAAGCATGCAAGATGTCTTGGCCAAGAGGCACGAGGTAATGGTTCCCGCTAAGGGAAATCATGACTTCATTGCAAGCGATGTTTGGACAACTGTCCTCAACGCTTCACCATGAAGCCCTCAAATACGTTTACAATGCTCGAATGAAGGACGACACATTTGTTAGGGAGCATGTCCTTAACATGATGGTCCACTACATGACAGCAAAAGTAAACAGGGCAACGATCGATGAAAAGAGTCAAGTTAGCTTCATTCTAGAATCTCTTCCGAAGAGCTTTCTAAATTTTAGATCTAATATGGTCATGAATAAGATTGAATATAACTTGACCACTCTTCTGCATGAGCTGCAGACTTACGAGTCCCTACGAGCCTCTAAAGGAAAGGAGAAGGAGGCTAATGTAGTCACTTCAAAGAAATTCCAGAAGGGGACTGGGTCGGGAACTAAGTCTGAAGCCATTACTAGGAGTAGTAAGACTATTCGTAAAAAGAAGAGAAGTAGGAGAAAAGGCAAGGCTCTGATGGTTGTGGCCAGGGTTAAAACTTCGAACAAAGGAAAATGTTTCCATTGTAACGAAGATGAGCACTGGAAGCGAAATTGCCCGAAATACCTTGAGGAGAAACGCGCCGAGAAACAACGACGAGGTAAATAAGATTTATTTGTCTAAACAAGTTGGGTGGATTTATGAATGTCATACCTGAATTATATTTCAGGAACCACTAATCTTGTTTGTTCTTTCTGTTTCAGGAAACTAGCTCCTGACTGCTGGTTTCTCCATCTGGATGACTTTTGAAGACATCTTCATAGCTGCTCCCTTGGAAGCTTGTCTGTTTTGAGTGTTGTTTGTATATATTTAATCACATACTCTGGTTATGTAATTATCTGTATATATTTCTGCTACAATAAAACTTCTGTATATATTGTATATTTTGTTGTATATAAATGAACTGTTCATTTTAACAAAAGATATATACTCTGTTCTATTTAAATCAGAAAACAACATTGTGGTTAAGACTTTATATTATAGTAAGTTGTCTTGGTTATACTCAATAGCTGAGAAAACCATCAAACATTGGTTTGTCCATATGACTCAATGTTATCTTGTTTAATGATAATATTGAGGATTCATTGTTTTTAATTAAACAAAGAATTTATAGACAAGATACCAATGATTTAAAATCGCAGATTTACAAAGGTTTGGAGACCGAACCTTTAAGGTAAAAACCTTTAAGGTTTGAACTTTTGGTAAAGGGATTGTCCCAAACTAGAGGGGTTGATTGTGTATCAACTTCTTCACTTGTTACCAAATATAAGTTAATTAGGTTACTCGTATCAAGATTAACTATCTTGGTAAGAGTATCTATGAGTCTCAACCTCTGTAAATCATTATTTTAGATTAAGAGCAATAATGTTGGCAGCTTGTTCAGTTCACTTCTGAATTGAACCTAGCACTTAGTCTCAAATAATGTAGGGATTGATTTGATTATCAAAGTCTCGTGATTTTGAATGTTGAGATCGTAGCTTTTATAATATGGGTTGCATAATTCTTATCTTAATCGTTTTAAATGATGTAGGATTAAGTTTTGACTTTTTAGCATATACTAGTGACACGTTTTCACATTGTTCTGAAAATGGTTGTTTGTTCTATGGATTCAGGTTCATCTGAGTCCTAAGAACAAATCTCTAGTATAATCTATTTATACCCGATATTGACAATAGTTGTCTATAATCTAGGTAAAAGAGATGTTATCCCTTTGCATTAAGAAATTGGATGGTAAGATGTATCTTTTCTGAAATACATAAACCAATATGCTTATCGCAGTGGGAGTTGTCAGAGAGTGTTTAATCCTGGTTAAAAGTTTGTCATAAACGTTCATGAGGAACATAATACAAGTGTTGCATTATGGGTGCCCCAGTAATAACTAGCACGAGTTGCAGTTTTTTTTTTTATATAAAAGCAGCAATAGTTAGACTGTTGAACTCTTAAGTAGTACCATGAGGCTATGTGATGGTCACATAGGGAACCTCGTAGTACTTCATGCAGATAGGTTTACTAGGTCTCTCATGGCTAAAGTGTTTGAGAGGACACCTAGAAGAGTCTAGGGCTCCGAGTTACTAAATAGGATAGTGGGAGAGTACAACTAATGTGAGACATTGTAGTTCTCTCCCTACCAACATATACACCACGGACGTTTAAGTCCAAGTGGGAGTTTGTTGGGTTTAATGTCCTTAAACTCGTGGTTTGTAAACTATGTTTGTAAATATACTATTTAGAATAATCAATTATTAGTTTTATTCGGTAAATACGTTTACCGGAATAAAGTGAAATGTGTTTTGCATTAATCTATACCAACACACAAAACCCTTGACGTATGCCAAATACTGGAGCTTCATGTATGACATGATTGTGGATCAAGCTCTAGCATTTATAGTAAAAAACGGTCTATAGTATATGGATTAGGCTAGGTACCTATTCCTGGTAACACTATTGAATCCGGCCTGCTCTGTGTTACACAGAACGATGTGATCTGAATCGTTTCACATCGAGATGTGCGGGCAGGGGCGTTCTACGCGATGAGTTTGCGTAAGACTGAACAACGAAAAAAGTCGCTCTCTCTTTATAACACCGTTTACTGAAGAGACCGACTATTTCACTTTGTGATGGCCTAGGTAACTCGATCTGAATCCTGAGCTTGCTATGAACTCCTGCTTATTCGAGAGTATCCTTAGACTTGTATGGGTGAGAGTGGCGGAACGCCCGCTCAATAAGCCTACCAACTTGGGGATAAACTCGAATAGGTAGCTGGGGACATAGTGTGGCAAGAAGGAGTTTACTCCTAACCCGCTCTTCAGGGTTAGTAGATAGGTTGTTACCTTAATAGTTGACATCTAGTCTTAAACAATCTGCGCACACTCTCTTCAAGCTTGAGAGAGGATTTGATCTGTCGGTTGGACTGCTGATCAATTGTTCATTAGAGGTGTCAGTGGAACTTGAGGAACTAAGATGTAACACAGGGGTTAAGCGGTTATTATGACCCAGCTGTGATTACGGACAACCTGTAAACGGTCCACTTGCCCATGACGGTTATATCAAGAGGACATAATATATCTACAGTGAGGAGAGTGCAACTCTCGGACTATAGTGGAGTCTCTAGGAGTTAACGAATGTTGATCGTTTCGGGTTAAAAGAGTTTTGACCGAATGATCTCGTATCGTTGGAGCTCATGATTTGTAGGTCCTTTAGGTTCTCCTGGCTAGCTCGGATAAAGCGGTATACCAGGGCTATAGGGTAGAACTTGGAGAAATCCGAATTCGGGTCTGTTGTTCGAGGGTTTGTGTATTTAAATATGATTTAAATATATAATTGGAAGAAGTCATATTTAAATATGATTTAAATATCGACCGGTGGAAAATATGAATTTTGATTCATATATTGGAAAAGTCGGTTTTCGGAAACCGGGATTAGTGGATAGTTTATTATAATATTAATATTTGATATTAATATTAATAATAAATATTATAATTAAAATTGATTTAATTATAATTAATAATTAATAATTATTTATAATAATAATTATTATTATTATTATTATTAAGAATCCACCATGGAGCCATGCATTGTGCATGGGCTCCATGTGGATTCCATTTATCGACTTCCATACTCCATCTTTATTGGAAAATTTCAAAAATTGATGGTTTTGACTTCACTCTCAAGCTCTTCCTTGGTTTTTTCTCTCAACCGAACATCCATCTTCAAGGGTTGAAGAAGAAGTTCTTGGTTGTTGCTTGAGTTTGATAAAGTTTTGAAGCTTTGGACATTTGAATACTAGAGGTTTGTTCTTTGGAAGAACTCCAAGTAAGTGTAAAGTTGTTTATACTTATTCCTTTAATTTTGAATTTCAATTGTTGAAATTCATGAGTTTGTTGTTTGAGTTCTTCATGTTCTTGATGAATTGTTCATCAAGTTCTTGGTAAACTGATATCAAAACTCATCCAAGCTTCATCATCTTCTTCCTCCCTCTCAAGAAACCTCCTTAGATCAAGGAGTCCCACTACTCCGTTATTAAGCCCGAGAATAGTTGGGACTACTCTAAGGGTGGTCCTCGTTGGTGCCCGTGCTGAGTTCGTGACTGGAGGAGACGTAGAGATCGAGGGGGCAGTAGAGGTGCTGAGGTAGACGAGAAGACGAACGTCAAAATAATGTATTTTTGTCAATATATACCGGTGTATATATGATATATACCGGTACTTTTTTCAAAGAGTTCTCTTCGCTGAAAAATATACCGGTGGTATATTTAATATTTACCGGTGATATATACCGGTGGTATATATGGTATTTACCGGTGATATATACCGGTGGTATATATATTATTTACCCGTGATATATATATATCGGTCAGTATTTCCTCGGTATAATATATACCGGTGTATATATGATATATACCGGTGATATATTTACTGGTGATTTATACTGGTGGTATATACCGGTCAACTCTTTTGGTTGACTTTTACCAGTCGGTTTACCGGTGGAGAGGGGTTTTTCCGTTGGACTCGAATTAAATAATTTTCTAAGGGTTAGAAATGTTTCTTCAATTCTTAGTTCGTTCCTTATTGATTACTATAGGTCTTCAACCAGTTTTAGGCTTTTAATTTAAGTCTTTCTTCCGCTGCGCCTCTAGTCGAGGGCAGGGACCCTCGCAGTTGGTTGAGTGGGGGTTCCAGCACACATGGGATTTCGAGAATTATAATTCTCAACCTTCTCAACATGATGAAATTATTCAAGAGCCTAATTGGCAACCAATCTCTCAGAATTTGGGATCACCAAGAAGTTCTTCGTCAACTTCGGCAAGATCTCCAGTTGAAACTACTTCAAATCAAGATAACTTAGAATATCCTCCAAGAAGAATGCGGTCTTTGCAAGATATAGATGATTCAAGTGAACACTTTGCTATGTTTGCTTGTGAGCCACAAAGTTTTGATGATGTCGCAAAAGAATACGTTTGGAACAAAGTTATGGATGAATAAATAGCTAGCATCGAAAGAAATAAGACGTGGGAGCTTCAAGACTTACCTCCAGGGAAAGATGTTATTGGCTTAAAATGGGTCTTCAAGACTAAATTCAACAAAGATGGTTCCATTCAGAAGCATAAAGCTCGCCTAGTAGCGAAAGAATATTCTCAACAGCCCGGTGTTGACTTTAATGAGACTTTTGCACCAGTAGCTCGCATGGAGACAATAAGGATTGTTCTTGCTTTAGCAGCTCAGTTACAGTTGAAGATATTTCAACTTGACGTCAAATCCGCTTTCTTGAATGGCGAGTTGGAAGAAGAAGTATATGTAGAACAACCTCAAGGGTATATTGTTCATGAAAAAAAGGAGAAGGTTTATCGACTCCATAAAGCCTTATATGGATTAAAGCAAGCGCCTCGTGCATGGAATAGCAAAATTGACGGATACTTTTGTCTTAATGGTTTTCAGAAAAGTCTCAGTGAAGCATCTCTCTATGTGAAAAAGGAAGGAGTAAATTTCCTTGTGGTTTACTTATATGTTGACGATCTGATCTTTTTTTGCAAGTAACTTAGAAATGCTAGAGGAATTTAAACGGAGCATAATGAAGAAATTTGAAATGAATGATTTGGGTCTCATGAAATATTTTCTTGGAATTCAAGTCAAACAGTATCAAGGTGAGATTTTTCTTTCTCAAGAAAAATATGTTGACGATTTACGCAAGAAGTTGCACATGAGCAATTGCAAGCCAGTTGCAACTCCTATGGCATCAAGTGAGAAGTTATGTTTTGATGATAATCCTGGTAAAGCAGATCCAAAAAGTTTTCGAAGTCTGGTGGGTTCGTTGATCTATCTTACCAATACCAAGCCAAATATTATGTATCATGTTAGCGTCATTTCCAGGTACATGAATGAACCAACCAAAAATCATTATGCCGCTGGTAAAAGAGTTTTGAGATATTTGCAGTGTACCAAAAAGCATGGACTCAAATATGTCCAGGAGAAAGATTGTTAGTTGGTTGGCTACACTGACAGTGATTGGGCTGGTTCCCTCGACGATCGAAAAAACACTTCAAGTTATGTGTTATGTTTAGGATCTAATGCAATATCTTGTAGTTCGAGAAAGCAACAAACTGTTTATTTATCTTCCTCTGAAGCATAATATACAACTGCAACTGAAGCCTCTTGTGAAGTTGTTTGGTTAAGGAGAATTCTCAAAGATCTTCAAATAGAGCAGGTCATGCCAACAAAAATCTTTTGTGATAATAAGTCAACAATTGCAATGACCAAGAATCTTGTCTTTCATGCTCGGTCAAAGCATATTGAGCTACGTCATCATTTTATTAGAGATTTGGTAAACAAAGAAGAAATCTACTTGAAGTTCATCAACACCAATGATCAACCGGTTGATATGTTCACCAAAGTTGTTACGTTAGAAAAGTTCGAGAAGTTCAAAAAGTTTTTGAAAATTAAAAATTAAGAAGGGGTGTTAAATGAATAATTTGTAACCTCCAATAACTATTCCTTTGAGTTCTTGATTGTAACTCCTTGGAATATGTAAGGGGTCTAGCAATATGAAAGGTCATGTAACTTCCTAGAGAGTTAATTCTAGGAATCTCTAGAGTCTCCTAGCAATATGAAAGGTCATGTAACTTACTAGAGAGTTAATTCTAGGAATCTCTAGAGTCTTATTTTAACACCTATAAATAGATGTGTTCTCCACCCTTTGTAAGCAAGCTCCAATTGAGCAAAGTGTCATAACACTCAATACAAGAAAAATCTCCATATTCTCTCTTCATTCTAGATTTTGTCTCAATTTTTTCTTTCATTGCCTCCAACATTTCTCACCATTGACACATTCCAATCTTCATTTCATATGCTCGCATAAAATTCTCTGCCCCATGGTACTATGGCAACAAATGGGTGTGCACATAGCCCTTGCTACTGTTGGGTTTTATGTCCTAAAACTCGTGGTTTGTAAACTAAATGTATATTCTATTTTGCAATAAAGTTGTTATTGAGATTTATTCAGTAAAGTTGTTATTGAATAAAGTGAATTGTTTTTACGTTTAACCTAACTTCGATAAAGAAAGAACCCATGGCTATAGGTTGTATACTTGGAACTTCATGTGTGACATGATTGTGGATCAAGTTCAAGTAATAGCCAGAACAGTCTATAGTATAGGGATAAGGCTGGGTGCCTTATCCTTGGGACAATATTGGACGCGACCCACTTTGTATAGTACAAACGATGTGATCCGAAATCGTTCATGTGGAGACATGTGAGTGGGGGCGTCCTATGCAATGAGTTTCCATAAGAATGAACCGCGAAATAAAGTCACTCTTTCTTTATAACTCCGTTTACTGTAAAGACCGACTTTTTCATATGATGACCTAGGTAACTCGATCTGAATCCTGAGCACGCTATGAACTCCTGTTTATTTGGGCTTATCCTTTGACTTGTATGGGTGAGAGTGGCCCGAGATTGCCGACTCAATAAGCCTACCATCTTGGGAATAAGACCGGGTAGGTAGCTGGGAACATAGTCCTGCGAGATGGAAATCACTCCTACCCGCCTTTAGGGATTAGTAGAGAGGTTGTTCCCTTAAGTGCTGACTCCGGGTCTTGAACTAGGGATCCCACCCTCTCATTGGCCCGAGAGGGACTTGGTATAGTGATGAGATCACATACCAATCGGTTTGGTGGTTGGACCACAAACCAATAGTTCATTAGAGGATCAGTGGGACTTAAGGAACAAGATGTAATTACGGGGGTAAAACGGTTATTTTGACCCAGCTGTAATTACGAACGACCTGTGAAGGATCGACTTACTGATGATGGTTATATCAAGAGGACATAAATATATCTACGGTGAGGAGAGTGCAACCCTTGGACTTTAGTGGAGTCTCCGGGGGTTAACGAATGTTGGTTAGCTTGGCTAAAGAGTTTGGTCGGTTAATCTCGTATCGTTGGAGCTCATGATCTGTAGGTCTTTTAGGTTCTCCTGGCTAGCTCGGATTAAGCCGTGTAACAATATGAGAGAAAAAGAATTTGAATTTATTCAAATTCATTTTTGGAAGAATGATGGACATATTTAAATATGATTTAAATCTGGGATCGGTCTAAAACATGAATAGGGATTCATGTGTGATGATTCGGTTTAAGAAACCGGGATTAGTCTTATTGTTTAATTAATATTTGATATTGAATTAAATAATAATATTAATTAATTAAAAAAGTTTAATTAATTAAAATTTATTTTGTTTATTAAAATTAATTATGAATTAATTTTAAAATGACAAAATATTACAAGTGGGATTATCCAAGTCAAAAGTTGATTTGTCAAAGTTGAGTGGATTTATCCAAGTTGAGTGGATTTATCAAGTTGTGAAGTGGATTGTGAATCACCACATAAACTCATCAATTTTGGAACACTTGGTTGAAGACTAATCCATCCAATTTGAGGTGTCATGCTAAGCAAAGAGTTTGTTGCATGTGAATTGCCTATAAATTGGATGAAGTTCAAATAGTTTGAGGTTGATGAATTTTCAAAGAGTTTGAATATTTGGATGAGCATGAAAGTTCATGTTACTTGAGAAATTAGAAAGTTAAGTATTATATTTTTCTCACAAAATCCTCATCACTTTCATCTTCCCATCTTCTTCTTCCAAACTTTTTCTTTCATAAAAGAGTCCCACCACTTTGTTGCTCGGCCCGAGGATAGCGGGACTACCGGAGGTGATTCTCGGAGAGTTCGAGAGAAGCTTTGAAGGGTTCGTGAGGAGATTCGAGCATCGGAATATAAGTCCTTAGAACTACAAGAGGTATGTGTTCTAATTCCTTTTATTTCAAAGTTTTGAGCATGTTTCTTATTTAGCTAAATTGATGAAATTAGAGTGCCATTGATCCGTCTCGCTTCCGCTGCGCTACATGCGCTCCATCAGCTACTTATACTTGGCAATTGTATTTGTGATGAAGGTGGGAAGAGGTCCCGTTGCGTTAGAGAATCCCAATTCACTAAGTAGAACTTTTCGATCTCCTCATGATCTCCAACTGATCTTTAACATCAATCTTCTACAAGGATTCCTTGAATGATTTTGGTTGAGGTGAAGAAGTGAGAGTTATTAGAAGGGGCTAATTATCAGTTGACCTTGTCCTTGAATTCTTTGCAAATATTGGATCACTCTTATTCTTGGTCATTGTTTCCGCCCCAACTTCCCTCTTTCTTGTGAGTGTAACAATGGGGAGTTCATCGTCATTCAACTCTAGTACTTAGTTATCTTAGGTGGAGGCTTTCTGCTCTTCATGAACCTCCTCATGGCTCGTTTCAACGTCCTTCTCAACTGACGAGTTGGATTCATGTTCTTTTTCTCTAACCCCATAATCCAAAAATGGGTCGAAGGGAGTTTCACTTGTTTTAAATTCTCGAACTTCGCTTTTCTTAGCCCTAAAACATAAAGTAAAACATTAAAATTTTCATAGGATAACAAAAAACTGAAATTTTATTCTCTTTATATAATTTTTTTCTCATGAATTTCAAAATAAAAGTTTGATCA
Source organism: Herpetospermum pedunculosum (assembly GCA_028017165.1). Taxonomy (NCBI): domain Eukaryota; kingdom Viridiplantae; phylum Streptophyta; class Magnoliopsida; order Cucurbitales; family Cucurbitaceae; genus Herpetospermum; species Herpetospermum pedunculosum. The sequence goes on from CM051527.1 coordinate 9,690,379, forward strand.
ATTCAACTCACAGGTAGGTCCCCACGTCGAGGTTTCCCTAACAGTCAACTTAAGTACATCTTCCTAGACAGGACCTCCTCAGATAGAGTTCCCTCTGGATCAAAACTAATAGTTGAGATTATTGTTATTATATTATATCTAATAAGTAAAAAAAATTCTAAAAGAAGAATTAAGTAATCTCCAACAGGAAAATTAGGGCTTTATTCCTTCTCCTTTGACCGTAAACTTTCATCTTGCACTTAAATCTCGATAAGGGACGATATTTAAGTCTTAGCTGAGATGCTTTAATCATGGAGGGCTTTGTTGACTTAAAGTTTTCTTTGGTCAGCTCGAGAAATTTATACATGCTCTTTAATGCAAAAATTGTGGTCGCAACTTCTAGTGCATTGTTATCCTCCATGATCTCCTATTCTCTTCTTCTCCCACAAATCCTTTGTCTTTTAGTGTTTCCTCATTTGTTGTGAAGTTGCGACTACATGGCTCAAAATGCAACTTCATTTTCTGGTTCCTTGTCTTTATTCTTTTTTCGAGATGTGCTTTCTTTAATCTCTTCTCTCCATTCTGCTCCTTTAGTGCTTTCAAGTGTTGGTTTGCTTCTTGCTTCTTCTGGGAGTATAATTCCTTCATTTTCAAATGCACTTTTAAGTGTCATCGCCTCACATTGTTCTTTTTCGTCTCATTTTGACGTCTCTATGTTGTTAAGCAATGTTCTTTGTAGGTGGTCGGTCGTTGGTCCTCCTCTTCGAATTTGATTGGAACCCTTCTCCTGCTTTTTCTTTGTCTTTGGGTGGGTCATCTATGATGATCAACCAAGTCGTAGGAACCTATGGTGAGGTTGGAAAGAGCCAACGCGCCTGTAATGAGGTTGCCTGTGGCGTGGCTCGACCAGGTTCAAGGCGTCTGTGGCGTGGTAAGCTATTTCATTCCTTCGAACTATATGCTTACAGTTAAGATGTAACTCTCAAAAGGTATGTGCAAGCATACACAAACATGCACCAAATAATAAGTAAATTATCGAACCTGTAAAGATTAACAATAGATTCATACAAGCTTAAGCTTAATCAAGTGAACTAAGGGTAACCACACAATTTCAAGGTGTTTTTCTAACTAAATGTTGAACTTAATAAGAAAAGAGAAACAGGAAATGCAAATGCTCAAACGATAATGGAGCAAGAAGTTAAACGGAGTTGCACTCTTTTAGTAAAATAAGGGTTGGATTAGGGATTTAAGTACTAATTGATGCATGCAATGCTACTGCGGTTCTTTCCATATAATTTCGCATTAATGCCTTTCATTCCCATGTTAACCATAATAAATTAATTTTACTTGCTTGTGCATTAGGTGAGTGTTTAACCCTAAACCCTACCCCTGAATCAACTCTAATGTGATTTTAAGCAAACAATTCCCCATTTTTTTCTCAATATAAACAAGGAGCACCAAGAGTAAAAGTTGATCAAACTAAAACTAAAGATATCAATAACAACACTTCAAACCCATCAGCAATAGGAAAACATTAATACCAAAGTTAATACACAACCCCTAATCCTGTTGGGAAAAAACATCTCACTTCTACCACACGAATAAGAAAAAATAACGAAGAAATTTAAAGAAAGCAATATTAATAGAAAACACAAGAATTTACGTGAAAAACTCCAAAACCGGAGAAAAATCACCGCTCGTTACGATCACACAGAATTCTCTCTTCCGATCCCAATTACAAAACACTTTATTCAAAACTAATTTGCACCACTCACACCCTTTTACCCAACTCAACTCTAAAACTAGAGAATACAATAGAGAATTTAACTAGACACCATTTTACCTAACTCAACTCAACTCTAAAACTAGAGAATACAATATGGAATTTAACTCTATAGCACACCAAGCTTAAAATGTTTACCAAAGTCATGGACTCTTTTTATAGTCCTTAGAGCACATGACTTACCTTAATCTTTCCGATGTGGGACAACCACTCTTCTTATATATTCCCAAAACACCTACAAATCATTCCCGAGGATATTTAACTCATAATTACTGAAAACAAACCATGAGAACAAAATAGAAACGTCATTGCAAAAAAATTCAAATATGAACTAAAATAAAGAAAAATACAATGAGTTAAGAAAAACGGCAGAAAACGACTAAAAACGGGGATGCTTTTTCATTAGCCTTTAGGTTTGTTTGGTTTGAGAATTTGCAGATGCCTGGGAATAGAAGATGTCTGGGAATGAGATGTTTGAGAATAAGATGTCTGAGAATCAATGATGTATGTGTTTAGTATTGCATGGGAATGTCATCGGATTTCCATGAGAATAAATGATGTATGTGTTTGGTGTTGCATGGAAATGTCATCAGATTTGCAAATAAATTTTAAATAATTAATTATTATTTTATTTAACAATAAATCTTAATAATTATGTTCAACGAAAGGTATTTAAAATTATACAAATTTTTAACTCTAATTAATTAATTAATACAATAATAAAAATGAAGAACTAATGATAAATGTTATATAATTTAAAAACCAAATATAATCTATCATCGATTACTAAACATAGGTTGGTGTGCGATACTTGACAACCTATGCGATCGCATAGGTTGCTGTGCGATAGCTATGTGATCGCATAGGTAGTTGTGCGATAGCTATACGATCGCATAGGTTGGTGTGTGATCACATAGGTTGCTAGCTATCATATAGCTATGCGATTCTGGTTCATTTTAAATCAAGAAAACTACTGAAATCGATTTAACAAAAAAAAAAATACACAGAGCTCTCAAAGATTGGAATGAATTAAAAAAAAACAAAAAAAAAAAAAAAAAAAAAAACCAAAAAAAAAAAAAAGAATAATAAAAGAATGACGAAAAAGATTTAAAAAAAAAAAATCATGGGAATAAGATGACATACCTGGACAAGGCATCACCGTGACTTTCGGAGAAAGTCGTCTAAAACGGAGGCCATCAGAAAGCCATACTTTTGATGCCGGGGCTAAAGCTATGCCCGGGCATAAATTCTAAGACGTCAACCAAACGTGGGAATAACCATCAGAAAGCCATTTTCATCCTGATGCCCACCCTCAAAGACGCCAACCAAACGGCCCCTTAGCTCATTGGAACACTTCTCTCCGAAATCTTTCAGAAAACTTCTCCCCAAAACTTTTTCAATTCTCCAAATGCGGCTACTGCCGTTTAAATACCTACATCTATACAGATCTCAGGGCTTATTAGATAAGGCATCCACTCTTGGCATCTTCTGATAGACTCTCAGCTGCTAATTTGGCGTCGTTTTGCCAGCTCAATTAAAGAGCTGCTCTTTCATGCTCGTGGGATTGGTGGAGCCCAAACAATAATAAAATCCCATATTTTCTAAAAGGCCCATTTGGCTTAACCTAGTTTAATTTTGTTCAATTTTGGGATGCCTAATGTGCGTGAGATTACAACAAAATTAAAAAAGGGAAGTGGACGGTTTGTTATGCAATTTACGAAAAATAGAAAAAATGTAGCAAAATAGCAAAATTATATGGGATTGTTTAATGTCCATTCAAAAGTTTTGAGTGCGCGTTCTTATATTCGTGAGCCTTTTCTTTGAGAGAAAAGTGAGAGAAATCACATTGAGCGTTTGTAAATTTTGTAACCTTCTCCCTGAGGATATAGTGGAACCTGCATGCATCGGTAGCAGAGAATTGGACGTAGACAACATTGGGTGAACCAGTATAAATCCGGTGTCATTCTCTTTTTCCTTAATCTTGATTAATATCGTTCTGGACGTAGTCAATGAACCAGTATAAATCTGGTGTCATTCTTTTTTTCCTTAATCTTTATTAATATCGTTCTTATTGTTTAAAAGCTTTAGGTTGGTTTATCTAATTCTTTTAAATTGTTGGGTTCCAAATTGTTAATGCCGCTCTAGATTTGGAACCATAACTTGGTCTGAGATTTTAGATAAAATATATATTGTCTGAATCTGGTAGAATTTGGATTGATTATATTTGTATCGACCCCTAACATATTTTGGGCGACATTACACCTTTTTAAGTGCTTTAGCAAGCTCTACCTCATCAACAAACTTTTGTACTTGCATACCACAGAACGCTAGAATTGTGCTTCAACGAACTGGTGACTCTAATTTATGAGAGTTATTTAGCCTCTAAAATTATATTTATGTCTTAGAAATTGTGTGATTATAGCTTTATATTTTTTCAAAGGAAACTAATTTAAGTAAAAATAAGGCAAGAGCCCATTTTCCGACCATGATTTGTTACGTATAAGTATTTAGACATAAAATAGTCAAGTTTTTTTTTTTTTTTTTTTTTTCTTTTAATGTGTTTTCTAGTATTTTTGTAAAGAAGTCATTTCAGGTCTAAAATGGGTTGAGGATTAGGCATAAAATAGTCGAACTTTATTTCTTAGTTGCACTTTTTGCCGTTAACTTCTCTTTAATTACGTGTTATTATTGCACTATTTACAAAATTCTCTTTTTTCAAGTTTTCAATTAATTTTTAAATAAATTTTTTTTATTTTAAAACTTTGAAATGATTTTTAAAATTTTAATTTCCAAGTCTCTTTTAGGTGAATTATAAAATGAATTTCAAATGATTTTAGAAAAATTAGGGTTTCTAATTGTTTCGAAATGATTTCAAAATTGGCATTTCAATTGTTTTTTAATTAACTTGTAAGTCTTGTTTTTTTTTCAAAGTGGTTTTAATTTTTTTTCTTAAAAGTTAATTTTCAAAATAAATTTTAATTGATTCTAAAATTAGTTTTTTAATTGGATTTCAAAATTGAATTTAAACATAAGAATTTCTTAAATGGTTTTCAAAATCTTGTTTTTGTTTTTGTTGTGTTATCTTCTGAAGTGAATGAACTCTTCAAACCCAAGCAACGAAAGCGTTGAAATTGTTAGTTCTTTGTTTTATTTAGAATTAAACAATATTAGAAGTTAAGCAACTATATTACCTTTCAATACCACAAATTGAAGCGAATGAACTCTTCAAACCCAAGCAACGGAAGCGTTTAAATTGTTAGTTCTTTGTTTTATTTAGAATTAAAAAAATATTAAAAAATATTAGAAGTTAAGAAACTATATTACCTTTCAAGACCACAAATTTTATTTTCCACGAGATCTTCCTCGCTATGACTCGAACACGGGACCAAGGCTTGTGGCAGCCTCCTTGAAAGAATGAGAGAACAATTCTCTAGGTTTGAGTAGTGTGTTTTGTCAACCTTTTTGGCTAAACGACTAGGGCTCTTAGGATTTAATTTTATTTAATAAAATACATTTTAATATCTATTATATTAAAATGTATATTTTATATTTATTTGAATCTCATTCAAATATCATAAAATTAATCTTTTATAATATACATTTAACCAATTTGAATCGCATTCAAATTTCATATTTATATATATAGTTTTCAATAATAATGTATCTAATACATAAACGTTTCTCTCTAATATTTAATGTATCAAATACAATAAATATATTTTTCTCTTCTATATTAATTAATATATAAAATATTAATTTGAACATTTTAAATTTTTTTTTCAACTAAATTGATCATTTTAATGTTATTGTGAGCTAGCAAGGGGACCTTCTGGACCTACAGATTTATAAGCTCCAATGATACAAAATTAATTAATTAACTTTCATTCATTCACTCTAGGTCACTCCACTATAGGCCTAGAGTTGCACTCTTATGCACTGTAGGACAAGTTGTGTCCATGGATATAATTGTTACATGTAAGTTGGTCCTTCACGAGTTGTTCGTAATTACAGTTGGGTCAAAAGTTTGTTTTACCTCTGTAATTACATATTACACCTTAAGTACCACTGACTCTCTAATGAACAACCTGTTTATGATCCAACCATAAACCAAGTCCCTCTCGGGCCAGTGAGAGGGTGGGGCTCCATTGTTCAAGTCCCGAAATCAGCACTTAAGGGAACTACTCATCTACTTTCCCTATATGGGAAGGAATGAATTTCATCTTGTGAAACTTATGTTCCCAGCTCCCTATTTGATCAAGTCCCCACAATGATAGGTATATTGAATCGGCTATAAAGATTATTCTCACTCATACAAATCAAAGGACGAACCCTCACAGGCAGGAGTTCATAACTCACTCAGGATTAAGATCGAGTCACATATGATCATCCTGTGAAATATTAATCTTCTCAAATAACGGATTTATAAAGAGAGATTATATATTTCGTGGTCCAGTCTTATACAAACTCATTATATAGGATACCCCCACTCACATGTCTCTACATGAATGATTTGGATCAAATCATTTGTAACAATTACAAAATGGGTCGTATCAATAGTGTTACCAGAATAAGACACTCAACCTTATCCATATACTATAGACTGTTTAGGTTATTCCTTCAACATGATTCTCACGTATGACGTATGTCAACTACATTATGTTCAAGATTACACTAATAACCTTGGATTTTTATATATAATGAATATTATAAATTGCAAATAATGATAATAAAATAATTATCAAATAATTATTAATTAATTACGAGGCTTTAGGGCATAAATCTCAACATCTTCATTATGAGATTAAAGCGATTAATAGGAAATTAATTGACAACCCACTCGTAGGTCAGTTGTTACTTTATTTTAAAGTTAGAAGTCGATCTTAACGAGACATTATTTTTTTTAAGGTGATCAATCACACCCGATATGATTGGTGGCGACTCCTCATGTTTTTGTTTTTTTTTTAAAACCCCTTTTAACAGAGGAACGTTGGCCGCTCCACGTCGCAAAAATTTTGCGACAGTTGGAACATCTAAACTTCATGGAAAAGGTTCCTTACTCTCAAGTAGTTGGGAGTTTAATGTACTTAATGATCTCACAACTAGACCGGATCTATCCTATGTCACTAGCTTGGTTAGTCATTATATGGCTAATCCAGGCAAACGTTAGTGGGAGGCTACAAAGTGGATTCTAAGGTATCTTAGTTAATCTAAATATGCTCGAATTCGTTACAAAAGGAATGTGTCATCTAGTGATGAAATATTTGGCTATGTGAATGCTGACTACGTTGGGGATCTAGATAAAAGAATATTGTTGTCTTGGTATGTTTTCTTATATGACTCTAATTTACTTAGATGAGAAGTTATTTGCAACCAGTTGTGGCACTATCCACAACAGAGACAGAGTTCATAACTCTATCTGAAGTTGTAAATGAAGGGTTATGGCTTAAAAGGCTGTTACATGATTTTGTAATTACACAAAAGACAGTCAGAATATATTGTGACAATCAGAGCACAATCTATCGATAAAAAAACTCATCAATTTCACAACAGAACAAAGCACATTGATATCAAATATCATTTCGTTCGAGAAGAAATTGAGAAAAGGTAAATAGAGGTAATCAAAGTACATACCTCAAACAACGTCGCTAACATGCTCACTAAACCAATCACTCAACAAAAGTTCATCTGCTACCTTGAGCTGATCGGTTTCGAGCTACCTGAAAATGGTTGAACAAAATTTTGTTAGAGGGAAAACTTTGTTATTTACAAAGGTGGAGATTGTTAAACCCGGTACTTACCAACAAATTAGGTTGCAAATCAACAAAGTCTCCAACAAACTTCTCAAACTGCTCCTAGAATTTATTGAATCTTTTCACTATATAAATAGGGCCAACGAGACATATGACCCTTTTTTAATTCTTCCATAGATGTCATTTTTTTAAAAGTTTGATATATGTTTCTTTTTTAAGTTTAATCTCTCTCTCCTCTCTTTTTCATTCTTTATTTACCCTCCCTAAGATCTCAACCTTCATCCCTTTTCAAGATTTTGTATTTCAAAAAAATTATCCTCTCTCTTCCAATATTTTCTCCAATGTTTATTTCTCTCTCCTTTCACCGGTAATCTCCAAACAGAAAAAAAATATATATAGACTTTGAAATCACTTCTCTCTTTTTCTTTCACTTTCTCTAACTTATATGGTCATTGTTTACAAAAATGATCAAAATTCGTTAGCCTAACGGGAGAAAGAAAGAAATAAAAAATCAAACGAAAATAGACACTGTAATTGAAATTTTGCAAATTGAAATTACAGTGTATTTGAAAGTTAGAGAATTGCAAATACAGTGCATTTGAAATTCAAATTATATGAAAATACAATGTATTGAATTGCAAATACATTCACTGAATTCCAAATAAGGAAATTGCAAATACACTGTATTCGAAATTCACTGAATTGCACATATTTGTAATTCAATTTCAAGTACACTGATATTTAAATTTAGTAATATCTTCAAAAAAAAAAAAGTAACTGATAAATACACGAAGGAAAAAAATACAATTAAAACTTGGGAAAAAAAAGATTACATTGTACTTACTGTTGGATCGGTATGACAACCCTAGAGGGGTTAAATAGGGTTTAATTAAACTTTTTACTAAGTAGACACAATTTAACAAATTAAAATATTTTTTTAAGAATAATTAAACAAACTGAATTAAGGCTAGAAGTAAGATTGACAAAAAAGTATAAAACAAATTCAATTCAATCTCAATAAAATTAAGAACAATTTAGAACATGCAAATAATTTCTAAGATTAATTTGCAAAAATAAATAGGAAGAGTTAGAGAAGGTGACACCGTGATTTTTATAGTGGTTCGGTCTAACTCAACCTACTCCACTCCCCAAGCACCTTTTGAGAATTTGAATAAGAACTTTTTGGACTCTTTCCACGGATCAGAGTTCAACCGCTACACTGCTCCTTTTACGGGTTCAAGAGCAAACCCGATCTTTTCCACGGATTAAGATCAAACCGGTACATGGTTGGGATAAAAGAACACACTACAACTCTCTAAATAGAGTGAATTTACAAGTTTGAACTCACATACAAAGTAATTCTCACAATACAATATATTTCTCTCTCAAGAATAGGATGAAAAAAAAAGTTGAGAGCTTTGAGAGAATAACAATGGAGGCTTTTATGAATATTTGGAGAATTGAGAAATTGTCAAAATAAATTGGTATGTATTTTAGAGAAGAAGATGAGTTTAAAAAGATATGGGAAATAGGTCAAAATCAATTTGAAAATCATATTTTTTTTTTAGTACATTGGGGTGGGGGGATTCGAATCACAGACCTCTTCGTCATCAAGTCATACATATGCCAGCTGAGCTATGCTCGCTTTGGCTTTGAAAATCATATTTAATTTGAGCCATTAGATTAGAGTAAAAACAAATTTAATTGATGGTGAAGATTAAAAGAAAAATAAAGGAAAGCAATGTTAATAATCTTTATGTCCATACTTGCCACATGAGAAACACACAAGATTATGCAAGGATTTATCTCTATCAATAAATTTATGCATTCTACCTTTCTTGGAGAAATTATTTCTTGGAGTATTGTAAAACTTTGCTCTTTGAGAAAAAAATCTTTTTGAAGAATTAGTATGAACATATTTCAATTTAAAGCAGTTAGGTCTAATATGACCTTCAACACCACAATGATGACATATAAGCACAGATTTAGCATGCTTACACACGACCTTAGGCATATTGAGCTTAGGCACAATAGGAGATGCTTTAACAAAGATAGTTTTAGAACTTGAAGGTGTAGAACATTCATCAATGTAGCCTAAACCTCTCTTATCACCATTAGGTTTGCCTATTTCAATTATTTTATCTAACCTTTGAGCACTCATAATCAACTTTTTAATAGTTTCTTTAGCCTTATCAAGTTCTTGCAAAGCATTTAATTCTTTTTCCTTAAGAAAATTAATCAAATTGTCCTTTTCACAACCATCATGCTCATTTAATTTTACCAAGCAATGCCTTTTTCTCATCACAATCACAAGCATGTTTATCACAAGAGGCATTCATTTCATCATTTTGCACAAAATCTTGTTCATTCTTTTTTAAGCAAGCAATCTCATCAAGTAATGACTTATTTTTGCTAGTTAAGACATTGTATTTATTTTTAAGAACAACATATTTGGAAGCAAGCTTTTCTAAGTCATTTTGCATATTTTCAAATTCTTCAAACAAATCATCATAGGAAAGGGGTTCTAGTGTTACCTCATCATCTTGTTCATCCTCCTTGTCACTATGAGCCATGAAACAAAGATTAGCTACTTCTTCATCCTCACTTTCACTTTCACTTTCATCACTATCATCCCAAGTAGCCTTCATTGCTTTCTTCTTGAATTTCTTGGATGATTTGAGGAGAGGACAATTCGTTCTTATGTGACCCGGTTTCTTGCATTCATAGCATATTACCTCATCTTTTTTGCTCTTTTCACCTTTTGACTCTCTTTGGTTGGAGAAATGTTTCTTGAAATGTTTCTTCCTCTTGATGGAGTTTTTATACTTACGTGAGAGGTAGGTAACATCATCTTCATCTTCGGAGTCAACTTCCAAGGAGATGGTCTTTAAAGCAATACTCTTCTTCTTTTTGGACTCATCTTCCAAATGTTCATTCATGGTAATCTCATGTGTCATGAGAGAGCCAATAAGTTCCTCCAATGGAAGTTTGGTGAGATCTTTTGCTTCTTGAATTGTTGTCACCTTTGCTTCCCAACTCTTAGGGTAGAGACCTAAGAATTTTCCTAACATTTTTGGAGGTTGTATATTCTTTACCTAAGACCCTTCAAGGAATTTGTAATGTTAGTGAGTCTAATAAACATCTCGGTAATAGATTCATAAGCAATCATCTTAAACAATTCATAGTTATGAACCAACATGCTAATTTTAGATTCTTTAACTTATTAGTTCCTTCATGAGTCACTTCTAGAATATTCCAAATTTCTTTAGCGGAAGAACACATTGATATTCTATTAAACTCATCCTTGCTTAAAGCACAATACAAACAATTTATAGCCTTAGCATTAAATGAGCATTTTTTCAATTCAATTTCATCAAATTCCTCTTCTAATTTAGGCACATCGTTATCATTAACCTTTTTCATGGGAACATAAGGACATTTAGCAACAATCAACCATAAATTATAATCAATAGATTGCAAATAAATTTTCATCCTAGTTTTCCAATATACATAATTTGACCCATCAAAGTAATGATGTCTAGAAGTGGATTGACCTTCAACATTACCATTTACTACTAGATTTGCCATAAAGCTCTAACAATAAAGTTTATAAAAAAAATATATATTTCAAGAAGAGCAACCTATACCAATTGTTGGATCAGTATGGCAACCTAGAGGGGGTGAATAGGGTTTAATTAAACTTTTTACCAAGTAGGCACAATTTAACAAATTAAAACACTTTTTAAGAATAATTAAACAAACTGAATTAAGGCTAGAAGTAAGATTGACAAAAAGTATAAAAAAAAATTCAATTCAATCTCAATAAAATTAAGAACAATTTAGAACATGCAAATAATTTCTAAGATTAATTTGCAAAAATAAATAGGAAGAGTTAGAGAAGGTGACACCGTGATTTTTATAGTGGTTTGGTATAACTCAACCTACTTCACTCCCCAAGCACCTCTTGGGAATTTGAATAAAAACTTTCTGGACTCTTTCCAATCAGAGTTCAACCACTACACTGCTCATTTTACGGGTTCAAGCGCAAACCCGATCATTTCTACGGATTAAGATCAAATCGGTACAAGGTTGGAATAAAAGAAGAACACACTACAATTCTCTAAATAAAGTGAATTTACAAATTTGAACTCACATACAAAGTAGTCCTTACAATACAATATATTTATCTCTCAAGAATATGATGAAAATAAAAGTTGAGAGCTTTGAGAGAATAACAAAGGAGGCTTTTATGAATATTTGGAGAATTGAGAAATTGTCAAAATAAATTGGTATGTATTTTAGAGAAGAATATGAGTTTAAAAAGATATGGGAAATAGGTCAAAATCAAATTTAAAATCATATTTAATTTGAGCCATTAGATTAGAGTAAAAACAAATTTAATTGAGGGTGAAGATTAAAAGAAAAATAATGGAAAACAATCTTAATAAAAATAACCAATCAATCAAATAATTTATATATTAAATGAAATACTCAAAGATCAAGAATTGAATGTTGTACTTTTTTTTTTTTTTGGTTATTTTGATTTTAAATAAAGAAAGTTACCCTATGAAATTTTAAATATAAATATATATTAAATTATTTTTCATTTTATTTCTTTTAAAAAAATAGAGAAAAGCCACCATGTATCATTCATCCAAAGCTCCATGTGTCGATATTCAATTTTTCCAATTTGATGATTGATCGCCACTTCATTTGCCATGAGTCTTTTTCTTTCAAATTCGTTCCGCCCATAACTTCTTCGTTTAAGCTCTGATTTAAGTGATTCGAAATCGGTTGGATTTATTGTTCCGAGCTCTATGCTATGGACAGTTCAAAACACTAAAAATGTTAGCAAATAAGATTAGGTTTGTTATCATCAAAATATTAATTAATTAATTAATTTGAGATTAAAAGCCAAAAACCAACACTTACATTTGAAAGCAGAGATCACTCTCTTTTTCACATTCATGTATCAACCAACTAAATTAAATATGGGACCAATTGATACAGAGATTCTCTGTTTCACATTCATGTATCAACCAACTAAATTAAATATGGGACCAATTGAAACAGAGATCTCCAATTAATGAATTTTTTAATTAATGAAAAAAAATTGGAAAAAAAAGAAGAAGCAAAATACAGAGTATTGAATTGAATTTCAAATAAGTGAATTGCAAATACATTGTATCCAATACAGTGTACTTACATCTGAACAATTACGAAAATATCGATATCGATACCAACGAATAATTCTGTAAATCAATTTTACTTACAAACTAAGTTATAGATCTTGTTATTACTATCTATATCCATATTAGGATTAATAGATGATATTTATTTTTTATGTTTACGAGTATTTATAAAAGATATTGAAGATATCCATTAGCCCTTAGTATTTGCGGACATATCGACATATCGACGGATATTTTCATCCTTGCATCTGAAAGTAGAGGTCACCCCGTGTATCGCACGTCCGGTATCAACCAACTAAATTAAACATGGGGTCAATCAAATACCCAATGATATCAGCCTCTCTGTGTTCAAAACGAAGCATCGCAAACACTGAGCACAAAAAATTTGTTCTTCCATTCCTTTAAGTGTCGATTGAGCTCCTCCTTCGTCCCCACCACGTCGTCGCCGTCTACGACTTCGACCTAAACCCTCTCTTCATCGCCGCCCAACCGAATCACTAGCTACTGCGCACCAAAGGTGGTCGAAACCTTCAAATATTCTACGTGTTCAGTTTTTGTGTATTGACGTTGGAGCTTCTAATCGGAAAATCTCCAAATCAAGTGTCATTAGGTGAAGAAGGGATCGATCTTCCGCGGTGGGTCCAGTCGGTGGTCGGGGAGGAATGAACGACAAAAGTTTTTGAGGTGGAGTTAATAAGGGAGAGAGATGAGTGAGAGAGATGAAAGGTTTCCTTTAAACCCTATTCTTTCTTTTATTATTATTAATTTTAAATCGGTTAGAATGAAATTAGGGAAGAGAGAGAAAATGAATTTTAAAAAAGATACCATTCTAGAGAAGGTGGGGAAATTATTTTTATTCTTATTTTTAAATGGGTTAGAATGAAATTAGGGAAGGGAGAGGAAAAATATTTTAAAAAATATATTATTTAAAGGTAGGGAAATAAGGGAGGGTAAATACGAAATGAAAAAGAGAGAAGAGAGAAAGGAAAACCCAAAAAATGACATATATTTCTTTTTTTTTTAAGAAGGGACATGAATGGATACGTGTCCCAAAAAAGATCATTTACTATGATTTTCGGTATAAATACTCATTTTTTTCAGATGAAAGAGAAATAGAAATTTAGCTTTTGAGAGTTATAATTGCATTTTACCTTTGTTCTTGAATAAAAATTAGAACTCCTCTCTTGCACAATAGATGTAGGCTTCCGCGGAACTAGTTAATTCTCCGGCAATTTTCTTTAACTCCTCTACTTCCTGAATTTGTTTTGAACTTCCATTGTTATTATGGTCAGCCTTTCGTGGAAGAGTTCTAATATGGATTTTCCATTTTTAAGGAAGGAGATTTGCCTTGCTTCCTCGATTGAGATTTCTTTTGTTGCATAAATATTTTGAATAAAGCTCTTCAATTCATAAGCTCTATCTTCTTATACTTTTTATGTATAAGTTAATTAATTCCAATTATTTTGAATGAAACTCTCTTGAATCCATAAACTCTCTATTGGTCTAGTTTTAGTGAAGTGATTCTTCTATCAATTGGTTACTTGATTAAAAAAAAATTATGAATATTTAATTTCATTTGTTTTTTTTTTTTTTTTTTGCAACAGTAGTAGTTTAATTAATGTGAGGATTGAACCCATGACATTTTGGTCACCAGCACAACCCTATGCCAATTGAGCTATGCTCGGTTTGGCATTTCATTTGTTTCTTAATAATAGGAACCACGCTTAATTTGATTGATTTAACGACATAGTCAAATGTGGGCCTAGGATAGAAGGTTATTACTTTTATTTATTTTTAGGGGTGAGACATGTTTTTTTTTTATTATTTCTCATTTCTATAGATGTTCAAAATGTTTGATACATGTCCCTTTATCTAAAAATATATAGATTCTAATATAGCGAGATAGACTAAAATGTCTCTCTATCTAAAAATAGATGGATTCTAATATAGCCAGATGAACTCAAATGTCCCTAATAGTAAATAAAATAATTAAATATTTAAATTTACAATCTCATAAATCAAGACATCATTTGAAACTAAGATTTTACGTGTAATTTAAATTTAAAAACAAAATAAAAAGGTAAGCATTTAAATATTACTTTAGTATAATTTAAATTTAAAAACAAAATAAAAAATAATTATAAGTGATTTTTACCCGTATTTAGTTTATACATTGTTCAGATAAGTTAATAATTACATAAATCGATGGAAAAAATAAATTTAAAATTGCAGATACAGTGTATTTATATTTGCAAATCACTAGAAGTGCAAAATCTGTGTTTTTGCAATTTGCAAAATTGAAAATATATTGTAATTTCAATTTTGCATATTGAAAATATAATGTATTTAAAATTTTGCATATTGGAATTGCAATATTTTAGCAATTTTCTCCATTTTTTACAAGAAATTGCTAATACAGGGTAATCGATAAATACAGTATAATTGATACAAGAAATGTCAATTACAATGATTGATATAAAAAATTGCAAATACAATTGATACATGAAATTGCAAATACAATGTAACATATACAAATACAAGGAATCGCGTGTAATTGATAAGTGTAATTGCAATTTAGTGCAATGCAAACACAAAAATAAATCATTGGATGAGGAAATTCCCCTAACTGTAAATACATAGTAAATTGTAAACTCCCCTGGTAAATAGAGAGTAAATTATAAATTTCTCTAACTATAAATATAGGGTAAATAGGAAAACTTTTAAAAATAGGCAAACTTTTAATATTAACAAACTTTTAAAAATGTTATCACAAAAGTAGAATATAAGACAAGTTAGCAATCTTTACAAATGGAAAAATAGTAGTTTTGTTTCTCCTACTCCTAAATTAGGGTTTTTTTTTCTCAACATCAGGTCAGTGCTTCTTTCTCAACATCCAATTTTTCTCCACTCCTTCCTATCTCTTTCATTGAAGTTCATTTTTAATCTATAATTTCTCTCTATTTTTTTTTCACATTTTTCGAGATAAATTAGGGCTCGGTGCTTCTTTCTCAACATCATCCCTCTGATTTTTCTCCGCTCCTTCCTATCTCTTTCGTTGAACTTCCTTTTTAATCTGTAATGGTGCTTCTTTCTCAACATCATCCCTCTGATTTTTCTCCGCTCCTTCCTATCTCTTTCGTTGAACTTCCTTTTTAATCTGTAATGGTGCTTCTTTCTCAACATCATCCCTCTGATTTTTCTCCGCTCCTTCCTATCTCTTTCGTTGAACTTCCTTTTTAATCTGTAATTTCTCTCTGTTTTTTTTTCACATTCTTCGAGATAAATTAGGGCTCGGTGCTTCTTTCTCAACATCATCCCTCTGATTTTTCTCCGCTCCTTCCTATCTCTTTCGTTGAACTTCTTTTTTAATCAGTAATTTCTCTCTGTTTTTTTTTCACATTCTTCGAGATAAATTAGGGTTCAGTGCTTCTTTCTCAACATCATCCCTCTGATTTTTCTCCTCTCCTTCCTATCTCTTCCGTTGAACTTCATTTTTAATCTGTAATTTCTCTCTTTTAATTCCAATTTGAGTTCTTGTAGTATTATTCATTTACAGATTAACCCAATTTCATTTATGTCTTGAAGGGAAAATTTACCTTACATTAATTTGAGTTCTTTTCCTCCCCTTCTTCCTATCAAGTCAAGCTAAAACCCTAATGTTCTCTGTTTTTCACTTTCATCCTCATCCCCAATCACTATCTTTTTTGTTGTTGTGATATCTTCTATATTATTTTCCCAATTTCCCCAATATCCCATTGCCAGAAAGTAACAACAAAAATATTTTTCAGCAGAAACAAATAATAGCCATCGACGACATTGAAGAAGAAGATGAAGATTAGAGGAGGAAACTTACTTGGAGCGATGAGGAGAAAATTAAAAAAATTTGTTCGTCGAAATTGAAGTCGCCAGTTTGAACAAGGTGTCGTGACGGCGCCGGAGAAACACCAAACGTCGGATTGGTGGACCATGAGTGGTCGATTATGAGAAGGGGAAATGAGATCGATTAGAGGATATATTCTTGAAATTTTCTAATGTGGTAAGATAAAATATGGAAACAAAATATACTAGGCTTAAATTAGGGAGAGGAAGAAGGAACGTGAATTTGGGGTCGACTGAAGCTGAAAAAATAGAGAAGAAGGAGATGAACTGTCGGATTTGTTCTATGAAAAATGGAGGAAGATAAAACCTGTAAACCCTATTTTCCTTACTTTTTAAAAAAATATATATAATTAATAAGTAAGATTGGGAAATAAGAAAAAAGGTAAAATGGAAAAGAAAGAGAGGGGAGAGAAAGATGAAACAAAAAAAAAATATCTTTTTTTTTAAGGAACATTTATGGATTTGAAACACGAAAAATAGGTCATCTACCATCAACTTTTGGCTCGCTATACTGGTGG
The DNA here is from genome assembly GCA_028017165.1 of Herpetospermum pedunculosum. Lineage (NCBI taxonomy): Eukaryota > Viridiplantae > Streptophyta > Magnoliopsida > Cucurbitales > Cucurbitaceae > Herpetospermum > Herpetospermum pedunculosum. The sequence goes on from CM051527.1 coordinate 9,707,480, forward strand.
CTCTTGCAAGAATTGTGATAGCAATGAATCGTTGTCTTTTGAATTAACTGTGTATTGTAATTTTTTTTTAGTACATTGGAGGTGGATAGATTCGAACCACATACCTCTTGGTCGTCAACACATACATATGTCAGCTAAGCTATACTCGCTTATCTTTTTAATATATATTAGCGTACTGTTGTTCTTTTCTCCCTCTCATATTTCACTAAATGCTCTTTTTTCTCCATTCATCTCATTCTTCAATCTTTTCACTCTTTACTTCTCTTCAAGAATGGGTTGGCGTATGCTTGGACCCTATTTGTACTACTATTTAGAGTGTAAAATATACAAAGTATTATTTAGGGCATGTTTGGGAGTGATTTTGGAAGGATCAAAATTACTTTTCCATGCCCACGATAACTTCTATTTCAAATTTGTGATGTTTAGCAAAAATTAATTAGTGATTTTTGAATAATTCAAAATCATTTTGAGTGATTCCCGATCAATCACATAAGAGGTGATTTTTTAGTGATTTTTTTGTGAATGATTGTGAGAAATTTATTTTTGAAATGGTTATGTTTTTTCAAGTGCATTTAATCAATCGATTCAAAAAATACGAAAATTGATATATACTTATGTATTTGTTTTGTAAAAATTATATTATTTGCTTTGTTGGTAAAGGTGTTAGACTACAAACCCTTAAACCCAAGTTCAGTCGAGGTTGTTGTTATATATATATTTTTCAATATTTACTTTTAAATCTTTGGTAAATTATTTTAAAAAAATAAAAAATAATTTGATAAATATTTTAAAATTTCATTCTTTTGATTATATATTTTGGTAGTTTTTTTTAACATTATATTTAGATGCTAATTCTATAATGGTTTATTATAATTTTATAAATCAATATCAAAAAATATATATATATATATATATATATATATATATATATATTTCAAATTATAATTTTAAGAATTTAATAATTTTAAAATCACTTTTGAAGATAATTCAAAATCATTTCTAATCATTAACTTCTAATCATATAAAAATCACTTCAATCCAAACATTAAAATGATTATATGAAAATCAATTTTATAAAATTAATTGTAATTAAATCTCTTTCTTAAAATCAATAATTCAAATATATAGTTTGTGTAATAAATTCTCTTTCATTATTGACTTCCTAGTGGTTTAGTGTGGTTGGGTGGTGTAGGGTGTGGGTTTTTTTTAAAGGCAGTGTTTTGAACTTTTTTTATACCACCGATGTACTAGAAATTGTCCCGGTGGTGTAGGGTGTGAATGGAGATTCTATTTTTAATGCTTATAGTTAATTTTAAACCTGGGTTTTATAGGAGAATTTCTAGTACATCGGTGGTATGGAAAAATTACATACCATTGTCTTTAAAAAAATGACACGTGCCGAAATGGTTGTTTAACTAGGACCCACATTATTAAATATATTATTTTTTTAAATCATTTCGCCACGTGCCATTTTTTTAAAGGCAGTGGTATGTAATTTTTCCATATAATTTTTCCATACAACAGATGTACTAGAAATTCTTCTGATTTTAGCCAAAGGATTTGTTTTTTGTGTTGAAGAATTCTAGACTCAATAGTATATGTATTGTTGTTGCTGCTCAAATTGTTGGGGCTGTGTTATTAATGCTACTACATAGCTGCTGTTTTCTTTTGAAGTGGTAGCTAAAAAATTTTGTTGGCCCAAGAATCTGGATCTTACCTTCTGTTTGAACTTTCGGCTAGCTTGGCCACTGCGGAATCCAAGGTTCGATCTGCACGAAAAATAAAGAGCAACTTGCACCGATATGGAGCTGCCCCCTGGACTCCGATACTTAAGTTAGAGAGAGCTCTACGTGTTAAGTAAGAGTGTACTGTGTTGGATGGATAAGAATCATGTACCTAATGCGGTTCTTTATGGAGGTATTTATTGATAGTGTGGAGCGGCCGATCGTGGTCGGTCCGTACCGATTATTATCATTTGGATCACTCACATCAAGTGAGGAGGTGTGGATGGTCTACGACTGATATGTACGCTTTGTCATGACGATCCCCCAATCGCAGATAGATTGGAGGTGTCGTTGTACCGCTGTCCTGTCAAATAGGACAAGAACGTCTCATCAAACGCTCATCACCCTGATCGAGCGACGACATGGCAACGACGATTGTAAGGATGACTCAGAAGCTCATATCTCGAAAGGATCTGGGAGTTGGCCCCTAGTCATTGGGATGTCAATTGACGACGTCGTGACTTCGACTTCTTAACAAAGTGGATCGTGACGACAGATGCTGGCCTCATGCTCAGATAATCCATAACAACTTTATTTGACAACAATCAAACCAAAAAAAAAAAAACTAAGTAATAAAGTGCAGAAATAAAGGCTAACTGTAGTATGCAAATTAAGATGGGTTGGGGGTTATTATAACCCCCGTTTTCAGTAAAACACTGTAGTAACCGTGGGTTTTGGAGGTGGTTTAGCTCTCTATTCCAACGAATCGCCTCTTCCTCTTTCATCAACAATCGATCGATCCCTCTCTATTCCAACCAATCGTCTCCCAACGCCGCTCTTCCACCCTGCGCCCACCGAATTTTACTGGTTCGACGACTCCGAGTTCTGTAACGGGGAAATCAATGGCGGAGATGAAGGTCGAGCGCGATGCTAATTTGCGATGGAATTGCTAGCGGAGCACATCCATTTCTGCGAAGTCTGTGGGAAAGGGTTCAAGCGCGATGCTAATTTGCGGATGCATATGCAAAACCGATTAAAATGGGGACAAAGCAATTCATTGGATATTTCCTTCAATTGAGGTTTTAAGGAAAATGGGGAAGAAGAAGACCGATTGAAAATCCGCCATTTTCGTCTAACAACCGGTGGAGAAGAAGAATCCTTCTCCAAAACCCAGTTGGGTTTAATATGTCTATGAACCATAAACTTCATCAAACCCTCCTGAAACTCCATTTTCGAATCTCAGATTCAGACCTTGGCTCCATGAATTGTTGATGAAGCTCCATGGAATGTGCAGAGAAATGAAATTAGGTAAGTGAAGTGCGGCAGAGAAGGCTGATAAACAGTTTAACAGTGGAAAAATCTATGGAGGTCGCAACAAAATCGAATCACAGAGACAAGAGAGTGAGAGAGAATTGTGGTTCTGTGATTATCAAACGAAGTAGGTAAGTAAATCCCAGTGTTTTGAGATAAAATAGAATATGCTAATTCTGTTTATTATTTTACTTTGTATCAATGGAAAATGCCATCGAAGAATATCATGATTTTTCTTTATCCGCTTCTTGGACTGCCATTGCCGTGCCTGCATCGATTTTGTGCAAGATTCAACACCTTGACCTCACACTTTATATGAAACTTTGATGGCTTCTGATGGCTTCATGTCGTTGATGCAGTTTATTTGAATTTGACAAGAAAAAAAATGTTGTAGGATTCAAGAGATTGAATGCATCTTTATGTTTATGTTCGACTCCATGCTATGTTTTAACTACTCTCATCGAAACTTTTGTTGTGATGGCCATCAAATATAGTGGATTATTTGTGTTTTATTTTTTAAATCAGCATATTCTTAAGAGCCATAAGTTTGAAATTCAACTGTGATGATTCAAATTTTGAGCCATCTAAATTTTTATATTTCCCTCCTTCAAAACTTGAGCAGTTTTTTTTTTTTTTTAAATGTCAGTGAAAATAGATTAAAATCAATCCATAGATGTAATGATTTTTGAAAGAAAGAAGTTTTTAGTAGAACAAAAAATCAATTATTTTAAACCATGCTTAATTTTTTTAATTTTTCAATCATTTGCTCTTTTCAAATTTTTTTATTTTAGAGAAAAAAATTCAAATTTCAATATGGACTCACGAAAACTAGTCACCATTCTTACAGCCTGGAATATAACACCATTCAACTTACCTTAGACACCACATTAGACAAGTAACATTGTTACGAGTCATACGAGAGTCTGACTGACTTATGTTGTTGCGAGCGAGAGCACGAGAATTGATCAAAAGTTGTTTTTCGAACTTTGCAACTTGCTTAAAACAACGGACGATTTGCTTAATTTTGTATGCAATGTTTTTTTGTGCATCCTAAACCATATTTATTCTTTCAAGTTTTACAAAAATTATTATGTAATGTACATTTAACTATACCATACAACAAAAAAAAAGTTGTAAAAAAAAATAAACCATCTCAAGCACAGACTAAACAACTCTGCACCACAAACACAGACTTACTAAACCCAGACTAAACAACTTTGCACCCCAAACACAGACTATTATAACCCACCAACTATAATAACCCACCAACTATAATAACCCCAGTTTTTTGTTTTCTGTTTTTTAAAAATAAAAATTGTAAATGTTTGATAACTCATTTTATTTTCTGGTTTTTTTTTTTTTTTTAATTCCAATTTGTTTGATAACTGTTTTTGGTTTTTCAAATTGTTTTTTGTTTTTAAATAAAGATTTATTTGATAATTTTTTTTATTATATATTTTCTATAAAATGAATAGCAAACTTTTTAACAATATTATTTCATCTAATATATGTACGGGCTAAAACTGACTCAAGTTATTTCGAACCTTAAATATCGAGGGTATAATTGAAACCTTCTTCAAAATTTAAAGATATTTTATATAATTTAACATTTTTTTTTTTGCAACGGTTATTTAATAAATGCGAGTATTAAACCCATGACCTTCAAGTGACGGATACAACCTTTATGTCAATTGAGCTATGCTGATCAGTTTGACAACTAAACCTATTTTAAGAGTATATTAAAAAAGTATATATATCCGAACTAAAATAATATCAACCTCAAATCATACCTAACATCATTGATTGGTAAAGTACATTCAAATATTTTCAAGCATTTGATATTCAATAATTTTTAATTTTTAGTCTTTTTTAAAAAAAAAAAAAGATACATCGTCTATTTTGCTAAAGAAAAACGAGTATGTTCACACGAGATTTTGAACGAAAGATGGAAATTCGACACGTGTAAATGAAATTTGAATTGTATTTGTATTGTATGTATTAGTGCGTAGTGGATTACAATCTCTAATGTTTATTCTCTGATTCTTTCTCTCTCAAATTTAAATGTATCTCAAGGGCTTCGCAGCTTGTTCTCGATGTTGAATTTGGATTTAGGGCTTCGCAGCTTGTTCTCGATGTTGAATTTGGATCGAGGGCAGCTTGTTCTCGATGTTGAATTTGGATCGAGGGTTTCGCAGCTTGTTCTTGATGTTGAATTTGGATTTGAGGGCTTCGCAGCTTGTTCTCGATGTTGACGGATTTGTATCGAGGGCTTCGCAGCTTTTCTCGATGTTGGATGATCGTTGAGAGGATTCAGGGAGTCTTCGTTGCTTGGGAATTATCTCTGAACTCTTATGGATAAAAAAATTTTGAACCTTAAAAATGAAGAATGAGCTCTCTATTAATATATAGAGTTCTCATGGATCTGGTGGGCTTGGGTCTAAATTTAATGGGCTTGGGTTTTGATCCAATGGGCTTGGACTCAATGGGCTAGATCCAATGAGCTTTTGAATTTTGAGCCAATGAGTTTGGCATTTGGGCCAAATTATCTTTTGAATAGCTTTTTTAGACCGATCTGATTTCGAGCCCGCCGAAATTTCTCCGTCAACAGAGTAACTCTCTTCTTTGACATTAATTTGTCAAAATAAAGATGGTGGATTTCAATTAGATTAAACTATTAAATTCGAGGGGGAAAATAAATAAATTAAAGGCAATAAAATAATAAAACAGTTTTTTTAAAACTAATAAAACAATACGTAAAAAAAGAAAAAAAAAAAAAAAAAAAAAAAAAAAAAAAAAAAAAAAAAAAAAAGCAACTGATGTTAAAACCGAAAACAAGTTTTATAAGAAAAAAAAAAAAAATCTTTTTTTTAGTTTTTAGTTTCTAAGAGTTTTAAAAACGTTTTTTAAAACTAAAAAACGATTTTTTTTTTTTATTTATCAAACACACCCATTTAAAAAAAAAACCAAAAACAAAAACAGAAAATGAATTGGCAAACACAGGCCCTAAATAATTGAATTGTTTATAGATGTTGCTTGTCTTCATTATGCATCACTTTTCTTATTCTAAAGAGTTTGGAACGAGCAGAAGTGCATTCTCATATCATATGGTATAGTAGTTTAAACACTGCAAACATTGCCTCTTATGGTAGTTGATCACTTTTTGACCTTATATTAATTCTACAAGAATAACTGGATTTAGCGACGAAAATAAAACGTCGCTAACGATACTATTTCGTCGCTTATAAGCTATCTTATTGTTGAATGATTTCATTATCATACTTTAGTGATTCCATTTTTTTGGCTTTGAAAAACAGATGTGTGGAGTCTAAGTTGTGTTATTCATACTCGTATCTGTAAAAATATCAGTTTTTGTATGTCTCCCTTCAATCTTGTGTCTAGGACCCATATGGTAACAAGAATTGCTTTTGTATTCTTGATTTTGAAGATATCAAATTTGGGTATCCGGTCTCCAAAGTAGGATTTGCAATTCCAATTTTTGGGTCAATTCCCCCTTCGTACTACCGAAAAATTAAAGTCATGAAATAAGTAACTGGCAAATCAAAATTGAAATTGGCTCAATTTATGGAGTGGAGATAACAATTATTTGCGTAACTTTTTTGTATTTTATACTCATCTTACTCTAATTTTGAATACTCGGTAAATTTTTATTTTTTTATATTTTATATTTACTCAACTTGTGATGAAAATTACTATTGAAGTTACTTTATTATTGGATATTTATTATTTACCTCGCTTTCTTTTTCTTGTAAGCATTATGTTTATTTTAATTGTAAATAATCTTTACATTAATTTGTTTGTAATTAAATAATTTTAAATCAAATTATTTATGACACAAAGGTAGTTATAAATGATGACTATTATAAACACGAATAATTAAGAGCGGTAAAAAATGACTATAAAAAACCTACAATATTCATTAAAAAAAGTTATAGAAACATATATTAGTGAAAATAATACTATAGCAACAATCTTGTAGCAAGTTTCGTGCTATAAAAAATGTTACTAAAGAACAATCATAGCGTTTTTGATAACAATAATATGTAAAGTTTCCATAGCGTTAAGATTATGCAATCGAAAATGAGTTTTTTTATAGTGTTTTTCATAGCGTTGAAAGCACGCTATGGGAAGTGTCTTTCAATAACATGGGTTACCACCGCGTGCCTAAAAATGCTATGAAAATGAGTGTTTTTTCAACGTTATGAAAAACCTCTCTTAAAATGAATTAAGTTTATAACATGAAATATTATAATTATTCAAGTTTTTATCCTTTTAAATATAATTTTGCATTTTTGCATTTTAAATTCAAAATTTTGATAGACCGAAATGAAAAAAGAAAATGTTATTTATTTCATAAACAAAGATTACCTATAAAACGCTAAACTGAGTAAATGTGAAAATATAAAACAAAATTCAGATTCTCTACCAAACAAATCGTAAGTGTTTCTAACTTCTGATTTGAATTTAGAGATGAATGACTTTCTGTTTCGATCTACCAAATATTATAAAAATTAGGATTGAAAAAAAATCCAACAAACATTTTGAATTTAAAATTTCATTAAAAATAAATAAACACAGGATTTAATATTTGGATGCATTATATTATTTTATTTCTAAGTTCAAATTCGATGTACATCCTTCTAGTTTAGCCCAACGAGCATAATATATCAATAATTAGACTCAACCAACATAATATATCAAACTAGATCAATTGCGTTAAAAAAAATGAGGCCCGTGAGTTTGAGTTTTCCCCGCCCAAACAAAAATTGGGCATTTTTAGGACAAACATTGAAAGTTAAGGAACCTAATCTATCCGGGAGAATTTCTAGTACATTCGTGGTATGGAAAAACTCTATACCACTGCCTTTAAAAAAAGGGAAATTATAATGAATAGCAAAACAAATTAGGCTAATTAAAAATTTAGCTACACTTTATTGGTTTTGCAAATATGGCAAAATTTTCAAATTTTGAATTTCGTTTTTTTTATATATTCCTAATTTACCCTTCCGAGGGAAATCAGCAAAGGAAATCAGTAGGAAATCAGTAGGAAATCCGTAGGCAATCAGCAAAAGCAATCGGTAGACAATGCAATTAGGAAAAGCGACAATCAGTAGGCAATTAGCAAAAGCAATCAGTCAGCAAAAGCAATCGGTAGACAATCAGAAAATTCGTAGGCAATCAGCAAAAGCAATCAATAGACAATCAGTAGGCAATCAGCAAAAGCAATCAGTAGAAAATCAGTAAAAGCAATCAGTAGACAATCAGTAGGCAATCAACAAAAGGCAATCAACAAAAGGCAATCAGCAAAAACAATCATTGTGCAATCAACAAAAACAATAATCAGTTCCCAAGCTAGACCTCAAAGTGAGGCTCGTGAGTTTGAGTTTTCCCCGCCCAAACAAAAATTGGGCATTTTTAGGACAAACATTGAAAGTTAAGGAACCTAATCTATCCGGGAGAATTTCTGGTACATCCGTGGTATGGAAAAACTCTATACCACTGCCTTTAAAAAAAGGGAAATTATAATGAATAGCAAAACAAATTAGGCTAATTAAAAATTTAACTACACTTTATTGGTTTTGCAAATATGGCAAAATTTTCAAATTTTGAATTTCGTTTTTTTATATATTCCTAATTTACCCTTCTGAGGGAAATCAGCAAAAGCAATCAGTAGGAAATCAGTAGGAAATCCGTAGGCAATCAGCAAAAGCAATCAGTAGACAATGCAATTAGGAAAAGCGACAATCAGTAGGCAATTAGCAAAAGCAATCAGTAGAAAATCAGCAAAAGCAATCAGTAGACAATCAGAAAATCCGTAGGCAATCAGCAAAAGCAATCAATAGACAATCAGCAATCAGCAAAAGCAATCAGTAGAAAATCAGTAAAAGCAATCAGTAGAAAATCAGCAAAAGCAATCAGTAGACAATCAGAAAATCCGTAGGCAATCAGCAAAAACAATCAATAGAAAATCAGTAGGCAATCAGCAAAAGCAATCAGTAGAAAATCAGTAAAAGCAATCAGTAGACAATCAGTAGGCAATCAACAAAAGCAGTAGGCAATCAGCAAAAACAATCACTGTGCAATCAACAAAAACAATCAGTAGGTAATCAGTTCCCAAGCTAGACCTCAAAGTGAGGCCCGTGAGTTTGAGTTTTCCCCGCCCAAACAAAAATTGGGCATTTTTAGGACAAACATTGAAAGTTAAGGAACCTAATCTATCCGTAAGAATTTCTAGTACATCCGTGGTATGGAAAACCTCTATACCACTGCCTTTAAAAAAAGGGAAATTATAATGAATAGCAAAACAAATTAGGCTAATTAAAAATTTAGCTACACTTTATTGATTTTGCAAATATGGCAAAATTTTCAAATTTTGAATTTCGTTTTTTTATATATTCCTAATTTACCCTTATGAGGGAAATCAGCAAAGGAAATCAGTAGGCAATCAGCAAAAGCAATCAGTAGACAATGCAATTAGGAAAAGCGACAATCAGTAGGCAATTAGCAAAAGCAATCAAGAGAAAATCAGCAAAACCAATCAGTAGACAATCAGAAAATCCGTAGGCAATCAGCAAAAGCAATCAATAGACAATCAGTAGGCAATCAGTAGAAAATCAGTAAAAGCAATCAGTAGACAATCAGTAGGCAATCAACAAAAGCAGTAGGCAGCAAAAACAATCACTGTGCAATCAACAAAAACAATCAGTAGGTAATCAGTTCCCAAGCTAGACCTCAAAGTGAGGCCCGTGAGTTTGAGTTTTCCCCGCCCAAACAAAAATTGGGCATTTTTAGGACAAACATTGAAAGTTAAGGAACCTAATCTATCCGGAAGAATTTCTAGTACATCCGTGGTATGGAAAAACTCTATACCACTACCTTTAAAAAAAGGGAAATTATAATGAATAGCAAAACAAATTAGGCTAATTAAAAATTTAGCTACACTTTATTGGTTTTGCAAATATGGCAAAATTTTCAAATTTTGAATTTCGTTTTTTTATATATTCCTAATTTACCCTTCTGAGGGAAATCAGCAAAAGCAATCCGTAGGAAATCAGTAGGCAATCAGCAAAAGCAATCAGTAGACAATGCAATTAGGAAAAGCGACAATCAGTAGGCAATTAGCAAAAGCAATCAGTAGAAAATCAGCAAAACCAATCAGTAGACAATCAGAAAATCCGTAGGCAATCAGCAAAAGCAATCAATAGACAATCAGTAGGCAATCAGCAAAAGCATAGAAAATCAGTAAAAGCAATCAGTAGACAATCAGTAGGCAATCAACAAAAGCAGTAGGCAATCAGCAAAAACAATCACTGTGCAATCAACAAAAACAATCAGTAGGTAATCAATTCCCAAGCTAGACCTCTGATTGTCTACTGATTGCTTAGATAGGAATCCTGATGTTGATTAGAGAGGAATCCTGATGTTGAAGGGAGAGGAATCGATGTTGAAGGGAGATGAATCGATGTTAATTAGAGAGGAATCGATGTTGAAGGGAGATGAATCGATGTTAATTAGAGAGGAATCGATGTTGAAGGGAGATGAATCGATGTAAAATTACTTCTAGGGTTTAAAGGCATGAGGTGATTAAAGTGATGGAGAGGGCTTTCCAATTTTAATAAATGAGTCTTTAATTTATTCGTTTAATGAGTCTTTAATTTATTCGTTTGGGCTGGGCTTAACACTAATTTACCCTTACGAGGGAAATCAACAAAAGCAATCAGTAGGAAATCCGTAGGCAATCAGCAAAAGCAATCAGACAATCAGCAAAAGCAATCCGTAGACAATCAGTAGGCAATCAACAAAAGCAGTAGGCAATCAACAAAAACAATCAGTATGCAATCAACAAAAACAATCAGTAGTAATCAGTTCCCAAGCTAGACCTCTGATTGTCTACTGATTGCTTAGAGAGGATTCTTTTTAAAAATGAAATGTGATTAAACTTATATAGTTGCAAACTCTCTGTCTCACTAGAAATTTATGTAGTTTACTTTAGAATCTATTAAATCACTTGTAGAGAATTAATGACAATGATTCTTATTCAAATAGTCGTTTATACAAAACATTTGAAAGCTTATGGACTGAGAAATCAGCATTGAAGTTTGGGAGTTTAAACCCCTCTCTTTGGTTTTGTACTTTAGGCAAGAAGAAGATTCTGGCCTTGAGGAAGATGATAGTGATGACGATGAAAAAGATTATAGTTTTGATGATGTGGACATTGTTGTCGAAGATGGTTCAGCATATTCCTTCCCATCTAGCCCAACGCCTTTATGTGGAAGAGTTGAGGGATTCGACCCAAATAACCTACCTCCATTATCTGAAACCTATGTACTTGACACAAGGCCACAAGAAGATCCCCTCTCTTCCTTGAGAGAGATGGGTAGGCTTGTAGAACTAAATTTGGCGGATTATATCCAGGCAAAAGTGGGCGAGGAGGACTCGAAGGGCGAGGAGGACGTGAAGGGCAAGGGCGATGAGTAGTTCCATGCGTATGACTGGTGGAATTTGAGATATAGATTAGTAGGTAAATAACATTTGGTAAATAAAAAGTAGTATTCTGTCTCTCTATATTGTAATCTCTTGTAATTTTTCATCTAATTTTCTCTTCACTATATTCTACTTCTCTCAAGGTTGTAATTGTAAGACCCACTTTTAGTCTCTTAACATTTAGAGTTACAAATGATAGATTACGCCGGAAAGTCGTGATTAATGAAGAAATATGGATCAAAGAAGCCATAGAAGAAGATATCAATCTGGTAAGTTGTTTTTCCCAAGAGAAAACATGGAAATTAGTGATTCCATTTCATGAGTCTCATTTTCTCAATTTTTTTAAAACATTTTTTTATGGAACTTTCTACCGTGGTTTATTTTGGGAGTTGCGGGAATACAAGAATAAAACTTTGATGTGGGTTGTCTCTTTCACCTAGAAAACTTGTTGAGATTTTGATTGTTGTGGTTTTAATTATTATTGTTGGTGGGGAAAGATCAAGAGAAAAATAAATTACCTTAAAAAGAAAGAATCAAATGGCTAGAATGGAAGTTGTAATAGGTAAAATGAGAGAATTGTTTATGGGTTTAAGGAGGAAGAAGAAGATGAATAGTGAAAAAAAAAAAGAGAAAAATTAATAAAATAATCAATAATCATAAATGATGATAAATTTGTTTGCAAAGTAGAAATGTAGGTGGTTGATTAAGTAGGAGAGATGAAATTCTATTGTATATTGGACAATGACTTGAATCCTTAAATTCAAAATAAGAGATGTTTTAAGTGAAAATTAAATAGTTGCTCATATTAAGTTGAAATGAATTCTAGGTTGCGGGATGATAATTACAACTCGAAATTCTCGCGTGATAATGAGGTGAGTGGTTTATTTTATGAAATACTTTTCATTCTGGAATTTCAAGAGATTTATATTGATATATAATTTTAGAGAAAACATATTTTTTTTATTGGTTTGAGGTTTGTGAAATATTGTTCAGGAAAAAGAGACTTTTATAAATGTTTTATGTTATTTGAGAAATCTTTACAATCTATGAAATGTTATTTAGAGCAAGAGTATGATTTCTATAACAATTTGAGAATTATGAGAGGATTTAATTTCGAATTGCGAATTTATGATATTCTAGAGAAAGTATGATTTTAAAGTAACTTGACAAAGTTAAGAGTTTTATGCTGAGAGTTATTTTCAAACCACTAGATCTATGTACCCATGGTGATTACCCGTATTCTATGTGAATGTGTTTCCATAGTATACCAGAGATAAAAAGAGGTCTTTGGGACCCACTCTAGCACACACATACGCTTTGGGTCGTGTGTTAGGGTGCTTAGCCCTTTGGGGTAGCTCTGCGTGCATGTATGACATAGATTTGCTCTGCTATATACCTTGAGATTACTCGGTACATAGTATGGCAGAGATATTGGCTATGTTATGTATCTCGAGATTACTCGATGGATAGTATGACAGAGATTGCTCTGCGTGCGTATTGAGATTACTCTACGCCAGTATGACAGAGATTCAGGTACAGGTTTGGTGAAGAGTTTTGCTAGCGTACGACTACATATTTTAAAGATTTTTTTGTTACAAATCTCTATGAACGTTTTATTTATCTTGAGAATTTAAACTGTTATCCATTTATAAGGTTTAACCGAGTTTTGAACTTCTATTAAATATAAAAATAGTTTTTCCTAAGAGCATGTTTTTTTAACTCATCACTCACACGGATTTTTAAGCTCACTCTTTCTTTTTAAAAATTTCCAACAGGTAGCATTTGAGTTTCTGACAAGCCTATCGAGGTCGGTTTTGTTAACTAGAGTGACTAGCATAATTTTTTTAATTACATGATACTACATTGAGATTTATAAGAGCTTTATAAACTTAAAATTGCATATTTTTCAGTATTTTAATTAATGCGAGAATTGAACTCATGACCTCGTAGTCATGAGCACAACCTAATGCCAATTGAGTTATGCTTAGTTTGACTGGAGTTTCATTTGTTGAAACAACATACTAGCACAAAATGTATGGTTTTATTTGATAGTATTTCTCTATTATATCAATTGTACATTGAACTATGGGGTCGCTATTTTGGGTTCAAAATCTTGGGAGGTTTGTCTAGGGTTCTAAATCCTGAGAATCAGAAAACGACATTTTGGGGTGGAGTGTTACCAGAATTCTGGTAATTAGAATTTTGTGTGTGAGGTGGAGTGTTCTGAACCCCAGATTTGGACACAATATTTTTTTTCAGTTTCGGGGGTTCTAAACCCTTGGAAACAGAAAATTGACGTTTGGGGTGCAGTGTTAGAAACTCTGGGAATCAGAAGTCTGTGTTTGAGGTGTAGTGTTCTGAATCCCAGGTTTGGACACTTTTTTTTCTTCTTTCTTTTCTCCTTTTGCTATTTCTTTCACATTTTTTCTTTTTATTTTTTAGTGGATGTTTAATTTGTGAATTGTAGAACTTTTCTTTTTTATATTTTTTTATAATAAAAGTAGATGATGGTAACTTATTCCTAGTAAAAGAGAGTTATTAAAACTTATTCATAAAAAAACAAAAACAAAAAAAAAGATACAAAACTTGTAGGTAACTTTTTTTTTTCATAATAAAAGGGGATGTTTTGTGTTTAATGTTTGAACTTGGGATATTTTAAAAAAGTAATAAACATTATTACTTAACAAACAAAAATTGGTAAGAAACTTTTTTTTTTTTTTTTTTGGCAAAATTGAAATAGGTTTGTAAAAAAATAAACATTGGTAAGGAAAGTTTTTTCTTTTTCTTGATAAGAGTAATTGTTTTTGCAAAAAAAATAGTTTGATTAGTCACATATTAACTTTAGGAAACAAATATTTGTATCATTTTTCTAAAAACTCTTTTCAGATACAAATGTTGAAAACAATCGGTAACAAAAATAATTGAAACTGAAGAAGGAGGGTTTGTAGAGAGGAAAGACGGGAGAAGAGAAGATTTGAGGAAGAGCAAAATTCATGGTAAAGAGAATCAAATGTGAGATTTGAAACAAGAAGATTTATGGATTGAAGAGTTCTAATTTGGTAAGATTTTCTAAGAAGCTATTGAAATTAATGGGTGTCGCAACGTTTTTGCGACGCGGAGCGGCCGACGTCCCTCCGTTAAACAGGGGGTTTTTAAAAGATGGATAAAAACAAAACAAACGAAAGGGAGTCGCCACCAATCATTGTTCGGGTGTGATTGGTCACCTAAAAGTGGTCTACGAAATCAAAAATATGGTTCGGAGGTCGTTTGAGTGTAGGGAAGGTACTAGCACCCTACAACATCCCGTTAAAAAACGGTAGCCAAAACATTTATCCTAAATATCCAACTAACGGGTCTTTAATTTGAGAAAAAAAATTATCCATCAATGTTGTCATTTATCGCTTAATCCTATTACTAGGATTATACAACAAAACAAAGGTTTTAGAAGTCATTTAAGAAAATCAATTTTTAAAATTTGAATTTAAAACTTGTTTTAAAATCAAATGTGATTCTTTGAAAATAAATTTAAAGTAGAACAAAAAAATCAATGTAAGAAGACATTTAATTTAGTTAAAAGATTTGAAATAAATAAATCAATTAAAATTAAATTGAAATAAATAAATAAATCAATTAAAATATTTGAAATAGAGAATATTTGAAATCACACTCCAACCAAAACCTTAAGTTTTTAGATAAAATATCATTTGGCCATTTGTTCTAGAGACAATTGGGAAAGAAAAGATTTTAAGGGAAAGAAAACGGTTGGAAGCTTTGAAAATTAATTTAAAAAAAAAGGTTAATAAAAAGTATTTTGAAGATTTAGCATAGGCATATAATGGAAAAATCTTTATTCCCTCTCGGGATTTCGAAAAGAAAAAAAACGAAATATATCCTCAAGGTGAGAGGCAGAATCCCCACCTATCCCGGGATTAAATTTTAAGAACTAATTTTTTTAAAAGAAATAAACCTAAAAATAATAATAATAATAATAGATAAACAACTTAAATTAAAGCAAGCGTATTATTCAAATATATTGCAATATATAGCAAAAATAAGTCAGGGGTATATATCACATATAACAAAGTATATATGAGTAGATAATCTGAGGGTATGAATAAAATATGCAGGGGTATATATGCAATAAAATAAATCGAAATATATTTTTTATAAAAAAAAAAATAAGAGCAGGGGCAGAACTGTAGTTTCACATAAACTTTAAACAGGAAACCTATTTTACCTGAGCGTCTTCTCCTTCGCACGCAAGGCCACCGTCTGGAGTTGTCGTTCGCCTAGGCTCGTCTTCGTTGTTGTCGTTGGAGCTTGCCGTGAAGAGGATGCGTCGCCGCACGGAAGTAGGAAAAGGGGATTCGCCGCCGCTCGCCGTTGCAAGTTTGTGTCACCGTAGTCTGCGAGGAGGTCTATCGCCGGAGGTTGAAGTTCGTCGAAGATTGAAATTAAAAATCTTGAGGGAAAAGATGGAAAAAAAACTTCTGACTTTTCTTTTCGTCTTTTCCTTATCTTCCCAAAACAAAACCCTTTCTTCTCCTCTTTCAAAGAAACTCCTTTTCTTCCCCTCAAAACCCTCACTTTTTTTCCTTCCTCCCAAAACCCTCTCTTTTTTGCCTTCCAAAACCCTCCCCTTTTTTTTCTTCCTTCAACTCATCCCATCAACTGATGGAACAAAAAAAACTCAAACTTCCCTAACAAAACTCCAAAAATTCCCTCAACCAACTTTGAAATTTCTAAAAAGACTAACCAATTGACTAAAACTCAAACTTCCCCAACAAAACTCCAAAAATTCCCTCAACCAACTTTGAAATCCTACTAACCAAAATTGACTCAAACCTAGACTTTATTTTAAAAAGAAAAAATAAAAATAAAAATAAAATAAATAATGGAAATTAATCTAAAAAAAATAAATTGAGTTTATTGGCCAACCCTAAACTAAACCCCAAATCTCCTTAATTTAAAACTCCCAAATCAGAACCTCAAATCTCCTTAATTCAAAACTCTAAACAACTTGTTTATTCTTTTCTTTTGCAATTTCAAAATTAGCGGGAAAAACGAGATTACATGATTTTAAGAATTTATTTGGCAAAACACAAGAAAATAAACAAGACGGAGCAAAATTTAAAAATGATAAACAAGGCCGGACGAAATACGGTGTCTACAATGGGTTTTAAGAGAGGGTTTTTAAGGGTGGTGTTTTTCTTCTTGCTTGTAAAAAATACTGCAAATCATGGAAATTGGAGGTTGAGTAGTGGAATTTTGTAGGTTTCTCCTTCGTAAGTACAGAGTTGTAAAACCAAATATGGTTGTTCTCTAAATTGAATATTGTTCTTCAACAGTCCTGGTAATGTTCTTTAAATACAAAGTTTGTTCTGAGTAATATAGTAATATAGAGACGATGAGGGTAGATGAGAAGAGAAACATAGAGTTTAAAAAGCTAGAACACTTGTCTTAAAACTACTTTGTAAATTCATCTGAGAAATACTTGAATAAACACGAGCAGATCTTTGAGGCTTTGTGATAAAGTTGAAGATCTTCTTCTTCGTTGATCGTCTTCACAAAGGCTGAAAACCGGCAGGGCTTCACCAAGCTCTCATCTCATTTCCTCCCAAATTCGTAATCTAGCAAAAGTTAGGGTTAGGAAGACTTTGTTGCATGTGGGAGATAACGTGGATTCATATTCTACACACACCCACATAGGGAAATTCTCAATAATAGCTAGGAATAAAAAGCTAAATTGAAAAATAGCTAAGAAAGTTTCATATTTCCATTCAATAGCTACCACAATTTTAGGGAGTGAAGTTGACATTTTTCATTCCTACTATACCATGCTATATACGTTTATTTACGAACAACCGACATAACCATTTTTTTTTTTTTAATATTTATTTCAGTTTCTAACAACCAGATTCATGCGTTTTGAAGAAAAAGTTTCTAACAACCACATTCATGCGTTTTGAAGAAAAAAAAAATCTCAACAACTTAAATTTGAAAATGTTTAACAGCAAAAAAGAAAAAAAAAAATACAAATTCATCGCACTAAGAACCCTCCAAGATTATCCTCCTAGATTTATGCATTTTGAAAAGAGGGGTTCGTTTTTTTTTTCCAAAGTTGAAACGACGACAATGCATAGAGACAGGAGTTGAGGGAGACGAAAATCCTTACTCACTCTGAAAATACATTATAGAAGGGTTTGAGAGTCGAAATTTTCAGATCAATTCAAGCATTCAATGATGTAGAAGGTTGAAGTTGATAGTTTTTTTTCAAGGTTGAGGGTTTCAAAGTTGAGAATAGACGACTGTTTCAAATCGATTTGGAAGGTGACAAATCTCCTAATTAAATGTTGCAGGTATACAATTGATTGAACTTTTTCCCAAGTAAACTCAACATGCATATCAGCTTTAATATTTTTTTGGTCTCATTTGTCCAATGCTCACGGATTAATGGCTTATGGTGTATATACACGCATATACTTCATGATACTTACTTGTACATTGTTATACATGTAACTACGAATATATATCTACACTAGAAGTTATCGAGAGCACTCATTTTTATAATTTTCTTACAACCGTCTATGAATTAAAAAATTTAGTATCATTTGTTCAATGCTCACAGAGTAATGGTTTATGATGTATATACACGCATATACTTCATATGATATACTTACATTGTACGTTGTTATACATGTAACTACTAATATATACCCACAGTTATCAACGGTGTCATTTTTATAATTTTCTTACAACTGTTATGAACATTTTAGTTTTTTTTTACAAACATCAATATGCTCAAAATTTAATTGCTTATATAATTTTCTTATGGCCTATGTTATACTGACATGTACGTTTACCAATTAATGGTTTATGTATATACACATATACTCTATGTGATATACTTATATGTACTAGAAGTTATCAACGGTGTCATTTTTATAATTTTCTTACAACTGTTATGAACATTTTAGTTTCTTTTTACAAACATCTATATGCTCAAAATTTAATTGCTTATATAATTTTCTTATGGCCTATGTTATAGTGACATGTACGTTCACCAATTAATGGTTTATGTATATACACATATACTCTATGTGATATACTTATATGTACATGTAACTTTGAATATATACGCACGTGAAATTATCGAGAGCACCGTTATTATCATTTTTTCACAACCGTCTATGAAATTTTTTGTTAAATTTAGTTTGAGTTAATATTCTAGATTAGATTTTATTGAATTTTCTTTACCTGTTTCAATTTATTTGGTGGTTGTTATCCTTGTTTTGACCCTATCTTATTTTTTTATCTTATTTTTTTCCATAATTCTCTATTGAAATAAATATTTATTTTTCTCCAAAATTCTCTATAAAAAATCTCCCTTTTTTTGCACGGAGTTTGAGTTTGAGTTTCACCATTTTTTTTTCATTTAATATTAAATCTCTCATTTTTTTTTTGTAGGTACTTCAACAGTTAAATGCGTAATTTCGTCCAACTACATTATAGAGAAGTTTCTAATTATAGATGTTAGCTAATTTTCAACTAAATAATTAGTTTAGCTATTTTTCAACATGGATCATTTTAGCTATTCTTGTAGTTGGCCCCACCCACATAATTGTTGTCCATTTTGAATTGATTTTGGTCGATTACACCGAAGCCTATTTACTCAGCCTAACAAATTGCAAACATATCAATGACAAGATATGACATTGAGAAATTTGATGGCAAATCAAATTTCGAATTATGGAAAGCCAAGATCAAATTTGATGACAAACAACAACCATACCCAAAATCCTTGTTTCTTTTTAAAAAAAAAAAATTTTTTGAAAAAAATAAAAAAATAAAAAAATATATTAAAATTGTATTTTTTTTGGGGGTTAAAATTAGTATTATTATTGTTTTATTTATTTAAAACTAATTATAAAAAAAAAATTAACATTTTTATTATAAATTTAGTAAAAAAAATTATTATATTATGAAATTAATTAAAAAAGATTAAAAAAATGTATATAAACTGAGAGTAACTAATTTTTTTATAAATAATATATAAAATATTAGTATTTTATATAAATATAATATTATATATATTTATTTATTTATTTTAACTAATAAAAATTATTCGGGTTGGGTTCGGTCTAGGGTCCGACTGGACTGAAAGTCTGAGGGTTTGGGGTTAGTATTAGGTAATATGATTGACCCAATTCAGCATGGTTCTAGTTTGGTTAACCTAGTTCGACATGATTCTTGTGAGAGGGATACTAATGTCACCTATTTTACTTGGTCTCCCCATAACATAAGCATATTTACTCAGCCTAACAAATTGCAAACATATCAATGGCAAGATATGACATTGAGAAATTTGATGGCAAATCAGATTTCGAATTATGGAAAGCCAAGATCAAATTTGATGACAAACAACAACCATAATTTTCTTATAACTGTTATGAACATTTTAGTTTTTACAACACATCAATATGCTCCAAATTTAATTGCTTATATAATTTTCTTATGGCCTATGTTATACTGACATGTGCGTTCACCAATTAATGGTTTATGTATATACACATATACTCTATGTGATATACTTATATGTACATGTAACTTTGAATATATACGCACATGAAATTATCGAGAGCACCGTTATTATCATTTTTTCACAACCGTCTATGAAATTTTTTGTTAAATATTAGTTTGAGTTAATATTCTAGATTAGATTTTATTGAATTTTCTTTACCTGTTTCAATTTATTTGGTGATTGTTATCATTGTTTTGACCCTATCTTATTTGTTTATCTTATTTTTTCCATAATTCTCTTTTGAAATAAATATTTATTTTTCTCCAAAATTCTCTATAAATAAATCTTCCTTTTTTTTTGTTTTGAGTTTCAGTTTCACCATTTTTTGTTTTTCATTTAATATTAAATCTCTCATTTTTTTTTAGGTACTTGAGCAGTTAAATGCCTTAGGGGTAATTTCGTCCAACTACATTCTAGAGAAGTTTCTAATTATATATAGATGTTAATTAATTTTCAACTAAATAATTAGTTTAGCTATTTTTCAACATGGATAGTCTCATTTTAGCTATTCTTGTAGTTGGCCCCACCCACATAACTGTTGTCCATTTTGAATTGATTTGGGTCGATTACACCGAAGCCTATTTACTCAGCCTAACAAATTGCAAACATATCAATGGCAAGATATGACATTGAGAAATTTGATGGCAAATCATATTTCGAATTATGGAAAGCCAAGATCAAATTTGATGACAAACAACAACCATATTCATAAATCCTTCTGGTTTTTGCCATATTTCGAATTATGGAAAGCCAAGATCAAATTTGATGACAAACAACAACCATATTCATAAATCCTTCTGGTTTTTATGGGGTGGCTACGTTGGGATTCATTTCACTAGATTGACATTTCATCACCGCACTCGTGGAGAGATGGAGACCGAAAACACATACTTTTCACGTGCCTGGTGGAGAGTGTACTATCAATCTACATAACGTATCAGTGTTACTTGGGTTACCAGTTGATGGCCACCCTATCACAGGATCGATGAATTACGATTGGATACAATTGTGTCAACAACTACTAGGAGTGACTCTAGTGAACAACAACATTAGGGGATGTAGATTGAGTTTACCATGGTTAGCATCTCAATTTCAATTATTGGATGATGATGCTGATGAGGTAGCCATAGCAAGATATGCTAAAGCGTACATTTTACAGCTTCTTGGTGAGCAGTTGTTAAGTGACAAGTCAAACAACTTGGTGTACTTGATGTTCCTGCCACTATTAGAAGATTTTGAAGTTGCAGGACAATATTCCTGGGGTGGAGCATGCCTAGCATGGATGTATAGACATCTTTGCAAGGCAACAACATTAGATGCTCGTGACATTGTTGGCCCATTACTTCTACTTCAAATTTGGGGTTAGGAAAGATTTCCAATGATGGCTCAACGCCGCAACATACATGCTCATGAATTAGCTGGACGAGCTGGTGGTTCACGGTACGTCAATTACTTTCAGATTTAATGTATTTTGTGTACTATAAATATAATTGATTTAACGATTAATTTTTAATGTAGGTGGAAAGATCAATTCAACGGCTCACCTACGCATGTTATTTCCCAGATATATGTTTGATCTCCTCCATCCAGACCAAGTACATTCATACACAAATACAAATATTATAATATTGTTAATCTAATCTTCACTAATCTTTTATAATGTTGTGTTTTAGGTTAATTGGGAGCCATATAACAACTTTATGGCCACATTACCCGATTATTGTAGAAATGGTCAAGATATCTGGCGCACAATAAGCCCCCTCATATGTTTTTATATTGTTGAGTGACATCTGACTAACAGAGTCATGAGACAGTTCGACATGGTACAACTTGTCCCGGATCAATGTAATACGGAATCAGACCTACATAGCATAGATCTTCGAAATCAAGAATGGTCGAGCAAGATTGCACCTTATGTAGTGCGCTGAAGTTTACGTAGAGACTATGTTGCAGTGGGTAGTCCAGTGAATGATCCTCAAGAAACTTCTCCTGAATATATGTTTTGGTATCATAACATTACTAGGCGCTACATCACTCGTGAAAGAGCCGCTTACGGTGAAGCGGTACGCATTTTGATTCAAAATTACATTGCTTCAATTTCAAGTATTAATAAATTTTAAATATCATCTAACTTTTCTTATCATTGAAGAGATCGTGCTTCGGTCGCATTCGTGATCTCTCACTAGATTTGGAGATCCTTAATTTATGCGACAAAGGTGAAACAAACATGAAGCAATTGCATTACATGTATAACACACCTGTTGCAGCTCCTCGTGCTCCTAGGCGTAAAGAACGTGCTCGAGAACAGATAGAGGAGGTTGAAGATGTACATGCTGACGAGATTCACCACAACTTTGAAGACATGCCTTATACGACTAAAACGCAGGAAGTTGGTGGTTCTTCATCGCATGTTCACGAACAAGAGGAACAAGAGGAACAAGAGGAACCAACTCCTCGTCGTTGTCGACAACCACCTCGTACTCGGAGACATCCGCCTTGTGGCACACATTAAATATATAATGTACCTTACTCGTTTACTATTATTAGATGCAAATTTGACCTTTTATTTTACTAATTTATTTACTATTAATCTTTTCATTTACAATAATATTTTTTTCAATTAAATTTTATAATGTACTTTATACTATCCATACTAACTTACATACATACTTTGTACTGAGTAACGATTAAACAAATTATTTTATAAAAAAATAGTATATAATTTTAATTAATATAAATATTATATAAAAAAAATTAATATGAATATAGAAATAACAATTACACATATATAAAATTTAAGTAAAAAAAAAATAACTTAAAAAAATAAGGAATAAAAATAAAATTACTAAATAAAAATTAAAAAAAAAAGAAGAAAAAAAAAAAAAAAGATAATGGCCTAAACAACGAAAATGAAAAAAAGAAAAAAATGACAAATTTTAGGTTTTAAGTACTCAAAACACAAACATATTAGAATGTTGGGGCAACTTCTTTACCACTAAGCCATGACATGCAGCTGTTCACCTGGTATATATTCACGCTGTTTTTAACCCATTAAGCGCCCAAAGAGGGGAAATTACAAAAAGTGACCGGTCATAGCAAAACATTATCAAAAGTGACCTGTCTCCCACAAAAATATTAAAAGTGACCGGTTTGAGGGTTTAGGGGATGTGAAATTATGCATATGCCCTTCAGTAAGGAAACCCGAATTTGTCTATGCGATCGCACAGCCTATGTCATCGCATAGGCAATTTCCATCGCACAGCCTATGCCATGACACAGTCTATGCCATCGCACAGCCTATGCAATCGCACAGCCTATGCCATGACATAGGCTATTTCAAACTTCTTTTTCTTACAAAAAAAAAAAAAAAAAAAAATTGAAAACAGAGGACGAAAAACTCATTGCTATCTTCGAGTAAATCCATGACATAGGCTATTTCAAACTTCTATTTCTTGATTCTCACATTTCTCAAATCATCAACAGAAACCGTCTCTTTATTACTCCTCAGCCACTCCAAAGCCTTGTCTTTGATCGGGGCGGGGATTGAAGATGACGAAGAAGATGAAGACATACAAGGAAAATCAGGCAGCGGAGAGAAATCCAAGTAGAACATTAGAGTATCATCATCATCAGAATGAAAATTTTGATGATTATTTTGATCTTGATTTTGTTGTTGTTGATGTTGGTTCCAGATCTGTGTATGATCCATCTAATCTTCTTTTTCTTCATTTACAAACTCTGCAAGACAATGAAATTCCACAAGCTCATTTATTTTCTCTTTAAATTTCAAAATTTTATCACTAATCATACACCAAAAACAAAAAATAAAAACCCAATTTAAAAAAAAGAAAGAAAAAGAAGATTTTTTTTTTAAAATAGTCCATGCATAGGCTGTGCGATGACATAGGCTGTGCGATGGAAATTGCCTATGCCATGGCATAGGGCTGTGCGATCGCATAGACACATTCAGGTTTCCTTACTGAAGGGCATATGTATAATTTTACACTCCATTTCCTCAAACCGGTCACTTTTAATATTTTTGTGAGAGACTGGTCACTTTTGATAATGTTTTGATAATGTTTTAATCTGACAGGTTACTTTATGCAATTTCCCCCAAAGAGCCCTGGTTTCATCGCTTCTCACAGTCTCTCCCTCCCTCCGCCGTCTGCGTTTCCACTTTCGATTCTCACCCCCTCTCACAATAGGTCTCCCACAGGCCACAAGTGACTTCGCTATTTCCCATTCATTTGTTCGGCCTCTGACTTCGCCGTTTGCTGTCGGTCTCGGTGTTATAGGCTGAACGAAGCAGCGTCGTGGGTCTCGGTCAAGAGAGAGAATCGGCGCGGCAGTGGGTTTTCCGGTAAGCTTCAGGCATCGATCTCGGTTCAGAGTTGAGTCGTTCGCCGGCGTGGGTCTCGGTGTAGGAGGCTGGTGGCGCCGCTGGAGGTCTCGGTTAAGAGAAAGAGGCGTTTTTTCCTTAATTGAGTTTCATTCCCTCGGGCAAAATCATATTCTCGAGGACCATCTCGTCGATTTGCTCCAATCACTCACAGTTCATTCTTGAACCCTACCTCGAATATAGCTGCTCTGCTCAATTTTTGTCTCCAGGACAATGGAAAGTCAAGGAGTCAATGCTAACGACTCTGTCTCCAGGCATGCCACCTATATATATATATATAGTTTTAACTAACGGCTTTATGTCGGGGTTTTTATACGATGGGGGACCGTGATTTAAAATCCTCGTCGCGAAAACCTATTTTGACCTTCTCTCGTTGATAGGAATAGGAAGTGCATAAAGTCATTCGTATCCTTCGCTTATCACGATCAGTGGTACGACTTTGTGCACTTTCTTATCACTAGAGAAGGTCAAAAAACATAAGTTTTAAAAAATTGGTTTAAAAAACCTCGCAGCGCCCGAATGGTGGATCAACCGTACAAAAACCCCACTTTATGTCTCTATTTTTTTGTTCTTTAAGACGACTGACAAGCCACTACTTTTTCTTTGTTCTGTAGGAAGCGAAAGCGAGCAATTGAAGAACAGAGAAAGTCACTCCCAATAGCATCTGGTACTTTTAGTTGATTCTATTTTCCCCCCACAATCAAAACTTCTATAACTTTTCTGATTGTTGTGTGGTCCCTTTTTCTTATGTGCTTAGTTAAGGCAAGCTTCATCCAAGCTGTGCATGACAATGATGTATTGATTGTTCTTGGTGAAACTGGAAGTGGAAAAACAACACGTGAGATTTTGAACAATGATTTTTCAATTACTTATTATGCCAAACTAAACAATTTGTGTTGACTATTTGACATTTGTATTGATGATATATTTTAGAGATACCCCAGTTTCTCTTTGATGCTGGGTTTTGTCGACATGGAAAATCTATTGGGGTGACCCAACCTCGGCGTCTTGCTGCCCTATCTGTAGCCAAAAGAGTTGCTGAGGAATGTGGCGTCATGGTTGGTCAAAAAGTTGGGTATTCTATCAGATTTGAGGATGTAACTTCTGCTTCCACAAGAATCAAGTATATGACTGATGGTCTACTACTTAGGTAAAATAATAGAAACACCATACACTTCCTTTCCAAAAATGAGTGCTTTGATACAATTTATTTTTATTATTTTTTTTTACATTTTAGACCGTTTTTCTTTCTTGTCTTTGTGTGTATATGCATGCAAGTACATATATTTTGAAGGCGATGCATGTTGTTTTCCTCTTCTTTTCCATGTAATCTGTCTGGAGATGTGCATGAGTGATAAATAAATTTGTTTAATGACAAATACATGAGGTAGATTTCTTTATTAACATTCTAGTTGTGCGTGTCTCTTCAAGATTTAGAGAAGTTATGTTGAATGCGGATTCGGTGCAATGTTCGAACCTAAGAATCATGTTGCTTTTGTAAATATTCAGGGAAGCATTGTTGGATCCTTATCTTTCCAGATATTCTGTTATTATTGTGGATGAAGCTCATGAAAGAACCGTTGATACTGATGTATTGCTAGGATATTTGAAAAGAGTGCTGAAAGCAAGATCTAGATCTTTGAATGATTCTTTCAATGCTGTGAACATGAATGCCAATAGCTTGATGTTAGAAAATAGAAATAGTAGTAAATATGTCCGTTCTCTAAAGAGATGTCAAGGAAGGAAGCTACCTTTGAAGTTAATTATCATGTCCGCCAGCTTAAATGCACTCCTTTTCTCTGAGTTCTTTGGTTGTGCCAATGTATTTCATGTGGACGGCCGACAGTATCCAGTAGCTATATTTTATACTCGTCAGCCGGTACTAGATTATTTAGAGGCCACTCTTATTAGTATATTTCAGGTATTTATTAAATTCTCACCTTGAATCTCCATATCCAATTGAGTTCAAGATTTTTTTTAGTGGAATGATGTTATGGTTTTTATTAAAAATAACATGTAAAATGTCTAGCCACTCTCTCATTTTATCTATGTTTTCCATGACTATTATTTTTCAAGTATTGTTTCCTAAATCTGGTTTTATAGTTTGAACACTCCTTGTTTTTAACATGTTCCTAGAAAAATTCATTTGACAATTTCAATGTATTACCACACATATCTTGTCAACTAGATTCATCTAGAAGAGAGTCTGGGGGATGTACTTGCATTTTTGACTGGGCAAGAAGAGATAGAATCTGTTGAACATCGTGTCAAGGATACACTTCAGAAGTTACCTGAAGCATACCAAAATTTAGTAGTCATCCCTATCTATTCATCACTTCCATCCGAGCAGCAACTACGAGTTTTTGCCCCAGCTCCACCTGGAGTTCGTAAGGTAGTTTAATTTAACCACATTGTATTTGATGCATTCATTTTATACTTTTTCCTTTTTCGTTCTCTCTCCGCCAGACATTATCATATCTTGTAGATTTCTTGTTTGTAATAACTACCTCATTTGCCCTAATTTTTGGTTGATCATCTCCATACTTTTTAGGTGATATTGGCAACAAATATTGCTGAGACATCCTTGACAATTCCTGGAATCAAGTATGTTATTGATCCCGGATTTGTAAAAGCACGTACCTACGATCCTAACAAAAGAATGGAATCATTGACTGTTATTCAAACCTCAAAAGCGCAGGCACTACAAAGGAGGTAGCATGTTGGATTAAGCATGAGTTCTATTATGAAATTGTGTTTAGGTTATAAGTTCAACTAAATGGATTTGAGTTTAATTAGTAAGTGTTCTATTATTAATATTGTTGTGCTTCAGTGGACGTGCAGGTCGTGAAGGACCTGGAAAATGCTTTCGTCCGTATCCTGTGAATATGTTTTATAAATTTGAAGATTCAACAAAGCCAGAGATAAAGAGAAGCAACCTTTCTAATGTCATTTTACAGTTGAAGGCTTTAGGTGTTGATAAAATCATGGAGTTTGATTTCTTGGAAGAACCACCAAGGTGCAAATTTATTTTTGGGTCTGTTGCTTTGGATAGAAAATTTATATTTAAGCAAATTGTATGGCTTTTCTTTTCATGTGTGAGATTTATTTATAGATGTTGATTGAATGATAACTATTGCCTTCTATTTACATTGAGCTTCCTCTCATTCTGGGAAAGTAGAAGGAAGGAAAAGTGACTCTGACCCTTGTTTTCAACAGACAAGCTATTTTCAGGTCGTTGGAGCAATTGATGTTGCTAGGGGCTTTAGTAGCTGACGGTGAACTATCTAATCCAGTAGGACAGCAAATGGCTCATCTTCCATTAGATCCAATATACTCTAAAGCTTTGATTGTTGCCAGTCAGTCCAATTGCTTGGAAGAAATGCTGATAATTGTGTCGATGCTCTCAGTGGAATCCATTTTTTACACACCTCGGGAGAAGTTAGAAGAGGTCAGTCCAGACTTTGCACAAATTATGTTGTTTCTATTCCTTTTCTGTTTCTAGATTTTGTTACCTTAGCATACAACTATCATTTTCTCGCCAATGATAAGAGGTGATAATTAGTAATATTGCCTTTGAGGAAGTCTTATTTAGCCTTTAATTTATCTTTACGGTAAAATTCTATATATTTCTTCTTTTTCCAGGCAAGAGCAAAAATGAAATTTTTTTCAAGTCCCGAAGGAGATCACCTCACTCTAATCAATGTGTATCGATCTGCTGATGAATTTTTGAATACAAACAAGTCAGAAGTTAGCAAAAATAAAGTTGAGAAAAGCTTTAGAAAGTGGTGCAAGGAAAATTTTATCAATAGTCGTTCTTTGAAATATGCACGTGACGTTTACAGGTTAGCAATGCAATTTCTTGGTTTTACGCTCCCACATCCCATTGGTTTCAATCTTAGAAACCAAATGGAATAAATAGGATAAGATTTGAATCCTAATACTTTTTTCAGTGAGCATTTATAATCTTATGAAGCTTCTTTTATTACAGTCAAATTAGGAGACATGTTGAACAAATGCGTCTTCCTCTCCACTCTTGTGGAGATGACATTCTTCAGTTATGCAAATGCCTTGCGGCTTCCTTTTTTCTCAATGCAGCCACAAAGCACCCTGATGGAACATACAGGCATTGATCTTACCTTATACTCGTCTCAAGCTTGTATAATTAAGCTCTATTTATATTATAGCTGAGGCTTCTAGATTACTCTAGAATAACTGAATAAGGCCATTTTTTGTTGCTTCTATCATATATGTTTTTCATAGAGTTCTAGTTTCATAATCCTTCATCTATCTCACACTTGACAAAAAATGCAGGGTTCGTGAGAGTGGTGAGGCAGTACAAATTCATCCTTCTTCAGTGTTATTCCGAAAAAAACCAGATTGTGTAATTTTCAACGAGTTCGTGCAAACTAGTCATAAGTACATACGCAACATTACTCGAATTGATCAACTTTGGCTTCCTGAACGGGCTCCACATTCATAAATCTGATGTTAATTTCTATTTGAGCAGGTAATACATCTTGTGATTATTTTTGTGGATAAGTTGTTAAAATGTTCTTATAAGTCTTTCTCGATTAAAAGCACTCTTAAACGTTAGCCTTAACCACCAACCCTAGGGAAAAAAAGGGATTAAATTAGAAACTGCATTAGTTTCAACAGGAGTTCTAATAATATGAGCCATGGTTGTGAACATTATGTCATTCCCAATAACCTTGACCATTCCATCATCTCTTACAGCACAATTTACTTTGAATTATGACCATGGTATTTTTTCTTTTTTTTCTTTTTCTTACACAAGTTATTAGAGGTGAGATTTGGGGGTTTTAAGACTGTAGACACAGTACTTTTCAACTCTTGCTTTGATTCTGTAGATGTTGGGGATAATTCTTGACATGTCAATTTTCAACTGATTTCAGGAACTTCCTCCAGCATTATTAGGCATTGGAATGACAATGATTCCTTCAAGGACTTAAATCACTTTTTCTGCCTTCATTTTGCAGGAATCGGGATTGGAGAACATTCTCACTTTTATTTTATTATTATTTTTATTAACTTTATTAGTGAACATGTTAAAAAATAGTGTAAATAGGCTGAAAAGAAGATTTTTTTTTTCTTTGAAAACAGGTTGGGTGGGGAATGAACTTAGGACTTCATGGTCATTAGACGATACATCATGCCGTTGAGCTATGCTTTTGTTGGCGGCTGAAAAAGAGATTACCGAGCATGTTTAAATTGAAATTATTTTGTCTCTTATTTACAAGTTGTTTATGGTTTCTGATTTTTCCTTTGTATAGATTCCTGGATCATTTAGGTCTGTTGATAACCTTTAATTTATAAATATTGAAATTCTTTGGTTTATTATCTCCCCTTTCCAAATGTTTAATATTGAAATTCTTTGGTTTATTATCTCCCCTTTCCAAATGTTTTCAAAATCCAAGTTAATTTTGAAATCTCTATACTAAACAAAACTATATCATACACAATTGTTTATTATAGTTTAGTAATCTAGTCTCTGAACTTTAATTTTAGGTTTGTGTTTATTTTGTACCTGAACTTCAAAGTTTCTAAACCTTCAATTTTGTGTGATACTTTCTATAACCTAAATCTTCAATTATTAAAATAAATAAATATAATAGAATGATACAAATATCATTTTGGTCTTTGTATTTTGAGACTTATTTTATTTTAGTTCGTATCCTTTGAAATGAGTTTTTGATATATATATTAGGCGAAATAATCAAACGTGAATAATAGACTTGATAGGATAAAAGTTGGTCAAATAGTCGAAAAGGTTGACCTCCTCATGGGATCGACTCGACCACTCGAAGAGGCTGACCCCTTTATGGGGCGGCTGGGCCAAGAAGGTGGTTGAACCCCCTCGAGGGGTCGGTTCGGCAAGAGAGATATAATCGACTTCATAGGGTCGGCCCAACCAACTTGAAAACGTCTCTCCTCGGTAGTTACACAATCTTTGTAACCTCGAGAGTTACCAATGTCACGATTACTTGTTTAATGACCCAAACAGTGATATAAAACAGTCACATGAGCAGCCTATATAAGATTGGATATCATAACTCTACTCTCTAGATACTAACTTAGGTGTTGGAGCCCGTGTGGTAACCCCACACTTGGTCTTAGTTCATTGTTTGTCCCAGATATTGCAGGTTCAAGCTGGTTCTTCTTCCCATATCAAATTCACATTCCATTCCAAAAATTGGTATCAACAATATATATAGTAAATAAATAAATATATATATATATATATATATATATATTTTTTAATTTATATCAATCGCATAGAAGTAGTTAAAAATATTTTAAAATTTTGGTAAACAAATTTTTAGAAAATTAATTTCACATAAAAAAAATTAACTCACTTTTAGATTTTTGTTTTTACTATCTCTTGCAAGTTTATTTTTTTTTTTTCACTCATATTTATTTAGATAATTCAATTATCTATATATCTATGGGCAACTATAAAAAATAGTTGAAACAAGATTATGCAGGTCGAAAAATAGCATAATTAAAATCTTAATAGGTAACTCCTATAATGTAGTTGGACGAAACTACCCGGCATTTAACTCTTGATTACCTACAAAAAAAAAAAAAAAAAAAAAGAAGAGATTTAATCACAGAAAATTAAATGAAAAATAAAAATGGTGAATGGTTAGAAAATTTAAAATAATCAAAGCAAACCATTTTTTAGAATATAGTGGGACCAAACTAGCTGTCTAATATTTAACCCGTTGAAAAATTAAATCAACTAAAAAATGGTTGATTTTATGAGAGAGAAATTAGTTGGGAGAAAAAATCGTAACATTAGTAAATCGTTGAAAATTTTGAATGAAACAAAAATCAGACCTTCCACTTCTTGTATTTCTCAGTATATACTGACTCGACGAACAAAAATCAGACATTCTAGTCCTTTGTATTTCCCAGTATACACTGACTCGACGGACAAAAATCAGAGACCTTCTAGTCCTTGTATGACTCGACGGGCAAAAATCAGAGACCTTCTAGTCCTTGTATTTCCCAGTATACACTGATTCAACGAACAAAAATCAGACCTTTCAGTCCTTGTATTTCCCTATATACACTGACTCAACCAACAAAAATCAGATCTTTCACTCCTTGTATTTCCCAGTATACACTGACTCAACCAACAAAAATCAGATCTTCCACTCCTTGTATTTCCCAGTATACACTGACTCGATGAACACGACAATGGAGTCCAGAACACGTACCAGTTATATACCGATCGGATAACTTGGGCAACCACTGTGAGTCTCATTCTCGTCGGCGCCAGCCACTGTGAGTCTCATTCTACAAGATTGATCTCAACCAAAAAACGTACAAGAAAATCGAGACTTTCGACTCCCAATGGAGTTCAGAAAATGTACAAAAAAATTGACCTCACCCATCGTGAGTCTCATTCTATGAGATTCAGACTCTCATTCCCGTCGGTGCAAGCTAGATATTGTTTGCCAACAACTGATCAGATCTCCACCGTGCGCAACGAACAACTTGGACAACCACCGTGAGTCCGAAAATCTTCATCCAAACCACGGTGCAAATCGAACATCGAGACCTCTCGTACGTTTGATTGAATGAACAATATAATATTGTTGAGATTTGTGTTTTGAATAAATCCCGATTTTTTAGGGATTTTATTTATTATCCCTTTTTGATATATTTAATTGATCGATTTTTAGAGATTTTGTTTGTTGTCCCTTTTTCTGGGTTGTCCGTAAATACATGTATATACAAGGGGTATAGATGGAATGAAAATGTTGACTATCTCGCCTAAAACTCAGGGATTTGAAAATACGTATGAGAATTATTTTAAACAAAACAAAAAGGAAATATAAAAATAAAAATCGGTTAGGTGGGCTAACGGTAAATATGAGTATATACAAGGGGTATAATCGAGATGGAAAATATCAACTTTACCCCCTAAAATTGTGTTACCTAGCGATTGAGGCAATTATACGTCCTAATCTCTTACGATAAAGCATGCATAAGGACTCGGGCGTCACTCCTAATCAATTACACAAGCTATTGAGATGAAGTTCAAGCAAGAAGATGCAATAAGCCAAGCAATCTAATTCATACACAAATTGGGGCAAATCTCCCCTTAAACAAAATTATTTACAATCTCAAACTTGAAATCAAACACTTGTTTAACTTTCCATGGAGATGAAGAAAAGAGCCACAAATGGCTAAAAATGCCCAAATTCGAAAAGGGGGAGAAGAAGACTTCGAAGAAGATGCCCTAAATTCAGAAAAATGGGTATTTATACCCATTTTTCCGTCAGACCAGCGCCTAGGCGCTGCGGGCACGGGCGCGCGCAATCGGGACCGCGCCTGGGCGCTAACCTCTCTAGAAAATTACAATGACGGGCGCCTAGGCGCTAACCTTTCGGGTCAGAAATGATGTCGGGCGCCTAGGCGCCGACCTTTCTGGAAATTTATGATGTCGGGCGCCTAGGCGCTGCGGGGTAGCGCCAAGGCGCTGTGCGCTGCGTCTGAAAGGTTGTCTTAGCGCCGGGGCGCTGGGCCTTCTGCCCTGATGGTTCCGTTGGGCGCCTGGGCGCTGCCCTCTCGGGTTTGGCCTTCACTTTTCATCATTTGCACCTCCAAACTCTTTTTGGCTTCTCTATTTGACCCGAACACTTCTCGAAACTCCTAAAATACCCGATTTAGCCTCGAAACTCATGAATGGACTTCTCGAGCGCTCTAACCGTGAAACACCTATAAGCAAGGTAAATTAACATAATTAAACACGGTTTTCAGCCAACATTAAAGACATAATAATAGCTCTATTTTAGAGCTATCAAATGTCTAAAAAGAGGGAGTACAACATGAAAAATGTCTAACCCACCTTCATTTTGGAATAATATCTAAAATCTAAATTTAGTAATTTGATCTACACACCATTGGACACAAGTACTCTCCTTCCATTTTCCACAATTTAGTGATTCAATGAAATTGGACGGTAAAATAGGAAATTGGTGGGAAAAGAGAGAGAAAAGTAATGGATGACAAGATAACACAAACGTTAAAATAAAGAAATTGACAACTACATTTAATGTGGAACAATAGAAAATTGCATTTGACGAGTATTTGTATACGCGGACATACTACCCAACATCTAGGTCCCGAAGTTGTATATAAGGTTGTACATAGTCTTTAGCCAAGCGATTCAAGTCCTCGCGAAAAATCACTCCCTTCTCCGGTAAGTTGCTCCCTTCCTCTATTGAAGTGTTCACCAGATTGACCGATCCAAGTAGTATGTTCTCCCATCATCCATTGAAGTGTATACATTTGCTTATTTGTGTTAGGTTTTGTGGAGACAAAACTCATATAATATATATAATTATATTATATTACATGTGTAAAGTAATTTTGACCAAAGTCAAAATTGAGAAGAATCACACATTTTGAACCTGTAGGTTGATTGTTGAATGTTGAAGTGAAGTTAAAGTTGGGCCCAAGGCCCATCCTTTATTATTAGGTTATTTACCTAAGTTTCAAGTGCTTGACGACAGAACACAAATTAGGTGATCCGGGCCAGTAGCAAATTTTAAGAAGAAGTTTTGTATTTTTCTTCTTAGCGGTAGTGAGCATTTTTCTCAAGAGAACAAAGTTTGTTCTTTTGTTGGGTTGGGTGTTTTCTCTTTGTTGTTTATCCAAGCTATCGGGTTGTGGTACTTGAAAGCAAATAGTTCTAGTTGGGCTATTTGAAAAGAGAGTTTTGTAGCGCGAACTTGAATGACCGATTGTAATCTCCATTATAATGGAACCTGCAGTTGCAGAAGATTGGACGTAGTCCCGAGATCGGGGCGAACCAATATATCTCTCGGTGTTGTTATCTCTTTACCTTATATTTTATTATTGTATTTTGTGGCCGATTATCTTTTGGATTATAACCTGTGAAGTGGGAGGTTGAGATATATTTAGTTTATTCCGCATTTAATTATATCTCGTTATTTTTAATCCCAACAAGTGGTATAAGAGCTTTTGGTTTAGGAATCATGGGAGCGACGAATCCAAAAAGTTTCGAAGGAGTCACAAAATTTGATGGGGAAAATTTTGGTTATTGGAAGATGCAAATCAAAGATTTCCTAACCTGCAAGAAAGTGCACAAGGCACTGAAGGAGAGACCGAAAGAGATGTCAGATGGAGATTGGTTGGATATGGATGAATAAACAGTTGCAAATATAAGAATGTGTTTGTCAATGAAAATGGCTAGTCTTGTAGCCAACGAGACTACTGCAATCAAGCTAATGGATGTGCTTACAAACAAGTATGAGAAACAGTCTGCCAATAGTAAAGCATATCTTCTTAAGAAATTCTTCAACATGCAAATGGTTGAAAATGCATAAGTTAATTCCTATATTAATGAAATTACCAATTTAGTTAATCAGCTGAAGTATGTTAAGATAGAATTTACTAATGAAGTGTTTGTTATACAATTATTAATGTATTACCTGATAGTTGGGAAACGATGAAGATAATAGTGTCTAATTCGACTGGAGATAACACTCTGAAATTTTCAGGGGTTTGTGATTTAGCTATAGTTGAGGAAATTCGTAGGAAGGGGAGTAGTAAAGAATCTACTGTAGGATCAACTTTAGCTTTAACTAAGGGTTAAGACAAAATTGATTATGAAGATAATAAATTGAATAACAATAGGAAAAATTGGAGTCATAGGAATAAGGAGGTAGAATGCTTTTACTGCCACAAGAAAGGTCATTACAAAAGTCAGTGTAGGAAACTAAAAGAGGATCATGAGGTAAACATAGTTGATGATGCCTATGTTTGTATTGAAAGTAGCATATAGAGTAGTAACCACTCATCTGAATGAGTTGTAGACAGTGCAACGTCAGTTCACATAGTTTCAGATAGAAATTTGTTCACATCATTCACAGGTGGACATCATGGTCTAGTGAGAATGGGTGATGGTAGAGTCTCCAAGACATGTGGGATTGGGGATGTTAGTTTGAAGTCTGAATGTGGTAGTGTTCTGATGTTACGCAATGTCAGGTTTGTGCCTAAGATGAAAATGAATCTCATCTCTATTGTCAAGTTGGAGGATGAGGGTTACAATTGTGAGTTTGGCAGTCGCCAGTGTAAACTCAAGTTAGGATCCCATCTAGTGGCAGTTGGCCACAAAAATTCCACACTATATAGATGTCAGTTTAGCGTTGCCAAAAGATCAAAGAGACAGTGGATGCCAGTTAAAGTTGTAGATGGTAGGTGTAGAGGTACAGTTGAGCCAGCAGCAATGATAACCAATTTTGATTAGTTAGATCAAGATCCAACAGTTCAGAAACAATTGGGAAGTCCAAGAGAGAAAGATGATGGCTATCGTCAATCCTCAATTGTCAGACATTCGAGTGAATTGATGAAGTCGCCTAGGCGAGTAAGGGCATCAAAGTGTAAGGCAAAGGCAGTTGCTATGGTCACATGTTTAGTCTCTAGCTTGGCAGCAGACTTGAATGAATTGATGATGAAGTCGCCTAGGCGAGTAAGGGCATCAAAGTGTAAGGCAAAGGCAGTTGCTATGGTCACATGTTTAGTCTCTAGCTTGGCAGCAGACTTGAATGAATTGATGAAGTCGCCCAGGCGAGTAAGGGCAAAGGCAATTGCTATGGTCACATGTTTAGTCTCTAGCTTGGCAGCAAACTTGAATGAAGGAGTCAAGTCATTTGTAGAATATATCTTCTTCTGGAACAGGTGTTCAGGATCGAAGAAGATGTCAGTTGTTACCACTTAGCTGAAGCGGGGCAAGCACAGATGAGCTATAATTATTTTTCTGATAGTTGCCTGCTTTGTTAGAAATAACAGTTGTAGTGGGAGTAGAGTCTTGGAGTTTCCCAAGATGATCAGTTTGTTGTAGTGGGAGGCAAGATCGTTGTTTTGTCTCCAAGTGGAAGATTGGGGTGGGGGGATTCGAACCACAGACCTCTTAGTCATGAAGTCATACATATGCCAGCTGAGCTATGCTCGCTTTGGCAAGTGGAAGATTGTTAGGTTTTGTGGAGACAAAACTCATATAATATATATAATTATATTATATTACATGTGTAAAGTAATTTTGACCAAAGTCAAAATTGAGAAGAATCACACTTTTTGAAGCGCCAGGTTGATTGTTGAATGTTGAAGTGAAGTTAAAGTTGGGCCCAAGGCCCATCCTTTATTATTAGGTTATTTACCTAAGTTTCAAGTGCATAACTTTGACGACAGAACACAAATTAGGTGACCTGCGCCAGTAGAAAATTTTAAGAAGAAGTTTTGTATTTTTCTTCTTAGCGGCAGTGAGCATTTTTCTGAAGAGAACAAGGTTTGTTCTTTTGTTGGGTTGGGTGTTTTCTCTTTGTTGTTTATCCAAGCTACCGGGTTGTGGTACTTGAAAGTAAATAGTTCTAGTTGGGCTATTTGAAAAGAGAGTTTTGTAGCGCGAACTTGAAGGACCGATTGTAATCTCCATTATAATAGAACCTGCAGTTGCAGAAGACTGGATGTAGTCCCGAGATCGGGGTGAACCAGTATATCTCTCGGTGTTGTTATTGATGGAGCGCCCATGGCACGCAGCGGAAGCGATTTGGATCATGGACACTCTAATTTCATCAATTTAAACAAAACGGAAACATGCAAAAGCGATGAAAAAGAGAAGTTAGAACACATACCCTTGTCGTTCGTAATTCTCCAAATTCACCGCCAGAAGCTCCTCACGAGCTCACCGAGCCTTCTCACGAAACCTTCGTGGACCACCCACGGTAGTCCCGCTATCCTCAGGCCGAGAAACGGAGTAGTGGGACTCCTTTTACAAGAGAAAAGAGGAAGAAGACTCACGAAGAAAAACTATTTTTCTTCAGAAAAACAGAGGCAGAAGACGCAAGAGATAGAGAGAGAGAATCAAATTCTCAATTCATGTACCCTGTTTTTTTTTTTTTTTTTCAAATGAATCAAATTCAATTTGAAACAAAACTTCTCAATTCTCTTCTGCCAACTTTTTTTTTTTTTCAACTCTATCAGCCCATCTGAAGTAAAGTAGCATAACATATATATATATATTTATACTTTAACATGTGTCTTGCATGCAGCAAGACACATGCATTTATATATATATATATATATATATATATATATATAAATAATTATTATTATTATTAAAAATAATAATAATAATTTTATTTATTAAACATTTTAATAAATAAAATATATATATAATTATTAATTAAACTTTTTAATTAATAAATATTATTTAATTCAATATCAAATATTGATTAAATAATATAACTAAACTCGGTTTTTCAGAAAAAACCGACTTTTTTCACATGAATCTCATTCATGTTTCAGGCCAATGCCATATTTAAATCATATTTAAATATGTCCATATTTAAATCATATTTAAATATGTCTATCCTTCTTCCACAAACCCGAATTTGAACGATTCAAATTCTTTTCTTTTCTTTTATACTGTTTCACGGCTTTATCCGAGCTAGCCAGGAGAACCGTAAGGACCTACAGATCATGAGCTCCAACGATACGAGATTATCCGGTCAAAACTCTTTCAACCGAACTAACCAACATTCGTTAACCCCCGGAGACTCCACTAAAGTCCAAGGGCTGCACTCTCCTCACTGTAGATATATTGTGTCCTGTTGATATAACTATCATCAGTAAGTCGATCCTTCACAGGTCGTTCATAATCACAACGGGTCATTTATACCGTTTAACCCTTGTATTATATCTTGTTCCTTAAGTACCACTGACACCTCTAATGAACAATTGATTTGTGGTCCAACCATCAAATCAGATTCCTCCCTGATCAGGAGAGGATGGGCCCATTGTTCAAGACCTGGAGTCAGCACTAAAGGGAACAACCTTTCTACTAACCCTTAAAGCGGGTAGGAGTGAATTCCAATCTTGCTACAACTATGTCCCCAGCCACTTATTCAATCTTATCCCCAAGATGGTAGGCTTATTGAGTCGGCAATCTGGCCACTCTCACCCGTACAAATCAAAGGATAAGGTTGAATAAACAGGAGTTCATAGTAAGCTCAGGATTGAGATCGAGTTACCTAAGTCATCAAATGAAAAAATCGGTCTTTACAGTAAACGGTGTTATAAAGAAAGAGCGATTTTATTTCTTGGTTCGGTCTTGTGCAAACTCATTGCACAGGACGCCCTCACTCACATGTCTCTACATGAAACGATTCGAATCACATCGTTTTGTACTATACAAAATGAGCCGCGTCCAATAGTGTCCCCAGGATAAGGTACCCAGCCTTATCCCTATACTATAGACCATTTTGGCTGTCTACTTGAACTTGATTCACATTCATGTCACACATGAAGTTCAAGTACTCACACTACAGCCATGGGTGTTAGTTATTGGTATAGGTTAATACAAACACAATTCACTAAAATTCAATAACAACTTTATTGAAATATAATATTTATATACATTCATTCAGTTTACAAACTACGAGTTTTAGGACATAAAACCCAACAAACTCCCACTTGGACTAAAACGTCAGTGGAGTACATGCTGGTCGAGAGAACTAGAATATCAAATATCTAAAGTTTCTCCCACTGTCCTACTGAGCAGCTCGCAGCCCTAAACTTTTTAGGTGTCTCTCAAACACTTTAGCCGTGAGAGACTTAGTAAAAGGATCAGCAATGTTGTGCTCCGAGGCTACCTGTGTGACGATCACATCTCCTCGTTGCACTATCTCCCTGATGAGATGATACTTCCGCTCAATATGCTTTCCACGCTTATGGCTTCTAGGTTCTTTAGAATTTGCCACTGCACCACTGTTATCACAATAAAGGGTGATTGGCAAGTTCATATTTGGAACAACTTCCAAATCTGTCAAGAACTTCCTAAGCCATACAGCTTCCTTCGCTGCTTCGCAAGCTGCGACATACTCAGCTTCCATGGTGGAGTCAGCAATACAACCTTGCTTTATACTCCTCCATACTATTGCTCCTCCGTTAAGAGTGAACACTGATCCTGATGTAGATTTCCTAGAATCTATATCAGTCTGAAAATCAGAGTCAGTGTATCCTGCAAGGATCAAATCCTTCGCGCCATACACAAGCACATAGTCTCTCGTTCTCCTAAGATACTTGAGGACGTGTTTAACGGCTGTCCAGTGATCATATCCTGGATTGGATTGGAACCTACTGACAATTCCTACTGCATAGCAGATGTCGGGTCGTGTACACAACATAGCGTACATGAGACTACCAACTGCAGATGCATAGGGAATTCGTCTCATATCCTCAACCTCTTGAGGTGTCTTAGGAGACTGTTCCTTAGACAAGTGAATTCCATGCCTAAAAGGCAGCGAACCTTTCTTGGAATTCTGCATCGAATATCTTGACAACACCTTGTCAATATAAGATGCTTGAGACAGCGCTAGCACTTTGTTCTTACGATCCCTTATGATCTGAATCCCTAGAACAAACTGAGCCTCTCCCAAATCTTTCATTTGGAATTGGGTCGCTAGCCAATTCTTAACGTCAGTTAGGAACCCTACATCATTCCCAATGAGTAGTATATCGTCTACGTACAAGACTAAGAAAGCTACAACAGTATTGACTACTTTCTTGTAAACACAAGGTTCATCAATATTTTGTTCAAAGCCATAAGATTTGATCGCCGTATCAAACCTTATATTCCAGGATCTAGATGCTTGCTTCAACCCATAAATGGATCGATTAAGCTTGCAAACCTTTTGCTCTTGACCCTGAAGTATGAATCCCTCTGGTTGAGCCATATAGATACTCTCCTCAAGATTACCATTCAGAAAGGCAGTCTTGACATCCATTTGCCAGATTTCATAATCATAAAATGTAGCAATGGATAAGAGTATTCTAATCGACTTTAACATGGCAACAGGAGAAAAGGTTTCTTCATAGTCCACCCCTTCTCTTTGGGAATAACCTTTTGCCACAAGTCGAGCCTTAAAGGTTTGCACCTTACCGGCTTGGTCTCGTTTTCTCTTGTAGATCCACTTGCAACCGATAGGTCTTTCACTATCTGGTTGGTCTACAAGATCCCAGACCGAATTGAAGTACATAGACTCCATTTCGAGATCCATGGCTTTAAGCCACTGGTCCTTGTCTGTATCATTCATTGCCTGTTTAAAGGTCAATGGATCCTCAACGCCATCATCAGGTATGACGACTTGAGTTTCAGACAATCCGATGTAGCGGTCAGGCTGTCTTACATCCCTCCCACTGCGTCGAGGCTTTCTCAACTCTTGAGAAGGACCAGCCTGATCAACAACCTTTGTTGATCCGTCTGTAGCTTTCCTGGAAAATTCAGACAAAACAATTTTGCTCGACGGTTGATGATCTCTCATGTGGTCTTCCTCTAAGAACGTGGCATTAGTCGATACTAGTACCTTGTTCTCATGAGGATCATAAAATAGACCACCTTTCGTTTCCTTGGGGTAACCTACAAATAGGCACAATTTTGAACGATGTTCCAACTTCTTTGGATTGGGTACTAGCACATGTGCCGGACACCCCCAAATCCTGAAGTGACGTAAACTACCTTTACGCCCTCTCCATAACTCGTAAGGTGTTTCAGAAACACTCTTAGAGGGAACCATGTTCAAAATATATACTGCAGTCTCTACTGCATATCCCCAAAACGAACTAGGCAAATGAGCATAACTCATCATAGATCGAACCATGTCTAACAGGGTTCTATTTCTCCTCTCGGACACACCATTCTGCTGTGGTGTTCCTGGCGCTGAGAGTTGAGATACTATTCCATGTTCTATCATATAGTCCTGGAATCTTAAATCCATATACTCTCCACCTCGATCTGATCGGAGTGTTTTTATCGATTTACCTAATGTGTTCTCAACCTCTGCCTTATACTCTTTGAACTTTTCAAGAGCTTCGGACTTATGATGCATTAGATAAAGATAACCGTACCTAGAATAATCATCAATGAAACTGATGAAATATTCATACCCTCCTCGTGCTTTGACATTCAAAGGACCGCAGAGATCCGAATGCACGATTTCTAGAGGTTCTTTGGACCTATGACCTTTTTCAGAAAAAGATCGTTTGGTCATTTTGCCCTCAAGACAAGACTCACATGGCGGTAAAGAGTTGTCCTCTAAACGATTTAGCAGACCACTTTTAACCAATCTCCCAATCCTATTGAGATTAATGTGACCTAGTCTTAAGTGCCAAAGATAAGTACTTGGAGAAAGTTTCTGCCTTTTAGTTTGAGTCTCAGCTGTTTTAAACATTTCAGTGTTCAAAATAGCTTTGGCTTCGGTTGGTCTTAACACATACAAGTTGTTTTCAAGTTTCGCAGAACAAATACGTACACCTCTTTTGCTAATGAACGCTTCATTATAAACAAAAGATACTTTATACAACTGTTCTAACAAACAAGATATAGATACAAGATTCCTCTGGAAGGTAGGAACCAGGAGTACATTTTCTAGTAAAATGAAACTATCTCTATACAACAACTTCACAGCTCCCACTGCTTCAGCTGAGACAACCTCTCCAGTTCCAACTCTGAGAGTTATCTCACCGCGAGAAAGTGGCTGCCAAGAACTAGTTTCCTGAAAAGAAGAACAAACATGGTTAGTAGCTCCTGAATCAAGTATCCAGGTATGACAATCATGTTCTACTAAACATGTTTCAACAACAAGTAAATCATATTTACCTTGTCTTTCTTTCTCAGCCTTTTTCTCTGCAAGATACTTTGGGCAATTGCGTTTCCAGTGCCCATCTACACCACAATGGAAACATTTTCCTTTGTCTGTAGATTTATTCTTGCTCTTAGCAGTAGCAGGTGCTTTTCCCTTCCTTTTATCTTTCTTCTTCTTCTGAATACTCTTATTCTTAATAGAAGAAAGTTCAGACCTACTCCCTGAAGACGACCCCTTTTGGAATTTCCTAGAAGTGACAACATTTGCCTCCTTCTCTTTTCCTTTAGAAGTCTGTAGGGACTGATAGGTCTGTAGCTCGCTGAGGAGAGAAGTCAAATTATACTTTATCTTGTTCATTACCAAATTGGTTCTGAACTGAAGGAAACTCTTCGGAAGAGATTCCAAGATAAAACTTACTTGACTTGACTCATTTATAATAGCTCCGTTTACTTCCGCCACATTGAAGTGGACCATCATGTTAAGGACATGCTCCCTAACAGAGGTTCCCTCCTTCATGCGAGAGTTGTAAACGAATTTGAGGGCTTCATGACAGACCGATGAGGACGGAAGTCCAAACATCTCCTGTAATGAAGACATGATTTCTTTAGCAGAAACCATATCCTCGTGCTTCTTAGCTAACACATCAGATATGCTGGCTAAGATATAGACTCGGGCTTTATCATTAGCCCTTGTCCATCTATCATATGCTTCTCGAACAGTTCGAGTCGCATCCGAGCTAGGAGGGGGAGGACAATCCTCTGATAAGACGAACCTGAGATCATCTAGAACGAGAATCGTATTCAAGTTCGATTTCCAGGTCGCGTAGTTATCGCCGGTTAACTTATCGGAAGCTAGTAAGTGAATAAAAGAGCTAGTCATGCTGAAAAGAGAATGAATAAATATTAGTGAAAAGGTTTTAACCTAATTTACACACCAATCAAGAATTTAGCAAAGAATAATAATGTACCCAAAACTCATTATTAAACTGCAACGATACTTCAGTGGGTCAGAATGGTCGCTACCGAGGGGCAGTCAAGCATTCCTTCACTGAATCAAGACATTCTTGACTAAATGCTAATACCAGAATATCTCATATTCCTATAGCATCTTAGTTATCGCTGTTTGGTCAAGATTTACTAACTCCTTAGAAAATCTCGTAAGTGTGACCCTCCATTTTTAGAATTCATAGGGCGGCCCCAACGATGCAACCGAATGGAAATGTCAAAGTTGGGAATGGCTCTATGTTTCTTTATCCATAAATGGTGATTGAGATGTTCCGATTCCTATGAAACGGCCCTCCGAATGGATCGGTACCACTTGTGGGCACCTAGCAGGCAGAACATAGGAATCTCACGGTTCAATCCAATGGAGGAGACCGCAGGATGTATTGACATACTTCCTTCTCCCACTTACTATAAATACTTTCTCCATTCACCTTGCTCTTGAATTATGCAAATACCATCCGAATGGGGATGCCCTATTGACATCACGAGGCCGAGCATAATTCTCACGGTGTGAACTTGACAGAGAACGTAGGAGGAGAGGGACATATCATATATACCTTCTCAACACCTCTACTAAGTATTTTAAGACGGAATGGGTAAATTACTCAGGCATTATCCGGCTAAGACAATAAGGCCTAAGTCTAGGTAAACAAACTTTTACCTATGATGTCTAGGTGATAAACACTTTATTACCTCACACCACTCACGCATGCTCATAAAGCCGGGTAACTTTACTCAAGAACCGGATGGTCCCCAGGTAGGAGGTGTTCCGTAAACCGTCAGCTTAAATACCTCCAACCTCGAACAGGATGTCCCCGGGTGAGTTTCTTGTAACCTTAGCATTTACAAGATATCGACCTATTCATCTAATGAAACGGAACGATACATTCAACCCTAAGTGAGCATGCCTTT
The DNA here is from genome assembly GCA_028017165.1 of Herpetospermum pedunculosum. Taxonomy (NCBI): domain Eukaryota; kingdom Viridiplantae; phylum Streptophyta; class Magnoliopsida; order Cucurbitales; family Cucurbitaceae; genus Herpetospermum; species Herpetospermum pedunculosum. The sequence continues at coordinate 9,751,612 of CM051527.1, forward strand.
GTCTTTGTTATAGATTTTAAAAGTCTATGCCAATTTTACAACGCTCTGCAAAACTAAGACTTACTACAACAAACTTCTACATGCTTCTCAAACATGCATCACTAAGGCACGACAAGTTGAATATTTAATTTCATAATTAATATAACAATTATATCGATTATGATTTTAAATATACAACTCCTAATTCATAAATTAATATAACACTTATATCAATTCTCATGAATTAAGCATGCATCCTATACATTATAACACTTATAACAAACAAAATGCATCTTATGTTGGATGTTTAATTTCATAATTAATATAACACTTATATCAATTATTCTATTAAGCAAACAACATCTAATTCATGAATTAATATAACTCTTATATTAATACTCATGAATAAAACATGCATCCAATATATTATAACACTTATAACCTATAATATGCATAAAACCATGGCAACCTATGTTGTATATTTAATTTCATAATTAATATAACACTTATATCAATTATTCTATTAAATTAACAACAACTAATTCATGAATTAATATAACATTTATATCAAAAATCATGAATTGCCAAATATGCATACGATATATTATAACACTTATAACATATTTTTAATGCATGAAGCATGCTTCCTACGGTGGGATTTTAAATCTATATGGCATACGTTATGCACATACAAACATGGAATTTAATTAAAACATACATTCGCAATGCATAATTAATTAAACACACTAAAGTGGATCGATTTTGGCATTTAGCAAGCAATAACTAATTTATTACAAGCTTGATCAACAAGCCACGTCATGAGCGGACTTCGAACTCTTCGCACCGCCTTTGACCAACTTGCTTCCTCCGAACGCTTCGGCCAAAATTTTCTTCGAATTTCTCCTCGTAATGCCCAGAATGAGTTTGAAATTACACCGAACATTTCGGCGAGTTTCAAACTCAAACTTCTTACACAAAGAACCCTATATGGACTCTAATGACTCTAAAAAATACAGACTCTTTAGCATACATTAAAGCCCATACATTCTCGGGCAATTACAAATAAAGAAATTCAAAAGAAACTATGCCAAAATCGATATTCACTTTAGAATTCCATTCAGAAACAATTTCTAAAATAAAACCCACCATAACTTAAATTGATAGAAATTGAGTGGCCAAAAACGCTCTGATACCAATTGATGGAGCGCCCATGGCACGCAGCGGAAGCGATTTTTGATCATGGACACTCTAATTTCATCAATTTAAACAAAACGGAAACATGCAAAAGCGATGAAAAAGAGAAGTTAGAACACATACCCTTGTCGTTCGTAATTCTCCAAATTCACCGCCAGAAGCTCCTCACGAGCTCACCGAGCCTTCTCACGAAACCTTCGTGGACCACCCACGGTAGTCCCGCTATCCTCAGGCCGAGAAACGGAGTAGTGGGACTCCTTTTACAAGAGAAAAGAGGAAGAAGACTCACGAAGAAAAACTATTTTTCTTCAGAAAAACAGAGGCAGAAGACGCAAGAGATAGAGAGAGAGAATCAAATTCTCAATTCATGTACCCCTGTTTTTTTTTTTTTTTTTTCAAATGAATCAAATTCAATTTGAAACAAAACTTCTCAATTCTCTTCTGCCAACTTTTTTTTTTTTTCAACTCTATCAGCCCATCTGAAGTAGCATAACATATATATATATATTTATACTTTAACATGTGTCTTGCATGCAGCAAGACACATGTATTTATATATATATATATATATATATATATATAAATAATTATTATTATTATTAAAAATAATAATAATAATTTTATTTATTAAACATTTTAATAAATAAAATATATATATAATTATTAATTAAACTTTTTAATTAATAAATATTATTTAATTCAATATCAAATATTGATTAAATAATATAACTAAACTCGGTTTTTCAGAAAAAACCGACTTTTTTCACATGAATCTCATTCATGTTTCAGGCCAATGCCATATTTAAATCATATTTAAATATGTCCATATTTAAATCATATTTAAATATGTCCATATTTAAATCATATTTAAATATGTCTATCCTTCTTCCACAAACCCGAATTTGAACGATTCAAATTCTTTTCTTTTCTTTTATACTGTTTCACGACTTTATCCGAGCTAGCCAGGAGAACCGTAAGAACCTACAGATCATGAGCTCCAACGATACGAGATTATCCGGTCAAAACTCTTTCAACCGAACTAACCAACATTCGTTAACCCCCGGAGACTCCACTAAAGTCCAAGGGCTGCACTCTCCTCACTGTAGATATATTGTGTCCTGTTGATATAACTATCATCAGTAAGTCGATCCTTCACAGGTCGTTCATAATCACAACGGGTCATTTATACCGTTTAACCCTTGTATTATATCTTGTTCCTTAAGTACCACTGACACCTCTAATGAACAATTGATTTGTGGTCCAACCATCAAATCAGATTCCTCCCTGATCAGGAGAGGATGGGCCCATTGTTCAAGACCTGGAGTCAGCACTAAAGGGAACAACCTTTCTACTAACCCTTAAAGCGGGTAGGAGTGAATTCCAATCTTGCTACAACTATGTCCCCAGCCACTTATTCAATCTTATCCCCAAGATGGTAGGCTTATTGAGTCGGCAATCTGGCCACTCTCACCCGTACAAATCAAAGGATAAGGTTGAATAAACAGGAGTTCATAGTAAGCTCAGGATTGAGATCGAGTTACCTAAGTCATCAAATGAAAAAATCGGTCTTTACAGTAAACGGTGTTATAAAGAAAGAGCGATTTTATTTCTTGGTTCGGTCTTGTGCAAACTCATTGCACAGGACGCCCTCACTCACATGTCTCTACATGAAACGATTCGAATCACATCGTTTTGTACTATACAAAATGAGCCGCGTCCAATAGTGTCCCCAGGATAAGGTACCCAGCCTTATCCCTATACTATAGACCATTTTGGCTGTCTACTTGAACTTGATTCACATTCATGTCACACATGAAGTTCAAGTACTCACACTACAGCCATGGGTGTTAGTTATTGGTATAGGTTAATACAAACACAATTCACTAAAATTCAATAACAACTTTATTGAAATATAATATTTATATACATTCATTCAGTTTACAAACTACGAGTTTTAGGACATAAAACCCAACAGTTATCTCTTTGCCTTATCTTTTATTATTGTATTTTGTGGCCGATTGCCTTTTGGATTCTAACCTGTGAAGTGGGAGGTTGAGATATATTTAGTTTATTCCGCATTTAATTATATCTCGCTATTTTTAATCCCAACAATTTGTTTCAGGGGTGTTTCTAGGATATCAGTGTAATAATAACTCTCACAACTTTTGAATCAGACAAATTGTAACAAATTGGAAACGCACGATTCAAAAACTCAAAAAAATATATATGAAAATACCGTGTTAGTAGTCGGAGAAAGCTCCGATTGGTAGATTCACAACGATTAAAAATGTTGGGAGAAGTTATTGTGTGGCGGGGCGACAACGGAAAATAAAAGAAACAGTCTGGGGAGACAATAAAGTTGTGTCAGGTTGAAGATGAACCCTAAGCTAAACTAACGAAATGAATAGAAAAAAAATTGAAACGTCACAAAAGAAGAAAAAAAAAATCAGAATCAATTAGTATCATCAATTTGACCCTTTGTATATTGGGATTCTCTTATAGTGAAGAATAAATATTAATAATATTATTATTTTATTAAAATGATTTTATTTAGTTATTTAAATTTTAAAATATTTACTCTTGTAATTATACCCTATTTAATTAATTAAATGTTTTTAAACTTTAATATTTTTCATCTTATTGTTATAGTTGATGTCGTCGAGAGTATTTTGTACCATGAAATTAGGTAATCTTTTCATACTTATTTTTTAAGTTATTTAATGTTTTGATATATAATTCTCTAATATAAACTTTGTTATTTACCAAATTAAAACTTATGATACACGATACAATAAATTTTAATTTGATATACGTTTCATTTCACGAGTTCATGATACTATTAAAATATCTATAGTTAGTTCGCAAGTGTAGGTGTGTATGTATATCTGGTAGTCTGCAGAGTGCTCAATTAGTCTGAAGGGGTATACACGCGTACATACCTGAATTTGATCTTAACGGAAAGATACCAATGCAGAGATTGTTGCAGGTTAACGATTAAATCATCCCAGAGATGTTGACTAACCGCCCCTACATTGTAAGGTGCCAAGATCATGGTTTGTTTCCTATTTTTATGGTATCCACATCGGGATTGCACTAGTTGTGGTCATTGCGTATGAGTGTGTCCGCGTATATACCTTGATAGACTGTGGATGGCAGCACCATTCCGAAGGAATATGCGCAAGTACACAACGCCCCACACCCAACCTAACGAAAAAATAATAAACCCCAGCTGAAATTAACAAGAAATCACCCACATCAGCCAAACCAAATATGATATTCCATTAATTAATTTCAAAACTAATTAATTGTGATTTTAAAAATAGGGAAAAGTAGTAAGGTTATAACGAGGAACAAAATAAAACAAATCTCTCCCTAAAATTACACTAGACATAGTGCAAATCATTCCTATATTTAGACATTTTACATTACACCTAATTAAAACTAAACATTTCTTAGTATCCCAATAGTTTATATATGTTTCCATGAGTTTTGCCTCCATAAACCCTAACACAAGGTTACGGTTATGAGAGTGAAGAACTTAACCATCATTAACCCTCAAGTTGGAAGCTTTGTGAAGAAAAATAAATAGTCAACGTGTGGCTGTGTGTCTGAATAACTATGAAATGTCAATCGATTCAAAAATTGCATGCCTTTAATATTCACCGGATACAAATTAGAAATACTTTTGCAATTTGTTTCTCATACATCCAATGGTGCAAAACTGTCAGTCACATGTACTATATGTTATGGATCTCACTTGTAACTTGGTGTCTGTGTCTCACTTGCTTGTTGATCAATCATATTTTATCACTTTTACTGATAAGCTTTGCATCATGCAGGACTGTGTCTTGAGGACTTTGATTGCAGCGGGTGAACAATGTGACGGGGTTTATTGGTTTCGGCCTTTGCGACAACATCAAGCTTATCGAGCGATTGTGGGAGATAAAAGAGAATTGTGGCATCGACGGCTGGGTCATCCTTCTCGTAAAGTAGACTTTCTTTTACCAGATACTATTAGAACTCCAGGAAATAAGGATGTTTATGTTATCCATGAATCTTGTGAAATTTGTTTACGAGCTAAGCAAACTAAAAACATGTTTTCTCTGAGTAATAATAGAGCAACAAATGTTTTTGATTTAATCCACTGTGATATATGGGGTTCGTACTCTTTGTCTTCTAGTAGTGGTGCTCGTTATTTCTTAACTATTGTTGATGATTGTTTTCGAGCTGTATGGATACATTTGATGAGTGTTAAAGCCGAGGTATCACAACTTCTTAAGGATTTTTGTCGCATGGTAAAAAATCAATTTGATAAGCATGTTAGGATTCTTCGAAGTGATAATGGGAAAAAATTTACATGCCTTCATCGTTTTTATGCTGATCATGGTATTCTCCATCAAATCTCTTGCGTTGATACACCGCAACAAAATGGGCGTGTAGAACGTAAACATAAGCATATTCTTAATGTGGCTAGGGCATTACTTTTTCAAGCCAATCTACCTATTTCTTTTTGGGGGAGAGTATTCTGACAGCCGTCTATATCATCAACCGCACCCCTACTCCATTACTGAATAATAAAACACCCCACAAAATTCTTTTTGCATCACCTCCTAAGTATGATGTCCTTCGTGTCTTTGACTGTCTTTGTTTTTCCAAAAATCAACCTCATATAAAGGACAAGTTTGGCTCTCGTTCTCGACGATGTGTGTTTGTGGAGTATCCGTTTGGTAAAAAGGGATGGCGTTTGTATGACTTAGAAGAAAAGGTATTCTTTATATCGCGAGATGTTGTATTTTGTGAACAAAAATTTCCTTTCTTCAAAGATGTCTCTTTGCATAATGTTGATAATCCATCTGAAAATACGAAGTATTATGATAGTGTCGCTTTTCTTGAGGATATTGTCTTACCATATGGGAGTAAGGATGCATCGGGCATCACCGAAGATATAGAAATGGAAAATGTTGAGTCCTCGGGTATGACAACAAATATACCTCAGGGAAATGCTGAGTCTTCGAGTATGTCAGAAGATATACCACTGACTATACCGGTATGTACACCACTTGCAGTTAGTGACTTGGATACTGGACATGTAGTACCTACGGTTGAACCTGTTGTGTCTAAAACTGGTCGAGGTCATCGACTAAAGAAACTTCTTGTAGACTCAAGGGTTTCATCACCAACATCGTCCGTGTTACCAAACCCGTCACATCACCTGTTCACGATTCATCAAAGTCCTCATGCACTTCTTTTCCCATTGCTTATTACGTAAATTGTGATAAATTTTCTTCAAAATACACCCATTTTTTGGCAGCGATTACTACAGGAACTGAATCTACCTCCTTTAAAGAGGTTGTTAAGGATCCAAGTTGGCGAAAGGTTATGCAAGATGAAATAGATGCACTTGAAAGGAATAAGACTTGGACTCTGGAGGATCTTCCACCTGGAAAGAAAGCAATCGGTTGTAAGTGGGTTTATAAAATAAAATATTGATCTGATGGTGCGATTGAACGATTAAAGGGGCGTCTCGTTGTATATGGGAATCGTCAGATTGCTGAACTCGACTTTAATGAAACATTTGCTCCTGTAGCAAAAATGGTCACGATTCGCACATGTTTGGCTATTGCAGTGGCATGAAAATGGGAGCTTCACCAGATGAATGTGCATAATGCTTTTCTACACGGAGATCTTGTTGAGGAGGTATATATGCGACTCCCTCCTGGTTTTAACTCTGGTGCCCCTGACAAAGTATGTCGATTGTGTAAGTCCTTGTATGGACTTCGACAGGCGCCTCAGAATTGGTTTGCTAAGCTCTCGACGACCCTAAAGAAGATTGGTTTTACGCAATCTTATGTTGATTACTCATTGTTTAATTATTCCAAGGATAGTGGTGTTTTACATGTTCTTGTATATGTCCATGACCTTATCATTACAGGTTCTTCTTCTTTGGCAATTACAAAATTCAAGCAACAACTCAGCGAGAGATTTCATATGAAAGACTTGGGCATACTCAAGTATTTCCTTGGGATAGAAGTAGCACGTGGGAAGGACGATTTGTTTCTTTCCCAACGCAAATATGTTCTTGACATTATCAGTGAAGCGGGCTTGCTTAGAGCACGCCCTATATCTACACCAATGGAGCAGAATCATCATCTTGCCACAATCAATGGTGCCAACATTGATGATCCAGAGAAGTATCGGCGACTTGTAGGTCGCCTTATATACATGATGATTACACGGCCTGGACTCTATTATTCTGTGCATATACTAGCTCAGTTCATGGGTGATCCTCGTGTTGAACATTGGGATGCAACTTTGAGAGTTTTGTAGTATTTGAAAGGTTGTCCAGGTCATGGCATTCTGCTGCGAGAAGAGAATGACCTTCAGCTAGATGCTTTTTGTGATAGTGATTGGGCGAGTTGTCCATTAACACGAAAATCATTGACAGGTTACATGGTCTTATTACGTTCTTCTCCTGTATCTTGGAAAACGAAAAAACAACCAACTATTTCTCGTTCTTCGGCGGAGGCCGAGTATAAATCTATGGCCACTACTACACATGTGAGTTAAAATGGTTGAAATCCCTTTTGGCTTGTTTTGGGATACAACATGTGCGTCCCATTAAATTATTTTGTGATAGTCAAGCCGCTCTTTATATAGCGTCCAATCCGGTTTTCCAAGAACGAACGAAACATATTGAAATGGATTGGCACTTTGTTCGTGACGCTGTGCAAGATGGTACGATTTCTACGTCTCATGTTCGGACGGGTGCACAGTTGGCAATTTTTTTAACCAAAACCCTTGGTAAAACACAATTTTCACTTCTTCTTCGCAAGTTGGGCATCTGTAATCTCCATGCTCCAACTTGAGGGGGAGTATTAAAGGCGTCGTATATATCAGGATCTACCCGTGCGTATATATCGGGATCTACCCGTCTACCCGTAAATCTCGCTATATATGGTTGTATATACTATGACTATATTTTCAAATCAGCACTTTAGTTTCTATATTAAGCTTTCTGTTTCCTAGAATAAAGTTGTGGTTAGTTTTCCCTACCAAAATAGGAACTGTAGACAGTATATATATGTTAGGAGTGCGACCAAAGTCCCACATTGGTTAGAAGAGGGGAAGATCATGGGTATATAAGGAGGGACAACATTCTCCATTGGTATGAGGCATTTTGGGTGGAACCAAAAGCAAAGTCATGCGGGTTATGCCCAAATATGTGGAGGTCCCTTGTCCTTATCAATATACTAATAATGGCTTTGGCCATTCTCAATAACAGAAAATGGAGATATGTGGAGGTCCCTTGTCCTTATCAATATACTCATGGCTCTTGCCATTCTCAATAACAGAAAATATAGAAAAACTGTTCCACAAAACTCTTTAGGTTGTCTCTTAATAACTGCATGCCCCTAATATATATTCACTAGATACAAATTAGAAATACTTTTGCAATTTCTTTCTCATACACCCAATGGTACAAAACTGTTAGTCACATTGACATCGTAGCGGCCTCCTACAATAATTTCTCGCTAGCAAGTGATCTTGATGATAGTCTTCTCCTCGATATACAAGAGTCGTTTCTCGTTAAGGTTCTGCTTCATATCCTCGTTAACAATGCTTACGTCGCAGATTGTTTAAGATGATTGTATGGCTTCCATCAATATCTTGTCAATGATTTCCACATCTTTCTTGTATACTAATTGGAGTCCACAACATCCTACAGTCAAATCTGGAGTATCAGCTTCAATAACAGCCCAAATATGAGACCTATGGCGAAAAATATCACCATATGTCTTTCTTGGGGTGAAATACAGCCAAACAAACTGTCGTTCATGTAGCCAAATGAATTTATCCTCAGTGATAGTATGAATGTGAAAAGGTTCGATTAGTCCATTCTCAACTGCAAATTGACAAATAAGTTCATGTTTTGAGACTGAACGAAGATTGTTGAGAATTGCTGTTGGATGCTTGTTGACTTGGAAATGTGTGCAAACTGCAAATCCAATCCAATTACTATTAGTATACAAATTTTGAGGCAATTGGATGCCTGTATAATTCTTTTGAGATTGTTGATTAAACAACTGGTTGGGAATGTCTCGTCTTGGAATAATGAAGTCAAAAGTGGTTCCAAATCGATCCTGTAAGAGAGAAAATATTAACTAATTTGATTTAATGCATGTAATAACAAGAGAGAGACTATTAACAAATTAGTTAATGTATAAGAACAAAAAGTTAAAGAGACTTTTCAAGAGAAAATATTAAGGAATGAATTAATGCATTAGAATAAGAAAGAGGAAGATTTATTCCATGTGACCTTGATATTGTGGCTACTTCATCTCCGATACGATAGAATCGAATAACAAAAAACAAAAGCCCAAAAGAAAATTGACATAGATTTGCGTGGTTCACTAACGTTGTGTTAGCTACGTCTTCGAGTAGAAGAGAGAAAATAATATTATTACAAATAGAAGAAAATTACAAAATGACATACTGGGGGCGACTGAAGTCATTAAAATATTTATATATGACACTCTTTCTAATGACCTAATACAAAATAGGTCAAAGTCAAAACAAATAGTAAAATCTAAATAAGATTTTATCCTTTAGGGGCGTTGTCCCATAGCTCGTATCAAATTTGTCGTAGAGGATCCTAACATATTCAAGACATTCCAACACCATCTAAATTCTGGAATGTGCATGATTAAACCATATTTGTTTTTTTCCTTCTTGTTAGTTACATCCAACATTATAAAATCATTGGCCACATAAGTTTTCGAGATAGATAGGTGGCAATTGAAAATATTTAACTAATTAATGATTGAATGCATAAGAATGAGAAAGAAAAAATTAATGTCAACTTGAGCATATGTAACTCAATCTCAATGATTAAAGTATTTCTACTATCTCAAAATGGTTGTAAATTTGAATCTATCACCCTACATGTAATTTAATATTCTAAATATTTTTGAAATGAGGGATTAACTAATGACCAAATGCATAAGAAAGAGAGATATATTAACTAAAATGAGCTCATGCATAAGAACAATAAAGAAAGAAAGAGACTACAAGAAAAAGTATTAACTAGGTGTGACAGTTAATGGATATATAAGATAGAGAAATAAAGAAACTTTTCAAGAAAGAAAAGATTAACGAAGGATTTCATGCATGAAAATAGTAGACCACAAGAGAAAATATTGACTAAATTTTGATGCAATATGATAATGGGAGAGAATATTAGCTAATGATTGTAACCACGAGAGATATACACATTGCAAGAGAAAATATTAAGGGTAGCGAAACTTTCAATGTCGTTATCTAACCAATATGTCGGATGTTCGAATCCCTCATCCCACATATTGTAAAAAAAAATGTCCTTAAAAGTTCAAATACTATTGATATATTATCTACCCTTATCATATTAAAAAAAATATCTACCATTGTATTAGGAAAATATTTTCTTATATTTATTATTCAGTATCTATTTTAGAAATTAAGTTGATATAGAATTATATTGTTACGATAAAATCGAATAACAAATAACCAAAGCGCAAAAGAATGTCGACACAGATTTACATGGTTCACTAATGTTGTGTTAGTTACGTCCACGGGCAGAAGGGAGAAAACAATATTATTACGAATAGAAGAGAATTAAAAATGGCAGGCTAGGGGACGGCTGAAATCATTAGATATATGACACATTTCTAATAACCTAATACAGAATAGGCCAAAGCCCAAAACAAATAGTAAAACTCAAATTAAATTTTAAACCCTAAATCTTAAACTCTATATTGAACCCGTCGTAGAGAGTCATAACAGATTCAAACGATTCCAACATGTATATATATATATTGATCATATTGATCCATGAGAAATAAGAAAGGTCGGAATCTATTAAACATATTAATTAATAACTAAATAAGAAGGAGAAAGAGAGGGAGATGGACCTTTAAATCCTTTTGAAGGAAAGAAGGAATGGTTTCCCTGAGTTGCAAAATGTGATTCCTTTCAAGATTCTGAAGTAGATTTTGTTCTTGAGGATGAGCATTATTTTGTTCTTGTATCCACTCTTCCAAACACAAATCTTGTCTTCTTTCCTCTTCCTTTTGCTTTGGATCATATTTATGAAAATTGATCATCTTTAACATAGATTCAACATATACTTGGTCATAAAATTCATGCAAATCAGCTGGACAACCCAACACATTGCTTATAATTGTGTCGATAAATCCTTCGACGTCTTGCTTATAAACAAGACGAGCACCACAAAGAACAGCTTCCAAATCAGAGTTATTATTGCTTATGAATGAAACACAAAGATGCCTCCAATGATTTAGTCTGTAAGGATAAACGGCTCGAGGCTCGAAAAATAACCAAAGTTGATGGGAATCATCGAAGATTTGTTTGTTCAAGTAAAGAATTGATTCACGTTCCATTGTATATTCATCATTCTCTACTTGGTAAGAGAAGGAATGAGAATTTGGTGAGTTCTCATCAACTGCAAATACTACAAAGAAAGCCAACCCCATCCATTTCTTATCTTTATGCAAGTTTGGAGGTATCTTGATTGTGACTTTGGGCTTCTTTAGTTGGAGAGTGAACCAACTTCTTGAAATTTCTTTTTGAGGAAAAATGTAGTATTCACCATAAAGCTTCAGTTCCTATATGTGAAGAAGTGGAGAGTTAGATTGATAAAGATATATGTAAAAACTTATAGGGAAAAGAAAAAAAATTAATGTTCACTCCTTTGCATGATGTGTACTCAATTTTAATTTCAACAAAAAAAAAAAAAAAAATCAAGCCTAGTACAAATTAAGCTTTATTTACATGTGTAAGATCAACCATTTAAACAGACGTTCCTAAAACTTGTTAAATTCAGAAGAATTGATAGAATGTAGAAGTTCGTTGTATTAGTATTGTTTGATATGAAATACAGACCTAGGTGTAAAATAACACAACACCACCTCATCACCAACGCGTAACAAAATGTGTGCCCAAGATTGTTACTAGCCCCACATTCGATGAACACTCAAATCATTGTCAAAGAGCCAGCGAGATGATTTTCTCAAGCATAAAGGGACAACACATAATCATGAAATCAATGGTAATTGATTTTCTCTCTCACATAAAAAAAAATTGTAATAAAAAAGAATAATAGTGCAAATACTAGTCTACCCGTACACACGTAAACCCTAAAACCTAAACAAACAAAACTATCAAATTTCAACTCTAGTGTTGCTTTTCTATGAAATCTATGAAATTGTATTAGAAGGTAAAAATTGCCTAGATAACACTATAATAAAGTCTAGGTTAACGATGACTACCTTAATTTTTTTTTTTTGAAAGATAAAATGACTACCTTAATTAGAGTCTAAGTAAAGAAAAAATTGAAACTTTATGATAAAATTTGATATACCTTGTTGGTGTGAAAATTATTTTTTTTCAAAAGTTATATTTTTTTTTGTAGAGGGAAAAGATGAAGAGATAAGGGATAGATAGAAACCTCAAAAGTTCTTAGAAGCACTGCCTTGAGATTTCGTTTTAACATCATCGAGGAATCACTTTCATTTTTCTGAGCTTTAACAGAAGTATTGATACTAGTAGAACCATCCTCCATAACCTCAGGTGGTGGTCTACTAGGTCGAAGTCTTGGAAATGATCCAATTGTCCTACGACAAGCCATTAATGTAAAGAAATTTTAGTGAGATAGACAGAATAAGAACAGAATTCGCTAACAAACAATTAATCCATTAATGAAAAAGGTCTGAAAGGTTTGAGAGAGAGAGGTAAGGCATCTTTAATTTGGGAGTGTATTTTGAATATGTGTTAAAATATATTTAACCATTCGAAATCAATTTTGATAGTATGAAAATCTGGTTTAAAAGTGTAAAACCAAAAATAAAAATATTATATATATGAAAATCACTTTTAATAAAACACTTCTAAATAAATCATTTTTTCTAAAATTACCACGTTTAAAATCATTCACAAACGTATCTTTAGAGCTTGATTGTGTGAAAGAGAGAAAGTAGAGAAGTTGTTGTTTCTAAGAGAGAAGAGAAATGGGAATGCAATCACTACATTTTCATTCAATAAAATCTGAGCTTAAATACACTTTCTAAATGCTAAAATAGCTTAGTTAACTCCATAAAAACAACCACTAACTCTACTAACTCTAACCCCACAAAAATAGTCACTTACTCCACTAAGTCTAAATATATCAACACTTACCCCCACTAACTTCAAATATAGTAATTGACTAAAAATAGACTTGTAGCTTTGAGTTAACTAACATACTCTTCCTAACTTAAATGCTGCAAACATTTAGCTTGCTTCTAACACAGCTACACACTACTTCTTTCATATACCCCACTCAGCAGTCTAGTCCCTTTAACTGGTGCATAATCAACCAGTTCATATGGATCTAGAGAAACTTCTTGTTTCTTCACCTCTACTTCTTCTGTCCAGTCCCAATCCTCGTCCTCTAAGAATTGAACATCCCTACTAATCACCATCTTCTTTTTGTGAGATTGATAGATCTTGTACACTTTAGACATCATGGTGTAGCCTACAAAGATTCTTGTTTTTGCCTTTTCACTCAACATGTCTCTTTCCACCTGTAGAACATGAGAAAAGCATAAACAACCAAACACCTTCAAATTTTTCAGTTTTGGTTTAGACCAAACTTCATAGGGTGTCTTCTTCTCCAATACCCTTGTAGATAGTCTATTAAATAAAAACAGGGATGTATTTGTTGCTTCAGCCCGAAACTCCTTTGACAAGTTCTTCTCATGCAACATGCATCTTGTCATCTCCATAATACTCATGTTCTTCCTCTCACTAACTTCATTTTGTTGTGGAGTATATGGAACAGTGAGCTGATGCTCTATTCCAACTTCTTCACAAAAGGTATTGAACATTTGTGACGTGTATTCAGTTCCGTTATCGAACCTTACCACCTGAATCTGACAATCACTCTGATTCTCAAACCATCTTTTAAACTTCAGAAACACTTCAGCTACTTCAGACTTATGCTTCATGAAGTAAATCCAACACATTCTGGTATAATCATCAATAAAGATACTGAAATACCTGCTACCATTGAGTGGGAGAGTTGGTTGAGGTCCACACAAGTCGGTGTGGATGAGCTGCAACTTCTCTGTTGCTTTCCAAATTGACTTCTTGAATGACAACCTTGTTTGCTTCCCTGTCAAACAAGCTTTGCCTTTTGTTTTCATCTCCTCCAAAACTGGTACTCCAACTGTCATCTCATTCTTCTGCAAATATTGCAACCCCTTCTGATGAAAATGCTCTAACCACTTGTGCCATAGCTCAGTGTCACTCACTTGACACTTGAAAGCTATTTGTTCCTTCTCGAGTGGATCCAATAAGAAGCTCTTGTACTGCATCTTTATTTTGAACAACTCATTTCTACTGGAATCGAAAATAAGACATTTTTCTTCTTCAAATAACACTTTGAATTTCTTCTCTACTAGTTGTCCAACACTTAATAAGTTTTGATCAATCTCTGGAACTAGGAGCACTTCAGTAATCAACTTGGTTCCTGCACAACTCTCTATTGACATTGTGCCCTTCCCCTTCACTTCTAGATACTCACCATTCCCTATCTTCACCCTTGACTTGAATGACTTGTCAAGGTCCTTGAACAACTCCTTGTCACCTGTCATGTGATTGGTACACCCATTATCAACCAACCAACTGTCACATTGAGTGACTGATGAGAAACATGTAGCCACAAAGAGTTGATCTCCTTCTTGTTGTACTGCAGCATGTGCTCCTTCTTGCTGTTGAGATCCCTTACAGAATCTCTCTATGTGCCCCATTAAATGACACCTTCTACATTTCACATCTGGCCTTCTCCAACATCTGAAGTGTGGATGATTATGTTTCTCACAGTGCTTGCATGCACTGCCCTTGGTGAAACCTGCACTTCCATCATCCTTTACAGCATAATCTGAGCTACTACTGCCACTATCCTTTCTTCCTCTCCACTTCTTCTCTCTTCCACATTCTCCCTGCTGCATTCTGACTTTCAGTGCCCCCTCAATGCTTCCTTCTTGCCTCATCAACCTCCTCTGCTCTTGTGCTTGCAAAGCACTTACTAACTCTATCACCTTGAGTTTAGAGAGGTCTTTGGTATTTTCTAAGGAAGCAATGGTTGCTTTATATTTCTCAAGAACTGAAACCAGAATTTTCTGAACCAATCTATTGTCAGATAAATCAGTTCCTAATGCTCTTGCCTTGTCGGCAATCACAATCAACTTGTCTGAGTATTCTTTAATGGACTCAGAATCCTTCATTTGCATTCTCTCGAATTCCCTCACCAAGTTCAACACTTTCATGCCCTTGATCCTCTCATCACCTTCATACTCACCTTTGAGGAACTCCCAGATCTCCTTTGCTGACTTCAAGGCCATAATTCTGTTGAATATGGACGAAGACACAACTGCATATAGGCAAGCTCTTGCCTTTGCCTTCCTGGTGACTCTCTCCTTGTGAGTCTTGATCTGATTGATTGTTGAATTATCAGAAAGTGCAGCAATAACCTCATAGTTGCTCTCAACTACTTCCCAATAATCACAAGCTTCCATGTAGACTTGCATTCTGATAGCCCATGCTTGGTAGTTTTCGCCATCAAACACTGGTGGAGCCAGTGAAGAAAGACTGCTCGATCCTGACTCCATTTCACTCAATTCTCAAAAGTGTATCACTCGATTTCTCTAAGGGATATCTTACCAACTCTCACTCACCGGCCTCTTAAGAATTCAGCTCTGATACCACTGTTGTTTCTAAGAGAGAAGAGAAATGGGAATGCAACTACTACATTTTCATTCAATAAAATCTGAGCTTAAATACACTTTCTAAATGCTAAAATAGCTTAGTTAACTCCATAAAAACATCCACTAACTCCACTAACTCCAACTCCACAAAAATAGTCACTTACTCCTATATCAACACTTACCCCACACTAACTTCAAATATAGTAATTGGCTAAAAATAGACTTGTAGCTTTGAGTTAACTAACAGAAGTAATGCATTAAAGTAAGAATAATACTTCATAGTGATCATTAAGGGAATGCCTACTACTAATGTCTCGTTTGATAACCATTTGATTTTTTAGCTAGTTTTTGAAAAATGTGCTTGTTTTTTCACAATTTCGTTACCATGATATTTTTATCTTTCTTAAGAAAACATTAGAATTCTTAGTCAAATTCTAAAAACAAAAACTATTTTTTTTTTTTAGTTTTCAAAACTTAATTTAAATTCTAAAAACACTTGTAAAAGGTAGATAACAAAACAAAAGAACTCATATAGGTCGAAATAGTGTTTATAGACTTAATTTTAAAAAACCAAATGATTATCAAAATAGACCTTTAAATGACGTGAAAAAGAAAATGCACGGAGAAGAACAAACATTTTTTCCTATTTTCAAAAACTACCAAAGGTCAAAATTTAGTGGTGGATAACAAGAAATTACTACTACTTACCACAAAAAAAAAATAATAATAATAAATAAATAAATAAATAATAATAATATTCAGGGAAAGAGGGGTGTCATCATCATATCATGAATAAATGGTAGTTTAAGAAGAAAAAATCAGGTATGCATGAAGGAATGCAATTAATAAAGAGTAGTTTAAGAAGAAAAAAAACATGGTCACACTTCACCTCAGATTACCCTACTAAAGTGATCAAGTTTATTGTCGGCACAAATTTGTCCTAAATTCAGTAGAGTAATCTAGAACGGAGTGTGATATAAAGAGATGAATGATGCATTAATCGTAAAGAGTTTAAGAGAGAGATCTAATCAAACCTTTGCAATGCATTTAACCAAGAAGTCTTGTAACGAGCTCCGCCATCCAACAAACTCGAAACATCTACACGATTCTGACGATTCAATATATGATCAACAATTGATGTATGATATTTTCCAGGAGATCCAAAAATACCTTTGATTATCCTCCCAATAAACTTGCCTGCATTTTGTTCATAAAGAATTGAGGCACCACACCATTTGACCTTCACAAATGGGTTATCAGTCATAATTGAAACATCAATGCAACAACATTGGTTCAACCAGCCTGAGATTTTTCTCATTGGAATGTAGAAAACCAACAGCCCATGTGGCCACTCCAATTCATCCTTGTTTCCATCAAAGACTAGGGCTGATTTTAGAGGGCAATCATCTGTTTCCATTTGGATTATGAAGTCACAAGAAACTTTTGAATTCTTGCTAATTTCTTGTTTTTGGACTTCAAAAGCAGCTCCTAAAGCAATTCCAATCCTTGGATTTTCCTCAGATATATAATCTGGAGGACAATGGGCTGTGATTGAGAATCCATATCTTTTATCATCAAAGCATGATATGAAGCTTGGATAGGGAAACACAAAATGATATCTTTCTTGTTGCCATGTGAGTACCTACAAAGATGTAATAAAAAAAAATAGTTAAATTACCCTCTAATATGTTTTGGGCTTAGCTTCAAATGGTCATTTTTTAAACTTCAAAAATTGTCCTTGATCACTTTTTACCCACCAAAAAAAAAAAAAAAAACATTTGAACCCATGATCTCCCTTCTGATACTACTTATAAGGGAGCAATTACTTCAAATATCTCCACAATGGTATGATATTGTCCACTTTGGACATAACTACTTTGCTTTTGGTTGTTCAAATCTTGTGTTGGGAATACAAACAAGGGAGATCATGGGTGGACAACTATTTTCTATACTATGAGGCCTTTTGGGTGAAAAACCAAAAGCAAAGTAGTTATGTCCAAAGTGGACAATATCATACAATTGTGGAGATATTTGGAGTAATTGCTCCCTTATAAGTAGTATCAGAAGTCATGCCCCCAACTTAGCCTTGTCGATAGAAAATTCCGTGTCGATAGAATCCTCTAGTCTAGAACAAAGAAGTGGGTGAGCTAAAAATGACTTAGTCATGGTGAATCTGTGGTTGAGGTTTAAGTAATAAGCTCAAGATCAGTAAAACACGGCGGGCTCGATGAAACTTTTGTTGTGAATACAAACAAAGTCTCACATTGGCTAGATAAGGAGGAGATCAGGCATTTTGGGTGAAACAACGACCAAAAGCAAAGTGAGGGTTATGCTCAAAATAGATAATATCATATCATTATGGAGATATATATCTTGAATAGTTTTCCCCTTATATCTTCTTATCCCACATTATTTTGTTGTTAAAACAAAAAACTATATTTAACCAAAGAAAATTCATAAGAGAAAAAATTCAATAATAATGGACTATATCGACAAAATTGAAATATGCCCCGACGTAAATCATAACAAGTAAAGCTCGATGAAATTGAAACTAAACTCAAACTATAAAAACCAAACACTTAACGAAACAAAACTAAAGTTGACGAGGAAAACAAGACAAACCTCAAGGTATCGTTGAGCCATTGTCCTTTGATGAATCCTAGAAAGGCCAAGCTGATCAATTTTGTAGCTTTGAGCTGATTCAGTCGATATGGGACAACGAATAAAAGTCATTCCCATTTCACTTGAAGGAATATGTTTCTCTTTATTATAATATTCTTTAAGTGAAACACAATCCCTTGCTTCCACATCTCTAACACTAAGTGGTAGATTTGGCAATGATTGAAGATGAAAACATTCCTCCAAAAAAAGATCCCTCAAATTAATAAGATGAGAAATACTTTCAGGCAATATGGTAAAATGATTTTGACTTAGATGAAGAATTTGCAATGAAGCTAATCCATGAAGGTCATTTGGTATATCTCCATCCCACAAATTACAATCACTCAAATTCAAAATCCTCAAAGAACAACCAAAACTAAACCAATTTGTCAATCTCAATCCTTGCGAATTATTCGAGTAATTTCGAGAGAAATTCCAACAAGGAAATAACGAACGAATGAATTTACGAGACAAACCTTGGCAATTTAGAATTTTTAGATTTGTCAAAAGTTGAAGAGACAATGGAGCTTGATTTATACAAGTACCAGTAACATCAAGCTTCTCCAAGCAAGAAATATTTCCTAAGCTCTCTGGAATTGAATCAAGTTTTGAGCAGCCATGCAAATTTAGGGTTTTCAAAGATTTTAAACAGCCAATAGTGCTTGGAAGTTTTAGAAGACTTTTGCAATTTTTAAGGTTTAATAGAACAAGTTCTGTTAAATGTCCTATTGATGGATGCAAAAGTTTTAAGGATGTTTCTTCTAGATGAAGCTCTGATAAATGGTTCATGTTTCCAGAGATTTTTGGGAAATTTTTGAGATTTGAACAGCCTGAAAGAACTAAAATATTAAGTGATTCTAAACAAATATTGAAAGGAATAGTTGTTAGTTTCTTGCAATCTTTGAGATCCAATTGAATTAGATGCTTTAAAGTCCCTAAAGATTGGTGGAGTTGGAATAATCTTACACAGCCACTTAAAACCAATCTTTCAAGATTTGGAACCCTGGAAAAATCAGGGGTCTTGGATAAGAATTGGGAGTCACTTAGGTTTATCACTTTCAATTTATCCAAGCTCTGCAAAAAATAATAATTTGGTAACCAAGTGTACTAAAAGTTAAGATAAAGGAACAAAAATAGTGGCTAAGCTAAGTTACACAAAATACCCCTTTGTATGTGGTTGGTTTCAAAATTGTCCCTAATAATGTTTTAAAAGTTTCTATTTTTCAACTCTCTCTTTGTTAGCAATTTCCTCCTTTATAATTTAAAATTTTAAAACTTTAGGGACTAAACGGAAACTAAGTATATAGGTCAGGGAGAAAAACCGAAACCGGCTAAATGATACAAATATGCCTCTAGCATATGCGTAGTCTCCATAGCGTTTCAAAATTTTCAATTTTACACTCAATTTGTTAGGTCTCATTTGATAGTTGAGACCCGTTTGATAATCATTTAGTTTTTGAAAATTAAGTCTTTAAATCATACATCTACATGTGAATTCTTACGATAACTTTCATTTTTGTTAAGGAAACATTACAACTCTTAATCAAATTCTAAAAATAAAAGCAAATTTTTTAAAGCTTTTTTTTTTGTTTCCATTTTTTGGCTTAGATTTTGGAAACACAACTAAGAAATTCATATGTTATGTGTTGTTTATAGGCTTAATTTTCAAAAACCAAAAACCAAATTGTTATCAAACGTGGTCTGACCACTTCAGTTTTGATTTTTAATTTTTAAAAATTATGCTTGGTTTCCTCATAATTTCTTACAATGTACGGTTTTCATCTTTCTTAAGAAAATATTTGAGTTCATACTCAAAATCTAAAAACAAAAACTATATTTTCTTTAACAAGAAAGAAACATTTCATTAACTATTTTTTTTTTTAGTTTTCAAAACTTAGCTTGAATTTTGAAAACATTTGTAAGAAGTAGATAACAAAGCAAAGAAATTTATAGAGAGAAGTAGTATCTAAAAGCTTAATTTTCAAAAATCAAATGATTATCAAACGAAGTCTAGAGGGCTAACGAGTGGATTTAAAAAATAATAATAAAAGATTTAGGGCAAAATTGAAAAGTCCAACCACATACTTTGAGGAAATTTTGTATAATTTAGCTAAAAATGATATACAAATTATTGTTCATGTACCTTTGGACCCTTCCAAAGATGGTCAATAGAGCTACTAGGCAACTCAAGCTCCAATAGGTTTGTGGGATGGAAATTTGATGGTAAACTCTTTAAAGGATATCCATGCCAATTGAGAAACCTCAGCTGATCAGAGAGATATTCAAGATCTTCAGAAAGATAAACATTGTTAACTTTCAACACTCTCAGATTGGTCATTGCTGAAAAGGACTTTGCATTCAAGTGTGACTCTCCCTCCTCATCCAAATCCATCATTATTCCTTCAATGGCTTCTGTTCCCTGAGAAAATCATGAGATATATCATATACACTACCCATGCCAACTTTCCTATTATAAGTAAAACTATGTTAATATATCGTATAGGTTCGATTACAAGTTTGGTCGTTGAAATTTTAGAGCTTTATCTAATAGGTTCTTAAAGTTTAAAAGCGGTTTAAATAGGTCCTACAACTTTTGACGTCGTTGTATCTAATAATATGTTTTTAAACGTAAAAAAATGTGATCTTTAAGGCCCCGTTTGATATCCATTTGATTTTTTATTTTTTGTTTTTGAAAATTAAGCCTATAAACAATACATTTACTTATGAATTCTTTTGTTGTGTTATCTATCTTTTCAAGTGTTTCTAAAATCCGACACAAAATTTGGAAACAAAAAAAAAAAAAAAAACTTTCAAAAACTTGCTTTTGTTTTTGGAATTTGACTCGGAGTTGTAATATTTACTAAACAAAGATGAAAGTCGTCATAGTAGGAACTCATACGTAGATGTATCGTTTATAAGCCTAATTTTCAAAAACAAAAAACTAAAAATCAAATGATTATCAAACGGGGCATAAACTCTCAGTTTTATGTCTAATATACAATCTAGAGTTTAAGAACCTAGAAGCACAAACTGAATAATTAAGGGTATTAAACGTTTTTTAAAGTTTAGGGATCCATTCGACATTTTTAAAGTTTTAGGAACCTATTAAACACAATTTTAAAAGTCCAAGAACCGAAAGTTACCTGATCACGACTTAGGGCAAGATTTATATCCTCGCGAAGCCACAACCTACTACGTTTTTCGGGATCGTTCGGAAACTTTTGGCGAACAATTTCTTGACCCATTTCTTGGATCAAATCATGCATTTGTAACTTATCATGTGGTGTAGTAATAAGAGATTTCTCCTCCAATATTTCTAGTCCAAGAACAGCAGGAAATCCAAAGCTTTGGAGAATTTCTATTGCTTGTCTCTTGCTCTTCCTCTTAAAAAAACATGCAAGGTCTAGAAAAATCTTCTGTTCGGTCTCTTCCAACATATAATAACTAATTTTTAACTTCTCAAGAATTTCCATATCACGAACTTCCTTCAACTTATCCACTGCATTTTCCCATTCCTCCATTGGTTTATCTCGCAAAGAGGATCCAAGAACCTCAATTGCTAAAGGCAAGCCTCCAGCATAGTCCACAACTTGGCTACAAAGGTCAAAATATCCTTCCTTTGGATGGTCTTCTCGAAATGCCTTATGGGAAAAAAGTTGAAGTGCCTCATCAATATTTAGCCCTTCAACATTGTATCTTCTTTCGATACCGTGCGAAACGAGGAGATGTTCGTCTCTTGTCGTAACAATGACTCGACTTCCTGAACCGAACCAGTCGTAACCTCCCGCCAACTTTTGAAGTTGCGTTAGATGATCGACATCGTCGAGAATTATAAGAGCCTTTAGATTACTTATTCGTCTCTTGATCAGTGTAGCTCCATCCCCATCTGGGATTTCGATGTTTCTTTTCATTAGAGCTCCTGAGAGAAGTTTTTCTTGTAATGAAGTCAAGCCTTGGTCTTTTAAGGTTTCTTTGAGGTTGTCTAAGAAGTAACATCCTTGGAATAAATGGGAGACACTTTTGTAAATAATTCTAGCAAGGGTTGTTTTACCAATGCCACCCATTCCCCATATTCCAACAAAGCGCACATCATCTAACCCTATGCCTAAAAGCATATTTACTTGGTGTAATCTCGAGCTGATTCCAACCAACTTATCATCATAACGAAACAAATCAGGACGCAATTTGTTAAAAACATGCTTCACAATTTCATTGATGGCCACTGCTTCAGACCTACAAGTTTTCATTTTTAGTGAGTAAGATTTTTAGGAGTGAAAGGATTGGGTTGTTTTTATGAGCAACTTTCAGTTCCATCCATAGATACAAAAGAATAATAACTTGCGTATGAATTAACTCTTGAAAGAAATAGAAATGGGATCTGCGTAGCTATGGTAAATGTTGAGCCTACAAAAGAACTTTTTTTTTTTTTTTGGACAAAAACCTACAAAAAGAACTTTTAATATGTTGAGTTATGAATCATAAATTTTATAATATTTCTACATAAAGTCAATATCTTTCTAACTTACTTAGACGAAAAAGGTTGTTTTTTAATAATATTGTATTTTTTAAAATTTATTATAAAAATATTGTAAGTTTGAAACTATTTATAAAAATATTGCACTTTTAAATGGAGGTCGTCTTTTCAAAAGACGATCTTACTCCACTTGAAGGTCGTCTTTTGAATTATGTACTTTTTTTTTTATTAAAAAAATGATATCTTTTTAACCAGATATTTAAAATTTTCAAAAAAATGTATGGTTGGAAAGCTAACAGAGAGCTTCAATTTGATACTTGGTTTCACTATTTTTTGAGTTCTGTATCAAAAGATGAAGACCATCAAAGACTATAACTCTGCAAATTTCAGAACTGAAGATTGTTTTGAGGAGTGCATTAAAAAATTGACATCTTTTTACCCAGATATTAAAAAATTTCGAAAAAGATACGGTTAAAAAGCTAACACATAGAGCTTCAATTTGATATCTAGTTTCACTATTTGTAGAGTTGTGTATTAAAAGATACAGATCGTCGAAGTTTAGCTACAGTTTTGAAGTTTTCAGTCGTATCTTCAGTTCTGGGTTTAGTGAACTTTTCATAATATATATTTTTTGATACACAACTCCAAAAATAGTAAAACTAGGTATCAAATTGAAGCTCTATGTTAACTTTCCAACAATACCCAAAGTTTTTGAATATCTGGGTAAAAAGATAGCAATTTTTTAATGCACTTCTCAAAATAATCTTCAGTTCTAAAATTTGCAGAACTATAGTCCAACTTCGATGATCTCTATCTTTTGATACACAACTCCAAAAATAGTGAAATCACATATCAAATTGAAGCTCTCGCTGTTATCTTTCCAACCATACCTTTTGTGAAAATTTGGAATATCTTAGTAAAAAGATATCAATTTTTTAATAAAAGAAGTACATACCGATGGATGCAAGGAAAAGATGATCTTTGCTTGCGTGTGGAGGTCGTTTTTATAAATAGTTTCAATTATAATAAGTTTTAAAAAATGCAATATTATTAAAAAACAGCGGACGAAAAAATATAATTTTATTTATGCTTTTGAAATAAACTAGGGAAAAGAACAAAAAAAAAATAATAATAATGGTGAATTTATGATAAGGGCAATTGCATATATAACATTATAACCTAAAAAATAACAAATCTAGCCCAATCTAAAATTATTTACAATTATAGCACAATTTTAATTATTTACAATTATAACACAATTTTACAAGCTAGTGATAGAGGTCTATAGTTGATAGAATATAAAAACAGTTCATCAGTGATAGAGGAGGGTCTATCGGTGATAGATTATAAAAATAGTCTCGGTAATAAAATCTATCGTTGATAGACCATAAAAATGATTTCGATGATAGAGGTTTATCGTTGATAGACAGTAAGAATGGTCTTAGTGGTAAAAGTTTATATAGACTATAAAAATGGTCTATCAATGAGATTCAAAAAATTGTCGTATTTGTAAATTATTTATTTGTGTGACATTTAGAAATATGACATTCAATTTTGCAATCCATTACAGTTATTCATTTTTTTTCTTCAGTTTTTTTTTTCGAGTTCAATAAGTGGGGTGAGTGAATTCGAAACCTCCGACCTCAAGAGAAATAGTACATGTCAATTACCATATTGTCATATACGCTCACTTTGACTTTTAGTTCTTCATTATGGTCTTTATAACTATTATTCATCTCTTGGTAACATCTCTCTCTAAAATTTTGATTGTTCTCCTTAAGGGTGAGTATTGGTCGGTCGGAGTCGGTTTTTCATTCAAACCGATGCCGAACCGACCAAGTCGATTTCCGAAAAAATTGAAACCAAATTTTTTTTTCAGTTCCTTACACCGACCGATCGGTTGGTCGGTCGGTTTCAACGCAAAACTAACTAGGCGGAGGCAAAGACGACGACGAGTGCGAAGAGACGATTGAGTGTGAGAGACGGCGGAGACAAAGACGATTGAGGAATGTAGACTGTTTGCGAAGAAAGAAGGAAGAAATGGAGAAGAAAAGATGAAAGAGATTAATGGAGAAGAAGATGAGAGAATAGGGAGAAGAAAGAAGAAATCTGAAATGGAAAGAGAAAGAGAAAAAAATAACTATAAATCGATTGAATTGAGTCAATTCGATTCGGTCAGTTTCGATCGATCGGTTCGATTTTCGAAAAAAATTCGATCAGTCGATACAACGTGTAGGTGTGGGGGATCGAACCTGTTACCTATTGGTCACAAGTGCTCATGTTTCGATCCATCGCTTTGATTTTCAAAAAAATTTGCTCACTCCTAATTCTCCATCTCTCACTCCTAATTCTCCCTCTCTCTAAATTTTCTCCGACTAAAAATAACTCATCTTTCTTTCTCTTACCTCCCTTTTCTAATTTTCTCTCTCTCATTTTTATTATCTGGGTCGGCATGACCCGACCCAAATAATCAAAAGCCTAAGTTTGGTCCAAGCCTTGCAGGCTTCCACCATCCGGTCGGCCTGACCCGGCCCAAATAATCAAAAGTAGGGGTGAGTATCGGTCGGTCGGAGTTGATTTTGGGCTAAAATCGGCGCCGACCACCGACATATCGGTTTGGTATCGGTCGGTTCTGATCGGTTTCAAAGAGGAGGTTTACGCCGAACGACCGACCGTCGGTCGGTCGGTCGGTTTTAGTCGGTTTGTGACTTCAAAGATTCAAATTTCAGACGAAAAAAAAGAAGGGAGAAGAAGAAACAAAGAAAGAAAAAAAGAAGAGAGAAGATAAAGAAACAAAAAAAAAAAAAAAAAAACGTGATTTTTTATCTTTTCAACTCTCAAGACATTATTACAATTT
Source organism: Herpetospermum pedunculosum (assembly GCA_028017165.1). Lineage (NCBI taxonomy): Eukaryota > Viridiplantae > Streptophyta > Magnoliopsida > Cucurbitales > Cucurbitaceae > Herpetospermum > Herpetospermum pedunculosum. Next base: position 9,777,578 of record CM051527.1, read on the forward strand.
AAATTTTTTTGTCTTCCCAAGGAGCTCTTCCCAAGGAGTTGCACACATCATATCATACTTTTGGGCTTCTCAAGTAATTTCAAAAACAATTTCCATTTACTTATTATTATTATTATTGTTTTTAAAGTTTTTTTACATATGTTTGGTCTTTTTTACATATGTTCGGTCGGTCGGATAGAGCCTTACCGATGGTCGGTTTTTCTATATATAAAACCGACCCCGACCGAAAACATCATAAAACCGACCGAACCGAAGTCGGTTCGGTCGGTTTAATCGGTCGGTTTGGTTTACCGGTTTAATTTGCTCACCCCTAATCAAAAGCCTAAGCTTGGTCCAAGCCTTGCAGGCCTCCACCATCCGGTCGGCCTGACCCGACCCAAATAATCAAAAGTCTAAGCTTGGTCCAAGCCTTGCAAGCCTCCACCATCCAGCCTGGCCCCTAAAACATAGGAGGCCTCCACCATCCGGCCTGACCCCTAAAACATAGGTTCATAGCCCAATCCATGAGCCTAACTTCATGGGCCAAATTAGATTGAGCTTAAATTGAACCTTCAAATTGAATTTGGGTTGACCCTATGAATAAAAATTATTTTTAAATATAAAATTAAAATTGGATTTAAACTTTGTTTATAGAGGAGAAATCTTTCATCATCCTTAAAACTTTCGATGTGGGACAATAAAATGAGCATTAGATTAAAACTTTATTTATAGAGGATGAACCTCTTCTCGTCCTCCAAACTTCCAATGTGGGACAATAAAATAAAATGATAGATTTTGAATGATTTCTACTTCAAGTCTCTTCTAATTTCTCTCTCATAGTCATACTACAACTCTTCTACTTCTCAATGATCTTGTCATAAACTCTTCCACTTCTCTAAGATCATGTCAACTATGACTATGAGTTATCATTTGTCAATTGTCAATTTATTCATAATTATTTTTAAATAAAAAAAATAAAATTGTTCATTTTTCCATCATCACCGTCACTATGGTTCCCATGCACTTTTAGCATATAGATATAGTGTAATTGGGCATGAATGATTTTTTTATTCATTTTTCTTCTTCAAATTATTATTGATATTACAAATTATATATATATATATATATATATATATATATATATATATATATATATATTGGATCGGACCTTTGGGTCGGCCCAACGAGCCGATCCAAATACGGCTCAAACGGGCTAGTCCATGGGCCGATTCAATTAACAAAAAAACATATCCATATCCAATCCAATTCATGAAAGGGTTGGGTCGGGCTGGCCCGGTCAACCGTTGACCATGGTCCGGGCTTGGATCTGACTTGGGTTGGGTTTGGGTCGGCCTTTGAGTTTTGGGCCCGATGATGAGGCTGATCTCTAACTTTTCTCTTCCTACAATTTTTTATTTGAAATTTCTCTCTTTCTAACTTCTTTTCCTTCAAATATTTAATCTCTATCTTTCACTCATTCTAACACATCTCTTTTCTCTTCCTCCTTTCACTTAAGCTTATAAAAACTAAAATTATTATTAAATAATCTTTTGTATTTCTAAAATTTGTAAACAACTTTCGAAATATTCCTAAATGTTGGGGTAAATCGATACAAATATAATCAATCCAAATTCTATACTAGATTCAGACAATATATATTTTATCTCAAACAACCCAGATCAGTTATTGGTTCCAAATATATAGCGGAATAAACAATTTGGAAACCAATGCTTAGTTAAGTGCACCTCATTTTTAACCAATAGCATTGATTAGTTTAGTTGGGCCAACATCATGGGCTTTTTTTTGGGCTTCATTATTTTCCTAACAATCTCCCACTTGAAGACAAAATAAGCAAATGTCTCCCGTGCAACGGTAGCGACTCTTCTTTACTCATGTCGAAGTCCAACTAAAGTTGCGCACAACTTCAGTTTGTCAACAGGAACGGTCTTGGTAAACATATCGGCTGGATTCTGACTTCCTGGAATCTTTTCAAGCACCAGCGCTCCATCTTCCAAGATTGATCTGATAAAATGGTATCTCACGTGTATGTGTTTCGTTCTCGAATGAAACACTGGATTCTTTGCTAAATGAATAGCACTCTGACTGTCGCAATGCAAAGTCCCCTTTCCCAATCTTAAGCCAAGTTTTTCTAAGAAGGACTGAAGCCATATCATCTCCTTACTAGCTTCAGTAACTGCAACATACTCGGCCTCTGTAGTAGAAAGAGCTACTATCTTCTGCAGTCTAGATCCCCAACTAATAGCAGTATTACCCAAAGTAAAAACATACCCGGTAGTACTTTTCTTGCCATCTGTATCACCTGCCATATCTGCATCCACATAACCCTGCAGTTTAAAATCTGACCTTTTAAAATGCAGAGCATAATCAATTGTCCCTCTCAGATATCTGAAAATCCATTTAACAGCCTCCCAGTGCTGCTTCCCTGAATTACACATATACCTGCTAACAACTCCCACTGCTTGTGCAATGTCCGGTCTTGTGCAAACCATGGCGTACATCAGGCTACCTATAGCTGAAGCATATGGCACTCTAACCATATGATCTATTTCCTGCTCAGTAGAGGGTGAGTGCTCCTTAGATAATTTAAAATGACAAGCTAAAGGAGTACTCACTGATTTTGCATCTTCCATGTGAAATCTGGTCAACACCTTTTTCACATACGCTTCATGTGACAATGTCAATGTACCATCTTTCCTCTCAATCCTCATTCCTAAGATTTGTTTGGCAGCTCCCAAATCTTTCATATCAAATTCTTTAGATAATTCAGCCTTTATCTTTAGAATTTCCTGTTTGTTTGCACCTGCTATCAACATGTCATCAACATATAGCAGTAAGATAATATATGAGTTACCATGAGATTTTACGTAGCAACAATGATCTCCCTGACATCTCTGGAATCCACTGTTGCATATAAAGTTATCAAACTTCTTATACCACTGTCTGGAAGCCTGTTTGAGACCATAAAGGCTTCTCTGAAGTTTGCACACCATTTTCTCTTGCCCCTGTACTATGAAACCCTGTGGTTGTTTCATGTAAATTTCTTCCTCCAAATCACCATGAAGAAAAGCTGTCTTTACATCCATCTGTTCTAGGAACAGATCCTCTTCTGCCACTATTGATAATACAGTTCTAATAGTAGTTAGTTTAACTACCGGAGAACATATCTCATTGAAGTCAATACCTTCCTTCTGTTGAAAGCCCTTGACTACAAGCCTTGCTTTATATCTTTTGCTACCATCAGGCTCTTGCTTTATTCTGTAAAGCCATTTGTTCTGCAAAGCTTTCTTACCTCTTGGTAACTCTTCCAGTTGCCATGCCTGATTCGTCATAAGAGAATCCATCTCATCCTTCATGGCCAACTCCCACTTGACAGAATCTTCCAGTTGAACCACCTCATCATAACATTCAGGTTCACCTCTGTCAGTCAATAATATATAATTCAAAGTAGGGGAATACCTATGTGGTGGTCTGATAGTCCTGCTGGACCTCCTAACTGTTGGAGGTGGCGTCCTCTGAACTTCATCAGGTTCCACAGTCGGTTCGTTAGATTCCATAACCGGTTCCTCAAAAATGTATGGTTGGAAAGCTAACAGAGAGCTTCAATTTGATACCTGGTTTCACTATTTTTTGAGTTTTGTATCAAAAGATGAAGACCATCAAGGACTATAACTCTGCAAATTTCAGAACTGAAGATTGTTTTGAGGAGTGCATTAAAAAATTGACATCTTTTTACCCAGATATTAAAAAATTTCGAAAAAGATACGGTTAAAAAGCTAACACATAGAGCTTCAATTTGATATCTAGTTTCACTATTTGTAGAGTTGTGTATTAAAAGATACAGATCGTCGAAGTTTAGCTACAGTTTTGAAGTTTTCAGTCGTATCTTCAGTTATGAGTTTAGTGAACTTTTCATAATTTTGACGATATATATTTTTTGATACACAACTCCAAAAATAATAAAACTAGGTATCAAATTGAAGCTCTCTGTGTTAACTTTCCAACAATACCCAAATTTTTTGAATATCTGGGTAAAAAGATAGCAATTTTTTAATGCAGTTCTCAAAATAATCTTCAGTTCTAAATTTTGCAGAACTATAGTCCAACTTCGATGGTCTCTATCTTTTGATACACAACTCCAAAAATAGTGAAATCACGTATCAAATTGAAGTTTTCGCTGTTATCTTTCCAACCATACCTTTTGTGAAAATTTTGAATATCTTAGTAAAAAGATATCAATTTTTTAATAAAAGAAGTACATACCGATGACATCCATGTGGAGCAAGGAAAAGATCATCTTTGCTTGCTTGTGGAGGTCGTTTTTATAAATAGTTTCAATTATAATAAGTTTTAAAAAATGCAATATTATTAAAAAACAGCCGACGAAAAAATATAATTTTATTTATGCTTTTGAAATAAACTAGGGAAAAGAACAAAAAAAAAAAAATAATAATAATGGTGAATTTATGATAAGGGCAATTGCATATATAACATTATAACCTAAAAAATAACAACTCTAGCCCAATCTAAAATTATTTACAATTATAGCACAATTTTAATTATTTACAATTATAACACAATTTTACAAGCTAGTGATAGAGGTCTATAGTTGATAGAATATAAAAACAGTTCATCAGTGATAGAGGAGGGTCTATCGGTGATAGATTATAAAAATAGTCTCGGTAATAAAGATCTATCGTTGATAGACCATAAAAATGATTTCGATGATAGAGGTTTATAGTTGATAGACAGTAAGAATGGTCTTAGTGGTAAAAGTTTATATAGACTATAAAAATGGTCTATCAATGAGATTAAAAAAATTGTCGTATTTGTAAATTATTTATTTGTGTGACATTTAGAAATATGACATTCAATTTTGCAATCCATTACAGTTATTCATTTTTTTTCTTCAGTTTTTTTTTTCGAGTTCAATAAGTGGGGTGAGTGAATTTGAAACCTCCGACTTCAAGATAAATAGTACATGTCAATTACCATATTGTCATATACGCTCACTTTGACTTTTAGTTCTTCATTATGGTCTTTATAACTATTATTCATCTCTTGGTAACATCTCTCTCTAAAATTTTGATTGTTCTCCTTAAGGGTGAGTATTGGTCGGTCGGAGTCGGTTTTTCATTCAAACCGATGCCGAACCGACCAAGTCGATTTCCGAAAAAATTGAAACCAAATTTTTTTTTCAGTTCCTTACACCGACCGATCGGTTGGTCGGTCGGTTTCAGCGCAAAACTAACTAGGCGGAGGCAAAGACGACGACGAGTGCGAAGAGACGATTGAGTGTGAGAGACGGCGGAGACAAAGACGATTGAGGAATGTAGACTGTTTGCGAAGAAAGAAGGAAGAAATGGAGAAGAAAAGATGAAAGAGATTAATGGAGAAGAAGATGAGAGAATAGGGAGAAGAAAGAAGAAATCTGAAATGGAAAGAGAAAGAGAAAAAAATAACTATAAATCGATTGAATTGAGTCAATTCGATTCGGTCAGTTTCGATCGATCGGTTCGATTTTCGAAAAAAATTCGGTCAGTCGATACAACGTGTAGGTGTGGGGGATCGAACCTGTTACCTATTGGTCAGAAGTGCTCATGTTTCGATCCTTCGCTTTGATTTTCAAAAAAATTTGCTCACTCCTAATTCTCCATCTCTCACTCCTAATTTTCCCTCTCTCTAAATTTTCTCCGACTAAAAATAACTCATCTTTCTTTCTCTTACCTCCCTTTTCTAATTTTCTCACTCATTTTTATTATCTGGGTCGGCATGACCCGACCCAAATAATCAAAAGCCTAAGCTTGGTCCAAGCCTTGCAGGCTTCCACCATCCGGTCGGCCTGACCCGACCCAAATAATTAAAAGTAGGGGTGAGTATCGGTCGGTCGAAGTTGATTTTGGACTAAAACCGACGCCGACCACCGACATATCGGTTTGGTATCGGTCGGTTCTGATCGGTTTCAAAGAGGAGGTTTACGCCGAACGACCGACCGTCGGTCGGTCGATCGGTTTTAGTCGGTTTGTGACTTCAAAGATTCAAATTTCAGACGAAAAAAAAAGAAGGGAGAAGAAGAAACAAAGAAAGAAAAAAAGAAGAGAGAAGATGAAGAAACAAAAAAAAAAAAAAAAACTTGATTTTTTATCTTTTCAACTCTCAAGACATTATTACCATTTAAATTTTTTTGTCTTCCCAATGAGCTCTTCCCAAGGAGTTGCACACATCATATCATACTTTTGGGCTTCTCAAGGAATTTCAAAAACAATTTCCATTTACTTATTATTATTATTATTGTTTTTAAAGTTTTTTTACATATGTTTGGTCTTTTTTACATATGTTCGGTCGGTCGGTTTGAGCCTTTTTTGGGCTATCCGACCGACCGATGGTCGGTTTTTCTATATATAAAACCGACCCCGACCGAAAACATCATAAAACCGACCGAACCGAAGTCGGTTCGGTCGGTTTAATCGGTCGGTTCGGTTTACCGGTTTAATTTGCTCACCCCTAATCAAAAGCCTAAGCTTGGTCTAGACCTGCACAATAATCAAAAGTCTAAGCTTGGTCCAAGCCGGTCGGCCTGACCCGACCCAAATAATCAAAAGTCTAAGCTTGGTCCAAGCCGGTCGGCCTGACCCGACCCAAATAATCAAAAGTCTAAGCTTGGTCCAAGCCGGTCGGCCTGACCCGACCCAAATAATCAAAAGTCTAAGCTTGGTCCAAGCCTTGCAAGCCTCCACCATCCTGGCCCCTAAAACATAGGTTCATAGCCCAATCCATGAGCCTAACTTCATGGGCCAAATTAGACCGAGCTTAAATTGAACCTTCAAATCGAATTTGAGTTGACCCTATGAATAAAAATTATTTTTAAATATAAAATTAAAATTGGATTAAAACTTTGTTTATAGAAGAGAAATCTTTCATCATCCTTAAAACTTTCGATGTGGGACAATAAAATGAGCATTAGATTAAAACTTTATTTATAGAGGATGAACCTCTTCTCGTCCTTCAAACTTCCCATGTGGGACAATAAAATAAAATGATAGATTTTGAATGATTTCTACTTCAAGTCTCTTCTAATTTCTCTCTCATAGTCATACTACAACTCTTCTACTTCTCAATGATCATGTCATAAACTCTTCCACTTCTCTAAGATCATGTCATGCATGACTATGACTATGAGTTATCATTTGTCAATTGTCAATTGATTCATAATTATTTTTAAATAAAAAAAATAAAATTGTTCATTTTTCCCATCATCACCGTCACTATGGTTCCCATGCACTTTTAGCATATAGATATAGTGTAATTGGGCATGAATGATTTTTTTATTCATTTTTCTTCTTCAAATTATTATTGATATTACAAATTATATATATATATATATATTGGATCGGACCTTTGGGTCGGCCCAACGAGCCGATCCAAATACGGCTCAAACGGGCTAGTCCATGGGCCGATTCAATTAACAAAAAAACATATCCATATCCAATCCAATTCATGAAAGGGTTGGGTCGGGCTGGCCCGGTCAACCGTTGACCATGGTCCGGGCTTGGATCTGACTTGGGTTGGGTTTGGGCCGACCTTTGAGTTTTGGGCCCGATGATGAGGCTGATCTCTAACTTTTCTCTTCCTAAAATTTTTTATTTGAAATTTCTCTCTTTCTAACTTCTTTTCCTTCAAATATTTAATCTCTATCTTTCACTCATTCTAACACATCTCTTTCTCTTCCTCCTTTCACTTAAGCTTATAAAAACTAAAATTATTATTAAATAATCTTTTGTATTTCTAAAATTTGTAAACAACTTTCGAAATATTCATAAAAACTAGAAAAATGCTAAGTGTCGCCAACAACTATCAAACCCTCATGTCTTAAACAAAAATTGGAAATACAAAAAGCATAAAACCCGAATCTTATCTAATCACCCTCATATATCTTATAAATATAAATAAACCTTCAAAATATACAATATACAATAATACATATATGATTGAAGTACAAAATCACATTAAATCACCCATCAACCCAAAAGTGCAGATTGTCACAATAAGTTATGTTAAATTTAATTATATTGATAGTGAGACTCGAACATATAGGATCTCGTGGTGATACCATGTTCAATTATCAATCAATCTGAAAGCTTAATTTACCCTAATCTATTAAGTTAAATTTTAGTTTGATTTCATGAATAAGGAAAGAAAAAAGTTAAACAAAAAAACAAAAAAGTTAAGAGAGTGAATAGTTTGAATAACTTACTGGGAATCTTGGAGATGCCATCCAGAGAGATGGCCAAGGTGGTTCATAGAATCCCTCCAGCTTTGAACTTCTTTAAGATCATTGGCTTCTTCTTCATGTTCACAAAATGGCATCTCAAAGTTGCCCTTCTGCTTCCTCACATTGGCTGGATCTATTTGGTAAAAGATAGGAAGAACCAACTGATCCATCAACTCCTTGCACATCACAATCTTCGCCAATTCCTTCATGCAAACTGAATCCCCATAGTTCTCTGAAAACACGACGATTGAAGATCTTGATTCTTCGACCGCCCTCAGCTTATCCGCCAACGGTTTCGCTCTGTCGTCGCGGTTGTCTCTAAAAACGACAATTCCTTGTGTCGTTAGAGCTTTGTGGAGATCGGCGGCGAAACTACGGCCGGTGTCTTCGGCTCTGTGGCTGAGGAAAACGTCGTAGTTTCGTTTCCGAGGAGGAGGAGGAGAAGGTAATGGTATGATCGAAGGTCTTCTCTCCATGATTACTGGAGACGCCATTGGAAGGCAGTGAGTGTTGCTTCAAATACTCAAGTTTTTATTTTCTCAACTCATTCTCTCTCTTTCGTTTTGTGGTTTGTGGAATTTGATCGAATGGTCAACATGGTTTTCAAATCTATTATGGTGTTAGAAATTTTATATTTGTTTTGTCTTTTGATGCTTAAATCTTTTTAAAAGTTAAGAGTTTTGATATATATTTTTTTTATTTTTAATAAAATATATTAAACTTGTGTTTGGAATCAATGATCATTGAACTTTCAATAAATAAAAAAGGATGTATAACTATAAAATTTGATTTTCTTTCCTATCGATAATTGTTTGCCTACCTATTTTCTATTTAGTCTATTATTGGTATACCTTATCAATAAAAAAAAAATTATTCCAATGGTATTCAACTTTGGTTTTCAATGTATGATATAGTAAACGTTAGAGTTTTTACACAGATGATTTCCTTCGGGATCTTAATGTGAAATGACCTAATTTTTAAAACGTGTGATTTTTGATATTTTCTCGTGATCAACAATCTCAATGTTTTTGTGCTCAGCGAGGGATACTACATATTTTTTCCTCGCAGTCGTGTTCAGCGCGTAATGCTGATGACATCAATAAAGGGACAAAAAATATACATTTTCGAGCGTAGGTCAAAAAATAATAAAACCCTAAAGAAGAGTCATCTATGCAAATATCTCTAATAAACGTTCATGTTTTCTATCCGTCCTATTACTGATATTTCATAACATAATAGAATTAATTAAAATGGCATCTCAATATTTGACTTTTAATTTATGTTTATGTGGTATTAGGTCTGTTTCCGTATATCACATCAATATGTTAAAATGGTAAATTAGCTATAACTAAATATCAATAACACTTTAATCAATATGTTAAAATGGTAAATTAGCTATAACTAAATATCAATAACACTTTAATTAAAATACCGTTGCAAAAAAAAAAAAAAAAAAATATCAATAACACAACATTTCAAAAAATAAAAATATCAATAACACAAATGTGTATAATAAAAATAGTAAATTAATTACTAATAACTATGTGTCACCAATATGCTCCTCTTATATTGGTAAACATTTATCATTGATGGACATAGAAATGATCTATAATTGATAGACATAGAAATGTTAAATATAGAAATATAGTTTATTAGTGATAGACATCTAGCACCGATACGATAATAAACACTACAACGAATAATAATAGACATAAAAATAGTTTAGTAATAATAAACATAAAAATGTTCATTTATTCACTAATAACTATAAAATTATATATTAGTAATATATTTAGTAAAAAACAAATATTTAAATAGCTGCAATAATATTTTCTAAACCAAATTGTCATATTATTTTGAAAACAAAATGGACCAAATTAGATATCTGATAGAAACTTCTATCATCTGCAATGAACTATCATGTCTATTAATAAATATTTAATTTCTTTTCATATTTCAAAATGTTGAATTTATGGACATCTTAACCAACTCAAAGAGACAATTTATAAAATAATTTAATAAATAATTTTCCAAAATATAGTGAACTTTAAAATTAATCTTTCAATTTAAAATTAAAGGTGCCAAATTATAAGTAATTTTTGGTTCTCCTCAGTCTTTGACTTTTCAGCACAACAAGACAATGATTCGAGGTGGTTAGGTACAAGGATGAATTCTAAACTATGTTATCTTGTTTGTTTTAATTGTTCATATTGGGATCATCGGGACAACAAATTAAAAATTTTAAGATTTCTCTGACATCCTTATCTTTAAAGTTTTCATAAATTAATGTGACCTAAGGAGAGAATTTTTAGTACATCCGTGGTATGGAAAAACTCCATACCACTGCCTTTCAAAAAATGACACGTGGTAAAATGGTTATTTAACGGGAACCCACACTATTAAATATATTATTTTTTTAAACCATTTTGCTACGTGTCATTTTTTGAAAGGTAGTGGTATAGAGTTTTTTCATACCACGGATGTACTAGAAATTCTTCCATGACCTAACTTCTTTTCTCAGTTGATATTATTTCTCAACTAAATTAATTGATTTATTTATTTAAAATTTATCGTAATTATTGCTAAGCAAAGTTGGTCCAAAAGCAAAATTGAAAAGAAAAATGCAGTCTTGGGACCAAGGCTGCCTGCCATGTGCTAATATGATCACCATTAATTAACTATTTATTTTTATGACTAGTGGGTGATTCATTAATCTAAACTTTGTATTATTTAAGATGGACTCCAAATTTTAGTCATTATTTAAATCATTTATGGAGCTTTACAAATTATACTTTTCTTTAAACTTTGACCAAAATTCAATAAATTCTAGTGGATTCAACACCTACTTAAATTACATATTATTTTATTAAGTACTTGTCGTTTGTTTGTTTTTCTTTAAGGTGGTTGTCTAACTTTTTATAGATTATGTGTTAGTCTCTGAATTAACTTTTTAAATATTCTATATTATTTTTAAATATGAATTATTACATAAAAATCATTTTAATCACTTCAGTCAAATTTATAGACTGAATAGTAAATCGTAAAACATTTTACAAATATATTAAAAAAAACAGTTTGATTCATGTAAAAGATCAAAAACTCAAAAATCAGTGATTAAAATCGGAAGAGTACTATCCGTGATAGAATGTTACCAATGATAGAATATTATCGTTGAAAGAATGTTACCAGCAATAGAATATTATCGTTGATAGAATACTATTAGTTATATATTATTGATACTATCAGTGGTAGAATGCTATCAATGCTAGTTTATTGATAGTGATAGAATTATATAAATAATTTTTATTTTCGTAAATTTCATAATAAAGATTGCATTACTTGATAAAAACGAAAGAGATCAGTGATAAAATATAATCGCTGATAGAATGCTACCAGTGATAGAAAGCTATCAATGATAGTTTATTGATACTATTAGTGATAGAATGTTATAAATAATTTTTCTTTTCATAAACTTCAAAATAAAGATTGCATTACTTGTTAAAACGGAAGAATACTATCAGTGATAGAATGCTATTAGTGATAGCTTATTGATATTATTAGTAATAGAATGCTATGTATATTTTTACTTTTTTTTTTTTTTTAGTATTAAATCAAAAGCAAACTAAACAGAACGCCACAAATAAGATTGTTTGTCCCTTTCGACAAGCAACATGAGCCAATAAGGAAAAATAGAACACCACCATTGACTACGATCTGCAGACAAAGCCCATCGAGCAGTACCATCTGCAACTTTGTTTTGAGACCGCCAGATATGTTGGAAGACCTGAACATCCGTCGTCACCGCTAAACTAAGCACCTCATTGACGACCGATTTAATATTCGTCACGTTCTCCTCTTCACGATTTAGTAGACGAACCACCCCAAGGCAATCAGATTGCACTGCAACCTCCATGTGATCCATATCGACCAGCATTCTTACCCCCACCTCAACTGCCTTCATCTCCGCCATCTGTGCATTACAAAGGCCGCCCAAAACCTGACAACCAGCTCGAACCAAAGAACCCGATTGATCGTGAAGAGCCCAACCCAAACCGACACTGCCATCAACCTCACTCCACGCAACCTCACAAGTAAGAGATAGACCTGTCACCCCATCCATTAGCCAACTCTGCACTGCAGACACGTCTGAAGACATCGTAGGACGATACGACCCCCTAGAACATTGCTCGGGCATCGAAGTAAATTCCTGGAGGTAGGCAACAACCTTTTCTTGTAAAACTGCCACAGAGGTCTCAAGACCCGTAAAAAATCGGCGATTGCGATACTCCCAAACTTGCCACAGCAACACCTGAAAGAGCTCCACCGACCCCGTCTCTTTGTCGTCCTGGAACCATTCATAGCGATCCATGGGCGACCAATTATTCCTACAACATAACATAGACACCACATTAGTACTAAAGATATAAGACCACAAAGCTTTGGTCACCTTGCATGTCCAAAAGAGATGCACAACAGTCTTCGGTTCCCGAGAACAGAACGGGCACCACACATCAGCATTAACCCCTGTTGACTGAAGATTGGACCGCGTCGGAACGATGTCCTGGAGAATTTTCCAACAACATAATTTAACCTTCGGAGGCAAACGAGTCTGCCAGAAACTCCTCCACAGCCTGCCAATGTGATCCATAGAAGATGAAGATCCCAGTTGACCCCGCTCTAAATGCATACCGAGCTTATAAGCGCTCTTCACTGAGAATAACCCTTTCTTATCCCAAGCCCAATATACTTCGTCATCTTCTCTTTGCCCATTCGTGGGAATGGCAAGAATTAGATTACCTTTTGCCTCGCAAAACCCCGCGCGAACCTTAGCTTCATCCCAAGACCCATCCGCACGGAGCAGAGATGCCACTGTCGCATCCTTATAACAATCGTCAACCCACGACGGTCGACCTTGCCCAGCCTTCGGGATCCATGGATCAGACGCAATCTGAATGTTATGCCCGGTACCCACCCGCCACCGATAGCCCTTCCGAAAAAGCTCTCTGCCCCACACAATACTACGCTAGGCATATGAAGAATTACGCCCAACCGTGGCCGTTAGAAAATGCCCTGTCCGAAAATACCTACCTCGCAACACCTGATAAAGGAGGTTATTAGGTCGACGGATAAGTCTCCAGCACTATTTGGCGAGCATAGTCTGATTGAAAGTTCGCAAGTCCCGGAACCCCAAACCTCTCATTTCCTTGCCCCAACATAATTTTCGCCAGCTCTTCCAATGGATATGCCTTCTGTCTCTGGTAAACCCCCACCAAAACTTAGCACACATGGAGTCAATGTCATTGCACAGAGTAACCCGGAGCCTGAAGCAACTCATCGTATAGGTCGGAATTGCCTAGGCCACCGCCTTTATCAAAACCTCTTTACTGCCAGCAGAGAACAGTCATTCCTTCCATCCTTAAAGAACCTTCCAGACACGCTCCTTTACGGGACCAAAAATAGCACACTTGCTGCAGGAAATTTGTGATGGGAGACCAAGATACCTACCCAATGACACAATCTTTGTCACCCATAACTCACTCTGTATGAACCCTCGGTCGTCTGCACTCGTATTTCACCTGACCATGAACATGGACTTGCCATAATTTATCGCCTGCCTGAACGCCTGCTCATATAGCATTAGGATTTGTTTGATCACCAAACAGTTTTGTCGGGTCGCCCTAAAAAATAAAAGACTATCATCTGCATAAAAAAAATGAGAAACAACAGGACAATATTTATTAATTTGTAAACCCATAAAACTATTCGCAGCTAATTCTTTATGAAGTAAAGCAGAAAAACCTTGTGCACAAATTATAAACAAATACGGGGAAAGAGGATCCCCTTGTCGGATCCCCCTACGGGGGAAAAATTCCTTAGTCGGGAGCCCATCAATGAGGACCGAAAATTGCACTGACTCCATACAACTCATCACTAGTTGCACCCACGCATCTGCAAAACCCATCTTATGCAAAACCTGACGTAAAAACAAACAATCTACCCGGTCATAGGCCTGGCTCATGTCTAATTTCATTGTCACAGAGTCCACCGCCCCACATGTCCTACTCTTAATCGCATGAATGCACTCAAAACCTACAAGTGCATTGTCTGAGATAAGTCGCCCAGGTACAAATGCAGACTGCTCATGTGAAATGACCGAATCTAGTACCTGCTTAAACCTGTTAACCATAGCTTTCACTATAATCTTATATATGACATTACAAAGGCTTATCGGCCGATAATCTGCCAAAGATCGCGGATCTGAAACCTTTGGGATAAGAACTATATGGGTGTGGTTCAGCTCCTGGATCGGTGTCCGCCCGTTTAACACACCAAGGAAGACTGCAGTAGTTACATCTTCGACCACGTCCCTGTTGGGATTTATGCCCTAAATCCTCGTAATTAATTAATAATTATTTGATAATTAGTTTATTATTATTATATGCAATTTACAATATTCATTATATATAAAAATTCAAGGTTATTAGTGTAATCTTGAACAATATGTAGTTGACATACAAGAGGGTCATGTTCAAGGAATAACCTAAATAGTGTATAGTATATGGATAAGGTTGAGTGCATTATCCTGGTAACACTATTGATACAGCCCGCTTTGTAAATGTTACAAATGATTTGATCTAAATCATTCATGTAGATACATGTGAGTGGGGGTATTATATACAATGAGTTTGTATAAGACTGGATCACGAAATATATAATCTCCCTTATAAATCCGTTATTTGAGAAAATTAATATTTCAAAAGATGATCATATGTGACTCGATTTTAATCCTGAGTGAGTTATGAACTTCTGCCTGTGAGGGCTCGTCCTTTGATTTGTATGGGTGAGAATGAACTTTATAGCCGATTCAATAAGCCTACAATTTTGGGAACTTGGCCAAATAGGGAGTTGGGAACATAAGTTTCACAAGATGAAATTCACTTCTTCCCATATAGGGAAAGTAGATGAGTAGTTCCCTTAAGTGCTGATTTCAGGACTTGAACAATGGGGCCCCACCCTCTCACTGTCCCGAGAGGGGCTTCGTTTATGGTTGGATCATAAACAGGTTGTTCATTAGAGAATCAGTGGTACTTAAGGTGTAAGATGTAATTACATAGGTAAAACGAACTTTTGACCCAGCTGTAATTACGAACAACTCAGGAATGATCGATTTGCATGAAATGGTTATATCCATGGACACAACTTGTCCTACAGTGCATAAGAGTGCAACTCTAGGCCTATAGTAGAGTGACCTAGAGTTAATGAATGAAAGTTAATTAATTAATGAGTTTAATTAATTAATTTTGTATCATTGGAGCTTATAAATCTGTAGGTCGATAAGGTCCCTTGCTAGCTCATAGTAACATTAAAATGATCAATTTAGTTGAAAGAAAAAATTGAAATATTCAAATTAATATTATATATTTGATATATTAAATGTAGAAGGGTAAAATATATTATTGTATTTGATATATTAAATATTAGAGGAAATAGTTTATGTATATGATACATTAATATTAAAAACTATTTACATATATTATTTGAATGAGATTCAAATTGGTTTAAAAGTATATTATAAAAGATTAATTTGATAATATTTGAATAAGATTCAAATAAATATAAAATACATATTTTAATATATTAGATATTAAAATGTATTTTATAAAATAAAATTAATTCCTAAAAGTCTTATTATAAATAAGACATTTAAACACAACTCAGTTTTCTACGTAGAGAATTGTTCTCTCAAAACTCCATTCTTCCAAGGAGGCTCCCACAAGCTCTTGGTCCTGTGTTCGAGTCATAGCGGGGAAGATCTCGTAGAAAAATGAATATGTTATTGTTCTTCAAAGGTAATATATGTTTAACCTTGTATTTAATTTAATTCTAAATAAACCAAAGAATCGATTCTAAACGCTTCCGCTGCGAGGATTGAAGCGTTCATTCCCTTCAATTGGTATCAGAGCTACTTTGATTTTGTTTAGAATTAAAAGTTCGTGTATGGTGGGTGTTTAAATTTTTCATATATGAGATATATGTGGTTTGCGAATTGATTGTTTAGGCATATTTGTGGCATTAGATTTATCGGATTAGAACAATTGTAAACTCCTAAAAGGATTTAGGGTTGAACGTATTTTTTTTTTTTTTTTGTCCTTAAACGCTTACGGCTGTCGGTACCATTCAAAGTGGATTCTTGAAAGACACGTATTTGCTGTTGGATTTTAAACTCAAAATAGCTATTGCAATCGTGTTTGGAGCTGAAAGATACAATTGCCATGATTCTCCACCTCCCGATAAAGGCGTTGTTGCAAGGCTGTATTAAAAAAAAAATCCATTTGCGTTGATGCAATCTTCTTTGTGGATTAAATGTTTCAACACACAGCAACTTGAATTTTCAAAGTCATGATGAATTATCTTTGTAGATTAAGTGCAGGGACGGATCCAGACATTGATGTTTGGGGGGCCAAAAATTTAGAGTATATAAATATTAAAAAAAGATCACCAAAAATACAGAGGTTCGAATTCACACTCTCAAGTTATGTTGACATTAAAAAAAAGTTATCAGTGATAAACATATGTGAGTGTATCAAAAACTTACGGACTAAGTTTAAATAAACTTAATACCATCATATAATTTTGTTCATCTCTATATAATAATTATTATTAAAAAAAAAAAAAAAAAAAAAAAAAATCCTAAACTTTAAAAAGTCTTTAATGCATCCCTATACTTTCAATTTTGTTTCTAATGAATTCCTAGATTTTAAAAAATGTCAAATAAATACAAGGATATATTAGACTTAAACTTGAAAATTTGAAAATTTGAGAACCAATTAAATACAAATAAATACAAGGATATATTAGACTTAAACTTGAAAATTTGAGAATCAATTAAATACAAAATTGAAAGTTAAAAAATATATTGAACTATTTTTGAAGTTACGTGGTCTATTAAACACAAAATTAAAAGTTCAAAGATTTATTAAACATTTAAAAAAAAAAAAACACAATATAACATGAATTTGTTTACAAAATTTATAAAAAAGGAGGTTAATATAGTCTAAATTACTTTTGAAAATGTTAATAAAAGTCTAAATTACTTTTGAAAATGTTAATAAATAAATTAATATTAAGAGTTAATAGATTTTGTGAAAGTACGAAGAATACTAAATTTAGATATTTGAAATTACAATACAATTATTTTTAAGAATGAAATTTATATATTTTTAAATATATATAAACAAAATATTAAAAGAGAATAATCTTTTTTTTAAAAAAATATACATATATGGAAGGAAATGTAAAGCAAACAAATTATTGTTATGGTTGAGTTTCGAACTCAGGCACAACAAAATATAAACATGCACAATAACCACTAAAGCAGAAAGAGATTTTGTTAATTTAGGGGGGCCAAACTGTATTTAATAACAACAGTATATATTTAAAACATTATTTTTGCGTACGAGTATAAGAAAATCAAAATTTTTGGGGGGGTCGTGGCCCCCAGTCCCTTCAGAGGTCCGCCCCTGATTAAGTGGATTGTTTGTGGATTAAGTGGATTATTTAGCTAGTGTGATGATGAATCTAAGAAATTTGAATTCAGATTTAGAATGTTCATGGAATGGATTTGGAATGTCAAAATTCAGTTATGGAAATTGAATTCAGTTTTGGAATATCCAAAAATGAGAACATCTTGAAGGCCAAAATATGTCTTGGATTTAAATTGATATAATTTAAATGAGTTTCAATTTCTTAGGATATGTCAAATATGCCGGTCAATTTTACTGTAATTTTATGTTTAATTATGCATGTTGATGTATGATTTAATTTTATTAATTGATTGCATAAAGTATGTCATCTAGATTAAAATCTCATCATAGATGAAGCATGGTTATGCATTTTAATTAATTTTAATATAATTGTTATATTTGGAAGATTATGATTAAAATGCTCTTATAATTTGATTAGATGATTTACTCATATGTTTATTTTTCTATATCTTTCAATATAATTGTTATATTTAGAAATTTTATATTAGTATACTTTCTTTCATAATTCATAATAAGAATCCATATTTTTCTAATGGGATTGAAATATTATATTTTTTCTTAGATATTGTGATATCTTTTCCTAAGATTGTGATATTTTTTCCTAATAAGATTGAAATATCTTTTAGATTTTTTCCCAATAAGTTTTAAGATATTTTTCTAATGAAATTAGGATATTTTCACAATATGATTAGATATTTTCTAATAAGATTCATATAATTCTCCAATGAGATTAGAATTTTTATTTCCTTAATTAAAATATAATTTCATTCATTCTTTAAATAGTTTAAATATATGAATTTAGTTTATCTTTTATTCTACTAAGATTAGAATATACGATAATCTTTCAATTTTTTTAAAATTGTTTAAAATTGTTAAAATTTCAAGATTATCCATGAAGTGATTTAGTTTTTTAATAGGATTAAAAAGATTGCTTAAAATCAATAAAAGTTCACTAATCTAGTAATTAATAGTTAATTAAAGATTAATGAATTTAAAATAAAAATTGACTACCAGGGAACCCTTTCTAAGAAAGGTTACTCAGGTGAGGTACTTAAGTTGACTGAAAAGGAACACCTCTACCTGAGAACTGGCCTGGGATTGAATTAGTCAAAATTTATTTTATTTCATTAAGTAGGCTCATAATTGATTAGTTTTAAATAGTTTACTATACTTGGTAATTCACATTAAAATCAATCTAACCAACATAAGGGTTATGAAAGGTAGATTGAAAAACTTAGATAAATGAGATTAGCTTAATTTGTCTAAGTAATAGAAAACCCTATTTCAAAATACTTAGTGGGAGAAAGACATATGTCAAGGTATCCTACCGTCTCTATTATAGATTCACAAGGTGAGATTCATGCGGGGCTTCGCGGCGACTTTTGGACTGTCCCCTACGGAAGGTGTTTGCATGGGTCAATATCAGGGTGAATCTCTAGAGAAAGTATTTTGAAAATAGTAAGGGGGAGAAGAAAATGTGTCAACATATCCTACGGTCTCTATCATTGGTTCACAACGTGAGATTCATGTGGGGCCTCGCGGCGACTTTTGGATCGTCCCTCTATGGAAGGTGTTTGCATGGGTTAATATCAGGGTGAATCTCCTGAAAAGGATAAGATTGTAATTTTATTTTTAATTTTTGACATACCCTATGGCGGCACTTGTTGGGATAAAATTATAGAATCTAAAATGATAGCTTACACTTACAAATATCTCATTAAGGTTGTTAATGATTTTCTTGACCAAACTAATGATAACTAAATGTTATAGAAATAAGAGTTATTTTGGGATAACACTTGGTTGAGATTGTCTTAGTTTAGTGGAGGAGCATTTGACTTACCCTACGGCGACACTTGTTCTAACTCACTAAAGTATCATACATTAGAAATTAATGTTTTAGGGTTCATTTATCAAATTGTTTGTTTTATATGCTGAAATTGAATGAATATTGATTGGATATTGTTAAATAATATTTTTATATATTTCAAAATTATATCTTTTTTTTTCGTTACTGATTTGTCAAATTGAGAAAATATTATCACTTGGAAAAAAAATGTTAACACTATATAATGACAGTGTAAATTTTCTTTAATTTGTCTATATTGAGAAATGTTCTCAAAAACTTGTTGCCAATGTTAATCGAATTGTTCGTGAAGCATATGATTAAAGATAACAATATGGCTTATAAATTTTTTTTTGTTTGACATGTTAGATTTCAAGCTAAGAAGATAAAAAAAGATGACAACAACATATGAGATATTGTTGAAGTCAATAAAAGTTAGATTTAGATATTTATCTGAATAATCTAAAAAAAAATTAAGTATTACCAAAATCCAAGAAAAGAAAACTCTAGCTAAAAGAAAATAGTTTCTAAATTAGCAAAGTAATCATAATAAGAGGAGTTTATGAAATACCTCTATAAGAAGAACATGAATAAAAGTAAATGTGATTTACTGGATTTTTTGTGGAAAATAATCTTTACCACCTAGATAGTAGATTCAGATCCACTATCAAGATTGGTTCTTCATTACATTTTATATGTAATTCTTGGAAAATACTTAATGATGTAGAATGATCTCTACTTCTTGGCACAAGAAAACTCATCTCAATTAATGTAGTGGGAGGCATTAAGATGTCCATAAGAAATAATTGTTATTTAATGCTGAATATGATGTTTTTAGTATCATGAGAGAATTTTAATTTCTCTAACTTTATTACTAATAAAATGTTCATATAGTATGAATATTTTAGTACTAAATTTTTATTTTTAAAATTGTTTGAAAAGTTCAACTAAAGATAAAAACAATTTGTATGTGTTAGTTGTTAACATATAAAATACTACACATTGAGAAATTCAGGATTATAGAATCCAGAGTGTAAAGACAATTTATATTCTCCTAAAATATGATACTTGTCTTTGGCATTCAAGATTGATTCTGATCAATTTGAATAAAAAGACTACTAATAGGTGATTCTCTAAATGTTAGAGTTAATTATTTTATATGTTTTAAGATCTTGCCTTTCATGCAATATAATCAATAGGTTTTTGTTGGAAAAGCCTACAGACCAAAGAACACTGATGAATATTTCATCACTCTAGCTGATGATTATTCAAGGAATAAGTATCGTAACCTAATGCAACATAAGTCTGAATATTTTGAAAAGTTCAAGAAATATAAGACTCGAGTTGAATGTCAATTAGGTAAATCTATCAAGACACTATGATCAGATCACAGTGAAAAGTACAGGAACCTTACGTACTAAGACTAATTGATAGAAAGTGAGATTTTATCTCAACTCTACCACAAAGTACAATTGTGTGAAATTGTGTTGTAACAGGAGAAACAAGGTCTTGTTAGACATGGTCAGAACAATAAAGAATTATCACGTCATTATTAACCTCTTGTTAGGATATACAACAGATATTGTATAGTGAACATAATTCCTTCTAAAATGTGTCTACAAGACAATTTTGGGGTTATAGAAGAGTAGTAAAGTTAGTTTACAACCCTTCGAGTTTTGAGAATTTTAAGCATACATGGTGAAACTTGAATATGTTCAATAGTGTTGAAAAGTTGGTTACAAGTGAAGTCACTAAATAGTTAACAAAAGTTGTTAACAATTTAATTACATTTGATAGTCAAATGGATCCTAGTCATGAATTCGATAAGCCTCATCGTAGTGGGAGAGTTATGAGATGACCCGACCGTTACAAGAGCTTATATGAAGCCTAAGTTGTCGTATTAGACGACCAAATGTAGGGTTTCTTGACCTCAAAGTTGAAATGAAGGTCAATGACAAAGACTAGTAGACCAAAGTCATAAATCTCGAGATAGAGTATATGTACTCATCTTTATCTAGAACTTATAGATATCGTGATGGGGTAAAATCCATAGGTTTTGAATATATCTACGAAAGTAAATTATTTGTAAATAAGAAGGTATAGACCTTAAAAAAAAAAGACTAATGACAAATATAGTGGGAGAAAGTAAATCATGGGTAAACTTTCTCATTTGTTGTCATACTAGAGTCTGTAAGAATTTCCTAATTCATAGTTGTATATGAGATATGTCAAATGAAGGTTTAAGAAATCTTTTCAATCAATTATATGAGTTCATTTTCAAAAATCAAAAGCAAAAAGTTTGCAAGTAGTAAAGGTTCATTTATGAAATGAATTTGATCACTAGATTTTTTAATGTATGGTTTGATAAAAGTATCAAAAACTATGACTTTGAATAAATATTAATGATATTGTATAGACAAGAAAATCATTAATTATTTAATGATATTGTATAGACAAGAAAATCATTAATTATTTAGTGGAGTTTTCTCATATTTTATGTGGATGACTTATTACTCATTGTGAATGCTGTAAGATTTCAATCGAACTAAAAATGTTGATTACCTAACCAATTCTAAATGATTGATTTAAATTACTGGGTATGTCCTAAAATTAGAGATTTTGAGGACAAAATGTTATTTATGTCTCACACATCTTATATTGACAAAATTGTTGTCAAGTATATGATGTAATACTTCAAAAATGATAATGTATCATTCTTACATGAAGTTTATCTTGATGAAGTTTATCTTGTCTAAGGAATAGTGTCCTCAGACATTTCAAAATGTTGGGAACATAAGATTGACTATCTACGTTTTGAGTGGGAGAAAATCTAATGTACACATGAGACATGACATTTGACAATAAAATTGGTTAGTTTATATTAGTTAGCCCAATGACATGACCATTGCGCGAAAAATTAAAAACTTTTCTAAAAATATCTATGGATAAAATGAGAAATTATAATTTTGTGTATGGGGTTAAAGATTTGAGATCTTTACGAGATGCACTTGCTTTGACAAAGATTTATGGAAATCTATGTTTACCTTAGGTGGCAGAGCTTGATATACAAGTTAATATTTTTGCTTATGAAGCAATAAAAGAACTTGTATGTAGCAAAAACAATCTCTTATTGATCTGAACGACGTTTCAGATATGATTAAGTCTATCACACTTTATTAAGATAAAGTAGTGGTATAATGACTAAAATTAAGGAACTGAGAAACCATCAATGTATAAGGTATCATGCTGAGAGAGAAAGCATCATGGTAGGAACCACGATGACTTTTAGTTGACAGTCATTTTGATCTATAAAAAACTCTCCAGGCTAAATTGTTTGATGGTCACTTAGAATGTCTAAGATTACGAGACATGTCTCATCTTCACTAGGGCAAGTGGAAGAACATGTTGGGTGTAGAGTATGCCTTAGGATACATGTCTCACCGGCTTTAGTACAAATGGGAGATTGTTGGGATTTATGCCCTAAAACTTCGTAATTAATTAATACTTATTTGATAATTAGTTTATTATTATTATTTGTAATTTATAATATTCATTATATATAAGAATCCAAGGTTATTAGTGTAATCTTGAACAATATGTAGTTGATATACAAGATGATCATGTTCAAAGAATAACCTAAATAGTCTAGAGTATATGGATAAGGTTGGGTGTCTTATCCTGGTAACACTATTGATACGACTCGCTTTGTAAATGTTACAAATGATTTGATTCAAATCATTCATGTAGATACATGTGAGTGAGGGTATCATATACAATGAGTTTGTATAAGACTGGACCACGAAATATATAATCTCACTTATAAATCTGTTATTTGAGAAGATTAATATTTCACAAGATGATCATATGTGACTCCATCTTAATCCTGAGTGAGTTATGAACTTCTGTCTGTGAGGACTCGTCCTTTCATTTGTATGGGTGAGAATGATTTTTATAGCCGATTCAATAAGCCTACCATTTTGCGGACTTGGCCAAATAGGGAGTTGGGAACATAAGTTTCACAAGATGAAATTCACTCCTTCCCATATAGGGAAAGTAGATGAGTAGTTCCCTTAAGTGCTGATTTCGGGACTTGAACAATAGGCCCCACCCTCTCACTGGCCCGAGAGGGACTTCGTTTATGGTTGGATCATAAATAGGTTGTTCATTAGTGAATCAGTGGTACTTAAGGTGTAAGATGTAATTATAGGGGTAAAACGGACTTTTGACCCAGCGGTAAGTACGAACAACTCGGGAAGGATCGACTTGCATGTAATGGTTATATCCATGGACACAACTTGTCTTACAGTGCATAAGAGTACAACTCTAGGCCTATAATGGAGTGACCTAGTTAATGAATTAAAGTTAATTAATTAATGAGATTAATTAATTAATTTTGTATCATTGAAGCTTATAAATCTGTAGGTCCATGAGATCCCCTTGCTGGCTCATAGTGACACTAAATGTATCAATTTAGTTAAAAAAAATATTTTTGAAATATTCAAATTAATATTTAATATATTTGATATATTAAATGTAGAAGAGTAAAATATATTTATTGTATTTGATACATTAAATATTAGAGGAAATAGTTTATGTATATGGTACATTAATATTAAAAACTATATACCTAAGTTATTTGAATAAGATTCAAATTGGTTTAAAGTATATTATAAAAGATTAATTTTATAATATTTGAATAAGATTCAAATAAATATAAAATACATATTTTAATATATTAGATATTAAAATATATTTTATAAAAAAAATTAATTCCTAAAAGCCTTATTATAAATAAGACATTTAAGTTTAGTCAAAAAGTTGGCCAAAAACACAACTCAGTTTCCCAGAATTGTTCTCTCAAAACTCCATTTTTTCAAGGAGGCTCCCACAAGCTCTTGGTCCTGTGTTCGAGTCATAGCGGGAAGATCTCGTGGAAAAATGAATAGATTATTGTTCTTCAAATGTAATATACGCTTAACCTTGTATTTAATTTAATTCTAAATAAACCAAATAATCGATTCCAAACGCTTCCGTTGTGGGGATTGAAGCGTTCATTCCCTTCAGTCCCAGTGTCTTTGATAGAAAAGTGCATTAACCCCATCAGGTTCCGGAGCTTTCGATGGATGTATACCCCGCAATGCGACCTCCACGTCTGCCTGTGTGAACTCGCGAAGCAGCACCTGATTCTGGTCCGCCGAGACCGTAGTCACAACCGCATCAACTTGCGCCAAGGATGTATTAGAGGCAAACAAATCTTGAAAAATAGTTGACAGCCATGTCGCCGATTTCATTTGCATTCGTGCACCACCGACCACCCTGATCCACCATACCTACGATTCTATTCCTCTTCTTGCGTTGGCTGGCCCGAGCGTGAAACCACTTGGAATTTCTATCCCCCCATATCAACCACTCTTCCCTGGAACGTTGCCGCCAGTACAATTCCTCGTTAGCAAAAAGTTTTTCCAGACTCTTCCCTGCCTCCACCCATCTTACCTCCCACTGGTCCGGTTTGGAGCGTTCCAGCTCCTTGATTTCCTCTTCCTTTCGTTTAATTGCCCCCGTGAGTGAACCACCAAGTCGACTCTTATGCCAGAATTTTAGCTCCTTCTGGCAGTTCTTCACCTTCAAGTGATGCCCCTGAGCCCTACCACGACCTTTTATGGCCCAATTACAGGCTATAATATCGCCACATTCCGGATACTGGGTCCAACATTCCTTAAATTGAATGGGTCGTCCACCGTATGGTATGGCCCGCATCGCGCGCTGATGACCAATGAGCGAGGATAGGTCGATGGTCAGAGCATTTATGGAACCCTAGATGGTCCACCACAAAATCCCTGCAGAAACAAGACATATAAAAATCTATCCAGCCTAATCCACATGATACTATCCACCAAACTTTTTGTCCACGTGAACTCGCCCCCATGAAAACCAGGGTCAATAACCGTTTCACTTGATCGTTCAAACGATTTTTACACTTAGTTTCAGACAAGAAAATTAAATTAGGAAAATAAACACGTGTCAAGCGGCACAACGCCCTGAATGTCTGAGGATTACCAAGCCCCCGAACATTCCAACATAGAATTTTCATTGCGTTGGGCGAGGTTGCCCCGATAAAAATATGTAATTGTCACCATCATTTGTTGCTAAAGAGGACCGCTCGCACTCCACGCCCACTTCACCACCAGATCTCACCCTTTTAGAAATTGCCTCTGCACCATCAACTTCTTCGCAATCCTGCAGGCAATGCTTGCACCCAGCCGCAACCACTTGAAATTTTGCCAGCACCTGGCCAAGGTTGTCACCTCGAGCAGCCCGCTTCC
This sequence comes from Herpetospermum pedunculosum, assembly GCA_028017165.1. Taxonomy (NCBI): domain Eukaryota; kingdom Viridiplantae; phylum Streptophyta; class Magnoliopsida; order Cucurbitales; family Cucurbitaceae; genus Herpetospermum; species Herpetospermum pedunculosum. The sequence goes on from CM051527.1 coordinate 9,803,558, forward strand.
TCCATCTTTTGATCCCCATCCCCAGGAACAACTTGTTTCATCTCCAAAGACCACAAAAATTTCAATTGACTTATATTTCTATTTATCTTCTCTTTACCGTCTCTAGCCATTGATTTTTTAACACCCTCTCAAAATCTCACCAACGGCGGCGGCGATGCCACTTTAGTCTTGGAAAAAAAAAATCGAATTGGGTTTCTTCTGCCCTGGAAATTCCTCAAACTATTACTTAGGAATTTGGTACAAAATCATCCGAATTCGCACAATTGTTTGTTGATTTGGTCCACCAAGCGAGAATTTTCTTCGCTCAATGTCGATGGCTTTCTTCAATCCTTGCGCGCTCAACTTCACTTCCGCCGGCCACAAACTCTGAATTATCAATGAATGAATTGAATGATGATTTCAATTTAAAGAAGAAGAAAATGACCATACAACTTTGAATGGAGAGAATTTGTTCGTTTAATTTAGACGGTAAAGAAAGGCATTGGGATTGAAGGCGGGGTTGTTCGGAATGGCAAGGGTAAAATAGTAATTCCTTAAAAATTAAGAATTAAAATTTGAAAATTTTGCTAGCAAACTCTAAAAAAATGTAGCTAAATTTGTAATTATCCTAATTTATTTAGTTATCCATTACAATTTTCCTAAATTTATTTATTTATTAATTCTACGTTTATAGAAATTTGAACTTGTTTTTTTATTGAATATTGGGCCTACCGTGATTTTGTTTACACTAATCTTTGAATAGATGTACTCATTAAGAATAAATAATAAATAATAAAGACATGTTATTAGGGGTGTACATGGATTGGGTTAGGTTGGATTGAAGGGTTTTTCAACCCAAACCGAAAATTTCGGGTTGGTGAATTCTCAACCCAACTCAACATTTCTGTCAACCCAACCCTTCAATTTTCGAGTTGGGTTGGGTTGGCGAGTTGGCATTTTTTTTATATTATTTTTTTTAATTAATACATATTGATTTTTTTAATTAACTTCAAAAATATAGTTAATAAAATTCTTTAATCCTTATTTTTCTTTCAAAATTTTCATTAATGAAATTCTTTAATCCTTGATTTTTCTTTCAAAATCATCATCCTTTCAAAATTACTGAATGAATTCTTTTTTTTAAAAAAATATATTGAATTCATTATATTTATAATTTTTTTTTTTTTAATATATTGAATTCAGGTTGGTTCGGGTTGAACTGAGCCAAATTTGGTTCAACCCGCGAACCAACCCGAAAATTCGATTTTCAAAATAGCAACCCAACCCATATTAAAAAAAAAACCTAACCCAACCCGAAAAGTTGGGTTTGGTTGGGTTGGATTTCGTGGGTTGCGGGTTTTTTTAACACCCCTACATGTTATGCATATATTTTATTAAATAATTTATGAAAAGTAACAAACAATGAATAGATTGGATGTTATGTAAGGTTAGAGACTAAAACAAAATGTTTGAAAGTTGAGTAACAACACATTGAATATTGAATAAAGATAAAAAGACAGATTTAAATAGGATTTAAACTTATTTTTGCTCATTATATTTTAATGCTTAATCTTTCAAATATTTTACTTTTAGTCTATAAATTTTGCATAAAAATCATTTTAATTAGTTTTATTAATTTAATTTTATAAATTAATTTAAAAAAATTGGTATGGTTGTTGATATCGAAATTTGGTATTAACTGTAAACTTGATTTGATTGGTGGGAAGAGCTTCAGTCTTGCATTACCTAAACAGAGACAGAAAGAGAGAAATAGTTGAATATGGAAAGTCGGTAAGTTATAGAATTCGAATCATCTGAATTGCTTACCCTTTGAGCTTAAGGATCTCATCCTTATATAAGGATCCTAATGTAGTCGTTTAAGGGTCGTTAATGACCATTTAATGTCATTCACATGGGCATTCATGACGGTCATAATTCCCTGGGAGTTACAAAGAAAGTGGAACTCCCGGGGAGGCGTTATCTCCAATTGGCCTGCATGTTTGGCCGAGCCGACCCGAGAAGTTGACTCCTCCTTCATGCCGACCCGACAACATTAAGTCCCCTACTTACGAGTTTGAGGTTCAACTTTTTCAGCTAATTTTATGGTTGAATCAAGGAGTTGGACTCATGAGTAGTTGTTATGGTATATATTAAGACCGGGAGATCCTTGGTGTGTCTTAAGCCTTTTATCATGAGAGTTATGTCTGAGATTTTGGAATGATCGTGAATCATCGCCTAAGCCCTTTTGGGGTTTGCTCGATACTCTTAGACCATGGCACTCCCTAAAAACTAAGCTAGGGTCTGCCCCGTCGAGTAAGTTTAACATTTTACCAAAGGGACAATCTGATCCTTTTGGATATCCAAAGTCACTCCCTGAGCATTTTTCCATCACTTGGTGTGAAATTGTGTGACTTTCAGCGTTTTTTAGTTTTATCAGAGCTTTGTCTCACTCTCGTGGATGAAACTTTATTCTACTGACTTACGCTTCGAGGCCTCCATAACCTTTTTCCTAAAATTAATCAGAAATTAGGCTACGAAGACGTTATCGAGCCCCCCTTTGACTTTTCTTGCCCCTTTAGGATTATATATCAGGGTTTTTGTAATCTCGATTGGTTTACTTCATACTCTTTGCAATTAAGCAGACCCTCATGTTCAACCGATACAATTTTTGCCTCTTAGCATATCCTGCAATTAAGCAGGGTTTATGTTGGTTGACGTTCTGAGAAAACAATGAGCTACCCAACTCAGGCTCCGGTTCCTGAGTCCTCCACACTTTATTTGCTCTTATAGTTGATTATTCCTTGAACTTTATATAGCTATTTTTGGGTTCTGAACTCCATGAATTCGTTATGTTTGGTAATTTTGCGTAGGTTCGAGCGTGTATATTCTAATGTTGGTCAAGCAATGGACGACCTTTGGCTATCCAAAGGTAAAGATATTTTTTGGTCATCTCATTAGTGAGGTCGATTGTTGGATGGTTTACAAGGATTCATCTACTTATGAGCGTGCCTCGGCCTTAGTGTTGGCTGAGGGTTGGTCGGTCTTGATTTGGCCGTGGAAGGGTAAATTATGCCACCTCACTTCTTCTCGGGAGCAACTATCACATTTTGTCTTCCTCATGACCATGCCTCGACCCTTTTTTAGTTGTTTCTAATGGTGGAGATCGCTCCTCGGCCTTGGGATTAGTCGAGGGATGACGAGTCACATTATAGTTTTAGCTAAAGAATCCTCTCGGTATTTGGTCGAGGACTCATTTCATTTGGCCGAAGACTTATTTGTCATTTGTTGCTCTATGGATGGCTTCAAGACCTATAATGGTGAGCTTTGGCTTTGGTCAGTCCCTTGTTTTTCAGGTTTGTTTTATCATCTATTCATTTCTGAGGTAGGCCTCAGAATCTTGAATTTTCTGTAGGTCTGGTTAGAAACTTGGTTTGCAAGGATTTTCAGACTATGGTGTGGCTTTTGCCTTTAGTCTTTCCTTTGCATGATCTCATGATGACAAATCAACTGGCTTATTTTTTCTTTATTTTCTTCAAATGTCTTGGGTGTGTGCAAGCTTCAAATTTTTCTTAGCATTGGTTAAGCACTGGTCAACCTCGATTTTCCTCTCTGCTTAACCTTTTTGTTGACTGAGTCTCGATGTTGGCCGAGGACTTGTCGGCCTCTCGAGTGAACCTCGGCCTCGGCAATGGTTGTCGGCTAAGGTTTGTTCAAACTATTTCAAATTTTTCTCTACTCCCTTGTGCTTCTCTTCTTAGTTTTGCCCTCCTTGTCATTTTTCGTGACTTGTCATCTTTTAGATTTGAGCTATTTGGCCTTGACTTCATTGAGCTAATTGGCTTGAGCGCTACATTGATCTCTATAGGTGAATTCGAATTCCTACACATATTTTTTTTTTCTTTTTAGGGTCGGTATTCGCCACCCTTCTATATTTATGACTCAATTACTGAAATTAGGGTTGTCTCTTTCTGAGACTGCGCACCAACTTTTCATTGAGCATATGTGTGTACTTTTCACCGTTCCATTTTATGAGGGGTTGTAAGCTTGATGACTTTGAGAGTACCGCTTTTCGAATTTGTGGTAGATGATGACTTGATTGATCTTCGGTCTTTGTGTTTCCTTCAATATATTTTGTTGGTCTATCTTTATTGAATTTTTAGCACCCACATTGGTTATCTTTATCACTAACTTTTATCAACTATGACTAATTATCTGGGGTATGCTCGGTTGGAATTTATGCCCTAAAGCCTCGTAATTAATTAATAATTATTTTATTATTATTATTTATAATTTATAATATTCATTATAAAAATCCAAGGTTATTAGTGTAATCTTGAACAATATGTAGTTGACATACAGATGGATCATGTTTAAGAAATAAACCTAAATAGTCTATAGTATATGGATAAGGTTGGGTGTCTTATCCTGGTAACACTATTGATACGACCCACTTTGTAATTGTTACAAATGATTTGATTCAAATCATTCATGTAGAGACGTGAGAGTGAGAGTATCTTATACAATGAGTTTGTATAAGACTGGACCACGAAATATATAATCTCTTTATAAACCTGTTATTTGAGAAGATTAATATTTCACAAGATGATCATATGTGACTCAATCTTAATCTTGAGTGAGTTATGAACTCCCGCCTGTGAGGGCTCGACCTTTGATTTGTATGGGTGAGAATAATCTTTATAGCCAATTCAATAAGTCTATCGTTTTGGGGACTTGACCAAATAAAGAGCTGGAAACATAAGTTTCACAAGATGTAATTCACTATTTCTCATATATGAAAAGTAGATGAGTAGTTCCCAAAAGTGCTGATTTCGGGACTTGAACAATGGGGCCCCACCCTCTCACTGACTCGAGAGGAACTTGGTTTATGGTTGGATCATAAACAGGTTGCTCATTAGAGAATCAGTGATACTTAAGGTGCAAGATGTAATTACGGGGATAAAATGAAATTTTGACCCAGCTGTAATTACGAACAACTCGTGAAGAATCGACTTGCATGTAATGGTTATATTCATGGACACAACTTGTCATACAGTGCATAAGAGTGCAACTCTATGCGTATAGTGGAGTGACCTAGAGTTAATGAATTAAAGTTAATTGATTAATGAGTTTAATTATTTAATTTTGTATCATAAGAACTTATAAATTTGTAGGTCCATAAGATCCTCTTACCAGTGAAGAGAATCACATTCAAACCAGCAAAACGTGATTACACATAAGACGGCTAATCTGAGCTCCAAGGTTTAGGAATCGACAAGCGTGAATGCCCACGAGATCCTACAACGAATCCTAGGACCCAACATGGACGACTGGGACTGATGTAGACAAGTTGAAGGAGAAGCCCCCAGAAGATATCAATAAGAACTTTGCCACCCTCGCGATGAATGCCTCGGTTGGTCAAATCAAGTAGGTCATGAAGCTACTCGACTATTTTATTTTTTAAAATCTCATATTATTCTTTGAAATTTTAGATTTAGAGGATTTTGATCGTATATTGGGATTTTAGGAGGAATGTCTACAAATAATTAGGTTTAATGGAAAATGTCTAAATACGTGTATTGTTTGCACCCTATGTCTAGAGTTTTTTAGGAAGAAGTTTGTTTTAGCTGGTTTCCCATTCTACCCCTTTCTAGGATTTCCTATTTTTAAATTTAATTTGTTTTAAAATTGATTAATTGGATTTTAAAAATTTAATTAGTTTTGAAATTAATTAATTTCTTACCATAATTTATTTTGAGGAGGTGGATGATTTCTCGCTAAAATAAATTTTGTTAATTTTTTCGTTAACTCATTTTTTTCGTTGTGTATCTTCATGTCTCCCTTCCAGTCCCGCACACACCTTCAGTTAGGGTATACGTATGGATACATGTCAAAATTGAATACCCACAATTAATTTAAAATTCAATAGATGACATTTGAAAGATTTTCTACTTTCTAATTTGAGTAGCAGTTCAATTTTTCTCACCAAACTTAATATAAAATAAATATTGTTTATCATAAAGTGCTGATATAGCTATATTTTAGCTGGAGGTTACATATTTTAATGCTCAAATACGATATGAGATTCATGGTTGTGTGGTGGGAGTTTATAAATGTTATTTTAATTATTTTAATTTTTATATTTAAAAATGGAATTTTCCCCTAACCGCCCACTCTTTAAAATCTAGGAACTAAGCCGAATTCGTGAGAGTTTAAAAATGTTATTTCAAATATTTTACTTCTTTTATTTTTTTATATTGAAAATGGAATTTTCCCTCTAACCCCACTCTTTAAAATCTGGGAACTAAATAGAATCACTCAAAAATGTACACCATGTATTATTAAAAAAAAAATAAAAAAAAAAAATCAAGGAGAGTGCAATCTTAATTCAAATCACCCTCTTCAAAAATCTGTTGTCTAGTTCTGCAAGCTAAAACCCTAGATTTCTAAACAGAACCCCCATAGCTAAACTAACACTGGTCTTTTACTTCATCGTTCAAAAAATAGACGAGAACAAGAAATGCGAGAAAGGATAAACGCTTACCAATTTCGGCTTACCAATTTCGGGGCTTCTGCTGTATGCTTGTAGAAGGATGTTGTCGAACGATGTCGTCGAATGCGTGTTGTTTCTGCGTTTGGAGAACTCTTTGTATGCATTTTCGGGGAAGGAACCTCCTGTGTATTCGTTTTCAAAGGATTGTGTACCCCACGATTTTTGTGTATTGAGTAGATAAGTCAGAGAGGTTTACAACAAGTCACATACACGTCTACAGCTGCATTGAGCCCCTAAATGTCCTTATTTCAAATTCATGGGAAAACGAAACGCACTTTCAAATCTCAGACTCACCGATTTCTCATTTATCTGTACGTGGTTGGCCATCCAACTGCCTTCCCTTTAATACGTTGTGTGCAGCCATGTATACATCTCCTGCGGTGGATGCGTCTGCAGCTGCATCACTTCCTCAGGTATACAGACTCGTCTGTTCTGATTTCTCATTTATCTGTAAGTGGTTGGCCAACCAACTGCCTTCCCTTTCCAGCTGTTTTCCTTTTAATACGCTGTGTGCAACCATGTATACACCTCCCGCGGTAGATGCGTCTGCAGTTGTATTACTTCCTCAGGTATACTGACTTGTCTGTTCCGATTTCTCATCTGTAAGTGGATGGCCAACCAGTTGTCTTCCCTTTAATACGTTGTGTGCAGCATGTATGCACCTTCTGCGGTGGATGCGTTTGCAGTTGCATCACTTCCTCGAGTATACAGACTCGTCTGTTAATTATTTGGGGCCGAGTATAACCATGTTACTCTCATTGGATTAGTATCCATTCTTTTTTCCATTTTTAACGTCTATGTTAAGTCTCCATCCATAACATTTTTCTCTCTCCTCCCAACAACTAACATTTTTAAAGACTATTTTTTATTCATTCTCAAAATTAGTGAAAATTGTAGAAGGGTAGGTTGGTCCGATTGGGTGTAAGTTGCCTTACTAAATAAAGGAGTTAGACATTTTTCATATTGATCTTCTCTATTTTAGACATTCTTCTGGTTACCCTTTCGTGAAAAATATGTAAGAATTTGTTAACTTAACATGTACTATTATTTTGACATTCTAATTATTGTTATTATATTTTGTTTTGCTAGAAATTAAAATACATTGAAGGAATAGTGATGGACCTAGAGGAGGAAGAAGAATTAATATTGGAGGCCAAGACATTTTACATACATGACTGAGTTAAAAAAATTACGAATTAACAATGTGCAACTTTTCGAAGATATTGAATTTCTGTCAAATCAATTGGCATTTCTCAATTGCCTCTTGGTTATCCTTCAAAGTTCCCATAAATTTTCCAACCACACCATTTCCCATAAGTACCATCCATCCATATTTAAACTCTAATGACTTTATTTTTTGTTTCACCCAAAAATCCTTATATATATAAATAAAGATAATTGTCTTCACTTATATACCATGGATCAATCTCTTCTCTAAGCAATGTGGGACTTTGTTAGCACTCCTTAACAATCCTCCCTTCGACCAATATGAAACTTTGTTAGCACTCCTAAAAACCTCTGCTCGAATTACACCTACCCGGTTGTAATGTTGAACGACTTGGAATGGAAGAAAAGTTAGCACGTATTCATAAATGCTAAATGTATTATTTGTCTCTAAATTATATAGACATCATATTCTAATGTTTCAATCAATATTTTAAAAGTTTCGCTCTCATTTGAAGTATATAGTAGTACTACTTTAGGATAAGATTAGGTGACGGGTAGTATTTTATACTAATAGCTCATTAGATGGATTTCAAATAAGAACGGTGTCAAACTTAAAATAATTGTTTTTTTATATATTCTATTCTTAGCTATTTTTGCATTATTTGACACATTAGCTATTCTTTTAAAATTCCCTCAAATTGTTAAATACTTTTTAACATACAAAAGACAATTGTGATTGGAGAGCAAATTTACCAACCTTTTAATGTCTTCAAACCATGAACTATTTGATGGTAAAAATAGAAAACTTTTGGTTATTTTGTTTAGCAGTACCTGCAAAACAGAATTCAAAGAAAAGAAGAAAGAAAATATCAGAATCTCAAGAATAACAATTAAATAAGAAAAATACCTCACAAACTATCTTTAACCTCATTCACCCAAGCTGTATATATACTTGAAGCATTAACTGAGCCATTTTGGAGTTCTGATGTTCAGCTGATGTGGGTAACTTAAAACCATTACTTTATTATCTTCAATTTTACAACTTCTGGTTACAAGAAGACATGGCTATAGGAATGTTATGATATTATCAATTCAACGTTCTAAGAAAAAGAAACAATCTTATTCACAAAGTTGCATACCTTTGTTCCTTTCAACAGATTTTCGTTGCAACTATTTGGTAAGTTGAGTTTTAATAGTTCACCGGGCTACGCTTTAAAGGATGGATATCCATGCCAAGTGAGAAGTCTCAACTCATCTAAGAGATACTCAAGATCTCCAACAAGGAACACGCTATGAACACTGAACACTCTTAAACCGATCATTGCTGAAAAATATTTGGCATTTAAGTACAACTTGCCATGCTCGTTCGAGTCTAAGACTATGACTTCAATGCCTTCTACACCCTAAGAATATGTGAGGTGAATTCAATGTCAGAAATGCTTGTCTGAATTTAAAGTAATGTTGCTTACATTATTTTTATAGAAGTCTTACCTGATGCCTCATAGCATGGTTGACATCCTTTTGAAGCCACAACCGACTACCTTTTCCCAAGGACTCCCTGCGAAAAAATTTCTTGACCCAGTTTCTGGATTAGATTATGCATCTGTAATTAGTTATAAGGTATATTTATGAGGAACTTCTAGATTCTCCTTTAAAAAATTTAGTCCATCGGCAGCATTAATTTTTCAAAACTCTAAAACGTGTCAATGATTTGGGTCTTTGCTTCTTCCTTCAAGAAAACATGAATATCGGGAAATAAATCGTTGGGAGATGCTAATTTTTTTGTAGTGAATGGATCATAACTAACCATACAAAGAATTCTTGTATAAAGAGGTGTAAAGCATGGTTTTTCCTTTGAGCTAAACAGAACCTGCTAAACCAAAGAAATTAAAGTACTTCCAAATTACAACCAGAATCCAAATCAATAAGAAAGCAATACAAAACAATATACTAGTTAATAGAGCAACAAACTGTTAAATGAATAATTTGTAACCTCAATAATTAGTCCTTTGAGTTCTTGATTGTAACTCCTTGGAATATGTAAGAGGTCTAACAATATGAAAGATCATGTAACTTCCTAGAGAGTTAATTCTAGGAATCTCTATAGTCTCCTAACAATTTGAAAGGTCATGTAACTCCCTAATATGAAAGGTCATGTAACTTCCTAAGAGTTAATTTTAGGAATTTATAGAGTCTCTTTTTAACACCTATAAATAGAGGTGTTCTCCACTCCTTGAAAGTAAGCTCCAATTGAGCAAAGTGCCATAGCACTCAATACAAGAAAATTCTCCATATTATCTCTTCATTTTGATTTTGTCTCAATTTTTCCGTTATTGCCTCCAACAAATTTGGTATCAGAGCTATCCTAAAATGAACACCAATTGTGTTCCAAACTTGTTTTCAATCTCAACAAACCAAGTTCCGGTTTTTGATGGAGAGCATTATGAATATTGGCAAAGTCAGATGGAGACGATTTTTATTTCTCAAGATCTTTGGGAAATCATTGAAGAAGATTATGATGTACCTGCCGTAGAAGAAGATGAAGCCACTTCCGAGCGGTCAGCAGATCAAGAGAAGGAGTTTAAGAAGAACAAAAAGCGTAATGCTTTAGCGCTTCGTCTCATTCAGCAAGGTGTTAGTAAGTCAATTTTCCCTCGAATTTTTGGTATTAAAAAAGCTAAAGATGCTTGGGAGATTTTGCAGAAAGAATTTAAAGGAACTGAAAAAGTTATTTCCATCAAGTTGCAATCCTTGTGGAGAGATTTTGACAACTTGGCGATGAAGGAAAGTGAAAACGTTCGAGATTATTTTTCTCGAGTTTCACAAATAATCAACCAGATGAAATGTTATGGGGAAACAATTCCAGAAAAGAGAATCAATGAAAAAGTTCTCCGGAGTCTTCCTCCAAAATTCAATCATGTTGTTGCTGCCATAGAAGAATCCAAAGATGTGTCTAAGTTGACAATTTTTGAACTAATGGGTTCACTTCAAGCTCACGAAGAAAGGTTGAACAAGTCTCCAAGTCAATCAGTAGAGCAAGCTTTTCATACCAAGCTTGATTTTGCAGAAAAGAAGACTTACAAGTCCAACTCCAAAAAATGGTGGAATCCAACGCAAAGGAAAGAACAAGGTCAAAGAGACAAGGGAAAATGGCAGAGCAAATCTGGTAATTCCGACTCTCACTGCATTATTTGCAAAAAGTCAAATCATGAGTCTAAAGATTGTTACTTTAGATGCACTAAATGTCGGATTCCAAATCATTCCCAAAAAGATTGTTGGTTTCAAAATAAAAAGGAAAAAGATGAAGCAAATTTTACAAAAGAAGATGAAGGGGAGAAATTATTTTGTTGCACAATTGACCAAAGTCAATCTCAAAGTAAATGGTACCTGGATAGTGGTTGCAGTAATCATATGACAGGAAATAAAGACTTCTTTGTCAAGATTGATCGCAGTTTTAGCTCTCAAGTGCAGCTTGGCGATGGCAAAATGCAGAAAGCAGAAGGAAAGGGTGTCATTGTTGTACACACCAAGAAAGGAGATACGAGGTATATTTCAGATGTTCTTTATGTTCCTGGCATAACTCAAAATTTGTTGAGTGTAGGTCAATTGCTCCAAAATGGATATGCAGTTAACTTTGATGATGGCAAATGCATTATTCTAGACAAGAAAAATGACCAGATAGTTGCAAAAGTTGATATGTCAGTAACCAAAGTCTTCCCGCTTCTTATGCCATTAGAAGAGAATTTTGCTCTCAAAAGTGAAAGTCCAGATATTTCTCACTTGTGGCATTTAAGGTATGGTCATCTTTACAGCAAAAGTCTTCGTACTTTAAAACAGAAAAATATGGTGATTGGACTTCCAACTATTGAAGATGATGGTAAAATATGTGAAGGTTGCATTTATGGAAAAATTCATAGACTTCCTTTCCCTAAAACTTCATGGAGGGCTAAATCTCCATTAGAGTTGGTACATTCAGATATATGTGGCCCCACAAGAACTTCATCACTCACTAACAAGAGATATTACATATTATTCGTTGATGATTTTACCCGAATGATGTGGATTTATTTTCTTAATGAAAAATCAGAAGCTTTTGCTAGTTTTCTTCAGTTCAAGGCTCTTGCAGAAAATCAAAGTGGCAAAAAGATCAAGACATTGAGAACAGATCGTGGAGGCGAGTTCATTTATAAACCATTCATGGACTATTGCAAGGAGAATGGCATAATGAGACAACTCACGGTTCGACATAGCCCTCAACAAAATGGCGTTGCTGAAAGAAAGAATCGGACCATTGTGGAAATGGCAAGGAGCATGTTGAAGGCCAAAGATCTTCCAAATAATTTGTGGGCAGAAGCTGTTAATACAGCTGTTTATATCCTCAATCGATGTCCTACTAAAGCAGTCGAAGACAAAACTCCCTTCGAAGCATGGAATAAAAAGAAACCAGTTATTGATCACTTGAAAGTTTTTGGTTGTCTAGCTTATTCTCTTGTTCCTTCACGGGAAAGAGAGAAGTTTGATAAAAAGGGAGCTAAATACTTATTCATCGGATATAGTGATGAATCAAAAGGATACCGACTTCTAAATCCAAAGACGGAGAAATTATTGATATCAAGAGACGTAATATTCGATGAAATGGCCACATGGGATTTTGAGAATTATAATTCTCAACATGATGAAATTATTCAAGAGCCTGATTGGCAACCAGTCTCTCAGAATTTGGGATCACCAAGAAGTTGTCCGTCAACTCCGGCAAGATCTCCAATTGAAGCTACTTCAAATCAAGATAACTCAGAATCTCCTCCAAGAAGAATGCGGTCTTTGCAAGATATATATGCTTCAAGTGAACACTTTGCTATGTTTGCTTGTGAGCCACAAAGTTTTGATGATGCCGCAAAAGAAGACGTTTGGAACAAAGCTATGGATGAAGAAATAGCTAGCGTCGAAAGAAATAAGACGTGGGAGATTCAAGACTCAAATGAGAAGTTATGTTGTGATGATAATGCTGGTAAAGCAGATCCAAAAAGTTTTCGAAGTCTGGTGGGTTCGTTGATCTATCTTACTAATACCAGGCCAGATATTATGTATCCTGTTAGCGTCATTTCCAGGTACATGAATGAACCAAGCAAAAATCATTATGCTGCTGCTAAAAGAGTTTTGAGATTTTTGCAGGGTACCAAAAAACATGGACTAAAATATGTCCATGAGAAGGATTGTCAGTTGGTTGGCTACACTGACAGTGATTGGGCTGGTTCCCTTGACGATCGAAAAAGTACTTCAGGTTATGTATTCTGTTTGGGATCTAATGCAATATCTTGGAGTTCAAGAAAGCAACAAACTGTTGCCTTATCCTCATCTGAAGCAGAATATACAGCTGCAACTGAAGCCTCTTGTGAAGCTGTTTGGTTAAGAAGAATTCTCAAAGATCTTCAAATAGAGCAGCTCATGCCAACAAAAATCTTTTGTGATAATATGTCAACAATTGCAATGACCAAGAATCCTGTCTTTCATGCTCGATCAAAGCATATTGAACTACGTCATCATTACATTAGAGATTTGGTAAACAAAGAAGAAATCTACTTGGAGTTCATCAACACCAATGATCAACCTGCTGATATGTTCACCAAAGCTGTTACGTTAGAGAAGTTCGAGAAGTTCAAGAAGTTTTTGAAAATTACAAATTAAGAGGGGGTGTTAAATGAATAATTTGTAACCTCAATAATTAGTCCTTTGAGTTCTTGATTGTAACTCCTTGGAATATGTAAGAGGTCTAACAATATGAAAGATCATGTAACTTCCTAGAGAGTTAATTCTAGGAATCTCTATAGTCTCCTAACAATTTGAAAGGTCATGTAACTCCCTAATATGAAAGGTCATGTAACTTCCTAAGAGTTAATTTTAGGAATTTATAGAGTCTCTTTTTAACACCTATAAATAGAGGTGTTCTCCACTCCTTGAAAGTAAGCTCCAATTGAGCAAAGTGCCATAGCACTCAATACAAGAAAATTCTCCATATTATCTCTTCATTTTGATTTTGTCTCAATTTTTCCGTTATTGCCTCCAACAAAGAATTCTCCATATTAACTCTAAAACGTGTCAATGATTTGGGTCTTTGCTTCTTCCTTCAAGAAAACATGAATATCGGGAAATAAATCGTTGGGAGATGCTAATTTTTTTGTAGTGAATGGATCATAACTAACCATACAAAGAATTCTTGTATAAAGAGGTGTAAAGCATGGTTTTTCCTTTGAGCTAAACAGAACCTGCTAAACCAAAGAAATTAAAGTACTTCCAAATTACAACCAGAATCCAAATCAATAAGAAAGCAATACAAAACAATATACTAGTTAATAGAGCAACAAACAAGGTCAAGATAGTTCATGAGAGTTCCATACATTTTGAACATTAGTTTCTTCTGAGGTTCAGCACATCGAATACCAGTTGTCAGTACAAGTTCCCAAATCTGGCAAAGCATGGACCAACAAGAATCAATTTCACAAGGTCAAGAAGTTCCCAAATGCTAGAGAGAGAAAATAAACTATTGGCAGGAATCAAGAGATCAAGAGAAAATAGCTAGGGTCAACTCACTTAATGAGAGAGTCAAAGAAAAGAAGAAAACATAGTGAGCTATGTTCACAAGGTGTGTGCAAGATATTGGAAATGCAAAAAGTAAATACGGAGGGAATATTTTAGATACAGAATATTTTTCCACTTCTCTTTTGTTTAAATAGCATTTTGTAGCTATTTTTTTTCTCTCTAATTTGGTGTAGTGAATGTTTCTCCATGGAAGTTAACAAGTGAGAAGAAAAAGGGGAAAATACCTCATACTATCTTCCACCCCCATTCTCCCAAGCTGTGTATATACCTGACATCATTAACTGACCCATTTTGGAGTTTCGGTATTCAGCTGATGTGGGGTAACTAAGAACCATTACTTCCGTTTCGCTTACAGGCCTGTGATCTTCTTGGGTATAGTATTCTTTTAGTGACACACAATCCCTTGCAAGTACGTAACGTAAACTGAGAGGGAGCTTCGGTAATGACCTGAGCCTAATACAGTTGTCCAAGACAAGGCATCTGAGATTGATAAGCTGACACAAACTATTAGGCAGGTTGGTGAAAAGGTTCCTGCTTAGATCCAGAAACTGCAATGAAGACAAACAACTGAGGTTGATGGGTATGTCTCCATCTTGCAGCTTGCAATCACTGAAAATCAGAACCTTTACCGAACGAAAATTCGATAAGCAAGCTATCAACTTCAAACCAAATGAATGTGAATTGTTATTTCTTGGCGTACTCCAAAATGGGAACAACGAATGGCAGAATTTTCGTGACAGACCTTCGCAATTGAATACTTCGAGGTTAGTCAGAAGTCGTAAAGACAACGGAACATGACTAATAGAAGTACCACTCACATCAAGCTTCTGTAAACAAGAAATGTTTCCCAAGCTCTCTGGAATTTGATTAAGGTTTGAGCAACTGCCCAGTGTGAGAAGTTTCAGAGATGTCAAGCAACCAATCGAGTTTGGAAGTGTAAGAAGATTTTTGCAGTTTCTAAGATCCAACAGAATGAGGCCGGTGAGTTTTCCAATTGAGTGATGCAATTCTTGAATAGCAGTGCCATCTAAATGAAGCTCTGTCATAAGTTTCATGTTTTCCACAATCTCTGGAAATTTTTCAAGACTTGAACAACCAGAAAGAATGAGAATTTTGAGTGATTCAAAACAAATATTGAAAGGGATGTTTTTGAGAGACTTGCAATCCTTAAGATCCAGTAAGATGAGACGTTTGAGAGCGCCGACAGATTGGTGAAGCTCCTGCAATCTTATACATCCATTCAAGACCAACCTCTCAAGAGTTGGCACCAGTGACAAATCAGGGGTCTTGAACAAGAACTCAGAATTACTCAGGTTTATTATCTTCAGTTTATCCAACTTCTGTTAAAGAAAAACATGGCTACAAGAATGTTATGAATCAATTCAATCTTGAAAGAAAAATAAACAATCTTTTTGATAAAAGTTGCATACCTTTGTTCCTTTCCAAAGATTTTCAATGCAGCTATTCGGTAAATTGAGTTCCAGTAGTTCACTCGGCTGGAAATGTGATGGTAAATGCCTTAAAGGATATCCATGCCAACTAAGAAGTCTCAACTCATTTGAGAGATAATCAAGATCTCCAGAAAGGAATACATTATGAACACCCAACACTTTTAGACCAGTCATTGTTAAAAAGAACTTGGCATTTAAGTGTGACTCTCCATGCTCGTTCGAGTCCAAGACTATGGCTTCAATGGCTTCTACTCCCTAAGAATATGCAAGGAGGTGAATTCAATGTCAGATGTTTGAACTAAGAGTAACGTTTACGTTGCTTACATTTTTTATTGAAGTTTTACCCGATCATGCCTCAAAGCATGGTTGACATCCTTTCGAAGCCACAACCTACTGCATTTTCCCGATGATTCCCCACGAAATAATCCTTGACCTAGTTTTTGAAGTAAATTATGCATCTGTATTTTGTTACAAGGCATAGTTATGAGGGATTTCTCCTGCAAAATTTTCAGTCCATCAGCAGCATCAATTCCAAAACTCTTGAATGTGTCAATGACTTGGTCTTTGCTCCTTCCTTTAAGAAAACATGCAATATCCAAAAAAATTCTCCTCTCTTGAATTTCAAGTGCATCATAACTAATTTTCAAGTTTTCATATACTTCCCTCTTTAAAGAAACATTTAAATTTTCTACTGCATCTTCCCATGACTGCACCGATCTACCATGCAAGGAAGACCCAAGAGCCTTGATTGCTGATGGGAGGCCATCAACATATTCTATAAATTGTATACAAAGATCAAAATAACCTTTCTTAGGAGAGGTTACCCCAAATGCTTCATGGCAGAAGAGTTGAAGAGCCTCGTCATCATTGAAACTCTCAGCATTGTATCTTCTGTCAACTCCAAGAGAAACAAGCAAACCTTCATCTCTAGTGGTAATGATGATTCTACTTCCGAAACCAAACCATTCTTCTCCTCCTGCCAGTTCTTTTACCTGGCTAACATGATCGACATCATCAAGAACGACAAAAACTTTTCGATTTCTTAGGTTTTCCTTTATCATTGCAACTCCATCACCATCTTCAACGTGAACTTTTCCTTTCATTAGAGTTGCAGAAAGAAGTTTCTCTTGAAAGGATACAAAGCCTCCAACATCCTTAGAAGCTTGCCTAACATTCTCCAGAAAGCAACTTCCATGGAATTCGCGGGCAACAATTTTGTAAACAGCTCTGGCAATAGTTGTCTTGCCTATTCCACCCATCCCCCATATCCCAATAAAGCGCACATCATCCAGCCCCATGCCCAAAAGCATATTCATTTTGCTTAATCTCAAGTTCATGCCAACCAAATTCTCATCATTACTAAGCAAATCAGGACGCAGATGATTGAAAACATGGTTAACAACTTTTTGGACGTTCTCTGTTTCGGTCCTGCACATAATACAAGCAACTCTTATTTATGTAGGAAAGTTTCGCCTAATTAATCCTCTACCACATTTTTTTTTTATGTCCGTTGTCCGTGCCAGCTTACGTGCGCCTAGACTAATTTGACAGTACGTGTCAGCTTATGCGCACCTAGACTAATCTCGTGGAACGTGTCAGCTTACGCGCACCTAGACTAATCTAACCGGACAGACAGCTTGACCCTTAAATTTGGAAGCCAAGTAAATCAAATTAATTCCTAGATAGGTTAAAACATAGAATTCCTAGAAATATGGCCTATCAAATGCAAAACTAACAAAAACATGAGATGTTGGAAGAAACTAGAGGTTTGGATATTCACACCTGGTTTTGAAATTCAATTTCTAAGAGAAAGAGAGCAAATTAGAATCATACTCCTCGTTTACATGCCATCCAAAGAGACCTCCAACTTCTCTCATGGCGTCCCTCCAGCTCTGAACCTCTTCAAAATTCTCCTTCAAGTCCTTTTCGTGGTCAATAAAGAATTTCTCAAACCTCCCAGTAGGAGTGATGACATCGGAAGAATTAATCTTGTAGAAAACCACAAGAACCATTTGACCTAACGTGTTCTTGCAATCGACGATCTTGGCCAACTCCCTCAAGCACCATTTGGAATCCGCATAGTTTTGAGAGAGAATAACAATGGTGGACCTCGATTCCTCAATCGCTTTGATGAGCGCTTCAGCAATGGTCTTCCCTCTCTCGAGTTCATCGTCATCTCTGAAAACAACAATGCCCTGTCGCCTCAGAGCTTCGTAAAGATGGTTGGTGATGGTCTGGCGAGTGTCCTCACCTCTGAAGCTGAGAAAAACGTCATACGTCAATCTAGGAGGAGGAGAAGAAGAAGAAGAAGAAGAAGAAGCTACTTTGTTTGTGGTTGGGGAAGCCATTGAAGATTTGGTGGAGGTGCTAGAGAAGAATTAGTAGTAAGAAAAGCAGTCTCAAATGACGGAAAGTTGCTATGAAATCTGGACTTTCGATTGACTTTCAAAACTTTTTCTATGCTTTCTTTCTACCAGACGAGTGAGACGTTTGGAATGAGACTTCTTTTTCTTTCTTTCTTTTTTCTAAGGCCGCCACCTTTACACTTCACATAATGGCTATTTTTTAAAAAAAACTTAATTTTCGAAACTTTATAAAAAAGTATATCACGTTGAAACATTGGAAGACGATTTTTTTTTTTTTTTTTTTTTTTTGAGTACATTGGGAGTGGGAGATTCGAACCACAGACCTCGTGATCGTCAACTTATACATATGTCAGTTGAGCTATGCTCGTTTTGGCATTTGTAGGATGATTTGCATCAATGTAGATGCATCGCTTTCATAGTTTATTCACATGGTTTTCAGTACATTTATCTTTTGAATAGTCAAATATTGATATCTTTTTATTTAGATATGTAAAAGTTTTATTAAAAGATATGATTAAAAAACTAACATGTTATATTGATACCTAGTTTCTCTATTTTTTTTGAGTTGTATATAGAAACATAAAGATCAACTTGTTGAGTTATGGTTCTGAAATTTGCAGAAACACATTCCAACTTCGATAATCTTTATTGTTTGATATACAACTCCAAAAATAGTGAATTCATGTATCAAATTGAAACTTTCTGGGTTAGCTTTCAATTTTATTTTTCTTTCAAAATTTTTTAATATCTGAATAATAAGATATCGATTTAGTATCTCGAGAAATCCACAATTCTTTTTGTTCCGATAGTACCCTCACTTTTTTTTTATTTCTTGAGGCAACCCGCAACGTAGTTAGAGAAAAAAATAATTACATTTTTTTTAAAAAAAGGGCGCACTCGCTTTATTTTTTTGTTCACCTCGCACGAATTGTAAATTAGATACTCGCTCGTTCTCGCTAATGTACTTACTCGCTCTTTTATTCTTTTAAAAAGCGCTCGCTCTCGTTATTTTTGGTTCAACTCGCACGAATTGAAAATCAGTTATTCGCTCTCGGTAATAGACTTACTCGTTATTTTTCAGTTACTCGGTCTCGTTAATGGCCTTGCCCGCTATTTTCCAGTTACTCGCTAATGGACTTACTTGCTCTCGTTATTATCACTCGTCGTGAACACGCACGAGATATATTTTCAGTTACTCGCTCACTCTCGGTAGGGTAACTCATTTTGAACACGGGCGTAAATTTGAAATTAGCATTACTTAAAGATTTCGATAATCGAAGATTCCAAGTTGTGGAAGGTGTGAAGGTACGTCGCCTCAATGGAAACTAGGAGAATGGAAAAACAGAGATTGAAAACCTTTCAATCGTCGAATAGTCGGAAAGAGGGGAACGGAGGAATGAGAAATAATATGGAGGGAATGTTAAATGTCTTTCGGGTGGATTCTCGGGTGTTTTTCAAACGATGCAAAACAGACATTTGTGAACATTCATGGGGAAATAAAGTCAATTGTCGCTAACGAGATGTTTCTTACTCGCTCAGCTGACGCAGGCAAAAGGTCAGTTTGTCTTTTTCTTTTTCTTTTTCAGATCCAAGTCATTTTGAAGATACGCTCAAAACACCAGGTCACTTGTACAATTATCTCAAAGATTGTTTATGTAATGTTTAGAGACTAAGTAAAACATCTTGAAAATTATGAGACTAAAATAGTAAAAATACTTTCAAATAAAATAAGATTTTAAAATTTAAGAATTAACATGAAACAAATATAAACATTTAGGAACTAAAATAAATTATAATTACCCATTTTTCAAAAGATATTTATATATATTCTTATAAGCAAAATTTTAGTTGGGAAAACTTAAAAAAAATAAAATTTAATTTGAGTATAGGTTATATCTTGGGCAGCAGGCAACATAATGTCAAATTATTAATATGAACTTATGCATTTGGCACCAAAATTTAAAATGGGAATCAGAATATTCAAAATAAAATCTAAAATATTGATGGTATCCAATCTCTTGAAGAGTAAAATTTTAAAATAAAACCCTGCTGATAGATATTTTAGAAAATGTGTATAAATAGTAACTTAATCAATAAATAATTAAAATCAACATTTGTGTTCCAAATCCAACCTATATTTGCTTTCCAGCTTTATTGTAATTCCAGTTTTCAAGAATGAGATTCAATTAAGGACATGTTTACTTTTTCGTAATCGCAATTCGTCGTCGATAATTTGCTTGCTTTTAAACATAAAGTTTACCAAAACTTACAATTCTAATGAACTGTGAGGCTCATCCATAATCTTGCAATCCGTTTACGTCATTTGATTGATCTCATTTTAGAGTTTCAATCCCATTGCAATTGATTATTACTGGGATCAACTACTTTTTGACGAAATGATGTACCTAACACACTCTCATTTCTTACTATTCTATACATTTTTTCACCCTTCTTTCCACATTCTACCATTTATCTCTCTTCCACGTCCCCTTATTTACCCTAGATACACCATATGATTTATTCCCAGATTAGTTACTAGAGTCGTCTCCTCACTAACTAGACTAAGAATACAAATTCAAGTCAGAGCTCAAACGAGTGGTCCTACGCAACTAAAAACTCAATTTCCAGCGAGACGAATAACAAGAACGTATTTTTTATGCATAATTTTATGATGCATGCACAAAGTCGTGAATATTAGACATAATAACCGAAGGTTGAGCACACTAAGTGACAAGATTAACTTAACAAAAGTCATTAATTTCATAAAATAAAATAAAATAAAATAAAAAAGTTGACCATATACAAAGATTTACAAATAACCTCAAAAAAAAACTACAAAGTTGTTATATTAACCCTCTTCAGGGTTTACAAAAATAACAGAAATCACATTTTTCTCCTCGCGCTTGGAGTCACGTAATATTATTATCACTGACGGATCATTTAAATTCATCCACTTCTTCTTCCTCGACCTACTCAGTTCACCCACCTTCACCGCCCTCTACAACAATCATTTTCTACAACTTCTTCCTCTCATTCAGCAATGTCAACCTTCTCCTTCCCTTTTGCTTCAATGTATTTAACATGAAGGGGAAGCAAATGGTTCACGTTGGAGAAAGACTTCTCTTGTTCTTCCGTAGGGGCATTAGCATCGGGGGTCTGGTCTTCCACCAGGAAGGAGTAATAGAGAATACTTTCTTCAATGTTTTGTGTTGGTATTCTTCCTAGTTGATCAACATCAAATGACGATGACCAACTGAAGTCAATTGACTAGAGGTATTCTTCTCCGTTGAAGGAGGAGAAGGTGGAGGAGTATCTATTCCATGCCATTTTTTCTCAACAAATCTTGCAAATTGAAGGGGTGAGGTTATTGTGATGGCACTCATTAGTATAAATACTAAAATGTGGATGCTTCGACTCCATTTTAATCATTACATCGCAATAAACGAGTTGTGATGTTTTGGACTGCCCTTCGTTCGACTGATTGACATGTTGTGTATTTTCCAATAACCATTATGGTACTAGATTTATAACAAGATAACGTTAACACGCCAATTGTCCGTTCAGGTGTCATTCACATTGGATTATGTAAATCCTAGCACCCGAACTAGGACTAGAATCACTACAAGATGGTCATAAAGATGTCAAATACATCTTACAAACAAAAAATGTGGCCGATGTTTTAGTGTACAAAACCAGACGAGACCGACAAGGCAACAAAGAAGGCGGAAGACAAAGATGAAGGGTTTGTTTGTTTTCAAATGAGATGGAGAGAAGGAGAGACGATCAAACACATGCACGATTTCCCATTGTTGATATATTAGTTTATTATTAAGTAAGGGCATTATCGTAATCAACTAAATGTCGTTATAACTGAATACAAATAAATAAACATAATCAATGATTTTAGGATTGTGATTGATTGGCGGAGAAAGTAAACATAAGCAAACGAAAACCGATTACGATTGCAAGATTTACATTACGATTGTTGGGGGTTTTCATTACAGAGAAGTAAACACGCCCTAAGATGAAAAATGAACCTCATCTTACGGCTTGGTGGATTCTTGCATCTATATTGATTATTGTTTATCAAATTGTATTATGTTGTCTCAATAAATTTATTTTCATCTTTCGAGGTAATATTGTCTTTATTCGTCTAGAAGTTGAATACTCATACATTATTTAGAGAGTTGAGATTCGAAAAAACCTTTTAATTGAGGATATATGTCTTATCAAATTTACTTTTTTTTTTTTTCTTTTTTTATATTTGGTTTGTAATAATTATTTGACAGTTTTATTTTCGATCATTTGTTTGTATTTGATTTTTTCCAACTAGATTCCTATTTTTTTTTTTAATTTGATTCTTACAATCACTAAATAAATGACAATATATAAACTAATGGAAATTTATGAGTTTTTTCTTTCTTTCTAAAGACGGTTACAAAAGCACTTAAACAATAATATCAGAATAAAAAAAAAGTTTTGTCGTCACACTGGGAGGGGAGATTCCAAGAGCTACGTTTGCTGCAAATCCATTGCCCTCTGAGCTAACTTGTGGACACTAGTTGGTTGTGATGGCGGTTCGTATAAGAGAACTCCACCACGCCTTTAATTTGGTCGAGAGAAGAACTTGTGCCTCTTTGATGAAGAAAGGTACTTTAGTAAGTTCAACAGACTCAGTAGTTAAGCAAATTTGTGACTTCAAGCGAATCACATTCCACCATAATTGAATGGTCATACTGTAGAGGGATAGTAGTTAGTCCCTCAGAATGGACATAGTCTCAAGCGTTTTGATTAGAGATGTCCATGGGGCGGGGCGGGGCGGGGCCGGGTAATGCCTTCCCCGCCCCCGTCCCCGTCCCCCATTTCATTACCCGTCCCCGCGAAATTTCCTGTTTAATTTCGCGGGGACGGGGCGGGTATTCCCCGCGGGGAATTCGCGGGTAACGGGTATTCCCCGCGGGTAATTTTCCCCGCGAATAATTTACTTTTTTAATTTATTCTTATCCATTTTTCTTAAGTTTTGTTATTTGTTAAGTTGATTAATATTATATATATTTAATTCCAAAATTTTTATTGGTAAGATGGTGTTTTTTTGGAACTTTATTAGTAAGATGTGTATTTTTTAGATAAAAAAGGGAGTGTGTAGTTAATTTTTTGATGAATAATATATATATATATGTATATATATAAAAGTCTACGAGGCGGGGCGGGTATGCTATTACCCGCCCCCGCCCCGTTTAACTAACGGAGCAAAAAAAAATCTCCGCTCCCTGCCCCATTCCCCGTGTAATCGGGGATTCCCCGTCCCATTCGGGGCGGGGCGAGGCAGGGTCGGGCGGGGCGGGGCAAATGGACATCTCTAGTTTTGATGTCTCGTTTTCCCAAAATTCTCTTCATTCTAGTAAGTCGAACTCTTCCTAGGTGGTCTATGAGAACCCACCCAAGCCCTCCATGATATCTCTTGTAACTCCATAATGCCTATGTGTTTAGCTTCCATTTTTCTACTGGAGGCGAACTCCATCCAACAACGACTACAAAATGACGGCTAGCACCTTTGTTTCGATTTGTCTTTCTCGGGGATAATGTCGAGTCTACCGTAGTACATTCATCGAGTTGTCTTGCACCTGTTGTGTTCCTCATTCCAATGCGTTGCATAATATCAGTACAAATGCAGTCAGTTGGTTTTTTATTAAACAAAGTGTTGTTCTGCGCTTCCCATATTTGCTATGTTGTGATCATCACACGATCCAGGTCCTCTGGCGAGCAACTTTCCACCATCCATTCCCAATGATCTTGGATGTTCCCGTGAGACCTGATATCACAAAAATAGTCAAAGTTAATGGAGATGAAACGAGACCAAATATCTGTAGTTACATTGCATTTCCAAAAGAGTTGGACAAATGATTTTTTCGTTTCCCTGCACAAAAACACAAAGAATCAGTTTGAATCTTTTTTTTATTCAAGTTAACTTTGTTCGGGATGTGATCATTATAGATTTTTCGGCAACAAATTTTGGTTTTTGGTTGGAATTTCTCCTTCCAGAAAACTTTCCATATGTTTTGCTAGTCACATCTATATTGGAAGAGGAAGCTTCTTCCAATAAAACATTCCTTATCATTATGGTGAGTGGTGCAAGAAGATATCATTGCCTCAAGCCTAGGCAGGGCGAGGTATTTGTAGAATTCTTCAGCATCAGCATGGAGAAAAAAAAACTTCTAACAACTCCTCATTCCATGACTGGCCTGTTGGAATTAATTAAATAATTAATTCATATGTGGGTAACAAATTCAATAACAATTATATTTGGGCTATTTAATGGGCATTTGAGTGATCTTGATTATGGGCCCAAGACTTCCATATAGTGTGTGGCCTGCTGAGCAGAAACCAGCCCGTTGGTCCTAGGGGATTATGGGAAACCCTAGAATCAACATATATATCGTTTAGGTTATGGTCCCCAATAAGCTATGCAGCTTTAGCCTCTTATTCCCCATCTGATAGAGAGGATTGCCCATGATTGGTCTGGGTTGCATAGATGAGGAAGACCACAAACCATCAGAGTATTAGAGGCTATATGGATTCATCACATCTAATGGTTCCAGGTAATTCTAATCCCTTCTAATTTAGTTTTTCTTCCATGCTTAGATCCCAAAAGTTTGTCATGATTGTTCTTGGATTAAATGTATTTATTCTTGAATAATCATATATTGGGGTTTTCCCAATAAATATTCCAACAAGTGGTATCAGAGCGGTTTTTGCAGGGTAGATTACTAATTTTATCAAACATGTTGTTTTTCCTTTGATTCATAAGATTTCGATTCAATAGGATTTTAGAATTATTTTACAACATGTTGTGTGAATTACTCGAACGATTGAATAGTCAAATTTAATTCGGATGCTTTTGCATATTTGAGTTATATCATTAAGGATGATGAATGTTTTCATATGCATATTTTGGCTCAATGATAAAGAATGTTTTCATATTCAAACTCTGACTATATGGTGGTTGTCATGAAGAAAGATCATTAGAGAAAGAATTAAAGAATAAAATATATATATATATATATATATATATATATATATATATATATATAGTGTTCGCAAGAACATTGTTGTTGCGGAAAATGGCTTAAAGAGTTGTTAGGGCACCGTAGCATGAGATTTGCAGTGGGTCTTGGCCCACTGCAAATATACATATAACATAATGAATTTTATGTTATGTTAATATGTATAATTTTAAAGATAATACAATTGTTTGTATTTTCTTTTTATAAAATTATATTTGTTTATAAAATTATATATATGCCTTATGTTATAAATTTGAATTTGACATGAAAAAGTGTAGGGAATTATTTAATTTTTCATTTTTGGTGTGCTTAATAAGGTATCAAGAAATAGCACAATTAGTACAATTTATTTTGAATGTTTTGTAAATTAAAATATTTATAAAGTTATTAGATTATTAGATGGAGTGTATTTGTTGCTTATGCAGATTGTGATCGGCCCAAAGGAAGGTTACAATTTGGCCAAACAACAAATACACATGCAATAATAAGTATGAATAACATAATGATGTGTCCTTGAAGTTGTTAGTCGGCCCAAAGGAAGACTATCTTCTAAAAGGAATAAGTTATTATATTTTATTATTGGATTCTAAATGTGATGCCCAATGCATATGTTAGGTTGTCAGGTGGGTTGAAATCCCAATAAAGTTTTTTTTTCGGCATTCTAATTTTTATTTTTGAGAACTTTTCCAGAACTTTTCCCTTTATAAATTATGTATGTAAAGATATTACTCTTAATTTTGAAAATAATTCTGGTAATTTTCATTTTCATGAAGATAAAATTAATAGTAATTAAAATAAATGTGTTGCATAATAATCTGATTTTCTATGTTAGTGTTGATTTGATGGATCTGCCAAAGTAGCCTCTGATTTCTGATATTGACATCTTCATAGTTAATTAGATGTGTGTGAACCTGTTCTCTGATTTCTGATATTGACATCTTCATAGTTAATTAGATGTGTGTGAACCTGTTGTTTATGCGTTCTGCTTGATAAGGACAACGAAACTCCACATATCTCCACATTAGTATGATATTGTCGACTTTGGGCCTAAACCCGCATGACTTTGCTTTTGGTTTCACCCAAAAGGCCTCATACCAATGGAGATAATTGTCCTCACTTATATGCCATGAATCAATCTCTTCCCTAACCAATGTGGGACTTTGTTAGCACTTCCTAACAATCCTCCCCTCGAACAAAGTACCACTTGGAGCCTCCCCTCGAACAAAGATCTACTCTTCCTATCTTCTTGATAGGGTTTTCCTTCTATCAATCTAGCCGACTTGATAGAGTTATACTTCTTGCTTGTTACTCAAGCACTTTTTGTTCGATCTCACTTCCTAACAATCCTCCCCTCGAACAAAGTACCACTTGGAGCCTCCCCTCGAACAAAGATCTACTCTTCCTATCTTCTTGATAGGGTTTTCCTTCTATCAATCTAGCCGACTTGATAGAGTTATACTTCTTGCTTGTTACTCAAGCACTTTTTGTTCGATCTGGGGAGTTCTCTTTGTTCGGAATCTGAGGAACTTTTCACACAGCTAGGGTACCATGGCTCTGATACCAATTGATAAGGACAACGGAACTCCACATATCTCCACATTAGTATGATATTGTCCACTTTGGGCCTAAACCCGCATGGCTTTGCTTTTGGTTTCACCCAAAAGGTCTCATACCAATGGAGATAATTGTCCTCACTTATATGCCATGAATCAATCTCTTTCCTAACCAATGTGGGACTTTGTTAGCACTTCCTAACACTGCTGTCGGCCCAAAGGAAGACGTCAGTTTGCCAAATAGCAGGTACATCTATGGTTAGCTGATGATAAAACATGAATAATATAAAATTATGCCATGTGAGTGATTGTCGGCCCAAAGGAAGACTTTCACTTGATCGGATTAGGTATCAGTGTTTCCTCACCACATTGAGAGTACTGTTTGCAAGTTGACAGTCGACCCAAAGGAAGGTTGTCAATGTTGTGTTTGGTATCTTGTTGTCCTCATAAAGTTTAATTTGAAGGTATTTTTATAAATACTAAGTTATTTATGAGCATGTTTTAGTTGTTTTTTCAAAATTTTAAATACTATTGTCTTGTTTGATTTTGAGAATATTTTTGTTCACGTTGTAATGAATAAAGAAACACTTTCATTTTTTTTTACTTAGCAACATCCCATTCAGATTAATTGGGATTTATATTAAAAAAAAAATGGAATAATCTTAATTTCATAAGCTTTATGATGATGAAATTTATTATTCAAGGGAGTCATGTTTGATAAGAAAATAATTAGGAAATTCCTTTAAAAAGATAAAGATTGTTCTGAAATGAACATAAAGTAAGAGACATTTAAACTTTTGGTTAAATGTGTCTTAATGAAGAACAATGGAACATAAGAAAGTACACTATGATGCTTGTAAGGGTAGATGAACCCTTAATGAACGAATCTTCGATGGTATGTTGAAGAAAATTGTTTTAAGTATGAAAGAATAAAATGTACTCAATTAACTATTTCCTTAAGGGAGAAATTAAAGTCGACATAAAGCTGCATTTTGAATATATTAGTCCAAATCACTAAAAATTAGGATCCAGATTTCTCCTATTTTTTTTAGAAAATTTGGACATGTAGGAAAATATGTTCTTAGTACTTCTTTTCATAATGTATAAAGAAAATTTGACTTCTCGCTTAGAATTTAAACAAAGTTAGTTTAGTTTGCATGTCAGACTTCCATGTGTTGAATAGACTCTAGTATTTCTATTCATTGATGATTTGTTATTTTGATTTAACAAATTTTCGAGTCCCTATTAAATAGGATTAAGGGGAAAATAATGAAATAGTCAATAATTAAGTGCATTGAGAGGTTTACTCTCTTTGAATAATCTTTCATAGTCTATTTTATATGGCTTCTTAAAATGCTTAACAATATTGTTTAATATTTTCATAAATATATTCTTAGTGAAGTCACTTATGTTTGATGTCAGAGAGGTCTTTAGTTCTGGATATCTTGAAAGTCATATGATTAGTTTCTAGTGATGAAACCCTATGAATTTGGTAGAGAATGTCTAAGGCCTTTTGTTAAACTTCTTTAAGAATTTATAGAGCCATTAAGTAAGACGTTTCTTAAGACAAACCTGAGTAAAGTGTGTTGCTTATAGAATGATTCAAAGCTCATAAAGATGAGGTTAGAAGTATGACAAATTATTTCTCTTTGCATTTAACTTCTTTGGGAAAAAGAAAAAAAACTTAAGATTGCAGTATAAAGTTAAAGTGGTGTACCACATAAAATAACAACTAAATCTCTTAGCAATTAAAGGTTAGGCAAATGCTTAACATTATGTTTGCATTTAGAGATATCCAACTAATGATTGGTCGTAAAGGTCAATAAGAAAATTTTGGACTTAAAGATTATTTGTTGTTACTCTAGGTACACTAGTCATTTTCATGATTTCTAAAATTAAGTCTCACTTAGGTTCATTTGCTAGATATCTTTACTTTCTTAAGGATGTTGAGTTTGAGGGGGAAGATAAAATGAGGAATGTAGGAATGTTATCCTTATGAAAAGAGAATTTGAGTTATTTTCTATATGTGAAAACATTAGTTAAGATTCTCCTCATTTAAGTAAGACAAACTCAACATTATTAAAAGTGTTATTAAAGTAATCACAAGAGATGGGAGAAATCCAAGTATAAAGATTTAAGTTTGACTTAAACGTAAAAGTAAGATGATTTCATTATCTTCCCCTAAAGTCAAACAAAGATTTAACTCTTAAAATAGAGAATTAATGTCACAAAGAATTAGGTGAAACAACAATGACAATATTTGGCATCTTGTCATATTGCCTTTAAGAGGTAATGTGTGTTGAAAGATATAAGGTTTGTCTAGTTATTATGTTTCAATTATTATGGGTGACATTAATTATTTAGAGAGTTGTGATAACACTTCAAAACTATTTTTAAAAGTTATGTCAAATAGACATAAAGATTGATAGTCTATATAGTTTAGAAACTCTTGATCTAGTAACACAAGGTTTCAAAGGTTTCATTCCATTTGTGATCTTAACAAGGTTTTTGTTTGTAACTTCATAAGCTTCATTCATTAATTGTCACATTTAAGGTCTAAGGTATACAAAAGTGATAATTATGAATTACAGACTTAGTAGGAGTAAAATTATTTTCTTAGTGTAATATGACTATGACGTGATAAATACTTAAGCTATAGGATGAAAGCTTGTATGAATATCTCTTTTTATATTGTGAAATGATATTGTGAGATCAATCTCAAGTAACATTGAGATTTCACAAAAGAGGTTATGTCAGAAAGTCTCTCAAGTTTTCTAGCATAAAGTTGTATGCACTAAGAAATATTCAAATCATTAAAGACACAAATTTAGTCTCAATAAAGGTCCCTTGAATAAAGAAATGAAGAATTTCATGCTTGAAGTTTAGACGCTTCCGCTTCTGTATTCATATCAATAACAAAAGGCAATATTTTTATAACTCTTAATTGGATCTAAAGAGTTTTAAGGTAATTAACAAAATGATACATGCTCACTCGTCAAAATCAAATAAAGTAGAGATCATGAGGTAATTTGATTTTGATAATAGTAAGAGTTGCCAACAGGATCCACCTTCCCGGTTATGTTCACTAAATGAGTAAAAGATACTACTGTAAATAAAAGTGACAAATAGTCATTTGTAGTAGTTTCTTTTATCATTAAGGTTTGTGGTCATAACACTTTGTGTGGCAAGAAACTCATAAATTTTAATTCTTGTCACTAAGTTGTCTGGACAAGAATTTGTAATTCTTTTCAATTTATAGCAGCAAAAGCTTTATGAGAATCATAAGCTTTAGTTGATAAAGAAAATTCAGAGTTTTTATTGTGTCTAAAGGAATACAACTTCATCATTACGGATACGTTCATTAAGAAATTTCACACACAAATGTTTTGGGAGCATAATGCTCATATAGGTGTGAAAATTATGGTACGTCAGTTGAGTGGGAGTTTGTGCTTTTGTAAAGTAGACACAAATTTTTGTTTCTGCAGAATAAAGAAGATGAATTATTTTTGTTACTCTGAATCACTTTCTTTCTAACAGTAGTTTAACATAAGGCTAGAAAGAGTTAAGTTTGATCTAAAGTTGACCAATTGAAAATAGACATGTTTAGATCACATTACATGTAATTTTCATGCTGCTCTTCCACACTTGATCCATGTCATTGAGTATATTTGGTGTGGTGATCCTTGAAGGCTGAGTTGCGACCATACATGTGACAAAAGTCGCTTTGGTTCCTCATTGGTATACAAAATGGTCCGGATTGTGATTAAAGGGAAGTTATTTTTAAAATAGCATTAAGTTGTGCACTAAAGAATAAATTAATAATTGCTAATAAGGAAATTGTTGCTCAAGTGGGAGATTGTTGGAATTAATTAAATAATTAATTCATATGTGGGTAACAAATTCAATAACAATTATATTTGGGCTATTTAATGGGCATTTGAGTGATCTTGATTATGGGCCCAAGACTTCCATATAGTGGTGTGGCCTGCTGAGCAGAAACCAGCCCGTTGGTCCTAGGGGATTATGGAAAACCCTAGAATCAACATATATATCGTTTAGGTTATGGTCCCCAATAAGCTATGCAGCTTTAGCCTCCTATTCCCCATCTGATAGAGAGGATTGCCCATGATTGGTCTGGGTTGCATAGATGAGGAAGACCACAAACCATCAGAGTATTACAAGCTATATGGATTCATCACATCTAATGGTTCCAGGTAATTCTAATCCCCTCTAATTTAGTTTTTCTTCCATGCTTAGATCCCAAAAGTTTGTCATGATTGTTCTTGGATTAAATGTATTTATTCTTGAATAATCATATATTGGGGTTTTCACAATAAATATTCCAACATGGCCCCGACGACGACAACAAAGAAGCTACATTCCTCTATTTCAGAGAGTCGTGCACTTGTATCAGTCAATGGGAACCTTCTCTTGGAATCCAAGGGTCACTAAAGATTTGGATTAACATGTTTGTTGGGAGGAAAAACATGAGATACAAAAAAACATGGAATAACAAACTAAATTATATCTCACTCTCTGACTTCACAGGTTAGAACCAAATAATTCATCGATCACAAAATACAATAATAAAGACAAAGGGAAAAAAGAAAACAACACCAAAAGTTATACTGGTTCACCCCGATCTCGGGACTACATCCAGTATTCTGCAGCTGCAGGTTCTTGTTAAGTGTTTTTTAGGCAGTAGGTTGTTTTTGGATCGTTTAGTTGGTTTAGAGGCGTTTTATTAGTTGTTTTTGTCTAATTATTGCTTGTTTTGTTTGTAGGTATTTTTGTGAAGAAAGTGGGAGAAAAAACGAAGATGAAAGTAGAAAAGAAAAAAAAATGTTAGTGCGGCGCTAAAGTTGGAGAAGTGTGGCAAAATAACTAGCGTCTAGGCGTCGAAATGAGTATTTTGGCAGAATGCTTAGTGCGTAGGCGCTGAACATATGATTTTGGGCAGAATGCCTAGCATCTAGGCGCTACGATTACCGAAGCGAAGAATTTTCACGATTTTTTTTGGCGCCTAGGCGCTGCGACAACATTTGCCACTACAAAAACGATGGAATTAGCAACGAAAAAAAAACGTCGCTAAAGCCAGTTTTTCGTCCCTAAAGGACTTTAGCGACGAAATATTAAACGTCGCAAGAAATGTCTGTTGTAGCTTCGTCGGTATACACAGTTAGCGACGTTTTCACATTTTGCCACAAATTGTTTGCGACGATATACTTTGTTCGTCGCTAAGAGGTAAATCCGTTGCTAAAATCAGTGCGACAAATAATATATTTCGTCGCAAACACAAGTACAATAATGACGGGTAGTGCCCGTCATTGTTTCTTTTATAATTTAATAAAAAAATCATTGGTGCCCAAGTAGGAATGTTCACCATGCTCCTAGAATAATCAGCTTTTTTCACTACTATTACTAAACATTTCAATCTATATAAAATTTTAAATGACGTCTATGTTATCAACAATCACTACCAACAATTGGAATTGTCCCCATGCCCCGACCATTCTTATGCTACAAGGAGATTTTCTTATCATCTCCGATATTGACCACAACCAAATCTGGAAAAATGAAATTCTGGTTAAACGAGAGAAAACAGAACCACTATCTCAATAATAGTAAGAATATCCAATTAATTGATAAGTAATCGGTGGAAAAATATAAATGCTCAAGTGTCATGATAACAAAAACCAAAAACCTAAATGCTCAAGTGCCATAAGTATTGTTGCGCACTTTTAATGCAGTGCAAAACCGCAAGTGTACGGGTCAAGTAATAAAGTGTAAATGAATACGAATATCGTCCTCATGACTGGCTTTCTAGTTCACTTAAGTACCCCAAATAATAGTGTTTAATTTTATCTAGAGAAATAAGATGGAAAGTGGGTTGTGGCAACAATTTCAAAAGCAAATAATAAAGTAAAGTAACGAGTTAAACAATTCACGAGAGAAGTATCTTAGGGATGTGATTTCACCAATTAGATTGACGCTTCAATCAATCAAATACCTAGATTATTCATGCAAATTTCCATAAGTCTAGAAGGACACAAATAACAATTTCCTCTTTCGAGCGCAATTGGTCTCATGCAATGTAATAAAACTAATTGTTCAATCTAGTTTTTAAAGATATGCAAGGCATTAAGAACTCTTCTTTAAAACAACTTCTAAGATAGCCTAATCATTCCCATGTTAGAACTATTCTTAGTCATGCAATTAAGATCTAGTCTAAATCAGCCTAATCATTCCCATGTTAGAACTATTCTTAGTCATGCAATTAAGATCTAGTCTAAATCATTCTCTTTCAAGCATAATTTAAACCATGACGACATACAACCCTTGGCCAAAAGATTATAAGCATTAAGAAAGTAAAAGCATGAATGGATAATAAACAATCAATCTAAGCATTCAATTAATTAAAACATCAAAACTAAAAGGCTACATCAATCCCCAAGATAATAAATTTAGCTACTCATGTTCAAACCTAAAAACATATCAAACAATAAGTAATTCATCAACAATGTTCTAAGAAAAGGAAGAGATAAACTCAATATCGTGCTGTTCTCCGTTCCCGGCTTGTGATCTACAATCTCTTGCTTCTGAATCTCTTCCTCAGCTTCAATCCTCGTTCCTCTCCTCTCCAAAGTGTCAAAGTCTCAAAACTAGGGCTTTTTCTCTCTAAAATTTCCTCCCAAAGTCGGCTGGAAAAAGACTTATTTATAGCAAAAATCGTGACAGCGTCGAGACCCTAGGGGCAGCGTCTCGACACTGTCCCGAAAAGATTTTCTTCCTTATTTGGCACGCCAGCGTCGAGACGCTAAGGCACAGCGTCTCGACGCTACGGACGAAAATAACGCTGGAAGACTATCCGTAGCGTCGCGACGCTACTGCTGCGGGATTCTTGGCTTGGGCTTCCTCTTCAAATCACCCAATTTGATCATTTCTCTTCTTAATCCACAATAATGCTCCATTTAGCTCAATTCCTATAATATAAAAGATAATCAACATTAAAGTGCTCATTTACACGATAAACTAGCGGTAAAAAGGCTATAAAGATAGCACACTTTGTGAGCTATCAAACACCCCCAAATTTAAGTTTTTGCTAGTCTCGAGCAAAATAAAACAAGATCATAAGACAAATTAATGAATGCAAACATGTGATTCCAACCTCGATAATCCCAATAATGACAATCCACAATTTAAGAATAAATTCAACCATAGCCTATTGTTTTTCTTTTGTATCCAAAACTACCCATAAAACTAAGTATTCATCTATGGTTTGAGCCATGGTGACAATCAAGAGAACAAACAATCAAAGGCTAGTTTTATAATAAAGCTTAAGCATCTCATTAAATTACGACAATCGAATGCACAAGAGTTAATACCTCACACAATTTCGCTCAATCATCTCACTAATCGGGATATATATATATATATATATGATAAACACTCACTCCAATGCATAAAATAATTTTACCATAAGCTTGCTAAAATATCAAATCTTCATCATCAATAAATCAAAAGAATGTCAAATTTTCGGGTCTCACTTTGGTTGTAATTGGGCTTAGGTAAAGGTGGATGGAAGGACATTTTAAGCTACTTAATTGGAAGAATTTTTGTTCATACCACATGAAACTCGAAAGGATTGTCGACTCTTTGTAAAGCTACTCCTCTCGGTGGCTTTTGTTATCTATTTATTATTATTATTATTATTATTATTTTTTAACAAAGCCACTACGAGGGATATTTCATGCATTGAGTAATACTTTATTTTTTTCTCCTTTGGATTGATTTAAGCATCATGTGGTATACATCTTTCTTCTTCAGTTCACGGTTCAAATGAAGGAAAATACAATAGAATGGATATAAGGCTTGTAATATGGCAAATTTCCAACAAAAAGGTTTAAGGCTCAAAATGGCTTTCTAAGGATAATGTCAAGGTTGGCCTTTTGAGAAAGCTAAAATGGGTTATCCTAATTGCCCTTGTGAAAATAAGACATTCAAATTGAATTCAGAGATTCCAGACATGCATATCAGAGCAAGTTCTAGAAAAGTCAATCATGCATGGCACACTCAATTTAAGAGAAAAGAGCACTGTGTAAAGATAGTGCTTAATGGCTCAAAGTCTCACAGATAGGCAGGGTATAATGGCAATAACCTTATGCATTCATAAATCAGTAAAGCAATGAGATACTATCTAATTTTTTTTTTTTTTTTAAATAGAAGCCAAATCATGTTGTCTCTCTCATGCATAAAGACTCAACACAAAGATGCATTCATAGCTTACAGGGTAGTCAAACATACAAAAGGAAAGCAAAAATTAAAAATAATTTTCAACTTTTCAGATATGGTTTCATAATTCTCCAATTCAGATTATCAACATTCAGAATATCTCATAGGTTATCCTAATCACATGCAATGCATCACAATTCAGCTCAAACATACTCAGGGCCTTTAACATGCTAGTCCCACCCCCAAATTTCAAAACATGCATTGTCCTCAATGTATATATAAAAAAAAAAACAGCATGCATAAAACAATAGGAAAAAAAAATAAATAGGGGTAACGAAACTGCCCTGAAATGGAGGCGCTCACTGCTCCTCATCAGATGATGCGTATGGAGGCATCGGAGGAGGGAAGGACTGGTCGGCGCTAGGCTCATACTGATAGCGCAAACACTCGTACAGGTGAGTGAATTGTGCCTCAGAACGCCTGTGGTGGCGCTGAACTCGCAGCGACAGATGCTGGAGTTGCTCGTCAATAGAATGTGAAGCCCGAGCTGGCTGAGGAGGAACATACATAACTGGAACAAGACCCTCCAGATAGATATCATCCTCATCTTGGCTGCCTGCACCAGCAACCGGATCATCCCGTCCACGCAATCTCATGATAAAATTCTTCTCCATGAGCGCCAGAGGGTGGACCACCTCCTCGCGTCCATCCCATTCTACACCGGCTCGCTTACAGAGCTCCGTAATGAGGGACGAATGCCCAAGTCTGCCTGTGGTAGACCCTCGTCTAGTGCGTCGCATCGAGCTGTGGATAAGTTTGCCCACGTCCACTGAGCGACCTGTGGCAATCACATATAGGAGGATTGCCCTGTCCTTCGTTACATCGCTCAGACGAGCAATGGGGAGCAGCCTAACACAAATGAAACTATGCCACACCCTGTTTGTGACAGTGAGGTCAGTTGCGCGGAATCGAATGACCTCGCCTTGCCTGGTGACCCACTGAGCACCTGGATGACATAGCTCTCTGATTACTTGATATACGTCTAGCTGCTCACTGACGTATAAACCGTACTCGTCCCGATCGATGTTGGACAACGAAAAACATGCGTTTATAGACGCTGCATCAAACGGAATGCGACGGCCTCTCACATATGATTTGGTGTCCGCCTCAGTCATGTTGGCATAAAATTCCCGCACAAGGGATACGACGGCACTCGACGGCTGCTGCACAAATTCTGCCCAACCTCTTTGTATGATGTTTTGAAATAAGAGGTGTTGGTGCACTTCATCCGGAGCCAGGCCCCGTTCAGGGAGAACATTTCTCTCAATTATATTTTTTTGAAAGTTCTCATACGCAGCAAGACTGACGAACCGATCAGAATCAAATGCAGCCCTTGATGATGATGATGATGAAGCTCTTGAGCGTTTTGACCCGACCATTTTTTTTTTTCTCAAGAACGCGAAGAACACGAAGAACACCTCTCCAACAAAACCCCAAAAACATTTTTATGCCCAACACAACCAAAATACTCCCAAACACACTCAACTTAACTCGAAAAAACTTCTACACAACAACCAACGCTTAAAAAAAGAGATAGAAAGTGTAGAGATTACCCTTGAAGAATCTTGAATTTGAACTTTGAATCTTCACAAATGGTGGAAATAGACTTCAATCGAGCACGAACGGCCAAGGAACTCAAGATCGAGAGTTAAGGAGTGGAGATTTGAAGAAAAATTGAGAGATTTGTGGGGATTTTTGGTGGATTTGAGTTGAAAATCGAGTTGGGAGAAGTTAGGGTTTCAAATGGGGGTGTGATAAGATGCTCTCGGATCTAGAAATTTAAGTGCAGATTTTCGTGTTAGCGTCGAGACGCTAGGGCAGCGTCTCGACACTGTCCCCTCGGTAATTGGCTCTGCAGGAATTCGCGTAGCGTCGAGACGCTAGGGCAGCGTCTCGACGCTGCCTTCTCGGTTCTGACGCTGCAGCAGACTTCGGAGCGTCTCGACGCTAGGGCAGCGTCTCGACGCTGTCCTCTCGGGTTCTGACGCTGCAACAGAAGTTCGTAGCGTCGAGACGCTACACCAGGGTCTCAACGCTGTAATCTCGGGTTTCGTGCCTGCAGGTTTTTTTTTTTACCTACAAAACAAACAAACAACAACTCAGAGTAAAAAGAAAACAAACAACAAACAACAAAGAAAGAAAATACAAACGAAATTGGGTTGCCTCCCAACAAGCGCTTTAGTTAACGTCTTTAGCTAGACGGGACGATGCATCATTCAGGTTCGTCCAAGTAAAGGCTCTCGAGACGTCGTTCCTCAGTGCCACAGTAATGTTTGACTCTTTGTCCATTGACCTTGAATGAATGTCCATCAGTAGCTTGCAACTCGATTGCTCCATGTGGAAACACTTCCTTAATGGTAAAGGGCCCCGACCATCTAGATTTTAATTTACCTGGAAACAAACTTAAACGTGAGTTAAAAAGAAGTACTTGTTGTCCAGGTGTAAATGAGCGGTGTTGAATTCTTTGATCATGCCATCTCGCAGTGAGTTCTTTGTCAAGCTTGGCATTCTCATAAGCTTGGCCTCGAAACTCTTCCAACTCATTAAGTTGAAGCAGCCGTTCTTCGCCAGCTTTCTGAGAGTCAAAGTTCAACTTCCTGGTGGCCCAAAATGCTTTATGTTCCAATTCCACAGGTAAGTGACATGCCTTCCCAAACACCAAGCGATACGGGGATGTACCAATTGGAGTTTTGAAGGCGGTACGGTAGGCCCAAAGAGCTTCATCCAATTTGAGAGCCCAATCCTTTCTGGTGGTGCGAACGGTCTTTTCCAATATCTATTTTATTTCCCTGTTAGAAACCTCAGCAAGACCGTTAGTTTGGGGATGATAAGCAGTTGAAACCTTATGTCTAACTCCATATTTGACAAGTAGAGCATTAAACAGTTTATTGCAAAAATGAGACCCCCCATCACTAATAATAGCTCGTGGAGTGCCAAATCTAGTAAATATGTTCTTATGAAGGAACTGTAAGACAATACGAGCATCATTTTTCTTAGTGGCAATTGCCTCTACCCATTTAGACACATAATCAACTGCAACTAAAATATAAAGATAACCATGGGAAGAGGGAAAGGGACCCATAAAATCAATTCCCCAAACATCATATAACTCGACTTCAAGAATATAAGTTAAAGGTAATTCATGGTGTCTCAAAATATTACCTGTTCGTTGGCACCTATCACATGTTTTAACAAAGGTATAACAATCCCTAAACATAGTAGGCCAATAAAAACCAGATTGCAATACCTTGGCAGCAGTACGTGCGGGTCCAAAATGACCACCATAAGAAGATGAATGACAATCATGCATAATCTTAGTTACCTCCTCATGTGGAACACACCGTCTTATTAATTGGTCTAAACAAACCTTAAAGAGCAACGGGTCGTCCCACAGGTAGGACTTGACATCATGGAGAAATTTCTTCTTTTGGTGGGACTTCAAATCTGGTGGCAGCACCTTTCCTGCAAGAAAATTAACATAGTCAGCAAACCATGGAATAGTAGATTTTACCTGGTATAGTCTCTCATCAGGAAAGTCCTCTGTGATAGGAAAAGTCTCGTGGTGGTTCTCATGCTCAATGCGAGACAAATGGTCTGCAACAACATTCTCACATCCTTTCCTATCCCGTATGTCAAAATCAAACTCCTGCAAAAGAAGAACCCATCGAATCAAACGTGGTTTAGCATCTTTTTTATCAAATAAATATCGAAGAGCTGCATGGTCAGTATGGACAATGACTTTAGTCCCTAACAGATAGGACCTAAATTTGTCAAAAGAAAATACAACAGCAAGCATTTCTTTTTCAGTGGTGGTATAATTTTGCTGTGCATTGTCCAAAGTTCTACTAGCATAGTAAATGACCCTAAACAACTTATCACGACGTTGGCCTAAAACTGCTCCAACAGCAAAATCACTAGCATCACACATAATTTCAAAAGGTTGACTCCAATCAGGTACAACAATTATAGGTGCAGTAGTCAACCTTTCCTTTAACAGATTAAATGCTAGCAGACATTCATCAGAGAATATAAAAGCAGACTCTTTTTCTAGAAGATTGCATAAGGGTTTTACTACTTTAGAAAAGTCTTTAATAAAACGGCGATAAAACCCTGCATGCCCAAGAAAACTTCTAACTCCCTTCACATTTATAGGAGGAGGTAGTTGCTCAATAGCTGAAATCTTTGCTCGATCTACTTCCAAGCCTTTTTCAGAGACTTTATGGCCCAATACTATACCTTCCTTAACCATAAAATGACACTTTTCCCAATTTAAAACAAGGTTAGTCTCCTCACAACGCTGCAAGACAAGAGAAAGATTAGCTAAACATGAATCAAAAGAGGATCCAAAAACTGAAAAATCATCCATGAAAACCTCCATAATATCCTCCACCATGTTATGAAATATGGACATCATGCAACGCTGAAAAGTGGCGGGAGCATTGCACAGTCCGAATGACATTCGCCTGAAAGCAAAAGTACCATAGGGACATGTGAATGTAGTCTTCTCTTGATCCTCAAGAGAGATGACAATCTGATTATAACCTGAATATCCATCAAGAAAACAATAGTAAGGATAACCAGCAAGTCTATCAAGCATTTGATCAATAAAGGGAAGAGGGAAGTGATCCTTTCTAGTGACCTTGTTCAATTTTCTATAATCTATGCACACTCGCCACCCTGTTACCGTTCTTGTAGAGATGAATTCATTATTTTCATTCTTTACAACTGTCATCCCCCCTTTCTTAGGAACAACCTGCACAGGACTCACCCATGAACTATCAGATATTGCATAAATAATACCTTCATTAAGTAATTTCAATACCTCAGCCTTTACCACCTCTTTCATGGCGGGATTGAGTCTTCTCTGGTGCTCAATTGATGGACTAAAAGTGTCTTCCATTAAAATTTTATGCATGACAACAGTTGGGCTAATTCCCTTAATATCACTAATAGACCATCCTATAGCAGAACGATGAGCACGTAATATCCTCAATAATTTTTCTTCTTCTGCTTTACTTAATACAGCAGATATAATAACAGGAAAAGTAGAAGAATCATCTAAGAAAGCATAGCGAAGATGTGCAGGCAATTGCTTTAATTCAGGCGCAGAAGGTTTTACTGTAGCTATTTCATTCACAGACAATTGAAATATCTTTTCTTTTCTAAACTCTCCTATGGATAAATGATCTAAAACATCAGAATATAAAGCAATTTCTTTATCTAAAATTCCTAGATTTTCAAAAGTCAAATCCAACATGCATTTTTCAAGAGGATCAGCAGGCAACACCAAGTCCCTAAACCCATGCACAGTGTGATCCACTATATCAATCATGTGACAAGTACTAACCTCATTTGGATATTTCATAGTTCTAAAAATATTGAAGATTACTTCTTCATCATTTACCCTCAGAGTTAGCTTGCCTTGCTGTACATCGATCAATGCTCTCCCAGTGGCCAAGAAAGGTCTCCCCAGAATGATAGGGACCTCAGCATCTTCCTCCATATCTAAGACTACAAAATCTGCAGGGAAGAAGAATTTATCAACCTTTACTATCACATCCTCTACAATATCTCTAGAATATGTGACAGAGCGGTCAGCTAACTGCAATGATATTGTAGTGGGTTGCACTTCTCCAAGGCCAAGTTTCCTGAAAACAGATAAAGGCATTAAATTAATACTTGCACCTAAATCACATAAGGCCTTTTGAAAGAAAGAACTACCAATATGACAAGGAATAGTAAAACTCCCTGGATCTTTCAATTTTTGTGGTAACTTCTTCTGAAGTATGGCGTTGCATTCCTCAGTCAGGTTCACCGTCTTATAAGCTTCCAGTCTCCTTTTCTTAGACATAATCTCCTTCATAAACTTCACATAATTTGGCATTTGTTCAAGTGCATCTGCAAAAGGAATGTTAATGTGAAGTTTCTTGAAAATATCTAAAGATTTAGAAAATTGAGAATCAATCTTTTTCTTTTGAAAACGTTGAGGATAAGGAATAGAATTAGGAATAGTAGGAAGAGTAGAACTAGAAGGCCTGTTAATTATTGGAATGTGTGTGGCCTCCTCTGGAGCTTCCTCAATAATTTCCTCATCCTCAACTGTGACTGGCGCTGTACTTTTTTCTTTCACTGTTTCAGCTAACTGCTTTCCACTTCTCAAGGCTACTGCCTTGCATGATTCTCTTGGATTCACCTCAGTGTCACTTGGAAACTTCCCCTTTTGCATTGTATGCAAAGAAGATGCTATTTGACTCAGTTGAACTTCTATGTTCTTGATAGCAGATCCATGGGTGTGCACTGTCTGCTCAAGCTTGACCGTTCTATTATTAGACTCAGCAAACATAGATTTTGTCTCAGAAAGAAAAGCTCCAAACATATCTTCAATAGATTTTTTCTTTTCTTCCTGTGGTGGAGGTGCAAATCCTGGAGGATTTAATACATTCCTGTTGTTGGCATATGAGAAATTCTCATGATTCCTCAATCCAGGATGATAGTGAGTAGGGAGTGAATTTTGCATCTGATTTCCCCTATAGCCAAAGTTCTTGTTGTTGACATATTGAGCTTGCTCAACATTTGGCTCCTCATAATGCGGTGCAACAATGGCAGCTGCTATGGATTCCATGGACTGAGGTGCACTTGGCCCTGTAAGTCTAGTCAAAACATGTGTTAATGTAGCCATTTGAGATTTTAGAGCACTAACCTCATCCACCTCATATAAGCCGACAACTATCTTATGAGAAGATCGTTCAGTTGGCCATTGGTAACTGTTGGATGCCATATCTTCCAATAAAGTGAGTGCACTTTCAACAGTTCTTGAAAATAAAGTGCCACCAGCTGCAGCATCCAGAATGGTCTTTGTGTTACCATTCAACCCATTATAAAATAACTGAATCTGTAGTGGTCCATCATAACCATGTTGTGGGCACTTTTGCAGAAGATTCTTGTAACGGTCCCAGGCCTCATAAAGCTGCTCATAATCATGTTGTCT
Source organism: Herpetospermum pedunculosum (assembly GCA_028017165.1). Classification (NCBI taxonomy): domain Eukaryota; kingdom Viridiplantae; phylum Streptophyta; class Magnoliopsida; order Cucurbitales; family Cucurbitaceae; genus Herpetospermum; species Herpetospermum pedunculosum. The sequence continues at coordinate 9,845,565 of CM051527.1, forward strand.
GAATGTTCCAATTTCAGTCCTCAGCTGGATTGTCTTAGCAATTGGGAAGAATTTTATCAAGAACACCTGAACCAGCTGATCCCATGAAGTAATGCTCCCTGGTGTCAAAGAATCTAGCCAATCCTTCGCTTTATCCTGTAAAGAAAAAGGAAATAAACGTAAGCGTATAGCCTCAGGAGTAACACCATTAATCTTAACTGTACTGCAAAGTTCAAGAAAAGATTTAAGATGAGAATTTGGGTCTTCAGAAGGAAATCCTTTAAAAGATCTATTTTGAGCCATCTGAATAAGTCCTGTTTTGTGCTCAAAATTGTTGGCATTGATGAGTGCATAGGCAATTCCTGAATGTTCAGTAGGAAAGACAGGTTGGAAATAGTCTCTAATGGGTCTCTGATCCTGCTGCACAGCTTGATGCACAGGTGCATTCAACTGTATTTGTTGTTCAATTGGCAACTGGTTCATCGGTTGATTTTGAAGATTCATGACTTCAGTTCCGTCCATTTTCACCCTTCGATTCTTTTTGCAAGTCTTTTCAATTTTAGGATCAAAAGGAACTAAAGTTGTCTCTTTATCCTTTCGCATGCACAACCAATGATTCCTGAAAAACAAAAAATACACAAATCAATAAAATACTAAAAATAAACTCTAAATTAAAACCAAACAGGTTCTCCACGGTATTAAGTGACACTAAATATTCGTCAGTCCCCGGCAACGGCGCCAAAAACTTGTTGCGCACTTTTAATGCAGTGCAAAACCGCAAGTGTACGGGTCAAGTAATAAAGTGTAAATGAATACGAATATCGTCCTCAGGACTGGCTTTCTAGTTCACTTAAGTACCCCAAATAATAGTGTTTAATTTTATCTAGAGAAATAAGATGGAAAGTGGGTTGTGACAACAATTTCAAAAGCAAATAATAAAGTAAAGTAACGAGTTAAACAATTCACGAGAGAAGTATCTTAGGGATGTGATTTCACCAATTAGATTGACGCTTCAATCAATCAAATACCTAGATTATTCATGCAAATTTCCATAAGTCTAGAAGGACACAAATAACAATTGCCTCTTTCGAGCGCAATTGGTCTCATGCAATGTAATAAAACTAATTGTTCAATCTAGTTTTTAAAGACATGCAAGGCATTAAGAACTCTTCTTTAAAACAACTTCTAAGATAGCCTAATCATTCCCATGTTAGAACTATTCTTAGTCATGCAATTAAGATCTAGTCTAAATCATTCTCTTTCAAGCATAATTTAAACCATGACGACATACAACCCTTGGCCAAAAGATTATAAGCATTAAGAAAGTAAAAGCATGAATGGATAATAAACAATCAATATAAGCATTCAATTAATTAAAACATCAAAACTAAAAGGCTACATCAATCCCCAAGATAATAAATTTAGCTACTCATGTTCAAAACTAAAAACATATCAAACAATAAGTAATTCATCAACAATGTTCTAAGAAAAGGAAGAGATAAACTCAATATCGTGCCGTTCTCCGTTCCCGGCTTGTGATCTACAATCTCTTGCTTCTGAATCTCTTCCCCAGCTTCAATCCTCGCTCCTCTCCTCTCCAAAGTGTCAAAATCTCGAAACTAGGGCTTTTTCTCTCTAAAATTTCCTCCCAAAGTCGGCTGGAAAAAGACTTATTTATAGCAAAAATCGTGACAGCGTCGAGACCCTAGGGGCAGCGTCTCGACGCTGTCCCGAAAAGATTTTCTTCCTTATTTGGCACGCCAGCGTCGAGACGCTAGGCACAGCGTCTCGACGCTACGGACGAAAATAACGCTGGAAGACTATCCGTAGCGTCGCGACGCTACGGGTAGCGTCTCGACGCTACTGCTGCGGGATTCTTGGCTTGGGCTTCCTCTTCAAGTCACCCAATTTGATCAGTTCTCTTCTTAATCCTCAATAATGATCCATTTAACTCAATTCCTATAATATAAATGATAATCAACATTAAAGTGCTCATTTACACGATAAACTAGCGGTAAAAAGGCTATAAAGATAGCACACTTTGTGAGCTATCAAGTATAAAAGAAATTTGTCATATTTTGGAGGGGTTGTTGGAAATTTGAAAAAAAAAAAGAGGAGAAATGGTTGAGCAAAAGGTTTTGAATATTCGAGTGCCCAAACGGAGCGAAAGCTACGCTAGTTAACTCGTGGAATCGTCGAGGATTGTTTTTTTCTTCTATTCATCATTTTTCTTACTTGTAATGAACATGTTGCTCAATATTGATATTGTTGTTGAGATTTTCAGTATGAACTAATTCTCTTATCTAGAGCGTGGATGTAATCGTTATTGAATCATATTCTTCATTAATAATTGTTAGAACTTTGATTTCATATTGGATTGTGAAAACTTTTATGAGCTTAATGCATGTTAGGATTTTCCCAATCTTATTTTGAATTGATGTCAATGCTTTGAGGTCGAGAGACAATTATCATTGATGATCTTTAATTGTTTTTCCCAATTTATACAAGAGATAAACATATCCTTGTAGGTTTTTTGGCAATTGTAGTTTTATATTCTTCATGATTGGATTGTTTGAATTGTCATAGAAATATAGGCATTTTTTTTTCCAATGAATATTGTTATTGCCCGAGAGAGAATAGAAAGTCTATAGGGTAAGAACTTGCCAACAATCTAGAAATCAAATAATTCTAACTCTTAATGATTGAAGAGTATAAGGATATATCGATGAAATATTTGGTCTAGAGTTTCAACCAACTTAATTTACTCATTGTTCTGGTTAGTTTTAGTGTATTTAATTACTTTCATTCAAAACAATTTTAAATTTCTTCCACCATGATTGATCGATTGCTCAGATAAAATTGAAGCTAAAGAATTTGGTAATTAGTAACTTTCATTATTTATTATGAATATTTATGGGTTGTTTGGCCCCCAAGTGGGGTGGGCTTAAATAGCCAACCCCATGTTTGAAGCTCCAACTATATAAGTTGGGGCTCGGGTTATTATATCCCCGTTTTGCTACCGTGTTCATTGTAGCAGTGCTACAGTAACACTGTAACACTTTTTTTTCTTTTTTTTTTTCACTCGATTTTTATTCTCTTTGTTTTATTTTTCCATTAAATTTGTCGATATTTCTTCTCTCTTTGTTTTTTTTTTCTATTTTTTTCTTTTTTTTACCCAATTTACCGATTTTTCCTCTCTCTTTGTCTTCCTCACCTCACGATTCTTTATCTTCCACACCTCACGATTCTTTATCTTCCATTTCATCCCAAATTTCTCTCTCCACCGAGCCTGTTGTTGTCGATTATTTGTGATTTCCTAAATAATATTTATTTTTTTAACTTTTAAAAAATTAATATGTAATATACATTTAACTATACAAATACAACAAAAAGTTGTAGAAAAAAAATAAACTAACATAAACACATATTTCAAACTCCAGGTTAAAGAAAACTGTATTATTTCTCTCTCACCGAGCCTCTTGTTGTTGATTATTTGTGATTTTCTAAATAATATTTATTTTTTTAACTTTTAAAAAATTAATATGTAATATACATTTAACTATACAAATACAACAAAAAGTTGTAAAAAAAAAAAACTGAGAGATAACCCTCCGTTTTAAATTTCTGTCAGTTAAATCGAACCCTCATCCAACATTAGCGGTCGAAGCTCGGGAGATAGCCTAGGTCCGTTTTAAAGTTAAATCGAACATTAATCCAGCATTAGCAGTCAAAGTTTGGGAGATAGCTCAGATCCATTTTAAATTTCTATTGGTTAAATCAAACCATAATCCAGCATTAGCGGTCGAAGCCCAAGAGATAGGCCAGGTCTGTTTTAAATATTTGTTGGTTAAATGGAAGGACAGTGTATGATTGTCCTAAAATTATGCCAACTTACAAAAATCAAATCTCATTCCTAATTCATTAGTAAGCAATCATTTTCTATTTTTAAGATAGAATCTTGTTTGATTTTTTTTTTTTTTTTTAATTTTTAAATATTTTTTTTGAATTTATTAATTTAAGTTTAACTCTTAAAATCATTAGATTTTTTATGAAAAAAAAAAAAACCAGAATTAAATATTTTGTTTAAATTTATTAATTAAATATTAATTTTTTTTTTCAATGAGAAAAAATAAAAGGAACCCGAATTATAAGTTTAACTATTTAAATCATTATATTTTTTTTTAATGAGAAAAAAGGGGAAGGGACCAGAATTGAATATTTTGTTTGAATTTATTAATTTAAGTTTAACCATTTAAATCATTAGATTTTTTTTCAAGGAGGAAAAAGGGGAGGGGCCATAATTAAATATTTTGTTTGAATTATTAATTTAAATTTAACCATTTAAATCATTAGATTTTTTGTTTGGAGGAAAAAGGGGAACGATCAGAAATCAGGTTCAAAATCTAGATGGTCTGGTTTGATTCACCTTCTACCAATAGCCAAGAGAATGACAGAGTTTAAAAAAAAACTGGGAGTTTTGTTGTTTTTATGGTCAGTTCATCGATCAATGCCCTCCAAATGATGAAAGAGGATTTTGCAATCTAGGATTTGGAAGGGGATGGATTGGGTTGTAACGAGTTGGAGGGGGTGGATTGAATTGTAACATTGAAAGCAGAGATCTCGAATGCATTCAAAGCCATCTTAGCATCACCATCCTAAGTAGCAGACAAAAAAATCAATGACATCCTCCCCAATTTGAACCACCATGGAAACAATTCGAGTCAATCATTTCTCAAAATCATCAACAACTCGACAACATTGTTGGGTTTCAATGGGTTAGTAAGAACTATAGATCTAGACAATTATTTCTCAAAGAGAATGTGATGTGAAAGTAATCTTCAAGGTAGTATTTGATAAGTTTGGTAAGATAGCATGATATTGATTATTGTTCATAAAAAAAACCTAGTTTTTTTATTATTGATTATTGTTCATAAAAAAATTAGTTTTTTTTTTATTATTGATTATTGTTCATAAAAAAAACCTAATTTTTTTTTATCTTATTTTGTAGCCTGTATGATCTTCAATTTAGTATTTGATAAGTTTGTTGGCAAGATTGCATGCTATTGATCATTGTTCATAAAAAAAACCTAGTTTTTTTTTATTTATAGGAGGATATTCAATTTAGTATTTGATAAGTTTGTTGGTAAAATTGCATGATATTGATTATTGTTCATAAAAAAAACCTAATTTTTTATCGTTATTTTGTAGGATCTTCAATTTAATATTTTAATTTTTCAATTTCGTAATTGGATCGTTATTTTGTAGGAGGTAGGATCAATTTCATGATTCTACAGCTTAATTGTTGATAGTTTGAGGGAAATTAGTTATATTGTATGTTTAAAAAATACAATAACCAAATTAGATTGTTTTAGATAACTAAGATCTTATGGATGAATAATTCAAATCATTTTTAAGGAGGGTACTTTAGTCTTTAGTGTATTGGTTGGTTAATTCTATAGCTTTTTAGATATTTTTGTCATAATTTTTTTTTTAACAATAATTTAATTAATTATGGACATTCTTCTAATTCTCCCAAAATTCTAGTGTTATTTTGGCTCCCCACCAAAATCCTAACAAATACAAGCAGTCAAATAGAATTAGTGCTCAGCTAGCATATGTATGACTTGATGACCAAGAGTTTGTGGTTCGAATTGTGGTTCGACCCACCTCCAATATGCTAAAAAAAATAGAATTAGTTTAATTGCTTTAGAGAACAAAATAAGATAAAAAAATAAAATATTCCATTTTAAAAATTAAGATAAATTTTTTAAAGTTTAGTTTTGTTCAGCTTATCATGGCAACCACAGCCCAAAGTTTACATCATTTCAATATTTGTCTTTTGAGAATGTACAAAAAAGTTAGTTTATCAATCTAGAGATGCTTCTTGTTGATATCGATTCTATTAATATTTGATCAATCTTCTCCCTATCTTGATTGTGTAGAAGATAAATTCCACAGCGACGAACTGCCAATTCGGGGCTATCAGCTTCGACGATAGCACGAACATACGAGCAATGGCGCAAGACGTTACCAAATGTTATCCGCGGAGTATAATACAACCAAACAAATTTTGTTTCGTCCAACCATAACCATTTGTTCTCCATTGTAGTGTGAATGTGAAGTGGTTTTAGAAGGCCTTGCTCAATTTCAAACTGGCACATAAGATCATGAGGTACCATTGAACCAAGGTTGTTCAATATTGCTGTTGGATTCTTGTTGATGTATAAAAGTGTGCAAACAACAAACCCAATCCAATCATTGTTTGTATACAACGTTGGAGGAAGTTGAATAGTTGCTCTATTTCTCTCTGGCTGTTGGGAAAATAATTGTGGAATGTCACGTCCCCATATAACAAAATCGAACGCGGTTTCGTATCGGTTCTACAAATACAGAATTAGCATGTATTAGAAATAGTTCAACGGCATGATGGCCTAGTGACTATGAGGTCCTAGGTTCGATCCTCCACCCCAATATGTTGTAAAAAAAAAAACATGATTATTAGAAATATGTATAGTTTGGCTAAATATAGGTTTTAGTCCCTAAAATTTGAATGTTTCATCAATATTTAGTCTTTTATTGTCTAAAAAGTTCTAATTGAGTCAAACCGAGCATAACTCAATTGTGATAAGGTTGTGCTTTTGACTGAGATGTTATGAGTTTAATCCTCGCATTAATTAAAAAACTGTCGCAAAAAACAAAATATGATACTTATCATGGTGAATTTAACATAAATTTAAATAAGAAATGAAAAATGTAATTTTTAAAAACTCTTCAAACAATATAGAATAAATTATAAAATCACCCCAACATTTGGGACTGAAACATATAATTACCCGATATAATTTAGTCCAAAATATTTAGATTTTTTTTTTCTATTCTTTTTAAACTTTCATTTAAAAAAGGAAATTCTCTAATTTATTTCGGTCACAAATTGCTATATTTTATAGAAAATCGACCCATTAGAAAAAAATCAATACATATGAATTAAGAAATTGAAAATTTTGCCTGAGTATAGTTCAACCGACATCTTGTATGACTTAGTGACCAAGAGGTCTAGCAAAACCGAGCATAGCTCAATTGACATAAGGTTGTGCCCGTGACTAAGAGGTCATGGGTTCAATCCTCGCAACAAAAAAAAAAGAGGTCTATGGTTTAAATCCTCCATCCCACATTTTGTTAAAAAAAATAAATTTGGAAAATTTTAAAAATGAAATGTCCAAATAATTAGAGACTAAATATATATGTTCAACCAAAGAAGTAATTACCAACATGCAAAAATTTAAACACATCAATATGATGATTCAGATTATTTTAATCAATAATGTAAATTTGGCTTGTGAATATTAAAATTAATGTTATGTTTTCCCTATGAAAGATTGCCTTATGAATATGAAAGAGAGGGAGATAGAGATAAAAGAGAGGGAGATAGAGATAGAGATAGAGAGAACCTGTAAACTCCTTTGAAAGAAAAAGTGAAGGCTTTTCTTGAGCTCAAAATAGTGATGATGATTATCATCTTGACTTCTTGTTGTTGATACAAGAGAACTACTAGATGTGGAAGCATGAAATGCCCCGTCTTCGTCTTCGCCCTCGTCCTCGTCCTCGTCCTCGTCCTCGTTCGCTTGGTCGGGATCATACCTTTGTGATCTTATCAAACTCAACATACCTTCTAAAAATACTCCATTATAAAACTCATGGAGGTTAAGGGAGCAACCCAATACACTATCAATGATAGTTTGGACAAATTCATCCAAATCTTGCTTATAGAGTAGACGAGCACCACAAACTACCACTTTTGTATCGGAGCAATTTGGTAGAAAAGAAACACGAAGATGTCTCCATTTGTTTAACCTGTAAGGGTATACTGCACGAGGCTCATAGCTCACCCATAATTGACACGAGTCGTTGAATGCTCCGTCATGCAGGCGAATAACCGACGGACGCCCTAAATGATATTCATCGGATTCCACTTGATATTTGAAGGATTGTGAAATGTTGGACTTCTTATCAATGGAGAATATGGCGAAAATTGTCAAGCCCATCCATTTCTTGTTTTTATGCAATTTTGGAGGAACCTCTATTGTGACTAAAGGCTTGTTAACTTGAAGAGTAAACCACTTTTTGGAAATTTCTCCTAGAGGAAAAATGTAGTATTCACCATTAAGCTTCAACTCCTGAAAAGTACATTTGATAGAATCTATATCAAAGTGAAAACTAGATTGCATCATTGAATCTTATTTGAATAAATTAAAGGAAAAAGAAGTAAACTCACTCTTTCAACACTAGCAGTTGATTTTCTTTCATGACATTGTTATTTTAATCCCTCAATTTTTAATTGATTAATTATTTAAAAATAAAGGTTATTTTTTAGGTGAGATTTTTTTTTTTAAAAAAATAAATAATATTGTTAAAGATTTTGTAAAGTAGAAAAGAAAAAAAAAAAGGTCGCGTAGTTTGCACAAATAGCAATCAGTCCCAAAATAATTGCAAATTTAGCCAAGTTTAAAACCTTTTGCAAATATGGCAAAAAATCAGTGACTATCACTAATAGAATTTTTTACTATTACTGATAGAATTTATGACTATTACTGATAGACTTCTATCACTATAGACTATTATCACTGACAAAATTCTATAAAAAAAACTACTATCAGCGATAAAATTCTATCACTGAGAGACCATACTATCAGTGATATAAATTGTCATATTCGCAATTTTTTTAAAAAAAATGCTATATTTTTCATTATTTTACTCTAAATTGACATTTGTTACAATTTTCCATATATAAATTTCTTAAATGAAAAAAAAAAAAGTAAAAAAAAATGAAAAAATAAAAAAGTAAAAAAAGGCATAGATATATGGAGTATTTGTACTGATGACTCTCCCCTTGGTTTTATAATTCGGTTTTTGAAAATTTATGTTTTCTTACCTTCTTTTGTGATCAACAAATGCACAAAGTCTATAGTACATTTCACTGAGCATGATCACGAAGAGACATCTATAGTGCCCTCTTGCTAAGCGAAGGGTACGACGGATAACTTTTCACGGGGGAGGGCACTTGTTTATCATGAGAGAAGGTCAAAAAACATAATTTTTGAAGGGAAGGTAAACAAACTTTACGTCCCCGAGTGGAGGATCATCCGTACAAATACCCCATAGATACATGGTACCTTGATGTTTCTAGCTTGGAAACAAGTTTTGCTCTTTAAATGATTGTTAAATAGTTAATGAAAAGTTAGCATTAAGAACTAAAAATAAAGTTTTGAGGTGGAGTTTAGAGACTATAGCATAACATTTAAAAATTTATGAACCAAAAGAAAATAAGTTTATATGAAGTTTAAAAATCAAACATTTGAAAGGAAAAAGATAAGAAAGAGAAGATAACAAACCTCAAAAGTTCTACATAGCACATATTTGAGATTCCTCTTCAACATGATTGTTGAGTCATCTTCAGCTACTTGTTGTTCAATTGACCCATGAGAAGAGGAACAACTTTGTGTATCTTTGGGTTGTCTACTCGGTTGAAGCTTTGGTAATGATCCGACCGTCCTAAAACAAAGACAATGTATGAGATAAGAGATATGAAAAAGGAAATAAAGTTAAAGGTTGAATTATTGATTAAATTTAATCCTAGAAGTTTGAATAATTGTCTATTTAATTCCTAACATTATCACTCAAATGTTGATGTGAAACACTAAATAGACTAACACAAATAATGATTTAGCAAGACGTGGCACAAACGAGTAAGTAGGTAGATAAAATAAGGACGAACATGCAAAAAAATAGCCGATAAAACGTGAATATAATTTGTTTAGCTTGTCTACTATTATTTTATGTAATTAATATACTCCCTTATATCAAAGATAAGGGGGAGATCATGAATATATAAGTGAGGACAACTATCTCTAATGGTATGAGATCTTTTGGGCGAAGCCAAAAGCAAGAGGGTTATGTCCAAAGTGAACAATATCCATACCATTGTGTAGATATTTGAGTTACGTTGTCCCTTTATAAATACAACCAAAACGCTTTTGAAACTTAATAGACTAAATAGAAAAAAGTAATTATTTTTCTTTTGTTTTGTAATTAAACCAATTTGAATATATTTAGGGGTTATTATCACAAATAGCCTATATGGCAAAAAATCTATCAACATTAACCTTGTTTTTTGCCATTATCAACATTAACCTTCTCGGTGCATCCTGGCCAGGATCGGGCAACAGGATTCCTTTTTTTTTTTTTTTTTTTTTTAATTATTTATGACATTTATGTATTTTACGTTTTTACCCCTCCTTATATTTTTTTTTTTTTTTTGACAACATTTTTACCCCTCCTTATAATATACCCTCTATAACACTATTTCTTTAACTTGCAAGGGAAGTTTTCATCTTATTCACTCTTTTTCTTTCTTTTTCCTTCTTCAGACAACATTTCATTTGAGTTCATTCCTTGCTTTTCACTTTCTCACGATTTTTGCGTGCAAGCAAGATATGTTTATCCAAATGTTTATCACATTGAACAATAGCTTCATGAGCAAGTCAATTTTGGCGTCATTTCTAGTTCATTAACCCAGATCCTGGTCGGAATGTATACAAATCCTGGCCAGGATGTGTATACATTCCGACCAAGATCGACCAAGACCGAGATTATTATTATTATTTTTTTTTACATGCCTCGGATCATTACGGACGTATGAAAAAAAAAAAAAAAAAAAAATCTCGGTCTTGGTCGGAATGTATACAAATCCTGGCCAGGATTTGTAAGTTAAAGAAATAGTGTTATATAGGGTATATTATAAGGAGGAGTAAAAACGTAAAATACATAAATGTCATAAATAATTTAAAAAAAAAAAAAAAAAAAAAAATCCTCGTGCCCGATCCTGGCCAGGATGCACCGAGAAGGGTTAATGTTGATAGTGGCAAAAAACAGGGTTAATGTTAATAGATTTTTTGGCATATAGGCTATTTGTGATAATAACCCATATTTAGGTGAATAAAGTTGGAAACAAACCTATGTAGGGCATTTAGCCAATAGCTTCTTGCATTGACTCCTCCTTCCAACAAGCTCGAGACCTCGACATCCTTTTGACGGTTTAATATGTGATCAACCATGAATTTATGGACAAAATCCGGTGACCCAAAAAGACCCTTCATTATCTTCCCAATAAACAAGCCACCATTTTGCTTGAATAGTAAAGAAACCCCACATGCTTTCACTTTTACCATTGGATTCATAGGCATTATTGAGATATCAACACAACAAGATTGATTCAACCAATAACTGATCTTTCTGAAGGGTATAAAGAACACCAGAAGTCCTCGTGGAGGGCGCAGTTTGTCTTCGTTCCTATCAAAGATTATAGGAGATTTCAAAGGACAATCATCTGTTTCTAATTGGATGATGAAGTTGCAAGATGTTTCTGAACCAACAGTTTGAGGGTTTTGTACTACTTCAAAGAAAGCAGACAAAGCCATCCCAATCCTCTCATTATGTTCAGATTTAGATGTGTCTTGAACACAATGGACTGTGATTGAGGATCCAAGCCTTTTATGGTCAAAGCATGAAATGAGTTGAGTGTAGGGAATAGTGAAGAAGTACTCCTCTTCTTGCCATGTAAGAACCTGCCAATTGAACAAAACAAAGAAAAGTAATTATTTTGATTTGGTTATGTCAATCATTTAATAAAGGAATGACGCGACTTTACATATATCTTAACGTACCTCTGTTAGTACGAGACATTCACCTTTATAACTTTTTTTATAATCATATCCACCTCCTTCCCTTTGCTCACCCCCTTCTTTTAAAAATAATTTATAGTTTTTCAAGTTATTTGAAAGAGAACTTGTTGATTTCCAACCACATATTTGTGTCATTGGAATATGATCAATGGTTCGTGAATGATAGTGGTATTCAAGGCTCTAACAAGCTTTCATGTCAACATCCCTTATCTAGTGAACCATATAGTCACTTTCATTAAGCTATTCTTGTTGCGAAGATCTGAGATTTATCATTTTTGTAGAGGCTTTAATATTATTATCCTGCTATCTGATAATCTGCAGTTACCTACATTTGATTTTCTCGAACCCCCACTGATGTTTAAATTTTGGCAGTAATAATGTATTTAAATTTATGCACAGGTGCAACATCAACCCCACTATGGGCTATTTAGTCGATGTGTTCACCCGTTGCACCAAGTGGTTGTTTGATAATTTATTTAAAACTCTGCACAAGTGCATGATGATCGACATTTTCTTCCTCTTTACTTTTTAGGATTTTCTCGAACTCCCACTGATCTTCAACCAGAATATCCAGGTCGGCCTCGACTACATCAGATTGATTGGCTTAAGCGTGACGCTAACTTCATCTCCATATGTGTTCTTGAACACGAGTACTCATTACTCAATCTCTCAGAGAGGTCAGCCTCAGCCACAGGTGGTCGGTTGTCCTCTCCATATCCAGTTCCTGCACTAGCTACTGACACCATTCAACCTTTTTTTTAGGTTGCGCATTAACACTTATTAGGAACTATTTCTATTATATTTTGTGTACTTGGTTTTAAACCCTACACCCCAAACATAACTTGTACAAATATATAGAAGATATTCTAATGAGAATCTTAAGGAAACAGTTTTCCTTGGCATGGTATCAGAGCAACCGTCGCTCGCCGTCGTAGAAGTCGTCGACGTCCGTCCGTCGAGATCTGAAGAGTTTCATCTCAGATCTGAAGCGGGTCCATTGTTTTATTTGTTTTCTTCAAGCTTCAGATCTGAAGGATTCGGTTCGTGGGTTCAGCCGCACGAGCTTCAGATCTGACTTCTGTTAGGAAATGGAGCCAAAAAAATGAAGCAAGGCCCATTTTCTTTTGGCCCAAAATAACTCAACTAAGCAAAGTTTATGATTGGTCAAAATAAAGGTGATTCTTTTTATTGGCTAAATTATAGGTGATTTTCTCTATAAAATGAAGATTTGTAGCCTTCATTTTATCATCAGCCAAAATAAGAAAACCGTGGGTGTTTAATTTTTCTTTGATTTTCTTTTTAGCTTCCTTTGTGTTTAGACAGTGTACTGAGAGCAAAAAAAGAAGAAATTCCTCTTTTGGGTTTGAGCGGTTTTCTTTGTTGTTGATCCCAAGCTATCGGATTGTGATACTTGGAAGTCAATAGTCATTGTTAGGCTATTGAGGGTAGTTTGTAGCGTTGAGTCGAGGGCTTCTTGTAATCTCCATTATAGTTGAACCTGCAGTTGCAGGAGACTGGACGTAGTCTCGAGATCGGGGCGAACCAGTATAAATTACGGTGTTGTTCTCTCTTTCCCTTATCTTTATTATTGCATTTCGTGATCGATAACTTATTTGGTTCTTACCTGTGAAGTGGGAACGGGAGATATAATATTTTTGTTATTCCGCGTTATTTATATCTCGCGTATTTTTCCCAACAAGTGGTATCAGAGCTTTTGGTTCAGAAATCATGGGAGCGACGAATCCAAAGAGTTTCGAAGGAGTCACAAAATTTGATGGGGGAAATTTTGGTTATTGGAAGATGCAGGTGAAAGATTTTTTAACCTGCAAGAAATTGCACAAGGCACTGAAGGAGAGACCGAAAGAGATGTCAGATGGAGATTGGGAAGATCTCGATGAACAAGCAGTTGCAAACATCAGAATGTGTTTGACAATGGAAGTTGTTAGTCTTGTAGCCAACGAGACTACCGCAATCAAGCTAATGGAAGCGCTTACAAACAGGTACGAGAAATCGTCTGCTAATAGTAAAGCATATCTTCTTAAGAAATTTTTTAACATGCAAATGGATGAAGATGCATCTGTAAATTCCTATATCAACGAGGTTACCACTTTGGTAAATCAGTTAAAGTCTGTTAAGATAGATTTTACTGATGAAGTATACGCTATTCAGTTATTAATGTCTTTACCTGAAAGTTGGGAAACGATGAAGACAGCTGTGTCTAATTCGGTAGGAGAAAATATTCTGAAGTTTTCAGGGGTTTGTGATTTAGCTCTAGCTGAAGAAATTCGTAGAAAGAGTAGTGGTAGAGAGTCATCTACTACGGGATCAGCTTTAGCTTTGACTAAGGGTAAAGAATTTATGAAACCGAGTAGCAGTGGGAAGAAATGGGGTCATAGGAATAAAGAGATAGAATGTTTTTACTGTCACAAAATAGGTCACTATAAAAGTCAGTGTAGAAAGTTAAGAGAGGATCGGGAGGCAAACATAGTTGATGATGCCAATGTCTGTGTTGGAAGTGACACAGAGAGTTGTAGTAATTCATCTGAATGGATTCTAGACAGTGCAGCTACTACACACATAACTTCAAATAGAAATTTATTCACATCATTCATAGGTGGACATCATAGTCTAGTTAGAATGTGTGATGGTAGAGTCTCCAAAACCAGTGGGATTGGGGATATTAGTTTGAAGTCAGAATGTGGTAGTGTTCTAGTGCTGCATGATGTCAGGTTTGTGCCCAGTATTAAGATGAATCTTATCTCTACTGGCAAGTTGGCAGATGAAGGCTACAAGAGTGAGTTTGGCAGTAGCCAGTGTAAACTCATACTAGGATCCCAGGTAGTGGCAGTTGGTCACAGAAAATCTACATTGTACAGATGTCAGTTGAATGTTGCCAAAGGATCAAAGAGACAGTGGATGCTAGTTAAAGCTGCAGATGGTTGTTTTAGAGGTGAGCCAGCAGCATTGATAGCCAAGTTTGATCAGTTAGATCATGATCCTTCAATTCATAAACAATTGGGAAGTTCAGAAGAGAAAGTTGATGGCTATTGTCAACCCCCAATTGTCAGACGCTCAAACGAATTGAAGAAGTCGCCGAGGCGAGTAAAGGCATCGAAGTGGAAGGCCAGAGCAGTTGCTAAGGTCAAAGGAAAAGTCTCTAGTTTGGCAACAGGTTTGAATAGAAGATTCAAACCCTTCTCAAAATACATTTTCTTCAAGAACAGTGATTCAGGGTTGAAGAAGATGTCAGTTGTTACCACTTAGCTGAAGTGGGAGTACGTGTCTGTCTTTTTCGTCTGGGAGATAGATCCACGTAGCGAGCCCATTCCTCAGGGCGAGCACAGATACACTACAGTTATTTTCTGATGGTTGCCTGTCTTTTGTAACTTTGTTATCTTACAGGTTTTTTTGTTGAACCTTGGAGCTTGCCAAGAATATCAGAAATAACAGTTGTAGTGGGAGTAGATCCTTGGTGTTTGCCAAGATGACCAGTTTCGTTGCAGTGGGTGGCAAGGCAAGACCATTGTTTTGTCTCCAAGTGGGAGATTGTTAGGAAATGGAGCCAAAAAAATGAAGCAAGGCCCATTTTCTTTTGGCCCAAAATAACTCAACTAAGCAAAGTTTATGATTGGTCAAAATAAAGGTGATTCTTTTTATTGGCTAAATTATAGGTGATTTTCTCTATAAAATGAAGATTTGTAGCCTTCATTTTATCATCAGCCAAAATAAGAAAACCGTGGGTGTTTAATTTTTCTTTGATTTTCTTTTTAGCTTCCTTTGTGTTTAGACAGTGTACTGAGAGCAAAAAAAGAAGAAATTCCTCTTTTGGGTTTGAGCGGTTTTCTTTGTTGTTGATCCCAAGCTATCGGATTGTGATACTTGGAAGTCAATAGTCATTGTTAGGCTATTGAGGGTAGTTTGTAGCGTTGAGTCGAGGGCTTCTTGTAATCTCCATTATAGTTGAACCTGCAGTTGCAGGAGACTGGACGTAGTCTCGAGATCGGGGCGAACCAGTATAAATTACGGTGTTGTTCTCTCTTTCCCTTATCTTTATTATTGCATTTCGTGATCGATAACTTATTTGGTTCTTACCTGTGAAGTGGGAACGGGAGATATAATATTTTTGTTATTCCGCGTTATTTATATCTCGCGTATTTTTCCCAACAACTTCTTGGTCGAATCTTTATCTTTTTTTGGGCATTTTCCGTTCAGCTTCAGTCTAGCCTCCGATCTCAATCAAGCTTCAGATCTGCTCTGAGCTCTTTTATTTTTCCCTCCTTTGTGGGGTGTGGTTCCCTCTCTGTAGAGGGTGTTGTTCTCCTTCGTGGGGTTCTTCAGATCTGCTCAATTTGAGTTTTATTTTTTATTTTTCCCTCTTTTGTGGGGTGTGGTTCCCTTTTCTATTGGCCATTTGGTTGTGTTGGTTTCTCCCTTTTCTATTGGCCATTTGGTTGTGTTGGTTTCTCCTTTATCTATTGACCATTTGGTTGCTATTTAATTTTGGTTGCAGTTTAAATTTAATTATCATCCATTTTTCCAATGGTAGTTGACAAAGGCAATAGGGGGGAGCCAATCTTGATCCTTCTTCTTGGATTATTGATACCGGCGCATCTCGTCATGTGACAAAATCTTAATTTTTTGATAAAAGCCTACACTATTATTTCTAGTCCCATAAGTTTGCCAAATGGGAATAAAGCGGTTGCCACAATGGAAGGGCATGTTGCTCTCGGCAATTTTAGGCTTGACCGTGTTTTATTTTAACCCACTTTACAATGCAATTTAATATCGGTGTCACAACTAATTGATGACACTAATTGTTTTGTCCGGTTCACTAATTCTCTATGTGCTATACATGACCAGCATTCGGGGAGCTTGGTTGGCGCTGGTGAACGAAAGGATGGACTCTATTATTTCCGGGGAATTCCTACAATGCACGCAGTGAAGGTAACAGAAGTATCTGAATTTGAATTGTGTCATAAGAGACTGGGGCATCCGTCAGATCGGGTGGTTAAGTTAGTTCCTGCAATTAAATCTAGCTCGGTTAGAAAGAAATTGAATCATGTATGTGTCACATGTCCTGAGTCTAAACAAACTCGTGATAGCTTTCCGGTTAGTGATAGCAAAGCGAGTCGTATTTTTGAACTTATTCATTGTGACTTGTGGGGGTCGTATAGCCAAACACCATTTTCATGTGGGGCCTATTATTTTCTGACAATCGTTGATGATTTTTCAAGAGTTGTTTGGGTGTATCTGTTGCACAATAAAACTGAAGTTTCTAAAGCTTTTCATTTGTTCTTTGCCATGGTTGAACGTCAATTTGAGACCACTGTTAAGATCGTGAGAAGTGACAATGGGACAAAATTTAAATGCATGCTTGACTATTTTAGTACAAATGGTATTCTTTTTCAAACTTCATGTGTTGGAACTCCACAACAAAATGGGAGAGTGGAGCGTAAACATCAGCACATACTTAATGTAGCTCGCGCGTTAATGTTTCAAGGAAATCTTCCTATTACTTTTTGGGGAGAATGTATTTTGGGTGGAGCTTATTTGATAAATCGTACTCCGTCAGGTTTATTGCAAAATAAAACACCCTTTGAGATTTTATTTGGTACAACTCCTAATTTTGATGTGTTGCGAGTTTTTTGGTGCCTATGTTTTGCTCATAATCAACGTGCAAAGGGGAATAAGTTTGCTCCACGTAGTCGCAAGTGTGTGTTTGTTGGATACCCATATGGTAAGAAATGATGGAAGTTGTACGATCTTGAAACTGGAGAAATATTTGTGTCTCGTGATGTCAAATATCATGAGAATGAATTTTCATATGCTGACACTAGTACTTCTGTACCTTCTGACAAAAATGAGGTGGATGTTAATCCTATTTTGGATGATATTGAGAGTATTTTCAAGGAATTAGCGCCTCCTGACAATGTTGATCATATCTATGAAATTGCACAGTCTACTGGTGTTGTTGATAATATCGCGTCAGTTGAAGATGAGAGGTCTGATAGTGTTTTGGGGGATCCTCCCGATCACACAACCACAATCATTGTTCCACCCGAGACATCTCATAGTGAAAATGTGGCACTAAGTGAAGTGTTGGGCAGAGGTTTGCGAACCAAACGCGCATCAGTTCTTCTTCGTGATTTTGTTACTGAATCTACACGGAAAGAGAGTCCATCCCCAAGTTCATCGACATCCACGAGCTCCTCAGGTACTCCTTACTCTATAGCACATTTCATAAATTGTGATAAATTTTCTGCACGACATTGTATATTTCTTGCAGCAGTAGCGACAAGACATGAGCCTCGTAATTATAATGAGACTATGAAATATATTGGTTGGCGAAAAGCTATGCAGAAGGAAATAGAAGCTTTGGATGCTAATCAGACTTGGATCATGGAAATGTTGCCTCCAAGAAAGAAATCCCTTGGATGCAAATGGGTATATAAAATCAAATATCACGCAAATGGAGAGATCGAAAGACTCAAGGCTCGCCTTGTAATTTTTGGTAATCACCAAGTTGAGGGTATTGATTATAACGAGACTTTTCCTCCCGTGGCAAAAATGGTAACTATACGAGCCTTTCTAGCAGTTGCAGCTGAAAAGAATTGGGAACTACATCAAATGGATGTTCACAATGCTTTTCTCCAGGTGATCTCGATGAGAAAGTATACATGAAATTACCACCTGACTTTACTGGAAATACATCAGGTATGGTGTGTCGCCTCAAGAAGTTTTTGTATGAATTACGTCAAGCTCTGGTTTGCTAAGTTGACTGCTTCATTGAAGAAATATGGATTCACTCAGTCATATTCAGATTATTCGCTCTTTACGTTGCACCAGGGGCAAGTTCAGCTTAATGTTCTCATATACGTTGATGATCTAATTATTTCTGGCAATGATTCTTCCGTTGTTACTTCATTTAAGAAATATTTGGGTGAATGTTTTCACATGAAGGATTTGGGGACTTTGAAATAATTTCTTGGCATTGAGGTTGCTCGGAATCTAGAGGGCATCTTTCTTTGTCAACGAAAGTACACCTTGACATCATTTCAGAAATGGGGCTCTTAGGAGCTAAACCTACCGAGTTTCCTATTGAGCAAAATCATAGTATAGCTCTGGCTACTGGCACTTTGTTGGCAGACCCTGAAAGATATCGACGTCTAGTAGGACGCCTAATATACCTATCTTTTACCCGGCCTGATTTGACATGTGTGGTGCATATTTTGGCACAATTTATGCAGGCACCAAGACAAGAACATTGGGATGCTGCAATACGTACTGTTCGTTACTTAAAAGGTTCCCCGGGGCAAGAAATTCTTCTTCGCTCAGACAACGATCTTTCTTTATCTGGTTGGTGTGACTCAGATTGGGCGAGTTGTCCTTTGACTCGTCGCTCCCTTACAGGTTGGCTCGTGTTTCTTGGTGGTTCTCCTATCTCTTGGAAAACCAAGAAGCAACATACGGTATCTCGCTCGTCAGCAGAGGCCGAGTATGATCGCTCCATGGCTTCTGTTACGTCTGAACTCAAGTGGCTTAAAGCGCTTCTTGGGAGTCTTGGGATAGATCATTCTCGTGCCTTAAATATATTTTGCGATAGTCAGTCAACATTGCACATCGCTCAAAATCCCGTTTTTCATGAACGAACAAAACATATTGAGGTAGATTGTCATTATGTTCGAGATGCTATTCAAGATGGAGTCATTGTTACAAGTCATGTTTCTACCAAAGAGCAACTTGCAGATATCTTTACGAAGGCCTTAGGGAAACGACAATTTCTATATCTCCTTCACAAGTTGGGCATTTGCAACCCCTATGCTCCAACTTGAGGGGGTATTAGGAACTATTTCTATTATATTTTGTGTACTTGGTTTTAAACTCTAAACCCCAAACATAACTTGTTTAAAATATATAGAAGATATTCTAATGAGAATCTTAAGGAAACAACTTTCCTTCGCAACACTCCTTCGAAATTCTATGTGCCTCGTCTATTATTGTTTTAAGTCTATGCCGAGTTTCAAACTTCATAATAGCAATTGAGTACAAAATAATAGCAAAGAACCGTAATGATTATTTTTGGAAAGTTCAAGAACTAAAATTTCACATAATATAAAACAAAATGAGATTTAAACCTAAAAGGTAAGTTTATGATCATGAGAAGAAATGAAAGTTAAAGAGTCATACCTCAATGTATCTTTGAACCATAGTCCGAAGGTGAATACTTGACAAGTTGATCCTATCAATCTTGAAATTTTGCACTTCATCCGTTATGGGGCAGCTTATAACAATCATACCTGTTGAACTTGATGGCATTTGCTTCTCTTGATTATAATATTCTTTAAGTGAGACACAATCCCTTGCTTCAACATTACGCACACTAAGTGGAAGTTTAGGCAATTGTTTAAGCCTTTTGCAATTTACCAAAAGAAGAGTTGTAAGATTCACAAGATGGCAAAGACTCTCAGGAAGGATAGTAAAGTAATTTCCACTTAGATCAAGAATTTGAACACAAGGCAAACTCTCAAGATTATTTGGTATGTCCCCATCCAATAAATTACAATCACTTAAATTCAAATTCCTCATTGAACCAAAGCTATTAAAGCAATATGTCAACTTCAATCCTTGAGAATTTGAGTAATTCCATGACAAATTCCAACTTGGAAATAATGAATGGATGAATTTACGAGATAGCCCTTGACAATTTAGAATTTCAAGATTGGTCAAAAGTTGAAGAGACAATGGAGCTTGAGTTATACAAGTACCAGTAACATCAAGCTTCTCCAAGCAAGAAATATTTCCTAAACTCTCTGGAATTCTATCAAGTTTTGAGCAGCTATTTAATGTGAGAGTTTTCAAAGATGTCAAAGAACCAATTGTGCTTGGAAGTTTTAGAAGTTTTTTGCAATTTTTAAGGTTTAAAAAGACAAGTCCTGTTAATTGTCCTATTGATGGATGTAATTCTTGAATGGATGTTTCATCTAAATGAAGCTCTATTAAGCTGTTCATGTTTCCAACAATCTTTGGAAAGTTTTTGAGTCTTGAACAGCTTGAAAGAGTTAAAATAATGAGTGATTCTAAGCTAATATTGAAAGGAATGCCTCTTAGAGATTTGCAATTCTTAAGATCCAATTGTGTAAGGTGCTTTAAAGTCCCTAGAGATTGATGAAGCTCAATGAGTCTTACACAACCACTCAAAATCAACCTTTCTAGATTTGGAACACCAGTAAAATCAGGTGTCTTGGATATGAATTGGGAGTCACTGAGATTTATTGCTTTCAATTTATCCATGCTCTGCAAAACAATAATAGTATTAGAATCAATATAACAAAAAAAAAAAAATGGTTAAATTATAAATTTTGTCCCCAAAACTTTGAGAGAGATGTCTAATAAGCATTTTAACGGTTTAATAAATCTATAAACTTTCAATGCTTTGTCTAATTAGTTCATAAACTTTAAAAATGTCTAATAGACTTTTGACGATTTATTAAATAATTTTTAAAATTTACTACCTAATGCGACTTGGCAAAGCTACCTACATGTCTTGTGAATTGCTTCTACGAGTAAATTGTCCCCACAGGCCAACACGTGGTTTCAACATGTTTTGTCATCACTCACATGCTTCCTAAAAAAAGGTTTGAAGAGGTCACCCAACTTAGGATTTCTCCTAGTTCCTAGAAAACGTAACTTCTGAAGAGGTCACTCAACCTAGGATGTGGTTTCAATAACATGTTTGTCCTCACTCACATGCTTCCTAGAAAAGTTCTGAAGAGGTCACCCAACTTAGAATTTCTCCTATTCAAGCAAGTTTAATTTTGGAATTCCTATGATTGTGCCACCAAGAAGGAATGCACCTTGTTGGTATATGTAGTAACTATCAATTCTCTTTAAGTCTTTTTGAATCATACTTCATATTCTTAGGATCTCTCGTTGTGATGTGGTCTCAGTTCAATCATGTACCCCTCCTGGACACGGGTGTTACAATGACCTAGTCGATATTTATTAGACACTACTTCTAAAGTTTTACTTGTTAGATACAAAAAAAAATATTTGAAAATTTACGACCTATTAGTCACTTAATAGAAGTCAAACTTGGTAATTGTCAGACACAACACTATCAAAGTTGATGGATTAAACTTCTAATTTAACCGCGCAAAAAAAAAATGCTATATCTACTATTTCATTTCAAATACCTTGGAACCCTTCCAAAGATGCTCAATGCAGCTGTTGGGCAACTCAAGTTCTAATAGGCTTTTGGGATGAAAATTTGATGGTAAATACTTTAAAGGGTACCCATGCCAATTGAGAAATCTCAGCTGATCAGAGAGATACTCAAGGTCTCCAGAAAGGAAAACATTGTTCATTTTCAACACTCTAAGATTGGTCATTGCTGAAAAGGACTTGGCATTCAAGTGTGACTCTCCCTCCTCACTCAAATCCATGACTATTCCTTCAATTGCTTCTGTTCCCTGTAAAAAAATAATCATGTAGATTTATAAATTTGGAGAAAAGATAAATAAGGTTGAAATCTCATTTTGGTTCCGAAACTTTTACTTTGATTCTATTGGTCACTAAACTTTGTCACTTTATGACTTCGAGTATATACATTAACATGTGCCTGAGTTCTTTCAAATGTCACTTTATGACTTCGAGTATATACATTAACATGTGTCTGAGTTCGAGTAAGTAGATATTAGATGACAAAATTACATAAATGATGTATTAAAATCTTCATTCTCTTAAAGTTCAAGAACTAAATAGTTATTTTAAAAACTCAAGAACAAAATTAAGACAAATCTTAAAGCTAAAAGATGAAAATTAACAATTTTAAAGTTATATATTAAAATGGAGCCAAGTATAAAAGTTTATGCACCGAAATAGAATTTAAATCATAAAATAAATCAACACATCGTATGTTACATTCAATCATTAAGACAATTTTGAATTGAACTTGAAAGTCTTAAGCTCCATTTGATAACCATTTGGTTTTTAATTTTTAATTTTTGAAAATTAAGCCTATAAACATTACTTCCACCTATAACTTTTTTTGTTTTATTATTTAATTTCTACCAATGTTTTCAAAAATCAAGTCAATTTTGAAAACTAAAAAAAAGTAGCTTTTGTTTTTAAAATTTGGACTAAAAATCCAAATGTTCTCTAACTAAATTGTAACATATAATAAGGAAATCAGAAGGAAATAAGCTTAAATTTCAAAAACAGAAGACTAAAAACGAAATGATTATCAAACGGGCCTTACGTACCTGATCATGACTTAGAGCAAGATTGACATCCTCACGAACCCACAATCTACTACGTTTTTCAGGATTGTTTGGAAACATTCTACGAACAATTTCTTGACCCATTTCTTGGATCAAATCATGCATTTGTATCTTGTCATGTGGAGTAGTAATGAGTGATTTTTCCTCCAAAATTTCAAGTCCAATAATAGCTGAAAATCCAAAGCTTTGAAGCACTTCTATTGCTTGCTTTTTACTCTTCCTTTTAAAAAAACATGCAATATCTAGAAAAATTTCTTGCTCCGACTCCTCTAGCAAATCATAACTAATCCTCAACTTTTCAAAGATTTGCTTGTCACGAACTTCTTTCAATTTCTCCACTGCATTTTCCCATGCCTCCATTGATTTATCACGTAGAGAAGATCCAAGAACCTCAATTGCTAATGGAAGATCTCCACTATATTCTACAACTTGAATAGAGAGGTCAAAATAGCCCTTCTTTGGATAGTTTGCTCCAAATGCTTTTTGGGAAAACAGTTGAAGAGCCTCCTCAACATTTAGCCCCTCGACCTTGTATCTTCTTTCAATTCCGTGCGAAACGAGGAGATGTTCGTCTCTTGTCGTAACAATGACTCGACTTCCTGGACCGAACCAATCGCAACCTCCCGCCAACTTTTGTAGTTGGATTAGCTGATTGACGTCGTCGAGAACGATCAGAGCTTTAATATTACTTATTCTTCTCTTGATCAATGTAGCTCCATCACCATCTGGGATGTCAATGTTTCTTTTCATTAGAGCCCCTGAGAGAAGTTTTTCTTGCAATGAAGTCAAGCCTTTGTCTTTGAAAGTTTCCTTGACGTTGTCTAAAAAGTAACATCCTTCGAATAAATGGGACATGTTTTTGTAAATAATTCTAGCGAGGGTTGTTTTACCAATTCCACCCATTCCACATATTCCAACAAAGCGCACATCGTCCAACCCTATTCCTAAAAGCATGTTTACTTGGTGTAATCTTGAGCTAATTCCGACCAATTTATCATCATAACGAAACAAATCAGGACGTAATTTGTTGAAAATATGCTTCACAATTTCTTTGATAGCATCTTCTTCAGACCTATAAGATTTTTTTTATAGAGTGAATTACCAAGCAAAAGGATTAGTCAACTTTCTGTTGAGATCTCATATCGTAAATATGGAGAGACCTCACTCACAATATAACATACATGACTACTTCTCCTATCACCAATTGATTTTAGAATGAAACCCCATGATGTCTATTATGATATCAGAGCCCAGAATGAAACCCCATGATGTCAAAATGGGCTACAACCCAAGATGGTAAACCCAATGAAGCACCACTTGAGGATCCCAAAAGAACCTCACAATATAATATACATGGACTACACCATAAAAAAGGCATGTTTAAATAAATGTCAAGATCGAAACTTTTTTAAATATTCGGGGCTAAATTGAAAAAAAAAATATCATAACATGAAAAAGATAAAGGTTAAAAAGATCATTTTAATTCATGTATTTTGTTGGAATGTCTTGAATCTGTTATGTCCAGCTACAAATAGCTCAATATGGAAATCTCTCTAAACAATGTAATAGTATTAGTGTTCTCTCCCTTATGCCCGTGGACGTAGGTAACACATTGTTAGGCGTTAGTGAACGGTGGGTTCATTATCCCTTTTATTCTTTGTTTGTTGAATTATTTCATAACATACTTTGAGACTCATACCATTTCAGTTCATGTACTCTTAAATTTTCAAATTTAATTTAGGTATCTCTTTATTGTTAGTTTAAAGTTAATTTTTATCGAATTCGATAAAATAATAATAAATTAATCCCCATCTTTCCAATAGCAAAATACGAAAATTAAATTTAGATATTTGAAAGTAGAGAACTTAAAATAGAACAAGTTCTAAATACATTAGTACAATATATATCTAGTGGAAAGTATATAAAAATATGAAAATGATTCACACAACAAAAGTAATAAAACAACTAAAAAAACAAAAACAAAAACAAAAAAGTGAAGAGATTGAATAGTTGAATAACTTACTGGGAGTCTTGGAGATGCCATCCAGAGAGATGGCCAAGGTGGTTCATAGAATCCCTCCAGCTTTGAACTTCTTTAAGATCATTAGCTTCTTCATGTTCACAAAACGGCATCTCAAAGTTGCCCTTCTGCTTCCTCACATTGGCTGGATCTATTTGGTAAAAGATAGGAAGAACCAACTGATCCATCAACTCCTTACACATCACAATCTTTGCCACTTCCTTCATGCAAGCTGAATCCCCATAGTTCTCTGAAAACACGACGATTGAAGATCTTGATTCTTCGACCGCCCTCAGCTTATCCGCCAACGGTTTCGCTCCCTCGTCGTGGTTGTCTCTAAAAACGACAATTCCTTGTGTCGTTAGAGCTTTGTGGAGATCGGCAGCGAAACTACGGCCGGTGTCTTCGGCTCTGTGGCTGAGAAAAACGTCGTAGTTTCGTTTCCGAGGAGGAAGGGAGAGGGAGAAAGAGGAAGCCATTAACGGAGTTGATCAGCTCAGTAATAGAGTCAACCGATTTACTTTAGGAGTTTGAGAGAAGAAATCTCCTTGTAAACTTTGACTCTCATGGCTGCAAGGATAATACTAAACTAAGTTTAATGATATTTTATTCCTTAAATTAATTATTTCTCCGACATACCTGAACTCACCTTTTTATTTATTTATATATTGTTTGAAATTTCAAATTTTGAAATATATATTTATATATTTTTCAAATTTTGAATTTTAAATTTTACAAAAATATATATATATATATATATATATATATATATATATATATATATATATATTATTTTAATTATTCAGAATTTTCGCCAACAAGAGCATAGCTCACATGATGTATAGACTAACAAAAAAAAGTCCTAGATTTTCCAATATATAAATTTTGCACCATAACGTGTATTTCTCTCACTTTAATATTTTAAATTTTGGAATACTTAAAATTATTTTAAAATTTAAATTTTGCAATATATATTTAAAGTATGTTTTAATTTTTAGTACAGAACCGATTAAAATTTGCAATATATAAATTTTTGGAAAATTGTAACAGATGTCAATTTAGAATAAAATAATTAAAAATATAGCATGTTTTTAAAAATTTTGTGAATTAATTTTGCGGAATGACAATTTTTATGGCTGATATCTTATGACTGATAGAAGTCTATCGCTGATCACCTCAGCTTTTTATAGATTTTTGTCAGTGATAATAGTTTATCACTGATAGAAGTTTATCAGTGATATGATAAAGTCTATCAGTGATAGAAACAAATTTTTTGCCATATTTGCAAAACATTTTAAAGTTTGCTAAATTTGCAATTAGTTTGGGTCTGATTGCTATTTGTGCAACCAACCCAATTTTAGAAAAATTACAAAGGATAACAAAATAAATTAGGCTAATTAAAAATTTAGCTACACTTTTTTGGGTTTGCAAATATAGCAAAATTTCTAAAGGTTAGATTTTTCGTTTTTTTATATTCTCAATTTACCCTCCTTAACATTTTTATTTGGTGTATCAGTTATACAACTGATTTACTTAATATTTGATGTATCAGTTCTATAACTGATTTACCTTCTATTTGGGTGTATCAATTATACAACTGATTTACCTTCTATTTTGTGTATCAGTCATACCTGATATACCTTATATTTGGTGTATTAGTTGTACGACTTGTTTACCTTATATTTGGTGTATCAATGACAACTGATTTACCTTATATTTAGTGTATCAATTATAAAACTAATTTACCTTATATTTGATAACCTTTATATTTGGTGTATCAGTTATAAAACTGATTTAGTTTATATTTGGGTATCAGTTGTACAACTTGTTTACCTTATATTTGGTGTATCAATGATAACTTATTTACCTTATATTTAGTGTATCAGTTATATAATTGATTTACCTTATATTTGATAACCCTTAGATTTGGTGTATCAGTTATAAAACTGATTTAGTTTATATTTGGTGTATCAGTTGTCCATATGATTGACCTCATATTTGGTAACCCATATATTTGGTGTATCAGTTATAAAACTGATTTACCTTATATTTGGTGTATTAGTTGTACAACTGATTTACCTTATATTTTGTGTATCAGTTGTACAACTGATAAACCCTAGATTTGGTGTACCAGTTATACAACTGATTCACCTTATATGTGTTGTATAAATTAAGTGAAAAGTTACGTAGTTTATTATCCAAATAATCAAGAGCTACGGATGGATATCATGTTGTAATCTAGATTATCAAGATGATGTAATAAGTGAAAAAGGGAAACAATACAGGAAGAAAAATAAACAGTAATGGGACTTCACCTTCATTCAATTTCTAGACAAATAGTAAATTAAAACAAGAGTGATACACCCAAAAAAAGGTGAAAAACAAACAAAACAGTAATCACGATTCACCTTCATTCGTTCAAAACAAGAATGAATCTAAAGTAGAGGTAATTTCAAAGAATTATTAGAGAAATCGACGTTGAAGGGAGAGAAAAATCGCAATGATCTGAGAAATCATAAAGGTTTCGAAAAATTACTTCTAGGTTTAACACATGATTATACGCCAACATGAGCATAGCTCAACCGGCATAATGTATGAACTATGAGCACTTGGTCTCAAGTTCAATTCCCCCTCCCCACATCTTGTCAAAAAAAAACACATGATTATACAAGTTGATTACTTTGAGGGATAGGGTATTTTCGACATTTCCATTATAAACGAGCTTCAATTTTTTCATTTGGGTTGAGCTTGAATATTTTGAATGTAAAAAGAATGGAAACGTATATCAGAGATGTGTATCAACATGCAATCATTTAGATTAGTGATTAACATGTGATACAAATGCAATTAGCCTTTTTACAACCGTCCTTTTTTAGGCAGTATAAAATTGATTAGCAAAGATTGATCCCATGACCTTTTAGTCACAGGCACAACCTTATGTCAATTGAGCTATGCTCAATTTTATAATGCTTCAGCAGTATTGTTGCATGCCTTACGCCCTCCTTGCAATATCTCTCTTGCAACACATTGTTGGGTTTTATGTCCTAACACTCGTGGTTTGTAAACGTTGTAAATGTAATATGTCTATTAATGCAATAAAAAGTTATTGAGGTTTATTCGGTAAAGGTGTTTATTGAATATAGTGAAACTTGTTTGCTTTAACCTGTACCAATAACAACACCCTTGGTTGAATATGAGTACTTGAGCTTCATGTATGACATGATTGTGGGTCAAGCTCAAGTAGTCAGTCAAAATGGTCTATAGTATACGGATAAGGTCGGGTACCTTATTCTGGTAACACTATTGGATGCGGCTCGCTTTGTATTGTACAAAACGATATGATCTGAATCGTTTCACATGGAGATGTGCGAGCGGGGGCGTCCTATGCAAAGAGTTTGCATTAGACAGAACCACGATAAAGTCGCTTTCTCTTTATAACACTGTTTACTGGTGAGACCGACTTTATCAATTTTGATGACTTAAGGTAACTCGATCTTAATCCTGAGCTTACTATGAACTCTTGCTTATTCGAGAGTATTCTTAGACTTGTATGGGTGAGAGTGGCAGGTTGCCCGCTTAATAAGCCTACCAACTTGGGGATAAACTCGAATAGGTAGCTGGGGACATAGTCTAGCAAGATGGAATTCACTCCTACCCTCTTTAGGGTTTAGTAGATAGGTGTTCCCTTAATAGCTGACTTCGGGGCTTGAACATGAGGCCTCATCCTCTTCTGTGTGAAGAGGATTCTGATCTGATGATTGGATCACAGATCAAATGTTCATTAGAGGTGTCAGTGGTACTTAAGGAACAAGAGGTATCACAGAGGTTAAACGGTTTAAAAGACCTATCTGTGATAACGGACACCTGTGAAGGATCGACTTACCCATGATGGTTATATCAAGAGGACATAATATGTCTACAGTGAGGAGAGTGTAACCCTCGGACTATAGTGGAGTCTCCGGGGGTTAACGAATGTTGGTTAGTTCGGTTGAAAGAGTTTTGACCGGATAATCTCGTATCGTTGGAGCTCATGATCTGTAGGTCCTTTAGGTTCTCCTGGCTAGCTCGGATAACGTCGTGCAATAGTATAAGAGAAATTAAAAAAAAAAAAGAATTTGAATTGTTCAAATTCGGTTTGTGGGAGAATGATGGACATATTTAAATATTATTTAAATATGGGAATGGCCTAAAACATGAATAGGATTCATGTGTAAAAATGTTGGTTTTCGGAAAACCGGGCTTAGTCATATTATTTAATTAATATTTGATATTGAATTAAATAATATTTATTAATTAAAAAGTTTAATTAATAATTATATATATATATATATATATATTTTTTATTTATTAAAATGTTTAATAAATAAAATTTATTATTATTAATAATAATAATAATAATTAAATTTATATATATATATGTCTTGCAGCAAGACACATATATACATATATATATATTAATTTTTGTATATATATATATATGTTTTACTAAGTTTGGCTGATTTAGAAAAAAGGATTTTGAGGTGCTAGGGGTACACATTTGTGAAGTTTTTTTTGAAAAATTTCTTCTTCTGCTCCCTCTGGCTTCTTCTTTCTTCTTCTTCTCCTCCTTTTTCTTTTTGTTTTCTCTTCTTTCGGAGTCCCACAACTCCGTTGCTCGGCGCCGAGGATAGTGGGACTACCTGGAGTGGTCCTCGTGGCGTTCGTGAGAAGAGGCCAAAAGAGTTCGTGACGAGGAACGGCCGGCGGACTTGAAGAAATTGGAACTACAAGGGTATGTATTCTAAATTTCTTATTTCCGTCTTTTGAGCGTGTTTTCTATTTGTTAAATTGATGAAATTAGAGTATCATCGGTCCGAAATCGCTTTCCGCTGCGCAAGTCGCTCCATCACACATAAGTTGAAACACTTGTATTAACTACTCCAATAGAGTGTATTTGCCGCAGTTAAGTTGCAGCACATGTGACATGTGTTGCAATAGTTAATAACTTAATAGAACTATTTTGATTGCGACATCTTTCAAAATTGCTACACTTTTGTGTTGTACATTGATTTTTTTGTCTTATTAACTTTCATATTTATTTTGTTTGGGTTTCTAAACTCTTAACCTCCGTTTGATTACCGTTTAGTTTTTTAGCTCATTCTTCTATTTTATTTTTTACCAGGGTTGCCCTTTAGTTTCAACTAGGGATATATAGTTTAGATCAGAATCTGCCACCAGTCTCATTGAATCAATGCATATCATCTACTGTATGTAAAAGGTGTAATCTATTGCGTTGTATTTATTTGACATAAAGTTAAAGTGTAATTTGAGAGAGACTTAACAATAAATTTCATTGGGTGTAATCTGCTGCATTGTATTTATTTGACATAAAGTTAAAGTGTAAGTCGTTGAAAGAGACGTGGCAATAGATTTCATTGCACTCTCGGGGTTTGTTGTCGTCACAACTCCTGCTATATTTGATAGGGTAATCTAGGATGGGGTGTGACACTTTTAATCCTTGGTTCGAATCTTTAGAAGGTCAGAATAATGGGTGCAAATTTTACAATATAATATAGGGGCAACTACAAGAATAGCTGAAACGAGACTATGGAAGATGAAAAATAGCTAAATTAATTATTGTGTTGAAAATTAGCTAACTCCTATAATTAGAAACATTTTTAGAATGTAGTTGGACGAAACTACCCTCCAGGCATTTAACTGTTGAACTACCTACAAAAAATGAGAGATTTAATCACACAGAATTAAATGAAAAACAAAAAAAAAGGTGAACGTTAAAACATTGAACTCAACCCCACAAAAAATGAAGATTTATTCCGAGAGAAAATGAAAGAGAAAATAAGGATTTATTTAAAAAAGAATCTGGAGGAAAATAAAGATTTATTTTAAGAGAATCATGTAAAAAATAATAAAAAAATTAAGATATGATTAAACGAAGGATAACAACCACCAATTAAATTGAAACAGGTAAACAAAATTCAATAAAATCTAATCTGGAATATTAATTCAAATTAATTTTAAACTAAAATTTTCAGAGACGGTTGTGACAAATTTTTTAATAACGATCCTCTCGATAATTTTTAATGTGTATATATTCGAAGTTACATGTACATATAAGTATATCATATGAAGTATATGTGTATATATACAAACCATTAATTGGTAAACGTACATGTAAGTATAACATAGCCCGTAAGAAAATTATATAAGCAATTAAATTTTCAGCATATTGATGTTTATAAAAACTAAAATGTTCATAGACGGTTGTAAGAAAATTATAACAATGACACCCTCGATAACTTCTAGTGTGAGTATATATTCGTAGTTACATCTATAACAACGTACATGTAAGTATATCATATGAAGTATATGCGTGTATATATATACACCATAAACCATTACTCTGTGAGCATTGAACAAATGATACTAAAAAATTTAAAATGTTCATAGATGGTTGTAAGAAAATTATAAAAATGAGGGTCCTCGATAACTTCTAGTGTGGGTATATATTTGTAGTTACATCTATAACAATGTACATGTAAGTATATCATATGAAGTATATGCGTGTATATACACCATAAACCATTAATTCATGAGCATTGAACAAATGATACTAAAAAATTTAAAATCTTCATAGACGGTTGTAAGAAAATTATAAAAATGAGGATTCTCGATAACTTCTAGTGTGGGTATATATTCGTAGTTACATCTATAACAATGTACATGTAAGTATATCATATGAAGTATATGCCTGTATATACACCATAAACCATTAATCCGTGAGCATTGAACAAATGATACTAAAAAACATTAAAATTGGTATGCATGTTGAGTTTACCCGGAAAAACGTTCAATCAATTGTATCATTACCTACAACATTGAATTAGGAGATTTGCAAATCTTCCCTCCTTCAAATCGATTTGAAACAGCCATCGATTCTCACCTTTGAAACTCTCTACCTTGAGAAAAAACTATCTACGTCAACCTTTTATATCGTTGAACGCTTGAATTGGGCTGAAAATTTCGACTCCCAAAATGATATATTTTCGAAGTGAGTAAGGATCTTAGTCTCTCTTCACTCTCGTCTCTGTACATTGTGATCGTTTCAACTTTGGAAAAAAAATAATGAACCCCTCTTTTCAAAATGCATGAATCTAAGAGGGTTGTTAGTGAGATAAATTTGTATTTTTTTTTTTTTTTTTTGTTAAACATTTTCAAATCTAAGTTGTTGAGAGTTAGAAATTTTTTCTTAACAAACGGATGAATGAATCTGATTGTTAGAAATTAAAATAAATATAAAAAAAAATTAAAATTACTTATGTCGGTTGTTCGTAAATAAGCGTATATACTAGGGGTATAATTGGGATGATAATTGTGAACTTCATTCCCTAAAATTGTGGTAGTCATAAGATGGGAATATGAAACTTTCTTAGCTATTTTTCAATTCAGTTTTTTATTCCTAGTTATTTTTGAAAATATCCCTATAATATATACAAAAAAATTAGGCCCGCGCCAAAAAACTAAGCAATCCAAAGGATTTGATCTCATGCGGGGCAGGGGTTGAAGGCTTGTTTTGCACTGGTGCAAACATGTCACACCCCGTCCCAGGTTACCCTACAGAACCTAGGACGAGTTGTGATGACAACAAACTCCGAGAGTGCAATGAAATCTATTGTCAAGTCTCTCTCTAGTTTATAACTTATTTTTCGTCCAAATATAAACCACGCAACAAAAACTACACTTTTTACATACAGTAGATGCATTGACTTGATGAGGCTGATGGCATCTCAACTATCTTTCGTTGAAACTCAAGAGCAATCCTGGTGGAAAAATAAACATAGAAGAATTAGCTAAAAAGCCTGGTGCGTTAATAATAATATAACTTTCAAGAAAAAACTCTTTACACAAACAATAATAAATCAAACCTCTGTAAGACCAACGCAAATCACAAACAATTTAATTAACTCTGGATGAATAATGCACCAAAAAATCTATTTTAACAACATTTAAATTTCCAATACAGGCTAGTAAAATCGTAGAGAAATCTGTAACAATAGTTCTTGAAAACATAAACACAAGTTTGTAAAGTCCATTACCAAATATTTACCCAATCTTTGATCATACTGACGTAGAGAAATCTCAATACGCACAACAAAGCTATCTTTGTCATACTATGTACCGAGTAATCTCCAGATACATAACAGAGTGTAAGACCCAAATTTGATCTTCTAGCATTTATATATACATATGGTATATAGGAATGGGTCAATTGATTTGATGGAGAATAAAAGTTGAAATAAAAGAAATATAAAGAGATTTTGAAAATTATGGAGTTCTAAGGCCGGAGAATAGTCGGGAAGACTCTCGTGGTGGTTCGTGACCGTTACGTTCGATGATCGGGTTTGGAATCAAGAATAATTTGATCTTCAAAGATAATTCCTAAATTATTGTCTTTGATTTTCAAATAACATGCTTTTTCTTTGAAATTAACAAAATAAGAGTACTTAGATCCAACGTTGCTTCCGCTATGCATGCTGAAACTCTTTCACAAAGAACCTCTAGAAATCGTGCATTCGAATCTCTGTGGTCCTTTGAATCTCAAAGCACGAGGAGGATATGAATATTTCGTCAGCTTCATTGACGATTATTCAAGGTACGACTCTCTTTACTTAATGCATCGTAAGTCCGAAACTCTTGAAAAGTTCATTGAGTATAAGGCAGAGGTTGAGAACACATTAGGTAAATCGATAAAAACACTC
The DNA here is from genome assembly GCA_028017165.1 of Herpetospermum pedunculosum. NCBI lineage: Eukaryota > Viridiplantae > Streptophyta > Magnoliopsida > Cucurbitales > Cucurbitaceae > Herpetospermum > Herpetospermum pedunculosum. Next base: position 9,879,337 of record CM051527.1, read on the forward strand.
TGATGTGATCGATGTGGAGAGTATATGGATACTAGATTCCAGGACTATATGATAGAACATGGAATCGTATCTCAACTCTAAGCGCCCGAAACACCGCAGCAGAATGGTGTGTCCGAAAGGAGAAATAGAACCCTGTTAGACATGGTTCGTTCTATGATGAGCTATGCTCAGCTGCCTAGCTCGTTTTGGGATATGCAGTAGAGATTGTTGTATATATTTTGAACAATGTTCCTTCTAAGAATGTTTCTGAAACACCTTATAAGCTCTGGAGTGGGTGTAAAGGTAGTTTACATCACTTCAGAATTTAGGGGTGTCCGACACACGTGTTCGCATCCAATCCAAAGAAACTGGAACATCGTTCAAAATTGTGCCTATTTGTAGGCTACCCCAAAGAAACGAGAGGTGGTCTCTTTTACGATCCTAAAGAGGACAAGGTGTTAGTATCGACTAATGCCACGTTCTTAGAGGAAGACTAAATGAGAGATCATCAACCTTCAAGCAAAATAGTTTTATCCGAACTTTCGAGGAAAGCTACAGACGAATCAACAAGAGTTGTTGATTAGGCTGGTCCTTCTCAAGAGTTGAGAAAGCTTCGACGCAGTGGGAGGGATGTGAGACAACCTGACCGCTACATCGGCTTGTCTGAGACTCAGGTCGTCATACCTGATGATGGCGTTGAGGATCCATTAACCTTTAAACAGGCAATGACTGATGTGGACAAGAACCAGTGGCTCAAAGCCATGGACCTCGAAATGGAGTCTATGTACTTCAATTTGGTTTGGGATCTTGTAAAGCAACCATAAGGTGAAAGACCCATCGGTTGCAAGTGGATCTACAAGAGGAAACGAGACCAGGCTGGTAAGGTGCAAACCTTTAAGGCTCAACTTGTGGCAAAGTGTTATTCCCAGCGAGAAGGGGTGGACTATGAAGAAACGTTTTCTCCTGTTGCCATGTTAAAGTCGATTAGAATACTCTTGTCCATTGCCGCATTTTATGATTATGAAATCTGCAAATGGATGTCAAAACTGCCTTTCTGAATGACAATCTTGAAGAGAGTATCTATATGGTCCAACCAGAGTGGTTCATAATTCGGGGTCAAGAGCAAAAGATGTGCAAACTGAATCGATCCATTTATGGGTTGAAACAGGCATCTAGATCCTAGAATATAAGGTTTGATACGGCAATCAAATCTTATGGCTTTGAACAGAATATTGACGAGCCTTGTGTATACAAGAAGATACTCAATAAAATTGTAGCTTTCTTAGTCTTGTATATAGACGACATACTACTCATTGGGAATGATGTAGGGGTTCTTACTGACGTAAAACTGTGGCTAGCAACCCAATTCCAAATGAAAGATTTGGGAGATGCTCAGTTTGTTCTTGGGATTCAGATCGTATGAAATCGCAAGAATAGAACGCTAGCACCGTCTCAAGCATCTTATATAGATAAAGTGTTATCTAGATATTCGATGCAGAATTCCAAGAAAGGTTTGTTGTCGTTTAGGCATGGAATTCATTTGTCTAAGGAACAGTCTCCTAAGACACCTCGAGAGGTTGAGGACATGAGACGTATTCCGTATGCATCTGCAGTTGGAAGTCTGATGTATGTTATTTTATGCACTAGACCTGACATCTGTTTTGCAGTCGGCATTCTCAGTAGGTACCAGTCTAATCCAGGATATGATCACTGGACCGTCATTAAACATATCCTCAAGTATCTTAGGAGAACGAGAGACTATATGCTCGTGTATGGCGCTAAGGATATGATCCTAGCAAGATACACTGACTCTGATTTTCAGACTGATATAGATTCTCGGAAATCTACATCAGGATCAGTGTTCACTCTTAACGGAGGGGCAATAATGTGGAGGAGTATCAAGCAAGGTTGTATTGCTAACTCCACCATGGAGGCTGAGTACGTCCCGACTTGTGAAGCAACAAAGGAAGCAGTATGGCTCAGGAAGTTCTTGACAGATTTAGAAGTTATTCCAAATATGAATTTGCCCATCACACTTTATTGTGATAATAGTGGTGTTGTGGAAAATTCTAAAGAACCTCGTAGCCATAAGTGCAAGAAGCACATTGAGCGCAAGTATCATCTCATCCGGGAGATAGTGCAACGAGGAGATGTGATTGTCACACAGATCGCCTCGGAGCACAACGTTGTTGATCCGGTTACAAAGTCTCTCACGGTTAAAGTGTTTGAGGGACACCTGGAGAGTCTGGGGCTGCGAGCTGTACAGTAGGACAGTGGGAGATACTTTGTACATGTTTGTATATCTACAGTGAGGAGAGTGCAACTACTAGGCTATCGTGGAATGTCCTGGTAGTTAACGAATGTTGACTAACTGGGTTAAAGAGTTTAATCAGTTAATCTCGGATCGTTGGAGCTCATGATCTGTAGGTCCATGAGGTCATCGGACTAAACCTTAGAACAGTGTGACGAGTGAATTCGAAGTGTTCGAATTCGAATTAGGGAATAAGCGTTAAATATATGTGATATATTTAACGACATAACGTTCGATTCCGAATTGAACAATAACGAGAGATGTAAATATTTAAATAAGATTTAAATATCGAAAATATGAATAGGGATTCATAATCATGTATATCGGGAATGATCGAGATTAGTGTTGGATTTATTGGATATTAAATTTGAATTAATTAAATTGTTTAATTAATTATTTAATATTAATTTAATTTAAAATTGTTGTAAAACAGTAGAACATTAACCACGATGGGAGAAGAAGAAAGTAGAGAGGATGTCTTCTCTATTCAGTTGTGATCTTCAAAGGTTACAATAACCAATATTTATAGGGTTTACAAGACCTAAAGAAGGTAAGGAAAAGGAGAAATTAAAGGAGAAGATACCGGAGAAATAAAGGGGGAAGTTAATGGGAGAAGATACATGCTATCTTAGGGACATCTTAAAATATTCATAACACTCCCCCTTAGATTTCCATAGTATATAGAATATATGCCTCGTTAAAACCTTATTAGGAAAAACCCAATGAGACAAAATCCTAGTGAAGGAAAAAGAATACATTATTCATATACTTTACAGGAAAAAGAATACATTATTCATATACTTTAACAATTGTCTCATTAAAAACCTTGCTAGGAAAACTTAGTGGGATAAAACCATAGTAAAGGGAAAAATAGTGCAACACATTTTCTCCCTCTCATGTAAACATTATTTGAGATCTTTGAATCGTCGCATTCCAATGTTGTGTTTCAACTTCTCAAATGTTGCAGTAGGTAACGCCTTTGTAAATAAGTCTGCCAAGTTCTCTTTTGAAGAAATTTGTTGAACGGTGATGTCGTCATTTTCTTCAAGGTCATGAGTGTAAAAGACCTTTGGTGAGACATGCTTCGTTTTATCTTCTTCAATATATACAACAATAATATATAACAAATTCTGACTGTGATTTCTTTGTTAAACCATAAAGACAAATAAGGTCCTTATTTCAATAGATATTCACTATATTCGTTTGGATTGTTTTAATTCATATAAGGATCTAATCTGTAATTTGATCGAATATAATTCTCTAGCATTTGAATTATATGACTCTGGTACATGTCAATCTTTTCATACACAGTCAGGCCAATTAAATAATTCAATGTTATTGCATCCACCCCAAGATAATATGTCTCCTCATAATATATAACAGACATTTGTGAGAATCCTTGAGCAGCAAGTAATCCTTGTGCAACAAGTCTCGCTTCATATCTGACGACCTCGTTCTTTTTATTTATTTTTCTTATAAATAACCATTTGTATCTCTCATGTTTGACACTTTCTAGTGTCTGGACTACTAGTCCAAAGTCTCACGTTTTGAAAAATGAGTTTAGTTGTGTTTTGACTACTTCTTTCCACTTAAGTAAATTTTTTCTATGTCGACATTTTTCTACAGAACTAAACTCATAATCCTCATTTTCGTAAATATTGTGAGCAACATTGTCAGCATATATTTGTTTGGTCCATCTTTTTCTTGTCATGACACAATTTATCAAGATCTCATTATTATCCTCAGGTATTTAACCTTCTTCGATATTTTTATGAGTAGTCATATTCAGGAATTCTTCAGGAATATCCACGTTCTCAATTGAATCATTTTGATTATTGACTACTCCTTCTTCGAGGATTTTTATATTTGGAACTCATTGATCTATCACGCTTCTGACGTGTCTCAAACTTGTTAGTTGTGACAACTTACTATGTTGGGATATCAAAATCTTGCATTTGATTTGCAATTGAACTTCTAGTTCACATTGATCTGTATGGGGATCTAAATGAGACAATAACAAATGCATTTCATTCAATTTATTTTTCCAACTTCTTCACAATTTCTCCCCCTAATGTTGGGAAATTTGTCTCATTAATGACAATAATTAACAAATATGCCGTAAATACAATACCCATCAGGGGTTCAAGATATATAATTATTGATGAGAAATCAAATTTAATATATTTCTAACCTCATTTGAGGAACCCATCATTGTATGTTGTGGTTGAACAACTTGAACATTTACTGCACATCCTAGTTGAAATATATTTTGTCTTCTGGCCATAAATGTATTAGAATAAGCTACTAGCTTCATGCAAAAATAGATGAACCCATACATATATTAGAAGTTTTGCTTTCATGATCTCATTAAAATGAGGTTGTGTATGAACATGAATTACAAGATGTTCAACATTTATCTCAATAACTTAATTATTTGAGGAAATGACCATCTACTGAATGCGTCCACTGAGACCATAAAATATCTAAACTTGGTGGATTAATTAATTCGCAATAATATCACCATAGATTTTATTCTTAAAATATAGGAGGGATCTAATCCCAATCTTAACTAGTGAGTGTCTAATCAATAAATTTTCTTTAGAGCAAATAACATATGACAATTTTTTAGAATGAATCTTCTGGTTCTTCAATGGATGCCTATATGCATTCTCAATAATTATTTATAAATATTAACTCATAATGACCCCAACAAATTATTTAAAATAGTAAAAATATTTGGATTAATAAACTCCAAGTTCATTGTTACATATATATCAATTACACGAATATGTGTAATATAATTCAACGGGAAAAAATAGGTAACTTTTCTCGTATAGTTTTCCATGAGACAATAGATATAATATATAAATATTATAGTATCAGTCTATATATGGTAACTTTTAGCATGTTTATCTTTAAAAACTAGGATAGAACAAATCAATCGTAAATTTTGTTCCTCTAGACAAAATAAATTTGTTTTTCCAAAATATCAAGTCTACAAGACCTTAGATCGATTTTTGCTTCTTGCATAATCAAATTTGAAAAAAATAATTGTTTACTTTTAAGTCTATTGTGCATATAGTTGCACCATCAACTTAAAGTGCATCTAATAAACAAAATTAATTTTAGAAAGAATAATTAATTAATATACATACATCTGTCAAACTTTGTCATATGATGACTCGAATAAATACATAACCAATATGAAGTTCAAAAAATTCATCCACATAAAAATAATTCAAATATATGACATTCATCAAATAGGGATGGCAAATAATTAAGATGCATGACATGTTTAGCATATGGTCTAAACAACAAATATTTTATGCAACAATCAAATAATTTAATTTATATGTCAATAGGCGTGATTAAATAAATAAAGCAAAATTTATTGGCATATCTTAATTTTCAAAAATATTTTTCCTTTTAGGCATCCATGCAAATTTAGGTTTTAGAAACCCTTAATCTTACCTTCTATTCAAACTTATTGAAATAGTAACCATTTTCATTTCTTCTCTATATACGGTCAGAAAGGAAGAAAAAAAAATACATATTGATTTTTTTAACTATTGAACTATTATCATCTTGAACTTGAATATATATATATATATATATATATATATATATATAAATATATATTTTTTGACAATAGGAAAGGTGGAGAATCGAACCTAGGACCTTATAGTCACTAGGTCACCACACTGCTTAATTTTCCTCTAAATTGATGGAGCAAGCAACAAGATAGATTTTTTTCAAATTTCATGTAAAAATATAAATGTCAAATCAATACAAAAGGAGGAAATAGAATAGGAGACGGACTATTAGAGAAAAACCTCAAACCAAGGAGATTAAAGAGTAATTCAATTTACCACGAAGCAGAATTCTAGAAGGTTTATCTCAACAAATTCAGTTAACAAATTGATTCACTTTTACTCATTCTTCAATTGAACAAAAATTTAAAGAAGACATATTTGTCTTCTTTCCAAAGAAACAAGTAATCATGAATAATCAGCTACTTAAAAAAAATACACCATACTAATGTCAAATGTCTCAGCCTAACCAGTCAATTTTTCAAACCAACCATAATATACTTTTATGCATTATTCAAATAATTTAAAAACATATATCAATATGTGTATAATAAAGTAAAATTGATAGGCATACTTAGCATATTTCAATCAATTTGAATTGCACTAATTTAAATCCAATACATATGTTAGTTTTCAAAGAAAAACTCACTGTCTAAACTTAAGGTTAAGAAAACCTAAATTTATGTCTTTAATTCACGGTCAGAATAAGCAAAATATACACATATGAAATAAGCACATATATGAATCATCTTTTTCCACTTAAGACATTGAAAAGAAGTGAAATCACAAAAATTAAATTCACAATATAATTTTTCCTTCAGAATATTCTTTATTTTATTTTTTTTGTATTATTATTATTATTTTTAATTATTATTTTGTTTGTACCAATCAAATTTAGGTTTAAGAAAACTTAAGTCTTTAATGAAATTAAATAAAATTTGACTAATTCAACCCCAGGCCAGTTCTCGGATAGAGGTGTTCCTTTTCAGTCAACTTAAGTACCTCACCGAGTAACCTTTCTTAGACAGGGTTCCCTTATAGTCAATTTTTTATTTTAAATTCATTAATATTTAATTAACTATTAATTACTAGATTAATCCATCATATATCACATTAGATGAAAGGTTTAGTAATTTGAAAACCAACCTATATCATATCACATATATGAAATACCAACTTATATCATATCACATATATGAAATACCAACTTATATCATATCACATATATGAAATACCAACCTATATCATATCACATATATGAAATTAAAATATTCATCTAGATTTAGCTTTAGTTATAAATACCTCAAAGAAGGGAATGAATCAATTGAAGGGAATGAACTCCTTGGCAAACAATAACCTTACCGTGTTCCTGTAGATCAGTGGATAGAGACTCGTGCTGATAACGTGTTGTAAAACACTAGAACATTAACCACGATGGGAGAAGAAGAAAGTAGAGAGGATGTCTTTTCTAAGTTGTGATCTTCAAAGTTACAATAACCAATATTTATAGGGTTTACAAGACCTAAAGAAGGTGAGGGAAGAGAGAAATTAAAGGAGAAGATACGAAATAAAGGGAGAAAGTTAACGGGAGAAGATACATGCTATCTTAGGAACATCTTAAAATATTCCTAACAAAAATTAGTTATTTGAATTAATTTTTAAATTGAATTAATTTGGATCAAATTTAGTCAAAAGTCAAATTGTAGACAATTGACTAAAACTTTGAAAGTCAAAAGTCAAATGTTGACTCCACTAAACCTTGAAAGTCAAGAGTCAATTCGATGACTAAAGTTAGTGAAAAAATTTAATTCTTAAGTTAGTGGAAAAATCTAATTCTTGAGTTAGTGGGAAAAACCATTTGTTGGTGTTTTTTATGACTCAAACTTTTTTGCTAAGTGTTAATCCCACATCAAGTCACTAATCCCACTAAATTGGGTGGATTCTAGATGTCATCCTAATGTTAGCTCAATTTTGAATGTTTTTGCATGTAGTCTTCTATATATACAAAGGGTTACTTAAATTAATTTTTTCTTGAAAATTTGATTAATTTTGAGAATTGTAAAGACAATTTATCTTCCATTCTCTCCAAATCTATCTTCAATTCTCTTTTAAATTAGTCACTCAAAGGATCCCAAAATCTCGTTCTAAGGCCGGAGAATAGTCGGGAAGACTCTCGTGGTGGTTCGTGACCGTTACGTTCGAAGATCGGGTTTTGAATCAAGAAGAATTTGAACTTCAGAGTAATTCCTAAATTATTGTCTTTGATTTTCAAATAACATGCTTTTCCTTTGAAAATAACAAGATAAGAGTACTTAGATCCAACGTTGCTTCCGCTATACATGCTGAAACTCGTTCAAATGGTATCAGAGCATACTTTAAGTACTCTTTTTTGGTTAATTTAGAGTTGGTGTGGGTAGTAATACATGTGATGAATGCATGTGTGCTAAAATGGATATTTTTGGTCATTGGCATCCAATTCTCTTCCAATTTGTAATAATTATTGTAAATGCTTTGTGATGGGCTTTAATGTGTTACAAAGAGTCTGTATTTTTTTTAGAGTCAATAGAGTCTATTTTAGGGTGTAATTCATCAAAATTGGAAGAGACGTCGAGTGGCGGTTCGGTCTGGTTCGGCGGCGGTTCGTGCAATCCAGCAACTTACAAGCGGTTCGAGCTGATTCGAAGTGTTCGGGGGCGGTTCGAGGCTTTTTCCTAATTTATTATTGTAATAATTTAGGTAATTGCTTGTTTAGGATACCAAAAGCAATCCATTTTTAGTGTGGTTTATTTATTTATGCATTGTGAATGTATAGTTTAAATTAGGGGTGTAAATGGTCCGGTTTGGTTCGGTTTTCATTAAAACCAAACCGAACCGAACCGGTTCGGTTTTACAGGGAAAAAACCCGAACCAACCCGAACCGGTTTTCACTTGACCTGAACCGGTTCGGTCCAGTGGCGGTTTTTTTTTTTCTTTTTCTTTTTCTTTTTTTTGGGTTGGACTTAGGCTTGGGCTTCTTTTTTAGTCACATTTATATTTTCAAATTACCCTACTCACACCCTAAAAAACATTACAAAAAGATCTCCCAACTCACAGCAAATAAAACAAACTTAATACAATTTACATTCACGATTCTAAAACATTAAAAGAATAAATGAGCTGGACTTCTAACTCAAGCTTGTAAATGAGTTGAACTTCTAACTCAAGCTTATAAATGAGTTGGACTTCTAACTCAAGCTACTCAAGCTTGACTTTTTATTCAACGAGTTGTCTTGATATTCATAATCTCCAACGTCGAACTTCCAACTTCCAACTAGACTTCAAGTATCTAAAAAAGAAAAACAAGAATCATTACTTGTCGAACTTTAGCATAAAACAAATATAATAAAATAGATATGAGAGTAGAAATTTAGAACCGTAGAATCATATGTGAAATTTGCAAAGGCAACTTCCATCTCCTTCCGTACGCTTGTGAGTTCTAGATAAGAAAAGAAACCATTAGCAAAGTAAATAATCTTAAAACACATACGACAATGATTTTATATATTAGCATTACCTTCGTCAAGTTCTTCAGCTCCATCAATTTATTCACTCATATCATCCAAAGGTTTAGATTGAAGCCAATTTTTAGCACAAACGAGTGCCTCCGCAGTTTGAGGAGTTAATGAACTCCGAAAAGAATCTAACACCCGTCCTCCAGTGCTGAAAGCTGCCTCAGATGGCACAGTAGATATAGGAATACTGTAGATATCCCTAGCTACCTGACTAATAATCTTAAATCTGGCCGAATTGAACTTCCACCAATTTAGTAGATCAAAATTTTCATCTTCTGCACAAGCTTCATCCAAATAACGAGCCACCTCTGTTTTACCATCATCTGGATCTTTTTTATTACTTAGTTTAAATCTATCATGAATAGAAGCACGCACTTTATAAGAGAAGACAAATGGTATGTCACTTTGACTTTGACAATTTGTTGCTTCCAAGGATGTAGAAGATCGCACTAATATTCTCGAAAAATAATCATCACATAGTCGCCGCAATGCTTCTTCAACCTTATATGTCCACTTTTTTGCACTCTCTTCCTCCAAAAATTCATGAAAGCAATAACTCACATACTTCAACTTATATCTAGGGTCAAGAACAACAACAACATATAACAACAAGTTGGTTTTCTCACTTGTAGTTATACCCCAATATTTGTTGAATTTTGCTTGCATGCTTGATGCCATCTGACTCAACAAATCATTTTCGTTCAACGGGTATTCACGAATTATTTCTTGAACCAAACACATTTCATGGAAAAATATGTTTGAAGTCACAGACATAGATGCATAAAACTTTAAAGTAATCTCTAAAAATGTCTTCAAAAACTTCACAAATACCTTAGCATTGTTCCAATCATCAATAGTGGGTATCTCACCTTCTGGCAAATATTTTGGATTATGTACCTCTAATATTTCAAATGTCTTCTGAAACTTAAGTGCTCCATCCAACATCGTGAAAGTCGAATTCCATCGTGTAGGAACATCCATACTAAGACAACTTTTTGTTGAGATGCTATCCTTTTTCGCATAATCTTTAAATGTTTGCAATCTGGACGGAGACGACCTAACATACTTCACGACATTTCTAATTCTAATGATAGACCCATGCAAATCTTTAAGAGCATCACTCACAATCAAATTAAGGATGTGAGCACAACATCTCACATGGAGAAATTCACCATCCAACACCAACAAATTTCTACCTTTAAACTTTTTAACTAAATACGCCATTGCTCCATCATTTGAGCTAGCATTATTAACCGTGACAGTAAAAAGTCTCTCAATACCCCAATTTTGCAAGCGTTTCGCAATTGCTCTTCCTATCGTATCTCCTTTATGATTATTTATTTGACAAAAGTTTAGAATTCTTTTGTGCAAGTTCCAATCATCATCGATGAAGTGAGCTGTTATTTCTATGTAGTTAATGTTTTGAATCGAAGTCCATGTATCAGTCGTTAGACAAACTCTTTGGCCACTACAAGTTAAGCGATTCTTAACTTCTTTTTCTCATTTAGGTATAATTGAAAACAATCCTTGGCAATTGTGACTCGTGATGGAATTACAAACTGAGGATTTAATGCTTGGCAAAATTTGTGAAATCCTTCTCTTTCTACAAACTTAAACGACAATTCGTCCAATATGACCATACAAGCAAGCATCATTCTACTCTCTTGACTGAACGATGTAGTTTGCAAATTACATTCAGATTCCCCCCGTCCTTCAACATAATCCTCTAAATATTTCTTACATTTGTCTAAATGTCTTTTCAAATTTGTTGTCCCGTTTCTCTTAGAATCACATGCATATGTAACCCCACAATATTTACAAGTCGCTCTAGGAAATTCAGGATCACAACCCTCTACTTTAATAAAATGCTCCCAAGCATCTGAAGCTGATTTAAAAGGTTTTCTTTTCCCTGACAATCCTACTTTACTACTGACACCAAGATTATCACTTGGAACTGAAGGAAGAGTTTGACTAGAATGACTTGGTTTAGAAGTCTCATTTGTAAAAGACGAAGTCATCCTGAGACATAAATCAAACTAAGTAAATCTCAATTTTCCATCTACACGAAATATTTATGTGATCCCCTTAATTGATTTGTAAAACAAAAATGTGAACCATACAAATAATTGAATCATAATCTAAAATTAAAAAATTAAATGAAATAGTTTGAGCTGCATATTAAAATATAAAACTACAGCCAAATAAATAATCATGTAGAACAGAACAATGAAAACTCAACAGATGCTGACAGGAAAAGAGAAAAGCCCACGATTCACCAAGAACAAGAAAATACCTTCAAGACTACAAAACCAATATCAGGGTTGTCTTCCCAAGCATTGTACAATTTCAACAGTCTAGCCCCCTAAGCAACAAGTAAATTTAATGTAACCTACTTAGTAAATTTAATGTAACCTATTGAGCATTGTCCTCAATATCTTGAGACATGTTCCTTAAGAGGAGGGCAGAAATTTTTTTGGGTCATAATCCATCTATATATATAAACCCATTCTCCCATTCATTCTCATCATTCCATTTTCAGAAGCTCTCACAAAGAGAAAGCCAACACAAAATATATATATATATATATATATATATTGAAAATATCAGAGAGCAGAGAAGAAAACGGAGTCTTTTACACACAATCATTCATATATCTATCTATTTTTCTATTGTTTCCCATTTAGTTCTTTCTTTTATCCTAAAATTACAGATAGAAAAAGAAGAAGAAGATTGTGGTAGCTAATAAGCTAAGCTAGAGCTATGTGTAATCCAAAGCCAACCTCTCCTAATAATCCCTCATTTCTCCCTCCTAACTACGAAACCAACTTCATGACTACTCCTCCCAACAAAAACTTAGACATTAATAATCTTAATAACAATAATAATCTGGGGAAAATGAAATGATTCTTTGTAAAATTCTATTATTCTTTTTTTGTATGACAAGTCATAATGTTGAATTCTCCGAGCAAAAGGACCTAAGGAAGTACTTATATTCTCATTAATTAAAAGGTATAACATACACAAACCTTACCAAAGTTTGCAATGCGTGTAAATTAAAAACAAATGAAGTGAATTTAAAGTATCTATTTTCACAGAACCAACAATTTTCAATGTCTATAACAAGGGAACACAAATAAATAAATAAAACTACTTCATCTCTCCCCTTGAAATAGGGGTTGATTATGGAAGCTGTAGTACAAAACTTACACTAATACTTACACTAAATTATATCCCAAATCAGCATCATCAGAGAGATATTCTTCAGATGCTGAAATTTAGTTACTTGCTAACTTATCAGTTGAATCAAAATGTTTCTTTATATCTCAATCTCTTGTAGTTTTGTTTAAAAAAGAAACAAACCCACAAACACAAGAGAACAAAAGAAGAAACAAAATGAAACAAAATGGTTCAGAAATTAAAAATACCCAAAATCACAGCAGGGGCTATGCTTTTCATTCATATCATTAGAGTCTCTTATTAGGTCGGTAGGTGTTGATTATGTTTGTATAAATGGTATCCCATTTTCTTTCATTCAACTGTTTTCTCTTCTTTAAGCAAATTTTGTTTTGATTTATCCTACAACAAAAAGCAAGCAACAGTTCAAAACTGATATATCATAAATTTTGTTTAAAAAAGAAACAAACCAAACAAAATGGTTCAGAAATAAAAAATGCCCAAATCAAACACAACCCATCTTCAAAATTCAACAAATAATCAAATACCCAATTCCATTTCAACAAACACACTACAAGAATCACAAGCCACTAATACGAAATTGAAATTCGAAAGCTCAAAAAACACCCACAAACACACTTCATCAACTACAGACCAAGATGCAACAAAGACCAAATTCGGATCAAGGAAAGAAATCATACAAAAACAAAACACCTGCTTGACGATCAAAGGCTGATAATGGTGAGAGGAGGATGAGGGAATGCGGTGACCGGAGGGAAGTCACGTGCCCGGAGGAAAGAAATCGGAAATTGAGAATGATAATGGTGAGAAATACCTGCTTGGATTTGCAAATAACTTTATGGATTTGGAGAGTTACCGTCGAAGTTACGTTATCTCCCGGATTGACGATCAAAGGCCAAAATCGAAGAGTTGGAAATCTGAAAATTGAAAATCGCAATGGCCAAAATCTAATGAAAGGGGCGCATAGAAGAAGACGCAAATCATAACCTAGATTTAGGTCAATTTCGGTTAACCGAAGAACCGAACCGAAATTAGCCGGTTCGGTTCGGTTCGACAAAAAATGTATATAATATCTCTAAAATCCAAACCAAACCAAACCGAACCGGTTCGGTTCGTCGGTTCGGTTCAGTTCCTTTCACCCCTAGTTTAAATAAACATAATCTTGTGTGCATATTGTATATCATGTAGATTTAAAATCCCACCATAGGATAAACATGAAGCATGCATTGAAAGTATGTTATAAGTGTTATAATATAAGTATGCATGTTTATGATTCCATGAGATTTGATATAAGTTGTTATATTTTTGCATGAAATGATTTTATATAATTGTTATATAAAAGCATGTTAGATGTATGTTATAAGGTTTGTCTTTTTTTTTTATAAGTGTTATAAAATGAATTAGACATTAAAACCTATAACAAAGATAAATGCATGCTCATTTAGGGTTAACTACCAAACAATCTCCTGTTTTAATAGTTAAAATAGTTCGATATCTTGTAAAACTTCGGTTACAAGAAAAACTCACCTGGTAAGATGTTGTATAAGGTTGGGGGTTTTTAAATTGACGGTTTACGGAACAACTTCTACCTGGGCATCGAACTGGCGTTTGAGTTTAGCTAACCCGGTTTTATGAGCATGCATGAGTGATGTGAGGTTTTAAAAGGTTGATCACCTAGACATCATAGGTTAAAATCCAGTATAAACGTTATACTCGGAAAGATTACCTAGACTTAGGATATATTTTAGTTAGCCAAAATATATGCCTAAGTAAAATCATACCCAACCGTCTAGAACACTTCAGTGGGAGAGAAAATGTTTTCAGCTCCTACGTCCCTAAGAGTTCACACCGTGAGATTCATGCTCAACTTTGAGTCGCCCTGGGAGCGACCTCCAGTAGGAAAGTATTTGCATGGGTCAATAACAAGGTGAATAGGGGAAGTCGTTCATAGTAAGTGGGCGAAGGCTGTGTGTCAACACATGCTACAGTCTCCTCCATTAGGTTGCACCGTGAGATTCACATGATGCGCCTGCGAGTGTGCCCTGGGAGCGACCACCCCTTAGGAGGGTTGTATCATGGGATTCGGAACACCGCGAACTCCAGAAATGGATAGGGTCTCATTAGGTCCGTTTTCAGCATTGTCTATCCAACTTCGGGAGCTTGTTGATTCTGATCTCTAAGGTCTGAAAATGGAGGGTCACACTTACAAGAATTACTAAGTCTTAGTAACTTCTTGACCAAAGTAAACGATAGCTAAAAGATCTATTGGAATATGAGTTATTCTGGTAATAGTGATTAGCTGAGATTGTCTCAATTCACAGGAGGAGTGATAGACTGCCCCTAGGTGGATGTTGCTCTAAACCTTTGTAGTATCGTTGCAATAAAGAATAAATGATGGGTACATTGTTACTTTTGCTAAAACTTGATTGGATAATATAAAAGGGTTAATAGCAATTTCACTAAATACGATATGTTTACTTTTTTTAGCATGTCCAACTCAATAGTACAGTTACCAGCTTCTGAGAAACTTAACAGGGATAATTACGCAACGTGGAAATCAAATTTAAACACAATACTGGTAATTGATGATCTAAGGTTCGTTTTAACTGAGGAGTGTCCTCCAAACCCCGACACAAATGCAAACCGAAACGTTCGAGATGCATATGACATGTGGACAATGGCAAATGATAAAGCCCGCGTATACATTATGGCCAGCATATCTGATGTATTGGCTAAGAAACACGATGGTATGGGTGCTGCAAAAGAGATTATGAAATCTCTGAAGACGATGTTTGAACAACCGTCCTTCTCCCTTAGGCATGATGTCATCAAGTACGTTTATAACTATCGCATGAGAGAAGGGACCTCTGTTAGAGAACATGTTTTGGACAAGATGGTACATTTAAATGTGGCGGAAGTAAACGAAGCTGTCATAGATGAGAAGAGTCAGGTCAGTTTTATTCTGGAGTCTCTTCCGAAGAGCTTCCTACAGTTCTGCATAAATGCGATGATGAACAAAATTGAATATAGCTGTCATAAAGTGTTATCTAGATATTCGATGCAGAATTCCAAGAAAGGTTCGTTGTCGTTTAGGCATGGAATTCATTTGTCTAAGGAACAATCTCCTAAGACACCTTAAGAGGTTGAGGACATGAGACGTATTTTGTATGCATCTGCATTTGGCAATCTGATGTATGTTATGTTATGCACTAGACTTGACATCTGCTTTGCTGTCGGAATTGTCAGTAGGTACCAGTCTAATCCAGGATATGATCACTGGACCGTCGTTAAACATATCCTCAAGTATCTTAGGAGAACGGGGGACTATATGCTCGTGTATGGCGCTAAGGATATGATCCTAACAGGATACACTGACTCTGATTTTCAGACTGATATAGATTCTCAGAAATCTTCTTCAGGATGAGTGTTCACTCTTAACGGAGGGGCAATAATGTGGAGAAGTATCAAGCAAGGTTGTATTGCTGACTCCACCATGGAGGCTGATTACGTCGCGGCTTGTGAAGCAGCGAAGAAAGTAGTATGGCTCAGGAAGTTCTTGACAGATTTGGAAGTTATTCCAAATATGAATTTGCCCATCACACTTTATTGTGATAATAGTGGTGTTGTGGCAAATTCTAAAGAACCTCGTAGCCATAAGTGCAGGAAGCACATTGAGCGCAAGTATCATCTCATCAGGGAGATAGTGCAACGAGGAGATGTGATCGTCACACAGATCGCCTCGGAGCACAACGTTGTTGATCCGATTACAAAGTCTCTCACGGTTAAAGTGTTTGAGGGACACCTGGAGAGTCTGGGATTGCGAGCTGTACAGTAGGATAGTGGGAGATACTTTGTACATGTTTGTATATTTATGTATTCCCATCCGGCCTTCTCACCATGGACGTTTTAGTCCAAGTGGGAGTTTGTTGGGTTTTATGTCCTAAAACTCGTAGTTTGTAAACGTTGTAAATGTAATAATTCTATTTATGCAATAAAGAGTTATTAAGGTTTATTCAGTAAATGTGTTTATTGAATATAGTGAAACGTGTTTGTATTAACATGTACCAATAACAAACACCCATGGTAAGGGATGAGTACTTGAGCTTCATGTATGACATGAATGTGGATCAGGCTCAAGTAGACAGTCAAAACGGTCTATGGTATATGGATAAGGCTGGGTACCTTATCCTGGTAACACTATTGGATGCGGCTCGCTTTGTATAGTACAAAACGATGTGATCCGAATCGTTTCACATGGAGATGTGAGAAACGAGGGTGTCCTGTGCAAAGAGTTTGCATAAGACTGAACTGCGAAATCAAGTCGCTCTCTCTTTATAACACTGTTTACTGAAGAGACTGACTTTTTCAAATGATGATCTAGGTAACTCATTCTCAATCCTGAGCTCGCTATGAACTCCTATTTATTAGAGAGTATCATTTGACTTGCACGGGTGAGAGTGGCCAGTTCGCCGACTCAATAAGCCTACCATCTTGGGGATAAACTCGAATAGGTGGTTGGGGACATAGTACAACAAGATGGAATTCAGTCCTACCCGTTTATAAGGCCTAGTAGAGAGATGTTCCCTTAATAGCTGACTCCGGATCTTGAACATGTGGCCTCATCCTCTTCTGTGTGAAGAGGGTTAATGATCTGATGATTGGATCACAGATCAAATGTTCATTAGAGGTGTCAGTGGAACTTAAGGAACAAGAGGTAATACAGGGGTTAAACAGTATAAATGGCCCGCTTTGATTGTAGACACCTGTGAAGGATCGACTTACCCATAATGGTTATATCAAGAGGACATAATATATCTACAGTGAGAAGAGTGCTAACCCTCAGACTATAGTGGAGTCTCTGGGGGTTAACGAATGTTGATTAGTTCGGTTAAAATAGTTTTGACCGAATAATCTCGTATCGTTGGAGCTCATGATCTGTAGGTTCTTTAGGTTCTCCTATCTAGCTCGGATAACGTCGTGCAACACCATAAGAGAAAATGAAAATGAATTTGAATTTGTTCAAATTCAGGTTTTGGAAGAATGATGGACATATTTAAATATGATTTAAATATGGTAATGGTCTAAAACATGAATACGATTCATGTGCAAAAAGTCGGTTTTCGGAAAACCGGGTTTAGCCATATTATTTAATTGATATTTGATATTGAATTAAATAATATTAATTAATTAATTATTAAAAAATATATTTTTTTTTTAATTTTTAAAATATTTATTATTATTTAAAATTAATTTTAAAATTAATATATATATATATAAAAGGCTTTGTAGTGCCTTTTGTGGTCTTCATCAAGACAATAGATTTTGAAACTTCATTTTGATTTTGAAGTTGTTCTCTTTCGGTTCTGTCCTTTGATGAACATCAAACCATTTCCATCTGCTTTAAGGTTTCCTTCTCCATTTCTTTTCTTTTCTTTTATAGACAAAGTCCCACAACTCCGTTGCACGATACCGAGGATAGCGAGACTACCGGAGGTGGTCCTCGAGGCGTTCGTGAAAAGAGGCTTGAAGCGTTCGTGAGAGAAACGAGCGGCGGAGCTGAAGAAAATTAGAACTACAAGGGTATGTAATTCTAATTTCTTATTTCCGTCTTTTCGAGCATGTTTCTATTCTGTTAAATTGATGAAATTAGAGTATCAACGATCCAAAATCACTTCCGCAGCGTTATACGCTCCATCACAAGGTTCATCAACATTTTGTTCAAAGCCAAAAAATTTGACCGCATTGTCAAATCTAATATTCCATGATCTGGATGCTTGTTTTAATCCATAAATGGAATTTGTAAGCTTGCAAACTTTTTGCTCCTGATCTTGGTTTATGAATCTCTCTAGTTGATTCATGTAGATGCTCTTTTCAAGATTGTCATTCAGAAAAGCAGTCTTTACATCCATTTGTCATATTTCATAGTCAAAATATGTGGCACTTGATAAGAGAATGCGCATAGACTTTAACATGACAACAAGGGAGAAAGTGTCTTCATAGTCTACTCCCTCTCTTTGATTATAACCTTTTGCCACCACTCTCGCTTTAAAGATTTGTACCTTCCCATATACCCCTCATTTTCTTTTGTAAATTCATTTACAATCTATGAGTTTTACTCCATCATGGGAGGATCTACAAGTTCTCAAATCGAATTTGAGTACATAGACTCCATTTCGAGGTTCATGACATTAATCCATTCATCATTGTCAACATCTGTTATGACAACTTGAACCCTAAACCCTAAACCCTAAACTCCTTTAAAAGTTAATGGATCCTCGATGTCATCATCTGTTATGACAACTTGAGCTTCAGTTAAGCCCATGTAATTGTCAGATTGTATCATAACCCTCCCACTACAAGGCGTGCACAATTATTTACACGGGTGTATCTGACTTTCAAATGTGGTGGAATTGTCAACAACTCTTGTTGATGTGTTAGTAACTTCATTGAAAATTAATTCATTTAACACTATTTTGCTGCGAGGTTTGTGATCTCGCATATGGTCTTCCTTCAATAAGGTATCATTCGTCGACACAAATACTTTATTTTCTTCTAGATGGTAGAAGTAACCACCTCTGGTCTCTTTGAGATAACATACAAATATGCATACTTTAGAACGAGGTTCCAATTTCTTTGGGTTTGTTCTCAGCACATGTGTTTGGACATCCTCAAATACATGATTAAGCAAAATTATCTTTGAAGACCACAATCTTCTTGTGTTCCTTTTCCATGGGATCTTCATCCCTATGACTCGAACACAGGACTAAAAGCTTGTGGAAGCCTCCTTGAAAGAAAGATAATTTGAGAGAACAAATCTCTACGAAGGGAGATTGAGTAGTGTTTGGCCAACCTTTTGGCTAAACCTAAAAATCTTATTTATAAGACCTTTAGGAATTAATTTTATTTGATAAAATATATTTTAATATCTATTATATTAAAATATATATTTTATATTTATTTGAATCTTATTCAAAAATCATAAGATCAATATGTTTTAATATACATTTTACCAATTTGAATTTGATTCAAATTTCATATGTATAAATAAATTTTAATATTAATGTATCTAATACATAAACTATTTTATCTAATATTTAATGTATCAAATATAATAAATATATTTTTCCTCTTCTATATTTAATATATCAAATATATTAAATATTAATTTGAATATTTAAAAAAACTCTTTTAACTAAATTGATATTTTTAGCGTTACTATGAGCTAGCAAGGAGACCTTATGGACCTACAGATTTATAAGCCCCAATGATAGAAAATTAATTAATTAACTTTCATTGATGAACTCTAGGTCACTCCACTTTAGGACTAGAGTTGCACTCTTATGCACTGTAGGACAAGTTGTGTCCATGGATATAACCATTACATGCAAGTTGATCTTTCACGAGTTGTTCGTAATTTGAGTCAAATGTCCGTTTTACCCTTGTTATTACATCTTACACCTTAAGTACCACTGATTCTCTAATGAACAACACGTTTATGATTCAATCATAAACCATGTCCCTCTCGGGCCAGTGAGAGGATGGGGTTTCATTGTTCAAGTCCCGAAATCGACACTTAAGGGAACTACTCATATACTTTCTCTATATGGAAATGAGTAAATTTCATATTATGAAACTTATGTTCTCAGCTCTCTGTTTGGTCAAGTCTCCAAAATGATAGGCTTATTGAATCGTCTATAAAGACTATTCTCACCCATACAAATCAAAGGACGAACCCTCACAAGCAGGAGTTCATAACTCACTCAGGATTAAGATCGAGTCACATATGATCATCTTGTAAAATATTAATCTTCTCAAATAACGAATTTATAAAGAGAGATTATATATTTCGTAGTCCAGTCTTATACAAACTCATTGTATAGAATACCCCCACTCACATGTCTCTAGAAGAATGATTTGACTCTAATTATTTGTAACAATTACAAAGTGGGTTGTATCAATAGTGTTACCAAGGTAAGACATTCAACCTTATCCATATACTATAGACTATTTAGGTTTATTTCTTGAACGTGATCCATCTGTATGTCAACTACATATTGTTCAAGATTACACTAATAACCTTGGATTTTTTATATATAATGAATATTATAAATTGTAAATAATAATTATCAAATATTTATTAATTAATTACGAGGCTTTAAGGCATAAATCCCAATAGAAACATCTGGGCCCTATTGGGAGCTGGTTGGGGCATTCATCGACTAGTTTATAGGGAGCCATGTAACGGAGTGGCCGACCACACACTTGTTTACCATAGTCCAAGGGGATCGTGAAACCCTTCGGGCTTACGTGGGCATGTTCAAAATGGTGGTATTACTGATCAGCTAGATCTCCGACGACATCTTGTGTTATGCCTTCTTCCAAGGCCTCAAGAACGCAAACTTCCTCCATTTCTTGAGCAAGCTCCCCGCTACGACTTATGTCCAGCTCTTGAATCGAGCCCTGAAGTACATCACGGTTGATGAGCTCATGGACGCCAGGGGGAAGAACACAACAGACAAAGGTGGTGACTTCTAAAGGAACAAGCTGAAGTCAAACGAGAACCTTCCACAGAGGGACTCTCGAGCACACGATAGACTCAGTTAAGACCTAACAACTTTAGCGCGTCTGAGCTTCCACAAATACGATCGATTCAGACCATTTAAAACCCCTATCAGCCAGATATTGCACAAAACAGAAGGAGATAACGTGCTCCTTTGGCCGAAAAAAATGAAGTCGGGCGCCGACAGGCACAACTAGTCAAAATTTTGTAAATTTCACCGAGACCACGGACACGAGACCTTCGATTGCTACAAACTAAAGAACCAGATCGAGAGCCTCATCCAATGATGATATCTCAAGGAATATGTCCCGGAGCCCCATGCTGAGGATCAGAAGGATAAAACCAAGGATAAAAGCAAAGATCATGCGCCATAAAATGATAAGTGGCTAAAAGAGATCTGAACCATATTCGGAAGACCGACTGTGGGCGATTCCGACCGAAAATGTAAGTCCCTCGAAAGAGTGGTTCTAAGCGAACCGCAACCCTCCACATCGACGAAAGTATGCCTCACCCTTGAGATAAACACCAATCCCGACCTCACATTTTCGAAAGCGGAAGCAATAACATGCCATCAACCGCATAACGTCGCAATCATTATCAACGCCCACATCGACAACATTCTCATATGGCCCATCCTCGTAGACAGAGGCAGTTCGACTGACATCCTATCGTTAGCTGCCTACGAACAACTGGGATGGTCTCAAAGCGCGTTAAAGAAGAACTCGACCCCATTGGTTGGATTCTCAAGGGAAATGGTCATTCCTGAAGGCAACATCGAGTTGTCGATCCGCGTAAGCGACGAGGCTATCCAAGCTACTCAGTTGGTCGAATTTGTAATTGTTTGAACCACCTCGGCATAAAATGCCATATTAGTATATACGGAGAAATACACCTAGATAAGTAACACAAATTAAAATGATGACCTAAGACAAGTAGTATAAATTAGAAAATACACCTAATAATTAGTATATATTGAGAAATATATTTGTCTATAAAAGTCTTGATAATAGTATATATTGAGAAATACACCTAAATAAGTAGTATATATTGGAAAATACAAAAGAAAATAACAAATACTAAAATGTTCAAAAAGAAGGAAAAAAGGTAAATAAAATTAATTACACATCTGTCATCATTCAATGAAGATTTCACCCCAAACTCTTCATCTCCCCTAACGTTTACTTTTAGTTTGAAACCCTTATTTTCTCACCCAAAAGTGCATGTCGATCATCTTCGACATAACCTTTCATCTCTCTCAACATCTTGCTTCTTTCATCAACGGAGAGGTACATACACGCCACCTACTCTTTTTACTGAAATCAATCATCTCTAACATTCTTCATCTACCCTTCTTAAAGGACACAACACAATTTAAGGTATCCAATATAGGAATTTTTTTATACAGGTCGTCGACGTTGATGTGGGTTGAAGACGACAATGGTGGTGGTGTAGGGCCAAAATGGAACGACGACGACGGTAGAATGTCGTTCAATTGGAGCGAGAATGATGGTTGTGAATGATGGTTGGTCGGCTGTGAGGGGGAGATGAGACATGCGGGAGAGGGAGGTGAAAGTTTGAGTGTTGCAGAAGAAAAGAAATGAAGAAGGCTTATGGCGTGAATGAAAGGAAAAAGATGGAGGTAAAAATAATTTACCATTCTAATTTTAAGGAGTCTAAATTCAATGCCATATTGGTAGAAAATTGTATTTGATTATTTATATAAATGTATATATAACTATTAATGTATACTAATTTTAAGGGGTATAATTGAGAAGAAAAAGTCTCCACTGTTGAAATATTTTAGCCATTTTTTCGTTTTGGCTTTTTTTTATCAAACTTTTTTTTATTTTAGTTAGGGGTCGTTTGGCCATGGAGTTGGGGGAGTAAGTTTACTTCCCATTTGGCCCACAGAGTTGGGGGAGTAAGTTTACTTCCCATTTGGCCCACAGAGTTGTTGAACTTGGGTAAAAAATATTAACTCCTCAAACTTATTACTATGGAACTTCCCAGACTTCAACAATAGTTACTATTCAAGTCGGTCACTTTTTTTCAAGGCAACACATTTCTCTCTCTTCCTTTCTATCCCTCTCACGATATTTTTAATTATTTAAAAAAAACGTAATTTAAACAAACTCTGTTAAAGGACTAAACATGCAATTCAACCTATTTTTATTATTTTAAATATAAATTAGGTAGTTCAATCAAAATGGGTACTTAAACAAAATTCAAAATGTAGTATTCCTCTAATGGAAAGAAATAAAAACATCAGCTTATTTGGATCCGTTTAGTTAATGTTAAAATCTTTCAAATTCACATGTAATATTTAACACACTATTGTACGACTCTATTTTATTTCAAAACTATCAAAATAAAATGAATAATTAATGTGAATGATATTGAAAAAAGAATGTGAAGTATTGCGATCAAAATTATTTTTGTTATCTTCAAAGAATTTTTGAAAATACATAAAATGAAAAGCAAAAATCGCATTCTTAAAATTTAAGTAGCTGGAGGACGAAAATGATGTGTTTGACACCGGAGTGAGAGGTAAAACTATACTTATATGTTGTTGTTGTTTTTTTTTTTTAAATAAGTTTGTAAAATATACATACATCAATCTTAGAATTCATAAAATTAAGGATAGTCCTAACAAAAATAAATGTGAGATATTGAAAAAATAATGTTAATTGTCGTATTCGAATTTATGTTTTGGTTGTCTTTAAAGAAATTTGTAAAAGATAAATAAAATAAAAACAAAAAATGATACTTAATAATGAAAGTTCGAAATTAGTTTGTAGACAAAAACTATGCAGAAAAAAATAGCTAAAATAAACTTAGGATTCAGGTTCAACAACTATCGGCTCCAAACACATCTCAAACTTTAGAACTTCAGACTAAACAAGTCTGAACTCGCTAGACTAACTAACTCAAACTTCCTGGACTAACTAACTCCAATACAACTTCTTGGGTAAAAAACCCCTTAGACTCCAATACAACTTTTTGGGCCAAACACCTCTTAGTCTTCACCATTTCTACGATTACACTAAGAAGAATGTCTACAAACAATTAGGATTAATGGAAAATGTCTAAATACATGTATTGTTTGCACTCTATGTCTAGAGTTATTTTATGGAAATGATTGTTTTAGTTGGTTCCCCATTATACCCCTATTAGAATTCCCTATTTTAAAATTTAATTTGTTTTGAAATTGATTAATTGAATTTTAAAATTTAATTAGTTTTGAAATTAATTAATTCGATACCAGAGTTTGTTTTGGGTGAGTTGGGTGATTTTCGGTTAAAAGAAACTTCGTTAATTTTTCCGTTAACTGATTTTCGTCGTTGTGTATCTCCATGTCTCCCTTCCAGTAGAGCCCCCGCACACACCTGCAGGGTATACTTATGGACACACCCGGGGCAATTACTATCACCCTTTGTAATCCTGATGTAGCTTTCCCTAAAAATAGGTAACAACCAAAATACCCCAACAAACGAGGACATATCGGTCAACATCTTATCGTTAATCAACAACTCCCCTACAATTATGCATTGTCTACCCATTTTAAGATTCTTCTCCAGAATCTTCAAGAAACCTTCTTCCTCCTTACTACGAACTTCTATCCGGATTTTATTTGCAGCTTCTGTTCCAGTCATTCTCCAAGAAATAATTGTTTTCCTATCCTCTCACAACCAGAAAACACCATCAACGCAGAACAGGGAACACCAACCCATATCGTATCATTCTTTAAAATCTGTAAACTAAACAATTATTCAAAATAATATGTAAAATCTTTAAAATCTGTAAACTAAACAATTATTCAAAATAACCCATGTCATATCATTTTTTTAAATCGGTTACTTATGCCGTACCATTCTTTAAAATCTGTAAACTAAACAGAATCCCTAAAAAAAAGGTACACCACATATTATTCAAAATAATAAAAATCTGGGAGCTAAACCGTGCAATCTTAATTCAAATCACCGGATTAAAAAATCTTTTGTCCAGTCCCCGCAAGCTAAAACCCTAGATTCCTAAACCGAAACCACCATAGCTAAACTAACTCTAACATTTTACTTATTCGTTCAAAAAACAGACGAGAACAAGAAATGTGAGAGAGGATAAACGCTTACCAATTTCGGGAGTTCTGTCGTATGCTTGTAGAAGGATGTCGTCGAATGCATGTTGTTTCCGCGTTAGGATAACTCTTTGTATGCGTTTTCGGGGAAGGAACCTTCTCTGTATGCATTATCGAAGGATGGCGTACCCTTGGTTTTTCTGTGTTGAGTAGAGAAGTCGGAGAGAGTTTACAACAAGTCACATACACGCCTACAGCTGCATTGAGCCCCTAAATGTCATTATTTCAAATTCATGGGGAAACGAAACGCAGTTTCAAATCTCATTAGTGACTCACCGATTTCTCATTTATCTGTAAGTGGTTGGCAAACCATCTGCCTTCCCTTTAATACGTTCCTCCCGCATCACTTCTACCTCAGGTATATAGATCCGTCTATTAATTATTTGGGGCGGAGTATAATCATGTAACTCTCCTTGGATAAGTGTCAATTCTTTTTTTATTTTTAACGTCTCTATTAAATCTCCGTCCATAACCTCTTTCTCTCTCCTCCCAACAATTTACATTTTTAAAACCTATTTTTATTCATTCTCATAGTTCGTCTAATAAATTGCCTTACCAAATATAGAATTTAAACATAATTAAAAAAACAAAAAAAGTGTTGGACATATATATATTTTTAATGTTGGTCTGTTTTAGACATTCTTCTAGTTACGAGTTACACAATACGCCAATGTATAACACAATTCCCGCTCGATTACACAGTACCCCAATGCATCAATACAAGAATTAAAAAAAGAATAAAAAAAAAGAGGAAAATCCTCTTTCGTCTATGCTCCACGCCACTTCTTCTTCTTCTTCATCTTCACGCGTCTCCTCCGTTTCAGCAACTGAGTGCCGCCGCCGTCGTCTTTCTTCCGTTCGTACCGCCGCAGCCTCCCTCCTAGCGATTTTGCACTGATTTTCTACTCCCTTGTTGCTACTGGTATTCTCCCAATCTCCATCTATTCTACAAAAATTGACGTCCCACTGCCAATCCACTCGACTGGCTGTGCTCCCTTGGCCTTGGTGGCGGCCTTGGCCGCATATTTTTAGGGACGAGAGAGCCAAAATTCGATATGGGTTCTGCCCATTCTTCATGCTCTCTCATTCCCACTTCCTCCACTAAACATTTCTGCTTTCCCCCATCGCTAATCGGCCCATCAAAATTACGCCCAATTCAGAATCAAATCAGAAATTCAATCAAATTCACGTCTCACCCTTTTCTTTGTTCATCTTCTTCAGAAAATTTGCCTTTGAGGTGTAGCAAAGCGGATAAATTTGAAACCCAAGTGAAGTATTTGAAATCCATGGCGGATATTCATGGCATCGATCAAGAGTTGCTTCAGAAGATGGTCTATGATGCTCTTGTTTGGAGCTCTCTACATGGACTTGTTGTTGGTGACAGGTCTGTGAAGGTAAGTGTTTCTGCAGTTCATAGCATGAATGTTCTGTGCCTTTTGAATGGTTTTTGTATGCTGAAAATGTTTTGTGATTATTGCTTCTGCTTTTAGTTTGGATTAATGAAGGATGAAATGATTGATAATGGTGGGATATCACTCATCACTTATAATGCGTTTCTCTGCCCCATCTTTTTGAAAGTAGAAACAAGCGTTTTATTGATACGTGAAAAGTTACAAAGTGGAAAACAAAGTCTACAGACCAAAATTACAACCTAGAATCACAGCCATGAATCTTACAAGAACTCTCGCCAATTAGTGTTTGTTACAAAGGGAGTCTAATTACTGAACTCTTTATCAATAGAAACCCTAAAAGATGCATAGAACTTTGATAGCTCAAACATCTCCCTCCAATCTTTAGCTTTTCCATTGAAAAGTTTACTAGTTCTTCCCATCCAAATACTCTAAAGTATCAACTTAATTGCTTTGACCCAATGTTTCTTTGCTTTCCTCTTAACAGGATGGTACAAACCATTTGGACAAAATTTCCTTCCAAAGATTGACAATAGACCCAAGATAATCTAAAAATTGTGAAAGAGAAGCCCAAATCTTCTTACTAAAGAAGCAATGGAAGAAGGGATGGCACATTCCTTTAGATGCATTCAAATAAAGAGTTCTTTTTCACTCCCTTGTGGAGTTTGTATCTTTTCAACATTAGTCTCTTTTCATTACATGAATGAAAAATTTCGTTTCTTGTTAAAAAAAAAAAAGAAAAAAAAGATGGATTCAAATAAAGAGAACACCTAAAAGGATTTAAGACCTTTGAGGGACATCTCCTTTATAATCTCTCTTGTCATATAGATGCCATGAAGATGAGTATAAGTTGTCCAAAGAACAACTTTAACCTTTCTAGGGCATTGCCAAGGAACGGTCTTTTGCTAAGCTTCTATGAGCCTTTATATGATTATAGAGTAGCGATCACACCGAAAATGAGCCAAAAGATTAAATTTCCATATCCTCTCATCATTTCCAAGTGACTAAGTCTCCCGGCCTTGATGGTTTTACAGCTGAATTTTTCAAATCCTCTTGGCCTTTCATAAAACAGGATGTTATGGCTATGGTTAGCGATTTCTTCTCCACGGGGATTGTAAACGTCACGGTTAATGAGACGTATATTTGTTTGATTCCAAAAAAGGCTGATTCGAAATCAGTTGCCGACTACCGGCCTATCAGTCTCACCACCTGTGCTTACAAAATCATTGCAAAGGTTTTGTCTACCCGTTTGAAGGTTGTTTTACCTTACACTATTGCTGAAAACCAAATGGCCTTTGTGACTGGAAGGCAAATCATTGACGCTTCCCTTTTGGCAAACGAGATTATTGATGACTGGAACTCCACCGGAAAGAAATGGGTGATTATTAAATTGGATTTGGAGAAAGCCTTTGATAAAGTGGATTGGGACTTCCTCGACGCGGTCCTTCAGGCAAAAGGTTTTGGCCAAAGATGGCGCAAGTGGATCCGTGGCTGCATTTCGAGTGTAAATTACTCGATTATTATTAATGGTCGTCCTCGAGGCAAGATCATTCCGAGTCGTGGCATTAGACAAGGTGACCCTCTCTCCCCTTTTCTATTTATTATTGTGGCGGATTGTCTCAGTAGGCTTCTAATTCAAGGGGCTCAGGCTAGAACAATTGCTTCTCATCCCTTTGGCAATTCCACCACCAGTCTAAATCATTTGCAGTTTGCTGATGATACTCTCTTATTCTCGATTTTTGATAATGATGCTTTGTCAAATGTATTTGACATTATCAAGAGATTTGAGATTGCTTTGGGTCTAAATGTTAACTTGGCAAAGAGTGAGATGTTGGGTACCCATTTGGATTTTGAAGATATGGATTATTTGTTGTCGTCTTTTGGCTGTAAACAAGGTTTTTGGCCAAGTAATTACCTTGGGCTTCCTTTAGGTGGAAAACCAAAGACATCTTCTTTTTGGCTCTCTGTTATTGAGAGAATTCAGCAAAAGCTTCACAATTGCAAATATGCCTATATCTCGAAAGGGGGTAGACTCACCCTCATTCAATCAGTGTTATCCAGTATGCCTATTTACTACTTGTCCATTTTCTATTTGCCGTCAAAGGTTGCCATTTCACTTGATAAGCTTATCAGGAATTTTTTTTGGGAGGGCTCCTGTGGTGAGGGGGGCTTGCACAATGTTAATTGGCAACAAACCCAGGTTCCTAAATTGATGGGAGGTCTAGGCATTGGAAATTTCAAACAGCGGAATCTAGCTCTGTTAGCAAAGTGGATTTGGCGGTTTTTGCACGAGCCTAAGGCTGTTTGGTGCAAAGTGATTATGGCTAAATACTATTCTAATAGTTTGAACTGCTGGCCCAATATTGTTTTACAAGGTTCTTCTAAATCCCCTTGGAAGTTCATTTCAACAACTTCCGATTTTATCAAAGCCAGAGTGCAAAGGAGATTGGGTAACAAAATTTCTACTTCCTTCTGGCATGACTCTTGGCTTGATTGTGGGTCGCTTGCCTTGGTCTATCCTCGCTTATTCCGTCTTACAACCCGGCCTAACTTATTGGCCAGCGAAGCGTGAGTGACAACATCAAATGCTTGGAATTTGTACCCCCGTCGGAACTTGAATGACCCGGAAGTAGGGGAATGGTCTTCCCTTTCTCTTTTATTATCCGGGGTTACTCTTCGCCATTGTACTGATTCGTGGATTTGGCCCCTGGATCCATCCAACTCCTTCACGGTTAAATCTCTTCTTGAGAGATTGGTGATTACTTCTGCTAATATGAACGTTGGCCTCTATAAGGCAATATGGTCTGACTTCTATCCAAGGAAGATTAAAGTCTTTTTGTGGGAGCTGAGTCTTGGAGCGATTAATACGGCTGATAGACTTCAACGTCGTATGCCTTATATGAATCTTTCCCCTAATTGGTGTGTTTTGTGTTATTCACATTCGTAGTGCCCGACACACCTTTTCCTCCATTGCCCATTTGGATCTAATTATTGGGCCTTTATTCTTAATGCTTTTGGTTGGTCTTTGGTTGCTCCTAATAACTTGAATGATTTCTTGATTTCAATTTTTGTCCATCACCCAAGATCCTTTGACTTGCTTTTAATAGGGTGTTCTTTTGGCATATTTGGAGAGAAAAAATGCTCGTATTTTTCAAGATTCTTTTTCCCCTTTTGAGCGGATCATGGATTCAATTGTTTTCAATATTGGTGTAAATGTAAACACCCATTTTCCAATTATAGCTTTTCTCTTTTGAATGCTAATTGGACAACCTTTTTGTAATTCACCTTTAGGTGCACGAGCTTTAGCTCCTTTTCATTCATCAATGAATTCGTTTCTTATCCAAAAAAAAGTGTTTATCTCCTTTAAAAATGTGGTGGAAATTTCCTGAAATAGTGATTGGAATAAGGATGCATGTAAAGTGATTTCTGATGTTGAAGCAACAAACTTCTTTTTGGGGGATTTTTTTAATATCATTTCAAATGTGATGCAGAGATCAAGCGAAGTACCAGGTGTAGGTTTGGTTCATTCCCCAATTGCCTTGTTGCCTGGGTTATTTCCTGAAACTCATTGGAAGCAAGCATGTGAGTTAGCCTCCATTTTTAATGAATTAGTCGATCGAGTGAGCTTGGATGGGAAATTTCTACAGGAATCACTATCCAGGTATGCTTGGGCCCTTTCAAGTCAGGCACAAACACTAGTTATTAACTCTTTTTTCATCTCAACTTGTATGTGTCAACATTTCTAGAACTTCTGAACATCTTACTTGAAGAAACATCTGAAACTGGAGAATGATGTTTTCAGACTGAAGTTCTTATGTCTTTATACTTTTGACATAGTTGTCTTGTCTAAGCTCTGCTCTTGCTTGGACTTTCACATTTGATATGATATTTACTTTTGTTTTTGGGAACTTGCCTTCTGTATTTCATTGAGTTTCATGGTAGTGCCTTCTTTATTAGCATGTACCTATTGTGACTCCAACGTATTCATTTCTATCTACTCATCCCTCATTCGTTTGTCATTTCCTTTTAAATTCTTTTAGTTTGTTCTTTCCTTTTAAATTCTTTTAGCTAGTTAGTGCGCATAACTATCTACCCTACTTTCTACCTTTCTGGTTATTAATAGAGATTCTCTCTTAACTAAAATAGATGTTTTAAATGTTATTCATGTTGCAGAACTAAAAAGGTAGATGCTTTTACGTCTAGACTTTTAGATATTCATTCCAAGATGCTTCAGATTGACAAAAAAGAGGTAAGTGTAACTTGTAAGCTAAATTTTATTGGTATTATGTTGTCATGATGAATAAACTATCAAACTTTTATATTGTAGCTTTATGGATAAAGGTCAGGCGTTGTTTTATGATAAGTTTATAGTTTAAAAAGAATTAATTTTTTTGGTGCTGCAGCCACTTCACTGCATATATTCCATTCACTTGTATTATTTAATTGAAGGACTCTAATGAACTTCTCCAATTATTCAAGCAGGAAATCTGCTTGGGTTTACATCGCTCGGATTATATGCTTGATGAGAAAACAAAATTACTTCTTCAAGTAGAGCTCAACACTATATCCTCTTCATTTGCTGGACTTAGTCGTCTAGTCAGTGAACTTCATAGGTAAATATTATAGAAATTTACCATCGAGATTTCTTGTAGTGTAGCTTTGTGTATAGTTGGCTATTTTAATCCTCCCATTAAAATATAATTTGTATCTGTAAAAATGTGTACATTCAGCAGATTATGTTTGGTCCTTTATTTATTTATTTGTTTTTTTTTTTTTTTTTTTTGGGAAACCAAGGCTTCATTGAAAGAATGTACAAGGGCATACAAGAAAAATAGCCCAATAAGAGGATTCCGAAGAAAGAGACTCCAATCCAAAAGAACGAAACCTAGCTAATAATTACAAAAAACTCGAGAGATTGAAGCCACGAAGAAGTATTAAATCTAATGGTATCCCAAACCTCTCAACTCCTCTAAAAAATTTACTATTCCTTTCTATTCAAACACCCTACAAAACAGCAAAACAACAAGCTTGCCAAATAACCCTACTCTTATCCCAAAAAGGAGGATGTTGCAGATTGCAGTACCTCCTCCATCATAGAACTACAGTCTCTATTATGTGTCAAACAAAGCCCAAACAACTCCAAGGCATTATCCGACAACAGTGAGTGAATCGCAGCTCTAAAGGATATGGTTAAGATTTTTCAAATGCTCCTCTGTAAAGGATGCACCACTGCAGCCTCAAGGAATAGGATGAATGTCTCTTAAGTCTTAATACGATTCAAAGTTTTGACTTTCCAATGCAAAACCTATCAAACAAAGAACTTGGCCTTCTTGGAAATCTTTGACCTTCCAAAGATAGGAGAACGAAGGGGCACCCGGATGGGTCGAAGATTATGTTTGGTCCTTTTGGGTGAAGTCTGTTTTTTGAAAGATTTAGTTGGAAATGAATTGAATAATTATTTAAGGAATTAGTTAAGAGTTGGGGGAATTATTTGGTGGGTTAAAAAATTATCGGTTTCTTTTGCTGTACCCTCTCCCATCCTTTTGAGATAGGTGACATCTCTCCCGTCCTTTTGTAATTACAAGCTTTCTTTGACCTCTACCAATTGAAGTAGTTTGAGAAATTCCTTTAGTGTTGCGTGCTTTCACCTCTTTTTATATGATATTTAGGCCCAATCATGAAAGTATACAAGAGGAAGTCAGTCAAGAGAGGTAATTGATAGACAAAGGGGGTAATTATTGTATAGGAAATGACTGTATTTAAGAAATGTGAAAGCCTAAGTCATTAAGTTAGCATATGAAAGGGCTGGTAAGTAATATAATATAGTTAATAGTCTAAGAATCACGGATACGGACACGAAACGACATGGCGATACGTTAATTTCCAAAAAACTAGGAGCCGGACATGTTGGGGATATGTTTTTTTTAGTAAATATGTGTATATGGATCTATTTAATATGTCAATTTAGTTCAATGTTAATATAGGCTAAACATAAGTAAAAAAAAAGGTAATGTTTTCTTAGTTTTCTGCTTGATTGCTTTAGATGAAATCAGAAAACAAATTAAAAAAAATGGACGTATCCGCTCAAATCTGTATCTGACATGGACACTCATAAATTTGAGTGTTCGTGCTTCATATATAATAATAGGAAGCAGGCATTGGGGGTATGCTTTTACTGGGAATAACAGTAGCTTGGTCACTTGGTGAGGGGAGAGACGGGGACTTTCAGATTTCCCTCTATTATAGCTTAGTTCCCTTGATTCGAAGTTCAGTTCTATCATTATACGTCTCATCTCGTCAATAAAAAGCTTCATGGTCTCTACTTAAAATTTCTTTTTTGGACAGTTGGACTTGAGTTAAGAATATGGGAATTAGCAAAATAAGTGCTTAGCTTGGGCCTTGGTGTTATTCTAAGAATTTATGTCTCAGAGCATTGTACTTTTCCTCCAAAAGTTCTCTTGATTATTTGCGATACCTCAGCGCTATGTCTCACTCTTCAGTAAAAGAACATTATTTATTTTTCATGCCTCATCATTCCTTTTGTTATTTTATCCTGCCAGTGACTTACTTGGTCAATATGGGGAAGTCCTTGGATTAGACTCGAGAAAGATTCCTGAAAACCATGCAGGTAATGAATATGCTGAGGTATTGGCCAAAGCTTGGACCGAATATAACAACCCAAGGTTAGACTTGACAATTTGACCTTCTTGTTCATCTCTCCATTCCTAGAAACCTAATTTTCAGCATGTATAACATGAGTTATTATTTCCTGCAGTGCTGTTATTTTGTTTGTGGTTCAAGCTGAAGAACGCAACATGTATGATCAACACTGGCTTTCTGTTAACTTGAGAAAAAGATATCCACTTTTGTCCGACTTGACAGGCTCCATTGGAGTACATATTATCTTCATTATGCACCCATTCTTCTCATCTTCTTTAGAAAACATGGATTAATTTTCTCAATTTTCAATTTACTTCTGACAAAAACTACAGATATTGAAAACAAATATTATTGTTTTTGACTATATTTGATCATTTTGATATATCTTGAGTGTGCCAAGTAAATGTTCCTTAGCTTTATAACACACATAATGTCAAGACTCTCCGGAAAACACTGGCAGAAATTGATAGGGAGGGAGAACTGCAATCTGATGGAACACTCCTTGTGTAAGTAAAGTTGAATGTCAAAATTGGTTTTTCCTTCGAAAATTGGGTTACAATTTTATGTTTCTTATAATTCTTGAGAACTTTCCCCCCTGCAGGGATGGCCAAGCAGTTGCAGTTGTGTACTTCAGGGCTGGATATACGCCTACTGACTATCCTTCTGAATCGGTGAGCAACTGCTTCATTCTGCTGCTACTGGCAGCGGACCTTTTTTTGGTTGGGATTAAGTTGATATATTCTTTGGGGATGGGCTTGCTGGTATGCATTAGTGTTAACTGTTACCATTCATTCTAAGAAGAAACTCACATTTTCTGATGAATCTCAATTGTTTTTATGAGATTTTAGGACACAAGGTAATTTTTTCGTATAGAAATCCGAGTGTAGGAGTTTGAGGATTTTAGAGTTCGACAAGTTGAATTCTGTGAGACCTCCGATTACACACACATGCTAGGAGGGGTGAGATGGGTAAGATGGATAATGTGGGATAAGAAACGGTTAGTAGTGGGGACCAGGAGGAGATCGTGCTCTGTGTACGGGTAGTGTGAGTCTGTTATATAGGAGGAACGTGCTTGGGAGGGAGGTAGGTTTTTGAGTAGACATTTGGTCTTAGGGGAGAATTACCAGCTTCTCGAATTCTCGAATTGCTAGAGGAGAAACCCTAGTTATCTTGTTCATCGTTACTTTTGGCTGCATAACTCACTCACTGTATAGGGAAGAATTATCAATACAACAGTGTTATCTTGTCTCCATTTCACTGTTTAGTTGTATTTTGCTCCTTTTCACCAAAAAGGGGACTAGATACCTAACCTTATCAAGTTCATTAGACTAAGTTCTTCACTGGCTTTGTGGATTTATCAGGGTATCTATTAGGTCTTCTTTTAACTTAAAGTTCTTGTGTAAAAACGTTTGGGAGAAATAAGTTATGTAATCTGAAGTATTGAAACTCCATAATAAGTGTTAAAATGAGAGTACAAACTCCAGAATCCTCCTCTTCGTCATCATGACTCTATCTCCTTGAACATGGAACACTTAAGATCTTCTCACTTGGTAATGAAAAAATTCTGAAGTTTCTTTTATTCAAACTCATAGAAGCTTGAGCGTAGGGGCACTTTAAATAGGCCTCACAATTTAACTGCTGCAACCGATTAAACCCAGGTAATATCAAAGTAATTCTAAACTGTTCATATGTACAGTCACAGACAATTGTTACAGTAAATTAAACTGCAACCCGCTAACTTATTGACCATACATCTGATGGTTGTTTTGTTTTAAACTTTTAATGCAATTCTTCCAATTTGATGACTTTTATCTATTTCAATTCCAAGAAATAAAGGAGTCTTTAACTTCCCTTATCAACTTATTCTAGTTCATTTTATCTTGAGTAAAGCTTTGGGGTTATTCTCATTCGAATGGTAACAAATTTCAGGAATGGAGAGCAAGGTTACTTATGGAGCAGTCATCTGCAGTCAAATGCCCATCCATATCTTACCATTTAGTGGGTACCAAGAAAATTCAACAGGAACTTGCAAAACCAAATGTACTTGAAAGGTATTAATTATTTTTGCATCTTCAGTTCCCATCTTCCCTTTTGATTCAGAACTAAATGTGTGACTAGAAGCATCCCCACCAACACATTGCAGTCAACTTCCCACCCAAGACAAATACGAAGTTTTTTAATTTATAGACAATTTCAATATAAGAAGGGATGAAGAGGAAGACAAAAATTCCTCAGAAGATACAAGAAGTCTGAAAAGCTTACAAAAAAGTTACTTCAATTGTTAAAGATGGAGATTGAGCATAGTTACAAAATCTTTAGATAAGGAGCTCCATAATGAAGCAACAGAAGAACATTACCCAAGAAATTTTCGAAAGAATTTTACCCCGATGATCCTATGGTTTCCCGATTTTATAAAAATTCCATGCAAGATTAGTCCACGACACCTTAGCTTTTCCCTTAGAAACAAAAATGGTCTGAGATAGCTTATTAATTGTCTGATGTCATTAGGACTGCATTAATTAAGATTGAAGATGCTAAAATCTTTAGTTATGCTTCCCTTTTTATCTAATTGGGAGAGCCTTTTGTACACACCATGAATTTTATATCCTTTTTGTAATTTCATACATCAATGAAATTCTCTTATAAAAAAAAAAAAAGATGCTAAAATCTTCTGCTGATACCTAGTCGAGAACCTATACCCCAGGGAAAGGTGTTGAGTTGTCTCAATTCCCTTTTGACAAAAATAGCACCAGCTGGGGGAGAGGTTGATATGAAAATTCCTTTATTGCATCTAGGATCAATGATCACAAGGTGTAACTTTTCCAGGACACTCTCTTCCAAGTAGTCTTAGTCTCTTATATCATGCATCGTACCAGACATATTGCTCCCTTGTATTGAGGAACGAGGATTTTGTCTACTAATAATATAGTTCCCTTAATTATCAAACTGCCAAATCCTGAATTCCTGGCTGGCTTGCAGCAATCCATCTTATTTGTTTTTAATTTCCACGTCATTTAGATTAATTCTGAAGTTTAATCCAATCCTCTTAGAAAAACATTCCATTCTTCAAGAGATGCTTGATGTACTCGTTGTCACCAAGGAAATGTTAGCCTAATATCCAAACATTTATCCTTTTAGATGAAAGAATTACCTCTGGCCGATTTCTGGCAGCACTACTTCCTTAAACCACCCCAATCAATCCTTACCTTATTAACTCGCTAAATCGAGATAGTGTTTTATCAACTCTCTAAAAATAGAATCTATTACAAACATATATGTCATGGACCATGGTTCCTTACTTCGATCAGAGGTGTTCACGATCAGAGCATTTCAATGCTCGTAATCGGTTTAATCTTGTTAGGATTTGATAATTTATGCAGCAAATAGCTTTTGTTATTACAATTTCTTTTTGCAGCTGAATTTTGAGCCCCTACTTCAGGTTCCTTGACAATAAAGAGGATATTGCCAAGATAAGGAAATGTTTTGCTGGGTTGTGGAGTTTAGAGGACAAAGATATAGTTAAAAAAGCCATTGAAACACCAGACGTATTCGTTATGAAGCCGCAAAGAGAAGGAGGAGGTCCGTTCCATTCCATCACCTTCTGAATTTTCTCAATGTGCTTTGCCCAACTTTTTTCTCACTTTGCAATAAAGCCATTAACAAAGCATTCATCAATCTTCTTCAGGAAACAATATATATGGCGATGATGTGAGGAAAGCCCTTCTAAGATTGCAGAAGGAAGGGAATGAAGAAGATGCTGCTTACATTCTTATGCAGAGGATATTCCCATCTGTTTTCCCGACGATTTTTGTGCGAGATGGGATTTGTCATAAGGACCACGCAGTTTCAGAGCTCGGTATATTCGGTGCGTACTTAAGGTATGCCACTACAACTTCTTTGAGATTCACTGATGGTAACCAATTGTAATGCCTGGTTTATGATGGATGAAGAAAGAAGTGAAAATAAAAACGAGCTTGTTTTAATTGTTCCAATATACTAATATAGGGATGCAGTTTCTATTTTACTCTATCATATACTAGTTTTGCTCATTTCAGTCAACTATGGTGTGTCCCTAAACTCTTAAGTTTGTTCCATTTTAGCCCATAAATTTTCAAAATGTCCATTTTGGTCCGTGTACTTTCATGTTTGTTCTATTTTGATCCCTAAACTTTCATGATGTCTATTTTTAGTACTTGAACTTTTTTAAAACAACCATTTTGGTCCTCGTTATACTATTTTTCCATCTAACTTTTACTTGTCTAATGCACGTCTCTAACGTACCTGACTTGAAATCACGCTCATATTAACATGCTAGTACACGTACTCAAAGCTATGTCATTAGTTTGTTGAAAACAAAATACAAATAAGGGCCAAAATGATTATTACTTTTAAAGTTCAGAGACTAAAATAAACATTTTGAAAGGGACAAATTTGAAAGTTCAAAAGGATCGAATGTAGTATTCTTTTAGGTCTTGTTTGGTAACCATTTTATTCTTTTTATTTTTGAACATTGTGCTTGTTTTCTCACAATGATTTTCATCTTTCTCTGGAAAACACTGGAAGAAAACACTTGAATTCTTAGTCAAATTTCAAAAACAATTTATTTTTTTAAACAATTTTTTAGTTTTTTCTTTTTTGACAAGTGGGGTTGGGGGATCGAACTCGTGACCTCTCGGTCACTAGTCTATACAATATGCCGATTGAGTTATGCTCATGTTGACAACTATTTTTTTAGTTTTCAAAACTTAACATGAAGTTTGAAAACATTGGTAAGAAGTAGATTTAATTTTCAAGGGCGAAGCTCGTAGTTTTTTTCATCCTTTTTTTGAGAATGATTTCATATGCAGGAATAAGGACAAAGTAATTGTAAATGGCCAAAGTGGTTACTTGATGAGAACAAAAGTATCTTCATCCAATGAGGGTGGTGTTGCAGCTGGATTTGCAGTCTTGGACAGTATTTACTTAACTTGAGTGTGATTAATTTTCTCAAGGCCTAAATTATTATCATTGCTGGACAACAGGCTCTGTTGCCAATTCTTCCTTTGTGAAAACCTTTAGAAAATCTCCTATATTGGTTGAATTTTCTAGTTGCTTACAATGGGATTTGATGATTTGGAATCCTAAGAAAATCCAAATTTGTCATTACAATTATTCATTCCTCAAAGGAAGTTCTAATAATAGATGACTTTGGTGCAAGTAGAACTTCAAAGCCAAGGATCTAAATTGTCATTTTTTTCTGAATATTTTACTAATAACACCAAGGTGATTATTGATTATTTCTACAAGAGAAGTGGATAAAAAAATGTTATAAAATAATTTATTATCTATAATTTTGAAATAAAGGGTAATCGTGCGATGAAGGAAATGAATTAGAAAAGAAAATGAATTAGAAAGAAAAATATGTGAAAATAATATAAAAAAAGAGAAAAAAAAAACTTATGATTATGAATGAATCTATGACTATGAGGAAGGAGGTTATTTCTAAGGAAGAATTTCTAGTACATCGGTGGTATGAAGTTGATATATTTAATAGAGTGAGTCTCAGTCAAACAATCATTTAACCACGTTATTCTCGTACTAGAAAACAACCATTTTGCCACGAACCATTTCGCCACGTTCATTATTCCATACCACCATGTAATAGAAATTCTCCAACATTAACGCTGTTAACAACCATTTCCCTGTTTTTTTTTGTCAGGCCGATTCAATATTTTCAAATTTGTTTTTTCAATCTGAAGTTTTTTTTTTTAAAAAAAAATAATAATAATTGATTGCAATAACCATCCCTGATTTTTTTTTTTTTTTTTTTTTTTTTTTCAATCGACAAATTTATTGAGAAATATTTATTAAAATAATATAAAAAATATGTGAGCTATCTTTGGAAGCACCATCAATAAGTAATGTTTTTCATTATAAAATATTTTTGTCTTACAATAATGTCAATATTTTTGTCTTACAATAATGTCAATATTTTTGTCTTACAATAATATCAAAAATATTTGGGTATCTTCCAAAGCACTCTCAATCAATAAGTAATGTTTCATATGTTTTTCATTATAAAATATTCTTGTCTTAAAATGAGGTAAAAAATATTTGGGGTATCTTTCAAGACACCCTCAATAAGTAATGTTTCATACGTTTCATTATAAAATATTCTTGTCTTCAAATAATGTAAAAGATATTTGGGTATTTTTCGAAGTAACATCAATAAATAATATTTCATATGTTTTTTCGTTATAAATTATTCTTCAAAAACAACAATGCAATTTTTAATGATGATCAGATATGAATTTGCCAAGATCTGGCCAAGATTTGCACCCTGTCATTTAAAAAAAAACAAAATCTCAGATCTTGTAATCTTGACCAAGATGGATTATAACTCAGATTTTTTTTTTAATTTTTTTAATTTTAAATTGACCAAAAATTATATAGGAGAATTTGAAGTAAACAAGTAAACAAATCGTATAGATCTTGTTGCAATTTTGAGATTTTTTATCTCTATATATTTTGATTTTTTTTATAAAACGTCCATAATTTATAAATAGATGCGGAAACTTAGAATGAACGTGTTTATAAAAAAAGAATACTAAATTAATTTATCTTTCAAAAGTGTCAGTGTTAACTTCAAAATTGATCGTTCTTAAAAATTCTCATTGTTGTTTAAGACAAGAATATTTTATAATGAAAAACATATGAAACATTACTTAAGGGTGTTTCGAAAGATACCCCAAATATTTTTTACATTATTTTAAGACAATAATATTTTATAATGAAAAACATATGAAATATTATTACTATCGAGGGTGTTTCGAAAGATACCCAAATATTTGACATTATTTTAAGACAAAAATATTTTATAATGAAAAACATTACATTGATGGTGCTTCAAAAGATACCTAAATATTTTTTCAATTATTTTAAGAAATATTTCTCAATAAGTTTGTCGATTTAAAGTTATAAAAAAAAAAAAAAATTGCAAATCGAAAAAAAAAAAAAAAATGAAAATATTGAATCTCGGTGTCCGATCCGACCAGGATGCGATGAATCTCGGTACCCGATCCGGCTAGGATGCAATTAAAAGTGATAGTGGCAAAAAAACAACGCTTGTTATAATTTTTTTTTTGGCATAGATGTCATTCTCGATAATAAGGGGAGAGAGAGGAAATAGATGATAATTTTTTTTTTTTGAAGGAACGGTGAGTTGTGAGTTGTGGTCAATTTGAGTAGTTAAAGATGATTTGGCCCTTATAAAGATCGTCTCTTTACCAAGTTTTGTTAATTACATATGTGAGTTGTGATGGATTTGAGTAGTTAAAGATGCTTTAGCCTTTATATCCAGGGCGGATCCAGACATTGATGTTTGGAGGGGCCAAAAAATTAGAGTATATAAATATTAAAAAAAAATCGCAAAAAATCCAGAGGTTCAAATTCACTATGTTGACATTAAAAAAAGTTATCTAAACATATGTGAGTGTATCAAAGACTTACGGACTAAGTTTAAAAAAAATAAAAAAAAAATAAATAAATAAATTGACTCTAAACTCTAAAAAGTCTTTAATGATCCCTATACTTTCAATTTTGTTTCTAATGAATTCCTAGATTTTAAAAAATGTCAAATAAATACAAGGATATATTAGACTTAAACTTGAAAATTTGAGGACCAATTAAATACAAAATTGAAAGTTAAAAAATGCATTGAACTTTTTTTGAAGCTGGTGGTCTATTAAACACAAAATTAAAAGTTCAAAGATTTATTAGATATTTTAAAAAAAAAATTATTAAGAAAAAACACAATATAACATAAATTTGTTTACAAAATTTATAAAAGGAAGGTTAATATAGTCTAAATTACTTTTGAAAATGTTAATAAATAAATTAATACTAAGAGTTAATAATTTTTTTTTTAAAGTATGAAGAATACTAAATTTAGATATTTGAAATTACAATACTAAAATAATATAACTCTTAAAAAAAATTAGGTCTTAATTATTTTTAAGAATGAAATTTATATATTTTTAAATATATATAAACAAAACATTAAAAAAGAACAATTTTTTTTAAAAAAAAAATATACATATATGGAAGGAAACGTAAAGCAAATAAATTATTGTTATGGTTGAGTTTTGAACTCAGGCACAACAAAATATAAACCAAGCACATGACCACTACAGCAGAATATAATTTTGTTAATTTGGGAGGGCCAAAATGTATTTAATAACAACAGTATATATTTAAGGCATTAATTTTGCCTACGAGTATGAGAAAATCAAAAATTTTGGGGGGGCCGTGGCCTCCCCTAGTCCCTTCAGAGGTCCGCCCCTGTTTATAACCATATCTCTTTATCAAGTTTTGTTAATCACATATTATCTCTTTATCAAGTTTTGTTAATCACATATGTACTTGTGGTCGTGCTACTCCTATTTTTATGAAAGCGCGCCTAACACAATTTTTTAATTCCCGATATAATTCGAGCGATTTTCTGAGACAATAATGTTAAAACAATAAGTCTGCAATATTTATCGCCGGGAAGCACGATTATCTTCACCCTATGAATCTTTATCAGACACTCTATTTTTTCGACATTTGGCCAATATATTCCTCAAAATCGGCGATAAAAGATGGTCGAAATAGGTCAACTTTTTTTGTAGTATACTCTTTTTCAAGTGTTTTTCGAAACCTTCGATAAAATGTAAATATTTTTCGAAGGCTTTTAAAATATTTTTGATAAATGTAATTTTTTTCGAAAGTTTTTTATGACCTTCTATAAAAGATAGTCGAAATATATAGGTCAACTTTAATTATTGTATTGTTTTTATTTGCTAACAACTAAAGTTACTAAGGGATAACTTTGATTATGCACCTTGTTGGAGTCACATATTTAAAATTTCAAATATCATACTTTTTATATATAGTGTTAAATATTATAGGGCAAACAATAGTTATCCATGAATAGTTTAATATCAAGAAAGTTGTCTAGGTAGATTTGAAACATCTAATTATGATTCATGTTACAATTTTCTCACTTACCAATGATGGTTGGTTTGATCTAAAGTTTCTATTTATGGAGTACAAGTTTTTACACCTTAGTTTCTTTGTTAAGGAAAGCTAATAGTTTTCTTTGTTATCTTATGAATAAAAAAAAAATCAAGTTTAGTATTTCTTGTTGCTATTTCTAGTTTTATTTCTTCATATAAGCACTACTTTCTCATTATTGTAATAAAATGAATAAGAAATGTTAAAAATAAACATTGAATATTTAATTTTAAAACTTAACATTTACATTAGACTTTTAACTTTTTTATTTTTTTTTGACAAAAAAAAAAATAAAATATGATAATAATAATCAAACATAATTACTAAACTCCATTCTATTTTTCGTATTAAAAAAGAAGAAACAATAAATAAAAAAATATGATACAAGAAGTGTGAACGTCACCAAACAAGTCTCGAACCTCCAAACTTCACTATGCTAAAACGAATTAGAGATTAAAGGACAAAACGAGACGAGAAAGATATTGTATAAACATAAAAAAAAACTAGGGTGTGGCAACCATTTCAGCTCACTTTTGCCACAAATCAGTGAGTTTGCGCTCCTCAACAAGCTTTTCTTGAGCTCTTTCCCTTGCTTGGTCACATGTCCTAACCCCAATCTTGCAATTTTCTCCTTGTTTTTTATAGTGAGATGAA
The DNA here is from genome assembly GCA_028017165.1 of Herpetospermum pedunculosum. Taxonomy (NCBI): domain Eukaryota; kingdom Viridiplantae; phylum Streptophyta; class Magnoliopsida; order Cucurbitales; family Cucurbitaceae; genus Herpetospermum; species Herpetospermum pedunculosum. The sequence continues at coordinate 9,922,414 of CM051527.1, forward strand.
GATTGCTTAGCACTTATCATCAATGGTTTGTAGCGTTGCATATTCTGTTCACTTACTATCTTTACTAAATCTAGCTCTTCTTTTATTAGGGTTGATCGGTGTTTCTTCAACTCCTATCATCTCTGAATCGATCTCTGTATTATCGGAAAAAAAAGTAGCTCATGTATTAGTATCTGCGGAGCTGGTTTTATTTAGCTTTGACATTTAGTTCCTATACTTTCATTATTTTTTTTTGTAAAAAAATTAGTAACTATAAATATTCTACCTAGAAATTTATGGTAAAGATACTTACATATTGTGTCTTTTCTGGTATGAAAAGTGATTTTAGAAAACAAACCAATTCAACTTCTTAGTAGACATTTGATAACACATTCAATTCCTGTTTTTGGTTTTTGATTTATGAGTTTTAGAAAACAGGTCTCTTTGATAACTAATTGAGTTTTTAGTTTTTAAGTTTTTGAAAACGTTTTCACATTCATTAACAATTTTTTTTTTTTTTTCTTTTTCAAAAACAGGTTTTTGATTTCAAAATTTAAGGATTTTTTTCTCTCTCCCTCTAATCCTATTTAAATTGACAACAAATTAGATATAATTATTCAAATTACCTTCAATTGTTTATTATTGAAATCGGAATCAAATTTTCATTAATATTATTAGTATATTATTTAAAAAAATTTATATATTATTAATATTTTTAGTATAAAAATATTATTAATATATATATTATAATTATATTAAAATATAATTTTTCTAGTATATTATATTTTAATATTATTGTGATGTTACACCAACCTATCCGCTATACACCATTAACATATTTTATTCTCCTGACTTAAGGAATGATAAACATCAATTAAAGATTGTCTAATATAGCTAATATGAGCATAGCTCAACCGACATAATGTATGAACATCAAGTTCAAATCCCCCTCTCCACATGTTGTTAAATAAAAAAAATTGTCTAATATATTAAACTATCGAGATAATATATATTTTTATTTTACGGAAAATCATTTTTTACCCTAAATTTTTAATTTCATCAAATAATTGAACCGTAATCAAATTTTGATAAATGTAGCAATTTTTACCTTCTAATAAATTAACATTATTTTAAAAATAAATTTTTTTATTTTATAAAAAATACAAAATAAATAGTAATTATCCAACCTTAACTTTTGTGTTTTCTAAAATCAAAAATCATAAACTGTTATCAATTATCAAACATGTATGATTTTTAATTTTAAAAAATAAAAACAAAAAAAATAAAAAATAAAAAATAAAAAACGGAATACGTTATCAAACCGGGACTAACTGTAATAGAGTATATGCATGCCTAATTATCATTGCTGGCTCATGTCTCAAAATATATGCATGTCTAATTCATGCACATGACAAATTCAAATGCAATATATAAAAACAATTGAAAAAAGAACTTAAAATTAGCTACTATATTTAATTTCAAGAGTTATTTATTTTTTACTTCATTAAAGATAAAGAATTACTTATTTAAGAAATATAATATTAAATACATAAATTAAAAAGTCAACGTGAGCATACTTCATCTAATATGAAACATATATCTTTCATCAAAGGATTAGATTCGAATTCTCGAGAGAAAGAAAAAAAAGCTTTGATTTAGGATTTAATTACCCTTAAAGATTGAGAATGCTCATTTACAAATTCCTTATTTTGTAGTCTGCCCCTTAAAGATTTTTTCAATCTTTTTTTTTTTAAGATAATAGATAAAAAGAGTATTAAAAAACTTCCACTAGTTTTTGAAATTGGGGCCATTAATAATTGAAAAGGTAAATGAAATTTATAATTTTTAAATAAAAATTTAAGACTTAACAAAGAAAAACAGAAAAATAATAAAAAAAATAATTGTTATTATGTTTATTTTTAATTTACAAATACAACCTATGAATTATTTACTAAGAAATCAACCGACTCTCTCCCTCCCAAGGATGAAAATATTGATATCTAATATCTATATCGATATCGGTATTTCAATTTTACGGATATATATAAAATATCGATATCCATAGATATTTCTATAAATCATTTTTTTAGAAAATACATTTAAATTAATAATAAGTTTTTTTTTTCTTTTTTTACTTCGAAAGGTTATAGATCTTGTTCTTAGTATTTAGATTCATATTAAAATTAATAGATAGATTTTTTTTTTATTTTTTTTTTTTTTTTTATTTTTTTATTTTTTTATTTTTTATTTTTTTTTTTTTTGGATGTTTTATGGATATTTATTCATAAATATCATTAACCCTTAATATTTATATCAAACCCTCCGATTTACAATTATATCGAATATTTTCATCCTTGCCCACTCCGTATATTGTAAAACAAATAAAGTTCTGAATTTATTCTATAATAAATTAAAAAACAATTCTCAAATAGTTGGGCATTGATTTGTGGGCTGGTTGTACAAACAACAATCAGGTCCAAAATAATTGCAAATTCAACAAAATTTAAAACATTTGCAAATATGACAAAAAAATCAATGGCTACCACTAATAGAAGCTATCGTTGATATATGACTATCACTATAGACTAAAATTCTATAAATGATAGACTACTATCACGATATGCTAAAATTCTATTAAAAAAAACTGAGGTGATAGACTACTATCCGTGATAGAAATTGCCATATCTGCAAATTTTTTTAAAAAATGTTATATTTTTAATTATTTTACTCTAAATTGACCTTTGTTACAATTTCCGTTGTTGATTTGTTCTATTTTTCTGTAGCATAACATAAATTATTATTAACAAACGTTCAAATTAATACAAACATTCACTATAAGAAGGTAACCTGAGCCCAAATAAATCAGTATAAGAGATTTTCTTAGAACTAGTTTACTATGTGTGAGATAATTAACCCACCATATAAAAATCTAGAGAAAAAATGAATTTATACCCCTAAACTAAATTGATTTATGAACATAAACACCAACGGCATCACCAATGCAAATCCCAAAAATCACTGTTCTTAACCCATTAATCAGCGGCGCAACCAACCGGAAACACCTTCCATGGCGGCGCAACGGCGGAGCCATCTCTTCTCTGATTCCCCTCTCTAAATTACACCCAAACAAACAAATTTTTTTAATAACCATTTCTTTAGAAAAAGAAAATCTGTCCATATATGCTTCCCTTAAAACTAACAACAAAAAGGAATTGTGTGTTTTGTAGTTGAATTATGAGTTGGGATTTTTGGGGGACTTATAAAGAATGTTATTTTATTTTATTTTTTTATTTAGAACAAAAAAGAATGTTAAATTTGAAAAGAAGATGATTAAGTGAAAATATGGTTGAAGATCTGTGGCTTTTATCACGGTTCAGTGGGAAGTTTCTGTTCCCTCGAGTTTTTCGTTGTTTTGTGAGTCTGGGAAGTTAGTGGCTTAGTCCCTAGTTCAGCTTCAGCTCTTGTTTCAAAAAAAAAAAAAAAAAAAAAAAAAAAAAAAAAAAAAAAAAAAGTGAAAATATGCATTTTATTTTTTTATTTAAGAGATAGAGATAGAGAGAGATAACTGCAGAATTTTAAATTTTAAATCAATACGGACAGGCCTAAAATTCTCTCTTTTGATCTATTTATCTATTTGAATGAAATATTTATTTATTTTTCTATGTGGATAATCGTTTTATTAATTTGTGATTTTGATTCTGATTGGTTTATGTGAAATCGAGTTTAAATTTCATATAGTTTTTTTTTTCCAAAGGAGAAAATTTGGGCGGTATTAAATTTCATATTTGGTTTTTGAAAACTGTTTTCTTTTATCTTTTATGAATATTTTCAAGCAATTATTTAAGGGGTTTTAATAAAAATATTTATTTGGTTGAATTAATTTGAATTACAACTTTTGTGTCTATTTAGTCGTATGACTTCAAAAAGTGTCTAATATGTCCTCAAACTTTTAATTTTGTGTCGAATAAGTTTCTAAATTTTCAATTTTTGTGTCTAATAGTTCTATAAACTTTCAATTCTGTATCTATTAGTTTCCGGACATATTAAAAAAAATAAATTAAAATTTAATTAATAATTGATCTATTAGATATAAAATTGAATTTTGTTTAATGGAACCCTAAAATTTAAATTTTATGTTTAGTAAATATGTGAATTTAAAAAGAATGCCAACAAGGACCTATTATTTACCAAATTGAAAAATTTAAGGATCTATTAGACACAAAATTGAAAGTTTAAGGATTTATTAGACACTTTTTGAAAGTTTAGGAACTTAATGGACATAAAATTAAAAGTTTAAGAATTAGATTCATAATCCTCATTTTCATAAATATCGTGACCAACAATGTAAGCAAAATACTTGTCAACTTATATAAGTTTGGTTCCATATTTTTCTTGTCATCACATAATTTATCGAGTTCTTATTAGTATCATCAGATATTTAACCTTCTTCTATATTCTTATGAGTAGTCATATTCAAGAATTCTTCAGGGATATCCACATTCTCAGTTGAATCATTTTTTTTTTAAATACAGTTGAATCATTTTGATTATTGATTATTGACTACTTTACTTATTTCAGGATTTTTATCTTTGGAACTCATTGATCTATCACGCTTCTGACCTCTCTCAAACTTATTATTTGTAATATCAAAATCTAGATGGTGCACTTGCAGCTAGTATATATGACTTAATCACTATAAAAACATATGTAAATGCATCTCGCATGCAATTGAACTTTTAGTTCACATTGATATGCATGAGGATCTAAATGAGATAATAATGATGCAATTCATTCAATTTATGGGCTGCGGAGACGAGAAGCCAAACATAAAAAAAGGTATGTTTTTCTGTATTTTTGGGCTCTCGGTAAAATTTACCTGTGTGTTTTACCAGTTAAGCTTACCGACATAATTTTTACCGGTGCCCATGGCCTTCGCTGTGAGACAACGTTTGGCTTGGCTGCTCGATCGATATTTATCGGTCGGTTTACCAGTCGATATTTATCGATGCAGCCAGACCAAAATTTACCTGTGCGCCATCGCTTCTCTCACAAAAGGACTGAGTCCTTCCTCTTCAAACAATCTTAGACCTTCTCGTCATTCTCTTCTTAGTCTTCGTTCTTCTCTTTCTATCTCTGGAATATACTGCAAAACCACTAACTTCAGAAGAACGGGTCATACAACACAAGAAAATTAAAGGTAAATAGAATAATTTTTTTAAAAAAACAACTAAACAAACAAAAACAATCAAAACTGATTTTTAGTTGCTCCCCGGCAACGACGCCAATTTTGGTCGGGCACAATTTGGTGTTCCCCAAATTTTCAAGTTGTCGTAACTTGCCAAAATAAAATTTGTAATACTGATTACACTAAGCTAACTTGTAGCTAGTGGTAACCAAGTCGATCCACAAGGAGCTATCAAATAAAAAAAATCAGAGATTGATTGGATTGTAATTGTTTAATTAAAGTAACAAAACAAGGGAGATTTTTGGTCATGCAATTTGAGAAGTAAACTAACGGAGAAATTAATCAATAGTACGAACGTGTTGGATTTGGGGAATTCGTGATTTGCGAAATAATGTAATTCATATCATTGAACTCCTATAGAGACTTAATCAGAATTAATTGAGCACACAAACAGTTACCGGGAAACCTCCAAAGTAACTGATCCTAAAGAAATTAGCTAGATGCGAAACATGCAAATACTCAATTCAGAGTGATTAATTCTAAACTAATCAAAACAGTAACGACCGCATTGCGATGGACATTCTACTTGGATAGCCTAAGCCGATACTTCGATTTCTCAACTTCTTCGGGTTAGCTAACATTGTCTAAGGTAGCATACTTATGTACTACCCATGGCTTCACCTAAAAAAAGGTATGTTTTTCTGTATTTTTGGGCTCTCGGTAAAATTTACCTGTGTGTTTTACCAGTTAAGCTTACCGACATAATTTTTACCGGTGCCCATGGCCTTCGCTGTGAGACAACGTTTGGCTTGGCTGCTCGATCGATATTTATCGGTCGGTTTACCAGTCGATATTTATCGATGCAGCCAGACCAAAATTTACCTGTGCGCCATCGCTTCTCTCACAAAAGGACTGAGTCCTTCCTCTTCAAACAATCTTAGACCTTCTCGTCATTCTCTTCTTAGTCTTCGTTCTTCTCTTTCTATCTCTGGAATATACTGCAAAACCACTAACTTCAGAAGAACGGGTCATACAACACAAGAAAATTAAAGGTAAATAGAATAATTTTTTTAAAAAAACAACTAAACAAACAAAAACAATCAAAACTGATTTTTAGTTGCTCCCCGGCAACGACGCCAATTTTGGTCGGGCACAATTTGGTGTTCCCCAAATTTTCAAGTTGTCGTAACTTGCCAAAATAAAATTTGTAATACTGATTACACTAAGCTAACTTGTAGCTAGTGGTAACCAAGTCGATCCACAAGGAGCTATCAAATAAAAAAAATCAGAGATTGATTGGATTGTAATTGTTTAATTAAAGTAACAAAACAAGGGAGATTTTTGGTCATGCAATTTGAGAAGTAAACTAACGGAGAAATTAATCAATAGTACGAACGTGTTGGATTTGGGGAATTCGTGATTTGCGAAATAATGTAATTCATATCATTGAACTCCTATAGAGACTTAATCAGAATTAATTGAGCACACAAACAGTTACCGGGAAACCTCCAAAGTAACTGATCCTAAAGAAATTAGCTAGATGCGAAACATGCAAATACTCAATTCAGAGTGATTAATTCTAAACTAATCAAAACAGTAACGACCGCATTGCGATGGACATTCTACTTGGATAGCCTAAGCCGATACTTCGATTTCTCAACTTCTTCGGGTTAGCTAACATTGTCTAAGGTAGCATACTTATGTACTACCCATGGCTTCACCTAAAAAAAGGTATGTTTTTCTGTATTTTTGGGCTCTCGGTAAAATTTACCTGTGTGTTTTACCAGTTAAGCTTACCGACATAATTTTTACCGGTGCCCATGGCCTTCGCTGTGAGACAACGTTTGGCTTGGCTGCTCGATCGATATTTATCGGTCGGTTTACCAGTCGATATTTATCGATGCAGCCAGACCAAAATTTACCTGTGCGCCATCGCTTCTCTCACAAAAGGACTGAGTCCTTCCTCTTCAAACAATCTTAGACCTTCTCGTCATTCTCTTCTTAGTCTTCGTTCTTCTCTTTCTATCTCTGGAATATACTGCAAAACCACTAACTTCAGAAGAACGGGTCATACAACACAAGAAAATTAAAGGTAAATAGAATAATTTTTTTAAAAAAACAACTAAACAAACAAAAACAATCAAAACTGATTTTTAGTTGCTCCCCGGCAACGACGCCAATTTTGGTCGGGCACAATTTGGTGTTCCCCAAATTTTCAAGTTGTCGTAACTTGCCAAAATAAAATTTGTAATACTGATTACACTAAGCTAACTTGTAGCTAGTGGTAACCAAGTCGATCCACAAGGAGCTATCAAATAAAAAAAATCAGAGATTGATTGGATTGTAATTGTTTAATTAAAGTAACAAAACAGGGGAGATTTTTGGTCATGCAATTTGAGAAGTAAACTAACGGAGAAATTAATCAATAGTACGAACGTGTTGGATTCGGGGAATTCGTGATTTGCGAAATAATGTAATTCATATCATTGAACTCCTATAGAGACTTAATCAGAATTAATTGAGCACACAAACAGTTACCGGGAAACCTCCAAAGTAACTGATCCTAAAGAAATTAGCTAGATGCGAAACATGCAAATACTCAATTCAGAGTGATTAATTCTAAACTAATCAAAACAGTAACGACCGCATTGCGATGGACATTCTACTTGGATAGCCTAAGCCGATACTTCGATTTCTCAACTTCTTCGGGTTAGCTAACATTGTCTAAGGTAGCATACTTATGTACTACCCATGGCTTCACCGAACCCTTGTTAAAATGGCGGGAAATGCACGACATCACTAATCTAAATTAACCATAAAGCATGCAAAAAATCAAGATCGTCAGTCTATTATGCAAGTATACTTATAAGAATAGGCATAGAAGAAGATACACATAAAAAACATTCAGACCAAGATGGAATTTAAAGCATTAGTCTCAAATCCTTACAAAATTTCCAAATCCTTACATTAATCCTCAAATCCTCCACTTTACCTTAGCCTTTCATGGGCATGGAATGAATCCAAGCTCCCATGGAAGCCATTTGGTTCATACAACAAGAAAATGTAGAAGAAGAAGCTCCAAACCGAGCTCCAATGGTAAAAAATTCAGAAAAGTGGAGAGAGAATAACCTAAAATCAAAGAAGAAAGGTTTATATAATCGCCGTAGCGTCGAGACGCTACATACGATATTCTTCAGCGCGCGCCTCTTCGGAGCGTCGAGACGCTAAGGTCAGCGTCGAGACGCCGGGGCAACGTTGAGCAACGTTTCGACGCTGAAGCTCGACGCTTGCTCTCGGGCTTTTGATTCAAATTTCGCTTGGAGAAGGTCTCAACATTGTTGGGTAGCGTCTCGACGCTGGACTAAAGTGCAACCATTTTCCTTTGCTCCTCTTCTTTGCCCGGTGCAATCTCGAGACCTTAAGATGACCTTCTTAGCTCCGAAAAATGTCATTTGGACTCTACGAGCTCTTCACCGTGAAACACCTATAAGAAAGGAAAATTAACAAAATTAAGCACGATTTTTAGCTATAATTATGGAGTAAAACATAGCTCTAAATTAAAGCTATCATGGTTGTGCGATCGCACAGGTTTGCTGCGCGATGGTTGTGCGATCGCACAGAGGTCTGTGCGACACCTATTTGATCGCATAGGTTTACTATGGGATAGGTGTGTGTGACCTCTTCGCACAGTGAGCTTATGAGATCTTCATGACATCGCATAGGCTCCTTCGTGAAAGATGTGCGATCGCACATACTTTCTTTTGATACTCTTTGATTGCTGAAGATCCACACACAAGAAGGCTTCCGCTGCACCAGGGGTGTGCGACACTTCCTTCAATGTCTAGTGCAGTGCGGCGACACTCACTGAACGAACGAAGACGAACCCCGACGAACTCATGCGCACAACGAATCTGAAGCTTTATAGAAAAAAAGAACTAGCTGATCCCAATTATCCTTAAGATCTTAACAAAAAAAATGAGCATGTCAAGTTTTCCTCTTACGAACCCGACGAATAAACATCAGATCTAACTTGAGCGGTTGAACCCGATGGAAATCTTTAGATCTCGACGGATGGACGCAACCGATGAACCCACAAAATTCTTTGTATCTGAACGTGAAACCCGATGAACGACCCACGATACTCCTCAGATCTGAATGGACGGCGGGGAACCTCGACGACTGTGTAGTAGACTCCGATAAGGATGAATAGAGGCACGCGACGACAACTAGGTTTTAGAGCTTCAATTTTGGTAGAGCCTTTCGCTCTGATACCATGCCAAAAAATCAATTTCCTTAAGTTTTCATTTAGGATAAAATCCTTATATACATACAACTTATTTTGGGTTAAACCTAAATACTACCAAATAAATTAAAAAAAATATATACAAAAATATTAGGGCTGGTTGCACAAATAGCAATCAGGCCCAAACTAATTGCAAATTTAGTAAACTTTAAAATGTTTTGCAAATATGGCAAAAAAACCCGTTTCTATCACTGATAGACTTTATTATATCACTGATAGACTTCTATCAGTGATAAACTATTATCTCTGATAGACTATTATCATTGACAAAAATCTATAAAAAGCTGAGGTGATCAGCGATAGACTTCTATCAGTCATAAGATATCAGCGATAGAAATTGCTATATCCGCAAATTTTTTAAAAACATGCTATATTTGCAAACAATAAGTCTTAAATTGTCATTTACTACATTTTCCTAAAATATTATGTAAATATTTCTCTTAATAATATATTTTCAAACATTTAAAGATATTTTGAAATTTTATATGCAATTTATTAAGAAAAAACCCATCTTGATTTGGTTCAATATCTTGATTTGGTTAAAAAAAAAATCACCAAATGAACTATGAAATACAACCTTTCAATTTACCAGCAAATTAGGAAGTTTTTCTAAATATACCTCTAAAGTTTAAGATTAAAGGACCATAAGAACTTGCCTTCCACCAAAATAGCTTTAATTTCCACCTATAAATTACATGGATTCCATCTCATTTTCTCAGGCAGCAATTTCGAAAGCGAAGGCGTTTTCTGGTGATCATTCTAATTTAATTCCTATCGAATTCTTCACCGGATAACGCCAAAAAAAAACAAAAAAAAAAGAAGTCATAATGGAGATGAAGAAGATTGCTTGCGTCATCCTTTTTGCCGCCGCATCCTTTAGTGCAGTTGTGGCTACCGATGAGGGTCTGCCTCCAGCACCTGGACCAAGCAGTGATGCTTTCACTAGCCTTATTGATATCAACTCTATCATCGGCGCTTCGTTGCTCTCCATTGCCGCCTACTACTTGCAATGATTAGATGAAAGGACTCCTTGGTTCATGTGTTGTTGATATATTGGGGAGATAATATAGGAGTCCTTGGTTCATGTGTTGTTGATATATTGAGAAGAATTGTTTTGTTTTGTTTTTTCTGTGTGCTTATTATCAAATTTTCTTTGTATGGTAAAATCTGATGATTAGTCAATGATTTCTCTTTAACTAAAACTTTCTCACCATTTGATAATTACCATTCACAAAGCATATCTCTTAACATCTCAAGAATAAATGATCTCCATTTATTTGCAATTTCTTAACTAAAATAATTAGCACTTTCTCTACTCAAATTGTGATGGAAAAAAATTATTTAATGATTCAAATTACTTATTTTAGTTAAATAGTCCTCACCATTTTCATTTGATACTCTATCATTAACCATTTTATCATTAAATTTGAGATTATTTAATTTTGTTATTGGTTTAGCTTAAAAAAAATTTTTATTAATAATTTTGCATTAATGTTAAATTTTATGAAATTAAAAGTTTTTTAAGTTTAAAAAACGCTCAATCAATTTTTTGAATAAAATAATATTAATAAAAAAAAATTAAGAATGAAAAGAAAAAGGTCTCTTAATAAAAAAATAGTTAGTTAAGCCACTTTAAACTTGAAAGCTCTTGAAATGCTTTTGATGTTGAGATAATTACATATATGTAAATTAGCCTTAAGGTTTGGGACAAAGTTAAATCTATTTTGTTTTTGGTCTAATTTGTCTAATATTTTACTTTTCACAAATCACGAGTTAGTTTGAAAAGTATATAATAAAGATTGGGGAAAACAAGATGCCCATTTCAATAGATGTAGTAGAACGACACTATTAACATATAAAATATTTCCCTCTTATAGTCCATTTACTATATCATGGAGAATGAACCACCTTATCTAGATTTGAAAGACATACAAATCATTCAATACACGATTATGAATTAAGTAAGAATTATTTACAAATCTCAACTGCCAAATTGAATGTAGATTAATAAGACTTTAGGAATTATATGTCCAGTACATGAAAGAGATACTAAAAATATTGAATGTAGATTAATAGTACTTTAGGAATTAGGTGTCCACTAATGTATATGAAATAAATATTAAAAATTTATTTGAGTATTTAATGACTGAAGCATGTAATCAATTGTACCATGTTTGTACACAACTTTCTTAATTTAACTTTTTGGTGAAGTTGATGCACATTAAGATTCTTACTAGTTGGAGTAATATACCATTTGATATGTTACTACAAGTGTTAAGTGAAACATTTCAAATCAGGAGATTGCAAGTATCATTGCATATTTTATTGGATAAAATTGGTTGATTGCCAGTAGTGTCCATTATGTGGATGAGAATATCACTATAAAGTTAACAATGGAAAAAGTAAGAAGATTCCACATGAGGTTTTAAGTAATTTTCCATTGGTACAAAGTTTGAAGTAGTTTTCATTAAAAAAAAGAAAAAATGTTGCTTCTTAAATAAGGTGGCTTAACCATTACTAAAATAGATGGTGTGTTATGACATCGTGAAAAGAGTGGAAATATTTTGATCGTGAATTTCCTATCAGTCGCTTTAGACCCAAAGAAATATTTTTTTTGGGATTACGTTAAGATAGATTTAATCCATTAAGGAATATGAGTACTTCGTACAATATGTGTTTGCGAGTGCTAATTCTTTATAATTTGTCACATTGGAAATGCATGAAAGAAACCAACTTCCTCAATGTTTACTTATACCTTGATTGAAATCTCCTTCAAAGTTATGGAATAATGGTGTGAGTACTTATGAGTTTGTTAGTGATGAATACTTTCAACGACACACAATTATGTTTGTGGGATATTAATGACTTTTTTTTGTGTGTATGACGACATGTTTGGATGGAGTACGAGTGACCAGGTTGTCGAGGCCCGCCAAATTGATATTTATATGTTGGTTCGTGCTCTAGCTCATAGAATAGTGGAAGCCAGGTCGATCCACCGGAAACCTAAAATTAGCCTAATCTTAATCGAATCTTACTTATGAGTTAATAAAATTAAAACAAAAGAGGGGGTTGGTTGATTTCAAATTAAACTTTAGAAACATGCAATTTTAATGCTAACCGAGAAATTGAAAAACTAACAATTCAGACAAACATGCTTAATTTAAAGGATCAAGATTGATCGCTAAAGTAATTCAGAGCATCAATAATCTCAAAACTCAGCTAAGACTCTTAAGCACATAGTTTGCTTGCCCGAAGCCAGTACAAGCAACCCTATAAATTAACTAAGATCATGCAATCCTAATTAAACTTGTCAATTAATCAATTGAGGGTGATCGATCTTCATGACGACATAACTCAAACTTCGTTACTTGGCGATTATGATAGGCGATCGTGTCACTAATCCTTAACAATCTAATATGCATAAACAATTAGGGCGTCTACCTAATAAAAAATGCTTGCTAATTTAGTATGCTAAGAGAATAGGATGCTTGAAATAATAAACGCTAAGTAGGAATTTAAGAACAAATCTCACCTACATACAAAAGCTTAATCAATCCCTAACCTCTTAGCCTTCCATAGAGAATGAAATCTTCAAAGATTCTATGGAAAACTTGGTGTTCATACACAACAATGGAGTAAAGTTCAAGAAAATGAGGGAGGAGGCTCCAATTCCGAGAATGGACAAGACAAGAATGACCTAAATTCGGAAAATTTAGTTTTTATACGTCAGAGTAGCGTTAAGACACTACAGGAAGCGTCTCGACGCTATGGACTGAAATGTTCAGCGCCCGCATTTTCGAAGCGGTCTTCCAGCGAATGAAAATTGTCTTAGTGTCGCTACCCTGATGCCCAACGTGTCGACGCCGAGGTGTAGAGTCGAGACACTAGCTCTCGGGTTTGCATTTAAAATATGAGCGTTGTAGCGTCGCGACGCTGGCTATCGGGTTTGAACTCCGAATTTGCCAACTTTGGGCGTCTCGACGCGGGACCTTGAGCGACAAATGAACATTTGGCTTCTCCATTTGGCTTGGTTCATTTCCGAGGCTACTTTAAACTCTTCTTTTAGATCCGAAAGTTGTCTATGAGCTTCTTGTGCCCTCTATATCGATAATCACTTATAATAACGACATAAAGCATGGGTGAGCACGGTAATTAACAGGTTTAAGGGAATATCAAATAGCGTTATCAAGTACCAAACGTTACCAAGCATGTTCTATTTCTAAAGAAGATACATCATCATATTGGATAAGAGGAAAATATCCTTTCATGGCAGATCACCGTTGCCTTCCGAAGAACACTAGTTGGTATATGTGTAAGCAACATGACCAAAAGTTGGAACACTGACCTCTACTAGTTAGAAATGTGTTTTTACAAAAAGTATGTGAAATATTTATGTGCTTAGTAAGCATTCAACGAACCAAGATAAGAAAAGGAAACACAGTCTTAATTGAAATGAAAATAAAAAATATTTTCGAAGTCCAATGCTGGTCAAAACGTACGTGAAAGACATAAATTGATGTAATGCACTTTGAAGAAAAAACATATGTGACAACTTAGTATCCATATTGTTAAATATCAGGGAAAAATTTAGGACACGAAAAATGCTCGGTGGGATCTAGCAAATTTGAGAATACGATAGGACTTACATTTTCAAAAGATAAGGACAAGAACTGTAAAACTACATGGGGCGTACACATTGACTACCAGTGAAAGTGTCAATTTCTATAAGTTCTTGAAATCAGTGAAATTTTTAATGTGTTTGTGTCGATTATATAACGATTAATGAGTGTCAAGAATGAAAAATTAAGGGGGTTGAAAACTCACAACTCGCATGTTGTACTTCAAAGACTTCTCCCTACTGGTGTTCAAGCATATTTACGAAAGGATGTGTCCACTATTGTTGTTGAACTATGTACATTACTTCGTAATCTATGCAAAAATATAATATGGATGACTAATTTGGATTGATTAAAATTAGGTATTAGAGAGTGGATGTATACAATCATTCAATCTAAGTAAACGTTCAAAATCAGGTATTAATAAGGTGTTGATGTTGAATACATTTTGTTTGTAAAATGAGAGAGAATGACAATTAATGTTGTATCTACTATTGTGTATTGCTTTTCTTAGTTGAACTTAATATAACATACATATCTATAGCGGGGATGGATGATGATTTTTGTTCTCCTCTTAATTGGATAAATGAAAAAAATAGAAATATATTTTGAAATCTTTAACGATATTTTGTAATTATATGAAATTTATTTATTTTATTAGGAAAGACTGCATCTCTATTTGATTAAAAAAGTTCATCAAATGAACTATGAAATATAGCCTTGCAATTTCCCACCAAATTAGGAAGTTTTTCTAAATATGGCTCTACATTTTAAGATTAAAGGACCATAAGAACTTACCTTCTACCAAAATAGCTCTAGTTTCCACCTATAAATTTCATAGATTCCAAGTCATTTCCTTGCGCATCAATTTCCAAAGCGAAGTCATTTTGTGGTGAATCTGGTTTAATTCATATGAATTATTCACCAGATAACGCCACAAAAAAATCACAAAAGTCATAATGTTGATGATGAAGAAGATCGCCTGTGCCATCCTCTTCGTCGTCGCATCCTTTAGTGTTGTTGTGGCTAGCGATGAGGGATTGCCTCCGGCACCTGGACCAAGCAGTGGTACTGCCACTAGCCTTTCGAATATCGACTCTATCATCGGCGCTTCGTTTCTCTCCATCGCCACCTACTACTTGCAATGATTAGATCAAAGGACGGAAGACGGAAGGAAGGAATGAAGTGAGATAATATATGAGAGATTGGTTCATGTGTTGTTGATATTTGTAGTGTGAAGAGTTTTCTTGAACTAATACACTCTCGCCATTTGATAAGTACTTGAATCTGTCTACAAAACAATCTATTAACATTTCAAGAATAGATGATCCCTATTTTTTCAATTTTTGAATAAAAAAAAAAAGCATTTTCTCCACACAAATTGTGATGGAAAAAAAAATATTGAAGTATTCAAATTACTTATTTTTGTTAAATCTTCCTCACAATTTTCATTTGATACTCTATCATTCACAATTTAGTAATTAAGTTGGTGATTATTTAATTTTGTTGATTGGTTAGTTTTTAAATTTTTTATTAATAATTTTTCATTAATGTTAAATTTAATGAAATTAAAAGTTAGTTAAGTTTAAAAAACAAAGCATGATAAAAATAGTAATAAAATAATAATATTAAAAAAATTGAGAATAAAAAGAAAAGGCCACTTCGTCAAAAATTGTAATGCCTCAAGTTTTCAAGTAGACTTAGACAACTCACGGACTCTACAAGCTGAAAACAAGGTCTCCAGTCTTAGTGTTAGTACAAAGATCTAAACTCTAAGACTTCAGAATTGCATTGTCACCATGCTCTGACTAGCAAGAACACCTTTGTCCCCACATCAAATCCTTAAGATAACGCCTGAAAAAGACAACCAAAATTGGGCGAGTATATAAAATATCCAGTAAGTATCCCTACTGAAATAATCTCACATGTAAAGTTCATGCAACTGAAAAATAAGTGGGGTTCTAAATATTCTAACATAAGTATGTTCATACTGAGTATACAAATAATTTATCGCAAGCTCAGCCTGCTATATGTGGTGTCTATATGAGACTCAACCGTAGAAGAAAACATAACATCTACTGAATTGCTCCATCTCTGAATGGTGTGCGTAACTACTGAACTGCATCATGTCTGAATGGTAAGCGTACGTGCTGAACTGAACCATATCTGAATTGTGAGCACACCTTCCTAATTGCACCATATCTGAATGGTGCACGTACCTGCCGAACTGCACCATATCTGAATGGTGAGCGTAACTGCTGAACTGGACTCTGAATGGTGAGTATACCAGAAGCTAATATAAGGTATCAAGCTTTTCAGTGTACACGTCTTTCCGAGGGAAGTTAATTGTCACTAAATAACTTAACACAATTAACTTAGTTCATGCCTGACTGAGACCCCTCTAATATGAACACTGCTCATATAGAGCATATGTTATGCTTACAATTCTAACTGAGTTAACTTGTCAACTGTGGTCTCTTAAACGGAACACTGCTCATTAAAAGCATATGTCATACTCATAGAGTGAATCAACACAACATGCCTGGCTGAAAAATCCTGTAACAGAACACTTATCATCAAGAACATATGTTACATCTATAAACTAAATTAACATAAACATGCCCGACTGATAATTCTGCAACAAAACATTGCTCATAAAAAACATATGTTACATCTATAAACCGAATTAACATAAACATGTCTGACTAATAATCTTGTAACACGAAACTGTCCATCTTAAGCACGTGTCTTACGTACAACTTAATTGAAGCAACATGATCGTGACTAACGCACAATTCTCAATTGGATTAACATGCTAAACAAAACACTTAATCAACATACTTAACAGAACACAACCTCTCACGAGCATATGTCATGCATTTAAATTAACTGAATCAACATACTAAACTGAACATATCCTTTCAAGAGCACTGGTAGTACTTGTAACTTTATCTAAAATAATATACTAATTAGGACACTGCCCATCAAGAGCATATGTCATGCATTCAATTCATCAGAGACATATACCGAATCCCTAAGGCGTTCAAAGTTGAGAGTTAGGCCACTTACATTGAGTGCGTTGACACCTTGATATAACTATTACAAAGATTCTTGGCTGATCTTCTTTAAGAAAATGCCCAAACGACTATTACACCACTGTTAACTTCAAACCATGTTGGGCAATCTAAAGTCTGATGTATGTCATTTTATATACACGAACCGACATATGCTATGCAGTGTGAATTGTCAGCAGATACCAGTCCAATTCGGGATATGATCATTGGACTGCCGTTAAAAATGTCATCAATTATCTTTGAAGAACGAGGGACTATGTGCTTGTGTATGGCGCGAAGGATTTGATCCTTACTGGATACACTGACTATGATTTTGAAACCGATAAGGATTTGAGGAAATCCACATCGGGATCAATGTTCACTCTTAACAGAGGAGCAATAGTATGAAGGAGTATATACCAAGGTTGTATTGCTGACTCCACCATGGAAGCTGAGTATGTCGTAGCTTGTGAAGCAGCGTAGGAAGCTATATGGCTTAGTTAGTTCTTTAGTAGATTTGGAAGTTGTTCCAAATATCAACTTGTCTATCACCCTTTATTGTGATAATAGTGGTGCTGTGACAAATTCCAAAGAACCTAGAAGCCATAAGCGTGGATAACATATAGAGCAGAAGTATTATCTGATAAGGGAGACAGTGGAACGAGGAGACGCGATCGTCACACAGATCGCCTCAGAGCACAACATTGCCGATTTTGTTTACAAAGTCTCTCACGGCTAAAAGTGTTTGAGGGGTACCTAGTGAGTCTAGGACTGCGAGCTGTACAGTAGGACAATGGGAGAAAAACCAAGGATATATGATATTCTAGTTTTCTCGCTCAACATGTAATACTCCATTGGCATTTTAGTCCAAGTGGAAGTTTGTTAGGTTTTATGTCCTAAAACTCGTGGTTTGTAAACTGAATGTATATTTATTTAGCCATAAAGTTGTTATTGAGATTTATTCAGCAAAGTTGTTATTGAATAAAGTGAGTTACGTTTACTTTTAACCTCACTCCAATAAACAAAGAACCCATGGCTATAAGTTGTATACTTGAACTTCATGTGTGACATGATTGTGGATTAAGTTCAAGTAATAGCCAGAACAGTCTATAATATAGGGATAAGGGTGGGTACCTTATCTTGGGGATACTATGGACGCGAACCACTTTGTATAGTACAAACTATGTGATCCTAAATAGTTCATGTGAAGACATGTGAGTGGGGGTGTCCTGTGTAATGAGTTTGCATAAGACTGAACCGCGAAATCAAGTCGCTCTTTCTTAACTCCATTTACTGTAAAGACTGACTTTTTCATATGATGACCTAGGTAACTCGATCTGAATCCTGAGCATATTATGAACGCCTGTTTATTCAGGATTATCCTTTGATTTGTATGGGTGAGAGTGACCCGAGTTCGCCGACTTAATATGCCTACCATCTTGGGGATAATTCCGGGTAGGGAACTGAGAACATAGTCCTGCAAGATGAAATTCACTTCTTCCCGCCTTGGGTTTAGTAGAGTTGTTGTTCCCTTAAGTTCTGACTCCGAGTCTTGAACAAGAGGTCTCTCCCTCTCATTGGCCCGAGAGGGATCTGGTTTGATGGTTGGACCACAAACCAATTGTTCATTAGAGGAGCAGTGGGGACTTAAGGAACAAGATGTAATTACGAGGGTAAAATGGTAATTTGACCCAACTGTAATTACAAATGACCTGTGAATGATCGACTTACTCATGACGGTTATATCAAGAAGACATAAATATATCTACGGTGAGGAGAGTGCAACCCTTGGACTTTAGTGGTGTCCCCGGGGTTAACAAATGTTGGTTAACTTGGCTAAAGAGTTTGGCCAGTTAATCTCGTATCGTTGGAGCTCATGATCTGTAGATCCTTTAGGTTCTCCTGGCTAGCTCGGATAAAATCGTGTAACAATATGAGAAAAAAATAATTTGAAGTGATTCAAATTCGGTTTTGGAAGTTAGATGGACATATTTAAATATGATTTAAATATGAGTTCGGTCTAAATCATGATAGGGATTCATGTGCGAAAAGTCGGTTTTTGGAAACCGAGATTAGTCTTATTATTTAATTAATATTTGATATTGAATTAAATAATAATATTAATTAATTAAAAATTAAATTAATTAAAATTCATTTTTGTTTATTAAAAATTAATTATGAATTAATATTTTATTAAAAAATAAAATAGAAAGTGAGATTTGTCTAATGAAGACACCTCACTAATGACTAATCTCATTTCTCATGAGGTGTCTTAACATGAAAGTTCATGGATGCTTATAAAGGAGAATTAACTAAAATTAAGTTGGGTTTGATGAGATGCTAAGTTTTTACTTCATCTTTCTCCATAGCTTATTTCACCTAAAATCTTCTTCCATCTTTTTTTTCCAAATTCTCTCATAAAGAGGTCCCACCACCTCGTTGCTAGGCCTGAAGATAGCTGGGATTACCGAAGGTGGTCCTCGAAGAGTTCGTGAGGAGAATCGAGCAACGAAATTGAAGAAATTCGAACTACAAGAGGTATGTGTTCTTATTTCTCTTTTTTTCAAGCTTTGTGCATGCTTTTTATTAGCAAAATTGATGAACTTAGAGTGCCAATTGATCCAAATCGCTTCCGCATTTGTGTTTCGCGCATCTTCAATGTGTTCGCGAGTACTTATGAGTTGGTTAGTGGTGAGAAATTTTGACGACACGCATTTATGTTTGTGGGGTATAAATGAACTTTTGTGCGTATGAAGACTTGTCAGGATGGAGTACCAAGGGCTTCCAACCAGGCTCTATTTGTAAATAAGATACATCATCATATCGGATAAGAGGAAAATATCATTACATGCCACATTGTCGATGTCTTCTGAAGAAAAATAGTTAGTATAAGAGTATGCAACATGACAAAAAGTTTAAACATTGACCTTGTCCAGTTGGAAAGGAGTAATTACAACCTGTGAAATATGTATGAGGTTAGTAAGCATTCAACAAACCAAGATAAGAAAAAGAAACATGGTGTTATATGGAATGAAAATAAAATATTTTTGAAGTCTAATACTAGTCAAAACTAATGTTAAAGGCATAAATTGATGCATATTGAAGAAAAAACATATGTAACAACTTAGTATGCATATTGTTAAATATCAAGGGAAAAATTTAGGACACGAAAAAATATCTAGTTGGATCTAGCGAATTTGAGGATACGATTGGACTTACAGTTGCAAAAGTGAGGGACAAGAGCTGTAAAACCACATGGGGCATACACATTGACTACTAGTGAAATGGCGATTTCTATAAGTTCTTGAAACCTGAGAAAATCTCTAATGGGTTTGTGTCGAATATATAACGATGTGTGAGTGTCAACAATGGAAACTAAGGGGTTGAAAACTAACAACTCGCATGTTGTCCTTCAAAGTTCTCCCTACTAGCGTTCAAGCGTATTTACGAAAGGATGCGTCCACTATTGTTGAACTACGTACATTACTTCGTGATCTATGCATAAATATAATATGCATGACTGATTTGGATCGATTAAAATTAGGTATTAGAGTGTGGAAGCATACAATCATTCAATCTAAGTAAATGTTTAAAATCAAGTATTAATCAAGTGTTGTTGAATAAATTTTGTTTGTAAAATTAGAGATAATGACAAGTAATGGTATATCTACTATCTTGTTTTGCTTTTCCGAGTTGGAGTTGGGCTGAATGGTGATTTTTTTTTTCCTCTTCCTTGGATAAATGAAAAAATAGAAATATATTTTGAAACTGTTAACTATATTATGAATTGATATGCAATTTATTTATTTTATTAGGAAAGACTGCATCTCTATTTAATTCAAAAGTTCACCAAATGAAATATGAAATATAGCCTTGCAATTTCTTAGCATATCAGAAAGTTTTTCTAAATATAGCTCTACAGTTTAAGATCAAAGGACCATAATAACTTACCTTCCACCAAAATCGGTCTAGTTTCCACCTATAAATTCATGGATTCCATCTCATTTTCTTACCCAACCATTTCCAAAGCAAAGGTGTTTTCTGGTGATCATTCTAGTTTAATTCCTATCAAATTCTTGACCGAATAACGCCACTAAAGTGTCATAATGGAGATTAAGAAGATCTTATGTGTCATCTTCTTCGTCGCCGCATCATTTAGTGCCATTGTGGCTAGCGATGAGGGACTGCCTCCGGCACCTGGACCAAGTACTGGTGCTACTACTAGCCTTCCAGCACCTGGACCAAGTAGTGGTGTTGCCATTAGCCTTCCGGCTATCGGCTCTATCATCCTCACTTCTTTGCTCTCCATTGTCGCCTACTCCTTGTAATGATCCGATCATCGGACTGAAGGTGTAGGAAAGGAATGAAGTGAAATAATATATGAGCGATTAGTTCATGTGTTGTTTATATTTGTATTAAGAAGATTTTTTTGTTTTTGTTTTTTTGTATGTGTGCTTATTATCGAAATTTCTTTGTATGAAAATATTTGATGATTAGTCCATGATTTCTCCTTACCTAACACTTTCTCGGCCTTTGATAATTACCTAGATCACTCACAAATTAACATCTAAAAAATAGATGATCCCTATTTATGCAATTTTTGAACTAAAAACAAATAGCATTTTCTCTACACAAATGATGATGGAAAAAGATATTTAAGTATTCAAATTACTTTTTTTTAGTTAAATCTTCCTCACCATTTTCATTTGATACTCTATCCTTCAAAATTTTGTAATTAAGTTGGAGATTATTTTATTTTGTTGATTGTTTCGTTTTATTTTTTTTATTAATAATTTTACATTAATGTTAAATTTTAAGAAATTAAAAGTTGGTTAAGATTTTTTTTTTTTAAAAAAAGCAGGATAAAAAATAGGAATAAAATTATATTATTAAATAAAATTATTTGAAAAGAAAATGCCACTTAGTCAAATACAACTAGTTAAGTCACTTTAAACTAAATTGGGGTTGTAGGGATTCGAACCACAAACCTCTTGGTTATCAAGTCATACATATGCCAGCTGAGCTATACTCACTTTTGGCTTATTTAAGCATAGTTGAGAATACATATATGTACATTAGCCTTAAAGTTTTTGACAAACTTAAATCTATTTGAATTCCTATAAGATTTAACTTTTCACAAATCATGAGCTGGTTTGAAAAGTATATAATTACAAATGAATAAAGATTGGGGAAAACAAGATGTTCATGTCAGTAGATGTAGTAGTACGACATCTATTCACATATATATGGAATACCTCGCCAAAGCGAGCATGGCTCAGCTGGCACATGTATGTGTTCATGACCAAGAGGTCTGTGGAACCACCTTATCTAGATTTGAATGTCATATAACTCATTTAATACACGATGATGAATTAAGTAAGTGTTATATTTCTGAAGCAGAAAATGAGATGTTGGATCTTCAAAATTATTTGCAAGTCTCAACTTCCAAATTAAATGTAGATTAATAAAACTTTGGGAATGAGATGTCCACTAATCTACATGAAAGAGATATATACTTCAAATTTATTTGAGAATTTAATGATCGAAGCATGTAATCAATGGTACCCTGTTTGTACACAACTTTCTTCATTCAACTTTTTGGTGAAGTTGATGCACATAAAGATTCTTACTAGTTGGAGTAATAAACTAGTTGATATGTTGATACAAGTGTTCACTACAACAAAAACAATATTTCTTGATGTTTGCAAAATTAATTGCTTGACGTTTTTATGAACAAACGTCAAGTAACGCATGAAATTAAAAAAAAAAAACGTCAAGAAAATTAGAAGAAAAAAAACGTCAAGAAAAAGAAAAAAAGCGAAAGTTTTCTGATTATTAACGTCACATACAACTTGACATTTCCTAAATGTCAAGAAAATGTTTAGTTTACTTGCCACTTTTTAAGTGTCAAGAATAGGTTATTTTTTATTTATTTTTTTAATTAATTCATTTTTAGGTTTAGGGCTTTTTCACGATTCATCCAAAAGTAATTTTTTCACAAACCCCTTGGTTCTCCTCACTATTTCATCGTTGTCGCCCCCTCTTTGTCGTCGCCGCTCCTCTCTGCCACTCTTCGCAACCTAGTGACTCTTCGTTCTCTTCGCCGAGGGAGTACTCTTGCCAACCATGAGTTGTTCTGCATCGTCACCTCTACCGACCACTGTGAAGTCGTTGGTGCTCTAATCGTCTACGATATCAGCTGCCCCTCCACTTTCAATAACGTTGGTCGACGCCTTAACGAGCAAGAGTGAGTGCATGTGTTTCTCTCTCTAACTAGTTGGCCTTTTTTATCTTGTTTTCTCCCTGACGGGTTCGTTGTGAGAATTTTATTGTGATTTCTAGATCTTTATTCTTCGATTTGGGGAATTTTGTTGGAGTGATTTCATTTTGTTGTCTTTTGGTGTATTTTATTCTAAAGTAACCTAGTTAATTAGCATTGAATTTCATGCTTCATATTTCGTTGTTTACTTTTGCATTACTACAACTGAAAATGTCAATTTGGCCTCCACCTTCAAACACATTTTTTATTCTCATACTTTAGATTGATCTCAACATAATAAATTATGTTGAATTTGTAGTAATTTTTTTTTCCTTTTCTGCTTAACAGGGAATGTTTTTGCTAAAGTGTTTTTCAATGTTGATATTTGCTGCAAAAATAGGAAGAAAAAAAATATTCCAATAATTTGAATTCCTATACAGTTGAGTATTTATATTTGGAAAGCAATAGTTCACCAATAAGTTCGAGATGAAGATTAAGGTAAGAAATCCTTCAATTGTTTTACTTTGATAAGGCTTTTTTGTTATGTCATTTTTCATTTTTGTTTAACTTGCTTGCGATATGGATTTATTGATTATATGCGTATTTTTATTAATCGTACTTCTCGTTTCTTCTTTATATTTGTCACACCTTAGAACCTGTTAGGCAACTTGATACCATTGGAGATTACTTCCAAGTTGGTCTTTATTCTTGTTGTACTGATCTCCAATTGGAGGTTGTACTAATCTCTGAACTCTTTTTCGTTAACAATTTTTGGTCAGGTTTAGTTCTTGTGCAGAAACTGAAATATTGTTGAAGGCTAAACTTAGAAATTGGAACAAGAAGATAAGCTATCATTTGGATTGTATTTGAAGTTAAACTTGATTTCATGTTGAGATAATATCAAGCTTGATGGCTACTACTGTCTGTATCCACCTTGATTAGTTTCCTCGGTGTTTAGTGTTAAGATTTAATTAGCATGCTATTTTTATTGGATATAATTATGAATGGGGAAGAATGAGACCAAGAATCTTAAAACCAAGGATATATTAGTCACATGAATTCTTAGACATCTAAGAGTAAAACGTTATGTTATCACGTAACTTCTATAAAACATTAATACTTGAAGTGTTAACAAACATTTGAAGAAGTCTCTTATGATGAATTTTATTTTGAAACTTTCTTAGCATTGAGTTATTCTTCACAAGAAGAAAAAAAATAACAATGTGAAGCTTTAGAATGTTCTGCCATGGATATAGATTTCTACTAGTTTTTTGTTGACATGATAATTGGGATTTGAATGCATTATATTCTTCTATGTCACTCTACTTTTTTCATTGCGCATATAATAAATTGTGAACAAAATAGTTAGTTTTGAAGTATTTTTTTTCTTCTAAAAGTTGAACATTTGGTTTATTGGGTGATTGTGCTTTTGACTGTTTTTCTTTTCCGAGGGGAGTATTAATTAGTTTGAGACAACTTATCATTTGGTTCTTGCTTTCATTTGTCTCATTCACAAGAAAATTTTAAATTGAATATGGTATTATAAAATTTAGTTACCTTATAGTTTAATTTTGATACGTGACTCTTTACTAGTATTATTCACATTACATACTAGTAGAAATCGGGGCTATGATGACAAATAAAAACTGTCATCAGGACTTTAGATGACAATTTTTTTCAGTCGTTATAGCCTCTGCCTTCTTTACTCTATAGATGACAAAAACCGAAAACTGTCGTCAATGTTGGTTTGGTGACAGTTTTTTTCTGTCTTCATAATACGGTTAATGACAATTATTTTCAGTCAAGAGACCTTATTTTATGACACCTAAACATTGTCACTGAATGACCACTCACACCATATTTTGTCATGTAAACATAATTGACGACATTTTTTATTTGTCATCGAACTGGAATGGATGACAGTAAATTTTGTACGCTTTGATGACTTAATTTTTCTGTCATTAATAGCTTGAAGACCACAACTATTGTGAGTCAACAAAACGAATTCAATGACATGATTTTTTTGTCACAAAATCAATAATAGATTTTTTTTTTATCAAATCTAAATATATTAATATTTATATTTTTAATTGTAATTATTATTATTATTATTATTATTATTAATTAATAATAATGAAAATTACAAGCAAAATAAATAAATCTAAGTTTAACCCAATTCAATATCATTGAAATAAGATCTAGATATCAATATATCATTCAAATACCAAAGTTCATCAACTTTTACATAAACTAATTCATATGTATACAATATTGAAACTAACTACGATGCCTCTAAATTCATATGTATACAACATTAATAATAAAATGTTGCATAACATGATGAAATATTCATTTAACCCAACAAAAAAGTTCATCATTTGTTGCAATATGACTTCTAGCTTGAAGGAAATATCTTCACTTCGCTTTGTAGTTCCTGCGAAATAGTTATAAGCTATATATACTTAGAAAACAATCCGTAAGGGAAAAACAATTGAGCAAGTGACTAAAATGGACCTAAAATTACAAGTAGTAAAAAAGTACCTAAAATTACAATGTAACAACTAAACTTAAGAAGTGTCTAAATCTACAAAGTACCGAAAACATGCAATAAAGTTTAGAAAATAATAACAAAAGCAAAAGTGGCTACCATAACTGCAGGATAGCCATTAACAAGTGTCTAAATTTACAAAGTACCGAACACATTCAATAAAATCTAGTGTGAAATCAAGAAATGTAATCCATATTTAAGTTACATGACATACCTCTTTAACACTAAAATGTAATAAATTCAAAGCTCCTTCATTAGTGTGCATCAACAAACTCCATTTAGAACGCAATCGTTGTTAAAAAATTTGCTCTTATAAGCTTCTCCTACAATAAATTTTGAATTGCCACATTAGTATACTATGTAAGTCACTAATATATTACCAACCATAGACCATTGAATCTGCACTTTCGTTAAGTTTATCACATCACCAACCGATGTTCTATATATCATTGAAATAAGAGGTTGTATATATCATTCAAATACCAAAGTTCATCAACTTTTACACAAATTAAATCATGTGTACATTATTGACACTAACTACAATGCCCAACAATTATTGCAACATTAGCACTAAAATGTTGCATAACATAATGAAATATACATCTAACCTAACCAAAAAGTCAATCATTTATTGCAATATGGCTTCTAGCTTTAAAAAAATGTCTTCACTTGTAGCTTGAACAAAAAATCAATCATACTAGACATGATACATGTAATGGTTGAACTAAACAAATAAAAATAAAAAATAACTAATAAAATTTAGAAAAGAATAATAAAAGCAAACGGGCTACCATAACTGCAGGATAGCCATTAACAAGTGTCTAAATCAACAAAGTACCGAAGACATCCAATAAAATCTAGTGTCAAATCAAGAAATATGACATACCTCTTTAACACTGAAGATATTTGATTCAAAGCTCCTTCACAAGTGTGCATCAACAAACTCCATTTAAAACGCAGTCGTTGTTAAAAAATTTGCTCTTATAAGCTCCTCTACAATAAATTTTAAATTGCCACATTAGTATACTATGTAAGTCAAGTTGAAAGAAAAAGAATATTTGATAAATAATTAATATATTACCGATCATAGATCATCGAAGGTGCACTTTCGTAAGTGCCCACCAAAACACTTCATTCAGTTTATCACATGATCAACCGATGTTGGGAGCATCAAAAATGTATATCATGCACATAACTAATATGTGAATGATATATCCAAAAATGAACCTAAAGTTCATGTAAAGAAAACGTGCGATGCAACGAATTCTCCCCACTCAGTTCTGACAACATCAATGTCATCTTGAGTGTACGTAGACGGTGCATCTCTCATCTGTAAAGAATGAAATAAACATTAGCGATGGAGTATTACATTTAAATGTTCTATATAACATGGGGACGTTGTAAACATACTAGATCTATGATTGAAGTGTCCGGTTGATATATTATCTCACGCATAAATCGCATGACGTAGTACCCGCATTCAACCGAACCTGCTTGCTTAGGGCACTGTGCATACAATATATAACCAATTATTGAATATTTTAGACATTGATTTATTAACAGACGTTGAAGATGAAATCATTTACCTTCAGAATTTGCCATTTTGGCTGAATCTTCTTCATCACCTTGAAGGCCCTATAGATGCAAATGATATCAGAGATAATCACTAGTCGTAGAAGCTAACTATGTTTAATTTTACATACTTGCCAACCACTTCGGCAATATCATTGTGGAGACGGTTTTTCAATGAGTCGATGTAGAATACACTATCATTTGAATGATCGACGATGATCAATACCTAATGATTTCTACAAGCGACAATAAGAAGACATGTTAAATATGCTCTGATAGTCATTAAGAAGAAATAAATCATTAAACATAATGTACCCAGAATTATAAGGAAAAATTAGTAATTGATTAGGATCCATTCCAAGCAACCGAGCAGTCAAGAGTGTTGCTCGTTCTTCCTTATAAGTTGATATTGATAGTAGCCACCATCACTTGAACTTCTCCCACCTTTCTAGGAAGTCACATACACAGCCCGAGCTCATTAGAATAAACATCCAACCATTATAAGAACCTTTGCTGGGAAAATTATATTGCTGTATACTGGACATACTTCATGATTCTTTTTTATTTTTTATTTTATTTTTATGAGAAACGATTCATTTGAAGATTCTTTGTGAAGGCTAGTTCAAAATCCTTCGAGCTCTTCAAGGCCATGGTAGCTACCAAACTAGCAGGTAGATGCAATCAATCATACATTTGGAAATCTAATTAGTTCTAAGTGGATCAAAGATAATGCAATGGGCTTATATTCACCTCCAGAGCTTCCTTTCGATCAATTTGAAAAAACTAAACTATAGGGAAGATACCATTCAATATTAACTCCATAGACAAATTGAACCAGTTTCTAAACCCAACTCCAATACCTGGAACACAGAAGCTGAAGATATGACAGAAAGAATAACTAAGTTCCATAAGAAATAACTAGAAATCTGTACATTCAAATTATGAAACAATTGCTGACAAGAACTCTGAAAATAATGAATCCGAAGCAGGTAATTTAGTTGTGGTGGACACCCGATATTCCTAATTGGGACTTGTATTAAAAACTAAAACAAAAGCAGATTCACCTGTCAGATCCTAAAGGGTACTTGCCTTCAAATTTACAGACACGGGAACCATTTGATTGCGACCTGTAAAATAATAATACACTTGGGCAATTTTTCTTTTCAGCCTAAAATCAAAGCAAATTTAATCCTAGAGCAGCAAACTATGAAATAAAATTCCCAGGTACATTGTAATTTCCCTATTCCTATCCCAATTATTTCAGTTAGTTAGCATCATAGTCAATTAGCCTGACTACCATGACAGTTATACAGATCTCATGATACGTTCCGCCATCCTCAATGCATTGAGAAGACTAAATCCGAATTTTAAGATATTAGCAATAATTAACCACGTAAGTATCAGGATAGCAACAACAACAGTATTGACGAGAATTCTAAAAACATGAATAACAAAATATTTCTGGGGCTTGAAGAAAGGATTAAGAACATAAAGAACCTAGGCAGAACCAACCAACCAAGCAAACATAAAAACGTCAAATAGTTCGTATGAAAGTAAACATAAAAATCATCAAGGGGTGGTGGTGGCCTAGTGGACATCTGAAAAGTATTTTCTACCCAAGGCCCTTTATTGTTGAATTATATTCAACCAAAACCCAAAAACAATCCGAGGCAATTTGGTCATTATTTTCTAAAATTTGTTTATTTCAAAGAAATGAAATTATTTAAAAGTACATATTACTCCATCAACAATAAAGCTAAACTAGAAATTATTCCTAAAGATATATATGGATAGATAAAGACATACCTCATGGATTTCATAAATCTCAAAGATTTGATATACAACGTTCAACACACGATTTTAATAAGTCGAAATTTAGAATTTATGAACTAAGTTTGAATCGTAAACGACAGTGAGTTATGGAAATTTAAAGTCTATATTAAGAATATAAAATTAACGTAAAGTATTTAAATTTGTGAACGTAAATTATACCTCCAACGAGTGTGTAGGTGGGCAGATGAGAAGCTCGATTGAAGGTGAGGTTGACGAAGTTGGGCGGAGCCGACGACGGATCTGGGCGGAGACGACGGCGGATCTGGGCGGAGACGAAGACGGATCTGGGCGGAGACGAAGGCGGAGCTGCGCGGCTGCGACGACGACGGGCCTGTGCTGCGATGACGACGGAGCTCGGCTGCGACGACGACGGAGCTCGGCTGCGACGACGACGGACCTACGGCTGCGACGAAGAAGGAGTTGGGCTGCGACGAAGACGGAGCTACGACGAACTTCAGCGGAGCTTGGCGGCGGAGCTCGGCGGAGAAGAGCAGATCGACAGACAAAACAAAAAAATGGAGATGGGTTTTCAAGAAATGGGAAAGTAGGAATTTGGGTTATTTTTAATACATTAATAATATATATAATAAAATATATTTCAGATTTCAGATTTCCCTCCTTTTTCATTTTTCTATTTTTTTTTTTTTTTTTTTTTTTTTTTATAATTCTTTTATAAACAAATGAATTATAAATAAATCTAAACAATTTACGACATTTTAAAATAGTCATTCATTAATGACATTTTAAAACTGTCATTAAGTTTCGGAAATCTGAAAAAGTCCGTTTTTTCCCGCAAAAAACGCGCCCCAAACTGAAGATGACACTTTTTTTTTTCTTCCCATTGGTTTTCCTTGATTCACATGTACATCATTTTATTCTCCTTTGTTTTACATGTTCAACCTTTGGTTTAAACAACTTTGAAGCCCCAAACTTTATTCATGGAATTCAAAGTAGTATTTGTGGTTCCATGATTGTTATTACATGGAGCATGGACTGAGGTGGCTTGAAGAGGCCTGGATAATAATTTAATTGAATAAGGTACACATTAAAAATTGAGTTGATTTCTTTAGAGATGCCTTAAATAAATGCACAAGTACTTGTTTCTATAA
The DNA here is from genome assembly GCA_028017165.1 of Herpetospermum pedunculosum. Lineage (NCBI taxonomy): Eukaryota > Viridiplantae > Streptophyta > Magnoliopsida > Cucurbitales > Cucurbitaceae > Herpetospermum > Herpetospermum pedunculosum. The sequence continues at coordinate 9,952,871 of CM051527.1, forward strand.
AGAAGACTAGCAATAAAATGGATTGCTTTGGTAAAAAAAAATTGAGTACCTGATATGCCTTTTTAAGTCCATTCCATAAATAAATCTCTTGGAATTTGAATGTAGTAGCTGTTTTGAAGAAAATGTTTGAAACATAAATTTTATGTAACTAGAGGTTCCGACTCTTGAGACACTGAGGCTCTAGTCAAAGTGGCATGTGTCTCCTACGATGAATATGGTTTCTCAACAAATACCGAACAAATTACTATTTTCTATATCTTTATAATCTTTAGCAAAAATGTTTCGCAACTGTTTTTTTTTATAAGAGAAAATATTCCAGAGCTTGATCATGGATGCTATGAAACGAAGCTTGTTTTCATTCTTAATTAGTTATTGCTTCAAATTCTTGCGCGACATTTTCCGCTTGGACATAGAGAGTAGTTTACTTGTGATAAGCCAGTGAACTTTGTTAAGTGCGTGAAGTCCATTTGTAATTTTTCCAGGTACTGGAACCAAATTTTGGCTATTACAGTTCTTCATGGAGGGAGGACTCCAAAAGAAATGACATCACTTGAGAATCGTTTTGCCCGTGAAGTTAATATGATGTCCCGAGTAAAACATGATAATCTTTTCAAGGCGAGAAAACCAAGTTGAAAGAATGCTTGCATTTTTTAAACTATTTTTTAAAATATAGGGATAATGTTTCGTATACCTGTATGATAAAAATGGAATAGAATCTTGGAATAAAATCAAAAAATTCCAGAAGAGGGGAATAAATAGACAGAGTAATGAAGTGATTATTATGCCTTTTCCTTTCTGGTACATGGTTATAGTTCTAAATTGTAACTGTTATTTGGTAGTGTGATTTTGAACATGGTTCCTAGCTTCAATTACACTTATTGACTTAGTTGTTTTGGGGTACATCGGTTGAGATAGATATGTATAAGTCAAAGCTATGAACCATAACAATGTTGAGATAGATATGTATAAGCCAATGCAATGAACCATAACAATGCTTTGGTACATTTTTCCAAACTCGATGACAGGTAGATTTGTGAACTATCTCAACCCTATCTATCACCAAATGCGTATAAAGATGCATAGTTTCCTTCTTGTGTATTAGATTGACAACATCACTTCATAACGTCATCAACTATTGATTATGAAGACATAGTTTCTTTGGTTCCTCGAGTTGATTTTACTTAATTAAGGCAATTTATATTACATTTGAGCCACCAATTAAGGTAATTTGATGTTTTGTTGTCTCTAGAATCAACATCAATGTCAACTGGTCGATTACATATATAGTTAAGCTATCTTATAGAGATGTTTTTACACTCCATGGAGAATCCAAACAATTATATTATTTTTCTTATGTAATTAAGGTTGTTTTGTTTATCCTCATTTCCTTTATTCTTATACTGCAAAAATTGATTTTTTGGGTTTTAATTTAAGGTGATTAGGGGCACTAATGTGGTCACCGTTGAATCACTTGATCCAGTCAACATGACCCGTGATGGTGAATTTGTCGGTACTTGGTTCAATTCTTGCTGATTTGTTTTATAGATAAAGTGAGCAACTTTCAAAATTGTAGCATGGGAGGCGACAAGAAAGTGTCATATATTTTTTTGTATAACAATTTTGTTCTTTTGAATAGGTCATTATAGGTTGACAAAGTTTGTCATTTTGAAACATATGGCGATATAGATAGTTTGTAATTTTGGAGTAGTTCATGAGTAGATAGCTCTTCTACTTTTGAAATTGATGATAAGTCGTTTGACAATTGAAGATGTTTTTTTGTGGATATATTTGGTAATTTTGAATGTGTATTGTTTATGTAGAAATTTTGCAGAATTATGTCAAATTTTAAAGTTTTTGGAGTAGACTATTAACAATATGCAGGAAATTCAAGATAGTATTGTTGCGCACTTTTAATGCAGTGCAAAACCGCAAGTGTACGGGTCAAGTAATAAAGTGTAAATGAATACGAATATCGTCCTCAGGACTGGCTTTCTAGTTCACTTAAGTACCCCAAATAATAGTGTTTAATTTTATCTAGAGAAATAAGATGGAAAGTGGGTTGTGACAACAATTTCAAAAACAAATAATAAAGTAAAGTAACGAGTTTAACAATTCACGAGAGAAGTATCTTAGGGATGTGATTTCACCAATTAGATTGACGCTTCAATCAATCAAATGCCTAGATTATTCATGCAAATTTCCATAAGTCTAGAAGGACACAAATAACAATTGCCTCTTCCGAGCGCAATTGGTCTCATGCAATGTAATAAAACTAATTTTCCAATCTAGTTTTTAAAGACATGCAAGGCATTAAGAACTCTTCTTTAAAACAACTTTTAAGATAGCCTAATCATTCCCATGTTAGAACTATTCTTAGTCATGCAATTAAGATCTAGTCTAAATCATTCTCTTCCAAGCATAATTTAAACCATGACGACATACAACCTTTGGCCAAAAGATTATAAGCATTAAGAAAGTAAAAGCTTGAATGGATAATAAACAATCAATCTAAACATCCAATTAATTAAAACGTCAAAACTAAAAGGCTACATCAATCCCCAAGATAATAAGTTTAGCTACTCATGTTCAAAACTACAAACATATCAAATAATGAGTAATTCATCAATAAAGTTCTAAGAAGAGGAAGAGATAAACTCAATATCGTGCCGTTCTCCGTTCCCGGCTTGTGATCTACAATCTCTTGCTTCTGAATCTCTTCCTCAACTTCAATCCTCGTTCCTCTCCTCTCCAAAGTGTCAAAATCTCGAAACTAGGGCTTTTTCTCTCTAAAATTCGATCCCTAAGTCGGCTGGAAAACGATATATTTATAGCATAAAATCGTGACAGCGTCGAGACCCTAGGGGCAGCGTCTCGACGCTGTCCCGAAAGATATTCTTCCTTAAATGGCACGCCAGCGTCGAGACGCTAGGCACAGCGTCTCGACGCTACGGACGGGAATAACGTTGAATGGCTATCCGTAGCGTCTCGACGCTACGGGTAGCGTCTCGACGCTACTGCTGCGGGATTCTTGGCTTGGGCTTCCTCTTCAAGTCACCCAATTTGATCATTTCTCTTCTTAATCCTCACTAATGCTCCATTTAGCTCCATTTAGCTCAATTCCTATAATATAAAAGATAATCAACATTAAAGTGCTCATTTACACGATAAACTAGCGGTGAAAAGGCTATAAAGATAGCACACTTTGTGAGCTATCAAGTATATATATATATATTTTAAAAAAAAACAATAATTTGACGCTTCCAATAAGTCAAGGTTGAACAACATTTTTCTTGACAGGTGATTACTCGACGCTTCAAACTCGTCACTGATTTTAATACTTGACGTTTAAAACTTATCAAGGCAAAAGCTTGACCTTTTTTTCTTCATATCTCGACGCTTTCAATAAGTCAAGGTTCAACCATACTTTACTTGACAAGCGATTACTTGACGTTTCAAAAACGTCAGGTAACACACTTGTGTTGAATGAAAATTTTAAAATTATTGCATCTATACATAGCTCCTTTTAAGAAGCTAAGAGGAAGTTGCATGACTTAGGTCTAGGATAGAAGTCAATTCATGATTACAAGTATCATTGCTTATTTTATTGGATTTTTTTTATTGCAAGTTTTGTCCAGTAGGTTGTTGTGAATCTCAGTATAAAATTAATAATTGAAAAGGTAAGAAGATTTCACATTAGGTTTAAGTAATTTTCCATTTGCATAGAGTTTGAAGTGGTTGTTTTGATCGAAACATGTCGCTTCTTATATAAGGTGGCATAATTATTATTGTGTCAAATTTACTAGATCCAATCGAGAAGATTTCACGTGGTTGTTTTGATGGTGTGTTATGACATCCAACTAGTGTGAAAAGGGTGAAACATTTTGATAGTTAATTTCCTATCAGTCGCTTTAGACCCAAGAAATATACTTTTAGGATTAGGTTTAGCTGAATTTAATCTATTCAGGAATATAAGTACTTCGTACAATATGTGTTCGCAAGTGCTAGTTCTATATAATTTATCACCTTGAAAATACATGAAAGAAACAAACTTCTTTAGGGTTTACTTATACCTTGATTAAAATCTCCTTCTAAGTTATGGAATAATGGTCCGAGTACTTATGAGTTTGTTATTGGGTGAGTACTTTTAAAGACATACAAGTATGTTTATGGGCTATAAATGACTTTTGTGTGTATGACGACTTGTCTAGATGAAGTACCAAGGGCTTCCAAACACGTTCTATTTCTAAAAAAGATACATCATCGTATTGGATAAGAGAAAAGTATCATTTCATGCCACATCGTCGATGTCTTCCAAAGAACAATGGTCGGCATAAAAGTAAGCAACATGACAAAAAGTTTAAACGTTAACCTCGTCCAGTTAGATTTTTTTTTTTTTGCAACATGTGAAAATATTTATGTGCTTAGTAACCATTAAATGAACCAAGATAAGAACAAGAAACATAGTCTTAATTGGAATGAAAATAAAATATTTTCGAAGTCCCATATTGGTCAAAACTTACGTGAAAGACATAAATTGATGTAATGCATATTGAAGAAAAAACATATGTGAAAACTTAGTATGCATATTGTTAAATACCAAGGAAAAAATTTAGGACACGAAAAATGACCGGTTGGATCTAGTAAAATTGAGGATATATACAATAGGACTTACAATTACAAAAATAGGGACAAGGTTCGTAAAACCACATGGGGCGTACACATTGACTACCAGTGAACGGGTCAATTTCTATGAGTTCTTGAAATCGGTGAAATTCTCTAATGGGTTTGTGTCAAATATATAATGATGTGTGAGTGTCAATAATGGAAAACTAAGGGGGTTGAAAACTCACAACTCTCGTGTTGTACTTCAAAGTTCTCCCTACTAGTGTTCGAGCATATTTACGAAAGGATGTGTCTACTGTTGTTGAACTATGTACATTACTTCGTGATCTATGCACAAATATAATATGCATGACTGATTTGGATCGATTAAAATTAGGTATTAGAGCGTAGAAGCCTACAATCATTCAATCTAAGTAAAAGTTCAAAATCAGGTATTAATCAAGTGTTGATGTTGAATATATTTTGTTTGTAAAATGAGAAAGTATGACAAGTAATGTAATATCTACTATTTTGTCTTGCTTTTGATAGTTAAACTTGAAATATAACATACATATATAGCGGGGTTGAATGATGATTTTTGTTCTCCTCTTAATTGGATAAATGTAAAAATAGAAATATATTTTGAAACTATAACGATATTTTGAAATTGTTATTCAATTTATTTATTTTAATAGGAAAAATGTATCGAGATTTTATTCAAAAGTTCACCTAATGAAATATGAAATATAGCCTTGCAATTTCCCAGAAAATATTTTTTTTTCTAAATATAAATCTACAATTTAATATGAAAGGACCATAATAACTTACCTTCCACCAAAATAGCTCTAGTTTCCACCTATAAATTCCATGGATTCCATCTCATTTCCACGAGCACCAATTTCCAAAGCCCAGGCATTTTTTGGTGATCATTCTAGGTTCATTCATATTGAATTCTTTACCGGATAACGCCACAAAAAAACCACAAAAATCTTAATGGAGATGAAGAAGATCGTTTGCGCCATCATTTTCGTCGCCGCATCCTTTAGTGTCGTTGTGGCTAGCGATGAGGGACTGTCTCCGGCACCTAGACCAAGCAGTGGTGCTGCTACTAGCCTTCCGGCTATCGACTCTATCATCGTCACTTCGTTGCTCTCCATTGCCGTCTACTCCTTGCAATGATGAGATCTTCAGAATGAAGGCGTAGGAAATGGAAGTGAGATAATATATGAGAGATTGGTTCATGTGTTGTTTTTATTTGTATTAGGAAGAATTATTATGTTTTGTTTTTTTTTGTATGTGTGTCAGATTTTCTTTTTATAGAAATTTTGATGATTAGTCAATGATTTCTTTTTAACTAAAACTTTCTCACAATTTGATAATTACCTTAATCGGTTCACAAATTAACATCTAAAAAATAGATGATCCCTATTTTTTCCAACTTTGGAACTAAAAAAATTGATATTTTCTCTACACAAATTGTGATGGAAAAAAAATATTTAAGTATTCAAATTACTTATTTTTGTTAAATTGTCCTCACCATTCTCATTTGATACTCTATCATTCACAATTTTTTAATCAAGTTGAAGATTGTTCGCACGAGATTTCAATAAAAAGAAAAATAATACATGGAATATGAACTTGATTTGTATGTAAGTGTAGTGAATTACAATCTTTAATGTATGATCCTTTGATTTTCTCTTTTAGGTGTGCAATTTACTCGAGGGTTGTGCAGCTTGTTCTCGAGGTTGAATCTTAAGCTTCTAGAAGAGGCGAAGCCTTCAAGTATTTGATCTTCAATAAGTGTTCAGTCTTCCAAGGATTCAGAGAATCTTCGTTGCTTATGAATTATTTCTCAGCTCTTAGAAGTAGAAATTTTCTGAACCTTTCAAATGAAAGATATGGACTCTCTATTTATAGAGTTCCCATGGGAACATAATGGACCTGAGCCTTAATGACTTTTTGGGCCCAGACATCTGAATTTGGGCTTTGTTAGTTTTGGGTCTAATCATTTGAGCTTTAGGCCAGTTTGTCATTTAAATAGGAAAGTTGTGGTGAATAGCTAAATATAAAAAGTCGAATCGGAAAATAACTAAAAAGTTTTAATATTTTGATTTCATAGCTATCTAAATTATAGGAGAGAAGACTAAACATTTTTCTTCCAATTATACCCGAGTATATATGGATATTTACGGTCAGCCCACATAACTTAAAAGTTTATTTTATTTATTTTTTATTATTATTATTTTAAATCTCCCAACAACCAAAAAAAGACCTCATCCTAAAATTTCGAACTAACCTTCTAGAACTCATTTTTAACCAAAAATATCACATCCCAACAACAAAAATATATCACATCCCAACCACCAAAAAATATCCACACATGACTCAAATTTGCTTTTCGAAGGTTGTTTCAACTCATTTTTCTGTTCATACGAATATACCGATTTTTTATAAACAAATCGATAAATATATATATATGGTGCATACCCATGAGATTCATGATGTTAGGGATTCATCTACTCATACCACCCGATTTTACAAATACAAATCTATCTCAAAACAATAAAAGTTACAACAGAAAAAGGAAAAACCCAGATAGATAAACAAGCCAAAAATGAACAAACAATGACATCAAGAACGAATCAAAAGAAAAAAAAATCAAAACCTATGTTGCCTAGTCGACAGTAACCAGAAAATCACATAGCTCCATTGAATGCTCTTCACAGTAACAACTAGTTTCTTTCTCAGAATCTCACGTTTGCTATCACATTTGTTTTAGTTCCATTAGCCATTTTTATCCATAAAAACAAAGAGAAACTCAAAAGAAAATGACAATGACGATGAAAAATAAAAACTCACCAGGCCATGGTTGCTCGTCTACAACAATTATCCCTCCTTAAGAACGAGGAAGAGAAAACATTGATCACAAGCCTATCTAAAGACATGGATCTTGTGTGGATCCTATAAGGTGATTCAAATCAAATGTACCACGACTGTTGTTTGGTCGTTGATGATGAAACTGTAGATACAAACACATACAAGGACGACGTGGGTCCTCAGATTCTCAATACAAAAAATATGTTAGGATTATTAACAAAGTATATAGTATTATATACATGTAAATTACTAACTATCAAAAGAAACAAAAATCTGTCTCATATGCATGTAATTAAACACATCAAACCAGTCAATACCTATGTGTATATAACGATACATACATGTGGAAAACTACAACAACAATCGATAATAGTCTAGAGTAGTACTACATATTAGTAACACACGTGTCTTAAATACATATGATACACGCAATAAATATATAACAAACCTATGTCTATATGCATATATTCAAATAGTAACTACATACTAGTAACACACGTGTCTTACATATATATGATACACAAAATAAATATATATAGTAAACCTATGTCTATATGCATATATACAAATAGCCAAACACACTCAATCATTTTATCAATCATATCCATTATAGGTACATAAGTGTATATACAAGCAATTAATACAATAAGCCAAGAGATAAATTGTGATTTAAATCAAAGACATTACTAAAATCCCTAAAAAAGTGGAATCAAAGTCCCGTTATTTTATAGATCAAAGTTACAAAAATCCCTAAAAACCATATCATTTTCATTTTTTTTTGTCATGCAACAAAATCTCTAAAATATCGGGATAGAGTTCAGGATTTAAATACAATTTAAAAAAAAACAGTTAACCGAATAACACATATCTATCCCCAAACCCAAATTTCCAAAAGTTCAAAGCGATATGGGAGGAGGAAGAACATGATGCAGATGGAAACACACATGAGAATGAATGTTAAAGAAAACCGAAACAGAGGAGGACGAATATGATGCAAATGGAAACACACATGAGAATGAATGTTCAAGAAAATCGAAACAAAGCTTAAGGTAAATATATTTTCGATGTGCCATTGACTAAGAGGTCATGGGTTCAATCATCGCATTAATTAAATACCTTTGCAAAAAACAAAATATATTTTCGATGTGACATTTTTTTTCTTGGATGAATCTAATTGTGGATTATTTATTAATTTAGATTATTTGATGTTGTTGGGGATCTCAATACTGTTTTGACATTGTTGTTGGGTGGATGCAAAATATTTCTAAATCATTTTAGGTTGTTCATTTTAAAATTAGGAAAATTTAGTTTTTCATTTTTGAATCAACATGACCGTGTATCCTTTTCAATACACTATTTTGAAAGCTAGAACCATGTAATCATAGGTTTAATTACGCCTATATACCCCAAACATAAACGTCAGCCCAATTTCTCAATCCAAAAAATAACGATTATTATTCAAATTATTTTAAATAATTCTAAAGATTTTATAATTGTTACGATTTTTCCTCCTAACTATTTTCTCTCTCATAACGTCATCTTTTTTTTTGTAGTTGATTTGATTTTTTAACGGGTTAAATCCTATAAAGGTATTTCAATCTCAAAAGAGTTTAAGGATTATACTAAATATATTAATTAGGTTGTGTTAGCTATTTTTCAGTAATCGTTAATCCATTATAGCTATTCCTCTAGTTGCCTCTTTAAATAGCTTTCAGATATGACCCAATTTGATCTATTAGGCTTATCTCGCACCAGAAACTATTCTATGAGAAGTTCTAATCAAATGGTCATGATGAAGACAAGTGACATTACTTGATAATTGTGAATTTTGTTTTCAGATTTAATTTAGGACTTGTGTCAATTAAAGATTGGTCACAAAGATAAGTTTGTCATTAATTTGTGAATAATGACGTGACACCTGTTTGTTGTTTACCTCGTAACGGATTTTCCCCAATGGATTAAGGCATAAATCAATTGTAATGGATTAAGGCATAAATCAATTTAAATGGATTAAGGCTTCAATCCTAATGGATTTACCTTTGATAGTGTTTCAAACATAATCTGAAGTGTTTACTTGCACGTAATCATTCGTGAATTTACCATAATACCCTTTCGCTTTAATCGTGTTCAGAATTGTGTGTTGACTCGTTTTTCAACATGAATTTTCCCTTCCATTTGTTTATTCTCCCTTCTTTCTTCGTTTTTCACCATTGGAGCTTCAATCTTTTCCCTCCTCCGTTAACCCATTTATGTTTCTTCCCCACAAAAGAAAAGCAACCCCGCATTTTCAACGGTTTCAACATTAAAGTAATGAGTTTCTCTGTTTTCTCCACAATTTGTTCATCTTTTATCCAATACCAACAATTTGTTCATATTTTTATCAAAATGGGTTTCTCTTTTTTCTCCACAAATTTTGGATTAAAAAACTTGAGGAGAAAAAAAAAATGAGATTGGCGATGATGCGTGAAAAGATTTGTTGAAAGAAAAAGAAAACTCACTTCTTGGAAGAGAAAGAAAAAGAAAACTCATTTCTTGAAGGAGAAAGAAAAAGAAAACTCATTGCTTGAAAGAAAGAATAAGAAAACCCATTCTTTTTTAAAGAAAAAGAAAAAGAAACTCTAACATATGGGCGGCGGCGGCGGGCCAGAATGAGGTGGACGGCGACGTCGAGATTGGTCGGAGTGAGGTGGGCGGCGACGACGAGGTTGGTCGGAGGAGGGAAGAAGAAGGTGAAAGGAAGAAGAAAGTGAAGAAGATGCATTGAGCATTTCAAGGAAGAGAGAGAAAGGGGCAAACATGAAAAAAATAAACAAAAAATGGTCGGACCCATGTAATCTTCAATGGTAATCCCATTGAGCACCCCCAAGGTGGTACAAAAATGGGGTACAAAAATGAGGTAATGGGATTACAAATTTTGTGGTGGGACGCACACTTTGATTACGTTTCCAGATTTGAGTAAGCGCCCTCAACGTAATATGTGGGTCCCACAGTCATAATTACCATTGATTCATTACGTTTGAAGGGAAGTAAACATGACCTAAGTAAATGGATTCAACTAGGGGCAATTTTGTAATATAGATCATCTTGCTTTTAGGGCGTTTTTTTTCTTCAACTTTTGGTTTCACGCAAAGGGGGAGGAGGTTGCCACAAACGTGGGTTACTGTGTAGGCAGTTGGTCGGAGTGTCGATGCGAGTTTTCCTGTAGAAGGTTGGTTGCAACGTTCGTCATTCGTCGATCGTGTTTTCACCGGGGAGGGTCGTCGTCAATTCTGAGTTGATCGAACACGATGGGTCTTCGACGTAGGCGGTTGGAGGCGGTGCCGGTGTGGGTTTTTGGCCTGAAGGCATTTGAACGGTGCGACGCCGTTCATGATCTCGATTTGAAGGTCTATTTTTCGCCAGTGGGGGTCGCAATTTGCTCTTCTTCTTTAGTCTTTTTGTATTGAATAATAAAAAAAAAGTAGGAGTTTGATTCCTGGTCAAAAGTTACGTCAAAGGCCTAAATTGATGTAATGCATATTGAAGAAAAAATATATGTGAATACTTTGTATGCATCTTGTTAAATACCAAGGGAAACATTTAGGACACGAAAAATGTCTGGTTGGATCTAGTGAATTTGAGGATATGATAGGAATTACATTGCAAAGATAGGGAAAATATTTGTAAAACCACATGGGGCATACACATTGACTACATGTGAAATGGTCGATTTCTATAAGTTCTTGAAATCAGTGAAATTTTCTAATGTCTTTGTATCGAATATATAAAGATGTGTGAGTGCCAACAATGGAAAACTAAGGGGGTTGAAAACTCACAACTCGCATGTTGTACTTCAAAGTTCTCCCTACTAGTGTTCGAGCATATTTTCGAAAGGATGTGTCTAGTGTTGTTGTTGAACGATGTACATTACTTCGTGATCTATGCACAAATATAATATGCACGTCTGATTTGGATGAATTAAAATTAGGAATTATATCGTGGAAGGCTACAATCATTTAATCCAAGTAAAAGTTCAAAATTAAGTATTATTCAAGTGTTGATGCTGAAAACATTTTGTTTGTAAAATGAGAGAGAATGACAAGTAATGTTATATCTATTATTGTGTCTTTCTTTTCGTAGTTAGACTTGAAATATTACATACATATATATAGCGGGCTGAATGATAATTTTTGTTCTCCTCTCGATTGGATAAATGAAAAAATAGAAATATATTTCGAAACCTTTAATATTTTGAAATTGATATCCAATTTATTTATTTTATTAGGAAAAAATGCATCTCGATTTGATTCAAAGTTCACCAAATGAAATATGAAATATAGCATTGCAATTTTCTAATAAGTTAGGAAGTTTTTCTAAATATAGCACGGCAGTTTAAGATCAAAGGACTATAATAACTTATCTTCCACCAAAATAGCTCTAGTTTCCACCTATAAATTCCATGAATTCCATCTCATTTGCTGGCACAACAATTTTCAAAGCTAAGGTGTTTTCGGTGATCCTTCTAGTTTAATTCCTATCAAATTCGTCACCGGATAACGCCATAAAAAAACCACTAAAGTCGTCATGGAGATGAAAAAGATCGTTTGCGCCATCCTCTTCGTCGCCGCATCCTTTAGTGCCATCGTGGCTAGCGATGAGGGACTGCCTCCGGTACCTGGACCAAGTAGTGGTGTGCCTCTGGCACCTGGACCAAGCAGTGGTGCTGCCACTAGCCTTTCGTCTATCGGCTCTATCCTCGTCACTTCGTTGCTCTCCATTGTCGCCTACTCCTTGCAATGATCAGATAATCGAACTGAATGCATAGGGAAGGAATGAAGTGAGATAATATATGAGTCATGAAGTGAGATAATATATGAGTCATTGGTTCATGTGTTGTTTATATTTGGAGTACGAAGTTTTTTTTTTTTTTTTTTGTATGTGTGCTTATTATTCAATTTTTTTAGAAAACTTTGATGATTCGTCAGCGATGACTCTTTAATTAATACATTCTAACCATTTGATAATTATCTTAATCATACAATTGAACATCTAAAAAATAGATGATCCCTATTTTTGCAATTTTTGAACTAAAAACAATTGCATTTTCACTACACAAATTGTGATGAAAAAGAAATATTTATGTATTCAACTTATTTATTTTAGTTGAATCATCCTCACCATTTTTATTTGATACACTATCATTCAATTTTTTTTACTTAAGTTGGAGATTATTTTTTTTTTATTGTTTAGTTTTCAAAAACAATATTACTAATTTTACATTAATGTTAAATTTTATGAAATTAAAAGTTAGTTAAGTTTAAAAAAGAAAATCAGGATCAAAGATAGGAATGAAATAATATTATTAAAAAAAAATGAAGAATGAAAAGAAAAGGTCACTTAGTAAAAAATAGTTAGTTAAAATGTGAAGCATACTTGAGATGATATCTACGTAAATTAGGCTTAAGGTTTAGAACAAGATTAAATCTTCTTTTTTTTGTCTAATTCCTATAAGATTTAACTTTTCACAAACCACGAGGTTGTTTGAAAAGTATACATAATTACAAATGAATAAAGATTGGGGAAAACATGATGCACATGTAAATAGATTTAGTAGAATGAAAAAATAAGATGCCCATGTAAATAGAAGAACCAACCAATGTATCTAGATTTGAAAGCCATACAACTCATACGAGATCTATTCACATATGTAATATCCCCTCGTATAGTCAATTACCAACGTATCTAGATTTGAAAGCCGTACAACTCATTCAATACACGAGGATGAATATAAGTGTGACATTTCTAAAATAGAAAAGGAGATGTTGGATCTTCTAAATTATTTGCAAGTCTCAACTGCCAAATTAAATGTAGATTAACAAGACTTTGGGAATGAGATATCCACTAATGTACATGAAAGAGATACCTCAAATTAAGTTGAAAATTTGATGACTGGAGCATGTAATCAATTGTACCATATGTTTGTACACAACTTTCCTCATTTAACATTTTGGTGAAGTTGATGAACATCATTTAACATTTTGGTGAAGTTGATGAACATTAAGGGCTCGTTTGATAACTCGTTTCTTGTTTCCTGTTTTTTGTTCCCTGTGTCTCTGTTTCTTGTATTTTGAGAACTAGAAACAAACTAGAAACAAAACATGTTTGATAACTACTCTTACTTCTTAAAAAAAAAGAAACATCTTATTTCTTAAAAAAAAAGAAACATCTTATTTCTTAAACAAAAGAAACAGAAACTTGTTTGGTAACGTTTGTCTGTTTCATGCTTCTTGAAAAAAAAAAACATAACTATGTTTGATAACTATTTCTTACTTATTCTAAAAATCCAAAGAAATAAGTCTCGATGCAAAATTAAAAATACCAATAAAATCGTGAGAGCTTAAAATAGGCATAATCTAATACAAATAAGTCTCGATGCAAAATTAAAAATAACAATAAAATCGTGAGAGCTTAAAATAGGCATTCCACCATACCAACAAGGCAACACCAAATTTCTACATTTTAGGAACATACATATATGTTATAAGAAACCGAACAAAGAGACAACAATTTGTAGTTTCTCAAAATTTGTCATCTTTTTGGAAACGTTTCTAAAAATTTAGAAACAAGAAACAAGATTAGTTATCAAACAAGTCAGAACAAGAAACAGGAACGTTATCAAACGACCCCTAAGATTCTTACTAGTTGGGGGTAATAAACCACTTGATATGTTACTACAAGTTTTAAATGAAATATTTCAAATTATATAAATAGTTCCATTTCAAATTAGTGCATATAAAAATAGTTCCTTTTAGGAAGCTAAGAGGAAATTGTGTGACTTAGGGCTAGGATATAAGTCAATTCATGATTGCATGTATTATTGCATATTTTATTGGAAATAATTTGTTGATTGCCTGTAGTGTCCAATTGTGAATATCAGTATAAAGTTGACAATGGAAAAAGTAAGATGATTCCACATGAGGTTTTAAGTAATTTTTCACTAGTATAGAAATCGAAGTGGTTGTTTTCATTGAAACATGTTGCTTCTTAAATAAGGTGGCAATAAGGTGGCATAACCATTACTGTGTGAAAATGGTGGACACATTTTGATCGTGAATTTTCTATTTGTCGGTTTAGACCCATGAAATTGTTTTTTTTGGATTAGGTTTAGATGGATATAATCCATTCAGGTACAATATGTGTTCGTGAGTGCTAATTCTATATAATATGTCACCTTGGAAATACATGAAAGAAACCAACTTCTTTATTCTTTACTTATATCTTAGATTAAGATCTCCTTCAAAGATATGGAATAATGGTCGGTACTTATGAGTTATTTAGTGGTGAGTACTTTTAAAGACATACAAGTATATTTGTGGGCTATAAATGACTTTTGTGCGTATGATGACTTGTCTGGATGGAGTACAATGGGCTACCAACCATGTTCTACTTGTAAAGAAGATATATCATCGTATTGCAAAAGAGGAAAATACCCTTTCATGGCACATCGTTGATGTATTCCCAATAACAATAAGTTGCATAAGAGTAAACAAGTAAGCAACATGACAAAAGTTTGAAGATTGACCTCGTCCAAAGTTTTTAAACATGTGAAATATTTATGTGCCTAGAAACCATTCAACGAACTGAGATAAGAAAATGAAACATAGTCTTAATTGGAATGAAAATAAAATATTTTCAAACTCCAATACTTGTCAAAACTAATGTTAAAGGCATAAATTGATGTAATGCATATTGAAGAAAAAACATATATGACAACTTAGTATGCATATTGTTAAATATCAAGGGAAAAATTTAGGGCACAAAAAATGCCCAGTTGAATCTAGCAAATTTCAGGATAGGATAGGACTTACAAGTTGGACAAGATAGGGTTGGAAAAGATAGGGACAAGAGTTGTAAAAGCACATGGGACATACACATTGACTACTAGTGAAAGAGTCAATTTCTTTAAGTTCATGAAATCAGTCAAATTTTCTACTGAGTTTGTGTCGAATATATAATGATGTGTGAGTTTCTACAATGGAAAACTAAGCGGGTTGAAAACTCACAACTCACATGTTGTACTTCAAAGTTCTCCCTACGGGTGTTCGAGCATATTTACCGAAATGATGTGTCCACTATTGTTGAACTATGTACATTAATTCGTGATTTATGCACAAATATAATATGCATGACTGATTTGGATGGATTAAAATTAGGTATTAGAGTGTGGAAGTGTAACGCCAGGCGTTTTCAAGAAAATGTTATTTTATTTATCTTAAAATTATTTTAATTTGGGTTAGTTGAAATTATTGCTTGAAATCTAATTTCTATAAATTAAATTTAAGGGAATTAAATAAAGATAATTAAAGTTTCAAATGTCTCCGAGCAGGAGAGATTTTAATTCAGTCTCAAATTCATAATTTGAAAGTTTTAATCCTTCATCATTTTTTTTCATACAAGTTTTAATAACTCAGAATTACCTCAAAAGATTTTCCGAACATTTGAGGTTTAATTAAGAGTTATTTTATTAGGAAAAAAAATAAAAAATAAAAGAGGAAATAAGAAAAAGGCAAATAAACCAAACAATTTTTTCTTTCTCTCTTCCTCTACGTAGTCCCCACCCCACCATTGTTTTCTCCGACGATTACCACGTTCAACGCTCGACAACGAACTTTCGGCCATAAACGCCTTTACGACTGGCCAGCGACGATGCTCTACCCACAATTTATGACATCCAAATTGGCAACACCAGAAACCAATTTCCCTCAGCAAGGACAACATATCCGCGACCCATGAACAAACGGGTTTCTGACGATGTGGGATATTTTACCGGGCTTGTGCAAATTACCCACTCAGTTTTGACCCTGAATCAGAGTACCCATAGCCAATGGAGATTAAATTTGTTAGTTCGAACACTTTCGAACACCGACCAACAAGAACCCAAGTCTTTCTTGTAAGGATCAATGGGTGAAGATTTGTTTTAAATACCTTTGACCTCTTTTAAGTGTTGTAAATTAGGCTCTAATATTCAAAATCCTTATGTTTATAGTTTCCAACGGGATTGACCGAACATGAGCTAAGGTCGATGTTGGGTAAGGACTAGTTTATAACCATTTCTAAGTATCGATTTGGGTCGATTAATAACCTATAAACTAAAGTTCTGGATTTTTCTAGTTAAGTCGTTAATGTTTTTAATTAACTCAGGTTGATAGAAGACTTTATGGTGAGCCAAACTAATTCTTGATTCGCTAATCAGGTAAGTAACCTTACTAATGGAATGCCTTTTGGCTAGATTGGACATTTTTATGTTGTATGATTTTGATGTTTTGAATTATGTGACTCGATTAATGAATGAATTGAGTGTTTTGAAGTAAGTGACATAAACGTAGTCTGAATGACTTTGATGATGCATGTTTGTATGTCAAGAATGTGGAATTGTTATGTCACATTAGAGAATGTTAAGATATGGGGCCTCATGCATAAGTGTGATTGATACATGTTTTCATGAAAAAAATTGTGGCAATTATCCATCTATAATATGTTGATGGACAATGAATAAGGAGCTAGGTGGGCGGATCTTGGCTCCATAGAATGGGGGTCAGTTACCATCTGTCGGGATAGAGTTCCACACATGAAACTCACCTATGCACCACAAACGAGCTGACAACTTAATGTTTTATGTACATCTTAGAATGAGGCGCTCTGACGAGTTTGGTTTGGCTCCGCTGACTGGGTGCCAACTACCATCAGTTGGGGTAGAGTCTCCCAGGACTCTCGCTTAAGCTCCACCAGTGAGTTGGTACAGTTAAATGAGATGGTTTAATTGTCCACTTTGGCCAAATAAAAAGTTTTGACGGAAATGTTTTAGGTCCCACATGTTTACATCACTACATACATCACTAGGATCATATTATGCTTGTGTATGCATGTCTGACCTCATTAGTGGGGTTACTTACGGGGTATTTTTAATACTCAACCTTTTTAAAGATCTAGTTTTTCAGGAAATGACAAAAACGTATTAGGCGAGTGACGAGATCATTTGCTGTTTGTGCCATGGGGTCAATGTCAGTCTGACTTCCGCATATTTGATACTTAAGTTTACATATCTTATTCTAGGCTATGCTATGAAACGATTTTAAACTAGTTTATCGATTTTATCTTGGTTTACAATATTTTCAATGGGATCCCAAATAAAGGATTTTAGTATATTTATAGAAAATAATGATTTTCATATCTTTTCTAAAGAATTTTTCAATCGTTATTAGCATGGATGTTATAGCGTCCCTTCGTAGTCCAAATTAGGAAAAGTCGGGTCGTTACAGGAAGACTACAATCATTCAATCTAAGTAAAACTTTAAACTTAGGTATTAATCAAATGTTGGTGTTGAATACATTTTGATTGTAAATTGAGAGAGAATATGACAAGTAATGCTATATCTACTATTGTGTCTTGTTTTTCCTAGTTTGACTTGAAATATGACATACATATATAGCAGCTGAATGATGATTTTTTTTCTCTTCTTAATTTGACAAATGAAAAACTAGAAATATATTTTGAAAGGGTAACGATATTTTGAAATTGATATGCAATTTATTTATTTTATTAGGAAAATGTTAATCTCGGTTTGATTTAAAAGTTCCCCAAATGAAATATGAAATATAGCCTTGCAATTTTCCTGAGGAAGTTTTACTAAATATAGCATCTCAGTTTAAGATCAAAGGACCATAATAACTTACCTTCCACCAAAATAGCTATAGTTTCCACCTATAAATTCCATGGATTCCATCTTATTTGGTTGGGCAGCCATTTTCAAATCGGCATTTCCGGGTGATCATTCTGGTTTAACTCCTATCGAATTAAGTCATAATGGAGATGAAGAAGATCGCCTGCGCCATCCTCTTCGCCATCGCATCCTTTAGTGTCGTTGTGGCTAGCGATGAAGGACGGCCTCCGGCACCTGGACCAAGTAGTGGTGCTGCTATTAGCCTTCCGACTATCGACTCTATCATCGGCGCTTCGGTTCTCTCCATCGCCGCCTATTATTGGTAATGAGCAGATCATCGAACAGAAGGCGGAGGATAGGAATGAAGTGAGATAATATATGATAGATTGGTTCACGTGTTATTTAAATTTGTATTGGGAAGATTTTTTTGTTTTGTTTTCGGTATATGTGTGTATTATGATATTTTCTTTTTTAGGCTAAAATCTGATGATTAGTCAATAATTTCTCTTTAATTAACACTTTCTCACCATTTGATAAATACTTGAATATGTTCACAAAGCAATCTATTAACATCTAAAAATAGATGATCCCCATTTTTTAAATTCTTGAACTAAGTTAGTTATGTTTGAAAAAACAAAAACAAAAACTCAAAAATAGGAATAACATAATATTAATGAAAATATTAAGAATGAAAAGAAAAGGCCACTTAGTAAAAAAAAAAAAAGCTAGTTAAAAAAAATAGCTAGTTATGTCACTTTAATGTTTAAACTCTTGGAATGCTTTTGAAGCATAGTTAAAGATCATACATATATGCATGTAAATTACCCTTAAGGTTTGGGACAAAATTAAATCTATTTTTTTGTCTAATTCCTATAAGATTTAACTTTTCACAAATCAAGAGTTGGTTCGAAAAGTATATAATATACAAATGGATAAAGATTGGGGAAAACAAGATGCTCATTAGATGTACTAGAACGACATCTATTCACATATGGAAGATCTCCCTCTTATGGTCAATAACTATATCGGGAAAACGAACCAACTTATCTCGATTTGGAATCCATACAACTCATTAAATAACACAATGATGAATTAAGTAGAAAATGAGATGTTGGATCTTCTAAATGATTTGCAAGTCTCAAGATGCTCATTAGTTGTCCACTAATGTACATGAAAGAGATACTTCAAATTTATTTGCGAATTTAATGACCGAAGAATGTAATCAATTGTACCATGTTGGTACACAACTTTCTTCAGCATCTAGAGTATTTTTTTCCCTTAGAAAATAAGAAGTAAAGTGCAACATAATGCAAAGTAGGTTTTTTTTTTTTTAATTATTTGTATTGGTCTTTTGTTTGAGTTATTTTACCTTTGTAAAGAAAGTAACATCCCTCACCTTCAAAGTGAAATTGGTACTCTAGTTTGGTCTTAAGCCAAATTTGCGTGTGACGATGTTTTATAATTTTGGCTAAGGTTTGATAGTTTTTATATTCTAGTTTAATGGTTTGAGATTCTAGCTTAATTATCGATGCGATGGTAGTTTGGTTCGTGGGTGTGGCTAGCTATAGTTTTTGGAATGACTTTGTTTGTGATTTTGGAAGTTTTTTATTTTTATGACATTGGGAAATAAACAGGGCATGTTTTAAGCCTTAATAACTTTGGTAATTTAAGCCGATTCCGAAAGTACATTACTTGATTTGAAAGGTTGGATCAAAGTCAAGGTATGAGTTCCAGCCTCAAGTGTATACTATTTGAAATTTCTAGTTGTGCTACTTTGGGCTTCCGTATATTTTCAAACTCAAGAATATTTATTCTACTCTTATTTAGTTATACTGGTTTATCTTTCTCACTATGTTTCACATTTGAGTATAACTATTGATTTTGACTAGTTTTCACTATTAGAATTCTTAAAAACGTTCGTTAGTAAAGAAAGAGATCAATCGGTCTCCATTTGTGAAATCAACAAGGATGACACCAAACTTAGATACTTATCGATCCTCTATTGGATGCTGAAAACCCCGCAACTAATTATTGGGTTTTATGTCCTAAAACTCGTGGTTTGTAAACTGAATGTATATACTATTTTGCAATAAAATTGTTATTGAAGTTTATTTAGTAAAGTTGTTATTGAATAAAGTGAAATGCGTTTTCTTATACCCAAACTCCAATAAACTAAGAACCCATGACTATAGGATGTATACTTGAACTTCATGTGGTTACATGATTGTGGATCAAGTTCGAGTGATAGCCAGAATAGTCTATAGTATAGGGATAAGGTTAGGTACCTTATCCTGGGGACACTATTGGACGCAACCCACTTTATATAATACAAACAATGTGATCTGAAATCGTTCATGTGGAGATATATGAGTGGGGGCATCCTATGCAATGAGTTTGCATAAGACTGAACCGCGAAATAAAGTCACTCTTTCTTTACAATTCTGTTTACTGTAAAGTCTGACTTTTTTTTTATGATGACCTAGGTAACTCGATCTGAATCTTGAGCACGCTATGAAATCTTGTTTATTCGAGCTTATCATTTGACTTGTATGGGTGAGAGTGGCTCGAGATCGCCGACTCAATAAGCCTACCATCTTGGGGATAAGATCGGGTAGGTAGTTGGGAACATAGTCCTACGAGATGGAATTCACTCATACCCGCCTTTAGGGAATAGTAGAGAGGTTGTTCCCTTACGTGCTGACTCCGTGTCTTGAACTAGGGATCCCACCCTCTCATTGGCCCGAGAGGTACTTGGTATAGTGATATAGTGATGAGATCACATACCAATCGATTTGGTGGTTGGACGACAAAACAATAGTTCATTAGAGGATACGTGGGACTTAAGGAACAAGATGTAATTATTGGGGTAAAATGGTTATTTTGACCCAGCTGTAATTACGAACGACCTGTGAAAGATCGACTTACTGATGATGGTTATATAAAGAGGACATAAATATTGATGGAGCGCATGTAGCGCAGCGGAAGCGAGTCGGATTAATTGACACTCTAATTTCATCAATTTAGCTAAACTAGAAACATGCTAAAAAATAGGAAATAATAGAAATTAGAACACATACCTCTTGTAGTTCTAAAACCTTCTAATCCCGATGCTCGAAACTTCTCACGAACACCTCGAACCTTCTCTCGAACACTTCAAGGACCACCTCTGGTAGTCCCGCTATCCTCAGGTCGAGCAACGGAATGGTGGGACTCCTTTACAAGAGGAAAAGATTGGAAGATGAAGATGGGAAGGTGAAAGTGATGAGGGTTTTGTGAGAAATATCTAATATCTAACACTTAGATTTCTAATTTCTCAACTAACATGAACTCTTTATCAACCCTCATCCAAATGTTCAAACTCTTTGAAAATTCATCAATCTCAAACCATTTGAACTTCATCCAATTTATAGGCAATTCACATGCAACAAACTCTTTGCTTAGCATGACACCTCAAATTGGATGGATTAGTCTTCAACCAAGTGTTCCAAAATTGATGAGTTTATGCATGTGGTTGATGATTCACAATCCACTTCACAACTTGGATAAACCCACTCAACTTGGATAATCTCACTTGTAATATTTTGTCATTTTAAAATTAATTCATAATTAATTTTAATAAACAAAATAAATTTTAATTAATTAATTAAACTTTTTAATGACTTAATATTATTATTTAATTTAATATCAAATATTAATTAAATAATAAGGCTAATCTCGGTTTCTTAAACTGAATCATCACACATGAATCCCTATTCATGTTTTAGACCGATCCCATATTTAAATCTTATTTAAATATGTCCATCATTCTTCCAAAAATGAATTTGAATAAATTCAAATTCTTTTTATTTTCTCATATTGTTACACGGCTTAATCTGAGCTAGCCAGGAGAACATAAAGGACCTACAGATCATGAGCTCCAACGATACGAGATTAACCGGCCAAACTCTTTATCTAAGTTAACCAACATTCATTAACCCCCAGAGACTCCACTAAAGTCCAAGGGTTGCACTCTCCTCACCACCGTAGATATATTTCTGTCCTCTTGATCTAACCATCATTAGTAAGTCGATCCTTCACAGGTCGTTCGTAATTACAGCTGGGTCAAAAATAACCATTTACCCCATAATTATATCTTGTTCTTTAAGTCCCATTGATCCTCTAATGAACTATTGGTTTGTGGTCCAACCACCAAGCTGATTGGTATGTGATCTCATCACTATACCAAGTCCCTCTCGGGCCAATTAGAGGGTGAGATCCCTAGTTTAAGACACAAAGTCAGCACTTAAGGGAACAACCTCTCTACTATCCCTCAAGGCAGGAAGGAGTGAATTCCATCTCGCAGGACTATGTTCCCAGCTACCTACCCGGTCTTATCCCCAAGATGGTAGGCTTATTGAGTCGACGATCTCGGGCCACTCTCACCCATACATGTCAAAGGATAAGTGTTACGTCTCCAAAAGTGACCTCTTGAGGGCTTAATTAGCTTAGAAAGATGTTCACTCTTAGGTGTTTTTGATAGCTTTTAGCCTAAACCTATGCTTAAATATGAGAATTAGAAGAAGGTAGCTAAATTAGGACTTATGCACAATAGGAAAGAAAAGGGTTGAAAACCGAAGGAAAAAAATGAAAAACAAGCAGTGCGAAAGCATTGCGAAAACATTGCGGTTCTCGCAATGTTTCAAGTGAAAACCGTAAGTTGACTGATCTTTTTCTGTTAATTTCCTTTATTTCAGGGATTCGTTCTTTCTCCTCCATCCATTCTGAAGTACGACGTTGAAGATTGATGGTTCTCCTTGGCCCAAATGCACCTGCAGATTACTATAAATAGGGGTCAAAGTCGAGGGTTCAAACATCATCCGAAAGCGTAGAAGTCTTCTCGCAGTCCATCTTTTCTCCTGTTTTCCTTTGCCGTCTGCTGGTTTGCGAAGCTCAGCTGTTGGAATCGATAATCTGATAGGAAGGAGAGGAGATTCTTCTTCTCTCCCGATTGGATTCATCCAAGCAAGGCTGTCCTTTCTCATCCTTCATTCGAGGCGGCTGCAACGAGATTTCGAGCTGTTTTACTACTTTCTGTTCTTCATTTCTGTTTTCCAATTCTGTCTTGTGTTGTTTCTGTTCTTGTGGCTAGTTTAGCTCATTTCGTTGTGCTCTGTCTTGCTGTTCTTTACTTTAAGTATCAATTATATTCATTCAAACAATCAATTAATCAAACACAAAGTTCAGTATTTCACAGTCTCTCGCCTTTGCATTCTACTGCTTTCCTTTGCTGTTTTAAGCACATTTCCCTTCTAAGCATGTCTATTTTATCCTTTAGTTCTGTTCTCCTTATATCCATGAGTAACTAAGTCACTTAGGGGCATGCTAATGACAACGCTATAGGCTAAAAAACGTGAATCAAGCATGTAGGATAGCTCTCGAAGCATTGATTGTATGTAGGCTTCATCCCACGGGCAATTTCGATTGGCCATCCATTTTGTCCAAAGAACTCCTAACCTCTGGAAGGAGTAAGAGTTCAGAGTCATATTATCATGCTAGCCTTTCAAGGTAACCAGGAAACGGCCTAGGAATAGGCGTTTCCCTAGTACAAACCATATCTTTCTGCCTTAACAAGATGCTTAAGACCTTACTTTGAGTTGAGTAAACTAAAGAATCTAATGCATGGAATCGGACGATACATGAGTTTGAGATAGTTTGATGTATAGAGAGTAGATCCAGTGCTTGAGAATCGTATAAAAATGCCTATAGGATAGTCATTAGTAGCCCTTAATTCATCCATTTACACACTTTCGCTGTTATTATAATTGCGGTAGAATTGCGGTCTCCGCAATTCCGTCTAAGT
Source organism: Herpetospermum pedunculosum (assembly GCA_028017165.1). Classification (NCBI taxonomy): domain Eukaryota; kingdom Viridiplantae; phylum Streptophyta; class Magnoliopsida; order Cucurbitales; family Cucurbitaceae; genus Herpetospermum; species Herpetospermum pedunculosum. Next base: position 9,976,889 of record CM051527.1, read on the forward strand.
TTCCATTCTGTTTAGCTGTCTTTACCTTCATTTATTAATCTCGTCTCTTTTCATTTGAGTTTAGCTTTAACTTGTTCTCGTTTATGTTGCTACCCTTTACACATTCAGCAAAAAGTAGTTAATTAAAAACCAATTTTACCCCATCAAATCCACCCCTTCTTTCTTAACAAAACACTTCGCGAATAGCTAAAAATAAATCTCTGTGGGAAAACGAATGAAATATACTTACTACTTGCTATAAGATCATGTATGCTTGCATGTTCTGAGTGCTCTATCTCTTTTATTGCCTAATTATTTCAACACATTGAGCACGCAACAAGTTTTTGGCGCCGCTGCCGGGGATTTATTTCAAGTGAAAACGAAGTTTGTTAAGTTTGAAAAACCAAGTTTATTGCTTATTGAAGCTGATCTGTTTCATTTCTTTTGCAGGTACTATTGGGTTAGTTTATGAGTGAGCCTTCAAGTAGATATCTAGAGTTCAATCCTGAGCCTGAGAGACTACTTAGAGCTAGAAACAAAGCAAAGAAACAACTCTTTAAACAACCTCCTATACCTCAAATCATACCTGAAATCGAAGAAATGGACGAGATAGTTCCAAATCAGGTACCTGTCATTCGCAACCCCATCGAAATAGCGAATGACAAGAATAGTGCCATTCTTTCATATTTAGTACCTATGCCTGGGGAGCTGAACCCCAGCATAATCCGTCCTGAAATCACTGCCAACTCATTCGAATTAAAGCCAGTGATGTTCCAAATGTTGTCCACTGTGGGACAATTCTTTGGAATAGAAAATGAGGACCCCCACAACCATCTTAGGAACTTCTTAGGAGTTAGTGATACCTTCATCATCCCTGGAGTGTCCCAAGAAGCTTTGAGGCTATACTTGTTCCCTTACTCTTTGAGGGATAAAGCCAAAACATGGTTGAACTCATTACCCTCTGGATCTGTCCGCAATTGGACAGACTTAGCAGAGAAATTCCTAGTCAAATATTTCCCACCTGATAGGAATTCTACCTTTCGTGATGATATAGTTAAGTTCAAACAAGCTGATAATGAATCTCTTCACGAAGCTTGGACAAGGTTCAAGGACCTTCTTCTCAAATGTCCACATCATGGCATCCCATGGTGTATCCAAATTGAGGTCTTTTTCAAAGGATGCAACCCCAGCACTAGGCAAGTCTTAAATTCATCTGCTGGTGGTTCCATGTTGTCCAAGAGTTACAATGAGGCCTATGAGATCTTGGAGAAGATCTCAGCATCTCACTGTAGGTGGTCAGATGATCCAGTTGAGCCAACTAGGGCTCAAGACAAGGATGCTCTAAGTGCGATGAGCAGCCAAATAAATGCCCTGACCAACCTAGTTAAGCAAATGGCTCAAGCCAATCTCCAAACAAGTGCCAACACCGCTACCGCCATGTCAATGGGCACCCAACCAAGTCAAGGTGAGACACTTGTATGTGGATTCTGTGGGGAAGGGCACCTGTATGAATACTGCCCTGGGAATCCAGCCTCAGTCTGCTACATTGGAAGCCAGCAGCAGCCTAGGAACAACCCCTATTCCAATACTTACAACCCTGGTTGGAGGAACCACCCAAATCTGTCATGGGGTGGCCAACAAAATGCTAACCAAAATCCTAACCAACCTAGACCGAGTGGAACACCTGGTTTCACTCCCCAACATAACCAATCAATGTATCAAAAACCATACAACCAACCTGTAGGATCTTCTGTAGAAAACTTACTCAAGGAATACATAGCTAAGAATGATGCTACGCTTCAAAGCCAGCAAGCCACTCTTAGGAGCCTAGAGAACCAAATAGGCCAACTAGCCAATGAACTCAAGAGTAGGCCCCAAGGTCGACTCCCTGCTGACACCGAGGTGCCAAGGAGAGATGGTAAAGAACAAGTTCAAGCAATTGAACTTAGAAGTGGTAGACCCTTGGTGAGCAACACAAAGGACACACCAAAGAGAGTAGAGAACACTGAGTCTAGTGCTCCACTGGAGTCTCTGCCAAGCCAAGGTCCACCACCAACTAGCACATCAGGAGCCAGGCTAGAGCCAATTATTGAGGAGATAGAAGAAATTCCAAGGCCTCCACCTATCCTAAGGCGCCCTGACGTGCCTGCATACGTGCCACCACCTCCATATCCTCGAAGGCTTAAGAAGAAGCAGGAACAGGAAGTGCATTTTAATAAATTCTTAGAAATTCTTAAACAAGTGCATGTCAACATTCCTTTTGTAGAAGTTTTACAGTCGATGCCTTCCTATGTGAAGTTTTTGAAGGACATTATTACTAACAAAAAAATAATTGGTGAGTTTGAAACAGTAAACCTCACTGAGGAGTGCAGTGCCATACTCCAAAACAAGCTGCCTAAGAAGAAGAAGGATCCTGGTTCCTTCACCTTACCTGTAGAACTTGGAGGCAAGCACGTGGGCAGAGCGCTTTGTGACCTGGGCGCCAGCATAAACCTCATGCCCCTATCACTATTCCGCCAGTTGGGAATAGGAGAAGCACGTCCAACCACTGTCACTTTACAATTAGCAGACAGATCCATTGCATATTCAGAAGGTAAAATTGAGGATATTTTAGTAAAGGTTGACAAGTTTATTTTCCTTGCAGATTTCATTATCCTGGATTATGAAGCAGACAAGGAGGTCCCCATCCTGTTAGGCAGACCATTTCTAGCCACAGGTAGGGCACTGATAGACGTCCAAAAAGGTGAGCTCACTATGAGGGTTCATGATGAGGAGGTGAAGTTTAGTGTATATAAAGCTTTAAGGTACCCCTCTGACCTTGAATCCTGTGCTAGCATGGACGTAGTAGACTCCCTAATGGAGGAACAATTGGAGCATGTATTATTAACCAAGCATGCCAATGAGTATGTAGGTTTAGAATTAACTGACTTAAACATAGCTGAGATAATGGACATATTTGTAAATAACCCTCAGCATGTATGTATGAATGTAGAATTAACTGATAGATCCTTAAATCCTTTAAAGCCATCCATTGAGCATCCACCTGTATTAGAATTAAAGCCACTCCCCACTCACCTCAAGTATGCATATTTAGGAAATAATGATACACTGCCTGTAATTATTTCTTCTAAGCTAAGTGAAAAGCATGAGGTTGATTTAATTTTACTCCTTAAGCAACATAGGAAGGCTATTGCATGGACTATTGCTGATATTAGAGGCATTAGCCCTTCTTATTGCATGCATAAGATTATACTAGAGGAAGAGCACACACCTAGAGTAGATCATCAACGGAGGTTGAATCCCTCTATGAAAGAGGTAGTTAAGAAAGAAATAATAAAATGGTTAGATGCTGGTGTGATCTTCCCCATAGCTAGTAGTCAGTGGGTGAGCCCTATACAATGTGTACCTAAAAAGGGTGGGATGACTGTGGTAGTCAATGAGAACAACGAACTGATTCCAACTAGGACTGTCACAGGATGGAGAGTATGTATGGATTATAGGAAGCTAAATAAAGAAACTAAAAAAGACCACTTCCCTCTACCATTCATTGACCAAATGTTAGACAGAATAGCTGGTAGAGCCTATTACTGTTTTCTAGACGGTTATTCAGGGTATAACCAGATTACTATAGACCCCAAAGACCAAGAAAAGACTACCTTCACTTGCCCTTTTGGAACTTTTGCCTTTCGCAGAATGCCTTTTGGCTTATGCAATGCACCGGCAACTTTCCAAAGGTGCATGTTGGCAATCTTCTCTGATTTGGATGAATCCATGATAGAAATATTCATGGATGACTTTTCAGTCTTTGGGGATTCATTCACCAACTGTCTAGAGAATTTAGGACAAGTCCTGGCTAGATGTGAAGAGACTAACTTAGTCCTTAATTGGGAAAAGTGTCACTTCATGGTAGATGAGGGGATTGTCTTAGGTCATAGAGTGTCAAGGGCAGGTGTAGAAGTTGATAGGGCAAAAATAGAAATCATAGAGAAGTTGGTAGAGCCTCAGAATGTCAAGGCCATTAGGAGTTTCTTAGGGCATGCTGGTTTCTACAGAAGGTTCATTAAGGACTTTTCTAAGATAGCCAAGCCTCTGTGTGCGCTGCTAGAACTAAATAGGCCTTTCATCTTCTCTAAGGAATGTGTAGTAGCTTGGACCACCCTTAAGAAAGCACTAGTCACCGCACCTGTTATAGTAGGGCCAGATTGGGATCTCCCATTTGAGATGTTATGTGATGCTAGTGACTATGCTGTGGGGGTCATGTTAGGACAGAAGATCGACAAGCTAACACACCCTGTCTATTATGCTAGTAAGACCTTGAATGAGGCTCAATGTAATTATACAACTACTGAGAAAGAGATGCTTGCTGTAGTGTTTGCTTGTGAGAAATTTAGGAACTATATTGTAGGCACTAGGACAATTGTATACACTGACCATTCTGCCTTGAAATATCTTATGAGGAAGGCTGATGCCAAGCCTAGGTTGATTAGGTGGGTGTTATTGCTGCAGGAATTTGATTTGGACATTCGAGACAAGAAAGGATGTGAAAATGTGGTTGCGAATCACCTTTCTCGATTGCAGCCCAATTGCGAAAAAATTGCGGAGCCCGCAATTTCTGATGCTTTTATTGATGAACATGTCTTTGTTTTAACTCATCGTGATAACGATGAGGAACCTTGGTTTGCTGACATTGCCAACTTCCTTGCATCACAGGTATTACCAGTTTTCAAGGGAGGACAAGAGAAGAAGAGGTTCCTTCATGAAGCAAGAAAATTCATCTGGGATGACCCCACACTTTACAGAACATGTGCTGACGGCTTGCTAAGGAAGTGTGTTTCAGCTGCTGAAGCGAAGTCTGTGCTGCAGCATTGTCACACAGCTCCTTATGGTGGACACTTTGGTGGCCAAAGAACAGCTGCAAAGGTATTTCAGAGTGGCTACTATTGGCCAACAATCTTCAAGGATGCCCACAACTATGCCCACAGCTGTGATGAATGCCAAAGAACAGGTAACCTCAGTCGAAAGGATGAGATGCCCCTCACCTACATCTTAGAGTTGGAGCTCTTTGATGTGTGGGGCATTGACTTCATGGGGCCATTCCCTCCATCATCAGGTAACCTTTACATATTAGTGGCAGTGGACTATGTGTCCAAGTGGGTAGAAGCCAAAGCATGTCCCAATAATGATGCCAAAACAGTCACCAAATTCTTGCATAGGCACATTTTTACTAGGTTTGGGACACCTCGTGCCATCATTAGTGATGAGGGATCACATTTCATTAACAAGGCTATGGAGAGAGTGTTGGCTAAGTATAACATTAGACATAGAGTAGCCACTCCCTATCACCCACACTCGAATGGACAGGCTGAAATTTCAAATAGGGAAATTAAGAACATCCTAGAAAAAGTGGTCAAACCTAATAGGAAAGACTGGTCCTTTAAGCTTGAGGATGCACTTTGGGCTTATAGGACAGCATATAAGACACCCCTAGGTATGTCTCTTTATAGGCTGGTATATGGCAAGACTTGTCACTTACCACTTGAGTTAGAAAACAAAGCATTTTGGGCCATGAAGGAATTGAATTTTTGTGTAAAGGATGCGGGGACACTGAGGTCTTTGCAATTACATGAGCTTGATGAGCTTAGACATATGGCCTATGAAAATGCTAAAATGTATAAGGAAAAGACCAAGATTTGGCACGATAGTAGACTTAGAGTTAAGGACTTTAAGAAGGGTCAACTTGTCTTGTTGTTTAACTCACGGTTGAAACTATTTCCGGGGAAACTTAAGTCTAGATGGTCAGGTCCATTTGTGATTACTAATGTGTTTGTTCATGGTGCCATAGAGATAAAGAACTTGCAGCAAGGCCAACCGTTTATGGTTAATGGTGCAAGATTGAAGCACTACTATGAGGAAGGAGATGTGAAGACTCTCTCGGCCTTCCTCTTGACTGAAGCATGAAAACGAGAACGAGAGAGGACGAGTGATTACTGTGCTCGTCAACATAAGGCTCATGCCTTAGTTTATTTTTTGCGATTTTCCGGTTATCATTTGTGTGTTTTGTTGTATGATTTTAATTACGAATTTGATGTTGCTTTTATTTCTTTTTGTAGGAAATCGAAAGAGGGAATCAAGGAGAGTAATTCCAGCTTTAAAATCAAGAAACGATTGAGCCAAATCAAAGATACGGACGAGCAAAGATTGACATTTTGATGAAAAAATATCCCTAAAATTGCGCTGGATTTGCAGGATCCGCAAAATATAGCCGTTGGGATTTATCCGTTTCTTTTATATCCGTTAGAAGGCGCTCGATCGATACGATTCTCCCACTCTCAGATTTCCAAGAAAGCTGCGATTCTTTTCATCTTTGATTCTTCTCTCCAAATCTCCAAGATCCAACAATGGTACTCACGAGGGCTGAAAGATCTGCGGCCAAGAAAAGGGCTGATGAAGCTGAAACAGCTGCGAGGGAAGCACTTCTTGCCCTCGCAGATGCTGGTGCTGCACGCACCGAACGTCTTCCCAAGCTTCCGATCCGTAGGAAGAAGTGGAGGGTTGTCACAGAAATCCCTGCTGGACCCTCTGAACCAGCGGGCACACCCAAGAAGCGCCGGTGGAGTGTCGAGACGGCCGCCGAACCAAGCAAAGCAAAGACTCCATCTGTGGAGAGTCAAGAATCGGATCGTGCGTCCCACGAGTCGACCAAGAAGGGTTCGTCGCCATCTGCATCGCCTACGCACAGCCCTTCACCATCTGAACCAGTGCAGAGCCCAGAGCTCCCTTCATCGCCGCCTGCACAGAGCCCTGAGTTGTCTTCTTCACCACTGAATTCTGCACAGACACCTACAGCAGAGCAGAGCACCACGCCGTCGCACACTACCCCACGGCCTGACCCTGAATTCCCATATGGGGAGTACCAAGAATCAACGCAGGGCAGTGGGGAAGGTGAGGACGAGGAGGTTTTCTCTCCTGTGAGGGAAGCTAGTCCAGCGAGTCCTGCACAACAGGATGATTCCATGGAGGAGACATTGGGAGCCTGCCTCCAGCAGATCACCATCAAGGCTAAGCTCAAGAAGAAGAAAAAGGCCAAGATTCTCAAGGCCAAGCGATCCAAGAAGCTGAAAAGGAAGAAGGCCAAGAGGGTGCCTTCATCAGACAAAGAGAGCACTGAGCCATCGCTCAAAAGACTCAAGGTTGAGGCTGCAGAATCATCCAAGCCAGCAGACAAGGGGAAAGCCAAGCTTTACCCTGAAGAAGAGCCTCAGTCAGTGAGGTATGTGTCCTCTGACGCTGAGTCCAGGGGCATTGAGTTGAGGAAAAGGGAGCTGCTGCACGAGAAGGGCTTCCTCGACAGACCTGCTGACCTGCCGCAGTTCTTGCGCGCAGGGATTATCAATCACAGCTGGGAGGAGTTGTGTAGGCCACCCAATCCGGCTTACACAGCTATGGTATATGACTTCTACGCCAACCTGCAAAACTCTGAAGAGGGGCTTTCTGTGGTAAGAGGAGTAGAGGTGGACTACTCAGCAAAAGCCATCAACGAAGCTTATGGCCTCAAGGGCCAAAGACACACTGATTATGCACGGATCGTTGATGAGCCTACTGAGGCAGTGCTGGAGGAGGCCATTCGAACCATTGGCCAGCCTGAAGCAGCGTGGACTGTATCACGCAATGGGAGGCACACCCTCATGAGTGCCAACCTGACAGCAAAGGCAGCTGTATGGTTTGCCTTTGTAAGGAGGAAGCTGTCCCCTGTGACCCATGAGACGACCATCAACCAGAGCAGATCGCTGCTGGTCTATGCCATTATGCGAGGTCTCACGGTCAATGTGGGTGAAATCATGTCGGCTGCCATTGCTGAGTGCGCCAAGAAAGGTAAGGGACCATTGTTTTTCCCTAACACCATAACCAAACTATGTTTGCTTGCAGGGGTCCTCACTGAGCGAATGGAGCAGCAGTTGGCTTACACAGGCCACTTGGAGCTGCCTGCTAGCTTGAGGCTGAAGAGGAAGGGGAATATGGAGTTTGAACTGGATAGGCTGGCTGCTGATCAGTCACTATCCATGGCTTGCCTGATGGATATGCAAAGGAGGATGGCTCAATGGGCCACTTATGCGCAGGCAAGGGACAAGGAAGTTGCAGACCAACTTGGGTGCATCTTCCCTGACTTCCCCACAAATCTCCTGACTCCATGGGTGCCTCCACGACCACGACAACCTGATGAGGATGAAGACGTTTGAGTGCTGGTTGCACTGAAGGGAGTATTGCTGTTCCCTTAGAAAAAAAAAAGACAATTTTCTGCTTTCTGATAGACTATGTGAATTATGCTGTTTTTAGTACACTTCTGATCTGTTTTAGATGCTTAGTTTCATGTTTTTAATTTTGCTTAGTATAGTCTGATGATAGGAGCCTAGGTAGGTTAGTTTTGTTTTATTTCTAGAAGAACTTGAATGACTGGAAAGAGCATGCTTAGGGGCCTTAATCACTGTTATATCTGCCCTGACTTGATTGCGAAATAATTGCGGTCCCCGCAATTTTTATTACTGAAAGCATGTTTTGGACTGTCTGTTTAGCTAGGCTGTGATCTGTTTAAATTCTGTCTTTTGCTGCTAACATGACTACCTTATATAACTTATCTAAATGCATGCTGGATGAGTGTCATAGGACACCCTTTGATAGTTTAAATCACCCTCTAAAAAGCTCAGCATGCACAGCTTTAAGCCCTTAACTGTCTGTTTTTTTTAAAATTACTGCTGCTGTGATATTTTCTTTTAAATGTTCTGTCTATGCCTAGGGTTTTTAGATTCTCTTTGTTTTACCTTAGACTAGATGCTTCTAGGATAGTTTGGGGGTGTGCCACCTCAGACACTCATTGGGGACAATGAGTAGTTGAAGTTTGGGGGAGGCCACCCTAGGCCTAGGAACATTCCTCTCTCCCTTAGAAACATAAGCATTCTTCTTCTCCTTTACAAAAAAATTGATGAACTGAAAAAAAAAAAATGAAAAATAGAATAAAGAGGGGGGTCTCTCTTAGGTTGCTAAGTAATCAGTGCCAAGTGTGTGACCCACAAGTGGCATTGCATCAAACGGCAACCAAAGGAGAGGCTCCACCTAAGTAAGAAAAAGGAAAAGAATAGGGAAGAAGAATGTATACCTAGGAGTTATAACTTTGTGGCTTAGATGTCCTATTTAAAAAGAACTCTGATCCTCAATTAGCTAGGCACAAAGTTGTAACTTGTAGGGTTGTTTAGGGAGATGAGTGTTTATCCAATGTAGTGATGCCAGGGTTTAGGTTGTTCTCTAAAAGTACTACTGTCACCGTTAATACTAAGATTGGCATGACTCTAAGGAATCCTAGACACATTAAAAATCAAGCTAGAAGCATGTACTGAGTCTGAGGTAAAGCTAGGCAGAATTTGAAACCTTAGGGATAGTGGCATGATATGACAAAAGCAAATAGATCAGTTGTAGGGAGTTAATAAAAGCAGATGGAGTGTTAGGCAGGCGAAGTCAGAAGAAGCTAGATAAGAGGGTAGTTTTAAGCTTAGAAGTATGTCACAGGACAGCAGTGCTATAGATAGAGATATAGGGGAGTTAGTAAGTGGTTAAAGAACAAGAAACAACAGCCTAGGAAAGTCCTTAGATTGCTTGAGGACAAGCAAAACCTTAAGTTTGGGGGTGTGTTACGTCTCCAAAAGTGACCTCTTGAGGGCTTAATTAGCTTAGAAAGATGTTCACTCTTAGGTGTTTTTGATAGCTTTTAGCCTAAACCTATGCTTAAATATGAGAATTAGAAGAAGGTAGCTAAATTAGGACTTATGCACAATAGGAAAGAAAAGGGTTGAAAACCGAAGGAAAAGAATGAAAAACAAGCATTGCGAAAGCATTGCGAAAACATTGCGGTTCTCGCAATGTTTCAAGTGAAAACCGTAAGTTGACTGATCTTTTTCTGTTAATTTCCTTTATTTCAGGGATTCGTTCTTTCTCCTCCATCCATTCTGAAGTACGACGTTGAAGATTGATGGTTCTCCTTGGCCCAAATGCACCTGCAGATTACTATAAATAGGGGTCAAAGTCGAGGGTTCAAACATCATCCGAAAGCGTAGAAGTCTTCTCGCAGTCCATCTTTTCTCCTGTTTTCCTTTGCCGTCTGCTGGTTTGCGAAGCTCAGCTGTTGGAATCGATAATCTGATAGAAAGGAGAGGAGATTCTTCTTCTCTCCCGATTGGATTCATCCAAGCAAGGCTGTCCTTTCTCATCCTTCATTCGAGGCGGCTACAACGAGATTTCGAGTTGTTTTACTGCTTTCTGTTCTTCATTTCTGTTTTCCAATTCTGTCTTGTGTTGTTTCTGTTCTTGTGGCTAGTTTAGCTCATTTCGTTGTGCTCTGTCTTGCTGTTCTTTACTTTAAGTATCGTTTATATTCATTCAAACAATCAATTAATCAAACACAAAGTTCAGTATTTCACAGTCTCTCGCCTTTGCATTCTACTGCTTTCCTTTGCTGTTTTAAGCACATTTCCCTTCTAAGCATGTCTATTTTATCCTTTAGTTCTGTTCTCCTTATATCCATGAGTAACTAAGTCACTTAGGGGCATGCTAATGACAACGCTATAGGCTAAAAAACGTGAATCAAGCATGTAGGATAGCTCTCGAAGCATTGATTGTATGTAGGCTTCATCCCACGGGCAATTTCGATTGGCCATCCATTTTGTCCAAAGAACTCCTAACCTCTGGAAGGAGTAAGAGTTCAGAGTCATATTATCATGCTAGCCTTTCAAGGTAACCAGGAAACGGCCTAGGAATAGGCGTTTCCCTAGTACAAACCATATCTTTCTGCCTTAACAAGATGCTTAAGACCTTACTTTGAGTTGAGTAAACTAAAGAATCTAATGCATGGAATCGGACGATACATGAGTTTGAGATAGTTTGATGTATAGAGAGTAGATCCAGTGCTTGAGAATCGTATAAAAATGCCTATAGGATAGTCATTAGTAGCCCTTAATTCATCCATTTACACACTTTCGCTGTTATTATAATTGCGGTAGAATTGCGGTCTCCGCAATTCCGTCTAAGTTTCCATTCTGTTTAGCTGTCTTTACCTTCATTTATTAATCTCGTCTCTTTTCATTTGAGTTTAGCTTTAACTTGTTCTCGTTTATGTTGCTACCCTTTACACATTCAGCAAAAAGTAGTTAATTAAAAACCAATTTTACCCCATCAAATCCACCCCTTCTTTCTTAACAAAACACTTCGCGAATAGCTAAAAATAAATCTCTGTGGGAAAACGAATGAAATATACTTACTACTTGCTATAAGATCATGTATGCTTGCATGTTCTGAGTGCTCTATCTCTTTTATTGCCTAATTATTTCAACACATTGAGCACGCAACAATAAGCCCGAATAAACAGGAGTTCATAGCGTGCTCAGGATTCAGATCGAGTTACCTAGGTCATCATATGAAAAAGTCGGTCTTTATAGTAAAGTAGTTATAAAGAAAAAGCGAATTGTTTCGCGGTTCAGCCTTATGCAAACTCATTGCACACGACGCCCTCACTCGCATGTCTCCACATTTTCGGATCACATCGTTTGTACTATGCAAAGCGGGCCGCATCCAATAGTGTCCCCAGGATAAGGTCCCCAGTCTTATCCCTAGACTATAGACCGTTTTGACTATTACTTGAACTTGATCCACAATCATGTCACACATGAAGTTCAAGTATACAACCTATAGTCATGGGTTCTTTGTTTATTGGAGTTAGGTTAAAAGTAAACACAATTCACTTTATTCAATAACAACTTTACTCAATAAATATTAATAACAACTTTATTGCAAAATAGAATATACATTCAGTTTACAAACCACGAGTTTTAGGACATAAAACCCAACAAACTCCCACTTGTACTAAAACGTAAGTGGAGTATTACATGCTGGATGAGAAAAACTGGAATATCAAATATAGGTTTTCTCTCACTATCCTACTGTACAACTCGCAGTCCTAGACTCACAAGGTGCCCCTCGAACACTTTAGCCGTGAGGGACTTTGTAAACGGATTAACAATATTGTGCTCTGAGGCGATTTGTATAACGATCACGTCTTCTTGATGCACTATCTCCCTGATGACATGATATTTCCGCTCAATGTGCTTTCCACGCTTATGGCTTCTTGGTTCTCTGAAATTTGCCACAACACCAGTATTATCACAATAAAGTGTGATAGGCAAATTCATATTTGGAACAACTTCTAAATTCGTCAAGAACTTCCTAAGCCATACAACCTCTTTCGCAGCTTCGCAAGCCGCGACATACTCAACTTCCATGGTGGAGTCAGCAATACAACCTCGTTTTATACTCCTACATACTATTGTCCCTCCGTTAAGAGTGAACAATGATCCCGATGTGGATTTCCTTGAACGCTTATCGGTTTGAAAATCAGAGTCAGTGTATCCTGTAAGGATCAAATCCTCTGCGCCATACACGAGCACATAGTCCCTCGTTCTCCGAAGATACTTGAGGATGTGTTTAACGATAGTCTAATGATCATATCCCGGATTGGACTAGTATGATGGAACCGAAAGGATCCCGAAACAACTAGAGGCGCAGCGGAAGAAGCCTAAAACTGGTTGAGGATCTTCAGCAATCAATAAACATCAAACAAAAAGTGAGAAACAATGCTAACACTTAGCATTTTTTTCAACTTCGAGTCCAACCGGTAAATTCATTACCACCGGTAAAAACCGACCGGTAAAGTCAACCGGTAAAGAATTACCGAACCAAGTGATACCGATAAACTGGTGCCCATACACCGGTAAAAATGCAACCGGTAAACCGACCGGTTCAACACCATCGGTAAACACTAGACCGATATACCGAGGAAAAATCAACGCTTGATTTTACCGATATACCGGTTCAGGTCTACACCGGTAATTTTTCAACCGATAAATTTCAACCGATAAACCAGACCGGTAACACTTACCAACCGGTTTCCTAGGTGTAGGATTTACCGATGACTTTCAACCGGTAAATCTCGACCGGGGAAACGAACCCCAAACGCTTCAGAAACAACGTTTGGGTTGCTCCACCAGTAAATTTTCTATCGGTAAAACCAACCGGTAAATTTACCAGAGAGCAAGGCAGCTCCACCGGTAAATTTCATATCGGTAAAACCAACCGATAAATTTACCTGAGAGCTAAAAGAAGAGCAAAATACCTGGTTTTGACGTTTGCCTTCTCGTCTACCTCAGCTCCTCTACAGCCCCCTCAAACTCTACCTCTCCTCCGGTCACGAACTCAACACGAACAAACGAGGAACACCCTTAGAGTAGTCCCAGCTATTCTCGGGCTTAATAGCGGAGTGGTGGGACTCCTTAAGCTAAGGGGTTTTGTTGAGAGGGTGGAGGAAGAGATGAAGCTTTTGGTTTTGAGTTTGGAATTGAGTTAATATGAACTTGAAGAACAATTCATCAAGAACATCAAGAACACAATTCAACAAACCTCTTAAATTTCAACAACTTGAAATCCAATATCAAGGGAAGAAGTATAAACACCTTTATCATTTCTTCAATCTTTCCAAAAGACTAACCTTCAAACTTCAACAACCAAAGCTTCAACCTTCACTTCTTCAAGCTTCAACCAAGGAGAAATTCTTCAACACTTGAAGAGGTTCAACCGAGAGCAAGCCAGAGAGAAGAAGTTCTAGAGAGAGAAACTGAGAACTCTCTTAGAGAATTGGATAAACCCAATTCTCCAAACTTTGAGAGAAAGGAAAGGAAGTGGAATCCACATGGTGTCCATGCATGGACCCATTGGATTTAATAATAATAATAATAATTATAAATAATTATTATTTATTAAAATTAATAATAATTAAAACATTTTTAATTATTTAATTTATTATTAATATTAATAGCAAATATTAATATAATAATAAATCTTCCACTAAGCCCGGTTTTCATAAAACCGACTTTTCCAAAATATGAATCAAAATTCATTTTTTCCTCTGGTCGTTAATTTAAATCACATTTAAATACTACTTCCTCCGGTTATATATTTAAATCACATTTAAATACATAAACCCTCGATTAACAAACCCGAATTCAGATTTCTCCGAATTCTACCCTATAGCACTGTTATACCGCTTTATCCGAGCTAACCCGGAGAACCTAAAGGACCTACAGATCATAAGCTTCAACGATACGAGATCATTCGGCCAAAACTCTTTTAACCCGAATCGATCAACATTCGTTAACCCCCGGAGACTCCACTATAGTCCAAGGGTTGCACTCTCCTCATTGTAGATATATTGTGTCCTCTTGATATAACCGTCATCGGTAAGTCGATCCTTCACAGGTTGTCCGTAATCACAGCTGGGTCATTTAAACCGTTTAACCCCTGCTTTACATCTTGTTCCTTAAGTACCACTGACACCTCTAATGAACAATAGATTTATGGTCCAACCAACAGATCAATTAACCCTCTCATCTCATGAGAGTGTGAGCGCTCATTGTTCAAGCCTCGAAGTCAGCTATTAAGGAAACAACCTATCTACTAACCCTGAAGAGCGGGTTAGGAGTGAATTTCATCTTGCTATACTATGTCCCCAGCTACCTATTCGGCTTTATCCCCAAGATGATAAGTTATTGAGTTGGCGTTATTCGGTCACTCTCACCCGTAAAAGTCAAAGGATACTTCCGAATAAGCAGGAGTTCATAGCGAGCTCAGTATTAAGCTCGAGTTACTTAGGCCATCAATGTGTATAAGTCAGTCTCGATCATTAAACGGAGTTATAAAGAGAGAGTGACTTAATACGCGGTTCGATCTTGTGTAAACTCATTACACAAGACGCCCCTACTTCTCACATCTCCATGTGGAACGATTCGGATCACACCGTTCTGTACAATACAAAGTGAGCCGCAACCAATAGTGGTACCATGATAAGGTTGATGGAACCGAGAGATCCCGACACAAGCAGAGGCGCAGCAGAAGAAGCCTAAGCTGGCTGAGGATCTTAGGCAATCAATAAGCAACAAACAAGAAGTGTGAAACAATGCTAACACTTAACATTTTTCTTAACCTCGAGTCCAACCGGTAAATGCAATACCACCGGTAAAAATCGACCGTTAAAGTCAACCGAGGAAGACCGGTAAAGATTTACTGAAGCAAGTGATACCGATAAACCGGTGCCCATACACCGGTAAATGGCGACCGGTAAACCAACCAGTCCAACCCCATCGGTAAACACTAGACCGGTATATTGAGAAAAAATCAACACTTGAGTTTTA
Source organism: Herpetospermum pedunculosum (assembly GCA_028017165.1). Classification (NCBI taxonomy): domain Eukaryota; kingdom Viridiplantae; phylum Streptophyta; class Magnoliopsida; order Cucurbitales; family Cucurbitaceae; genus Herpetospermum; species Herpetospermum pedunculosum. The sequence goes on from CM051527.1 coordinate 9,992,149, forward strand.
CCGATATACCGGTTCAGGTTTCAACTGGTAAATTTATCGACCGATAAATTTCAACCGATAAACCAGACCGGTAACATTTACCGATCGGTTTCCTCGGTGTGGGATTTACCGATACCATACCGGTAAATCTCGACCAGGGAAACAAACCCCAAACGCTTAAGAAACAGCGTTTGGGAAGCTCCACCGGTAAATTTCCTGTCGGTAAAACCAACCGGTAAATTTACCAGTGAGCAGCACAAGGACAAAAATACCTTGTTTTGATGTTTGTCTTCTCGTCTACCTCAGCTCCTCTACAGCCCCCTCGAACTCTACCTCTCCTTCAGTCACGAACTCAACACGAACACAGCACGAACAGCTGATGACCACCCTTAAAGAAGTCCCAACTATTCTCGGGCTTAATAGCGGAGTGGTGGGACTCCTTAAGTTAAGGGGGTTTGTTGAGAGGGAGGAGGAAGAAAAAGAAGCCTCTTGAATTTCAACAACTTGAAATCCAACAACTAGGGAAGAAGAATTAACTCCTTAACTCTTCTTCAACCTATGCTTCAACATTTTCTTCTTCAAGCTTCAACCAAGGAGAACATCTTCAACACTTGATGATGTTCAACTGAGAGCAAGCAAGAGAGAAGTTCCAACCTTGAGAGAGAAAAATCAAAAACCACCATCAATTGGAACAACCCAATTCTCCAAAGATGGAGAATTGGTTTATGAGTGGAGGACACATGGAGCTCATGCCGAATGCATGGCTCCATGTGGATTGCTTAATAATAATAATAATTATTATAAATTAAAATTATTAATAATTAAAATAATTTTAATTATTTTAATTATTATTATTATTAATATCAAATATCAATATAATAATAACTCCTCCACAAAGCCCGATTTTAAGAAAATCGACTTTTCCAATACAAGAAATTTCGGTCGAATATTTAAATCACATTTAAATATGACTTTCTCCGGTTATATATTTAAATCACATTTAAATACATAATCCTCTCGATTAACAAACCTTAATTCAGATTTCTCTGAATTCAACCATGTAGCACTACTATACCACTTTATCCGAGCTAGCCAGGAGAACCTAAAGGACCTACAGATCATGAGCTCCAACGATACGAGATCATTCGGTTAAAACACTTTTAACCCGATTTGATCAGCATTCGTTAACCCAGAGACTCTACTATAGTCCGAGGGTTGCACTCTCCTCACTGTAGATATCTTGTGTCCTCTTGATATAACCATCATGGGTAAGTCGATCCTTCACAAGTGTCTGTTATCACAGCTAGGTCTTTTAAACCGTTTAACCTCTGTGATACCTTTTGTTCCTTAAGTACCACTGACACCTCTAATGAATATTTGATTTGTGATCCAATCATCAGATCTGAATCCTCTTCACACAGAAGAGGATGATGCCTCAATGTCCAAGCCCCAGAGTCAGCTATTAAGGGAACACCTCTTTACTAGACCCTAAAGAGGGTAGGAGTGAATTCCATCTTGCGACACTATGTCCCCAGCTACCTATTCGAGTTTATCCCCAAGTTGGAATGCTTATTGAGCGGGCGTCCTGCCACTCTCACCCATACAAGTCTAAGGATACTCTCGAATAAGCAGGAGTTCATAGCAAGCTTAGGATTAAGAACGAGTTACCTTAGGTCATCAAAGGTGATAAAGTCGGTCTCACCAGTAAACGACGTTATAAAGAGAAAGCGACTTTATTGTGGTTCTGTCTAATGCAAACTCTTTGCATAGGACGCCCCCGCTCGCTGGTACTAGGATTTTTGAATATCCTATAAATTTCGGGGTGTCGAGTCCCGCCAAAATAACATTTATAATTCCGCTACAACTGAGCTTTGCAGCTAGTGGTAGTCGGGTCGATCCACAGGGAACCTAAATTATTTTCTCCTAATTAATTTCTATTTGTTTTTTAATTAACTAAAAAAATAAAATAAAACGATAAATAAAAGAGGGATTGCTAACGAAAAATTAAAGTAAGCATGCAAACTAGCTAACGGAAGAATTGAACTAAGTACATGTAAACTAGCTAACGGAAAATTAAATAACGAAAAAATTAAACGTAACGCGTGCTCCTAATTTGAGTGTCGGGATTGACTTTGATGCGACTCGATTCATTGGGATTCAAACGTACTTAGCAAGAGCATAATTAAACACGTAATTTACTTGCACGAAACTACTAATACAAGTAACCCAAATAATTAAATAGAAACTTGGAGTTCTAAATAGACCATTCTTTAATTAATCTAAGAGGATCAATCCTAAATTAAATAAAGAACAGAGACGAATGTTCAATTCTATTTAAACGTGGCAATCAATCAACTGGGGGCCAACGCCGCCCATATTGATTAATTGACAGTAACGGGAGCACTACGACAGATGTTTAACCTGGAAGCCTAAGCTAATATTCCGATTTATCTATTTCTTCAAGATAAGTTACAACCAAGATCAACAAGGAAGCCTATGTTACCTATGGCTCAACTTATCCGTGTTACTTGGCGATTGAGAGAGGCACGACATCATAATCTTTAACTAATGAATCATGCTTGAAATCAAATTCGTCTACTCCTATCAATCAAACATGCTCATATGATATGCTTAGAAGAAAAAAGATTGCCCAATTAGTCATGCTAAGTTACAAAATTAAGAACAAACCCTCATAAATCGCATCAAAGACACCCTAAACTCAAATTAGAGCACTTACCTTAGCCAAACGCGATGAAAATCGATCTAAAATTGTCCAAAACATTGAAAATTGATGAAAATATCACCAAACCCGAGGCCAAAACTCCCAAAAGTCGAAAATTCTCTCTCCTAAATGAATGGTGGCTGAAAAATTAGGTCTAAATGCTTAAAAAGGTGAAAAATATGAAATCTGGGCCTAAATTGGCCGTTGGAGCGCGCAGATGGGGTGGCTGGGCCGCGTGGGTTGTTGACCATTGACTTTTATAAAAATGAAGGAAAATCTTACATCAACCAAGATTTGAACCTAGGCACCCCATTATCTTATTAAGACCTACACCATCAAGCCATTAATCAATTTTGAGTTAAAATTAGAATATGTAATTAATGTAGCTTAATCACTCAAAACGACTAATTAATAAAATATTATAAAATATTCATTTAAGCTCTTAATTATCGCAAATGCCCGATTTACCCCTTAGGAATTAAATTATACAAAATATATCAATTAAGCCCAAATAATTATTCTAATTTACAAGACTTAGGAGCTAAATATTAGCACTTTTGGAGTGCTATCACTCGCACATCTCCATGTGAAACGATTCGGATCACATTGTTTTGTACAATACAAAGCGAGTCGCATCCTATAGTGTTACCAGAATAAGGTACCCAGCCTTATTCGTATACTATAGACCATTTTGACTGACTACTTGAGCTTGAGCCACAATCATGTCATACATGAAGCTCGAGTACTCATAATCAGCCAAGGGTGTTGTTATTGGTACAGGTTAAAGCAAACACGTTTCACTATATTCAATAAACACCTTTACTGAATAAACCTCAATAACTCTTTATTGCTATAATAGACATATTACATTTACAACGTTTACAAACCACGAGTGTTAAGACATAAAACCCAACAAACTCCCACTTGGACTAACATGTCTGTGGGACGAATGTTGGTCAGGAATACAAAGTATCACTCACTGTCCTATCTAGTAGCTCACAACCCCAGACTCTCCAGGTGTCTCTCAAACACTTTAGTCGTGAGAGACTTTGTAAATGGATCAACAACATTGTGCTCCGAGGAAATCTGTGTGACGATCACATCTCCTCGTTGGACTATCTCCATGATAAGGTGATATTTCCGCTCGATGTGCTTCTCGCGCTTATGACTCCGAGGTTCTTTAGAATTTGCCACAGCACCACTGTTATCACAATAAAGTGTGATGGGCAAATTCATATTTGGAACAACTTCCAAATCTGTCAAGAACTTCCTAAGCCATACTGCTTCCTTCGTTGCTTCACAAGTTGCGACGTATTCAGCCTCTATGGTGGAGTCAACAATACAACCTTGCTTGATACTCCTCCACACTATAGCCCCTCCGTTAAGAGTGAACACTGATCCTGAAGTAGATTTCCGAGAATCTACATCAGTCTGAAAATCAGAGTCACTGTTTCCTGTCAGGATCATATCCTTAGGCCCATACACGAGCACATAGTTCATCGTTCTCCTAAGATACTTGAGGATATGTTTAACGGCGTTCTAGTGAACATATCCTGGATTAGACTGGTACCTACTGACAATTTCGACTGCAAAGCAGATGTCATGTCTAGTGCATAACATAATATACATCAGACTGCCAACTGTAGATGCATACGGAATCCGTCTCATGTCCTCAACCTCTTGAGGTGTCTTAGGAGACTGTTCCTTAGACAGGTGAATTCCATGCCTAAACGGCAGCGGACCTTTCTTGGAATTCTGCATCTTATATCTAGATAACACTTTATCTATATAAGATGCCTGAGACAGTGCTAGCGTTCTGTTCTTGCGATTCCTTACGATCTGAATTCCAAGAACAAACTAAGCCTCTCCCAAATCTTTCATTTGGAATTGGGTTGCTAGCCACAGTTTTACGTCAGTAAGAACCCCTACATCATTTCCAATGAGTAGTATGTCATCTACATACAAGACTAAGAAAGCTACAGCCTTATTGACTGATAGAACTCCAAAAGTTCTATTTTATAACCTTTAATTCTTGTTAGTTGATTCAAATTAATGTGTTTAATCACATGTTTTGCAGGAATCGAGCATTCAGAGGTGAACGAGACACTTATATTAAATAAGAACTCAAAAGAGGAGTTTTAGAGTATAATATCAACAAACCGAGCCGCAGATGATACTATAAAGATAAAAATCATTTAATGTTAAAAGTTGGAAGTTTGGTTTGGTGGTGAAAGGTTCATTATGTTATTCTTTGAGCCAAAAATCGATCCTTGAAGAATATTATTTCTTATATTTTTACTCCAACATCAACTCACGACACGTGGCAGCTCCTGGTTGATCCAGGAAGAAGTCATCCCACGAAGAGATTGTCTTGATTATAAAAGACACCTCACACCTTACACCATTCCCCACACACCATCACTATTCTTCCTTTCCCTCTGTTTACAGTTTTTTATTTCTTTTTATGTTCGGCTAAATATGTGATGCTGATTTAGAGGTTGGTCGGGCTAAATGTTTTTGTGAGATTTTTTATATTAAATTGCAATCTAATTTCTTGATTAATTGTTTTCTATTTTTTGTTTATTTCATGTGCATTTAGTATTGGTTAATGTGACAGCTTAATCAATTAAATATTAATTGTTCATGTATGCTATGTGTGTAATTTGTGATCCGTAATTGTCAGAAATTGCATGCTTAATTGTAGTAGCAAGATGGGTCAGGTTATGATTAGTGTTAATATTATGACTTTTTCATAGTTAACATGGTGCGTATAATAGACCTTAGGAATAGAAAAATGTTTAATTGAATCTGATCAATTTAATTAACAATCTAATCAATCCATGTGCTTAGAGCTGCTAGGTAGTTAGCATGGAACGCTATCGTGCCCAACTAATTGACTAGTTTAGAGTTAATTACGATGCTTTGTCGGATTAATTGCATGATAGGATCTTAGAAACTTTTCATGGCTGTTCCAATTAAGTCGATTAGGCTTTTAATTAAGAAATTGTATTTTTTATTGGAGTAATCGATGAGCAAAATCCATGAAGTCCCGACAATCTCTGAATCAGCAAGGTAATTTCTTGTTTATTTCTTTAATTCTTTAATTCTTTAACCTTTATCTTTAATTGTTATTTTAATTCATGACATTAACCTGCAATCCAAAAACCCCCCATTTATTGTTTTTACATATAGTTTAATTTAGAGAATTTAAATTTCGGTTCCCTGAGTTCGACCCGGTCCGCTGTAGTTTACTGCAAGTCGTTGATCGGTAAATATAAATTGTAATTGACGGGCCTCGACAAGCCTGCTTCATTGACAATCTTCTTGTAAACACAAGGTTCGTCAATATTCTGTTCAAAGCCATAAGATTTGATCGCAGTATCAAACCTTATATTCCAGGATCTAGATGCATGTTTCAACCCATAAATGGATCGATTCAGCTTGCAAACCTTTTGCTCTTGACCCTGAATTATGAACCCCTCTAGTTGGACCATATAGATACTATCTTCAAGATTGCCATTCAGAAAGGTAGTCTTGACATCCATTTTCTAGATTTCATAATCATAAAATGCGGCAATGGACAAGAGTATTCTAATTGACTTTAACATGGCAACAGGAGAAAAGGTTTCTTCATAGTCCACCCCTTCTCGCTGGGTAAAACCCTTTGCCACAAGTCGGGCTTTAAAGGTTTGCACCTTACCAGCCTGGTCTCGTTTCGTCTTGTAGATCCACTTGCAACCGATGGGTCTTTCACTATCTGGTTAATCTACAAGATTCCAGACCGAATTGAAGTACATAGAATCCATTTCGAGGTCCATGGCTTTGAGCCACTGATCATTGTCTACCAGTCATTGCTTGTTTAAAGGTCAATGGATCCTCAACGCCATCATCAGGTATGACGACTTGAGTCTTAGACAAGCCGATGTAGCGGTCAGGTTGTCTGACATCCCTCCCACTGCGTTGAGGCTTTCTCAACTCTTGAGAAGGACCAGCCTAATCAGCAACTCTTGTTGATCCCTCTGTAGCTTCCCTGGATAATTCGGACAAAACTATTTTGCTCGAAGGTTGATGATCTCTCATGTGGTCTTCCTCTAAGAACGTGGCATTATTCGATACTAATACCTTGTTTTCACGAGGATCGTAAAAGTAACCACCGAACGTTTCTTTGGGATAACCTACAAATAGGCACAATTTTGAACGATGTTCCAACTTCTTTGGACGGGGTACTAGCACATGTGTCGGGCACCCCCAAATTCTGAAGTGACGTAAACTACCTTTACGCCCACTCCATAACTCATAAGATGTTTCAGAAACACTCTTAGGGGGAACCATGTTCAAAATATATACTACAGTCTCTACTGCATATCCCCAAAACGAACTAGGCAGCTAAGCATAGCTCATCATAGAATGGACCATGTCTAACAGGGTTCTATTAGTCTTTTCAGATACACCGTTCTGCTGCGGTGTTTCGGGCGCCGAGAGTTGAGATACGATTCCATGTTCTATCACATAGTCCTGGAATCTAGTATCCATATACTCTCCATCTCGATCACATCAGAGTGTGTTTATCGATTTACCTAATTTGTTCTCAACCTCTGCCTTATACTCAATGAACTTTTCAAGAGTTTCGGACTTACGATGCATTAGGTAAAGATAGTCGTACCTTGAATAATCGTCAATGAAACTGACGAAATATTCAAACCCTCCTCGTGCTTTGACATTCTAAGGACCGTAGAGATCCGAATGCACGATTTCTAGAGGTTCTTTAGACCTATAACCTTTTCCAGTAAAAGATCGTCCACTAAACGATTTAGAAGACTGCTCTTAACAAACCTCCCAATCCTATTGAGATTAATGTGGCCAAGTCTCAAGTGCCAAAGATAGGTACTAGGAGAAAGTTTATGCCTCTTTGTTTGAGTTTCAACTGTTTTAAACATCTCGGTGTTCAAAATAGCTTGAAACTTTGTCGGTCTTAACACATATAAGTTGTTCTCAAGTTTAGCAGAACAAACTTGTACACCTCTTTTGCTAATGATGGCTTCATTATCAGCAAAAGATACTTTATACATTTGTTCTAATAAACAAGCTATAGAGACTAGGTTCCTCTTGAAGCTAGGAACCAATAACACATTTTCTAGTAAAATGTAACTATCTCTATAGGACAACTTAACAGCTCCCACTGCTTTAGCTGAGACAACCTCTCCAATATCAACTCTGAGAGTTATCTCACCTTTAGCTAGTGGCTGTCAGGAACTAGTTTCCTAAAACGAAGGACAAACGTGATTAGTGTCTCCTGAATCAAGGATCCAGGCATGACTATCATTTTCCGCTAAACACGTTTCTACAACAAGCAAATCATATTTACTTTGTTGTTTCTTCTCAGCACAACTCATTACTGAGCTGGGAAGAGGACAATCCTCTGTTAAGACAGACCTAAGTTCATCACGAAGAAGAATCATATTCGAGTTCGTTTTCCAAGTCTCGTAATCTTTGCCAGTTAACTTAACCGAAGCTAATACGTTTTTGGCCGAGCTAGATGTTGCGTGCTCAATGTGTAAAGATAAATATGCAAAAGGGTAGAGAGAGCACTTAGAACATGCAAGCATACATGGTCTTACAGCAAGTAGTGAGTATATTTAATTCGTTTTTTCCACAGAGACTTGTTTTTAGCTATTCGCGAAGTGTGAATGTTAAGAAAGATGGGATGAATTTGATGGGTTAAAATTGGTTTTTAATTAACTACTTTTTGCTGAATGTGTAGAGGGATATAACATAAACAAATTAAAGTTAAAACTAGACCTAAAGGACAAGAGATGGAATTAATAATCGAGGAAGAAAACAGCTAAACAGAATGATAACAAGGCAGAATTGCGAGGACCGCAATGTTTCCGCAATTAATTAGCAGCGAATCTGATTAAAAGGGTGAATTAAGGGCTACTAATGACTATCCTATAGGCAGTTTATTACGATTATCAAGCTTTGGATCAACTCTCTATACATCAAACTCACTCTATCTCAAGTATCGTCCGATTCCATGCATGAGAGACTCAAGTTTACTCGACTTCAAAGTAAGGTCTTAAGCATCTTGTTAAAGCAGGAGTGTTCAGTTTGTACTAGGGAAACGCCTATTCCTAGGCCGTTTCCTGATGACCATGAAAGGCTAGCATGATTATATGACTCTGAACTCTTACTCCTTCCAGAGGTTAGGAGTTCTTTGGACAAAATGGATGGCCAATCGAAATTGCCCGTGGGATGAAGCTTACATACAATCAATGTTCGAGTGTTAATCTACCTACTTGACTCACGTTTTTTAGCCTATAGTTCTGTCATTAGCATGCCCCTAAATGATTTTAGTTACTCATGGATATGTAAAGAGTAGAAATGGTAGCTAAAGTAAGCATGCTTAGAAGAGAAATGTGTGTAAAATAGTAAGCAAAACTCGTAGCAGAACAAGGTAGAACTGTGAAATGCAGAAACTTACTTTGATTACTTTAAGTGTTTGAATAACAAAGGAAAGCTTTAAAAGAACTGAACCCAAGACAGACAACAACGAAATGCAATAATTGAAATGTCTAAACTAAGAACAACAATGATCAGTAATGGAAATGAGAAGAAGAGAGCAGAAAACAGTAAAGGCTTGCTGAAGACTTTGTGGCAGTCGCCTCGAATGAAGGTGATGAGAATTCAGCCGTGCTTGGATGAATCCAATCGAGAGAGAAGAAGAATCTTCTCTCCTTCCTATCAGATTATCGATTCCAAAAGCTTAGACTCTCACTCCAACAGACGGCAAAGGAAGAACAGTGGAAAGGGTGGACTGCAGAAAGACTTCTACGCTTCGAGTGATTACTGAACCTCCGACTTTGGCCCCCTTTTATAGTAGTCTGCAGGTGCGATTGGGCCAAGGAGAACCATCAGTCTTCAACGTCATATATCAGAATGGATGGAAGAGAAAGAACGAATCCCTGAAAAGTCGGATCTAAACAGAAAAATGTCAGCCAACTTACGGTTTTAACTTGAATAATTGCGGCCACCGCAATTATTCCGCAATGCAGTCGCAATGGTTATTTTTTCATTCTTTTCTTCGGTTTTCACCCCTTTTTCTACCTATTGTGCATAAGTCCTATATTAGCTACCTTCTTCTAATTCTCATATTAAAGCATAGGTTTAGGCTAAATGCTCACAAAAACACCTAAATGTGTACATCTTCTTAAGCTAAATGGGTCCTAAATAAGTCACTTTCAGAGACTTAACACACCCCCAAACTTAAGGCTTTGCTTGTCCTCAAGCATACTAAGGACTTACTTAGGCTGCTGTTTCTTCTTCTTTAACTACTCACTAACTCCCTTATATTCTTGTCTATAGCAATGCTGTCCTGTAACACACTTCCAAGTTTAGAACTAACCTCTTGTCTAGCCTCTTCTGACTTCACCTGCCTACTATACCCACTGCTTTTGTTGACCCCCTACTACTGATCTAACTACTTCTATGATATCATGCTACTATCCCTAAGGTTTCAAATTCTACCAAGCTTTACTCCAGACTCAGTACATGCTTCTAGCTTATTTTTAATGTGTCTAGGATTCCTTAGAGTCATGCCAGTCTTAGTATTAACAGTGACAGTGGTACTTTATAGAGAACAACCTAAACCCTG